>CP136062.1:205420853-206868182 GCA_032622095.1 Siphonodentalium dalli
GAGAGCTGATGTCAAAGTTCTCATGATATTGACTGGTCCTTTTCCAAATTCTAGCTAACTGCCCGAGTTTCCCAGCTCTTAGTAACTTGACCCCCCCCCCCCCCCATCGCTGGAGTAAAGTATACCCACCCCCCCCCCCAGAAAAAGAATATAGAAGTGGATTCCGTCTGTCCGACCATTACAACAATGGTCACAACAATGGAGCTCTCTATCTCAGCCATTATATGTAACTTATATAAGTGATTTGAATGACCTTTGGTATGCCCATGGACATCATATGTGGGGAAGGAATATCCCATGGAGTTGAGGGCCGTTAAAGCTGCATGCCCTAACATCTGGAATTCGCTGCCAAAGACTATTCTGGAATCCGTATAGTTCATTGCCATATTTCAAATCGGCGTGCGTGTGTAGTTTCCGGTCGAATGCCGGGTAGGACTGGCTGTTTGCTGGTCCCTTCACAATTTCTTGATGTTTCCGCGACACCCACCGTTGACTTCGACCAGGTGGCCAAATGGCAATTATTTTAGCCGTGAGCCATGTGGGTGTGTGTCGGCGCGGTTGTTGTTGGGGGGTAAGGTGGGGATGGCTGTTAGTTGGAGTCGAGTTTAGTTGAGTTGATTATCTGGTTCTGGTCCAAATCAGCATTAAAATGTCACATATTTAAACGCAGGTATCCAAAGAATCAAGCAAGGGATAAACAGTGACTCATTTATGTATTTCATCGGTTGCTGTTTATACCTGTTTTAATGTTTATTTATCATGTAAAGCGCTTAGGGCCCAATACGGCGCTATTTAAAAATTATTAATAATATTACAATATTATAGCATGATTGCGGATAATGTTTAGCTCAACTTTACTTTGTAAAGTTTGGGCTATTGTCCTGGGTTGGTCGTCCGTGCGTCCGTCCGGCATAAATTTTCTTTGGCACATCCTTCATCCTTCATAGGGATCTTCGGGTGACTTCTAGATGGGAGCTTTTCGTAGAAAAACATGGCCGCCAGCGGCCATCTTGGATTTCAGTATATCACTTTCAATTAGCACATCCTATACAGGACATATCCCGAACCCGATCTTCACCAAACTTCATGTGGAACATCGGGTGAGCTCTAGATGGGAGCTTACCATTTTTTCTCTCCGAATTTCGTTGACAAACATGGCCGCCAGCGGCCATCTTGGATTTCAGTTTTGAATCCATTGGCACACCCTACAGACCACATCCCTCATCCGATCTTATCCAAACTTCAAACGGATCGTCGGGGTGTCCTCTAAATGGGAGCTTACCATTTTTGTCCGAATTTGAAAAAAACATGACCGCCAGCGACCATCTTGGGTTTTACGCTTTGCATAACTAAATCCTTTGGCACACCCTACAGGCCACACCCCTCAACCGATCTTCACCAAACATCATATGGATCATATGGTGACCTCTAGATGGGAGCCATCTAGTATTACTTAGACATTAAAACTTTCCGCATTCCTAATCGATATATTGACTGTAACACATGAAATTACCCCCATTCAAGTTGAGCTACGGTGTCATTGACACTTTCATTACCGGCAATAAATTCGGCTCGAATAATTGTCAAGACATTTACATTTATATAGACTTATAGCACAGCTGAGTTATCACCCGTTGAAGACGAAAGCCGAAAGCCTGTTAAGATAAAGAGTTCATAGGTCATAAATGGTGTTAATCATTTAATTTATGATGCCACTATCTGTTGGACCCTCCGTAGACGGCAACACCTCTGGTCAATTGGTCCTGATAATGCGCTATGATGCGGTGGGGTCCTGATGAATTGCTATGATGATGTTAGGGCAAACTGATGCTGTTAACAAACAGTACCGTTCAGAGGCGTAGGAGGGTTATAAGTATTCCTATATACGGCCCATTATAATTGGGAAATGTTTTAATATTCAACATTGAAATGGCGCTTTATGGTGCATTTTGGCGCAACCAATGTTACATTACACATGCTGGGAGAAAAGAAAGAAACACGCATCAATACTCACCGGTATAACAACCATGCATGATGTATAGCATCTGAATGAATCATGTCCCGACGCACGAGTCACACAACTAATTAGACAAACAATGTTGCTGTACAAATTAATCACCGATGTTCTGCAAAACTTAAAGCGGTTTTCCACGGCGTTATATTTTTTTAATTTGTCTTTTTCGCGGTGTTCCGATAATCTGAACATATCCAGGAAAAGCCAGTATATGCGTATCAAACATTCGAAAACATTTATTGCGAACTATTTTTATTACTGGTCATATTAGATGATTTTTCATGTCGTTTTAGAAATACCAGCGCAGGCATTATTATATATTAAAATATACGCACACTGGTTTTTTTTCAAATCGCTCGGATTGGCCAAACACCACGAAAATGACAACTTTAGAAAAAAATAAAGGTACTTTTTTAGTAACGGCATCAGTTTGCCCTACCCGCATCATAGCAATTCAGCAGGACCGCCAACATCATAGCATATTAGCAGGACCACTTGACCAGGGGTGGTCAATGTTGGTGATAACATTGCATGAATTCGTGTATTGAATAGTTGTATAGACAAGAGTATACATAAATCTGCTGGGTCCCTAGGGGTAAACAAGTTCATGTTGCAGATAGAAGCAGATAAGCTTATATATAGCGATGTTCTCGCGAGAATTTGGGAGATTCTGGCATTTGTGTGTCTTGTTTTACACAGGTTTTAATTTAGGCCAAGCAACTTGTAAACGATGTGAGGTTCATTCGTGTGTACAAGAGATACGACCGACTTAGACGGTAGCCGTGAGAACACACGGTTGCTTACACTCCATATCTACATGTAGACTTCGTTATAATAACATCAGCGTGCGGCTAACAGGCAGTTACGTCGTGTATATCGATTCAGCCTGTATATCGCAACATCTACTTGCGTAAAAAAAATTATGCCAACATGCTGCGCGTGAACATCTAGAATTAACACTTCTCGATCTTGCCGTATCTTTGCGGTTGACATGACAAAATAATGAACTTTTCTCGTGAAAACCTTGCATGGTTAGCGCAGTCTCAACTATAATTATATATTTACATACTAAGTGTTGTCATCACTAAATCCAGAATTCTGATTGGTCGGCGCCCACGTGGCTAGTTGCAGTTATTTCTCGGTGAATGCGCAACGCCTCATAACACCAAGCTCATAACACCATCGATACGTCATTGGGTTTGGAAAGACGAACGCGTAATGTTTTGGGCGCATTTGGACTCGCGCAGGATTGACTTAATACATCATCGGGTTTCAATATGAAGAGAAATTGTTCCTATTAACTTTTGCCAAGGGTGCTATTGCGTATTTTGGGCTGTTTTTGTCACGATACACTTTTCGATTTAAATACATTTACAAAAGTGGCTTTTTCGCTAAATGTATATAAATATAAGGATTAACTGTCATGTGGACTATTTTTATGGAGATGTAACCTTGAGGTAAGTGGTCATAACTTGTATGTAAAACCCTTCGGGTTTTACACAAGTTATGTCCACTTACCTCACGGTTACATCTCCATAAAAACAGTCCACATGACAGTTAATCCTTATATAACCCAAGTTTCCTTGACTCAAATCAGCTTGTGTTATCGGTCATAAACGTCGGTTTACGACACGGGGCATGTAACGCGCTGCGCTGGCCGCCCCCTTTTGCACTATACCCCATACACCGCCTCTATATATACGCACCTGCTTCGCGTTAATGGTACTATAATAAAGATTTGTGTGGCCATAACTCTGGGCTCGTCGAATTTTTCAAAAGTTGGAAATTTAAGACCAATGAAAGTGTCAATGACACTGTAGCTCAACGTAGGTAGGGGAATAATTTAATGGTTGACAGTAAATGGAGGAATAGGAACGATGTTAATTGAAATGTCTAAGTAAGACAAGATGAACATGTCAATATCAACATTCATGACAAGTTCCATGATGATCGGATCAGGGATGTGGTGAGTATGCATGGTGTGCCAAAGGATTTAGTGATGCAAAGAGTAAATTCTAAAATGGCCAGCGGCAGCCATGTTTTTTGCCGAATGACCCCCAAAATAACTCGTTCCCATCTACATGTCATTGTTAACATCCATCGCTGCAGGTGCCGTTTATGTCATTGATGGAATTGCAGCAACAACTCCCTTATGACAAATTTCATGATGATCAGACGAATAGTACGACATGTAGCCCGCGTCAATGGATTTAATTTTGAAATCCAAGATGGCCACCAGCGGCCATGTTTTTGGGCCGAATGACCCCAAAAGGACTCGTTCCCATCTACATGTCAAAGCAACGACATGTAGCCCGCGCCAAAGGATTTAGTCATGCAAAGAGTAAAATCCAATATGGCTGCTGGCGGCCGAATGACCCCAAAAGGACTCGTTCCCCTCTACATGTCAATATTAACATCCATGACAAATTTCATGATGATCAGACGAATAGTACGACCTGTAGCCCGCGCCAATTGATTTAATTTTGAAATCCAAGATGGCCACCAGCGGCCATGTTTTTTGGCGGAATGACCCCAAAAGGACTCGTTCCCATCTACATGTCAAAGCAACGACATGTAGCCCGCGCCAAAGGATTTAGTCATGCAAAGAGTAAAATCCAATATGGCTGCTGGCGGCCGAATGACCCCAAAATGACTCGTTCCCCTCTACATGTCAATATTAACATCCATGACAAATTTCATGATGATCAGACGAATAGTACGACCTGTAGCCCGCGCCAATTGATTTAATTTTGAAATCCAAGATGGCCACCAGCGGCCATGTTTTTTGGCGGAATGACCCAAAAAGGACTCGTTCCCATCTACATGTCATTGTTAACATCCATGACAAATTTCATGAAGATCCGACCAAAGCTACGACCTGTAGCCCGCGCCAAAGGATTTAGTCATGCAAAGAGTAAAATCCAAGATGGCTGCTGGCGGCCATGTTTTTTGGCCGAACGACCCCAAAATGACCCATCTACATGTCAATATTAACATCCATGACAAATTTCATGATGATCAGACGAATAGTACGACCTGTAGCCCGTGCCAATGGATTTAATTTTGAAATCCAAGATGTCCGTCAGCAGCCATGTTTTTTGACCGAATGACCCCAAAATGACTCGTTCCCATCTACATGTCAATGTCAATAGCCATGACAGATCTCACAATGATCTGACCAAAGGTACGACCTGTAGCCTGTGCCAAAGGATTTAGTCATGCAAAGAGTAAAATCTAAGATGGCTGCTGGTGGCCATGTTTTTGGCCGAATGACCCCAAAAGGACTCGTTCCCATCTACATGTCATTGTTAACATCCATGACAAATTTCATGAAGATCCGACCAAAGCTACGACCTGTAGCCCGCGCCAAAGGATTTAGTCATGCAAAGAGTAAAATCCAATATGGCTGCTGGCGGCCGAATGACTCCAAAATGACTCGTTCCCCTCTACATGTCAATATTAACATCCATGACAAATTTCATGATGATCAGACGAATAGTACGACCTGTAGCCCGCGCCAATTGATTTAATTTTGAAATCCAAGATGGCCACCAGCGGCCATGTTTTTTGGCGGAAAGACCCCAAAAGGACTCGTTCCCATCTACATGTCATTGTTAACATCCATGACAAATTTCATGAAGATCCGACCAAAGCTACGACCTGTAGCCCGCGCCAAATGATTTAGTCATGCAAAGAGTAAAATCCAAGATGGCTGCTGGCGGCCATGTTTTTTGGCCGAACGACCCCAAAATGACCCATCTACATGTCAATATTAACATCCATGACAAATTTCATGATGATCAGACGAATAGTACGACCTGTAGCCCGTGCCAATGGATTTAATTTTGAAAGCCAAGATGTCCGTCAGCAGCCATGTTTTTTGGCCGAATGACCCCAAAATTAGTCGTCCCCATCTACATGTCAATGTCAATAGCCATGACAGATCTCATAATGATCTGACCAAAGGTACGACCTGTAGCCTGTGCCAAAGGATTTAGTCATGCAAAGAGTAAAATCTAAGATGGCTGCTGGTGGCCATGTTTTTGGCCGAATGACCCCAAAAGGACTCGTTCCCATTTAGATGTTAATATTAACATTCATGCCAAAATTCATGATGATCAGACGAATAGTACGACCTGTAGCCCGTGCCAATGGATTTAATTTTGAAATCCAAGATGTCCGTCAGCAGCCATGTTTTTTGGCCGAATGACCCCAAAATGACTCGTTCCCATCTACATGTCAATAGCCATGACAGATCTCATAATGATCCGACCAAAGGTACGACCTGTAGCCCGCGCCAAAGGATTTAGTCATGCAAAGAGTAAAATCCAAGATGGCTGCTGGCGGCCATGTTTTTTAGCCGAACGACCCCAAACTGACTCGTTCCCATTTAGATGTCAATATTAACCTGTAGCCCGCGCCAATGGATTTAATTTTGAAATCCAAGATAGCCGCCAGCGGCCATGTTTTTTGGCCGAATGACCCCAAAAGGACTCGTTCCCATCTACATGTCATTGTTAACATCCATGACAAATTTCATGAAGATCCGACCAAAGCTACGACCTGTAGCCCGCGCCAAATGATTTAGTCATGCAAAGAGTAAATCCAAGATGGCTGCTGGCGGCCATGTTTTTTGGCCGAACGACCCCAAAAGGACTCGTTCCCATTTAGATGTCAATATTAACATTCATGCCAAAATTCATGATGATCAGACGAATAGTACGACCTGTAGCCCGCGCCAATGGATTTAATTTTGAAATCCAAGATAGCCGCCAGCGGCCATGTTTTTTGGCCGAATGACCCCAAAAGGACTCGTTCCTATCTACATGTCAAAGCAACGACCTGTAGCCCGCGCCAAAGGATTTAGTCATGCAAAGAGTAAAATCCAATATGGCTGCTGGCGGCCGAATGACCCCAAAATGACTCGTTCCCCTCTACATGTCAATATTAACATCCATGACAAATTTCATGATGATCAGACGAATAGTACGACCTGTAGCCCGCGCCAATTGATTTAATTTTGAAATCCAAGATGGCCACCAGCGGCCATGTTTTTTGGCGGAATGACCCAAAAAGGACTCGTTCCCATCTACATGTCATTGTTAACATCCATGACAAATTTCATGAAGATCCGACCAAAGCTACGACCTGTAGCCCGCGCCAAAGGATTTAGTCATGCAAAGAGTAAAATCCAAGATGGCTGCTGGCGGCCATGTTTTTTGGCCGAACGACCCCAAAATGACCCATCTACATGTCAATATTAACATCCATGACAAATTTCATGATGATCAGACGAATAGTACGACCTGTAGCCCGTGCCAATGGATTTAATTTTGAAATCCAAGATGTCCGTCAGCAGCCATGTTTTTTGACCGAATGACCCCAAAATGACTCGTTCCCATCTACTTGTCAATGTCAATAGCCATAACAGATCTCACAATGATCTGACCAAAGGTACGACCTGTAGCCTGTGCCAAAGGATTTAGTCATGCAAAGAGTAAAATCTAAGATGGCTGCTGGTGGCCATGTTTTTGGCCGAATGACCCCAAAAGGACTCGTTCCCATCTACATGTCAAAGCAACGACCTGTAGCCCGCGCCAAAGGATTTAGTCATGCAAAGAGTAAAATCCAATATGGCTGCTGGCGGCCGAATGACCCCAAAATGACTCGTTCCCCTCTACATGTCAATATTAACATCCATGACAAATTTCATGATGATCAGACGAATAGTACGACCTGTAGCCCGCGCCAATTGATTTAATTTTGAAATCCAAGATGGCCACCAGCGGCCATGTTTTTTGGCGGAAAGACCCCAAAAGGACTCGTTCCCATCTACATGTCATTGTTAACATCCATGACAAATTTCATGAAGATCCGACCAAAGCTACGACCTGTAGCCCGCGCCAAATGATTTAGTCATGCAAAGAGTAAAATCCAAGATGGCTGCTGGCGGCCATGTTTTTTGGCCGAACGACCCCAAAATGACCCATCTACATGTCAATATTAACATCCATGACAAATTTCATGATGATCAGACGAATAGTACGACCTGTAGCCCGTGCCAATGGATTTAATTTTGAAAGCCAAGATGTCCGTCAGCAGCCATGTTTTTTGGCCGAATGACCCCAAAATTAGTCGTCCCCATCTACATGTCAATGTCAATAGCCATGACAGATCTCATAATGATCTGACCAAAGGTACGACCTGTAGCCTGTGCCAAAGGATTTAGTCATGCAAAGAGTAAAATCTAAGATGGCTGCTGGTGGCCATGTTTTTGGCCGAATGACCCCAAAAGGACTCGTTCCCATTTAGATGTTAATATTAACATTCATGCCAAAATTCATGATGATCAGACGAATAGTACGACCTGTAGCCCGTGCCAATGGATTTAATTTTGAAATCCAAGATGTCCGTCAGCAGCCATGTTTTTTGGCCGAATGACCCCAAAATGACTCGTTCCCATCTACATGTCAATAGCCATGACAGATCTCATAATGATCCGACCAAAGGTACGACCTGTAGCCCGCGCCAAAGGATTTAGTCATGCAAAGAGTAAAATCCAAGATGGCTGCTGGCGGCCATGTTTTTTAGCCGAACGACCCCAAACTGACTCGTTCCCATTTAGATGTCAATATTAACCTGTAGCCCGCGCCAATGGATTTAATTTTGAAATCCAAGATAGCCGCCAGCGGCCATGTTTTTTGGCCGAATGACCCCAAAAGGACTCGTTCCCATCTACATGTCATTGTTAACATCCATGACAAATTTCATGAAGATCCGACCAAAGCTACGACCTGTAGCCCGCGCCAAATGATTTAGTCATGCAAAGAGTAAATCCAAGATGGCTGCTGGCGGCCATGTTTTTTGGCCGAACGACCCCAAAAGGACTCGTTCCCATTTAGATGTCAATATTAACATTCATGCCAAAATTCATGATGATCAGACGAATAGTACGACCTGTAGCCCGCGCCAATGGATTTAATTTTGAAATCCAAGATAGCCGCCAGCGGCCATGTTTTTTGGCCGAATGACCCCAAAAGGACTCGTTCCTATCTACATGTCAAAGCAACGACCTGTAGCCCGCGCCAAAGGATTTAGTCATGCAAAGAGTAAAATCCAATATGGCTGCTGGCGGCCGAATGACCCCAAAATGACTCGTTCCCCTCTACATGTCAATATTAACATCCATGACAAATTTCATGATGATCAGACGAATAGTACGACCTGTAGCCCGCGCCAATTGATTTAATTTTGAAATCCAAGATGGCCACCAGCGGCCATGTTTTTTGGCGGAATGACCCAAAAAGGACTCGTTCCCATCTACATGTCATTGTTAACATCCATGACAAATTTCATGAAGATCCGACCAAAGCTACGACCTGTAGCCCGCGCCAAAGGATTTAGTCATGCAAAGAGTAAAATCCAAGATGGCTGCTGGCGGCCATGTTTTTTGGCCGAACGACCCCAAAATGACCCATCTACATGTCAATATTAACATCCATGACAAATTTCATGATGATCAGACGAATAGTACGACCTGTAGCCCGTGCCAATGGATTTAATTTTGAAATCCAAGATGTCCGTCAGCAGCCATGTTTTTTGACCGAATGACCCCAAAATGACTCGTTCCCATCTACATGTCAATGTCAATAGCCATAACAGATCTCACAATGATCTGACCAAAGGTACGACCTGTAGCCTGTGCCAAAGGATTTAGTCATGCAAAGAGTAAAATCTAAGATGGCTGCTGGTGGCCATGTTTTTGGCCGAATGACCCCAAAAGGACTCGTTCCCATCTACATGTCATTGTTAACATCCATGACAAATTTCATGAAGATCCGACCAAAGCTACGACCTGTAGCCCGCGCCAAAGGATTTAGTCATGCAAAGAGTAAAATCCAATATGGCTGCTGGCGGCCGAATGACTCCAAAATGACTCGTTCCCCTCTACATGTCAATATTAACATCCATGACAAATTTCATGATGATCAGACGAATAGTACGACCTGTAGCCCGCGCCAATTGATTTAATTTTGAAATCCAAGATGGCCACCAGCGGCCATGTTTTTTGGCGGAAAGACCCCAAAAGGACTCGTTCCCATCTACATGTCATTGTTAACATCCATGACAAATTTCATGAAGATCCGACCAAAGCTACGACCTGTAGCCCGCGCCAAATGATTTAGTCATGCAAAGAGTAAAATCCAAGATGGCTGCTGGCGGCCATGTTTTTTGGCCGAACGACCCCAAAATGACCCATCTACATGTCAATATTAACATCCATGACAAATTTCATGATGATCAGACGAATAGTACGACCTGTAGCCCGTGCCAATGGATTTAATTTTGAAAGCCAAGATGTCCGTCAGCAGCCATGTTTTTTGGCCGAATGACCCCAAAATTAGTCGTCCCCATCTACATGTCAATGTCAATAGCCATGACAGATCTCATAATGATCTGACCAAAGGTACGACCTGTAGCCTGTGCCAAAGGATTTAGTCATGCAAAGAGTAAAATCTAAGATGGCTGCTGGTGGCCATGTTTTTGGCCGAATGACCCCAAAAGGACTCGTTCCCATTTAGATGTTAATATTAACATTCATGCCAAAATTCATGATGATCAGACGAATAGTACGACCTGTAGCCCGTGCCAATGGATTTAATTTTGAAATCCAAGATGTCCGTCAGCAGCCATGTTTTTTGGCCGAATGACCCCAAAATGACTCGTTCCCATCTACATGTCAATAGCCATGACAGATCTCATAATGATCCGACCAAAGGTACGACCTGTAGCCCGCGCCAAAGGATTTAGTCATGCAAAGAGTAAAATCCAAGATGGCTGCTGGCGGCCATGTTTTTTAGCCGAACGACCCCAAACTGACTCGTTCCCATTTAGATGTCAATATTAACCTGTAGCCCGCGCCAATGGATTTAATTTTGAAATCCAAGATAGCCGCCAGCGGCCATGTTTTTTGGCCGAATGACCCCAAAAGGACTCGTTCCCATCTACATGTCATTGTTAACATCCATGACAAATTTCATGAAGATCCGACCAAAGCTACGACCTGTAGCCCGCGCCAAATGATTTAGTCATGCAAAGAGTAAATCCAAGATGGCTGCTGGCGGCCATGTTTTTTGGCCGAACGACCCCAAAAGGACTCGTTCCCATTTAGATGTCAATATTAACATTCATGCCAAAATTCATGATGATCAGACGAATAGTACGACCTGTAGCCCGCGCCAATGGATTTAATTTTGAAATCCAAGATAGCCGCCAGCGGCCATGTTTTTTGGCCGAATGACCCCAAAAGGACTCGTTCCTATCTACATGTCAAAGCAACGACCTGTAGCCCGCGCCAAAGGATTTAGTCATGCAAAGAGTAAAATCCAATATGGCTGCTGGCGGCCGAATGACCCCAAAATGACTCGTTCCCCTCTACATGTCAATATTAACATCCATGACAAATTTCATGATGATCAGACGAATAGTACGACCTGTAGCCCGCGCCAATTGATTTAATTTTGAAATCCAAGATGGCCACCAGCGGCCATGTTTTTTGGCGGAATGACCCAAAAAGGACTCGTTCCCATCTACATGTCATTGTTAACATCCATGACAAATTTCATGAAGATCCGACCAAAGCTACGACCTGTAGCCCGCGCCAAAGGATTTAGTCATGCAAAGAGTAAAATCCAAGATGGCTGCTGGCGGCCATGTTTTTTGGCCGAACGACCCCAAAATGACCCATCTACATGTCAATATTAACATCCATGACAAATTTCATGATGATCAGACGAATAGTACGACCTGTAGCCCGTGCCAATGGATTTAATTTTGAAATCCAAGATGTCCGTCAGCAGCCATGTTTTTTGACCGAATGACCCCAAAATGACTCGTTCCCATCTACATGTCAATGTCAATAGCCATAACAGATCTCACAATGATCTGACCAAAGGTACGACCTGTAGCCTGTGCCAAAGGATTTAGTCATGCAAAGAGTAAAATCTAAGATGGCTGCTGGTGGCCATGTTTTTGGCCGAATGACCCCAAAAGGACTCGTTCCCATCTACATGTCATTGTTAACATCCATGACAAATTTCATGAAGATCCGACCAAAGCTACGACCTGTAGCCCGCGCCAAAGGATTTAGTCATGCAAAGAGTAAAATCCAATATGGCTGCTGGCGGCCGAATGACTCCAAAATGACTCGTTCCCCTCTACATGTCAATATTAACATCCATGACAAATTTCATGATGATCAGACGAATAGTACGACCTGTAGCCCGCGCCAATTGATTTAATTTTGAAATCCAAGATGGCCACCAGCGGCCATGTTTTTTGGCGGAAAGACCCCAAAAGGACTCGTTCCCATCTACATGTCATTGTTAACATCCATGACAAATTTCATGAAGATCCGACCAAAGCTACGACCTGTAGCCCGCGCCAAATGATTTAGTCATGCAAAGAGTAAAATCCAAGATGGCTGCTGGCGGCCATGTTTTTTGGCCGAACGACCCCAAAATGACCCATCTACATGTCAATATTAACATCCATGACAAATTTCATGATGATCAGACGAATAGTACGACCTGTAGCCCGTGCCAATGGATTTAATTTTGAAAGCCAAGATGTCCGTCAGCAGCCATGTTTTTTGGCCGAATGACCCCAAAATTAGTCGTCCCCATCTACATGTCAATGTCAATAGCCATGACAGATCTCATAATGATCTGACCAAAGGTACGACCTGTAGCCTGTGCCAAAGGATTTAGTCATGCAAAGAGTAAAATCTAAGATGGCTGCTGGTGGCCATGTTTTTGGCCGAATGACCCCAAAAGGACTCGTTCCCATTTAGATGTTAATATTAACATTCATGCCAAAATTCATGATGATCAGACGAATAGTACGACCTGTAGCCCGTGCCAATGGATTTAATTTTGAAATCCAAGATGTCCGTCAGCAGCCATGTTTTTTGGCCGAATGACCCCAAAATGACTCGTTCCCATCTACATGTCAATAGCCATGACAGATCTCATAATGATCCGACCAAAGGTACGACCTGTAGCCCGCGCCAAAGGATTTAGTCATGCAAAGAGTAAAATCCAAGATGGCTGCTGGCGGCCATGTTTTTTAGCCGAACGACCCCAAACTGACTCGTTCCCATTTAGATGTCAATATTAACCTGTAGCCCGCGCCAATGGATTTAATTTTGAAATCCAAGATAGCCGCCAGCGGCCATCTTTTTTGGCCGAATGACCCCAAAAGGACTCGTTCCCATCTACATGTCATTGTTAACATCCATGACAAATTTCATGAAGATCCGACCAAAGCTACGACCTGTAGCCCGCGCCAAATGATTTAGTCATGCAAAGAGTAAATCCAAGATGGCTGCTGGCGGCCATGTTTTTTGGCCGAACGACCCCAAAAGGACTCGTTCCCATTTAGATGTCAATATTAACATTCATGCCAAAATTCATGATGATCAGACGAATAGTACGACCTGTAGCCCGCGCCAATGGATTTAATTTTGAAATCCAAGATAGCCGCCAGCGGCCATGTTTTTTGGCCGAATGACCCCAAAAGGACTCGTTCCCATCTACATGTCAAAGCAACGACCTGTAGCCCGCGCCAAAGGATTTAGTCATGCAAAGAGTAAAATCCAATATGGCTGCTGGCGGCCGAATGACCCCAAAATGACTCGTTCCCCTCTACATGTCAATATTAACATCCATGACAAATTTCATGATGATCAGACGAATAGTACGACCTGTAGCCCGCGCCAATTGATTTAATTTTGAAATCCAAGATGGCCACCAGCGGCCATGTTTTTTGGCGGAATGACCCCAAAAGGACTCGTTCCCATCTACATGTCATTGTTAACATCCATGACAAATTTCATGAAGATCCGACCAAAGCTACGACCTGTAGCCCGCGCCAAAGGATTTAGTCATGCAAAGAGTAAATCCAAGATGGCTGCTGGCGGCCATGTTTTTTGACCGAACGACCCCAAAATGACCCATCTACATGTCAATATTAACATCCATGACAAATTTCATGATGATCAGACGAATAGTACGACCTGTAGCCCGTGCCAATGGATTTAATTTTGAAATCCAAGATGTCCGTCAGCAGCCATGTTTTTTGGCCGAATGACCCCAAAATGACTCGTTCCCATCTACATGTCAATGTCAATAGCCATGACAGATCTCATAATGATCTGACCAAAGGTACGACCTGTAGCCTGTGCCAAAGGATTTAGTCATGCAAAGAGTAAAATCTAAGATGGCTGCTGGTGGCCATGTTTTTGGCCGAATGACCCCAAAAGGACTCGTTCCCATCTACATGTCATTGTTAACATCCATGACAAATTTCATGAAGATCCGACCAAAGCTACGACCTGTAGCCCGCGCCAAAGGATTTAGTCATGCAAAGAGTAAAATCCAATATGGCTGCTGGCGGCCATGTTTTTTGGCCGAACGACCCCAAAATGACTCATTTCCATCTACATGTCAATATTAACACCCATGACAAATTTCATGATGATCAGACGAACAGTACGCCAATGGATTTTATTTTGAAATCCAAGATGGCCACCAGGGGCCATGTTTTTTGGTCGAATGACCTCAAAATGACTCGTTCCCATCTACATGTCAATGTCAACATTCATGACAAATTTCATAAAGAGCAGACCAAAGGTACGACCTGTAGCCCGCACCAAAGGAAATTGTTGACGGACACACGCACACACGGACGATGGACGCCAACCCATGGCAATAGCTCAAACTTACAAAGTAAGTTGAGCTAAAAATAAGGTGAAATAGTTCTGGTAGTTAGGATTGTCCAATCAGCATTTATGTGAAATTTGTTCTTAGATCAAATGTCGAATATTTTCATACTTGCGACCAAATTTTTGGACTGAAGTGACCAGTTGGAAAATTTCAACCATTAGGCGGTGTCGGTTGATTGATTGTGGTTTAATGTCGCTTTCATCAACTAAGGCCATATCATCGATCGACATTGCCAGTTTTAGTGGTGGAAGAAATCCGCACCCTTACGTCTAATCTAACAGTGATTTCAATGGCTGACAAACTCGTCGAACATGCATGGCAAATCACCGGCCATCGGCGAGTTGCAAAATCCATGCATGATGGAAACATGTTGATTTGAACCCTCATCGCCAGCGCTTGATGGCGAGACGACTTGGACCCCTATATAACCGACCGAGCCCCATATATGCGGTGTCGGAAAGAGTCGGTTAGAAATTGATTACCAAAAATCGGATACCAGAAACTGTTGGAATATTCCAACCCAAGTGGATGGTAAATGGATTTTGATTTTGCAAACTTGCGAGTTTGGTCTTGTTCAAGATGGACACCGCCCCCCCCCCCCCAAACGGAAACACTCTATATATAGCCACGTCCCTAGTTCTCCGTACCTAAATGTACCAGATTGCACAACCGGTGGCCTATTAAAATTTTATCGAAAACTAAGGGTATGTTGACGAAGCCTAATACTATTTATGACACAGTCCCCATTCACATGAGAGTTTGATATCATACTTCCGATATTTTGACAAAGGACGCGGTTCCATTATGTATTAATACAGTACATATTGCTTCTCGAGACAGACTTATAATTGATGCGAGAGATGTTATGTAATGCATGGGACTTGTTCTCGTAAAAGGACTTATCAGTGTAGTCTCCGAGATATAGATGAACCGAAGAGATGTAGAGAGTTAAGCCTGTCCATGGCAATTCCATGCCATTTCAGACAAATTAATAAATTGGCCTTATATAATTATGATACATGTACTACCATCCTGGAACCTATACCATGCATCCTCAGCCAAAACCAACACAATTAATTGCCGGGTTTATTTCCAATATTGTTATTAAATAAAATGTATTTGGCTCTCTGTGTTGTTGAATCTGTTGATATGCCCTTGATTTCGTAACGATGATTTTTGAAACAAAATAACAGGCATAGTTACAGTTAACTCGGTCGACGGCGGTAAATTGACAAACTGATATACGGGTGGGGGGGGGGGGGCATGTTGCTTCCCCATACTTCGGTGTTCCTGATTTTCGAAGGCGATTTCTAGTAGCAATTCAATCTATATACATGTGTAGTGTTGCGTGCATGTATGTTAGTGAATAAACACTATCCAATTTCCAATGCAATATATAGTACATTCAGAGACTGCATTTTTTTTTTATATTTCTGTTGTCATTACACGCCACTTACGAAAGCGCGCATGAAAGAATGTGGTTAACGTCTCAATCATGAAACAATGGTAATGGTTATCATTCCACTCACTGCCCACGCCTTTGAAGCCATAACTCGACTTATTGTACCACCGTTCGACTGCTATACTCGCCATACACCGAGGCGATTGTTCCCGTTTCCTGCACACCCTCAAATTTACGCCACATGGGCCAGAGAACGGAAGCACAAACCGCGATATATGGATCCAAAGGTCATGAATGTCGACGGGCCATTGAAGTACAAAGAGTTGAGAAGTGGGAACTCTGTGTGAGACTTGTTCTGTGTTTTAGTGGTGGGAAATAATGATGGGCACCCACGCGGAGTTTCTTCCTCCATTATCTTGCCTCATGCATACCATATTTCCGCTCATATCTACCACACACATGCACCCGAGGAAATTTGGCATTCAGTACGATACGGGGTCGATGCCATCTATATAATCCGATTACATGTGCCAGATTATAAACAAAATTTGCATAAACCTAAACCATTGAATTAATTTATATGTATGCATATAAGAAATGAGTCAAAATATGTGTTGGGCTTCGAACTTCTTGGGCGTGGACTATCTATATTTCCAACTCTTGGAATGACATTAGCCCCCCCCCCCCCCAACCAAAATTGGGTTGAAAGTTTTGACAGGTCAATTTGGAACAGGGCCTTGGTATCCCGACGTCAACGATCTGCACTATATATAGATTATGGTTTAGTGTGTCATAACTGTAATTCAGGCACTTCTCACACTTAACATATGTATGATCAAATATGCAAGGTCGTTTCGGGATAATAGTCGTTACACCACACTCGGATTACACTTGAAACTACCCAGCATTATAGCAATACGATATTTATATATCCGATCAGATGATTCGGTTTCAACAATGATGATTTAATGAAAGTTGTTGATATAACAATATGTGAATCAATCGAGTAAAGGTCTACTCAAGGGAAATGAGCGAGAAAGTGTGTCAAATTAATAATATTATGACAAAGCGTTGATGCATGTCATATCCGGACAGCTAAACGAATCACAACATGAGCGTGTGACCAATGCGAGCATGTCATCAATGCCTCAGTGTCGTTCAAATGCGATTGGACGCTGATGAGGTTAAAGGTACTCAATCCGAACAGAGGGTCCCCATCTCAACAGATTCCAACAACAACAATCCGATCAGAGGGTCCTATATTACTATTTCTTTGGCTTTGGGGGTAAAAAATATTTGATTCGAGTCGAGGAACCCATCAAACAAAGCTCAGAGTTATTAGATATTGATTTTTGAAATTTGTTAATTTCTCGAGATGAGTACTAATAATTGCCGTCAATTTTGAAACCTGCTCGAGATGAGTACACCAAAACTCTATTCAAACAGACAAGGATGGATAACTCTAAAATCAAGTGGTAATAATAACGCAATTTTGACTACGTACTGGGCCAGAAAGAATTCCCGATAATGAAAAATAATAGATTTCTAAAATCGATATCTAACAAATCTGAGCTTTGATGGGTGACTTCCTCGACTCGAATCAAATATTTTTGACCCCCGAAGCCATTGAAATAGTAATTGAGATGAGTTTTATCGGATTGAGTACCTTTAATGTCACTACATTTGCAGTCATATTCACCAGCAGGACTTATTTTTATAAACCAGATGGTAACCAAGGCCTAACCCTTTCAGTGCCAAGTCCGATTTTTTTATCAACCCATATTTCCTTGATCATTTTTTCAAATTTATTGATTATAATAATGTGATACATTGATGGAAAGAGCTCTTAGAGCTCTTTCCATCAATGTATCACATTATTATAATCAATAAATTTGAAAAATGATCAAGGAAATATGGGTTAACAGATACAAAAATCGGACTTGGCACTGAAAGGGATAATGGCCAGGGTATATCTTTGATAGTCGATGGGATAGAGATCACCGCAGCGTATATATAGGATTATCCATCAAGGGGATTTGACAATGTGTGTTAATGCTGTAAATGCTACAGATACCTTGTGTGTTGAGCTGCTGCGAAATAAACCACCTGATTTATGAATTAAACCTATAGCTGGTGAATATGATCGTTGGTCTTTTAGATATCCTACTTGGAGAATCTGTGGGGTTTTTGTACATGTATAACCAGCTGGACCATGTATGTAGTGCGGTTTATATGCTGTATAAAACATCACCTTTTTAATTAAACTTATACTGTGCACGTATATCACATTGAACCTGGGTACCCAACACACCAATATGTTCCATCAAAGCGTGACCCCTTCAGCGTCAATCCAACAATTACGCTTGTCTATATTATATTCTCAACTTCACATTTTAAAGATAATCATAGATATGGGTATTCTATATATATATTGAAAGAACATTCAATGTTAGTTACAAAAATGAAGCCGATTTTTTAACAGAATAAAATGTTCTCAAGCCTGTGATTCAAAAGCCTGTCATTTGCAGAATGAGGTCCACAGAGGGTGAATTTAGTGATGCTATCCCGCATGGTGGTCTAGAATAACAAAATTCACCCTCTGTTAACCTCATTCTGCTTAGGCCTTGACTGCCATGGGAGACCTATATGGGATCAGAATGAAGTTCCCCAGTTGAAGTTGGTGATGTTCACCCATTAGTCACCTCGATTATGCATTTTATCTTCTGCAAATTATGACATATAGAAACTGAACAAAAAAAGGGAAAAAGTAACTAAAACAATGTTAATTGGAGACTATAGATACTTCCCAGAATATGAGGCCAAAGCAGAATGAGATCAACAGAGGGTGAATTTGGTGATGCTGGCCCACTGTGCAGTGGGATAGTATCACTAAATACTCAATCTGGGGACCTCAGTCTGCAAATGACAAACAAACTATTTGCAGGCTGGATGTTCATGAAATTTCCTCAGCCGATTGCAACCCAATTTATATAGGAAACCACCAATCTTTCCAGTCCTGATATGTATGTGTATGGAATGACTTAAAGGTACTCAACCCGATAAAACTCCTCTCAATTACTATTTCAATGGCTTCGGGGGTCAAAAATATTTGATTCGAGTCGAGGAAGTCACCCATCAAAGCTCAGATTTGTTAGATATCGATTTTAGAAATCTATTATTTTTCATTATCGGGAATACTATCTGGCCCAGAACTCAGTCAAAGTTGCGTTAAAATTACCACTTGATTTTAGAGTTATCCATCCTTGTCTGTTTGAATAGATTTGGAGAACACATCCAGAGCAGATTACGGCAGTTAGTAGTACTGATCTCGAGTTTATAACAAATTTCAAAAATCAATATCTAATAACTCTGAGCTTTGTTTGATGGGTTCCTCGACTCGAATCAAATATTTTTTACGCCCAAAGCCAAAGAAATAGTAATATAGGACCCTCCGATCGGATTGTTGTTGTTGGAATCTGTTGAGATGGGGACCCTCTTTACGGGTTGAGTACCTTTAAATGTTAAGGAACGCATTGCAGAGTCGGTAATTTTGCAGGCACAAGTGTGGAATAAAACACATTATTTTCTGTTGATGTTTGTCTTGTGAAGTTTGAAGTTTTACAATCTAAACTTTCATGATTAAAGATCCATAGAAGAGGTTGGAGTTTGTTCCGATAAAAGGATGAACATCTTCAATAGAAAGTGAATATAGAATCATGCATCCTGAATCTGGGTGGGATTGAAAAGCCAATATCTTTCAGTCTCTTTATTCAGCAAGATGGGCGTCTCAAAAGGTCAAAAGGTCACCGAAGTCTTATCTAACCCAAGATGGGTGTCTCAAAAGGTCACCGAAGTCTTATCTAACCAAGATGGGTGTCTCAAAAGGTCACCGAAGTCTTATCTAACCAAGATGGGTGTCTCAAAAGGTCACCGAAGTCTTATTTAACCAAGATGGGTGTCTCAAAAGGTCACCGAAGTCTTATCTAACCAAGATGGGTGTCTCAAAAGGTCACCGAAGTCTTATCTAACCAAGATGGGTGTCTCAAAAGGTCACCGAAGTCTTATCTAACCAAGATGGGCGTCTCAAAAGGTCACCGAAGTCTTATCTAACCAAGATGGGTGTCTCAAAAGGTCACCGAAGTCTTATCTAACCAAGATGGGTGTCTCAAAAGGTCACCGAAGTCTTATCTAACCAAGATGGGTGTCTCAAAAGGTCACCGAAGTCTTATCTAACCCAATAGTTAGCTATGCTTGTGCTTGAAATATTTATGCAAAGAAGCTGCACTAAAGTACTTGGTTTTTAGCTCACCTGAGACGAAGTCTCCGGTGGAGCTATAGTCATCACTCCTCGTCCGTCGTCCGTCCGTCCATCCGTCCGTCCGTCAACAATTCTTTGAACATCTTCTCCTCTGGAACCGTAAGACCAAATGGGTTCATATTTGGTGTGGATGTTCCCTAGGTGACTCTCATTCAGATTTGTTCAAATGAGGTCACTGGGTCAAATAGTTGCGAAGACAGGGCCATAACTCTATTCCTCCATAGTAATTCTTACAACAACTTCTTGTCCATAACCATTGGGCCAATTTAGCTAATATTTGGTATGGAGAGTCCTTGGGTGACTGGTGTTCAGATTTGTTCAAATGAGGTCACCCGGTCAATTACTTGAGAAACCAGGGCCATAACTCATAGTAATTCTTACAATGACTTCTTCTAAACAAATATTTGGCCGATTTAGCTTATATTTGGTACAGAGATACCTTGGGTGACTGGGGTTCAGATTTGTTCAAATGGGGTCACTGGGTCAAATAGGGACAGAGCCAGGGACATAACTTTAAAAACAAAAAAAATAATTTTTGCATTTTGACCTTTAATTTTTGTTTAGGACACATCACAGCCTCATATTTCTTACCTAGATTTTTCTTAGCATGTTCTTCATCTGTATGGATTTTGGTATTGTTTATTTAACCCCTTCCACTCTTGTTTTGATATAGAATTCATCCAAGACAGGATTACTCAAACATTTTTCATCTGATCAACACCAAATTTGGTATATGAATTTTTGACACTTATATACAGATCAAGTTAAAATATGGGTTTGATCCGATATATTTTAACAGAGTTATGGCCCTTTATAATTCACACCCCTTTGCTATGCACTATTAATTTTTAAGAGGACACTCTAGCCTGTATTATTGAAAAAGCCAATTTATCATAGTGTGGTCACCTGATCCTCTTGCTGAATACTGCTTGCTTCAGACCAGTTTACCATCTGTCATTACAAGACATGACATTAGCTAAACAACTACCAGAGTCTACAAGGAATAGTCCATTGTTCATTTCTCCAAGCCTGGACATAGTGTGTCTGACATTTGCAGAATGAAGTCCCCAGATGGTGAATTTAGTGTTGCTACCCCATACAACAGGCTAGCATCACCAAATACACCTCAATTACCTTATTCTGCTTAGGCCTCATCTTCTGGGACAATTTTTTTTTAAACATGTTTTAAAATTTGAAAAAAGTGACACCATTATATATAACATCTGCAGAGTTATGAAACTTTACTCTTTAATGAAATTATGGAAACATTCCACCCTCCCCCACCCACCCCCTACCATATGGCCCAGGCCCAACTCTGCCATCAACCAACATCCCTTCCAAGCCATATCACCTCTCAATTTAATACCTCAGATTCTCACCACAGAGGCATATATATCTGTAAAGGTACAGGTCATTAATTATATAAACTGGCCAGATGACATGTATTATTCTAATCTAAACATATCTGTGGCAATTTAATGACTGACATTCAATGATACTGTGAATGGCTTTGATTTCTTCAAGTCTGGAAATAGTGTGTCTGACATTTACATAGTGAGGTCCCCAGATGGTGAATTTAGTGTTGCTATTCCATACAGCATGCTAGCATCACCAAATACACCTGCCAGGGACCTAATTCTGCTTAGTCCTCATCTTCTTGGAAGTATCCTAAGTATCAAATTGACAGTTTGATTTAGTCACTTTTTCCACCTGTTCAGTTTCAATGTCCCCCTAATTTGCAGAAGATAAAATGCATAATTGAGGTGCTCAATGGGTGTGTATCACCAACTTCAACTGTAGGACTTCAATCTGTTCCTTGGTTTTATTGACCATTGAGGCCTAATCAGATTGAGGATGAATTTGGTGATGCTAGCCTGCCTTAAAGAATATTGTCATTAAATCCACATTTTTGGGACCTAATTCTGCAAATGTCAGACATACTAAATTCAGGTTTGGCCATTTCATATTATTGTTTTAATCACCACTTATCCAGATGAAATCATACGACTAATATTCAAAGAAAAATGGGGGGGAGGGTATATATTGGATTAAATTTGTCTTCTATCTGGCATTTGCAGAATGAGGTCCCCAGATACACTAGCCAGGGTCCTCATTCTGCTTAGGCCTCATCTTCTGGGAAGTATATAGGCACTTAAATTGATTACTTTAGCCCTTCTGTTTAGTTTCTATATCCCCTAATTTGTGAATATAAAATGCATAATTGAGGTGCCCAATGGGTGCACATCACCAACTTTAACTGGAGAAATTCAATCTAATGCTATGTCTCCCATAGCAGTTGAGGCCTACACAGAATGAGGTCCCCAGAGGGTGAATTTGGTGATGCTAGCCCGCATTGCAGGATTGTGTCATTAAATTCACCCTTTGGTGACCTCATTCTGCAAATGTCAGACACTATGTTCAGGCTTGTCTGTTCGAATATTATGTTCTTAACCACCAGTATCCAGTTGAACTCATTATACCATGATTTTGCAAAGAAAACTTGGGGGGTATATTGGATTGAATTTGTCAGTCTCTATGTCAGACTGTTCTCCCATCCATCCATCTGTCATTATGTCTCTATCCGTCCATCAATTGTTTTCTTCTCCAGATACATATTAAAGACCAAATGGGTTTATATATTTAGGTGTGGATGTCCCCCAGGTGACTCACATTCAGATTTGTTCAAATGAGTTCATCAGGTCAAATATGTGAGAAGTCAGGGCCATAACTCTTTCCTTCCATAGTAATTCTTAAAACAATTTCTTCTCAAGAACCATCTGGACTATTTAGATTATGTTTGGTATGGATGGTCCTTCGGTGACTGGGGTTTAGATTTTTTCAGATTTGGGGTCATTTTAGGAAAATCAGTTCAGTTCAACTCTTAAAATCTAATGTCTGAAATTACCAAATGAATGGATCTCATAGATGGGGATTCACGTTTGTTCAAATAGGGGCGGAGATAAGAGATTTAATTATCAACCAGCCACCCTACCTGTGCTCCGGCGGAGCTATAGTCATCACTCCTCGTCCGTCCATCGTCTGTCCGTCCATCCGTCTGACAACAATTATTTGAACATCTTCTCCTCTGGAACCATAAGACCAAATGGGTTCATATTTGGTGTGGATGTTCCCTAGGTGATTCTCATTCAGATTTGTTCAAATGCGGTCACTGGGTCAAATAGTTGCGAAGCCAGGGCCATAACTCTTTCCCACCATAGTAATTCTTTTAAACATCTTCAGAACAATAAGACCGAATGGTTTTCATATTTGGTGTGGATGTTCCCTAGGTGACTCACATTCAGATTTGTTCAAATGAGTTTACTTGAAATAGTTGCGAAGCCAGGGCCATAACTCTTTCCCTCAATAGTATTCTTAAAGTGACTTCTTCTCAAATACCATCAGGCTATATGGGTTCATATTTGGTATGAAGGATCCTTGGGTGACTGGGGTTCAGATTTGTTCAAATCAGGTCACTGGGTCAAATGTGGGCGGGGCCAGGGACATAACTCCAAATTTTTTGTTTTAGATTTAACTCTTTAGATATCTACTTCTTTTAAAGTGATTATGAAAAGTTCTGACTGTTGTGGTCTCCAGAGTCCCAGTCTTATCAGTCTTTGCAGTCTGGTGAGCGACCCCACAGTCATTGACTGTCTTGTTCACATACAGTAATGCTCTAATTAATCGACCTCTTAACCAAAGCAGAATTATGGGTAACTTTTCAGGATTTAGTCGGAAATATGGCTTGTTGCCATTCATCGGAAAGCTCTCGGGGAGAGCTTTCCGATGAATGGCAACAAGCCATATTTCCGACTAAATCCTGAAAAGTTACCCATAATTCTGCTTTGGTTAAGAGGTCGATTAATTAGAGCATTACTGTACATCTCAATAGTAAATATGTGTAGGACATAAGAGTCATTTCACAACTGTATGGCTTCGAAAAGACATTACACATGTATATTTATATAATTTATTATAGTTATGTTATTTTCCACTCAAAGCTTCTATACCATAGAAATTAAGACCTATTTGGAAAATGCCATATCAGCAAAAGACAGACCAATTTCCCTTGACATTCAATCTATGCCTCCTCTAGGACAAAATTCAGAAATGTTCATGTTGATACTACTACTAAAAACAGCAGTCAGGGACTTGGGGGGGGGGGGGGGGTTGAGGAACTAACAATGGGACATTATTTAAGATAGGTAAAAAAAAGGTTGAGATAATTCTGATAAGATAAATTTTCAAAATATTCAATTCAATATTCAGTACAAATATGTTGTTTTTTAACCAAAATTTATTATCCTATTTTCAGTATTTTTTTTTGTTTACACTGAAATGGCTATGAGTTTCCAACCATATGGAGTGGGGCTGTTATGTTAGCATCTAACAGAAAATTGCTCAAAAAGAGCATTTAATATTGTATTTTTAGAACTATCGCTATTTGCTACGAATAGTGGCATTCTTTAAACCAATGTATTCGTTAACTCAAACAATGTGCACATTTGGGTAATTCTGAGTCATCAAAAGGTGAAAATGAAATTTCCAGAGTTGGCAATTTTGGTCTCCAAAGGCAAGCCAGCAAATAGTGTGTCTGTCATTTACAGAATGAGGTCCCCAGAGGGTAAATTTAGTGATGCTATTCCGCACAGCGCCTAGCATCAATAAATTCACCCTCTGGGGACCTCATTCTGCTTAGGCCTCAACTGCTATGGGAGACCTAGCCTCACCTATGATCAAATTGCTGTTCCCCAGTTGAAGTTGGTGATGTTAGTCACCACTCACCTCGAATATGCAATTTATCTTCTGCAACTTGGGGGATATAGAAACTTACCAGAAGGGAAAAAGTAACTAAAAACAATGAAATTTGAGACTATAGATACTTCCCATAAGATGAGGCCTAAGCAGAATTCTGCAAATGGCACTATTTGCAGGCTTGTCCAAGGGATCATGGTTCAATTATAAATTTTAAAGACATATTATGGACTTGTTCGGGCGAGTGAAACTGATATGTTACTAGTAGTACTCAGGCGTTATATGCCAACCTGAGGAATATAGCATTCTGCTAACACCGCCAAAAATTTCAAAGAAATTTACCATACCACTCCATAGAAAACAACATCTGAACTACGCTCAATTGTCAATATTTACATCTCGATTCGGGACGCATGCAACTATCTACAATAAACTAACGAATATGATTTCGCCATCGAGTCATTGCATTTAATTAATATATCAGAATGACGGTGTGTGTTGTCAATTTGGATTAATATTCATAAAAATAACTACTTTGAGCAAGATTATTCTCCATTTCTATTTGATCACCCAACCGGAGTGTTTCATATCACTTTAAGTTTCACCCCATTCCAACAAAAATACCCTCAAGCCATGTCCATACAGCAGCTTTTTGTCACAAGTTCAATGATAAGAACAAAACAGAAATCTTACCAAATGGTTATGATTTTCTAAAAATTGCAAATCTCACAGCGACAGTCAAGGATATATAACCCTTTACCCAACAGAACGGCCCTGTGCCAATGCATTCTCTTATATATGCGAGTCGACCATAGGTCGCCTCGCATATATAAGAGAATGCATTGGCTTAACACATTAAAAATTATAAAAATGTTAAAGAATGTAAGAAATAATGGTAAAAAGTGTTCAAAAAAGTTTTTTTTTAGGCCAATGCATTCTCTTATATATGCGAGGCGACCTATGGTCGACTCGCATATATAAGAGAATGCATTGGCACAGGGCATAACTGTAACCATCACAATGTGGTCAATGAGCCGGTTCCAATGATATCCATATTTGTATGGTTTTATTGAGACAGACCCAAGATAATTTAGGCTGTTGCAGCTTTATTTGGCCGGTTTTGGCCGGTTTGTTGGGTAAAGGGTTAAAGGTACTCAATCCGATCAGATGGTCCCTGTATCATCAAAATACAACAACAACATTTCTTCAAAATATGCTTTAGTTTATATCAGAATCAATTAATTACAACAAAATAATGCTAAACCGCTGTCAACTATGGTATCAAATTTCCCAAAACATGTTGTTTACAACATTTTGTTCAATGAAATATGGCCCGTATTATCACTTGAGTATCACAAAATTTGGCCGTATTAACACTTGATTTTAGAGTTATCCATCTTCATCTGCAATTTTGTCAGAGACCGTTCCATTTGACGACGTTTTTCTGGGCCACAAATAATTGCACATCTCGAGAAATAACAAAATTCAATATCTGATCACTCCTCGAATTGAATCAAATATTTTTTACCACCGAAGCCAACGAAATAGTAATTTAGGAGCATTATTGGATAATGCATCTTTTAGTCAAGAGCAGAGCTGCAAATGTCAAGTGGCATTTCCTAAATTTGAAACTTGCCTGGCATCCACAGGAGAGCAAGTCTGAGTTTAGCGTGTCTGAATTTAGTGATGCTAGCCATGTTATTTGACATATTTCGGGAATAATCGATGGCTCTCATCTTGAGTTAACCCCAAAGATCCATATGAAGTTTTGTGACAATCGGATGAGAGATGTGGCCAGTAGGGTGTACAGAAGAATTTAGTCATGCAAAGAGTAAAATCCAAAATGGGCGCTGGCAGCCATGTTTTTCTACAAATTTCAAAAAACAAAGTCTTGAAATCACCATGAAGATCCATATAAAGTTTGGTGATGATCAGATGAGGGATGTGGTTTGTATGGTGTGCCAAAGGATTTAGCCATGCAAAGAGTAAAATCCAAGATGTTTTTCATCGAACATTGTTCAAATTCGATGACTCCCATTTAGAGGTGATCCTAAACATGGCTGCAAATTTTCAAAACAATTCTCCAATAAATGCAGGCTGTGGGCTGAGCTGATGGATTCAAATTTGAAATTCAACTTGGCTGATGACGGCCATGTTTTTTTAAAGATTTCAGAAAAAATTGATGGCTCCCATCTTGAGGTCACCCTGAAGATCCATATGAAGTTTAGTGATGACCGCATGAGGGATGTGGCCTGTTGGGTGTGCCGAAGGATTTAGTTATGCAAAGAGTAAAATCCAAGATGGCTGCCGGCAGCCATGTTTTTTATCGAAAATCGCTAAAATTGTATAGCTGCCATCTAGAGGTGATCCCAACTATGCCTGTAAATTTTCAAAAAATATTTCTCCAATAAATGTGGGCTGCAGGGTGTGCCAATGGATTCAAATTTGAAATTCAAAATGGCTGCTGGCGGCAATTTTTTCGAACGAATTTCAGAAAAAATTGATAGCTCCCATCTAGAGGTCACCCCGAAGATCCATATGAAGTTTGGTGATGATCGGATGAGGGATGCGGCCTGTAGGGGTGAGCCAAAGGAAATTGTTTACAAAGTAAAAAGAAATAGAATCTATGTGAAGAAGTTTCTATAGAAATTTGATAATAAAGAAACTTTCCAGAGAAGATGGGGCCAAAGCAGAATGAGGTCCTCAGAGGGTAAATTTATCGATGCTAGCCCACTATGTGGGATTGCGTAACTAAATTCACCCTCTGGGGACCACATTCAGCAAATGACAGGCACACTAAACTCAGGCTTGAAGGAGAGTTCATGGGAACTGTTGGAAACTTGAAATGAGCATGGCTTCATTTCATTGAATAAAATTTCAACACCAAATGTGACATGCAAAGAAGAGTTACTGGCACAATAATGTTCTCTTTCTGTCTAAATTAACCGAAACGATATGAAATAAATGGACAGAAAGTTGTACATGTATATCAAACAAGATGTGTATTTCAGGTGGTACTTCTCATTCAAAATGTATTATTTTATGCGCTAGAATCAGAATAAAAAAGTTTTGTAAAAATTGCCCTCGAAAACATAGTGTTCAGGCAGTCCCACAATGTCTGGTTTTTATTATATTTCTACAACACATGTATTCCCTTTTTACACTGACGAACACTGCATTCACTTCTTACACTGACATGCACTTGGATGCATTTGGATGTATTTTTTTTTCAGTAACTTCAGATTAGAAATAGATGTATTTAAAGTGTTACGCAATGGCACGGTATGAAGAGTTCACTGCTTGGTAAAGGTCCTGAAGAAATTCCAATTTCATTAAAGATTGTTGGAAAGAACTCGTGAGAACATGTTGGCAAGTCTGCAAATAGTGTGTTTGTCATTTGTAGAATGAGGTCTTGGCAGGATAGCATCACCAAATTCACCCTCTGGAGACCTCATTCTGCTTTGGCCTCATCTTCTGGGAAGTATTTATAGTCTCAAATTAATACTGTTTTTCCATTCTGGGAAGTTTCTATATCCCCTAATCTGCAGAAGATAAAATGCATATTAATCGAGGTGACTAATAGGTGAACATCACCAACTTCAACTGGGAGTCTTCAATCTGATCCTAGGTCACCCACAGCAGTTGAGGCATAAGCAGAATGACGTTCACAGATGGTGAATATAGTGATGCTAGCCTGCTGTGCGGGGTAGTTTCACTAAATTAACCCTCTGGGGACCTCATTCTACAAATGACAGACACACTATTTGCAGGCTTGCATGTTGGTAAATCTTCTTGAATGCAGATGAATGCATCACTTGTGTTTCTTTGATGCAGTCAGTCTCAAACTTCCATAATAACATCCTCCCTACACTTGTAATGATGGTCTAATTTAATATAAGTATATGCATTGAAGTGGGCACAGGTAAACGATATTTATCAAATTATGATCTACTATTTCTAGAAAATGAATTTAGTTTCTGCAGGAACAAACGTGTTGAAGATTAAAATCTGCAGGGGTGTCTTTTAACCCTTTACCCAACAAACCGGCCAAAACCGGCCAAATAAAGCTTCAACAGCCTAAAATATCTTGGGTCTGTCTCAATAAAACCATACAAATATGGATATCATTGGAACCGGCTCATTGACCACATTGTGATGGTTATAGTTATGCCCTGTGCCAATGCATTCTCTTATATATGCGAGTCGACCATAGGTCGCCTCGCATATATAAGAGAATGCATTGGCCTAAAAAAAATCTTACATTCTTTAACAATTTTATAATTTTTAATGTGTTAAGCCAATGCATTCTCTTATATATGCGAGGCGACCTATGGTCGACTCGCATATATAAGAGAATGCATTGGCACAGGGCCGTTCTGTTGGGTAAAGGGTTAATAGGAATATTATTTCATTATTTGGCTTAGGTATCCCACAAACTACAAAACTACAAAAAAAATTGTCACAGTCATAAAACAATTATAAACATGGGGTGCGCATCGGAAGATGGTGCACATCAAGTTTTTTAGCCTGAAAGAGTGGATTGGTCGCAAAAGAATTATTGGTGGCCATATTTGTTTTTTTTAGGATTTTCTGAAAAAAAAGGGAGGCTCCCATCCAGAGGTCACCCTGAAGATCCATATGAAGTTTGGTGACGATTGGATGAGAAATGTGACCTGTAATGTGTACTAAAGGATTTAGTCGTAAAAAGAGTAAAATCCATGATGGCCACTGGCAGCCATGTTTTTTTCACAGAATTAGGAAAAAAGGTAAGCACCCATCTAGAGGTCACCCTGAGGATCCATATGAAGTTTGGTGATTATCAGATGAGGGATATGCTCTGTAGGATGTACTAAAGGATTTAGTGATGCAAAGAGTAAAATCCAAGATGGCTGCCATGGCCATGTTTTTCATCAAACATTGTTCAAATTCGATAGCTCCCAGCTAGAGGTGATCCTAGACACATATACCGGATATCATCGAAATCAGTCAAAGTTTGTTTCAGTTATCGCTCTAAAGGTCGCGAATGATCAAAATTGCTAAAAAACAGACAATCTAAGTCCCATAACTCTCATATAGAAGATTGGACAAACCTGGTTTTCGAACTTGTTTGAGATATTGTTGCAACAGGCCCATATACCAAATATGAATGAAATAAAAAATAAAATTATTGGTGAGTTAGGCAAAATGTTTGGTTTTTTTGGTCAGTTGACACAAACTCCAAAAATATCAATGCAACCAAGTGGAGAATTTTTTTAGCTCTTTCATAACGGGAGCTGCAGTGGTGCAGCTTAACCCTTTACCCAACAAAACGGTCAAAACCGGCCAAATAAAGCTTCAACAGCCTAAAATATCTTCGGTCTGTCTCAATAGAACCATACAAATATGGATATCATTGGAACCGGCTCCTTGACCACATTGTGATGGTTACAGTTATGCCCTGTGCCAATGCATTCTCTTATATATGCGAGTCGACCATAGGTCGCCTCGCACATATAAGAGAATGCATTGGCCTAAAAAAAATATTTTTTTAACACTTTTTACCATTTTTTCTTACATTCTTTAACAATTTTATAATTTTTAATGTGTTAAGCCAATGCATTCTCTTATATATGCGAGGCGACCTATGGTCGACTCGCATATATAAGAGAATGCATTGGCACAGGGCCCTTCTGTTGGGTAAAGGGTTAAAGATCATGTGTCAGTGCATTCTCTTATTTATTGGGAGAATGGCATATATAAGAGAATGCATGGCTAACATGGTCAAGAGAAATATTGTTAGGCCAATATATTCTCTTATATATGCAAGGCTCCCTATGGGAGATGGCCAATATATTCTCTTATATATGCAAGGCTTCCTATGGGAGACTCGCATAGATAAGAGAATGCATGGCTAACATGGTCAAGAGAAATATTGTTAGGCCAATATATTCTCTTATATATGCAAGGCTCCCTATGGGAGATGGCCAATATGTTCTCTTATATATGCAAGGCTTCCTATGGGAGACTCGCATAGACAAGAGTGTGCATTGGCACAAGGTTTTCACAGCTCCAGCCATGGAAGAGTTAAAAAAGCTAAATCCCAGATAGTTCAGGAGAAGTTTTTTTTTGTCACCAGCTGTGCAAGCCTGAATTTAGTGTATCTGACATTTGCAGAATGAGGTCCCCAGAGGGTGAATTTAGTGTTGCTACCCCGTACAGCAGGCTAGCATCACCAAATACACACTCCAGGCCGTCCAGGGACCTTACTCTGCTTAGGTCTCATCTTCTGGGAAGTATCTTAAGTATCAAATTGAAATTTTGTTTTAAATAGTTACCGTACTTTTTGACTATTTTTCCCCTTCTGTTCAGTTTCTATGTCCCCCTAATTTGCTGAAGATACAATGCATAATTGGGTGCTCAATGGGTGTGCATCATCAACTTCAACTGCAGAACTTCAATCTGTTCCTATGTTTCCCATGGCTGTTGTGGCCTAATCAGACTGAGGGTGAATTTGGTGATGCTAGCCCGCCTTGCAGAATAGTGTCATTAAATTCACCTCTTGGGGACCTCATTCTGCAAATGTCAGACACACTAAATGCAGGCTTGCAGCTGTGGTGGAATGCACAAGTGCTAATAATTTTAAAATCCAGTTAAATTATACAGCCTTGAGAGAGATGGCCTCAAACTAGACACAGTAATTACTAGACCAAGTATTCATCATCATATTCAACAGAACAAGTCCTATGATTTCTCATTCCGGTAACATATACAAATTGTTTAAGAATATTGTCATTATCATGTATGAGTCATCAAAATCGTATCTCATATCATAAAAATATGAATCGATATATATTTTTAACAGTTCAATACTTCCAGCAGAAACTATGAAATCTGGTAGTCACGTAAATTCCAATGTGGGATAACTCTATTTGAAAAGTAAAATTTCCTTGTGTCGTTTTTAACTATATTCTTTTGTAATTTCTGGTCATGCCCTCTATATATATATAAGTATTGGTGCTCAGGCTGTTTTGAAATACAGTAATGCCCTAAGTAATCGACTCCTTAACCACAGCAGAATTATGGGTAACTTTTCAGGATTTAGTCGGAAATATGGCTTGTTGCCATTCATCGGAAAGCTCTCGGGGAGAGCTTTCCGATGAATGGCAATAAGCCATATTTCCGACTAAATCCTGAAAAGTTACCCATAATTCTGCTGTGGTTAAGGAGTCGATTACTTAGAGCGTTACCGTAACTGATAAGGGTCCATTCATCATGCTGACAGTTCAATGAGCTCCTCCCTGAATCCTCTCAATTTGAGAGACATTAAATTCAGTCTTCTCGGTACACAACAGCTTGGGATATCGGTCGGATGATGCTGTATTGGACAAGTCCCATCCCATTACTCTTCTATAACGTACTTTACACCCAGAATCGTGGGCTTGAGTAATCTTTCGAATTAGGAAAAATGGAAGCTTTGTATATATGAACATAGAGGGCAGCTTTCCCCAAGTATGATGATATCAAACATGCATATATCAGAGGTCTGTTAAATGTCAAAGCAACGAGATTTATAAGTAAACAAAGCGCCTTGCTTTCCAGAGAATTACGATTTGTCGCGCTATCAGAAAATCCAAGTAAACAATACATTAAATGATCGTTTCATCATCATACCTTTCTATCACGATAAGTGTTATATCATTTTGAAGACAGATTATTCAAGGAGATGTCAGATGAATAATCACATTCAGGGGTTTATGTGAATGCCTGGGCTCTATACATGTATATGTAATATGTCTTTTGAATGACAGTCCGGTTATACAACAGCAACGGGGCGGGACTCGGTCCAAAACAGCATCATCCCAACGGATATCCCAAGCTTTGTGATCTGAGAAGATTCCCATTCCAGTGATAAAAATATAATGATAAACACAATAATTTCTTAAATACATCCTTTATATACTCTTAAAGACAGAGGTGATAGCAAGTTGTATTCACAATTCTACTCAGAAGTGAAGGCAATAGACATATTAAACACAACACATATCTTAATCTTGAATCTTATAAAGACTATTTCACGAAAGCCGACCCTGAGATAAATGTGACTATGTGCTGTCCGCATCATGTTTGATAAAAGATTCTAGATTATGTGGTGTTCTGTATTTATTCTACACCCTTGTGGCAGCTAAGTTTTATCCATGACTGTAACTACCATTGATACTATAACTACCTTTATAGTGATTTAATTCTGTTGAAAATCGGTAATTCTCTTTAACCCTTTAAGTGCCAGGGGGCGATCTAATCGGCCCTAAACCTTCACAATAAGTCTGTTAAATAATATAATAAAATATATTCAAATTGTGAAAAATTGTGAAAAAAAAATTGTTAGGCCAATGCATTCTCTTATATATGCGAGGCGACCTATGGTCGACTCGCATATATAAGAGAATGCATTGGCACAGGGTATATGGGTTGATACAAAAATCAACCTGGCACTCAAAGGGTTAAATCACCTGGAGATCGGTGATACCCTTTCTTTACTAAATGGATTTTGCAACCAAGTTAAAACAAGAGATGGGCTGTCATCCGGTGCATACCCCCTTGTGGCATACCACCTAGTGTGGGCATATCTATAACCTATGACTGATATACTCAGACAGATGGACCCAAAAATCAGCATTTTCATGTAAACAAAGATGAATAACTATAAAACGAAAAACCTAAACAAAACGATTGAACACGCCATTGAATCTCCTCATAGTAGTGAAAATCCATACAAAATTTCATTGAGATCAGAGGACTACTGTTCAAGTTATGACCTGAACAGACATCGGATGGACCAAAATGCCAACATTTCCAGATAAACAAAGATGAATAACTCTAGAATAACCGAACAAAAAGATGGAACCATCTATTGAATGTCCTCATAGTAGTGAACATCAATACCAAATTTCATTGAGATCCGAGCACTACTGTTCAAGTTATGGGGTTTAAAAAGAATTGGACCATTGGAATGGTCTATTATTCATTTTGAGGGATATGCAGGAAATTTAAGCAGATGACAGACAGCCGAATAGTAAATACAAGTGAAGAGTGCTCGTAATGATAGGTACAGTAATGCCCTAAGTAATCAACTTCTTAACCACAGCAGAATTATGGGTAACTTTTCAGGATTTAGTCGGAAATATGGCTTGTTGCCATTCATCGGAAAGCTTTCAGGGAGAGCTTTCCGATGAATGGCAACAAGCCATATTTCTGACTAAATCCTGAAAAGTTACCCATAATTCTGCTGTGGTTAAGAAGTCAATTACTTAGAGCATTACTGTATGAATAGTAAGTTTACATGCTTCTTGTTGAACTTATTATCTGAACATTTCCTAAGGGAACTATATGTGCATGTACTCATCAATGTGTATTTAGTAAAGAAAGGGTTAAGATGTTTGAAGGAGGAGAGTAGTTGAGCGTGAAGTGCCCGGGATGGTCGAAAAAATCGAGTGATCTTCTCCTTCACCCCAGATGTTTGAATTTCATATCTTGACATTTATAAAGTATTGTCACTGATAATATATAATCAGTATTATTCCATAGCCTCAAAATTATGCTGACCAGAGGTCAATACTCTAAAGCATTTACACATGTAAATTACAAGACAGTGGAGTTTTTAGTACCATAATCGGCAATACTAGATATCGCATGTTCTTTCTTTTATGGGATTCTTAATGGTATCACTTTATCTTCATACAATATTAATAGAAGCGGTCTATAGTTATGAACAATGGAATTTAATTTTTACTGTCTTGTAATTTACATTCATAAAAGCAAGCCTGGATATAGTGTGTCTGACATTTGCAGAATGAGGTCCCCCAGAGGGTGAATTTAGTGACACTATCCACCACAGCGGGCTAGCATCACTAAATTCACCATCTGGGAACCTTCTGCTTAAGTCTCTACTCAGCTATGGGAGACCTAGGATCAGATTGAATTTCCAAGTTTAAGTTTGTGATATTCACCCATTAACCCTTTACCCAACAAACCGGCCAAATAAAGCTTCAACAGCCTAAAATATCTTGGGTCTGTCTCAATAAAACCATACAAATATGGATATCATTGGAACCGGCTCATTGACCACATTGTGATGGTTACAGTTATGCCCTGTGCCAATGCATTCTCTTATATATGCGAGTCGACCATAGGTCGCCTCGCATATATAAGAGAATGCATTGGCCTAAAAAAAAATCTTTTTTTAACACTTTTTACCATTTTTTCTTACATTCTTTAACAATTTTATAATTTTTAATGTGTTAAGCCAATGCATTCTCTTATATATGCGAGGCGACCTATGGTCGACTCGCATATATAAGAGAATGCATTGGCACAGGGCCCTTCTATTGGGTAAAGGGTTAATCACCTAGATTATGCAATTGATCTTCTGCAAATCAAGGGATATAGAAACTGAACAGAAGGGAAAAAGTAACTAAAACAATGTTAATTTGAGTCTATAGATAAATACTTCCCAGAAGATGGGGCCTAAGCAGAATGAGGTACCCAGAGGTTGAATTTGGTGAGGCAAGTCCATTGGGCTGGATAATGTCAGTAAATTCACCTTCTGGGGACCTCATGTCGCAAATGTCAGACATGTTATCAAGGCTTGCATAGAAGTTCTAGAAGACACACAATCAATTTGGTGCTCCTGGGTAACCTAATCAATGGAATCATACTGCATACATTCAGCTGAAGTGACCGACTAGTGACAAAACTCTAATTCTAACAAAGCTTTGTACACAAGCTTTGATGACAACCAACTATCAACAAATGGTTTATGAGATGGGCAGAACCCTGGACTAAAGATAGCTGTGAAAGCCTGTGTTTGCTTACATATCTACACCAACTGGCCATTTGTATGCATGACATGTCAAAAGGTCTATGTGCTCTGACCAAATTTCGACCTCTTCACCAACTACCAGAAAAACAATGTAATCACTAATAGGATTATTGAATGACAGTTCAATGACTAAGTTTTAAAATTAATATTAGATTATTTTTGCTCAAGAGATTACAATACCTACTATGCGAGACCAGTTAATCTACTGTTTAAAGGTACTCAATCCGATTAAGCACCCCTCAATTACTATTTATTTAGCTTCGGAGGTAAAAAATATCTGATTCGAGGAACCCATCCATCAAAGCTCAGAGTGACCAGATATAGATTTTTTAAATCTATTATTTTTCACCACCTGAGATATTTAGTGGCCCAGTAAAAGTCGATGAGAAAACCAAATAGCGGATGAAGATGGATAACTCTAAAATCAAGTGGCTTTTTGATGTCAGATATTTGACAAACCGGCAAAATTTCATTGTACAAAATGTTGATAAATAACAGGTTTTGGGCAATTTTATACTATAGTGGACTGTGGTTAGCATTATTTTTAGGCAATTAATCGATTCTGATAACTGAAGCGGCATTTCAAAACAAAATTTGTTGTTGGAATCTGATGATATGGGGACCATCGAATCGGATTGAGTACCTTTAATAGTGAGTAGGCCAGAGTTGGCCACACATTACACAATACTATATGGAAGATAACTCTATCTAATATGCAGTTATCTTTCTTTGATTAACAACTCAAATGGAACAGTTGAGCTAACTCCACCTCATATTAACCCTGAATACTCATTGATGAGTAAATTCAATGTACTTGATTCCCATTGATTCATTTTTTACTAGTTGAGCATTCCAGTAAAACGTATTTATTTTGATGGCAAACATATATACATTCTGATAAGTTAGATATGAAATTGATCCTTGTTGATAAACAAAAAGCAAAAAATTTTGTCTTCTGTGCAATTCATGCTTGACATCTGACAAAGAAGTTTCCCTTTTTCTGAGAGTGCTAGCCCCGTCTGGTCACAGGCCCCTGGTGAAAAATATGTCAGATATACCAATATTATCTATACCAATGACAAGCTTCACACGTCCAATTTTGAGAAAAAACACACCATTCCTCATAGATTCTCACAATTATTTAATTCAGTCACAATATATTTCAATGTGACTTATTGGCCATTAAATTTTCTTTCCTTTACTGTATAATTCGATAGGAAGGAAAGTCGTGATATCGTATCGAAAACTGGCAAAACATACCGACAAAAGCGGTCATATTTAAAGCCCGGGTGTCTGATAAGTAGTGATTATACACGGATACTAATTCAAAAATTATTATCACAAATGCCCTAACTTACAAATTCCCGGTACGATATGTTGACCTCATTCAATTGACACCATCAAGTTATATATCAAACGAAAGGAAATTTTATGGTCTTTTAGCTACACCGCCAGATATGTTGGCTGAGTTGACATTTTATGTCGAGTTAGCTTCCTTGATTTTGTTGAGTTACAGTAATGCTCTAAATAATCGACTCCCTAACCACAGCAGAATTATGGGTAATTTTTCAGGATTTAGTCGGAAATATGGCTTGTTGCCATTCATCGGAAAGCTCTCACTGAGAGCTTTCCGATGAATGGCACCAAGCCATATTTACCGCAATGGAAATTCATGGGTTAATCGCGTGATAGTTAAAGAGCGTTCGTATCCGCAGTGTCGTTGATAAAGAGCGTGTATGTGTCCAGACATGAGCGTGTTGTGTCTGTGTACAGACATGAGCGTGTTGTCTGTGTTCGTAATTAGGGGTTCCTGGCAATGGGGGAGATTTTCATCGGCTCATGACCTTCACCTTGAAACGGATATATATTTTGGGACTTCTGTCTGTTTGTTTGTCTGTTATCTATGGCCGGGAAAACTGCTGGACGAAATTTGATACCTACGGGTATTTTGTCCAGGGAGTGTTTTGGACGGGTCAAATAGTGACTCTGACCTGACCTTGACCTTCAAAATTGTCAATTCAAGGTCAAAGCCCGGATGAAGTCGGGTCACCTGCTAGTAGTATATATTGCTATATCTATTATTTCCCCCCAGGGGGCTGTGCTTCTGGTGCCCCCGAGAGAGAATACACATGTCAGAAAATAAATGTTCTATTGTCTTTAACACATTTTACATGACCTCTTACAAGGATATACAACTTTACCATCAGGGATGTAGCAAGGGGGGTGTGAAGTGTCTCACCCCACCCTAATTTAGCCAAAAATTTCAACAGTTGGAAATTTAATGCTCAACATAACACTAGTAAAATTGTCTTGATTTTCAACAACATTTAAGGTACTGTTGAATTGTTTTTTACACTAGAAGTTGAATAGTTTCACAAACTTTTGGGCTGAAATGACCATTTCCACCAGTTGGAAAATCCAATCCAAAACCCAAGGTGGAGGGGGGAGTACAGTAATACCCTAAGTAATCGACTCCTTAACCACAGCAGAATTATGGGTAATCTTTTCAGGATATAGTCAGAAATATGGTTTGTTGCCATTCATCGGAAAGCTCTCACTGAGAGCTTTTCGATGAATGGCAACAAGCCATATTTCCAAGTAAATCCTTGAAATTTTAGTCTGGTTCAAGTGGGACAGGGTGGATTTGGAAATTCCAAATTTATCACTTCCCCTCCTAATGAAGACCCTCTAGCCACGTCCTGTGTAACATCTACATTACTATACACCATACTTCAGTGAGTACAGAGTTAAAATGTCATGATGTGTGCTATATGTCCCAGGTAAGGTGGTTTTTAACATATCAACATGTGAGTGAAAGGTTATTGTTGCAGGAGAAACAAGAGCATCGCTAGGGCGTGGCAAAATACGCCCTTTAGCCATTTCGAATTGTACTATCGCAAAATAAGATAATACTTTGAGCTTACATTTGAAGAAAATCTGATATACCCCTAATTTCAATGCCAAAATGTGGTCAAATTCTAAGTCGAAAAATGGCCATAACTCATTTAAAAATAATTAGACAGAACCTATATTCAAACTTGGCCTGTAGTTTTAGCTGGGAAATACACATACCAGCTTTGGTTCAGCTCAAATAATCAAAACTGGAGTTATCGGTCGGAAACCAAAATGTTATGAAATTGGTCAAATTCTAAGTTGAAAAAGGGCCGTAACTCATGTAAAAATAACTGGACGGAAACCATATTCGGCCTGTATCTTTAGCTGGGAAATACACATACCAACTTTGGTTCAGATCAAATAATCCAAACTGGAGTTATCGGTCGTAAAACAAAAATGTTAACAGACGATCAAATTCTAAGTCGAAAAAGGGCCGTAACTCATGTAAAAACAATTGGACGGAACAGGACGGAATCCATATTCGAACTTGGCCTGTATCTTTAGCTGGGAAATACACATACAAACTTTGGTTCAGATCAAATAATCCGAACTGGAGTTATCGATCGGAAACCAAAAATGTTAACGGACGGACGGACAGACAGACGGACGGCCAGACGGACGGATGGACAGATGGACAGACAGACTGATAACATAATACGACCTTTTTTCAAAAAGGGCGTATAAAAATCACTATATCTGACACTGAGACCAGTCTAGAGGTTATAAATTGAGAGAAGTCACATCTCCCTATTAGTTTATATGGGAGACAACTCCCTATTAGTTTATATGGGAGAAGTAGACTGTTATTATGGAGCAATTAACCCTTTCATGACTGCAGATTCCTGAAATTTAGCGAAAACCCTGTGCCAATGCATATATCTTATATATGTGAGACTGCCAAAGGGAGCCTGGCATATATAACAGAATACAGTGGCCTTACAATAGTTACCTTGACCTTGTAAGCCAGTACACTCTCTTATATATACAAAGCCCCATATGGGAGACTCACATATATAAGAGAATGCACTGGCACATATATTTAATGCCGCACCAATGCAGCTTCTGTCACAAAAGGGTTAATCAAATAAACAGCAAATACTTTTTGAATATACAGTAATGCCCTAAATAATCGACTCCTTAACCACAGCAGAATTATGGGTGACTTTTCAGGATTTAGTTGGAAATATGGCTTGTTGCCATTCATCGGAAAGCTCTCACTGAGCTTTCCGATGAATGGCAACAAGCCATATTTACGACTAAATTCTGAAAAGTTACCCATAATTCTGCTGTGGTTAAGAAGTCGATTACTTAGAGCATTACTGTATATTACAATGTGTAGCTAGGAAAGGTGAAGGGTTTATGATAACTCCAGATACTGGAAAAAGATATCTGGGGTGGAAAGTTTGAAATCATATTATTTCATACAAGCTTATTTCTTTGGTCATGGTATTACTCTGTATATGGCTGTTGCTTTTCTGACAGAACAAAATTGTCCCATGTGAATATGTGCACATAAGATTCAGTGGAAGTGTGACCTTTTCACATGTGGTCATAAGACGGTGCTAATCAATTGCCAACACATACTATCAAGATTGAAACAAAATACAACGAGAGGCCGATCACAATCGGCAGATGTTAACCCATCCCTTGGCGATAGTAAATTACTATGATCGGAATCATAAATGTGAGTTTTGACGTTGAATTATAGAGTATACTATTAGTTACTATTATAGACAAATGTGCATAACACAAATTATTGGAACTTATGAGTCACTCGCATGTATATAAGAGAATGCACTGGTACAGGTGAAAAAGGTGACCTGGACATGGAATATTTGGGTTAAGAGAGTCAAATTTAAGTTTACAAGGATAGTGTATCAAATTCTACCAACACCCATCAAGATAAAAAACACCTCACTGCTGACCCATTAATATCAATTACCGGTATATAGCAGAGCTGTCAACAAATCAGACATTGTTTATATTGATGCTGGCATCTCTGTTAAACCAATAACATTTATAATGACCTCAGGCCATCTGTCGAGTGATATACTCAGTGATATACATAGCTTTCTTTATTTGCACATTGGCATAAGAGACATCAGAAAATAAAATCGCCTTATCAATAGCTAAGTAGTCCAAAGGCATGGGATGGAATTGGTGAATTGGGTTTAAAGTCGATCCAAACAAATTTACCAGTATACTATGGTATGGGTAAACATAAAAAGCTACTGCATGAAATATTTATATTGGCCATTTGTTCCAATGTAGCCTGAATATATCTGAAATGCAGACATGCGGCTGCAAATTCAAGATGGCCACCAAAGCCACGAGACCTCTTTGGCATGGTCAAAATGGCAAATCTTGGCTATGAGGTATGGGTACCTGGACATAACACCAGGAAATACATGAGATATGACAAATAAAATGCAACATCCCTGCATAAATCCACATAAATTCAAACATATATATACCAGTTGATCTGCATCTGTGGTGATGAATATGGTCATGTGACCCCATTCAGAGATGGTTATATAAAGGTCGGATGTGTGTCATCACTTACAATATATCAATTGATAATAACACAATAATATTCAATGTAAAAGACTATTGGTTGCAATATTTTATCGCTATATTGTCCTGTATACCTCTAAATATGCCTGAAATACAGTCATACAATTATAAATCAAAAATGGTCACCAAGGTCACGTGACCTCTCTATAGTGGGCAAAGTGGCTACACGTGACCCAACCATATGTCCACTCACCTGTGAAGTTTGAACAATTGTACACCCACAATCCATGTATACATGTACAGAATGCTTGGCACTGGGGGGGGGGTCTATATGCAGTGCTGTGTGTCATCAAAAGAGTTAAAAGCCTTTGAGTGTCACTAACAAACCTACACAGTTGATAAAACAGACATTCAATGATACATGGATAGTTGATCGACCATGGTTAAAACAGACATTCAAAGATGCACGGATAGTTAATTGACCATGGTTAAAACAGACATTCAAAGATGCATGGATAGTTAATCGATCATGGTTAAAACAGACATTCAAAGATGCATGGATAGTTAATCGACCATGGTTAAAACAGTCATTCAAAGATGCATGGATAGTCGACCATGGCTAAAACAGACATTCAAAGATGCATGGATAGTTAATCGACCATGGTTAAAACAGACATTCAAAGATGCATGGATAGTTAATTGATCATGGTTAAAACAGACATTCAAAGATGCATGGATAGTTAATCGACCATGGTTAAAACAGACATTCAAAGATGCATGGATAGTTAATCGACCATGGTTAAAACAGACATTCAAAGATGCATGGATAGTTAATCGACCATGGTTAAAACAGTCATTCAAAGATGCATGGATAGTTAATCGACCATGGTTAAAACAGCCATTCAAAGATGCATGGATAGTTAATCGACCATGGTTAAAAAAGACATTGACAGATGCATGGATAGTTAAACGACCATGGTTAAAACAGTCATTCAAAGATGCATGGATAGTTAATCGACCATGGTTAAAACAGACATTCAAAGATGCATGGATAGTTAATAGACCATGGTTAAAACAGACATTCAAAGATGCATGGATAGTTAATCGACCATGGTTAAAACAGACATTCAAAGATGCATGGATAGTTAATCGACCATGGATAAAACAGACATTCAAAGATGCATGGATAGGTAATAGACCATGGTTAAAACAGACATTCAAAGATGCATGGATAGTTAATCGACCATGGTTAAAACAGACATTCAAAGATGCATGGATAGTTAATAGACCATGGTTAAAACAGACATTCAAAGATGCATAGATAGTTAATAGACCATGGTTAAAACAGACATTCAAAGATGCATGGATAGTTAATAGACCATGGTTAAAACAGACATTCAAAGATGCATGGATAGTTAATCGACCATGGTTAAAACAGACACATTCAAAGATGCATGGATAGTTAATCGACCATGGTTAAAACAGACATTCAAAGATGCATGGATAGTTAATAGACCATGGTTAAAACAGACATTCAAAGATGCATGGATAGTTAATCGACCATGGTTAAAACAGACATTCAAAGATGCATGGATAGTTAATAGACCATGGTTAAAACAGACATTCAAAGATGCATGGATAGTTAATCGACCATGGTTAAAACAGACATTCAAAGATGCATGGATAGTTAATAGACCATGGTTAAAACAGACATTCAATGATGCATAGATGGTTAATCGACTGTGATTAAATATAGCAGTCAGAAAAAGAAATGCTCGGTAAAGTTGCATTGAGACACTGGTATAAGACTATAAGTAATTTGTTCATAACAGGCTCTTCGTTTCTCAAGAAAGATTACATCTCGGTGCATGAAACAGCAAAAGTTAATGATATAATTGTTTTTCCAGTTAATCCTCTTTGTCTGTTTGGGTCATGCACGCAGTCATTGCAACAATGCATATTTACGGTGACATTGTATTCCCAGTATTTATGATGGTCGGTGTTTAATGACTAGCGATTATAAGACAACAGATTAAGAAGCCAAAATTAATGGCAATGGATATATCAGTGGCTCTTAAAATTTTCTCCAACACCTATACAGGCAAAATAATATGTATGCCTTGATGACAAATACTTGTAGTTTGTAACATATTGATATCTATTAATTATACTAATAATACTAACTTTTTGAAAGCATTTAATTTGTGTGTATATGTGGATGCATTTTATCTTCATTTGAGAATTATTCCTAAATTTCCCCCATTAGACCCTCAATTCAATTTGGCAAGTCCTTTTGAAATTTGGCAAGAGAAAATCTTGGTCCATTGCCAACAGTGCACACATTGTCCTGTGTTAATGCACAGATCATTTGGTTGCAACTACAACAGAATACACAATGATATTCCATGGTAAGAATCGCCTTAATAAATTTATTTAAAATGTGCAGACCCCAGGTACAAAATGTCTCAAACCTTTGTTCGAAGCGCCAGAGGGTATGAAACGTCAAACACCTCATTGAAAGTGACATAATTTTATACCGACTTAAAATTTTCAATTCACATGGTAATGTAAATTATCTGTGATGTCATGATCTATATATACTGATCTATTGTCAATTATTTGAAGTTGGTTTCTCATTGTATTTATCAAAACAAGCCTTCTACCTGAAAGGTTAACCAATGCTTAAGCAAACAAACATGAGGTGTCAACAGAATTCACCATTGAGACACAGTGGATAAAAACTTAGTGTTGTGACAACATAGTGATAGCCAGTCACCAGTCTTACACTTTGAAATTTGGAAAAAAAACATTTGAAGAAACCATTGGATGAATCATGAAAGAGAACTTTGAGAAGAAACAAGTACCTGTGATTTTGAAGTAATTGAAATTAGACCCTAATTACAATTACATCCTAACCAATTACAATTGCAATTACATGTAATTGAGAATAAACTCAATTACCAATTACATGCAATTACTTGAAAAAAATGTAATTAATTACAATCAATTACAATTACCCCATCCCTGATGCATACATCCATTACCTATAGACGACCCAAAGCTTGGCGCCCTAGAGATCGTTATAAAAAGTATAAAATTATCACAGCCTGAATAATTTGGAATGTCGTATTTCATCAAATGATGTCATGGATCCTCATTAGCTCGCATCTTTTCTTGGATCATCCTCTCACTCATTTCCCATAATGCTTTAGCGAGTGTCAGATCCTCGCCGGCTTGAGATACAGCGCATCTGCAGCAGTTGTTGAAATACATCCCTCCGACACCATCGAGTTCAGGACATATCGCACAGTATATCGTCGTGGCTGCACCTTGTTGCTGCAAGAACAATTCAAGTAAATGCATGAATTCACAGTCATAGTGGGAAGTGCATAGTGGTTGCTAGAAGATGCAATCGTCTGCTCAAATATGCATTAATGGATTTTACAGTGTGTGCCTATGCTGGATAACACAAAAACAACATATCTTATTCTCATGTTTAAATGTGAACAAGAGCATCGCTAGGGCGTGGGTGGCAAAATACGCCCATGGTAATTCCAACAAAGGACCATAACTCTGGTGAAAATTGGTGGGTGGAACCCAAATTCGAACTTGATGTGTCTTTTGTGCAAGTATACTCACATAACAAATTTCATTCCAATCAGTTCATACTTAAAGGTACTCAATCCGTAAAGAGGGTCCCCATCTCAACAGATTCCAACAACAACAATCCGATCAGAGGGTCCTATATTACTATTTCTTTGGCTTTGGGGGTAAAAAATATTTGATTCGAGTCGAGGAACCCATCAAACAAAGCTCAGAGTTATTAGATATTGATTTTTGAAATTTGTTAATTTCTCGAGATGAGTACTAATAATTGCCGTCAATTTTGAAACCTGCTCGAGATGAGTAACCAAAACTCTATTCAAACAGACAAGGATGGATAACTCTAAAATCAAGTGGTAATAATAACGAAATTTTGACTACGTACTGGGCCAGAAAGAATTCCCGATAATGAAAAATAATAGATTTCTAAAATCGATATCTAACAAATCTGAGCTTTGATGGGTGACTTCCTCGACTCGAATCAAATATTTTTGACCCCCGAAGCCATTGAAATAGTAATTGAGAGGAGTTTTATCGGATTGAGTACCTTTAAAAGTGTGCCAAAGGAAAATGATGATGGACATACAGGACGGCGGATGCCAAACAATGGCAAAAGCTCAAACTAATTTTTTCTTGTATTCATTAACAATTTTATAATTTCACCCATACAGAGCCCCAGACAAACATGAGCAAAGGACACTCTTCTATATATGTGTGGGGCTCCCTGCAGGGTATTGGATGTTTTTTATTTTATGTCCTAAAAATTGTAAGAAACATTTATTTAAAAAAAATGATAAAAAATTGTTAGGCCAATGCATTCTCTTATATATGCGAGGCGACCTATGGTCGACTCGCATATATAAGAGAATGCATTGGCACAGGGTAAAAAACTTTGTCAAGTTGAGCTAAAAACTAGGCAATTCAGTAGCAATACAGCTCAGCTTCAAGCTTAATATAAGCGTCCAACCTGGTGATACATGCAGTGTGCTTTATACACTAAAAGAGACATAATCAGAAATGATGCAACAGTAAGCACATTGCACAACTAAGTGATTTAATTCAAACATATGCATGTTTCTTAATTAATCTTTGATCAATATGTTATTTGGAAAAAGTTTGATCACAGGTTTTTTCCCCGACCTCGAACCACACACCCCCTCCCTGCGTCTGGAACTTTTTAGCAGACCCTGTCCTCCCCGCTACATGCAATTATTTTCATCCAAACTCAGCAACTCAAAATATAATTCTTATATAGACATTATATGTAGTGACTCTCGTTGCCGGAATCATTTCCATTTGTTTATCAGTGAATCATTCAGGATGAATTAAGGACTAAATATTTTGTGAAACAAGCACATAATATGTCTTTAAAATGCCCCACCCACCAAACCTGAGTTTAGTGTGCCTGTCATTTGCAAAATGAGGTCCCCAGAGGGTGAATTTAGTGACACCATCCCGCAGAATGGGCTAGCATCACCAAATTCACCATCTGGGGACCTCATTCTGCATGGCCTCATCTGCTATAGGATAGACTCAGATTGAAGTTCCCAAATGGTGAATATTGTAACGTACACCCATTGGGAACCTCGATTATGCAATATGTTGTCTGCCAATTTGGGGATATACTAAAATAGAAATAGAATCTATGTGAAGAAGTTTGATAATAAAGAAACTTTCCACAGAAGATGAGGCCTAAGCAGAATGAGGTCCCCAGAGGGTGAATTTAGTGATGCTAGCCCTCTATGTAGAATAGCATCACTAAATTCACCCTCTGGGGACCAAATTCTGCAAATGACAGGCACACTAAACACAAGTTTACCACCCACGTAGCAATCATAGCAATCAGACAATGTTTCAACTAAAAATAGTATTGTGAAAACATGATTGCTATCGTTTCACAAATTATAAATGTGAAATTGCAAATATCCTTTGATATACCCAATTTTTTTTAACCCTTTACCCAACAAACCGGCCAAAACCGGCCAAATAAAGCTTCAACAGCCTAAAATATCTTCGGTCTGTCTCAATAGAACCATACAAATATGGATATCATTGGAACCGGCTCCTTGACCACATTGTGATAGTTACAGTTATGCCCTGTGCCAATGCATTCTCTTATATATGCGAGTCGACCATAGGTCGCCTCGCATATATAAGAGAATGCATTGGCCTAAAAAAAATCTTTTTTTAATACTTTTTACCATTTTTTCTTACATTCTTTAACAATTTTATAATTTTTAATGTGTTAAGCCAATGCATTCTCTTATATATGCGAGGCGACATATGGTCGACTCGCATATATAAGAGAATGCATTGGCACAGGGCCCTTCTGTTGGGTAAAGGGTTAAAAGAACCATGCATGCACTCAATGCAGCACACAAATGGAAAATCATTGAAGTAGTACACACCCTGAAATATTAATTATTATATGAATTTTCAGTTGTTACAGTATAAATAATTTATCTTTGTGTTGAGTGAAATAAGTTAAACCTACAGCCTTACTAATTAGCGTCAGTTATCGGATGAGCCAAGGCAAATCTTGAGGCAGAAAGAAATTCTGTCAGATGGACCACATTATCGCAAGTGCGCAGTTTCCCACGGTACTAAATATCTGTGCCAAATTTTAAAAAATTGACTAAAAAATGTTGGAATACAAGCTCGAACAAAATTGTGTCCATGGATGGATGGAAAGATGGACAAGCTGATTCCAATGACTATCAAGGACACTCTTGATCATCAATTTTAAGCCAGACCCAAACAAATTTTCCCATGATAATTGACTAAGTTCAAATTGTATACTGAAGATATATTATATGTGTGCATGAGCATACAACTATGCTGATCCTAGGATTTTAACCTAGGAAATTATTTCTCGCCTTGGAATTTTTTTGTCTAGGCAAATTTCTGTTTAATAACAGGGCTGAACCTTAAACATAATTCATGGCTTCTTGTGCACAAAACTTAAACTACGCATTCTGCTCGCCTTATTATTGATTTGAATCTGTTATGAAATTGTTCTTTACTTACCATTGACTTTGTAAAAGGTCTAACGAGGAGGAAGAGGACTTTAATCATCCACCAATGTCGAGAGAGACTTGTGCTCATCATATTCCCAGGATGCAATGCATTACATGTTACGCCATAGTCTCTCAACAGTGAATTCAAATGCAAAGAAAACAATACATTGCACAGTTTTGAAATGTTATAAGCAGACATCCCTGAGTAGTTCTTGCTTGAAGGAGATAAATATTCTTCAGTTAGTTTATCAACTGTCAGCTTACAAAACCTGCAAATAAGTGACCCGCCATATCAAATCCAGTCGTAAGTCGGGATTTTTTTTACCCTGTGCCAATGCATTCTCTTATATATACGAGTCGACCATAGGTCGACTCGCATATATAAGAGAATGCATTGGCCTAACAATTTTTTACAATTTTAATAATTTTTTCTTGTATTCTTTATCAATTTTATAATTTCACCCATACAGAGCCCCAGACAAACATGAGCAGACGACACTCTTCTATATGCTTCTATATATGTGTGGGGCTCCCTGCAGGATAATGGATGTTTTTTATTTTATTTCCTAAAAATTGTAAGAAACATTTATTTAAAAAAAATGATAAAAAATTGTTAGGCCAATGCATTCTCTTATATATGCGAGGCGACCTATGGTCGACTCGCATATATAAGAGAATGCATTGGCACAGGGTAAAAAAAATCCAGACTTACGACTGGATTTGATATGGCGGGTCAAATATGAACATTATTATTTGAACCCTTTCAACACTGTTACTCCACATTTTAATGTGCTATTACTCTGGGCTCCCAAGCTATAATTGCATGCATTTAAACATTTTAGTTCCTTATCAAAGGGGTACTGTACACTAAATCCGGCCACAGGACCATCTCCTTTTATACTCAACAGAATATATGCAACAAATGAATGAACTTGAGCCATGGATTAGTGCAAAATACACTTGTGTGCTCTATGAATGAGGTCCCATAAGTGGCCGGATATAGTGTTCAGTCCCCCTTTAAGGATTAGGCATTCCAAAATAAGAAACTAGTCTCAGTGGGAGCGGGACGATTCGCCCCAGGAAGATTCGGTCTTTGTTTTTTTCGGTCCAGGAAAGATTCGGCAGGGATGATTTGGCAGGGACAATTCGGCCCCCTATTCAATTCGGTAATTAGGTGGCATGGGTGTTAATTGTTGATTAAATCTTGGGGGTTTGATTGCCTTTGATTTGGGACCGGTCTTTTGATGACAATGGAGATTATATTTGTACTTAACGTTTTATTGGCAACAATATTAATTGGTCCAGTTTGCTCATGGACGTGAACGTAGAATATATGATGGAAATAATTTTGTGATAGGGCGATGGCATGAACAAGCCTCATTTAAACAAACAACTCACCAACTGAGTGATTCTCAACTCGGATCAAACTCAGATATCTATCTATATAGAAACATATGTATAACTTTATTATCAACTTTCTTACAGACAAATCTGCACAGGTAAGAATATTATATAGTATAACAAAACGTTCAAATCATAAGATCAAAATATAATATAAACTAGAGCAATGATACCCTTTTATACACTTTGATTAAAATTTTAAATGTTTTATTATAATAAAAAATAACAGTTAACAGAAAAATATATATAAAAATCCAAATATCCTACTGATAAAAACATTTTTAGGTGAGAAGATTCGGTCCAAACCATGAGTCGAGTCGTCTCTGCCGAATCGTCCCTGCCAAATCTTCCCTGGACCAAATCTTCCCCAACCCATCCCAGTGCACATAGTGCAACTGGGTTTCATTAAGGATAGCCATGGGTACAAATAAAAGGGGGAATAAGTACACTAAAAAGTAGGATTGTCCTCATAACCGCAGGTGCACAGGTTCCATGGTACTAAATGTCTGTGCCAAGTTTTAATAAAAATGACTGAAAAATACAGGAATACAAGCTTGGACAAAGTTACATCCACAGCAAAAAAATTCTAAGTTGAATAAGGGGAATAACTCCACTAAAAAAAAGACATCATAATAGCAAGTGCACAGGTTCCCAATTTCCCATTATAAATATTTGTGCCAAAAATAAAATAAATTGACTGAAAAATGAAGGAATACAAGCTCGCACAAAAAGTTGCATCCATGGATGGACTGACGGACGGACAAGCTTCATTACGGGGGGTATAATAACCATCTATGTATTACATGGATATTGTTTCACATCTTTCATGTGATGTGGAGGATGGATTATCATATATGGTAGTGACATCATGTCAGTTAGTCATATTTGCCAATGTTCCAATTGGAAAGTTACCGTAGTGTTATCAGTATTTCATTGATATGGACTTACCATCGGTGCCATATTCTCAACTTCATTTCCCTATTCGTCAAGAATTGGTCATTCTATTTCATTGTTATTTTTGGATCCGAAAAATCACAGGCATAATTATTTTATAATATGTGCATAATTTCTTCAACTTGTAACACAATAATTGCAGTTGCACTCCATCATAATCTGGAGAAATTCCCCAAGAACCAAAAAACATCATGCAGGTCACATGGTTACTGCAGACATATGATAATATCAGTCACAAACAGAGCCATGTAATTATATTATTGTTGCAAAGTATAATTTTTTGACAAAACTAAGCCGATTTACCATTATCGTGATGCATTTCAATTCGGGAATCGGAATGCCGAATCGATGAGATAATGTATGAATCATATCTGTCATCGGCTTATATTATCTGAATAAATATTATCACCATAAATGACAAATGGATCTTTCCATTTAATGCATTTAGCAATGAAAGGGAGAAGAATCCAGTTAGGAGTGAATGGTGGAATAAACTATATTTATACCTGTGTGATTCAGAAGATACAACAACAACTCGGGATGGAGAGGAGTCTTTGAGAAGATCCGTGAGCAGACTTGTTAGATAGAAATGACCGAGGTGATTCACTTGAAACGTGAGCTCGAACCCATCTTCAGTTGCTGTGTACGGTGGGCAAGATACTCCAGCATTCAGGATCAACAAGTTCAATGGCCTGAAATTACATTAGAAAGTGGTCATGGTTATTATCACTTAAAATTAATAAATAGCAGCAATATCTTGTCGATTTAACTGCTTTCTAGCAGGGAAATATCACAAATGCATTCATGTCAAACAACAAATTCAGCCAATTGGTGGTAAAGTTTTCAGTCTCTGATTGAATTGGCATTACACTTATATCACTTTAAATTGTTTTAACACCCATCATTAAGCCCGGGGTTTACACTATGTGGATATTCTCAGATGAATGATTATAAATATCACCATACAAACCTGTTCAAATGAAATATATCAGTTGTGTTTTATATGAATCATGATGTATATTATGATTCTAGGTTCTTTATTTATTATATTATATAAATAATTAAAATAAGACGCAAAGATCATCTTATATATTGTAATACAGCATTTTATCACATAATTTGCCCATAAAAGCAGTTTCATAATTATCGGTAAGAGACACGTTTAATATCAGCGCGTGCGATGACGTCACGCCGTTCTTTAAATGACTTGTGATGGCTGCAGTTTATGATTGTTGTTTTCGATGAATACTTCGCGTTGCCTCGCGTTTATTTGATCATGTGATAAAACGTATCTCACACTCGTCCTATTTTATACGTAATTTATTAACCTCGTCCACTAAATTCTATTTGAGCCTCGGTAAACCTCGGCTCAAATCGAATTTAGTGAACTCAGTTGATAAATTCCGTATAAAATAGAAACTCATGTGAGATCCTCTATTTGTGAAACACAATGAGACAGGTAGTATAAATGCGTTTACAATGAAAATTAGCAGGAGTAATGGGGAGTAATACTGCTCGCCCTCTAATTAGGGGTGGGCTTATCTTGGAGGACCACCCGTTGACAATATCCTCAGGGATGGGACTGATGGGTGTACATGTATACAGTAATATATTTGTTTTTCCAAGAAAAAAACCCCCCAATGAATACAAGCTCGAACAAAATTATGCATGTTGCGAAAATTGTTTTTTAGTTGAAAACGGGGGATAACTCCACAAAAGAAATTGATCGCAGGTGAAAAAAAAATGACCAGAACTGTAGGAATACAATCTCGGACAAAATTATGTATGTTGTGAAAATTTCTAAGTTGAATAAGGGGGATAACTCCACTAAGAAAAGTCATATGACCTAATAATTACAGGTGCACAGGTTCCCATGGTACTATTTAAAGTTTTTGTGCAAACTTTCAAAATTAAAGTGTCAATGACACTGTAGCTCAACTTCAACAGGGGATAATGTCATACATTACAGTCAATGGAGCAATAAGGAATGCAGAAAGTTTAAATTTTTAAGTAATACCAGAGGTCAACCTGGAGAGCCTTTATGATGTTAGGGATTAATCGGATGAAAAATGTTGGCTGCAGGGCATACTGAGGGATTTAGTCGTGCAAAGAGTAACATCCAAGATGGCTGCCAGTGGCCATGTTTTTTAATTCAGAACAAGATGACCGATGATGGCCATGTTTTTGAACGAAATTTGGAGAAAGTTGATGGCTGCCATCTAGAGGTCACCCCAAAGTTCATTTGAAGTTTCATGATGATTTGATTAGGCCTGTAGGGTGTGCCAAAGGATTTAGCCATGCAAAGAGTAAAATCCGAGATGGCTGTCGGCGGCCATGTTTTTCATAGAAATTCATAAATATTCGATAGCTCCCGACCCATAGAGAGGCCACCCCGATAATTCATTTGTATTTTGTTCATGATCCGATAAGGGATATGGCCTGCAGGGTGTGCCAAAGGAATTGGTCATGCAAAGAGTAAAATCCAAGATGGCTGCCAACGGCCATATTTCTCATCGAAAATTGTTTAAATGCAATAGCTCCCATCTAGAGGTGATCACAAACATGCCTGTACATTTTCAAAACATTTCGCCAATAATTTTGGGCTGCCAGGTGTGCCGATGGATTCAAATGTGAAATCCAAGATGGCTGCTGGCAGCCATGTTATTTTTTTTTTTAAATTCAGAAAAAAATGGTAAGTTCCCATTTAGTGGTTACCCAGAGGAACCATTAGAAGTTTGGTGACAATCGGCCTGCCAAAGGAAATTGTTGACATACAGACGCACACACACACAGACGATGGACGCCAACCCATAACAATAGTTCAAACTTGACTTTGTCGAGTTGAGGTAAAAATTGACTTAAAAATGTAGGGATACAAGCAGACACAAAGTTGTGTCCACGGATGGATGGACAGATGGACAAGTGCTCTCCCTGGCCCAAATTTTATACCCCGGTTTCTAGAAAGAACAATCAGGGAAGAGATTCACCATCTTTAATGCTATACAGTGCATGGTCACATCTATTTATTTAAAAAAAATTCAGAAACAAATGGTAAGTTCCCATTTAGTGGTTCTCTGATCACCTTAGGGTGCTGCTACAATCTAATAGACTGCTTGTCACCAGGATTAGGACAAAACACACTTCATTGTTGCCCCAATGCTCCAACCATCTGAAATGATTAGTTTGGTTTATTGGGGTTTATGGTCATTCCAGCTACTAGGCCATATCACAACGCAACTGACAAACTTGCCAAAATACATTCAGGTTTCATACCCTGTCCGTGATCACAAAAATCAATACTTATCGGTTTTCAAACCAACCGCACCTTCTCTGAATGGCTAATGTTGGCCTAATGCACCATACACCTTACCAAGTGAGCCAGCGAGTACCCCCCCCCCCAAATCAAAATATACAATGATTTATATTATGGACAAAATGTTATGATTGGTCATACATGTAATACAATGTTATAATTGGTCATACATGTAATACAATGTTATGATTGGTCATACATGTAATACAATGTTATGATTGGTCATACATGTAATACAATGTTATGATTGGTCATACATGTAATACAATGTTTTGGTCATACATGTAATACAATGTTTTCAAATATGATTCTTATTAAAAAAGGCATGCAAACAATGGAAAATACAACATTTAAAGATAAGGGTGGCCTTCACGGTGGGTATTGCTGTTAAAATAGTCACATCCGCTAAAACTGCCATAAACATAAAGAATATTACATAATAGACATATTTTTTTCTTATACCAATAATAAATGTCGCGTACATTGCATGTTATTGTCACGTTTGTACGCTTTGTTATGTAAACAAACATCAAAAACGTTACAGAACCATTTTTTTATCATCCAATGAAAATGTTCCATTGCGCTGGAAGGCGAAGATCAAGTTATTGGCTCAATCATCAATCGTATTCAAATCACACCATATTTTATTTTAATCCTGCTTGTCAGTTCAAAATCCAGCTAATCCATGTTACTTCAAAATTGGAAAATGATCAGACAGGAAATGTGTCTTTGTTCTTGCAAAGAGATTAATATTTTTCAATCCATTAATATTTTCTCCTAATCTATAGTAATTATGTCATACACCAAATAAGGAATTTACTATGATAGTATTGAGTTGTAAGTTGTAGACACACGAAATTAGGGTTTTACAACCGACATAGACTGCACGCGATTCTAAATAAGGATATGATGCAATATCGTGACTCTGCTTATCAACAATTGACCGGGCTTTTTGTGAGAAACTAAACAACGCTCAACCTGCATTTTCTCTGACACAAAGCGTGTTTTTGTATATGCTATACTATTAATATATTCTTGAGGAAGTTATCATAATTTGATAAATGTCATTGTCATCAAAATATGTACACACCATTTCTTCTGTCTGTATGTGTCACAAAACTTTTTTACGCTTTTCAGTGATGTCAAATCAAGGGGAATAACTTCAATGGTCGCTTCTGGTCGCTCCTTCACTATCTGTTGCTTGCACTCTTCTGCAGTTTGCTGATTTCTACATGCCATCACAATACTGGCACCATGTAAAACCAACGATCTAGCTGTCTCAAATCCTGAAAAGAAACATACGTGTATGACATCATGATGGGGCCTACAGTACACACAGCTTATGTTAATTAGTGTGGGCTACCGGCCCCACTGAGACAAATGCCTAGCCAAAAAGAAATTTTGTCAGCTATGTTTTGGCCGAGGCAAATCTCATTGTTGTGCATAATTGAAACAAATTGATGCAGACATTGTCTTAGTGTCGCACTGTGCAGACAGCAAAATTCATTGTTGAATGCCAAGGACTACTGAGATAACAATGATAAATCAGCCATTTTTTATTAACCCTTTGAGTGCCAGGTCGATTTTTGTATCAACCCATATACCCTGTGCCAATGCATTCTCTTATTTTTTTACAATTTTAATAATTTATTCTTATATTCTTTATAAGACTTATTTTGTAGGTTTAGGGCCGATGAGATCGGCCCCTGGCACTCAAAGGGTTAAAACCTGACCCAACCAACGTCTGCCATGGATGATAACAGGCCAAGTTCTAATTGTGAAACTGAAATTATACATGTATGTGTATTGTGTAGAGCATGAAACTAAATGTGGATCCTAGGAGTTTTAGCCAAGGAAATATTTCTTGCCTGGGCTGGCCTGGGGAATTTTTTAGCATAGGCAAATTTTCGCTGAATAACAGGGGTGGTACACAGGGCTGAATTTAATATGATAATTGGAATACAAAATGCTGTATTTTTGTCAATAGCCAATATGGCAAGAACAATTATTTGAGAAGAATAAGTAAAACTTCATTATAGGTCTTTGAATTCTGGCACTAGTCACAATGTAAATGTACCAGTATCACTGGCATAACAATTAAAAATGTTCTCATCAAAATGTAGTAATCAACACAAACTCAGCATATGATAATAAATCAAACCCATTTCAACCACTAATTGAACTACTAGTATGTCGCAAATGTACCCAAATCATGTTCGAGAAGTTTCCCCAGTTGAACTTATTTCCATTTTAAACTCTTTGCATATTTACAATTCAATTTTCATCTGTATGACATGGCTTATAAAAAGACAGTCAATGACTGTGGAGTAGCTCACCTGACTGTAAAGACTGGGACTCTGAAGACCACAACAGTTAGTACTTGTCAAAATCACTTTAAAAACAATATGGAGGTAAGTAGCTGGAGGTCCTCTGGTCTAACCAGGCCAAACTCCCAAGTTCGTAAAATCCCTTAGGTTGGAATATCACAACTAATACCTCAAGCTTTCCCAACTGTTGGAAATTTCCAACCTGATATGCTCCTACCGGCTGATCCTATTTAACTCTTTTGATGCCAAATCGCCTTTATGCAAATTATCCGATAGATGCTAAACACGCATTATTACAAAAATGGGGGGGTACCTCTGGTCTAAGGTTTGTAACTCTATATTTTCTGGGCTTTTTGATCAGTTCCGTTATATACATGGCCTACTGAAATATCCCAACAATTTGGCATGAAAATTATGTCAATGTCAAGCTGTATATTGTGTTACACTAGTACTGTCGCGATCAAAATATTCGTGTCTTAGAATTCAGTATTAGTAGCATGTGGGTGATAAGTAAGCAATGGCTGCCTGCAAACGACTGAGGACAGAAGAGGTTCTAGAGTGTTTATTTCAAGATTCGGACAGTGGGGATAATAGCGATGATGCTCCAGATGAGTGGGATGACGATAACTCAGATGAAGCACCATCTGGGGAATTTCAGGAAACACGGAATGATAGTAAACATGATTCGAGTAATATTGCATTCTCTCAAATTGACTGGCATATATATACTGATGAGGAGAGCTGGGGGACACCCTAGCGTGCTGGTTGACACAACTGACTTATGTCCTTTTTTTTTTTCATGATTGATTTATCATACAGTACATACCAGATGATAGCTAAAAGATATCTCAAATTCAAGTTCAATCATGTCTGCACACATGCCACGGTTTTCCTGCCACCTGTCGGCTACATGGTCTTTCTCGCCAAAATCATACTTTTGATATGGAAAGTTAAGCTTTTATTTGTGGCTGTACCCCGACCCCTAATGTTTTTGCATGTATCGTTTCCCTCGGTTTAGGGAATGACTCTTCTTTAAATTTGCTTCGGTTCAAATTGAAATAGAAAATGGTAAAACCCTTTGATCAGTTTGTGGCTTTAGTGACTTGTCATCGGAAACCTGTACCTGTACAAAACAATTATTTTTATATTGATTGATGCCCCCTTTATTTTTTTATTTTTTTTGGGGCACTAAAATCGGGTCTGTTTTACCCATCGGCCTGGTGGATATGCTGCCAAATGGTTCTTGTGAAGAAGACGTTTTAAGAACTACTATAGAGGGAAATAGTTATGTCCCTGGCTCCGGCCCTATTTGACATGGCAACCCCATTTGAACAAATCTGAATCCCAGTCACCCAAGGACCTTCCATACCAAATACAAACTAAATTAGCCAGATGGTTTTTGTGCAGAAGACATTTTAAGAATTACTATAAAAGGAAAGAGGTATGTCACTGGCTCCTCCCCAATTATGCCTGGAGGCCCAATTAAAATAAATCTGAATTCCAGTCACACAGGGACCATCCACACCAAATATGACCACATTCAGTCTTGCGGTTCTGGAGAAGACCTATTAAGAACTACTTTGGAGAGCTCTGCCCCCATTTGACTCGGTGACCCCATTTGAACCAATCTGAATCCCAGTCACCCACAGACCCTCTATACCAAATATAAGCTAAATAGCCCCAGTGGTTCTTGAGCAGAAGATGTTTTAAGATTATTATGGAGGGAAAGAGATATGTCCCTGACCGCCACTTTTTTACCCTGGTGAAAATCATTCAAAAATTAGAATGGTAAAATGTTACCTGAGTCAAGAAAGGGGAATAACTCTGTAACAAACAAAAAATTCTGTCGTCCTTGTGGCATATTAGCAATATATGGGTAACAATATCCTAAAGTTTCAATTCTCTACATTCAAAATTGTGGGAGGAGCTGATTACACAATGAAGGTACCCAAACAGTCCAATGTCATCCATATGCATGTTGCACATTAGCAATATATGGGTACCAATATCCTAAAGTTTCAATCTCTACATTTGAAACTGTTGGAAGAGTTGATTACACAATGAATGAACCAACAATTAAAATGGTCAAACAAATTCTTACTCAAGAAATTTAAATAACTCAGTAAAAATATTGTGTTTCCATTGTCCATGTACTTGTTGTACATCAGCAACAAAATTGATAACAAAATATCCTAAAGTTTCAAATCTCTACATTCAAAATGGTGGGAGGAGTAGATTACACAACAAAGCCAAGGTACCCATAAACAGACTTAAAGATCAGAAGAAAAAAAAATTTAAGTGAAGAAACTGGAATAACTCAGTGAATAACAATATTTTCCATCATCCATATACATGTTGCACATCAGCAATCTATTGTTAACAATATCATAACATTTCAAATTGCAACATTTAAAACTGTAGATCAAATTGGAATCCCAGTCACTTAGTCCACATAATGCACTGAATATATGAACATTTGCCCCGCACAAACCACTGATAAACAATCGAGAATTATTTCACAATGTGAGTCACTTTATTTAACCTTTTAACCAACAAACCGGCCAAATAAAGCTTCAACAGCCTAAAATATCTTCGGTCTGTCTCAATAAAACCATACAAATATGGATATCATTGGAACCGGCTCCTTGACCACATTGTGATAGTTACAGTTATGCCCTGTGCCAATGCATTCTCTTATATATGCGAGTCGACCATAGGTCGCCTCGCATATATAAGAGAATGCATTGGCCTAAAAAAAATCTTTTTTTAACACTTTTTACCATTTTTTCTTACATTCTTTAACAATTTTATAATTTTTAATGTGTTAAGCCAATGCATTCTCTTATATATGCGAGGCGACCTATGGTCGACTCGCATATATAAGAGAATGCATTGGCACAGGGCCCTTCTGTTGGGTAAAGGGTTAAAATAATATACCTAATCATTGAGAAACCCAAGGATAAAGAATATGTGATAGAAATAGGAAACATAATTGAAACTGAGAGCATATTCATATATGTACATGTCTCTTCAAATCTTGACCCTGTAGAAATTCTAAAGCCATGTTGCATATATAAAACACAGTAATGCTGGTAGCGCATACATTGTACATACCTATACCAGAATTAGCACCCGTGATGATGGCAAATACGTCTCTTAAATCTTGACCCTGCAGGACTTCTAAAGCAGAACTGCTTCCGTCAAATTTCTGTCGGATGTCTGATGGAGCAGACTTTATTTCCTCAGCGTATGCTAGTCTTGGATCTGTGTATGTAGTCTTTTCACTCACATGGCTGAAATTCAAGAGAAGATTGTCAGCAGAAAATATTGTTGATCAGCCCTCAAATTTAGTTATGGCAAAGGCAATTCCATAGAAAAAGCCATAAAAGCCAATATTGAATTTCAATACCGTAGAAGAATGAGTGTGTCAATGACACTGTAGCTCAACATGGAGAGTGGATAATGTCATACAATAGTCAATGGATTAGGGAATGCCGAAAGTTTAAATGTTTAAGTAATACCAGAGGTCAACCTGAAGAGCCAAATGAAGTTTAGGATCAATTGGATGAAAAATGTTGGCTGTAAGCCATGCCAAAGTATTCACTGATGCAGCGAATAAAATCAATGATGGCTGCTGGTGGTCATAAAATAAAAAACAACCATTACCCTGCAGGGAGCCCCACACATATATAGAAGCATATAGATGAGTGTCATCTGCTCATGTTTGTCTGGGGATCTGTATGGGTAAAATTATAAAATTGTTAAAGAATACAAGAAAAAATTATAAAAATTGTAAAAAATTGTTAGGCCAATGCATTCTCTTATATATGCGAGGCGACCTATGGTCGACTCGCATATATAAGAGAATGCATTGGCACAGGGTAAAAAAATCCGACAAAAGCATTATGTTTTAACTTTTCTCCATAAGAATATTTCACTTTATTATATGCTTGCCTAAATAATAGCGGGAAATTACCGAAATGTAGATCTTTGTATGTATCGTAGAAGCCACAGTGAAATACGATTTCGTTATTTCACTGTAGGTTTCTTTAAATTTCACTGTAGCCTGCCGGTGGTTTAAGCGAGCGAAAAAGTTGAAGACAAATTCTATAACTGCGCTTTATAGTAAATTGTCTGCAAACTTATCGGTTATAACCAATAAGCTTATTCGAAACAAGAGTTATTTCTTATAATTGAATCCATCATTTCACAGGGGAGCCACAATAAGTAGAAGGCAGAAGTAAAACAAGCGAAAAACTTCCCAAAGAAAATCACACGCGCATAAAGTTGAAACAGACACTCAAGTGTCATCAGAAATTTGGTGTTTTTGATTGGCTAGCCAGTACTTATCATGCACTGTGCAGCTGGGGCCCTGTGCACGTGGGATTTATATATTTTGACTGTGGTGACACAGAGACTTGTTAGTTTTGATTCCGTGTTTCATTTGGGTGATACTATTAACCGAGAACAAACGAGAACAACCGAGAACAAGTCTAAAATTATTAATTAAGTTATAATAATGTTCAATTATAGTGTGTATATCAATCTTAAGTGAATATTATACCATATTGACTTTTTAAATGACATATATGTATAGTTATTATTGGTATACCGAGAACTTGAAACATCGCAGCCTCCGTGCATGTTCTCGGTTGGCGGTGATACAAAGGTATGGGCCGTGCCTATATGTGTTAATTAACTAAGGCCTACTAGCTGCATGATTGGTCTGTTTGGTTATCAAAATTCATCGATTTGTGTAAAGAGTTGTTACTTTCTTAAATCAGCAAGTGAATGTGGATCGAACATTTATTCATGATATAATGAGATATATGGAACCATATTGGACGTTCGAAAGAAAACTAAAAACATATCGGTCCATGAACAACATCATTAAATTATCGACGGACTGAAAACATTTAGAACTGCCAGATCTAACATTGAACATCTTTCTTGACACAATGTTTCTGTATTTTGTATTCGTGTCCTCGGATGCCTTTGTGCAATGCGTTCTCAAATAACTCGAAAACGATAGAGAACCAAAGTCGCTCTAAGCTCTATGTGGGCAATGTCTAGGCCCTGTGACTATAGGCAAAAAAACTTTAAAGCTGCCAGACCACGTGTGCCGGGCCAAAGCCCAGATAAAAGCTGATGGGAGTATTCTTTTTCATAAAATCTATTATGAAAAATTAGCAAGCTTATTTAATAACGTGTTCACACTCTTGTCAAACCGAGAAGACACTACAAACCGAGAACAAGCTTAGTTAATTAATCACTACCCTCAGCCGATGCGCTGCACGTTGAAACCAGATTTCCGCGAGGTATAATGATTACAATTGGTTAAGAATATATATGTCGGTTAAATGCATAAAGTAAACATGTTAATGAAAAAATGGATGTCTACTGTATATGTCTATAATGTTTCCTGATATTTTAAGTATATAACACGTTATTTAACGCATATTTGGCATTTTAAATTAAAACTTGTTCTCGGTAAATTGTAAATTGCTTTCGAGCGTGAAATATTTTAGTCCGTAATCTTGGCATGAATTATTTGGTTAAATACCGTCTATTTTGTGTAATTATATCAGCTTCTATGAGCTGTCTCATCAAATGTTCGATCCAATTTCACTTGCTGATTTAAGAAGAAACACCTCTTTGTATACACAACTTAATGAATTTTGATCACCAATCAGACCCATCATGCAGCTAGTTCTTAGTTAATTAACACATAGGCACGACTCATGCCTTTGTGTTACCGCCAACCGAGAACAAGGCGGCTGCGATGTTTCAGGTTCTTGGTATATCGGTACCCATAATATTAATAACTACATATATGTCATCTAAAAGGTCAAACATTGTATAATATTCACTTCTGAATTATATATACACTATAATTGAACATTATTATGACTTAACTGTTAATTTTAGACTTGTTCTCGGTTGTTCTCGGTTGTTCTCGGTAAATAGTATCTCCGTTTCATTTGTGTGCACCAGTCTTGTTGCTTCATCAAGGTAATTGTGCGCTTATGATTAGTAGGAAGTATTCTTCAAATCGCTGTACTATTAAAAGAAAAAATGGTGCAATAGCTTAGCAACTTTGAGCTTTAATGAGCTGCATATAATAAAAAGAATACCTACAGTTTTTTTTTGAATACCTGAAACATCTCATTCATGTCTGGAAAGAAATATCAAATTTTCGCTCGCGGTGCGCAGCCGCTTGTGAAAATTTGATATTTCTTTCCAGACACTCATGAGATATTTCGGTATGCAAACAAAAACTGTAGGTCTTCCCTATGTATCACATTCAACTTTATAGTCTGATTCGTTGTTACTCTGGTACTCACTCAATATAGTATACTGTCCCATCTTCTGCGATTTTCTGTTCCCAGCCATATGGCATCTCTGTTGAGATACAAATCAAAATATCAGGCAAGACCAATTGCATCTCTTTATTATTATTAAACCTTCTATCTACAATTTTGTGCACACTTTCAGCCACAACTGATTACTTGCGGCCATAATGATCAGATGCTATAGCATCCATTGAGAACGTTGGGGAACCCTTATTGCTGGGTTCAGGACAATGTGACATTCCTTATTATTGCTCACAACTGTTAAAATGGGTACCACATGTCCCCCGAAAAAGAGAACTTTCATAAAAATCATTCAAAAATTAGAATGGTAAAATGTTACCTCAGTCAAGAAAGGGGAATAACTCTGTAACAAAACAAAAATTCTGTCGTCCATGTGGCACATTAGCAATATATAGGTAACAATATCCTAAAGTTTCAATTCTCTACATTCAAAATTGTGGGAGGAGCTGATTACACAATGAAGGTACCCGAACTCTAAACAGTCCAATGTCATCCATATGCATGTTGCACATTAGCAATATATGGGTACCAATATCCTAAAGTTTCAATCTCTACATTTGAAACTGTTGGAAGAGTTGATTACACAATGAATGAACCAAAAATTAAAATGGTCAAAAAATTTCTTACTCAAGAAATTTGAGTAAAAATATTTTGTTTCCATTGTCCATGTACTTGTTGTACATCTGCAACAAAATTGATAACAAAATATCCTAAAGTTTCAAATCTCTACATTCAAAATGGTGGGAGGAGTAGATTACACAACAAAGCCAAGGTACCCATAAACAGACTTAAAGATCAGAAAACAAAATTTTAAGTGAAGAAACTGGAATAACTCAGTGAAAAACAATATTTTCCGTCATCCATATACAGGTTGCACATCAGCAATCTATTGTTAACAATATCATAACATTTCAAATTGCAACATTTAAAACTGTAGAAGGAGTTTATTAGACAATGAATGTACCCATAATGTGTGACAGACACACGAACGGTCAACATTTTTCTTAGACAAGAAAGGTGAACATTGAAAAACAACAGTTTGTGTCATTCATATACATGTGACACATCAGCAATATATGGGTAACAATATCCTAAAGTTTTAAATCTCTACATTAGAAACTGTGGGAGGAGTTGATTACACAATTAAGGTACCCAAACACTAAACTGTCCAAATTTTTCTGTCGAGAAAGGGGAATACCTCTGTGAAAAAAAAACATTTCTGTCGTCCATATAAATGTTGCACATCAGCAATCAGCAATAATAGTGTGTGATGGACTCACAAACGCATGGATGGACAAATGAAAGTCATATCTATAATCCACTGATAATATTTATTTCGGAACACAACTTCTATAGTTCCCCAAAATTTGTTTTTAATGGGACATAAAGACCCACACACCTACCATTCAAACCAATGCTTCTCTGGCCGGCACATCCACCATTTGGCTGGTTTGGTCACCTTTGTGGATGTGCAGACCAGTGATGCATGGGATCGAATGGTAAGTGTGAGATAATGTAGGTGAAGAAAACAGGCCTGGAAATAATTTTAGAAATTATCAATATTAACAGCCTGTCATCCAGCCGCTAAATAATTTTAAGGCCATCAGATCATGACAAAGAAAACTGCAAAGAAAACAGACAGCAACAAATGGATGTGTTGTCAAAGCTTGGAAAAAGAGTTCATGTTATTGTTCATATCAACATAAACGATACAATAAACTCATGTTAATGGATCAGTTCATCTTCTGTATCAATACGTGTAAAGCTTTTAAAAAAAGACCAATAACCCCAGTCTTTAACCCTTTCATGATGGGAGCTGTGCTGGTGCAGCATTAAAGATTCTGTGTCAGTGCATTATCTTATATATACGAGTCCTCCATGGGTAGCCTCGCCATAGAAGAAAATGCACTGGCTTATACCGTCAAGGTAAATATTGTTAGGCCAATGCATTCTCTTATATATGCGAGGCTCCCTATGGGAGACTCGCATATATAAGAGAATGCATTGACACAGGGTTTTCGAAAAATTTCAGGAAGCTTCAGTCATGGAAGGGTTAAGTGCTACTAAGATTGGTTACTAAGTTAAGTATGGTTATGACGACAGGTACAGAACGATGTTGGTTAGATATCCTTTGCTTTAAGGAGGTGTCATTCTGTTAACCCTTTACCCAACAAAACGGCCAAAACCGGCCAAATAAAGCTTCAAAAGCCTAAAATATCTTCGGTCTGTCTCAATAGAACCGTACAAATATGGATATCATTGGAACCGGCTCATTGACCACATTGTGATGGTTACAGTTATGCCCTGTGCCAATGCATTCTCTTATATATGCGAGTCGACCATAGGTCGCCTCGCATATATAAGAGAATGCATTGGCCTAAAAAAATTATTTTTCTACATTCTTTGACGATTTTATAATTTTTAATATCTTAAGCCAATGCATTCTCTTATATATACGAGGCGACCTATGGTCGACTCGCATATATAAGAGAATGCATTGGCACAGGGCCGTTCTGTTGGGTAAAGGGTTAATAGTCATGATTAGCTAGTTATTTTCAGGATTTTATACAAATGACATGAATCATTAGTCAGTTCCTTACTGCTGTAACGATCCTGATTTCAGAAACATTTTCAGGCAAAAAATAAATGAATTCAATTCTTTATTCTCATCACCTTATAATAATGGTATGGAGAAAACAAACCTCCCTTAATATATTTCTTTTTCCCTGTAGTTGGATGAACCCATTGAGTTTTTCTATTTTCATGGCTGAAAAATTAATGGAATAACTTATCACATAGTCCGATAACATACAAAGGTGTCGTAAAAATGGAATAAAATATTCACAATTAAAACTCCAGTTTCCATAGCTTTTGGTTGAATTGTTTATTGTTGTGAATCCTCAAGCAATCCTACACTGTAGTTACTGCAGAGCATAAATACATGTACCTCAAAATATGAGAAATCCTAACTCTTCTTCGTTCTGCTGAATCTGATCTTTACAGATGACATACATATTTTGCTTCTAATTTTATCCCAAATTTAACATAAAATCATAACGAAATAATATTTGAATCCCGAATTTAATTCACATTATTATTTTGATATTCTGGGGATAAAAATAGTACTAAAGAAAAAAAAGTGTTATATTTGGGGGAGGGGGTGATGTAGCAACAGTGAGTGAGAGAGGGGTTTCAGAATTTGTCAGGAAGTCTGAGGAAGCATGAAAATGAAAGTGTCAATGACACTGTAGCTCAACTTAGGTAGGGGAATAATTTAATGGTTGACAGTAAATGGAGGAATAGGAACGGTGCTAATTGAAATGTCTAAGTAAGACTAGATGTACATGTCAATATCAACATTCATGACAGGTTTCATAATGATCAGATCAGGGATGTGGTGATTATGGTGTGCCAAAGGATTTATGGATGCAAAGAGTAAATTCTAAAATGGCCACCGGCAGCCATGTTTTTTCCCGAATTACCCCAAAATGACCTGTTCTACAGCCTTTACAAATCTCATAATGATCTGATCAAAGGTACGACCTGTAGCCTGTGCCAATGGATTTAGTCATGCAAAGAGTAAAATCTAAGATGGCTGCTGGCGGCCATGTTTTTCGGCTGAACGACCCCAGAATGACTCGTTCCAATCTACATGTCAATATTAACATCCATGACAAATTTCATGATGATCAGACAAGCAGTACAACCTGTAGCCCGCGCCAATGGATTGAATTTTGAAATGTTTTTTGGCCGAATGACCCAAAAATGACTCGTTCCCATCTACATGTCATTGTCAACATTCATGACAAATTTCATAAAGATCACACCAAAGGTACGACCTGTAGCCCGCGCCAAAGAATTTAGTCATGCAAAGAGTAAATTCCGAGATGGCTGCTGGCGGCCATGTTTTTTGGCCGAATGACCCCAATATGACTCGTTCCCATCTACATGTCAGTGTTAACATCCATGACAAATTTCATGAACTTCCGACCAACGCAACGACCTGTAGCCCGCGCCAAAGGATTTAGTCATGCAAAGAGTAAAATCCAAGATGGCTGCTGGTGGCCATGTTTTTCAGGCCGAACGACCCCAAAATCACTCGTTTCCCATCTACATGTCAATATTAACATCCATGACAAATTTTTCATGATGATCAGACAAACAGTACGACCTGTAGCCCGCGCCAATGGATTGAATTTTGAAATCCAAGATGGCCACCAGCGGCCATATTTTTTGGCCGAATGACCCCAAAATGACTCGTTCCCATCTACATGTACATGTCAACATTCAGGACAAATTTCATAAAGATCAGACCAAAGGTACGACCTGTAGCCCGCGCCAAAGGAAATTGTTGACGGACACACGGACGACGGACGCCAAACCATGGCAATAGCTCAAACTTACATAGTAAGTTGAGCTAAAAGTGAGGAAGAGGGAGATAGAGAAGTAATGTGAGAAAGATTGATAGAGGGATGGAATCTAACTAGGCTACAGTCCATAATCTCTCCAAAAGTCAAGCTATATATATTAATACTAGAAGGTGACCCGACTTCGTCCGGACTTTGACCTTGAATTGACCATTTTGAAGGTCAAGGTCAGGTGGGGTCAAACACCAACACCCCAAAAATGGTGGAAATCGGCCCAGCAGATACCGGGAAATCGGCCCAGCGGATACCGAGATACCCTATGCATAAAATTTCGTCCGTAAAAATCCGCCAGTTTAACCCGATTTGATTTCCACTCAAGTATATAAACGTTCCTCATATACACTCACGCGTACGCTCATTAATTATCAAGTTTCAACGTAAAGATAAATTACCATCGGTGCCCGAGATATCGCCAAGACGTCTGAAACAGTCAAATGCATCGGCCGGTTAAGCGTTAACGTGATCTAACGTTATGACCTCTAACGACGTCATAGAAGTTACGCATTGTTTTTATCCTGATGGAAGATAGTACCACTTCTTCTTGATAATTGAGGCAGATAACTAAAACGGATACATACGCATTATATATCGTTGGAAAGAGGAAACACGAAAGATTCTCACAGTGTCATTATTATGACTGGCATTTTATTATTCGCGCTGTTTCGAATCGATTTGTAAGCACCGAACTCTAATGAAAGTCCCGTAACACAGCGTAAAAACAGATTTGACCTCGGCACGTGAAAAGTTGACCTCGGATCTGAAAATTAATATGCCTATGTTACTCCCCGGCAGAAAATACCCCCACATACCAAGTGTCATCGAAATCGGCTCTGCCGTTTTCGAGTCCATCGATTACAGACACACACACACACACACACAGATCTTCCAAAATATATAATAGACTAGAAGGTGACCCGACTTCGTCCGGGCTTTGACCTTGAATTGTCCATTTTGAAGGTCAAGGTCAAGTGGGGTCACGATTTGACCAGTCCAAAAACACTGCCCGGACAAAAGTACCCGACAAACGTGCCCGTCGAAATCCATCCGGTTTTACCCGATTTGACCTTGAATTGATCATTTTGAAGGTCAAGGTCTGGTCGGGGTCACGATTGGACCCGTCCAAAACAATCGGTGAACAAAAGTAACCCCACGTATCAAATTTCGTCGAAATCCCATCAAAATTGGCGATTTGACCTTGAAGTTACCCGATTTCAAAGTCAAGGTCACGTCGCACGGGCAAATGAATATGCTTATGAGACTCGCCATAAGAAAGTACCCCCACATACCAAGTTTCATCGAAATCCACTGATATTCGGTTGTTTGACCTTGAAAAGTTGACCTCGCACGGACAAATTAATAGGCCTATGTTAGTCCTGACCCGAAAATACCCCCACATACCAAGTTTCATCGAAATCGGCTGGGCCATTTTCGAGTCCATCGATTACACACAAACAAACACACAAACAAACAGATCTTCCAAAATATATAATAGATATTTAAAGATAAACTAGGTCGATTGGATCGATAATTGACCCTACCGCAATTAGCTGTGTGAGCCAATGAGATAATTGCATTATACAGCCTGGAGCAATGGTCGCTTCTGCGAACAGGCGGTTAGACAAAAAGACTCATTTTACCAGCTTACTCTATGTCGCTTTGATTTTGTTTTGTATAAAAGAGTATTGGTTTCATGTAAGTTGACACAATATAATAATATAACAGTAACAGAATCTGAAAGCTTCGCCCTATGGGCTTTTTGGATTAGTAAATTATGAAGGTTGGAAATGTCATGCTGAGCCAGAGAGGTGACAAATGGAAATATGATGAGGGGATTAGGAAGTGCTAGATAAGCTTATTAGTTAAGACTATCAAATCAAACTATGTACACATTTGAGATAATGGACCACATAGTGTTATAATCTCCAAGGGATGATTTGTTGGCAGGGGCTAATCTAGGCCGTTTTTGGACCCGTAAAATGGGTTTGGGCGCCGGTAGTTTGGGCGCCCAAACGAAATATGCCTCAGAGTTGTAAAACAACATTTCCCAGTCAATCAGGAATGTTTTTTTTTTTTTTATAAGTTATCCCTGCGGGGGAACATATCCTAGGAATGGCCAGAATTTTTTTTTCATTTATAATAATTAGTTTTTTTTTAAATGTCCAGGCTTGGGTATTCCCCACCCCACACACAGCACCTACATGACAAAACAAATCATCTTATGGTTTTATCGCTTCCTTTGCCTTATCTAGTCATGAAACGGTGAGAAATTAACATCTTCTGATGAAAAGTTTTTAGAGTCAGGGTTTGGGGTGGGGGTAAGATGTCCAGGTCAGGATATCTCCCCCCCCCCCCCCACCCAGCACCTACATGACAAAAAAATCATCTTATGGTTTTATCGCTTGTTTTGCTTTATATAGTCATGAAACGGCGAGAAATTAACTTCTTCTGAGGAAAAGGTTTTAGAGTCAGGGTTTGGGGTGTGGGGGGAGATGTCCAGGTCAGGATATCTCCCCCCCCCCCCCCCCCCACCAAGCACCTACATGACAAAAAATGATCTTATGGTTTTATCGTTTATTTTGCTTTATATAGTCATGAAACAGCGAGAAATTAACTTCTTCTGAGAAAAAGTTGTTTGAGTCAGGGTTTGGGGTGGTGGGGGGAAGATGTCCAGGTCAGGAACAAAAAAATCATCTTATGGTTTTATCGCTTGTTTTGCTTTATATAGTCATGAAACGGCGAGAAATTAACTTCTTCTGGGAAAAGTTTTTAGAGTCAGGGTTTGGGGTGTGGGGAGATGTCCAGGTCAGGATATCCCCCCCCCCCCCCCACCAAGCACCTACATGACAAAAAATGATCTTTATGGTTTTATCGCTTATTTTGCTTTATATAGTCACGAAACAGCGAGAAATTAACTCCTTCTGAGAAAAAGTTGTTTGAGTCAGGGTTTGGGGTGGTGGGGGGAGTTGTCCAGGTCAGGATATCTCCCCCCACCCCCCCCATGTTTTTGTCATGTAGGTGCTGGGTGGGGGGGGGGAGATATCCTGATCTGGACATTTCCCCCCCCCATCCCAAACCCTGACTCAAACAACTTTTTCTCAGAAGAAATTAATTTCTCGCTGTTTCATGACTATATAAAGCAAAATAAGCGATAAAACCATAAGATGATTTTTTTGTCATGTTGGTGCTGGGTGGGGGGGAAGATATCCTGACCTGGACATTCCCCCCCCCCCCCACCCCCCACCCCAAACCCTGACTGAAACAACTTTTCTCAGAAGAAGTTAATTTCTCGCTGTTTCATGACTATATAAAGCAAAATAAGCGATAAAACCATAAGATAATTGTTTGTCATGTAGGTACTGGGTGGGGGATGATATCCTGACCTGGACATCTCCCCCCCCCCCCCCCCCACCCCAAACTCAAACAACTTTTTCTCAGAAGAAGTTAATTTCTCGCTGTTTCATGACTATATAAAGCAAAATAAGCGATAAAACCATAAGATAATTTTTTTGTCATGTAGGTGCTGGGTGGGGGAAGATATCCTGACCTGGACATTTCCCCCCCCCCCCCCCACCCCAAACTCAAACAACTTTTTCTCAGAAGAAGTTAATTTCTCGCTGTTTCATGACTATATAAAGCAAAATAAGCGATAAAACCATAAGAGAATTTTTTGTCATGTAGGTGCTGGTTGGGGGGGGGGGAGATATCCTGACCTGGACATTTAAAAAAATTTTTTTTTAATTAAAACGAAAACACTTTTCTGGCCATTTCGGGAACAAAACAATGCAATGCGTGAAAAAAAATAAATAAAAAATAAGAATTAATAAAAAATAAATTTCAATCTCAAAAAATAAATTTCTGGCCATTTCAGGACCAAACAATATCAAATGAGTGAAATTATTTTTTAGTCGTACATGGGGGGGGGGGGGGGGGGGAGATATCCAGGGTGGGGGGGGGGGGAGATATCCAGGGGGGGGAGATATCCTGTTACACCGACCCTATACTATTAATAGAAAACAGGAGCACAATCAATAATTAAGGGATATAAGGCAGATATCTTGTAGTATTAGCATAAGATGTTTTATGCGGAACCTAAGATAAACTTTATGACCAACTTTTATAAACATATTAAAGGGACACATACTAATAACTTTAAGATAAGCCTTACACCAAACTTAAAGGAATACGGTCCTGAAAAAACAATATTTTCTTTCAATATACCGATAATATATATATAAAATGTCCATTGGATGCATATAATCTAATATTCGGCCACATATCGTTATTTTTATAACGATTAAAAAAAATTCCTAAGTTAGCCGAAGATTTTGTTGTAGACGAAGTCACGTGATCGACACGATCACATGATTGTCACATGTAAACAGAAGCATAGCACGTGATCGATCACGTGGTAACTCATTGACAACGCATAGATACGCATCGGTGGTATTTTAAGTTTGCATGTAGTCGATCGCGGCCTTTGAAGATTGTCGTGTTATCACACTGTGAATGCAAAACTTCGCCGAAAACATCGCCGTTCTCGTAATTAAATGTCTTTATCGTGTTATTATTGTGCTATTATTATTATTATATGTATCGCGATGTGTTGTTGCTATAAAGCCATGCCCGTATATTATTCAGTTTTGCTCGCATTTATCTATATAAGCACGTGCTCGTGTTTATATAATTTTTTTCGTTACCGGAATAGTCCAAGTTATATTATATATTATACTAGCAGGTTAGCCCGCCACTGGCGTGGTTGGTCAGAAACATGACATTTTTTTGGATTTTTTGTTTTTCAATGAGTTAATTCTGTCTTTTTAATCAAGAGGAATTATGATACCCGTCCCTAAAAGAGGTATGCCAACAATGTCGTTGTTGTTGGCATTCACGGCTTGGGGGCCACCCGAAGATTCGTGGAAGTCCCGTCAGTTATACGATGAAACAGCGAGAAAAATTAGCTTCTTCTATTTAAGTTAATCCCGCCGTGCACCCCCATCACCAACGCGACAGAGAATATTGTTTGATCGAAAGCATTTGAATTAATTAATACGTCACAATACTCGCCTTGATGCTGGCTAATATATATTTGTCCCTGCTAGGTGTTGGGAATGTCGTCACACAACACGCGCATGTCTGGATACAGTCTTACACGCACACGCCCAGACCCAGGTGTAAGAATCACATTACGCACATACGCACTTTATCAACTACACTGCGGATAGGAACGCTCTTTAACAATCAACCCGATTAACCCCCGCCGTGCCGTTTACGGTGATTTTGATGATTGGGAGTGGAGAATGAGTGCTCAGAGCTTGTCCAAAATGCGACGTCGACGATCCCCGTGGGTTTTTGCCCTTATATACGAAATTTGAGCTCGATCCGACCAGCCGTTTTCGATTCTATGAAGTATATACACACATATATACACACATATATACGGAAGTCTAAAAAAATATAGTAGATATTCATATAAAGATTGCATATATATGCGAATACTTGCACAGTTATTAGGCAATTATCATCTCGTAAACATTCCAATTTCTAGATGCCCTTAGTCGTGTGTCAATAAAGAGCGTTTTGTTTTAATTTATCGTAACGCGGAAAAACAAAACAAAATCGGTTTATTGTTGTGTCGGATTTAATCAATTATAATCAAGTCATTCATTACCAATCAGTCTGGGTGAACGTCGACTCTATATTTGAAATCTAGAGTCTGGAGCTAATGTCGCCAAAACCATTTCTATTCAGCGAAGAGCTTCCCCAAAATGACGTCACGGATTTTTTTAAATACATCGATGATTGACAGGTGTCCCCACGTGTTATCTGTTGTGCTTCGCAATAGCAATGGCCCGTGTCGCGACAAAAACTTACAGAAGATAATATTTGTCGTGTGTGCGACTATTCTTTTTCGGGAGATGAACTCGCTGCATCAACCGGAAAGCTGCATCCGAGAGCAAAAAATAAGGTCGTCATCAAAAATGATGCTTTAGAACTATTTAAAAGCATAAAATTAAGTCATTTCCTCGGTGTTTAACTTTCAGATGACTTTTTTACGACAAATAATTTGATTTGCAAACCATGTTACAATAAAGTAAATCAAATACACGGACACGAGTGAGTTCTATTTATATTTATGGGAGGCCAAGTTGGTACCATGCGCAGGCATATCTATCAGGTCTAGCACATCCTTCAAATTAATCCGAATCGTACCGAATATATAATTTCGAAGCCATTTTTTCTGTCTCTGTTGTATTTGCAAGCATCGCTTTCGATCGGAGAAATACCGACTCTGTTACTATATTTAGAGGTGACATTATGGGAGTCTCCGCCCACTAACACTTGTTTATTAACCCATGCGGTTTCATTGGATGGAAAATAATTTACGCAATCAATCAGATTACGGAATCCCGAGGACTTGGAAATGAGATAGCGATGTTATCTGTCAGACCTAATATTCAATGTTGTAATGAATATTTAGGTATGAGTTTACTCAGACTGATTACCAATATGATATGATAAGTTAATTTTTCTTGGTTATGAATCATGTATATATTAGGGCAATATAGTGTTTATATATATTTCGGAATATTGCTTCCCCCACCCCAAACAATCTTGCCGACTGTCACTGATGGAAATTCACTGCGTCTATGCATGGTTATTGGCCTATAAAATTAGCACTCTAGCGATGCGGTCTATTGAATATCCAGGTCATAAATCGACCTCTATGTGTCAATTACACATAACAATAGGATTATAAAATATATAAACGTTTGCCGTGGTTCCTTTAAACATCCAATCATATATAACACTTTTTGAAGAAGGGATAATAATCCGGTTTAATATGTAATCACATATACAAGCTCTCTTTATTCAAAATATAACGTAATAGTGAACACTCTTTATTGCGTCAAGGTAAAGGGACTCAACTTAGAACAGTTGTCATCATGATTGTTTACTGATTACACCAATACAGGTCAATACATGTACATGAACTTCCGATATGCATGCTTTATATATCCTTCCAAGTCATAGCAATTTCCGCTTTATTAAACTCTTTTTATTCGTACCATATTAGGAAAACTCTTAACATGGAATGCTATTTATTGAGCCATGGTGAATGAAATGGGGACTCGACTTAGAATAGTTGTCATTGTGAATTATTCATCAACATACTCCCCACTTTAACTGCAATTGTATGTATTCGTAACCATGACTGACTCGTCAAAATGACATCGTTTGGAAATGAATATAGCATTATACCTAACTGAGAGTCACTAGACCGGCCACAGCCGAAAACACTGCATTTATATGGCATTGTCACGAATGAATGATTGTAAATATGGGACAATCGGAGTATAAATACGGAAAATTAAAACAACATCGCGAACACGCACCCGAATAAAGTTCGGAGGGAGTATTTGGGGGGCTAACCCCGGGATGGTCGAATAAAGTTCACATGATGGCTCGTGTTTTTATAAGCTTTATTCTTGACACGAAAGTGTTATCTACCCCGCTCAATCGGCCTTCTATAGTTTTTGTCAAAACAATAACTTTCCAAACAGCACTTAAGACAAATCACAAGTGAAGATAACTCACCGCGCGATGACAATTCACCATGTGTACACAATGATATTGATATGCCCCACATTAATTCCATTACACTCACGCGCTGAGATGTCGATTCCGGATTTTCCATCGCCATATAGGTAGACATAATTAACTCCGACTCCGATTCACTGTTTTTAATTAGTTTACCTCGCTTGACGTCATGCGAGGTTTTGCGACGGAGATAGCCGACAACCGGTGGTGGTATTATTTATTTATTTCTCGGCTTATCTATTACGCGATGTTTATGGGACTTGGATCATTGTGATCACAATAGGGGTGGCTTTCCGATGGAGTTTTGTTGTTTCATGAGGATAGTAATTCTTTAAGAAAACTTATTAAAAGGATATATACTAATAACTTTTATGACCACTATAATTTTTACATATGCGAATTAACAAACAGTTATCCTAATAACAAATGATACGATATGATACTTGACTTCCAGGGTACTCTACAATTTTTATTTATTACTACTTCCTTTTTATTTACGACTGGCTAAAACTGCTCTTAAGGCACTATCTGTTCATCATTGACATAATATAGCTTCCGGTGAGCAAGGCAGGGTACCTTTTTTGCGGGCCCAGGACACTGTGGCATCCCCCCATTGCTCACTATGATGTGGGCACCATAAAACAATTTTATTTTATTTAAATTTATCAACTTTTTGTGTATAAATTCAGCTAATTTACACAAAAATATTGCTCTGTAAATAAATTTTTTTATTTAGCCTACCTATCTACCCATTGGAAGAACCATCGGTAGGGTAAAGACAAACAAATATTTATTTATGCCCTTGGGTGTCCATATACAATGTGGGAGGGAAGCTCGTCAGGGACAGGGAGAACATTAGAGCAAATTTATACCCCTGGGGTGCAAGTAGATAGTATTCTGGCATGGAGTAAGAATAGTGGGTGGACCATAAATTTTTTGTTTCTACTCTCCATACCAGTGGTATGGAGAGTAGAAACAAATTTTTTATTTTAACCTCACACCCTGGTCTAACACATAGGAAACCAGAGATATTTACATTTATAACAAAGCATCATGCAGTTAGCAAATTATGGCTTCAATCATTTGAGATCTTCTATGTTCTTGTTGTAATTCTCCTTATAATCTGGGCCTATTTAGTCCTTTAGATTGAATCTCAGATGGGGTATTTTAGGCTCATTTTCAAAAAAATTCCCACTGGGGGAGGCCCCCGGAGCCCCACCCGCAGGAGCGGTATGTAGTTGGTAAGTACGTTTATAATTAAAACTAAGAGATATAAAGTTTAACCGGAAGTTTATTTCCGCGAATATTTAAACAAGATGCTGTGACCAAAAACCAGTGGTGTAAGAGTTTCTACTCTCACCCACAATTTTAACACAGGGTAGGTAGAATATATATTTTTGTTTCAAGGAAATATACATATTGCTATAAAAAAGGTGAAACATTCAAAGTGAAACAAATCTTTTAATAAACAAAAGAATATTTCAGCGTGTTGTACAATGATTAAGAGTAGAAACAAACTAAGTTTGGTCATGACTTTTAGCTATCAGATCAATGAATATGATAGTAGAAAATCACAAACAATTAAGAATTTGTTGTCTATAATATGACTAAATTTACCAACCTGAATAGCACAATATAAAGGTTCAGAATGCCCCAGATTCACTCTCAGGCCATCGGGATATGCCTACGGCATATCGTCCCAGGACCTACAGGGTGCCCAAACTTAAAACCTAGATCAGTGCCTGGTTGGGGAAAGAGGGACACTAAAATGGCCAAAGTATATGACAGCACCTGTTAAATTCACCTGTTGTCGATTAATACAGGCTGATTAGGGCGCCTCTTCCTGATAGCTTTCGGATTCGTGATGGTTAGATTTGGTACATTATACAGCATTTATTGGTATATTTTGTGAATAAATGGTATTCATGGCATTTATACGTGGACTTACATACACAAACATTATGACAGACCAATGGAATATTAGGGAACTGTGATATGAAAAATAATTTCTCAATATACTGAAACATGTTTGTTCTATACGCGTAATGTGCCAATTATGAAGATTATTAATTGTTATTACCGGTATAACATTTTTTTTTTTTAAATTTAAATGTCTTTATTAATGCCTTAGATATATAAGTCACGTTTTTACATAGCCCATACACACCCACGTGACAGGGATAAGGGCGTTCTTTTTGTCTGAAATAAAAGGATTATTATATATTGTACAGATGTTGTTCCATAACGCCCTTCTTGGTAATAGGGTGGTCTGCTCTACGTCATTGTGGGAAAATTATTACAAGTTACAACACACAGAGGCTCCATACACACGGCAAACAGTCCCTATATCATTCTAGGACATATATAAACACTATATAGCAATATATGCCGTATGTATTGGAACCTATCATATGTCTATGGCATTGCCCCCACTTTCTGTATAGGCGTGGTATTTTCAAATTCTAAATTAGTGACTAAGGAAAAAAACAAATATCAGATGCTTTGGTGTATCGGGAAGGATGGTGGGCTGCTACGTACGTATAGATAGATAGTTTAGTCAAAGAGGTTGAAGGCGGTCGATGACAAAACCATCTCCATATATGATCAATACGTTCACGTTCATAAGTCCAGTATAGGATCCAATATTGCCCATCTATTAGAATATGTATCATTATCCAGAAAAAAACAATCAGTTATCCACAAAAAAACAATCAATTATGACATGGAACACTTTTTTATACCAGTATGGTGCATCTTCGAAAAAGTACAAAAAACTGACTACAACAGATGAAAACATACAAGTCCTCGAATTTTTATCGAAATAGGGAAATTGTATGGTACACCATCGATAAATTGATAGATCGTGTGTCTATTGTGAAGAGATATATTATAATAACATTGAATATTTATTATGTGTTACATATCCAGCTTGACAAGAACAGTGAATATCCGAAATTATCGAACAATTTATCTCAAAATTGACGCCATGTGCAGGTTCATTTTTCATCATGCTTCGGTGGTAATTTGCCCCAATAAAGAGCTTGTCGTCGCAAATAAACATTGAAACTGAATGTATGTAGCCTTCACTAAAGTACTTGTATTCTTGTTGTCGCGATTTCAATGAAGTACAAGTCGAATTGAAGAAAAATCCAGCGAATTCTGGTGGTAAGTCCACCAAATTTGAAACACGTCGTTCCTTGTGGTCAGACATATCGACGCGTGATGTCTAACCTGCTGTAATTCAGACTGGCAATTTATGGCAGGCGTGGTTATCCCCACTCTGGCAGTAAAGTGAATTAAAGTACCCGGTAGAAGTATCTATATATCTGAGAGCAGTTGTATAGATTTTGTGTTAGGGGCCTCTTGATCATTTCAATCATTTTATTTTCGTCTTATTCACCAGGACATTTAGTTTTGTTTTGTTTAGGGCCTGAGGCCTGAAGTGTATTATCTCTGTCTGGTTGGCTCATCCGCAATAAATCATTTAAGTGATAGCCGCTTTTATCTGAACCCTACCCTGTATGGGAGGCCCTTTTCACATTTATTATTTATTGGCGCTTACGCGCAAATATTTGCGCTTAAGCGTAAATCATTTGCGCTTAAGCGTAAATCATTTACACTTAAGCGCAAATCATTTGCGCTTAACTTGCTTAAGCACAAATATGTGTCTATCAATTTATTTGCGCTTAAGCGCAAATACCTAACACTCCCTTACTTCCCTCTGATTGTGAATGATTGAGTCCATCTCATAGTAGTAGCCCCATAGACACGACAGTTGAAGAAAAAACATATTTCCATATGCATATCAGCATCTCTGTCCCTGGTGTCCCAAGAATTGGTGCCTCACTCCCAGAGCTCTAGTATATTATATTTCAAATTTATTCAGGGGGATCAATTCATATTAATTTTTATTTGCGTTTTACGCTTTATAAAAGCGTAAATATTTGCGCTTAAAGCGCAAATGTATGGGAAGCCCTTTTCACATTTATTTACGCTTAAGCGCAAATAATTGCGCTTAATCGCAAATAACCTCTATCATTTGCGCTTAAGCGCAAATAGATCATATTTGCGCTTAAGCGCAAATAAAAGTTAATATGCATTGATCCCCACTGAATTAATTTTAAATGGTACAGGCCTAAACACATCACTAAAGTCTATATAGGCCCACCATATGAGGGAAGCAATCCCCCAGTAACCCCAAGATCCCTTTTATGACCATGGAAATGGTATAGATATGTGCAGGATATGTCTCTTTTATAAAATATACTAGATCTCTGGGATGGAGACACAAATTCTTGGGGACAGGGATGCTGATAATATTAAAATAGTGGTTTTTCCCCCTATTTCAAGTCAATAAGTACACCATATGAGGGAAACCATGGAAATGGTATATATCTGTGCAGGAGATGTCCCTTTAACTCTTTCAGTTATCGGCCCTTATTCACGGTCTGTAGATTTCCAGGGCCGATAAAATCGGTCCTAAAACTTTTTTAAAAACACAATTATTATATATTTATTTTTTTTGTGGGAAATTTTGTTTTGGGTATGCTTAAGCATGCTATAGCGAATTTAAAAACAAACTGGATAGATCCATAGGGGCATGTTATAACTCAAAACTATCACCAAGTATTCATAGTAATAATTTTGATGCCCATGAAAAACGTAAGATTCCCTGGCACTAAACCTACAAAATAAGCCTGGCACTAAAAGAGTTGATAAAATATACTAGAGCTCTGGGAATGAGGCACCAATTCTTGGGACACCATGGACAGAGATTCTGATATGCATATGGAACTTTCCAGTCTGTATGGGGCTACTACTATGGGCCCATGGTAATATACTATGAGAATTGAGATGGGACTCAATCATTCACAATCAGAGGGAAGTAAGGGAGTGTTAGGTATTTGCGCTTAAGCGCAAATAAATTGATAGACACATATTTGCCCTTAAGCGCAAATGATTTGTGCTTAAGCGCAAATAAATAATAAATGTGAAAAGGGCCTCCCATACAAATGATAGAGGTTATTTGCGCTTAAGCGCAAATATTGCGCTTAAGCGTAAATAAATAATAAATGTTTTAAAAAAAAAGGGCCTCCCATATAACCCTGGTCATTAATATAATTGAATATATGGAATCCTGAATGTTCAACAGTTCTATATATGGAATGCATCCCTAGAACTCTGACATGTGGTAGTTAAACCGCGGAACGGGGAGGGGGTGGCGGTGACGCGTTATGCAGTAGGTCCCTAGATTTGCGTAGGTCTCCGTAGGTCACTCAATTCGCGTAGGTCCCCGCAGCAATGCAATATATGATAGGTCTACATGATTTATTGACTGATAAAATGGATTGATACCACTAAATGATCATGTTAGATGTTACTTTGCCATTTGTTTTTTATAATTAATTTCCGAAATCTGATGGGTTTGTTTGCTTAGTGATACTTAGAGGATCATGAAGCCTAACTAAAATTACGTGATTTCTGATCCGGAAAGTAAGAGGATTATCTTACTGGCTTCGTGGACAGATATTAATTGGAGGATAGTTGATTGTATTTTTGCATTGATTTATGTGACTTTTGGAATAGGAAATAAGAGGATTATCAGATTTCTCGATTCATCAGTATAGGTGAGTGGGCATGGGTGCGTTAGATAGGAGAATTTGATATTTTTCATAGTTTATTGAATTCAAAACATGCAACAAAACGTTTATAACATAATATGTAAATGACAGCACAAAACAATGAAGCACAAGCAATGGTATAAAACATATATATATGTACATGTATAAAATAGCTGAAAAAGAATGGTGTTGTTATAGACCCAATTGAACAGTAGAGGGAAATAATGAACTCAAGAGCTCAAGTAAACGTTCTGCCTTGACTGCTAGTTCAATCACATCATGTATGTTCTGACTCGAGGATGCATGGAGTCTGTAAAGAACATATTAAGATTGTTATATACATGGAATTAAATTAAATATCTAAACAAACTGTAGGCCAATACTATACAGAAAACAGATCCTTTTCACAACAGACATTGCCGAAATGAATATGCAAAGAGGACAGATCCTTTTCACAACAAACATTGCCGAAATGAATCTTCAAAGAGGACAGATCCTTTTCGCAAAGAAAACACCCAGTCTCGCAAACAATGTGATTAATGATCACCCATGTAGTTGGGCTGTGTAAACTTACCATTCAGTTAAATAAGTTATGTTTAGTAACGTACTGATCACTAGTCCTAACTTAAAAAAAAATTAATCTTAACATAACTTAATTAACTGGATGGTAATTCTTATTTTTTTTTTCATCTATAAAGCTAAACAAAATATATAATTAGATATTTAATTTAAAAAAAAACAACGCAATATCATATAATATGTTCACTTATTGATAATATATTAGGCATGCACCCTTCCATTACTACGGGGACCTAAATCAATGCAAAAATATATCCAGTAATCCTCTAATTAATATATTATCCCGAAGCCAGTAAGATAATCCTCTTACTTTCCGGATCAGAAATCACGTAATTTTAGTTAGGCTTCATGCATGATCCTCTAAGTATCACTAAGCAAACAAACCCATCAGATTTCGGAAATTAATTATAAAAAACAAATTGCAAAGTAACATCTAACATGATCATTTAGTGGTAGCAATCCATTTTATCAGTCAATAAATCATGTAGACCTACTATATATTGCATTACTGCGGGGACCTACGCGAATTGAGTGACCTACGGAGACCTACGCAAATCTAGGGACCTACTGCATAACGCAGTACCCAGGAGAGGAGCGGTGACGCGTTATGCAGTAGGTCCCTAGATTTGCGTAGATCTCCGTAGGTCACTCAATTCGCGTAGGTCCCCGCAGTAATGCAATATATGATAGGTCTACATGATTTATTGACTGATAAAATGGATTGATACCACTAAATGATCATGTTAGATGTTACTTTGCCATTTGTTTTTTATAATTAATTTCCGAAATCTGATGGGTTTGTTTGCTTAGTGATACTTAGAGGATCATGAAGCCTAACTAAAATTACGTGATTTCTGATCCGGAAAGTAAGAGGATTATCTTACTGGCTTCGTGGACAGATATTAATTGGAGGATAGTTGATTGTATTTTTGCATTGATTTATGTGACTTTTGGAATAGGAAATAAGAGGATTATCAGATTTCTCGATTCATCAGTATAGGTGAGTGGGCATGGGTGCGTTAGATAGGAGAATTTGATATTTTTCATAGTTTATTGAATTCAAAACATGCAACAAAACGTTTATAACATAATATGTAAATGACAGCACAAAACAATGAAGCACAAGCAATGGTATAAAACATATATATATGTACATGTATAAAATAGCTGAAAAAGAATGGTGTTGTTATAGACCCAATTGAACAGTAGAGGGAAATAATGAACTCAAGAGCTCAAGTAAACGTTCTGCCTTGACTGCTAGTTCAATCACATCATGTATGTTCTGACTCGAGGATGCATGGAGTCTGTAAAGAACATATTAAGATTGTTATATACATGGAATTAAATTAAATATCTAAACAAACTGTAGGCCAATACTATACAGAAAACAGATCCTTTTCACAACAGACATTGCCGAAATGAATATGCAAAGAGGACAGATCCTTTTCACAACAAACATTGCCGAAATGAATCTTCAAAGAGGACAGATCCTTTTCGCAAAGAAAACACCCAGTCTCGCAAACAATGTGATTAATGATCACCCATGTAGTTGGGCTGTGTAAACTTACCATTCAGTTAAATAAGTTATGTTTAGTAACGTACTGATCACTTGTCCTAACTTAAAAAAAAATTAATCTTAACATAACTTAATTAACTGGATGGTAATTCTTATTATTTTTTTTCATCTAAGCTAAACAAAATATATAATTAGATATTTAATTTTAAAAAAAACAACGCAATATCATATAATATGTTCACTTATTGATAATATATTAGGCATGCACCCTTCCATTACTACGGGGACCTAAATCAATCCAAAAATATATCCAGTAATCCTCTAATTAATATCTTATCCCGAAGCCAGTAAGATAATCCTCTTACTTTCCGGATCAGAAATCACGTAATTTTAGTTAGGCTTCATGCATGATCCTCTAAGTATCACTAAGCAAACAAACCCATCAGATTTCGGAAATTAATTATAAAAAACAAATTGCAAAGTAACATCTAACATGATCATTTAGTGGTAGCAATCCATTTTATCAGTCAATAAATCATGTAGACCTACTATATGTTGCATTACTGCGGGGATCTACGCGAATTGAGTGATCTACGGAGATCTACGCAAATCTATATAGGGACCTACTGCATAACGCAGTACCCGGGGTTGAGGCTGGATGAATCCAATAATGGCAATATTGAATATATGGCCCGGACTCAGTGATCTCGCTTATTGACTGAATTGTTCAACAATATGTGATATTCAACTAACTTAGCATAATAAACCCTCCCATCAAGAGTAACCCTTTCCTCCCATCCAGTCGGCATTTCATCATCACTGTCAGATTCAAACGATTCAGTTGAAGCCATTTTCATCAACCGGTGTCATGTGCAAAGGTTCATGAAAAAAAGATAAACAAAATCAGATCATGAATAGAGTTATCATTCGTTTCAACTAATAAAAGTGAGTTCGATCCTCAAAGTTTTACTTCGTATTTTTCTGTGCGCATGACATGTATCTATTTATAGATCTCCTTTCTGATGCGATTATCCGTGGACAGTGGAGTGGAGCCTGGATGAAACTGCAACTATTAAACGTATTTTGCGCTACTAGCTATGTTCTTCTGTCAATAAAAATATATTAGATTATTATGATTTAATTGAAATAGTTTTAGGTGATATATGAGGGCAGGAGACTTAACACCCACGCACGCACCTGTTGGTACGAGAGAAGTGCGTGTGGCTAAAAATAGACGGATGTCGCTGTTCGAACACCGCTCAAGCTCAGATCGAACATTCTTCAAATATGGCGTCGAAAATGCACGTTGTGATGAAATTTTACTAAACAGTTTTGATAACAAAAATGGACATTTCGGGACAGGTAATATAGTAGTTTATGGTCAGTGATTTTGAATCGTAATATTGGGCAAATTTTGCGGTATTCTCATGCTCGATCCATATGAATTGGTTGCTGCAAAATGTCAACTCCAACACACTGCATGTTTGATGTTTCACCCACGGCTCACGACTGAACTTCTCAAGGCCAAAGGCAAAGCTGCGTGAGGATAACACGGCCTCTGATAATTATACACGAAAAAAATAAGACTTTTAACATCTATATATTATCTGTATCTAGATAGTTTCAGTTCAGGTGATAATGCTGGCAATAGCCTCCAGGGGCGCCGGAAGCATCCAAGGGCAAGGGGGGCAGAGCCTACAAAAAGGGCACTTTTCCGCAAAAAAGGGCATTTTCTCCGCAAACTCGGGAAAATAACCATAAATTCATTGGCAAAAATCCCTATTTTAGTGGTATTTGTCGGTTTTTATGGCCGTTTTGTGATAACATTGACAAAAAATTAATATTCCTTGTGAAATTGGTGGTATTTGGACCAAAAAAGTCACATTTTGCTATAAAAACACGAGATTAAACACACAAAAAGCATTTTCTGTCTCCAGAAAAAGGGCAAGTCCTGCCCCCGCTCGCCCCCCTTGGTCATGGGCAGGGGGGGTCAGCTGCCCCCCTCTTCCGGCGCCCCTGATAGCCTCACTACTACACTAGGATCGTGTATATCCAATCCACCACCCAATTTTGTCTAGGATTTTTTTCTTCAGTTTTTGCTGAATCCATGACTTATTTGCCACGATAAGGATCTTTAACATGTGCACATTGTTGCCCATGGGACAGCCATTTAGCATCGGCTCCCGATACAATGGTGTGCCCAACCTAGATAGATAATTTTTTAATGGCTAAAAGATGCAAAATTTGCAGACATGAGCATAAGCATATATACAAAAGTGTAAACACAGAGTGTGACATTCATATAATATAAATATAAAAAGTATAGATATATAAATATAACAAGAATGCAGCTTGACAGTTCTGTAGAGGGACAAGATAGTGAATAAACCTAGCTTAGTAATGACTACTAAATAGATACTCGTACCTGTATATATATATATACAACATGAAAAATAAACCCGTGCTATCCCACCCTCCTCCCTCAACAGGACTGTCATGTTGCTTAAGATATACTAGTAATAGAACCAACAGCTCTTCGCCACCTGCATATACACACTGCTGCCATGTATGGCCGGCTTTAGACTGGCATGTCCATGACCGAAAGATGGAATCCCTAAATACAGACAGCAGTGACAATATATGCAGCTGGCCAAGTACTGTCATCGTACATAGAAAGATAGAGGGGAAAATAGAGTATTAGAAGAGAAATATACATATGAATACGCTCGTCTGACAAGTCATGCCATCGATTGCCATCAAGGGGCGCACAGGAAAGCAAGCCAAAGCTTGCTTATTTCCACTGTGGTCCTTAATGGTAACCGACCACATGACTGACCAGGCCACAGCACAAGTTCTCATAAGGTCGTACGGTATTATTAATAGCATGATTCACACCATTAATAATATACAAAGTCAGATTCCTCAGTACCTAAAATTTTATCGAATAATTCCTGTTTTATTAGGTGATTCCATGTAGCCAAGTTGCAGTTAGGTTCAATATATTTTACATAATTATTCCACAATGTGATTCCTGTGTAGAAAAAGCTATTGTAACCAAATACCCTAACATGGGGCACAGATAATCTAAAGATTCCAGACCGGAGATTATATTTACAATGAGTGTTCGAAAATTGGAATCCATCTCTTAGGTATGTAGGAGCTTTCCCATCTGTAATATTTTTCATGATAGTCAGCTTTCTTTGGGAAACTCTGGATTCAACCGGATGCCATTTAATGGTTTTAAACTCTTCATAACCTATATGTGAAAATCTATCCAAGCTCAGAACAAACCGGATTAATTTGTTTTGAAATATTTGTAGTTTATTTTTGGTAGTTTTACTCAAAGAGCTATACCAAATAGAGGATGCATAATCGAGGTGGCATTGAATTAATGAGTTAGCAAGTAGTTTCTATGTGAAAGGGGTTAGAAAGTCAGCCTTTCTATATAAAAATTTGAGACGAGCAGTTACTTTATTTAGTACCTGTTTGGTCATTTGTTCCCCAGTGAGACTTTCATCGAGACAGGCACCCAGATATTTCACCTCCTTGACGGACTGAATATTGATACCATTGCAGCAGATTGCAAGTTCGGGACATTTATTAATTTTGCGTTTGGAGCCAAATAAGATGGATTCTGTTTTGCCTAAATGAAGTGACAATTTGTTGTCGACTAGCCAGTGGCTTAGTGATGTTAATTCAGTACTCAGCTGATCTGCTATCACTTTTGAATCATTTCCCGAGACTATCAAAGCTGAGTCATCTGCACACAGTAGTAACTTGCAATTTACGGCTGCAACGGCATCGTTCACGTATAATAAAAACAGAAGAGGTCCCAATATTGACCCTTGAGGGACACCACACGTGATATTCATAGCATGTGAGTGTGTTCCACTTATGTCAGTAATTTGGGTCCTGTCTGACAGATATGATGAGAACCATGTTACGGTGTTATTATCACTGCCTAGAGCACTTAATTTGTCCAAAAGGATAGTATGGTTCACAGTGTCAAATGCTTTCTGGAGGTCAATAAAGACCATTCCAGTAAGCGATCCTTTATCCATGTTCCTTCTAATAGAGTCGGTGAGAGAAATAAGGGTAAACCTAATGTCATCCCAAGTCATTGTTGCACATGGGACAGCCATTTAGCATTGGCTCCCAATCCGACAGGGTGCCCAACCTAGTAATGTCATCCCAGGTCATGACATTATGTAGTGCGATATTGTACTAACAGAAATATAACTCTGCAAGGACCTGCAATTTATTGTGAAGAAGAAGAGGAGCAGAGCTACGAAATTCGCCCAGTATGTTTTTTACGCCCTTTTGAATTTTTTTTGTATTATGTAATCAGTCTGTCCATCCATCCATATGATCGATAACTTCAGTTTGGATTATTTGATCTGAACCATTTCCCAGCCAGTGCTGGCCTTATGAAAAATCTGCAGGGGCTAAAATTCGCCCTCGCCAAAATACTTTGCAGGGGCTAAAATATTTTGCAGGCCAGGGGCAATTTCTGTTTTATGGGGTATTTATGTTGTAACATATGAAATACAAGTAAACTGACATATGTCATATTGCATATAACTTATTATGTGGTAAGTGATAATATTTAAATTTAATTAATTTATAATCATATATTAATTGTGAAATTATCAATGAATGTTGTATAACTTATTAATGTTTAATAAAGTACTTTTATAAATGTTATACCATGTCTTGCATATATGGTATTGTTGTGTTTGTTCCTTTATGCCTGATCATCAAATGACGGGTTACGTTACTGTATAAATGGATAACAATGTGTAGGCCTACCGTTTCATAATTTGACGTCAAACACGTCACTCACCCATACATGATCTGTCAATAATCTGGATGCATGCATAGGCCTACTGGCAGGCGTACTAAGATAAGAATAATTTCATATATTATCTGAATCAATTGGAGCAATGACACAAATTACTAGTAGTGGTACCATTTTGTTATCGAAATTGATTTTGAACTCAATTGTAGCCTGTAGTCTGAATGTTTAAAACAATGTATACACAGCATGCTTTGATGTGTGTAGCAAGCGATCCAATGAGTGTGTTACCTTGGTCACCGACATGGTCCGATTCACACTGGGGCATGCAGGTAGTTAGTAAGTCCTTATAAATTGCAGGTGTGTTTCACACTCTGCGGTGTTTAGATAGGAACCTGGCTAGTGTCTTTATATGATGAACAATGCATGATTATGGCATGTGAGAGGAGTTTTCGCCAGTGGTCACAGCTAGTGTTGTTTTATTAGGATCGTACTGTGAACACAATACAAATTTCACAGTTAGGTCATGTAATCGTCAGTCTGTCACTGGTGACGGGTGTGTAGCATGGTTTGGCCTAATTAGATATACCGGTGGTAGCCGACTGTTAACATAGCATGTGTCTCCTGCTTCAAAGATGCGATGTCGCGTTGCCTTATATGTTTTCAAACGGATAACTCATCAAAATTACGACTGCAAAAGTATGTTGGGTAGTGAATGTTGCGCGAGCGATATATCGCCCACGCCAAATTGAAATTGCGCGGGCGACGCGCGAGCGATAAAATCGCTCGCACCATATTGCCAGGCCTGCCCAGCTAAAAATGCAGATCAAGTTTGAATGTGGGTTACATGAGTTACGGCCCTTTTTCAACTTTAGAATTTGACCTATTTCATAACATTTCGGTTTCCGACCGATATCTCCAGTTTGGATGATTTTAGCTAAACCAAAGCTGGTATGTGTGCTTCCCAGCCAAAACTACACATATTCTCAAAATAAGTGTCCTGTTTTACGCGATCATCAACCACTAACAATGCGTTCTAACGTCAACGCAACGCGGCCATTGCATTGAGTGTACGTTAGACCAAAAAATAACTGTGTTTAGAGTTTCCCTACCTACCCTAGAAAAAGGTGCCAACCCAAAACGTTTTATTGGCAAACAAAGATAAAAATAATTGTGGGATGGGCATCGAAAGGTAACTTACCCATTCTCAAACCTCTCCTATAAAAATGTTTAGATTTGTTTTATTAGTCTAGTGCTCTGACTAATTCAAGATAACAATATTTAGTATTGAACCTTTCAACTAATCTGAATTGTGAAGCTTTCTAGATAGAATTGTGAATGACCCAATAGAATTCTGAATAAAAAAAATTTGAAAAAAATAAAAATTTCCCTACCTACCTACCCTAATTATTTTAAACCATGTAACCCTAAACACAGGTATTATTTTTTTTGCCCTTACGAACGTGTTGAAATTCAGAGGACCCTGTTGAAGTTTAATGCAGACCACGTTTACATTAAACGAGTTGCATTAAGAATCAAAACATGCACATTGAAGATTATGATCACCGTGCCGAAAAGTATTATATACAGACAATGGGTCGCGTTAGTCAATTTTATACCATTCAATTTTGTTCTATTTACGTTCACCTCAGACTAATTTTGTGTCATTTCCCCACTTTCCGACAACCGAAAATCATATAGCGACCCCTAAGTTCATTCCAAATTAGGTATTTTATTGCAATTTTGAAGTTTAAAGATTTGAATCGTGTTAGGCTTTTTAAAATATATACAGGTACATGTATTATTGTATCACACAGAGTGGTCGTGTAGTTGTGTTTCCCAATGTATGGGGTAAAACACAGCACACAAAATTATTACCATAAATGTGCGCTACAGTACAGTTAGAGAGTGAACATGTACATGTCATTGCTAACGGAATGAGGCACGCATTTAATAGATAGGCTTAGTAACAGTATATATAATCCAATTGACTAAAATTCCCGTTATTTATCTTGATGTGGTTAATATGCACAACACGTGACGCTTCCTACTATCATACCATGAACTCAAGGTTTCTATAATTGTGCCGTGTAAGACACGGTCAATATATAATATTTGGTTTTAAATTCCACTGACTACATCCACCACTGTGGGCCTCCCTTGAAACTGATGAAATTGATCAATCTATAAAAATCGGGACCAGAATGTTCTTCAGAATGAAACAATAAAGAGCGTTTGTGTGTTCTAATATATTTTTTGCCCGAAAACCTAAGAAATGTTCAAGTCTATTACATGCGTACGGCTTTTGAATAGTTAAATCAAAGCCGTGGCAGCATGCATCATGAAACTTGAAAGCGAATCTCTCGGAGAAAGTGACAATAAGTAACCATGTATAGGGTTGAAACGATTAATCGACTAGTCGTAGACGACGCTGAAATGTCAGAATGTCGACTCTGAATTTTGCCGTCGACTAGTCGGAACATAGTGTATTAGTTCCATGTATAACGTTTTCAAGATCGATTCCAACATAAACGGTGTTAACTGCGCGTAAGTTATGGTAAGTATAATGTTTGGTGGCACCCGGAATTGACAGTGTTACTAGTATAGACACACACGGTGACCCGACTATTAATTGAAAGAATGAAATTGACAACACAATGTCTCACTCGTCGTTTGAAGTCAAAGACATCACTGCGACATGATGGCAATGATTGACGCGGCTTTATCGTTTGTCGGAGACCGCTTTGATCTAGACACTGTGTATATTTCAATTGATCAATTGAAGGTCGCTTAAGGTGACATCATTGTTGCTACCGTATATAAATGATACTGACATTAAGAACCTGGCTATCATATTCTACAACATAGCCTATTCTATAGGGCGTATTTAGTCGTAACATTAACATTTTATAGTGACACCGCTCGGCACCGGTTTATTGGTGATCACGTGACTAAACGAAATCTCGAACGCTGATATTAAATTTAAAACCTGTATAAATGATCGAGTTTCTAATCATTATCCACCACATGTCTAATTATATAATTACATTCAGTGTGTTGGATAAATATCAAGATGTTTACAGTATTATTTCCCAAATAAATTGGTGTCTATGCAGGGAAATGCGCTACGCAATAGACCGTCATTGCATCAGTCATCAGTGTACGCCATGTACAATGAATTTTCCGTACCATGTTATGTTTGAAAGTTTTGATATCGGGTACCGACTAGTCGACGCAACGCGACTTTTGGGTCTCGACTAGTCGACTCTGAAATTCACTAATCGTTTCAACACTAACCATGTACACTCAAACAACAAGTAGTTACAATGTAGCAAACAATGACGATTGCTACACAGTCCACGTGCCCAATTTCTGACGTAATTCTCATGCAGCTGTGGGTTGAGAGATACAGATGTGTGCAAAAATAACTGTGATCAACAAGATGGAAAATAATTGTACGTGTACATGCGGCGAATGAACGGGCTCGTCGAAAGTTATAGATATGAGTTCAATTTGATCGGCACATTAGTTAGGGGAATGAAGTTACAGTACTTAATTTCAGTTCAAAGTACCGACTTGTTTATTTCTGCACGGAACCAAATGTTTCATCTTGCATTTCCACTTTTAACTGACGTCAATCCAAATAAAATGCAAAATTATTCTAAGACAATTGACAATACATTAAAGGTGACAAAAGTCACTTGCACCTGCTTTTTACCTTTGACATTGTACATACCATATTACGTTTACAACAAAGATTCATCATGCATGTGGCCGGCGCTGTCTTGAATTCGGATACATCAATCCCAAGTTCCCAACCAGTGTTTTTATTTACTTTTTTTATGGCAATATATGCAACAATACTGTATGGGTATATGAAAAAAATAAAATGGTGCATGGTTTATACATCCATTGAATAAATGGGGCCACATGTTTCGTTTATGGGTCAATGTGGAAGTGCAATAGACCAGATATGGGCTGATTAGAATTGTGCTACGTAAATAAATTGGTTTTCCATAAAATGCCGCACCAGCGGAAATCTTCCTTGTTATTTATGTGTTTCTTCACAATTCTGAGAATTTTCAACATACAAATACAAATAATCTTTATTCACTTCATCATCAATGAATATAGAAGAAATGCTCTGGATAGTGCATTTTATGCTGACTACTTTATTCAGGAATGGGAATAAGTTATACTCATATCTCGGTTATGCCAGTGTAAAAGTACATGTTGACCTCCTTAGAAAACTATCAGTAAGCTCTGCCCACAACCAACCAGATCAAACGGAGAATAAAATCTCTCAAACCAATCATCGATGACTGACAGTTGTGCCAATGTGATAGCAAGAGTTACATGACTGTTTAAATTTTTTTTTTAAATCTGCGTTATCATTGAAATATTGTGGTCAAAGATAAATGTGGTTAGGCATAATGGCTGTATTATTATGCGTATATTGCCATGCATACTCAACAAAATCCCAAAGTGTTTTTTTCACAATAATACGGAACCTGTCCCAAATCAGTCTTTATAGCGGGAAATCATAGTGACAACACCATTCATTTGAGCCGTATTACATGCATGGAGGATAAACACGAACACATTCCCCCCCCCAAATATGGAGATATAAAAGTCAAAGTACGGTCAATAATAGTTTCGTTGTCCCGCATGGGTCCCCAAGCACAATCAACGACGCACATATTCACATTTCCCGCTAAAACTCAATTATATTTTATAACACGTTGGCTAAAACTCTGTTCTATAGCTGCGGTCGTCAACTGTTGTTGGACTAATACAGACTATTGAACAAGCTACGCGTTCCGAATGAAAGATTTCGCTACCATTCGTATTTCGCCGCTATAAATATCTCCTGCAGACAAACCCTGCAGTATGACGTCACAGGGCAAATAGTTTTAAGATTGACAGAATATATAATCCTGTCAGTTTCATTTTCGCTGACGCTACTTGAAATTCTAAGAAATACTTTATTCAATTCTCCTTGCTAGGTATTATTGGTTGATGCGTAGATGCTTTTTAGTGTTTAGATTCATTATACCTGTTGGAATCTTATTGTAGGTTATAAATTTGTAAACACTGTAACTCGTAGCTCGTTCATTTATATAGTCTTCAATCAGACGGCAGTCTTACGTATACGTAATTACATGACTAATTATTTGGATATCATCAACAGAATTAATGCACCCACGGAAATGATCGACTTGCATAATATACGTAGCTTTGGATTGCTTTGTGGGAAATGGCTACTTTTCAGTGTCAAATAACAAAATTTTCGCCCGACGAGACGAACCATGGTCGTCCCATCGCGTTTCCCCAATACGGACTCATTAATTTCCCCCTGGCGGAAACCCTGGATTATGACATCTGTCAGACTTTTTGTTTTATGGAGTAATCCTCCTTTTTCAACTTAGAAAATTTTCGCAACATGTATAATTTTGTCTGAGTTTTATTCCTACACTTTTAGGTCAATTTAAAAAAAACTTGGCACAGATATTTAGTACCATGGTAACCTGTGCACCTGCGATTATTTATTTTTTTGGGTGGAGTTATCCCCCTTTTTCAACTTAGAATTGTTTTTCGCAACATGCATAATTTTGTCAGAGCTTTTATTCCTACATTTATAGGTCAATATTTTTGAAACTTGGCACAGATATTGAGTACTAGTACCATGGGAACCTGTGCACGTGCGATTATGATGTCTGTCCGACTTTTTTTGTGGAGTTATTTCCCTTTTTCGGTCAATAGGTTTAGAATTAGGGTTAGGGTTGTGCACCTGCAATGGAAATCTGTTATATTATTATTTTAACTAAATGTTTACTGACATGTGAAACATCTTAGTTCTTAGTATTTTAAAAACAGGGGGGGGGGGTATCCTTAGTCCCATTGGGACAGTCACATCTCTAGTTAGCTTTGTACTTGTGATACTAGTATTTATGGCATCCCCCATTATCGTATTGCTCACGGAAAGTGTATTGTTCTTGATGTACGAAGAGGAGGTTGAATAAATGTTAGTTCAGGATCATATGGTCAACTATACCTGTTATGTGATGATATCTAAGCTCACACAAAGTTCAATGCTGTCATCTGAATGTGTGTGAGTGATAATTGAATGTCTTGATAGCACCATTACATTGTATCAGCAACTCAATGTATATTACAGTGATGATGCTGTGATCAAAATATTTCACTGATCTACAACTGCATGACAACATTTTATCCATTTCAATTACTTACTCATATCATTGCCCACAAGACCAGTATGACAAAATTCTGTGTACATAGGGTCAAGCTTAACCACGTCAGTATGCACCAATCATATTATATTCATACATTGAGTGTGCCTGTCGCTATGACAGGCACCAACTGATTGGTGCCTATCATATCAAGTTCAGTACCTGTTATGGATTTTAAGGATCAGGGGATCTCACTTGACATGACCAGAATCACATATTTACCATGAGAATAGGCAACTTGAAATTATTTGCTGCAAAATATGTATTTTTTTAAAGCAAAAATATATTTTTGTATTCACTTACCTCATCATCACTTTTATTTGCTGAATGGGTAATAATTTTAGTGGAAGAATAGCAAATTTGATAATTATTTGAAATTTAGTCTGAGTACATGTAAACAGTGAATCAGGAAACAAGAAATTTTGCAGTTAAATTTTCAAGGTAAATCTCTTGTAAAATGGGAATTCCCAGTTAACTAAGAATAGCAACAATTCTGCATTATTATGCTACCCGGAATGAAATTACAATTGCGTGCCATTTACATATATTTGTCGTAAAATATTGTAGCTAACTCCCATTGACTGTGTGTGATAAATAGGGAGGATACATTGTTCTTTATTTGTTATTGGGAGTGGAGACAAAGTAATCTCTTACGATGGATGTTCGACCAGTGGTTCAACAATCATTTTTGTTCTCAACAGTATGTTCATTTGGCACACCTCCGTAGGCTCCGGGTTTTGACAAGAGCCGTATGTAATGACTCACAGGAAAACATGCACGATATTTAAAAACAAGCACGTCACACACACAAACTGTCAAGATGACAGGCGCAAATAGATTTGTACCGGACATTTAGGTGTTTTGCGTCGGTCAATGACCTTGTCCTACCTGTTGTTTGCATTCTTGTGCATTCTCCATATAGCTGATGTGACTGCATTAAATTATACAATGTTGTATCTTGAATAAATGAGATATGATGTGGGAGTCTCTTGTCGTCTATAATATATATCTCATACCACAGGCGCACTGTAATTTCAATATTCATAGTGTCTTCTATTTTGTCCTAAAGTGTTTCTTTTTAATTATCTAGTGCTGATTGGCCAACTCCATACATCCATCAGTCACGAAATGTAAGCGCATAAGGACGGAATATATAATTTTCTATAAATGTGCCGCCATTTTACCTGCCATCATAAACCACAGTAACCGTTTCAGTCCCTAATGAGATTTGCATATTATAGCAGGGTTTCCGCCAGGGGGATATTAATGAGTCTGTATTGGGGAAACACATAACGCGACGGGACGACCATGGTTTGTTCTGTCGGGCGAATTTGTTTTTATTTGACACTGAAAAGTAGCAATTTCCTTGCACCTAAGTGTCCCACAAAGCAACCCAAAGCTACGTATGTTATGCAAGTCAATCATTTCCGTGGGTACATTAATTCTGTTGATGGTATCCAGATAAGTAATCAATTAATTACGAATGTAAGACTGCCGTCTGATTGAAGACTATATATAATTTAACAAGCTATGAGTTTGTGTTTACAAATTTATACAATAAGATTCCGACAGGTATAATGAATCTAAACACTACAAAGCATCTATGCATTGACCTATAATACATAGCAAGGAGAATTGAATAAAGTAGTTCCTAGAATTTCAAGTAGCTTCTGTGAAAATGAAACTGACAGGATATATGCTGTCAATCGTAAAACTATTGTGCGCTGTGATGTCATAATGCAGGGTTTGTCTGCAGGAGATATTTATAGCGGCAGAATACGAATGGTAGCGACATCTTTCACTCGGAACGCGAGGCTTGTTCAATAGTCTCTATTAGTCCATAAACTGACGACCACAATTGCTTATTATGTGTATATTGCCATACATAGTCAACAAAATCCCAAAGTGATTTATTTCACAATAATACGGAACCTGTCCCGAAATCAGTCTTTATAGCCGGAATTCATAGTGACAAGTTAAGTTAACAAGACCATTCATTTGAACCATATTACATACATGGAGGATAAAGACAAACACATACCCCTCCCCAAATATGGAGATAAAGTCAAAGTACGGTAAATAATAGTTGCGTTGTCCCGCCTGGGTCCCCAAGCACAATCAACGATGCACATTTTCACATTTCCCTCCAAAATTATATTTTATAACACGTTGGCTAAAACTGTTCTATAGCTGCATGAACTCTGCAGAGGGACCCATTAATTATACAGTACGATAGCACGGGATCTCGGAGCATGAGTAGTTTCATCCATGAAAATCCTGTGCATAAAAATGTCCTGACTCAGAAATTTGGCATTCTTTGATCAAATTATGTAAACGTACGATGTCACGGGATCTTCGAGCATGAGTAGTTTCATACCATGCACAATAATATCCGTACTCAGACAGCAGTCCGGCATTATTTGATGTTACCACACATGTATTACGCTGTATCTCACGTCGCTATTTGACCCGCTTTTTCACCAGTATTCTGTTTAACTCCCGTTGCAGCCGGATTTTTTTTACGACATATTGCTACTGAATTTTGGTATATCTATGAACCAAACAGATCATCTGCGAGGGGAATGAGGCCGTCCTACGGACCCTGAGCCGTACTAACGGAAACCCTGATTATAGGCAATACTCCCACTCACTTAATTCCTTCAAATATGTTCATTTGATATAGGAGATATGAGTGAAAAATATTCTATTTCTCCCCTTCCGGTATTCATTTTAGCAGCCATCTTTTTAATGGAGTGTCAATTTGTACAACAATTTGTAGTATAATGTAATAGCATTCAAATAATATATACATTTGTATACATTTGATGAAATATGTTTTCCAACAAAACAGATTAAACGGACTTACTAGTAGTTCATATTCTATAATACGGTGGCCATGTTGGACAGCCATCTAGGATCATAGAAAATTCTCAAGTGTGAGAACTCCACACTCACCTAGCAATTGATGCACATACCACCCAGAATCACAATCCATAGAGAAAAACACTTTTTACTTCACCCCTATCGCTCCCGGACTGTTCAGTCCTCACTATAAAATCTGTAACATTGTTCTGAAAGCATGTATAATAAATATATCCAATGATACTTAATGTATCTTTCAACTGTAATGTTCAAGTAGTACTTTCCCCAAAATATGAGTAGGCATTTTATGTCATTACGGTCGAGGTAGTTCAACATTTCTGCAGCTGGAAAAATATATATAAAAAATGTATAAAAAAAATAAATAACATCCCGTCCTACCCTATAAATTTTCCCACTCTGTTAGCATTGGCCTAGTAGGTTTGCGGATATATACATACACACACATGAATTCCCAAATCAGTAATCATGTTTTATTCATGAAAATAGACAAGCGATAACACCATGGTGATTACACTTGCAAGCAGATGTTTATTTATATATATGATGACAATTGCCTGGAAATTCCAGTTCAAATCAGGGGTCAACAAGATATGGAACTTTCCAACCACACTCGTTTGCCATTCAAACTGCAATGAAAAAACATTAGAATATGACTTTTTGGCAACTATCAGTACAGTAATGCCCTATATAATCGACTCCTTAACCACAGCAGAATTATGGGTAACTTTTCAGGATTTAGTTGGAAATATGGCTTGTTGCCATTCATCAGAAAGCTCTCACTGCTCTCACTGAGAGCTTTCCGATGAATGGCAACAAGCCATATTTCCGACTAAATCCTGAAAAGTTACCCATAATTCTGCTGAGGTTATGGCAACAAGCCATATTTCCAACTAAATCCTGAAAAGTTACCCATAATTCTGCTGTGGTTAAGGAGTCGATTATTTAGGGCATCACTGTTTGATACTGTACTTGATACTGTGAGTGTTTGTTGGTAAATAAACTACTTTTTATCACTACATGTACATCAGCTTTTGAAGAAATACCATGCACCCTTGATCCAAATTGGGCTTTAGATCTCTAAGTGGCAAAATGGCAATAACCACTTTTGATGTAATTTGGTACTTCAAAAATGATATACAGAATCATTGATATCAAGCTTCTACCTTTTTCTACTTTTCAGGGGTTCAGTTTTGGTGATTTTGAGTATCTGGATCCTGAGGAGTATGCAGCTGTGGAACGAATACTCCGAGAACCTCGTCCCGGAACAAACAAAGTACAGGTATTTGTTTACAGTGTGTAAATTATCCATGAAATGTATTACATGTATAATCTGGCAGTGATTTTTAGCTCAACTTACTTTTGTAAGTTTGAGCTATTGCCATGGTTTGGCGTCCGTCGTCCGTGTGTCCGTCAACAATTTCCTTTGGAGCGGGCTACAGGTTGTACCTTTGGTCTGATCTTCATGAAATTTGTCATGAATGTTGACATTGACATGTAGATGAGAACGAGTCATTTTGGGGTCAATCGGCCAAAAAACATGGCCACCGGCAGCCATCTTGGATTTCAAGATTCAATCCATTGGCGCGGCCTACAGGTCGTACTGTTCATCTGATCATCATGAAATTTGTCATTGATGTTAATAATGACATGTAGATGGGAACGAGTGACTTTGGGGTCGTTCGGCCAAAAAACATGGCTGCCAGCAGCCATCTTGGATTTTACTCTTTGCATGACTAAATCCTTTGGCGCGGGCTACAGGTCGTTGTTTTGGTCGGAAGTTTATGAAATTTGTCATGGATGTTAACACTGTCATGTAGATGGGAACGAGTGATTTTGGAGTTGTTCGGCCAAAAAACATGGCCGCCAGCAGCCATTTTATATTTTACTCTTTGCATGACTAAATCCTTTGGCACAGGCTACAGGTCGTACCTTTGGTCTAATCTTTATGAAATTTGTCATGAATGTTGACATTGACATGTAGATGGGAACGAATCATTGTGGGGTCATTCGGCCAAAAAACATGGCCACTGGCGGCCATCTTAGATTTTAAAATTCAATCCATTGGCGTGGGCTACAGGTCGTACTGTTTGTCTGATCATCATGAAATTTGTCTTGGATGTTAATATTGACATGTAGATGGGAACAGGTCATTTTGGGGTTATTCGGCCAATAAACATGGCCGCCAGCAGCCATCTTGGATTTTACTCTTTGCATGACTAAATCCTTTGGCGCGGGCTACAGGTCGTAGCTTCGATCGGAACATCATGAAATTTGTCATGGATGTTAACAATGACATGTAGATGGGAACTAGTGATTTTGGGGTCATTCGGCCGAAAAATATCGCCGCCAGCAGCCATCTTGGATTTTACTCTTTGCATGACTAAATCCTTTGGCCCGGGCTACAGGTCGTACCTTTGGTCTGATCTTTATGAAATTTGTCATGAATGTTGACATTGACATGTAGATGGGAACGAGTCATTTTGGGGTCATTCGGCCAAAAAACATGGCCGCTGGCAGTAGTGCTGAAACGGATATCCGGATATCCGGTTGACAACCGGCTACTGTCGACAACCGGTTGAACTACGATCAACCGGTTAACCGCTATGTATTGCACACACGCGATTCCAACGACAAAAACTAACTATATTATGCTCTTAATCAGCACGAGACTGACAACAGTCGGTTTTAAACAACGTGTACTTTATCAATTTTGCTACAATCTTTATCACTCTGAGGAGTATAGTCGAAATTACGTGTATTAAAAGTCAAAATCTGGTGCGAGATAAAAAAAAGTCTTCCATGAATGACAAGTTACATACCAGTAGTCTGGCTTTGTCGGCTAAACATCGAAGATGCATGCCGTCATCTTTGATGTTCCGATGTCCAGTAAAACACGTGCACTGACGCCACTGAGTCGTCGGCATAGATCAATCGTTTTCAATGGAGTATGGCCTGGTCATTTGACATCTACGCTACGACTCACTGCATGTAGACGGTATCATGGATACTCAAGAAATGCATAAATCAGATGTCTGGGCGCATTTCCGATAACAAAAAGAAATTCGCAGAATGCGAAATCTGTAGAATTAATCCTATTTACGTACGCATGGTTTAATCTTCTAACATTACTGAGTTTGAGTAATCTCATTGGACAAAGTTCCAATGAACTCGCATCGAAGTGGTGTTGCCATGCAGTTGGACTTGTTTGCGTCCCAATGATTAATTCTCAGCATTTGATTGTGTTCTAACAGAAAACACCGTTTTCAGCAGGTTGCATTTGTTAACTACATAGTTCATGAAACTTCATAATTGTGTTTATCTGCTGTTGGTCATCCTATGCATCTCATATCGCTGAAGAATACCTGAGTCGCATGACCTAATATTCGCCCAGTCGCGCAATCGCTATACTGACAATAAAAAACTTCCGCGATTTGCATGTACGAAAATATATATAGGTCACACAATATTCTTCCCAAACGAGAACGACAAAAAGCCGGGCAGCAGTTGCGACTGCAATACAAACAGGTCAAGCATGACGCGTCTATTTATAAACACTGCATGTTTTAGTTGACTGTGTCACCTGTCAAGTTGTCAACACATGGCTTATTACCGTTCGTGTTTGGTGATTTACATTCGTTTAATACAAGCTATGTCTGTGTAAACATTACATGAGTTCGCCATACAGTTAATAAATCAAATTATGATGATATATTGGTACATATTATGGTGTAAATAATGGCTGTAAAGTCATAGGTTGAAAATAGCGGATATCCGGTTATGATCTGGTTACATGTCGCGATTAACCGGCTACAAAAATAGGTCAACCGTTTCAGCACTAGCTGGCAGCCATCTTGGATTTCAAGATTCAATCCATTGGCGCGGGCTACAGATCGTACTGTTCGCCTGATCATCATGAAATTTGTCATTGATGTTAATAATGACATGTAGATGGGAACGAGTGATTTTGGTGTCGTTCGGCCAAAAAACATGGCCGCCAGCAGCCATCTTGGATTTTACTCTTTGCATGACTAAATCCTTTGGCGCGGGCTACAGGTTGTACCTTTGGTCTAATCTTTATGAAATTTGTCATGAATGTTGACATTGACATGTAGATGGGAACGAATCATTGTGGGGTCATTCTGCCAAAAAAACATGGCCGCTGGGGGCCATCTTAGATTTCAAAATTCAATCCATTGGCGCGGGCTACCAGGGATGTGCTCACGCCGGGCGGCGCCGGGCGGAGGCGCCCTCCACTCAAAACGATCGCCAGGGAGTGACTACGTTTTCAAACCGGTGCGCCCGGCACATTTTTACGATCACAACTGTACTCGCATTGTAAATTGTGCGGAGTTCTCTTGATGAAAACGACATCTTGCATGTCTGTTAGCGACGACATGTTGCCGTCTGTGGCATTTTAATGCCTCCTATAAAGCACGTGGGGAGCCTTGATTAATGAGGTGTCAAAAGGTCTGCGATGACCGGTGAATTTTATTACAAAGAGCCGACATAATCAAATACTTTCCGCGCGTGCTGACCTGAAGTCACGCGCTGGAGTTAAAAGTCCCGGGTTGAATTTGGAACGTTCAGTTTCAATGATCCTAAGCCAAAACGATGTCGTTATTGAAATATTTTACTCAAACTTCGAAAAGCAAAAAGCTCAAATCATGGTGGAGGAAACGTTAGACGCGGTCATGCGTATAGTAATTGAAGGACCGCCCCATCCACGGCGCGGTTAAACTGTGAGCAGACGGAAAGAATAGGCGATTAAAAGTCCATTCCATGAAAGTGTGACGTAACAGAAGTTGTATAAACATTGTAAATATACGTCACTGTGTATAGAAAAAAGAAGGAAATCACGTGGGAAATATGACATGACGCGATTAGTACTCGGGCGATGATTGGCACGTGTTCGTGTGACGCTGTTGTTAGTTCTCTCCCAGACAGCCTTTGATATAATGCTGCCGTTTCAGTTTACTGTACCGGATTAACTTGTTAAATAATTGGATTTATATAAAGAATATGCAGAGGATACTTATACCGGGTGAGTTACACTGACTTTCAAATTATGTTCGCCCAAATTTTAAATATGAAATGTCCCTATTTTATGATAATTTGTCAGAGACCTTGTGGTGTATTTTACACCTGAAATGCAAGGAAAACGCGTTTGCGGGTGCTAATAATCCAAATTTTCTTCAGAGTGGGCGAACCATGGTCGCCCAATCGAACCGATGACCCTCCCGCCCGGGACTATTTTGGGGATTGGCACATCCCTGGGCTACTGGTCTATAGGCTATAGGTTGCCTTTGGTCTAATCTTTATAAAATTTGTCATGAACGTTGACATTGACATGTAGATGGGAACGAATCATTGTGGGGTCATTCGGCCAAAAAACATGGCCGCTGGCGGCCATCTTGGATTTCAAAATTCAATCCATTGGCGCGGGCTACAGGTCGTACTGTTCGTCTGATCATCATGAAATTTGACATGAATAATAACAATGACATGTAGATGGGATCGAGTTTTGGGGTCATTCGGTCAAAAAACATGGCCACCAGCATCAATCTTGGATTTTACTCTTTGCATGACTAAATCCTGTGGTGCGGGCTACAGGTCGTAGCTTTGGTCATATGGTCATTAAATTTGTCATGAATTATAACAATGACATGTAGATGGGAACGAGTCGTTTTGGGGTCATTAGGTAAAAAAACATGGCCACCAGTATTTTACTCTTTGCATGACTAAATCCTTTGGCGTGGGCTACAGGTCATACCTTTGGTCTGATCTTTATTATACCCCCCGCAACGAAGTTAGGGGGGGTATACTGGAGTCAGCTTGTCCGTCCGTCCGTCCGTCGTCCGTCCGTCCGTCGTCCGTCGTCCGTCCGTCCGTGGACACAAATTTGTCCGGAGTTTTTCTCAGTCGTTTTTTGATCAATTTTCGTGAAACTTGGCACAGACATCAACCATCATGGGAACCTGTGCACCTGCGATTATGACGTCTGTCGGACTTTTTTTTTTGGAGTTATCCCCCCTTTTTCGACTTAGAAAATTTTCGCAACATGTATACTTTTGTCCGAGCTTTTATTCCTACATTTTTCAGTCAATTTTTTTAAAACTTGGCACAGATATTTAGTACCATTGGAACTTGTGCACCTGCGATTATGACATCTGTCCGACATTTTTTGGTGGAGTTATCCCCCTTATTCAACTTAGAAACTTTTTTTGCAACATGCATAATTTTGTCCGAGCTTTTATTCCTACATTTTTCGGTCAATGTTTTTGAATCTTGGCACTGATATTTAGTACCATGGGAACCTGTGCCCCTGCGGTTATGACGTCTGTCCGACATTTTTTGTGTGGAGTTATTCCCCTTTTTCGACTTAGAATTTTTTTTTGCATCATGCATAATTTTGTCCAAGCTTTTATTCCTACAATTTTCGGTCAATAGGTTTAAGATTAGGGTTATGGTTGTACACCTGCAATGGGAACTGTTATTTTATTATTTTAACTAAATGATTACTGACATGTGAAACATCTTAGTATTTTAAAAAGGGGGGTATCCGTAGTCCCATTGGGACAGTCGCACCTCTAGTTAAATTTGTCATGGATGTTAACATTGACATGTAGATGGGAACGAGTGATTTTGGAGTCGTTCGGCCAAAAAACATGGCTGCCAGCAGCCATCTTGGATTTTACTCTTTGCATGACTAAATCCTTTGGCACGGGCTACAGGTTGTACCTTTGGTCTAATCTTTATGAAATTTGTCATGAATGTTGACATTGACATGTAGATGGGAACGAATCATTGTGGGGTCATTCGGCCAAAAAACATGGCTGCCAGCGGCCATCTTGGATTTCAAAATTCAATCCATTGGCGCGGTCTACAGATCGTACTGTTCGTCTGATCATCATGAAATTTGTAGGTCGTAGCTTTGGTCAGATCTTCATAAAATTTGTCATCGATGTTAACAATTATACGTAGATGGGAACGAGTCCTTTTGGGGTCAATTTGCCAAAAAAAATGGCCACCAGCAGCCATCTTGTATTTTACTCTTTGCATCACTAAATCCTTTGGCGCAGGTTAGACATTTCAATTAGCACCTTTCCTATTCCTCCATTTACTGTCAACCATTAAATTATCCCCCTACCTAAGTTGAGCTACAGTGTCATTGACACTTTCATTTTTACCTCACTTCAATTACCAGGTATGATGATTCAATATTTAACTTGGTGCATAAGCTTGCACAGAATGGAGTTGTATTTGTGTGAAATGTGCTCAAAATGAACATCCCAGAACACAATTACTTCTCTGTATGGTACCGTGCAAGCAGAGAAATGAAGGTTTGCACCCCAAAAATATTTGGTATGATGGAAGTCTAGTGATAACAAGCAAAGAAAAAGGTGGTTTTAATTGGCACAAAGGCTATTTTAAACCGAAAGTGACAAAAGATTGCTAATTAGCAACCACAATTATATGGCTCTGTGAATATTTTAGATTCGATGTCAATATTGCTGATGTTATTCTGTGTCTTGGCTGTCCACAATGATTGATTATGGGCACAAGCCTTGAAATAGTGTGTCTGTCTTTTGCAGAATGAGGTTCCCAGAGGGTGAATTTAGTGATGCTATCCCGCATAGCAGGCTAGCATCACCAAATTCACCCTCTGGGAACCTCATTCTGCTGAGGTATAAGCAGAATGAGGTCCCCATAGGGTGAATTTGATGATGCTAGCCCACTATGCGGGATAGCATCACTAAATTCACCCCCTGGGGACCTCATTCTGCAAATGACAGGCTCACTATTTCAAGGCTTGTATGGGCACTTGTTTACAATGATAATTTTTGTGAGAACAAGCAAATTATACCATGCTTTCCGACAACACCTGATTTTGCATGTACAAATATGTGTAAGTCCAGTCCTTTTAATTAGCCCTCAGCATTCGGCACTGCCGAGGAGATTACAATTTTGCATCGACATTTTTTTTGCCGAGGGAGAAGTTTCCAACTTTCGAGGTACCGTACTGTAAGTGTCGGCATTTCTTATCAGGCCAAAGAAAAAAAGTTTTTTGGTTTGTGTTTCCCGACCGACCCTATTTTTTGCGTGCGACCCAAAATGTTTTATTGACCCGCCGGCAAAAATAGAAAAAAATCACCGATCGTCAATACCGCGAATCGGCGAAAACGGTATGCGATTTAATAGTACGTTTCTAATGACCGGGTGTTTGGCGGTACGCGTTTAGTAGTACATGTATGTACGTTTCTTTGGGCGCTGAATTTATCGATCTCGATTTGGGATATCATCTGGATGTTTTCACAATGGCATCAGTTTTTGTGCTTAATATTAAAGATTAAAGAAATGTGAAGATAATTTACAAGAAATAAAAACACTGAAATCAATTAAGCATTAAATGGGATTATTTTCATGTGGGTGTGATGAATCATGATACAAGTCAACTCAAGTATATAAAATTTTAATACGCATGTATTAAAATAATAATCAAGGTAAAGGCTATTCTGCCGCTAGCGGCAGAATAAGAGTGTAATCTTATTATGCCGCTAGCGGCAGAATAGCCTGTTTGACAGACAAAATGACGTCACAAAAATTGTACTTATCCATCATGTGATAGCACACGATGTCGGTAAAAATGGCGTTCTGTGTAAAAGTACTGTCAGTAGGAGATTCTTTTGTACATTGTATCTCCCCTGTCAGTTTTTTATGTATATTCATTATTGGAAACGGGACAGTTAAACCATCCAGATCGTCACGCACCATGGATGTGTCCAAACGGATGAAAGAAGAGTTGGCATATTACAGTATCACACACATTTAGCTATTGTGCCGCTAGCGGCATAATGAGGGGATTATCTTATTGTGCCACTAGCGGCATAATAGCCATATCGTGCAATTAAGCTATTCTGCCGCTAGCGGACCTTATTATGCCGCTAGCGGCACATTAGTCGCGGCCAATAATCAAACATAGTATCATATGTTAGACAAATCGACAAGTTATACACTCAATTATCATAAATGTATGCAGTTTTCTGTGTACTGTGTGCAGTGGACTGTGTCCTCAAGATATTCACCTGCTCACGATGTAATACATCTTGTATCATGATATTTGATGTCACAGTCGAGTGCCTGAACTATCTGCAGAAACGTAACTGCCTAGGCAAAATGCCTAGGACGAAAATTTTGCCTATGCATTTTTTTTGCCTAGGAGTATTTTTCCTAATTAAAAGGACTAAGTCCAGGCCTGTACATTTCCATTTTTGCGTGTTATTAACCTCTGTTTTGTGCTTGGGTAACCCGTAATTTGTTCCCCATAAGTTACCGGTACATGAAAGCTAATGCAAACTGAAATTTTCATTCCAAATTGGTTATATGAGTGATGCATACACATTGAGATATTAACACTTTCATGACTGAAGCTTGCTGAAATTTTTCTAAAACCATGTGCCAATGCATTCTCTTATATATGTGAGTCTCCCATAGGGCGCCTCTCTTATACAAGAGAATGCATTGGCCTAACAATATTTACCTTGAACTTGTAAGCCAGTGCTGCCTATGGAAGACTCGCATATGTAAGAGAATGCACTGGCAAGGGTTTTTAATGCTGCACCAGCACAGCTCCTGTCATGAAAGGGTTAATCTTTAATCAGGCCTAAAAAAAAAAAATACCTTTGTTTCCAGTAACGGAGGGCAAAAAAATAGGGTGGGGGCAGGTGGGGGGTAAACTTTTTTATTTATTATACCCCCCGCAACGAAGTTAGGGGGGGTATACTGGAGTCAGCTTGTCCGTCCGTCCGTGGACACAAATTTGTCCGGAGTTTTTCTCAGTCGTTTTTTGATCAATTTCCGTGAAACTTGGCACAGACATCAACCACCATGGGAACCTGTGCACCTGCGATTATGACGTCTCTCGGACTTTTTTTTTTGGAGTTATCCCCCCTTTTTCGACTTAGAATTTTTTCGCAGCATGTATACTTTTGTCCGAGCTTTTATTCCTACATTTTTTGGTCAATTTTTTTAAAACGTGGCACATATATTTAGTACCATTGGAACTTGTGCATCTGCGATTATGACATCTGTCCGACATTTTTTGGTGGAGTTATCCCCCTTTTTCAACTTAGAAACTTTTTTTGCGACATGCATAATTTTTGCCTGAGCTTTTATTCCTACATTTTTCGGTCAATGTTTTTTAATCTTGGCACTGATATTTAGTACCATGGGAATCTGTGCACCTGCAATTATGACGTCTGTCCGACATTTTTTGTGTGGAGTTATTCCCCATTTTCGACTTAGAATTTTTTTCGCAACATACATAATTTTGTCCAAGCTTTTATTCCTACAATTTTCGGTCAATAGGTTTAAGATTAGGGTTATGGTTGTACACCTGCAATGGGAACTGTTATTTTATTATTTTAACTAAATGTTTACTGACAGGTCAAACATCTTAGTATTTTTAAAAAAGGGGGGTATCCGTAGTCCCATTGGGACAGTCACACCTCTAGTTTTTTTTAAATTCCCATAACATACAAAGTATTAATAGCCCTAAATGTGTTTTCTATACATGTATACTATGTATACAGTTTATCTGGATATAATATTGTAAATGAACTCTTCAGGCACTGTATTTTATAATCTTTTATTTCAAATTTTATTAGTTTTTGCCATAATGGCTTGGCAATAACAGGAGTCAGACCGTTCTTAAATTTTTACACATCTCGCATATTGGAGTGAGTCTTGAATCTTTGTCTTAAGGAAGCTTTCACCACACCACCACCTTCTCCACATTGGACACCAGTGTCTGCTTCGCCGATATCAGAACCCTTGGGAATTTTGGGAAAGGGTTCGGGGCCCATGCAATTGGGAAAAATAAATTGTGAAATTTTCGATTTGAAATAATGACACTATCAGATGAATTTAAAAAATAAGATGTTTAAATCTTAAATAACTAATGAATAAAACAATAGTATATATGTACCAGTTGACACTATTAAAGTCAGTGCGTACCTCTATAAATCTGATACATGGTGTGTGTATATATCCCAGCTCATAGTTAGTCAGTACATCTATATACCTGTACCTCTGATATAGACTTTATTCTATTAGGGTATTAATAGAAAATATTATATACAAATTATAGTCAGGACTAATAAATGATTGCTTCTTGATATAATATATGTAGAGTTAAGTAGCTATACCATAATAACACAATGTGTTAAACTTAAAGCATAGTATTCAAACTGGTAAAAAAAATCCCCATCTTCCTTCATCTTCCCACATAATCAATGTTTGCATCTCATACTGGGGTTACATGTTTTAGAGCCTACCGGTGGAAAATTTAACTGCAAATTTATTGAGAATTTCTTTGAAACAATCACTTTGACTTGTCATATATGTTCAAAGTCATTTAATTTCTATTAACCAACATCCTACACATATCAATTGGGTTAATAAACATATCCCATGCCCATGCATGGCCCATAAGTCTAATTGACTTCGGTTAAAATTACCTACATGTATTTTCGAGGCATCCCGTTTTTGGATTACAGTTGGCCCACTAACCCCAGTTTTGTGAGCGCGATTTTGCAAGTTAATTGGGCTAACGACTCATTGAATTAAAGTCAGCAACTTAAACTAATAGAAACTGGAAGAATAAAGTCAAGTTGGGAGAATGAGATTGGTAATTTTCAGACTGAAAGTTGTGAAAAATTTATTTTGCAAATAAAAAGTTTACGGCGGGCGGTCCGGCGAGCGGGCGGGTGGGTTACCAGAAACAAAGGTATTTTTTTTTAGGCCTCATGATACTGTATGACTCCTGTCATTCCATGTTTTTGGGTACAACATTGCAAACGTGCCTTCAAAACAAGTTTCTTAGAAATTTTATTGGTATTGTAGGTGGTGTCAGGAACTCTGTCCAAAATCAGGGGGTTCTGTTTCATCTAGTTACAACAACAGAATTTCATCAAAAGCCAATATTGTGATTAAAATTAGTCTATTTCAATAATCACAATAATACCCAGTACGGTATCATAGTTGTCAAAAAAGTCAATATCAGAACGCTTTTTTGTGGAAGTTTGGACAGCGGTCGAGTGTGATTTACAAATTCTATATATGCTGATGCCTAGCTCATAACTCAAAAGAGATATTTTTAACCCTTTGAGTGCCAGGTGGATTTTTGTATCGACCCATATACCCTGTGCCAATGCATTCTCTAATATATGCGAGTAAGATAGATCAATTTAAGGGCTTCAAATCAGACAGAGCATCTTAAAGGGTTTCAACCTCACTAAATCATATGTTTGTTGGGAGTTAACCCTTTACCCAACAGAACAGCCATGTGCCAATGCATTCTCTTATATATGCGAGTCGACCATAGGTCGCCTCGCATATATAAGAGAATGCATTGGCTAAACATATTAAAAATGATAAAAATATAAGAAAAAATTATAAAATTGTTGTAAGAAAAAGTGTTAAAAAAAGATTTTTTTTAGGCCAATGCATTCTCTTATATATGCGAGGCGACCTATGGTCAACTCGCATATATAAGAGAATGCATTGGCACAGGGCATAACTGTAACCATCACAATGTGGTCAATGAACCGGTTCCAATGATATCCATATTTGTATGGTGTTATTGAGACAGACCGAAGATATTTTAGGCTGTTGAAGCTTTATTTGGGCGTTTTTGGCCGGTTTGTTGGGTAAAGGGTTAATTATTTTCAATAACAAAATGTATTGATTTTAAATTTCAGTTTCCTTGGGATTCAGAATACATAAGCACAGAACAGGTGGAACAAGGTCAGTATCTTTCATGTGGCCTAGACAAGCCTTGAAATAGTGTGTCTGTCATTTGCAGAATGAGGTCCCCAGAGGGTGAATTTAGTGATGGTACCCCGCATAGTGGGCTAGCATCACCAAATTCACCCTCTGGGAACCTCATTCTGCTTACACCTCAGCAGAATGAGGTTCCCAGAAGGTGAATTTGGTGATGCTAGTCCACTGCGGGGTACCATCACTAAATTCACCCTCTGGGGACCTCATTCTGCAAATGACAGACACTATTTCAAGGCTTGGGCCTAGACAAGCATTGCATCTGCCTTAACCCTTCCATGACTGGAGCTTCCTGAAATTTTGCGAAAACCCTGTGCCAATGCATTATCTTAGGGAGCCTAGCATATACAAGAGAATACATTGGCCTAACAATATTTACATTGAACTTGTAAGCCAGTGCATTCTCTTATATATACCATTGGGTGACTCGCATATATAAGAGAATGCACTGGCACATGATCTTTAATACTGCACCAACACAGCTCCCATCATGAAAGGGTTAAATTTGTCAGCTGTGAAAACTGAGTCTGAAATATTAAACTGATTTCAGAACAATGAAGTACCAATAAATATCCAATTGAAATCTCTTTAGAGAGATATCAGCAATTTCACAAACTACCCTGACCAATTAATCAAATCAATTATTTATATTGTAATATTAATATTGTTTTATTTAAAAATATGTTAGGCCAAAAAAAAAGAAGTGATGACTGGGATTACCTAACAACATATAATGCCCCTGACATTAACTACTGTTATTGTTGTCTAAAAACTGATACCTCCCCATTCTAATATGTGATCCTGAATTTAGTCCTGTGCCTTTCAATTGTATAAAATTACAAGTAGTGTAAGTTGTTCACAATGACTAATTGTAAGAAGAGCATGAGGATCAGCTAATCATTTTCTTAATTGTAGTCATCTACTTCATGTTGTAAGCCTGCAAGTCACCTTTTAACACATTACATGTTAGAGCTCAATGCACACTAATATTCAACACATATCTGCTATGGACATGTTGATAAAATCCACACAAATATTTTTTTTCGTAAGTTTTTTTGTCATAACATCAGGCATTGCAATAAAAAGGCCTAATGCGGCCCTTTTTATTCAATGCGGCGGGGCCTGAGAACCCAAACTTTTTTTGTTTTGGCCTTACAGGTCTTGATTTAAATCTTTAATATCATTTCAGAGCGCCAACCTGCATTTGACCATGGCTATGTGGATACATCTCCACATCCCGCCCATCCACTATCTGGTATGCCGGTATTCCAGGGGGCACCCCTGCCGCCATTTGCAATCCCGATTGGTACTGCACCTGTGGCCATTGTACCTGCTCTGATAAATGGGGCACCTCCACATGGTCCACCTCCAGTTGTCATTACTGCAGCAGGACCTCTGCCTGTTGTCTCGGCAACGCATCCAGCATTGGTTTCTCAACCAGGTCCACCACCACCAGGAGTACAACCTGTCATATCGGCTGACCACCTGGCTATGATCACACCTGTTGTCGCTGCCACTCATCCAGCCATGATAGCTCCTACTGCTCCATGCTTCGTGCCACACCCACACCTGGCAGAGCAAATGATGAATAATTCTAATCAATATGTGGAATTCATGCAACATCAGTCCATCCAAAGCGATAATATACAGCAGACAGAGGAAAAAAGACCAGAAGTTGACTTGCAAAAGACGGATGTTGAAACTAATAAAGAGGAAAAGGGAAAAGTAATCAAAGGAAGAGAGAATTCTGAGAAGCCGAAACTGACTAGCAATGAACCAGCAGTGAATGAAATAAAACATAGAGTTAGTTCAAAAAAAGAACAGAATTTGTCTCATTCAGATGGTCATGTTAGCGCTGAGAAAGATTACAGTTCGTCGCATACTGATGTTCGAGCTCGAACTCCAAATCGTGATATCAGAGGATTCGCAGTTATGAGATACGACCATGGTTCAAATACTAGTTCGAATGACGATGCTGCAAAGTCAACACCAGGTAATTCGCAGTCAAATGTTGATGAATCTTCAAGTACGTGCAAAACTGCTGAAATTGAGCTTCCAGTCAAGGGTTCTCAAGACAATCAAATATTTTCCAGTCCGGATACATCTAGCTGTGATAAAGAATTGTCCGTTAGTAGTCAGACTGTTGTAAAGACAGACGATTCCACTGAGGAAGATGGAAAGAGTCGGACTACTAATAAAAATAGCAACACCATGCCTGTTAAAGAAATTCCGAAACCGGCTGCTCCATCGTGGGCAGGACTTTTCAAATCTCGTCAGTCAAACACACCCGTAATAAAAGTTGATGCTGTTGAGAAACCTGTCGTTGTTGAGGCGATTAAGACAGTTCAGGTTGCTCCTGTCGTGAAAAGGGTTTCTGAAGAAAAGGATGTTGAAGAAGTCGTGCAAGCCATCAGTCCAGATCAGGATAAAGCGGCCAAGCATTTGGGTGGTGAGTACATTTATTTATTACACGCTTGTCTTAGAATTACTGTGTTCCTGCTGTGCCATATTTATAAATCTGTATGACCCACGTGTGGCATACACATTGTGTTCTCATCACATGTCATAACTGATGTTCGCCGTAACCATCAAATCAGAACCATAAAATAAGTACATCATCACAGATGACAAAAGAACCCCTGTATGAGCCTGAAAATTCTAGGATGGGTGGCGTGTAATAAACACAGAATGACACATGTGTTAATGGGTTTGTTCATACGGCACTGGTGCCATGGTGAAAGGATAGAATTCGATGGCTGTGTGTCAACTGCGCTGGCACTTGTGCCATATCAACAAACCTATTAACACACTTGTGTCGTTCTGTGTATTTACTGTATAGGAGATTATGCTGTCCATAGCCGATTTTGTCTGAACAATCGGCAATTTTAATTTCAAATATGGTCAAAGATAATTTCCTTTGGCTAAAACTTTTGTCCGAAATGTTTCAAATATTTTTAGGATGAGGATTAACCTCAAGGGAAGAACTCAATTACATACTGTCCAAGGCTGCAAATAGTGTGTCTGTCATTTGCACAGCGGGCTAGCATCATAAAATTCACCCTTTAAGACCTCATTAAGCATGACCTCATCTGCTATGGGAGCAGGGTTCGCACTGCCTATTGCCAAATTAGCAAATTGCTATAAAAAAAATGAAATGGCTCCAAAAAAATCCCGATTGGCTACAAAAAGTGGCACCTAGCTTTTTGGTATTTGGCAATTCGTACCCATCGGGCATATAATAAAGCTTAGTCAATCGGTCGGAAACAAAACACACATTGATATCCGGTCGCGACATAGCTCATAATTAAAAGCTTATAATAGATTCGCGGCTTATGTCAGATCGACTTATTTTATCGCTGTGGTGAAAGGGTTTCGAATTTCTACTCGATAATAACACTAAGCATGGCTATCGACTCTAATTTGACAAACATTAGCCAAACAAAGGGCTTCCTTGAGTCTACATCGTTAGGAAGCTGTGTATTGATAGTAGGTGTTAGATAAATTACCATAAATATGTCATTTGTAGCTGAGTTTTCACAAACTGTGACATACAACAAATATGAATAGTAAGCGCAAGTTAGATTTTAGCAACAATGCATCAGACACGCAACATCCTCCTAAAATGAAGAAAGTTACTGATTTCTTCGGACATTTAGATAATACCGATAGTCCAAACACAGTGGTTGATTTAACATCGACGTGTGCTACACCACCTAAACCGAGCAACATACTAGTGTCCAATGTCACGAGAACGCCACAAAAAGTTGCAAGTTCGCCAAAACGAAATTCCGAAATGTGTGGAAAATATCTCGCAAATGGCTATCATTCGATGGAGACAAAAATGTTATGTAGTATCATGAAGAAAGATCTTATTCTGAAACACGAGCTAACCAAAGGTATGTATACTATGTTTCAAATTATATTTAAATATCACGCTATGTACAACGGTGAGTAACTCTATCATTCATTTCTGTCATTTTCAGACACACAATTGTATTCGATACGTCACAAGTACGGCATTGCCGGAAATTGCCAAGGATATCCGATTGTTTAAAATGGAATGTAACTCTGCCATTTATGTTCATCATTATTGTTAGTCGGAACTTCTCGGGTTTACTCGGATCATCAGAAAATCTTCGATATTAATTTTGACAAAGTGTTATTGTTACTAAAAGAATGGTAATTAAATATGTTTAATGGCATAGTGGCTCCAAAACATATTGGTCGGAAAAAAAGTGGCAACAGAAAGTATAAGTGGCTCTAAAAATATTGCAAATGGCAACATTGTTGGCACCTGGAAATTTTGGGTCAGCGCGTGCCCTGTATGGGAAACATAGACATAATGGGAGACATAGACTCAGATTGAAGTTCACAAATGGTGAATATTTTGATGTACACCCATTGTGAACCTTGATTATGCAATGTGTTGTCTGCTAATTTGGCGATATAGAGAAACTAAACTGAAAAAGAAATAGAATCTATGTAAAGAAATTTCTATATAATTTGATAATAAAAATAACTTTCCAGAGAAGAGGAGTCCTAAGCAGAATGAAGTCCCCAGAGGGTGAGTTTAGTGATGGTTTCCCTCTATGCAGGATAGTGTCACTAAATTCACCCTCTGGGGACCTGATTCTGCAAATGACAGGCACTTATTCTCAGGCCTGCAGACAAGAGGAAAACTGAGGGGGATGCATTGAGATGTATGCATAATATATATTCTGTTGAATTTATTTGACTTGATGAAATTTTTCTCTTTGCAGAATTGTTGGAGAATGTCTATTTGAACCATGTGCCAATATCCCTACAACCCAGAGGTTTAATCAACCGTGGAAACTGGTGCTATATTAGCGCTGTATCCTTCTTATATCAAACTCATGTCAACCTGACATACTTTTAGTCCTGATATTATGAATTACTGTGTATATGATATAAGTGCTCAAAACAGTTGGCAAATTTCCAAGAGTATTCCACGAGATACCAACAGCATTGCTTCTAAAATTATGCTTGTCAGAATTTTAACCCAAAAATCAATTTTGTTGTAGCTGTTTAATTGAAAGGCGCCTGACAACTGCTTTGTTTTTGGAAACCTAAGAATTGTTTCATGAAAAATTGTTAAAAATTATATTTTTCTATATTCAACAGTTTTAACAAAAGCAACAGATTTTTGTTTCCTCCTTGAACAATGAGAATCTCACAGGCCACATCCCTCATCCAATTGTCACCAAACTTCATATGGAGCTCTGGGATGACCTCTAGTTGGGAGATTACCATGGGTTGGCGTCTATCATCCATCTGTAAACAATTTCCATAAGAACACCCTACAGGTCACATCTGTAGATGGCAGCCATAAATCTTTGATTTCGATCTTTGCATTACTAAGTATAGTTCTCCGTGTTGACTTCTAGTATTATTTAAAATTTCCACATTCCTTATCGCTCCATTGACTGTAATGTATGACATCCCCTCAGTACCTCAGTATCTGAGCCATGAGTTATAGGATCGTGATGAAATTTGGTATGGATGTTCATCATCATAAGGGCTTTCAATGAAGTGTCAATCAGTGTTTACATTCTCTGTTCTAGAGTTATTCATCATTGTTTATCTGGAAAATTTATCTGGAAATGTTGATATTTTGTCTGTCCGCATGAATGTCTCAACCATGGGTCATCAGATGTCAATGGAATTGGGTAGAGATATTCAATACAAGGACAGCTTTCAAACTCATGGTCCTGTGGCTTCTACTTCGATCACCCCCACCCTAGGCAGTATGTCACATGAGGGTATGCACAGGGCGACACCCAGCTCTTTTTGTACATAGTTTTATAGTATAGTCTTTTTAGTACATAATAATAATAATAATAACATGGTTGGTCAATAATGAAACTAATTCATATTTTAAGCATCAGCAGGCCCCAGTTTATCAGTTTTTGCATCTGCGATTGTTTACTATTGTCAGTATACCAAGACCGAACACCTCAAACAGATTCTTGATGATTTGAACACTGAGATTCTGCAAATGTCATACAAAATTCAGACTTGTTCTTGGTCTGTTCAAAGGTGTTCAAATCATCACTCGTGGATTGTGTCTTGGTGGTCTACCGTTCGTGAACACTCAAGAATGCAAATTCGAACACACCCATTCTTAGACAAAAACAAAAGATGTGGCACAATGTTTTCCTTGACTGTAGCTTCAGACTTTACAAGCTCTCATTGCCTGTCCTCCATTCTATCATCTCATGAAATACCTTCCATCATACACCACAAAGAATCGTGGTGCAAGTTCCACACCAATCCTCGATAGCATGTAAGTATGGTTAAGATTTCTCACAATATCTTAAGCTTAGTAGGCCAGAGCCATGAATTTGTGGGAAACGTAAAATTGATCATGAATTGACCATCATTCGCGTGAACCCCACCACATAAACCCTTCTGACTGGAGCTTCCAGAAATTTTGCGAAAACTCTGTGCCAATGCGTTCTCTTATATATGTGGCCTAACATTATTTACCTTGACTTTGTAAGCCAGTGCATTCTCTTATACCCCACTGGACAAAACTAGTGTCCACTTAACTGCGGTGCAGTTAGCATTGCCAATGCAACTACACCACGGTTCCAACGGCTAACTGCAGTTGGGCCATGGTGTAGTTGCCATCGGGTCATGGTGTAGTTGCCGTGGTGACGGTGGATACTTGTTTTGTCCAGTGGGGTATATGCAAGGCTCCCTATGGCTTCCCTATAAGAGAATACACTGTCACAGGATCTTTAATGCTGACCAGCGCAGCTCCCATCATGAAAGGGTTAACAAAAATAATCTAATAACATATCTGCTTCTCAAGGTGTCAAAATATTACTCATTACAGTATTTGCCAGAAAAGTTATGCAAAAGTTACATGAGTACAGTTACATGAGTACAGTTACATGAGTACAGTTACATGAGTACAGTTACATGAGTACAGTTACATGAGTACAGTTACATGAGTACAGTTACATGAGTACAGTTACATGAGTACAGTTACATGAGTACAGTCGCTCAAAATAAGTTATTGAGGAAATACGCAGCAATAAAATGTGCCACTTTTCCATATTTATGTAACAGTGAGAAGTGACTTCTCTCTCATAGACCAGTATGCATACGTCCCAACAGCATATTTAAAGTATATTTACTGATTATAATGGTGTTCTTACTCACTTTAATAGTTCTATAAATTGGCTCGTGTTGTTGCATGATACTTCTAGGATCACAGAAGAGTGATGTTGATGGCAGTTTGGGCGCAGAGCGAGCGTGGTTTATAACTTTCATATATTGTGATTCCTAGCTCAAATTGGAATTCCCCAACAGATGTGATCACAAATGTAAACAAATATTTCCATGCGTAACCAACATGATGACATATGACATGTCTATTTCCATGAATAAAACATTGCCGTTTCGTAAATAAGTATATGTATGTATCTGCACGTCAAATATCACAACATACCGTATTCTTGTTGATGGTGATACATTTTTCTGTAAGAAGTCAGCGGAATTTTTGCCAGGTCGCCAATTATTCCAAGTGGCGAAAACTGTCAGAATTAAAAAATTTCAAGCTGATAACTCTGAGCTTTGATGTGTGGGTTCTGAAGCCAAGATAGCCATTAGATAGTATTCTGTATCTATAAAAACATTGTAAAACATTGTTTATAATGTTTTACCCACCATGAATGCCTTGAGGCACTTTAACACCTGGAATATTATCTTATTTCCTAGAGAAATATATCTAAGTTATGTTGGTTGTTTAATGGTTTCACAGCCTACCGTTATCAAAAATATTGGTAGTCATTGCATTAATCTTTTTTTCCCTTGTAGCATTGAGTTTGTCAGTGAATTTTACCCATTCAATGTCCGGGCGACAGAAAAGATTGATAAATCAGGTATGTCAATGTCATATATAATATTGGTGGTATGACTTTATCAGCCGATGAAGATGTATTAAGGAATTAAGTGTAATATAAATGATCAAAATTATAAGACTCATATTGATGACTGTTTACTTAAAATATCTTCTTTGACCACGGAGAGAAGGAAATATAGGTGTCAAAGTTGGTGAAGCTGATGTTTTGGGTCAATTTGTGTCAATAACTGTACCTAGGATTTTATTTGTCTATGCCACAATATCAGTGTGGTAACTCGCAACAATTTTGCTCCAATTTTTACCATTTATTGTTTAATTACTTAACTTCAAACCACTTCCACAAATCTATAATTTAGACTCAGAAACTCTTTCTACACCAGTTCAGCTCAAATATCTTCTGGAATTATGCATCTTTGATTATAGATATTCTAGCTTGAGTCTGGCTTATGTCTGGAGCTTCCTGAAATTTTGCGAAAACCCTGTGCAAATGCATTCTCATATATGTGAGTCTTCCACAGGGAGCCTCTCATATATAAGAGAAAACATCGGCCTCACAATGTTTACCTAGACCTTGAAAGCCAGTGCATTATCTTATATATCCGAGGCTCCCTATGGGAGACTCGCATATATAATAGAATGCACTGGCACAGAATCTGTGATGCTGTACCAGTGCAGCTCCCGTCATGAAAGGGATAACATCTTGTCTTCCTTCTACAGGAGCTAAGGGAAAGAGAGTGTATGATCTACCTCCAGGAGTTCCATTTGAACCTATCAATATTTACAAGATGTTGCAGATCATGGAGGCTAATCCTTCCTTCAGGGTGAGTATATGCTCAGATCAGATCCTAAATGTTCGGTGAACTATTGATATAACCGGTGTCTGTTTGTGTATATCTGTGAGTCGATCCCAGATGGTTAGCTGGTAAATAATGAAATAAAATATTTCATTTTGAGCTTGTTGAGGTGCGATAGTGAGATTATAACTGGTATACCGTATAACAAAATGAGTTAAATCAGTGAACCTACAATTATCAGGTATTTAAAGTAACATATATATTGGACAAAATCAAGTAATCACTGGTCAATGAGAAATACCATATTAGGGTATATAAGCGGGTAATGACTGTGTTAGAGTTCAATCAAGTGATCACTCGTCAATGAGAAAAGTCATATTACCAAGACTATGTTTATAGGTGATCATTGTTAGGGTTATAGAATTAAATATTGTAATCACTCGTCAATGAGAAATACAAATTATTATAATTATCTCAGGTGGTGATTACATTAGGGAATATCAAGTGCATCATGTTTGAATTACCAACATGGATGGGAATTATATAGATATCTATTATAAGCAGTTTGGATAAAAGTCAATCAAGGGATCAATAGTCAATGAGTTCACAAGATATGGTGCGGCCAAGTTCGACGTGGATATTATGCGATTTACGTTTTAGTGTGGGTGCGATCTGCGTATCTTTTCCAGAGTTGTGGTCCATGTTGTTCTCAATGTTTGTGTTCTCAATGTTTGTGCAATTCGGTGCCAATAGTTCTAATTACATTGATATTTTGGTCCAATTATGTAATAAACTTGACTTGTGGTTTGATAAATGACAGTGGGTGTCTGCCCATATCATGACATAAGTGTGATTAATTAAACAAACATAATCTGATTTTGACCAAATCTGGATCATCTTTTAGTTTATACTTTATTAGCTCAACTTGACAAAGTTACTATCACACCCTACATATCACAGCTCTCATCCGATTGTCACCAAACTTCACATGGCTCTTCAGGGTGACATCTAGATGGGAGGCATCGATTTTGTGACCTTGGTGGGAGCTATCAAGTTTTTCCGAATTTCATTGAAAAACATGGCCGACAGTGGCCATCTTGGATTTTAATCTTTGTATGACTAAATCCTTCGGCACACCATACAGGCCACCTCCCTCATCCTTTCATCACAAAACTTCATATGGATCTTCGGGGTGACCTAGATGGGAGGCATCAATTTTTTTCTGAAATTTGTTAAAAACATGGCCAACAGCAGTCATCTTAGATTTCAAATTTGAATCCATCGGCACACCCTGCACCCCACATTTATTGGAGAATTCTTGCATATATAAAAGAATGCATTGGATCAGGGTTTTCACAAAATTTCAGGAAGCTCCTGTCATGAAAGGCCAAGGTTAAACCACTGTGCCTGTATAAATTCAGAGTTAGTTGTCACTTTTATCTCTTTAACAGCATGGCAGGCAGGAGGATGCCGAGGAGTTCCTAAGCTGTGTGCTTGATGGTCTGCATGAAGAAATGTGTGCGGCAATGAAATGCAGCAGTAAATGTCAGACGGCAGACAACAGTTAGTGCCACATTACTATATTCACCTCCCATCTTTAACTCTTTCTGTACTAAATACTCATTGACTAGTGTTATCCCTTAGGAAATGTTCAGCTAATAAGTTCAACAAATGATCTATGGTTATCTGAACATTTCCCACCAAAGAATATGAATCCTTCTGCACTTTTTGTCATACTGTTATGGAAATTACCAAATTTAGCCCCCCCCCTAAATTTGGAAATTTGGGGGGGGGGGTGTGTCAGTTTGGAATTTTATAACAGTTGAAGAGCTTGAACTACCAGTTGTAAAATTCCAACCTAGGGGGATGTTCAAAAGGAATTTCACAAACCTAGGACTGTGATCGAGTTGTTTAATTAAGGGAGGGATATAGCGTATGGTGGGAGTTTGGTCAGGCATGTGCAGTTGGAAATTTCAAGCTGGTCACCCCGCTCAACGAAGACCCTCTAACTGTTTACAACTACTTGTTTTTAAGTTATTTTAACAAGTACTGTCTTCAGAGTCCCAGGCTTCTCAGTGTTTACAGTCAGGTAGGTGACTCAACAGTCGTTAACTGTCTTGTTTATTTTAATGACATTACCTATATTATATTGGCAATACATTTTTAAGCTTGTCCAATATATTTCCAGATAAGAAGAAAACTGTGAATAATAAGGTAACAAATGAGGTAACAACCAATGGCTTCCTTGAAAATTCTAATAAAAATGAAAAGATTCGACCAGCTGAAGAAAATGATGATGAATCGTGGGAACAAGTCGGACCAAAAAACAAAAGCGTTCTTACAAGGAAGGTATGTCTGGAGAGCAAATTTGACCATATCAATTTACCTCTGCATTTAATCCCATATCTTTACTGGATCAACATTCTACCCTGTTTATATTTTGTATTTTCTGACACTTTTTTGGCATTCTTAATGACATGGCTCAATTACCAAAGAATTGGGAGAGACACATGTCTTCCCCCAATCCTGATCTGAGACTGCCAAACCAATATCAGTGAGAATGGAGGCCTCTGTGTTTTATGTAAGACTCTCAGTGCAATTTGGCTGTTTTGATAAAATATAAACACCAATTTATACAGTTCCATACTTTTTAGCTCAACTTTAATTGTGAAGTTTGAGTTATTGCTATGGCTTCGTATAAGTCGTATACGTCATCTGTGTGTGTGCGTGGAGACATCCAGCAACAATTTCCATTAGCTACATGTCATACCTTTAGTCGGTTCATTATGAAATTTGTCATGGCTGTTGACATTGACATGTCGATGGGAACGAGTCATTCTGAAAAAAACATGGCTTCCAGTGGCCATCTTGGATTTTAAAATTCAATCCATTAGCACAGACTACAGGCCGTACTGTTTGTCTGATCATCATGAATGTTAATGGATGTTAATATTGACATGTAGATGGGAACGAGTCATTCGGCCATAAAACATGGCCGCTGGCAGCCATCTTGGATTTTACTCTTTACATGACTAAATCATTTGACACAGGTGACAGGTCCTGCCTTTGGTCGCATCATCATGAAACTTATCACGGATGTTAATGCTGATATGTAGATGGGAATGAGTCATAAAACAAGACCTTTACTGTATCGTGTTGGCTTTCCTTCTTCTTTACCATTCTATTCATTGCTCAGCAAAAAATAAACTCCTTCCCAAGTTGAGCTACAAAATCTAACAATATTTATCTGTTCGAGGGGTAATCTGATGATACCTAATTTATCTGTGTCCGAAAAAGAACATTTCAGCTTATAACTCGGGTGTTAATTACCACATTTCATTGTCCTTTGGTGATAGCATACTACGGTTTTCGTCCATTAATAGTTACCAGAATTACGGCCCTTACCGGTATTTGACTTGGAAATTTGTGAATTGAGGATTCATGGGTATATAGTGGAGACCTACGTATGTCCGTCCATCCTTCATAGTGCAGGTTTTGTCTGCATTTTTTTTCCAGAAAACTGAGAGAAATGCCCCACTACAGTCAAACTTCGTTAAGTCGAACGTCGGTAACTCGAATACCCCACTTAAGTCGAAGCCATTGCCTGGTCCAAGCTGAGCTTCTGTGCAAAGCCAATAGAATAATCATGGTTAAGTCGAAGTTGGATAAGTCGAAATTTCCACTTAAGGCGAAACAAAATTTGGTCCCGCCAGCCAGCTTATAACACTAATTACTACGGTTAAGTCGAAGTGCCATCGGCGACGCGTCGCCATGTGATTAGGCCTAAAAAAAAAATACCTTTGTTTCCGGTAACGGAGGGCAAAAAAATAGGGTGGGGGGGGGTAAACTTTTTAATCTTTTTATTATTATTTTGTTTTAAATTCCCATAAGATACAAAGTATTAATAGCCCTAAATGTATTTTCTATACAGGTATAATATGTATACAGTTTATCTGGATATAATATTGTAAATGAACTCTTAAGGCACTGTATTTTATAATATTTTATTTCAAATTTTATTAGTTTTTGCCATAATGGCTTGGCAATAACAGGAGTCAGACCGCTCTTAAATTTGTACACATCTCGCATATTGGAGTGAGTCTTGAATCTTTGTCTTAAGGAAGCTTTCACCACACCACCACCTTCTCCACATTGGACACAAGTGTCTGCTTCGCCGATATCAGAACCCTTGGGTATTTTGGGAAAGGGTCTGGGTCCCATGCAATTGGGAAAAATAAATTGTGAAATTTTTGATTTGACATAATGACACTATCAGATGAATTTTAAAAATATGAATAAAACAACAGTATATATACCAGTTGACACTATTAAAGTCAGTGCATACCTCTATACATCTGATACATGGTGTGTGCATATATTCCAGCTCATACTTAGTCAGTACATCTATATACCTCTGATATAGACTTTATTCTAGTAGGGTAATAGAAAATATTATATACAAATTATAGTCAGGACTAATAAATGATTGCTTCTTGATATAATATATATATAAACTTAAACTAATAGAAACTGGAAGAATAAAGTCAAGTTGGGAGAATGAGATTGGTAATTTTCAGACTGAAAGTTGTGAAAAATTAATTTTGCAAATAAAAAGTTTACGGCGGGCGGTCCGGCGAGCAGGGGGGGGGGGGGGGGGGGGGGGGGGGGGGGGGGTGGGTTTACCGGAAACAAAGGTATTTTTTTTTTAGGCCTTATAAGTGCGCTTCCATTCAATTGCATAAAAAGCTGTGAAGTTTCCTAGAGTCTTTGTTTGTCCCAATGTATTGTTTATTTAACATATTAACGAGGTGCGTGGTCAATTTTGACTGTGTGAGGATTAGAGTGTTGACAGATGAAATGAAAAATCGTATTTAAACCGCTTGATATTGAGAATAATTTCGTTGAGTTATGTCTTCCCAAAACGAAAATGATGTTCCAAACGAAGAAATGCACCATCCATCCACCTGACGACGGAAAGAAAAAATGTATGTTAAAAGCATTGAAGAACAGTTCTTGATCACCAGTCATTTCCAGTCCTGAATCCTAATTTTTGCAAATACTATTCATTGTAACCACTTCCGGGTCAAATGAAATGTACTTTCGTTATCTCTACCGCGAATCTGTTGATTTTTTGTTATCATATTCTCTATTTTTATTACATTATTCAATAAATAAATTAGAACAAATATCATCCCGTCTGTTGTATATGATCAGCATAGTCGCTGACTATTGATCTAGCGCGAGTATATAGCGTGCACAAGGTTGAAAACAATTATTTTTTCGGGTCGAAATTAATTCAACTATAGTTGGAATTTAGGGTCACCAAATTGTCGAAATGGTTAAGTCGAACACATGGATAACTCGAAGTAATTCAACGGTCCCTTGCGATTCGACTTAATGAAGTTTAATTGTATTTCTTCTTTTTATCTCTAAATATAGCTAATATTGAGCGAACATCAGGGACATTGTCCCACGCTTGGTGTTGCCCTTGTTATTCTGGTGTCTAATAAAATATGTTAGCGACATAGACAGTTGGAAGCAAAGTTTGATTCAATGAGGCTGTGAATCGGTTCCTCAGTGTGCTTATATCAACATGGAAATGAAATTAGATGTTAATCATTGGAGATTCTTTACAGGATATATTGAGTTGGGGTGATTGGCATGTGTGTAGGTGACAAATATATCACTAAAATAATAGGGTCTCAAACTCTCAGTAGAAAATATATAAATGTCATGCTACAAGTTGTGTGCGCTACCCACTGGACCATCACTCCACTGTAATGACAAGTCATGCCTGTAGATCTTGGTTGGGTGCCTTTTAGGAACAGTTGTTAGCATTAAAAATGCTAGGTGTGATTCAGATTGTTTTTTATTGCAGGCTGACTTTGCTACGACTCCTGTCTCAAAGATTTTCTCAGGTTATATTCGGTCCGCAGTGTACCAGAGCTCGTCCAAAGAATCGGCTAATTTACAGCCCTTCTTCACACTTCAACTGGATATACAGGTCTGCTTTCTATTTACATTTCTACGGCCACCAAGTTTTATTAATGGTTTATCTATCATGCATTTTTTTGGTCATATGAGTGTTAACTCCTCTATTACTAAATACTCACTGATGAGTAAGTCCTTTAGGAATGTTCAGATAATAAGTTCAACCCACGGCCATGGGCAATTTCTTCATTGGAACCATTCCTTACAATGAGTGTAATATATATATAGAATAATTATGTTGGTAATGTAAATTTGGGTTGTATAAGGTTTATAGTTAGTAATGTATGATTACTGTTGTGTAAAAGTAATTAGTTTTTAGCTCACCTGATACGAAGTCTCCGGTGGAGCTATAGTCATCACTCCTCGTCCGTCCGTCCGTCCGTCCACCCGTCCGTCCATCAAGAATCGTCTTCTTCTCCAATATCATAAGACCGAATGGGTTCATATTTGGTGCGGATGTCCCCTAGGTGACTCACTTTCAGATTTGTTCAAATGAGGTCACCAGGTCAATTAGTTGCGAAACCAGGGCCATAACTCTATTCCTCCATAGTAATTCCATAGTAACGACTTCTTCTCAATAACCATTGGGCCGATTTAGCTTATATTTGGTATGGAGGGGCCTTGGGTGACTGGGGTTCAGATTTGTTCAAATGGGCTCACTGGTTCAAATATGGGCGGAGCCAGGGACATAACTTAAAAATTTATCCAAAAAAAAAATAAAAAATTATGGATTCAACCCCTTGTTATCTGACATGTTTGATAAACAAATAAATGGGGAGAGTGTGGGGTCATTAATGTTCAATTTAGATTTGTTTTCTTAGCTGGGCTTGTAAACAAATGAACTTTTCTCTTGAGTGAGTGAGATGGTGTCTGTACAAACCATATCAATTATTATGTAGACTGATTTTAATATCTGGCTCTAGTCAAAAGTGGCTGAGATAGGGGTTTAACACTTTTGCTTTCAAAGAGTTGACTTCCAACTCCTAAACCTATCCTTTGAAATCACTAAACCATTGGATATGACAGTGATAGCTCTTTGTATGATGTGCATAGGGGCAGAGCTATGATTTTTAAAACTACCCCCACCCACCCCAAATACTTTAACCCCTTCTCAAGACAAATTAATTTAGCTTTTGAATTCAAGTTGGGTACTGATATATGGATTCCTATTTTTGATAAAGTATTAGTTGTAGATGTAACAGGTGTTACAATATTATGTATATACAGGCTGTTAACTCTTTTTATCTATGCTAATGATGTGTACATCTATTATGCTGATAATGTCAAGGAAAAAGTATCAGTGGTGCCAGCATATGAACCCTTCCCTAACTACTTTTGAAGAAAATGAATTTACTTCAACTCTTAAAGTGATATGAAACACTCTGGTAGGGTGATCAAATAGAAATGGAGAATAATCTTGCTCAAAGTAGTAATGTTTACAAATATTATATCCAAATTGACAACAAACACCGTCATTCTTATATATTAATTAAATACAGTGACTTTCAGTGGCAAAATCGTTTTTGTTAGCTTATCGTAGATAGTTGCGTCACGAATCGAGAAGTAAATATTTACAACTGCGCGTAGTTCTGACAATGTTTTCTAGTCAATTTGTTTGAAATGTTACTAGAATGCTATATTCCTCCAGTTGGCATAGTGCCTGATTACTAACTTACAAGTTTCACGCACCCGAATAAGTACATGATATGTCTTTAAAATATACCATTTGAAATTACTAGATGAATGGATCTCATAAATTGAGATTTACATTGGTTCAAATAGGGGCAGAATAGGGCAGAGATAAGGGAAATTTAACTCTCACTCATCCACCCTACCTGTATCTATGCTGTTAAATTCAAGTTTGGTACTGGTATATTAATATATAGATTACTAATGATTTCTAAGCTGACAGGTTGGGATTGGGGGGGGGGGGGGGGGGGTGGGCTATGGTGGCAATGTTAGAGACAATGGGTGGGAGTGTAGAGGGGTCATTAGGGTCAAAATTTTCAACAGTTGTAAAGTTCATGCCTGATACAATGTTAGTTGTAAATATGATTTTCACACCAAGCATAGGTTAGAATTGTTCTCATAGTTTCATTTTCCAACCACTATGTTTTTAGACCAAGTCAATATTTTTCTACTTCCTGTAAACTTTTGGTCCGAAATTCGAAATGACCACATTTTTTAACTTTATGTGGGGGGGGGGGGGGGGGGGGGGGTTATCCATTTTAACTTTATGGGGATGTCAGATTGGCCACAAATTTGTAACTTTATGGGGGATATCAGGGTGGAAATTTCCAAAAGTTGGAGAGCTTGCTTCATGTACCAGTTGCAATATTCCAACCTAAGAGGGATGTGCAAAAGTAATTTTGTGAACTCAGGAATGTGGTCTGGTTGTCTTGTTTAAAAAAGAGTTGGGGGTTGAAGATTTGTCAGTGGTGTCCAATTAGAAATTTCTAGGTGAAGGCCTCTGCTCAACGAAGATCCTCCAGCAATGTCCCTGTTTAGAACTACTTGTCTTTAGTCATTTTGACAAGTACTGACTGTTGTAGTCTTCAGAGTCCCGGTCTTCTCAGTCTTTGCAGTCAGGTGGGCGACTCCACAGTCATTGACTGTCTTGTTTTAAATCCTATGTATATTCCACCATTGGGGCAGCTGGTCCCTTTCCCCTTACCTATATTTCCCCTCCAACATATTCATCTACCCGGTCCACAGATTAATGCCAATATCACCTGTGTATCTGCCACTAATAAAACCAACAGGGAGTGATAGACGTAGATAGTTTTATTTGCCCGTTAATGCTGATCACTAGTGAACCATTTTGCATGAAAAGAATGATTTTGAGGGCTGCATACATCAACAATTATTCCCTTTTTCTGAAAAAAGCCATGTGGTTCAATCTGCATGGTTACATAGCGATTACGTTCTTAAATTTCTTACTGATATGATTTATGATTATGTAGACGAGGTCCAAATAGTAGCCACTGAATGATCAGGAATTTTTCATAGAATTGGCAATGGTACAACATGTTGACATGAATGTAGTGAAGTCAGACCAAAGATATAAATTGCGAATTTGAACAATTCCCTCTACCGTTGTTGATGGGGGTAAGAAAAATTGTTAGTACACTTATTTTACACGCGAATTTAACTTTACTTTTGTCGCAAAGTTTACGGTACCTATACAGTATCAATGGTTATTTGCAGTGCCAAATGACAACACCTTCACATAGGCTCCTGCGAATATTCGATATTCGATTCGAGATTCGATTCGAAAGTCAAATTCGATTCGAAGTCGAGTCGAAATTGCCAACTCGAAATTTCGAATATACTCTGATGGAAAAGTAGGCTGTTTACGGACAAGTACACACGTCGACCTTAGCTGTTTTGTGGCGTTTAATCAAAGACAATTATGTATATATGCACATTGTAATTCTTATTGTGCATTGCGGATGTTCATGCACATGCTATTAAATATAAGAATAGCCACGATAGGACAACTAAACACGTCTGAATTCTAGCTTTAAAATGGTAGCAAAAGCTCGCAGATTGCCAATGGACCGACGACGCGGTAAATTATAATAGCTATGAGACTGAGCAATTGATAGCTTTATCCGCCGTCTATCCATCTCAGATTCCGCGCTATGTAATATGGGTGAGAATGTAAACAACACGTGTTCCCAGTGTCGAAAAGTGCATTCTGGCGCTGTTCCGTTTTGAAGTTGATTTTCAGTCTCGGAGCTTTCTTTTACACAGGACAAAATGTCGACCGTCATTCATGCTTATTTTAAACATGATAAAGCTGCAGGCAGTGCATGGACTTACACGTGTGATGAATGCAACATGGTGTATAAATTGCAAACATCTGGGACAACGACCCATCTATGGAATCATCTGTTAAAGAAGCATCAACCACTACACGAAGAGGCTACCCTGCGACTGTTGTTTTGCATCTTCAAGTTTATAACAACGGGTGTTTCTGAATGCCGATTTGCAATTATGCATATACATGCAAACTGTAGAAATTCCGCGTGATTTTAGTTCCGATATTCCGTTTAGAACTTTAGAGGTAATATATTAATCGTTGTGATGGTCGCATGGACGTTTTAATCTCTTTTGTTTTCTCGACAATTATCAATTGAAGTTAATAGTATCTCAAACGATGGTTCATCACCACATAAGTTGTGATGGAACTTCATGCATGTACTTCATAGAACGTTTCACAAATGGTCTAATCGTTGACAAAACATGCCTAATCAAGAATGCAACACACAGATATGATTCGATTCGATATTCGATTAGATTTCGTGAATTCGATTCGATATTCGATTCGATCAAAATATCCAATTCGCAGGACCCTACCTTCACATTACTTAACCCTTCAAATTGTTAAAAATAAAACACAATCATTATTCCTTGACTTTCCTATTTATATTTCTGTAGACATTCAGAACGTGGCTTAAATTATTGAGTGATTTACTAAATACTATAGGGCAATATTAGATATTCGCAGTTTGTTGATGGACAGAGATTTCCCCCAGCGGCTATAGGTGTACCATTCCCCTAACCCCTAGTGGAAACCCTGCATATATATATCTACTAGCAGGTGGACACGACTTCGTCCGGGCTGTTTCCCTCTGCTTTTCGGCGAATTGCGCGATTTGACCTTGAATTGTCCATTTTGAAGGTCAAGGTCAGGTGGGGTCACGATTTGACACGTCCAAAACACTGCCCGGACAAAAGTACCCGTTGAAATCCATCCGGTTTTACCCGATTTGACCTCTAATTGATCATTTTGAAGGTCAAGGTCAGGTCGGGGTCACGATTTGACCCGTCCAAAACACACAGTGGACAAAAGTAACCCCATGTATAAAATGTCGTCGAAATCCCATCAAAATTCGCGATTTGACCTTGAATTGACCCGATTTTTCAAGGTCACGTCGCACGGGCAAACGAATAGGCTTACGACACTCCCCATACGAAAGTATCCCTAGACACTAATTTTCATCGAAATCCCGTGATACTCGGGGCGTTTGACCTTGAAATGACCCGATTTCAAGGTCAAGTCGCATGGGCCAATTAATAGGCCCATGCCACTCCCACTACCCCCACGTACCAAGTTTCATTAAAATCGGCTAGGCCGTTTTCGAGTCCATCGCGAACACACATACAGACAGACAGATATAATATACAAGCCGATGAGCCCGCCGCTGTCCGGGCTATTCAAAAACCAAATTTCAAGTTGATAGCTCCACCCGTTTCCGAGATCTGGTCTGCGCGAAGCTTGCGTCGCACGGGCTCGGCGACCCGATAAAATTCGTATCCGGGTCAAGATATATTCACATACCAAATTTCAAGTCGATAGCTCCACCCGTTTCCGAGATCTCGTCTGCGCATGCGCGAAGCTGGTGTCGCACGGGCTCGGCGACCCGATAAAATTTGTATCCGGGGCAAGATACATTCACATAGCAAATTTCAAGTCGATAGCTCCACCCGTTTCCGAGATCTCGTCTGCGCGAAGCGGGCGCCGCACGGGCTCGCCAATACGACAACGTCGACCGCCTGGTCAAACTACACACACGTACCAAGTTTCGTCCCGATCGGTCGAGAATCGTAGATTTGTATAAATGACAGACAGACAGACATACAGAGGTCTTCAAAATATATATGAGACTAGCAAGTGGACCCGACTTGGTCCGGGCTGTTTCCCCTCTGCTTTTCAGCGAATTGCGCGATTTGACCTTGAATTGTCCATTTTGAAGGTCAAGGTCACGATTTGACCCGTCCAAAACACTGCCCGGACAAAAGTACCCGTCGAAATCCATCCGGTTTTACCCGATTTGACCTCGAATTGATCATTTTGAAGGTCAAGGTCAGGGCGGGGTCACGATTTGACCTGTCCAAAACACCCAGTGGACAAAAGTAACCCTACGTATAAAATTTCATTGAAATCCCATCAAAATTCGCGATTTGACCTTGAATTGACCCGATGTCAAGGTTACGTCACACGGGCAAACGAATAGGCTTACGGCACTCCCCATACGAAAGTATCCCCAGACACTAATTTTCATCGAAATCCCGTGATACTCGGGCGTTCGACCTTGAAATGACCCGATGTCAAGGTCATGTCGCACGGGCAAATTAATAGGCCCATGCCACTCCCCGGCCGAAAGTACCCCCACATACCAAGTTTCATCGTAATCGGCTTGGCCGTTCTCGAGTCCATCGCGAACAGACACACACACACCCTCACACACAGACAGATTTCCCAAAATATATAATAGACTAGCCGATGAGCTCGACGTTGTCCGGGCTATTCAAAAACCAAATTTCAAGTCGATAGCTCTACCCAGCCCGACGTTGTCCGGGCTATTCAAAAACCAAATTTCAAGTCGATAGCTCTACCCGTTTCCGAGATCTGGTCTGCGCATGCGCGAAGCTGGCGTCGCACGGGCTCGGCGACCCGATAAAATTCGTATCCGGGGCAAGATACATTCACATACCAAATTTCAAGTCGATAGCTCCACCCGTTTCCGAGATCTCGTCTGGGCATGCGCGAAGCGGGCGTCGCACTGACTCGGCGACCCGATAAAATTCGTATCCGGGGCAAGATACATTCATATACCAAATTTCAAGTCGATAGCTCCATCCGTTTCCGAGATCTCCTCTGCGCATGCGCGAAGCTGGTGTCGCACGGGCTCGGCGACCCGATAAAATTTGTATCCGGGGCAAGATACATTCACATAGCAAATTTCAAGTCGATAGCTCCACCCGTTTCCGAGATGTCGTCTGCGCATGCGCGAAGCTGGCGCCGCACGGGCTCGCCAATACGACAACGACGACCGCCTGGTCAAACTACACACACTTACCAAGTTTCGTCCCGATCAGTCGAGAATCGTAGATTTGTATAAATGACATACAGACAGACAAACAGAGGTCTTCAAAATATATATGAGATATATATATATATAGTGACTACAGATCATCTTCAATTTTGTAACATGCGCTTTGCCCTAGAGAAAAACCACTTCACCTTATTTTTGTGAGAGGGAGAAATCACTTGCCCCTGAAAATCTGGTCTAGGCTGGGAGCCCATGTTTCTATTTGGTACTATGGGGGTCCAGCAAATGTTGTGCATAATCTTGTTTATTTCTGACCTATTTGGATTCGCTTTCAGTCGGAACAGATCTGGAGTTTGAAGGATGCATTGGAGGGACTGGTCACTAAGGAATCTGTACATGGTTACACCTGTCCGAAGACCAAAGCAGAGGTATGTATTGTATTCATGGTTGAGATTTGTCATGTTTCCCTGCTTGTGACATACATGTTCAATGATAAAACAGGAATGCCCTATTTTAAATTATTAATTTTAACTTTTGGCATAACTCATTTGAAACTAATAAATTATGTTTGCGTAATTTAATAGTAGGGACAGGGAAGAATCCAGAGATTTTTTGGGGACACCTGTTCTGCATTTGAGAATGAATGTCTCTATATAAATTTGGACGTTAACCATTTTATGACAAGAGCTGCACAGGTGCAGCATTAAAGATCCTATGCCATTTCATTCTCATATATGCAAGTCTGCCACATAAGAAAATGCACTGGCTTACAATGTCAAGATAAAGGCCAATGTATTATCTTCTATATGCGAGGCTCCTTAGATGGGAGACTCTCATTTATATAAGAGAATGCATTGGCACAGGATTTTTGCAAAATTTAAAGAAGCCCCAGTCATGAAAGGGTTAAAATATTTCTCACTGCACACTTGATTATGCAAATAAAGGCTCTATATCAACTGTATATTGATGATTTGCATTGCATTTTGTTGAATTATAATAGAAAATTTTCTTGAAAATATAGAAAATTCAGCTTTAATAAAACTATCCACTTGCAATTTGGGGACATTTAGGCCAACAAAGTTTGGGCGCCCAAACCTCTAACAGGTATCAAAAGAGGCCTGGGTCCTCCCCTGAGTAGGGATACTATAGGTGGATGAATACATGAAAGACTGTGATGCAGATATTATATACTCTCAAACAAGCCTGAATTTAGTGTGCCTGTCATTTGCAGAATGAGGTCCCCAGAGGATGAATTTAGTGATGCTATCCCACATAGCGGGCTAGCATCACTAAATTCACCCTATGGGGACCTCATTCTGCTTAGGCCTCATCTTCTCAGGAAAGTTTCTTTATTATCAAATTTCTATAGAAACTTCTTCACATAGATTCTATTTCTTTTTTAGTTTAGTTTCTCTATATCCCCAAATTGGCAGACGACACATTGCATAATCGAGGATCCCAATGGGTGTACATCACAATATTCACCATTTGGGAACTTCAATCTGCGTCTATGTCTCCCATAGCAGATGAGGCCATACAGAATGAGGTCTCCATAGGGTGAATTTGGTGATGCTAGCCCACTGCAGGATAGCATCACTAAACTCACCCTCTGGGGACATCATTCTGAAAATGACAGGCACACTAAACTCAGGCTTGCTCTCAAAGAACTCACCAAATTTATGGAGAATTATCAGCTGTTGTCAATTCTCCTCACAGAATGCTATTTATTGTTTCATGCTGAAGAAAAGTCAGGATCTGATTTTTCTAAATTCTTTGATTTGAAGGAGTCTTTCTGCTGCATTCGTAGAGAAGTTTCCACAATATAAGCGATATGATTTTGATAATATGGCATAACTATATCCATGTAACACAACTGTTGACTCTTACTTGTGACAATATGTATTACTATGTTTTTTATTAATACTGGAACAAAAAGTCTCGAGAGTTGTTCCATAATGATGATGATGATGAAGTATTTCATGTATTCATCAATTTTCATCCCAGGAACCGGCAGGGTTGGCGCTGGACAAAATCTTTGCCAAATGAAATTATTTTTGTAAAAAAAATAAAAAATATTTGCCAAATTTAATTGATCGTATAATTGGGGAAATATTCTTGATTTTTCTTTGTTTGAACCTAACCACAGACACAGGTAAAATGAGCTACTAGAAAAGCAAGTTAGTATTATTAATTAATATCAAAGTACAGTCAATTTCGGTTAATAGAATATGCTCGGTGCAGCAATTTTTTATTCGAAAAACCGATTATTTGATTAGACGAATTTGCACCAAAACGTTGTAATTTCGAGTTGATGATGCACCTAAACGTAATTTTGAGTTGACGATGTACCACTGACTTGACCGAATTTTGTTTGATATAAAAACTTTAAAATACCTGTTATTAAATGTGTATTTACTTCATAATATTGTTCTCTTTATTGATTGTTTCATATAATATTAAAATATTTGTAATACCATTGTCAGATTGTGTGTTTGTTGTTACTTTTTACCGAGGTAAAATTGTAAAAACATCGATCGATAAAAGCACGTGTTTAATGTTTACATTGAAGGACTGGTTAGAGTTATTCACCTTTGATCGATAGAAGCACATGTTTAATGTTTACATTGAAGGACTGGTTAGAGTTATTCACCTTTGATCGAGTGATTGAGGAAGACATTTTATAGAACATGATTTATTTTATTTATTTTAAAACAACAGGACAAATATTAAATAACAGTGACAATATAAACAGTAATAAAAGCATACATAGGCCTAAAGTGTTCATGGAATCCATGATGCAAATTCGGTGAATTTACATTGGCTTGGCATTTAGAAAGCAGAGATTGGAACAGGTTCTGGATTTTGTAGAAGGCTGCCCAGTCCATGTCGTCCTTTTCCTCGAGGTTTTCTTCCAAGAACTGCCGAATGTCGCTGAAACCATGTGTGCATTGCATTGGCATGATGGGGACCTTGTATTCATCGGAGTCGTCCTTGTCGTCGGTGTTTGGTTTCACTTCGTCGGTGATTTCTTGGTCGGTGGGTAGGCCGTGGCATTCAACTTCTTTGTCGGTGGTGATGAACTCTATGAGGGCTTCGGTTGAGATGCTGTCGGGGACGGTTTTGTTTTTACAAGTGACACGTTAATTTGCCCTTTGTTAGCGGGTGTACTCATTGTTTCCTGACGTGTGACCCTTATGACTTGTGACCATGACTCAATACTTAAACAAACGCTCTGTCATCATTAATGGGACAATCCATTGTGCTAAGTGCGAAATGAACACAAGCCTAATTCTTTATGCATAGTCACGTGATAAGCAGGTGTCTGTTTGACGGCTCGTTTTCATAATAAACGCACACGCTTCAATTTATCTGTGAATAACATTGCTTTGTGTGGACAATTAAATCAAAAATACAAGTTATTATTTTCTTCTTTTATGGTGTTTGTCAATAATATTTAATTGATATGTCCAAGAATTTATGTCATAAACTATAAAATATGATCGTAAAGCACTTGCTTTTGAAAAGTTTTATGTCACCCATTTTCGATCTAATACGATTGTCTGCAGTTTCTTGACATAAACTATAATATTTTGGATGAGATACCTTCAACTAAGTTCTAGAATGCACGAAAATACCGACTTTCAGAGCACATTTTTGCGAATATTCTATTCGATTAAGCGATAGTCCGCTTGGGAGTCTATTCGAATAAGTAATTAAAAAATACAGATGTTCTATTAAAATGGTTTTGGAATCCGAAATATTATTTTAATAAACGAATTATTCGATTAACCGCTATTCGATTAATTGAAATTGACTGTAGCAATAAACATCTAGGTGACCCCTGCCTAGGAACTACGATTAATGTTGCTACACAGTCATCGAGCATACATGTTATTTCGCCTTGTATTACTGCTGAAATCATCGAGCCATTAATTAATCCGTCATCATTCACAATCGGCTGATTAACCTATTGTCTTATACTCACTGGTAATATAACGTTGACATAAATATGTGCTATATAATGTCGCCATTGATATGCATTATTACATAATCCATAATCCAAATGGACAAAGGGAGGATTAACTGTCAAAACAAATTAATAATTACCTTTTGCAGCATCCACATTGAGATCATATTACAAAGTACTTAAAACAGCCTCAATGACAAATTTACAGAACATCGCTTTTTCCCGACTCACATTTTAACCACGGTCGATTAGCTGGGAACCGGACCATAATGTGACAATTACTTAGTGTAATATAGGGCTTTAAACCACTAAGTGCCTTCAAATTGATCACCTGTGAATGTTTCAAATTATTTATGGTTTTCATTACCCGTAATATTTAATTGCTGTTTTGCAGGTTGAAATAGTACGGCGGACAACGCTGGAAGAACTTCCTCCTGTCTTAATATTACACCTCAAGTGTTTTGTCTACGATAAAAATGGAGGTTCGCAAAAGCTCCTTAAAAAGATTGACTACAGTGTCGAAATGGAGATAACCAAAGGTACAGTTCCTTCTCCTGTATATTACCCTTCCATGACTGGAGCTTCCTGACATTTTACGAAAACCCTGTGCCAATGCATTCTGTTATATATACGAGTCTCCCATAGGGAGCCTCGCATATATAGTTGTCATCGCTATTTTCGCTGAGATAAAAACAAATGTTGCTTATTAACGTGAGGTGATATCTAATGTATTCAAACCTTTTATGATGTGAAGCCAGGTTGTTATTAGATGGGAGGCGATTTATGACACATTGTGTAAACAACATACCGTTGAGTTAAGTACTTTTGTACATACAATTATGGGACAATATATATTTCTTAGATGTCAAAGAGTTGTGTAATTTCCCCTTTGTACAGCTGTCACCATTCAATCAAAGCTCCCGTTACAAAATAAATCTGGCTATTCATGGTATGATGTTTGCGAAGTACGAAACCCACGATACTTTCGTCACCTATCTTCGTTGCTTTGTCGATATATTCAGTGCTTTTGAATTAATTAGCTTTCCGTCTCCATTTGGGGTAACAAAAAGTTTGGCCAAATGAATTTTTTATTGGCCAATTTCGAAAAAAATTGGCCATTGGCCACCGACAGCGCGAACACTGCTAACATTATTTACTTGATCTTGTAAACCGGTGCTTTTTCTTATATATGCGAGGCGTCCTATGAGAGACTCGCATAAATAAGAGAATGCACTGGAATATGATCTTTAATGCTGCACCAGCACAGCTCCCATCATGAAAGGGTTAACATCCTATGTATTACTGTGATAATTGAATCTCTGTTACTGATAAAGATCCCAATGCTGAATCTTGGGTTCCCTTCTATATTTATACCCCCACAATGTGAGGTATACTGGCTTGACTTGGTCTGTCCGTCCAGGCATATATCTCAGCCTAGGGTTATCGGATCTCAATCAAATTTGGTATGGAGTTTCACTTTCATGACATGGTTTCTCTTTTCCATTCTTGAGTTATCCTTCTTTGGTTATCTGGATTTTTTTTTGTCTATGCACAGACATATCCCAAACATGGTTCAATGGATCTCAATTAAATTTGGTATGGAGGTTCACTATCATGACTGCTTTTAAAAGAGTGGCAAATGATAATGCTGATTTTTGGGTCCGTCTGCCTGAGTGTCTCAGTCATAGGTTATAGGTATGCCCACACTAGGCGGTACGCCACATGGGAGTGTCTCAGTCATAGGTTATAGGTATGCCCACACTAGGCGGTACGCCACATGGGAGTGTCTCAGTCATAGGTTATAGGTATGCCCACACTAGGCGGTACGCCACATGGGAGTGTCTCAGTCATAGGTTATAGGTATGCCCACACTAGGCGGTATGCCACATGGGGAGTATGCACTAGATGACCATAGGTCGCCTCGCATATATAAGAGAATGCATTGGCTTAACACATTAAAAATTATAAAATTGTTAAAGAATGTAAGAAAAAATGGTAAAAAGTGTTTTTTTGGTGTTTAGATATCCATATTTGTATGGTTCTATTGAGACAGACCGAAGATATTTTAGGCTGTTGAAGCTTTATTTGGCCGGTTTTGGCCGGTTTGTTGGGTAAAGGGTTAATCCCTTGATTTAAATTTGGTTCCATCCTGCCCATGTTTGAATTTGGCATCTTTGGGGTATGCCAGCACCGGGGTGCAACTTCTAGTTCTTTGGAACATGCGCTTCATATGGAAAGACCTCAGAACATTAAAAGCACATAAATTTTCAGACAGTAAAATATGATATAGTGGTCATACAATACAGACTTTGTGGAGACAAAATATTCCCCAATCTGGGACAAAAATTTTGGAAAAATATGTTGAAATTACTCCAATATATTAATTTTCTCAACTGATATTAAGTTTCAATGATGTATTTTATTGGTTTTTAAAACAGAAAACTGAAGGAAACCTGGGTGGGTGCAGTTGGTAATTCTAATTTGTAGGATGTATAAATCTGTAATATTCTAATTTTATCAAGCTGATTTTTCTCTTTTAGATCTCTTATCACCAAGTGTGAAGAATAAGCTGCAATATTCCCAAAGGTCATACAAACTGTTTGCTGGTATGTTTATCTTACTAAATTACCATTACTCTCACCTGGTATGTTTATCTTACTAAATTACCATTACTCTCACCTGGCATATTTAGCGTATGGCATCGCCGAGTAAAATGTGACTGTAGTTTGAAATACCCTTAGGGTTGAAGTCCAGTATCAAAATGCCAATGAAGGAATCACAGAAACAGTTTCATCCTCATAAAGCCAGACACAAGATCAAAGATAGTAGGAAGCCTACATCTCATTGAAAAATCTGGTCAAATGTTTACACACATCACTTCCATAGAAATGTAATTGGTTAACTTTTTGAAATTTTCTGAGGTTTGCCTGCTATAACTGTATATATTTACATACTAAGTGTTGTCATCACTAAATCCAGCATTCTGATTGGTCGGTGCCCACGTGGCTAGTTGCAGTTATTTCTCGGTGAATGTGCAACGCCTCATAACACCAAGCTCATAACACCATCGATACGTCATTGGGTTTGGAAAGACGAACGCGTAATGTTTTGGGCGCATTTGGAGAAATTGTTCCTATTAACTTTTGCCAAGGGTGCTATTGGGTATTTTGGGCTGTTTTTGTCACGATACACTTTTCGATTTAAATACATTTACAAAAGTGGCTTTTTCGCTAAATGTATATAAATATAAGGATTAACTGTCATGTGGACTATTTTTATGGAGATGTAACCGTGAGGTAAGTGGTCATAACTTGTATGTAAAACCCTTCGGGTTTTACACAAGTTATGTCCACTTACCTCACGGTTACATCTCCATAAAAATAGTCCACATGACAGTTAATCCTTATTTTAAATGGTTCTGAAAATGATGTTCTTATAGAAATATGGTAACCCTTTCTATACTAAAGGATCATTGATGAGTAGATATCACACAGGAAATGTTTAAACTTATTATATAAACATTTCCCTCAACTTTTATTTATCTGTCGTCTGCTTTTATCACGCAAACAGTAGCCTATGTAAACAAATAATGATGTCTTTTCAATATCTATGCATTTAAACTCTAAATATATCACTGATTTTAAAATTTTACGAAAGTAGTTTGCTTCTGACTCCGTTTCCCAATCCAACTTTTTTACGTTTGGGAGATGCAGATTTATTATGTAAACAATAGCACATGCTTGCTATTAAAAACATGGTCCTGAAATCATGAGTCTCACGCCAAAATTGTGAGAGTTAACATGTCTGTCAACCTTTGTAAATTAATTGCATGTACTTCGTTACAATGCAGGTAATTGTGTATTATATAAGCTCCACTGGTCTTTGTTAAGAACACATTAATCACTATTGTAACACAGCTATCCAACTTGTTTATTTCCAAAAATTTCAAATTTATAATAACAATTAATTTCTTCAGATATTAAAAGTCATTAAGGCCAAACAAAAAAAGTATTTTGATTCTCGGGCAATTTTTTTGGAGAATCGATGAGGGAGCGAGGTTTTTATTTTTATTTTTTATTTTTGTTACGGGGATAATGCCCATAGTTAGCATGGGTTTTTATACCTTCCCAGGTTAAGAAAATGTAAGGAGAACATTGTTTTGTATAAACTATTGTATTCCACTATAAAGAATTACAAATTATCACATTGTACTACCCGTACATCAAATCTAAATAAAGAATGACATAAATATGACATTGTACTATCCTACATCATATAGCCTATTATAGGATTTACCAGAATGATATATATATACAATGTATATTTCAAATTACTATTGTTGATATATTTGAAATATGTATGTACCTTTTATAGTATATATCTATTTATATCTATCTATATACTTTAATATTTATCCATCTATAATATAGTAGCTATACATGCTAGCCATAAAAACTTCAAATATTATTATATCAAACCAGCAAACACATCGCCAATACTTGGGGTTTGGGCAGCTTGTGGTGACAATATATCTGGTAGTTATCTTGCCTAGTGTCTGTTTTTTGAATACTAACACATAGACCATTGTATGTCTATAATATTCGATGTTGGAAACAAATAATTTATGTTTTCTAGTTTCCTATTTTCGTGTTATCATTTGACAGCTTCGGTCAAATTGAAATTCGTAATAAAATGGTTCAACTAGGGCCATTTTTCCAGACGAGGCTATGCCAGAGAATCAAAACACTTTCTTTTTTTTGGCCTAAGTCAACATTTTTTTATTTTTAAATTAAAGTTATAAATTTAAGAAATACAAGTTTGTGTTATCTATCTATACAGGTACTCCACTTGTGCTATATTTTATTTTTGGTATGCATGCTTTACCTTCAAGCCTTGAAATAGGGTGTCTGTCATTTGCAGAATGAGGTCCCCAGAGGGTAAATTTAGTGATGCTACCCCGCATAGCGGGCTAGCACCACCAAATTCACCCTCTGGGGACCTCATTCTGTTTACACCTCAGCAGAATGAGGTTCCCAGAGGGTGAATTTGGTGATGCTAGCCTGATTTGTTGTCCGGATGATAAATTTAGTATAGTTTATTGGAATAAATCCAAATTTGGTATATTACTTTCTCCCACCAAAACACAGGTCAAGTTCGAACTTGGGTTCTGTCCGACCATTTTTGGCAGAGTTATGCCCCTTTTTCGACTCAGAAAATTCAGTTTTTCTTATGTTTTTTGGTTTCCGGATGATAACTCGATTTTGGAATGTTTATACGCAAAACCCGTGGATTACATATATCGAAATACAGCTCAAGTCCGAATTTCGTTTTAATCCGATAATTTTTGCGAGAGTTATGGCCCCTTTTTTGACGTAATTTGACTTAGAAAATCCATGAAATTTGTTGTCCGGATGATAACTTTAGTTAGAGTGAACCGATTTCAATCAAATTTGGTATGCGGGTTTATTAGGAGAAAAGACAGCTCAAGTTCGAATTTGGGTTACCAGTTTCCGCCGACCCAAGAGAGGGCGTATATTGCATGCCCAGCGTAGCTCTTGTTTTTTTTTGGCCTTACCTTGTTATTTAATCTTTTTATTGATGTTATAAATAAATCGATATTTGAAAATTAACAAGTGCTTATGTTTTTCTTAAGTCTCCTCCACTTCTCCCTATTTTGGGCTGAAGTCTCCCTAAAATCTCCAGAGGGAGAAGTCACTTCTCCCTGTTTTCAAACCCTAGCTTGGGCCCTGCAATAGACCATCCAATGTATACTTTTATAACTGAATTGGAGAATCCATTTAGTATAAAAAGGGTTAACTAATTCATCTAAAGTGTTTGAATTGTGATTCCATGAGAATATTCTCATATTTACATGAATTCTTATCTGTTGCAGTTGTATTTCATCATGGGAAACAAGCCACAGGCGGACATTACACGACAGCAGTGTTCCACCCAGGAATTAATGGATGGATTCACATAGATGATAGTGCTGTTAAACGTGTTAACCTGCCAGACGTTCTTAAATTCGCTTCTCCAAGAGTGCCATATTTATTGTATTACAGACGCACAGACATAAATCAGTGATTGTAATAATGTATTCTCTTTCAAACGTGTTTGTGTGTGAGACGTTATTTGACTGCCGGAATAATTGTGTAAAGAAACGTGCTATCGGAGTACCAGTCCACTACAGTGTATATATTCATTATGAGTCTGGTAGTTGGGTTGTCAAGAGTTAATGAGTCTATTTAAATATTTATGTTGGGGCTCAGAATGGGTGCTGAGTAATATCAGTTAGGATCAATCATTGTCTAATTATACTCATCCAATACTTTAGTCAATATTGTGAAGTGATATCTTCATTGTTCAAATGCATTTTATAATAGGTTTGATTTATAGACAAAAAATATGAAGGTTGTCCATAGAAATGTTATCCCGCATATCAAAATATTTGTCCAATATCACATTGGTGTAGTTACCATTGAATCAAACTGTCAAAATTTCACAACGGCAATTGAAGAGCTTGAATCTATTTTAAAGGTGCAGACTCCAGTATTTGACAAACTGTTTTACCAAGAGTTTACATCAGTTTCATTGATGATTGAAAATAATTTTGGTGCTAAATTTTGCCTCAGAAATATTGCCACTAATTGAGGTTATCAGACACAATATAAAGTGATGTGAAACACTCCGTTTCGGTGATCAAATAGAAATGTAGAATACTCATGCTCAAAGTTTTACGAATATAAATCCAAATTTACAATACACACTGTCTTTCTTAATATATATGAATGACTCTTGATGGCGAAATCATTTGCATTGGTTTATCACCGTTTGATGCATCCCAAATCGGAATGTAAATATTTACAATTGCGCGTTGCTCAGGTGATGTATTCAATGGAGGGGTGTGGTCGATTTCGTTGAAATTTTCGGCGACGTTAGTAGAATTCTACATTCCTTCAGTTGGCACAGCGCCTGGGTACTAACTTATCAGTTTCATTCACCCGAACAAGTCCATAATATGTCTTTAAGCCTACCATTGATCTTGTTGACTGAATGTCTTCACCTTTTTTGTTCTGTCCTTCACTGGTGTCTGACAGTGATAAAAATTTGCAAAGTATTTTCAACCTATGGCTGTATTCAGCTCCAAATTTATGATACAATAATATTAGAATTCATAGCAATCATTATCTGTCCACTGTTTATATCAAATGTTGCTTCTCACATATAGTGAGCTCAAGAACAAAAAGGGCTAAAATTATCTCCAAACAGTTTATTCTTTGATTTAGAACATTCATGCACCTTTACTTAAAGGGGTACTGTACGCCATTTTCATTAAATTTCCGGTGACAACAACGATCTAATATCGATAATATATAGAAACAAGTAATTTGAGTCGAAGATGTATTCTGTAAACGCTCAGGTTAATAGGCTATCTTAAAATTTAATAATTTAAAAGTTAATAATTTGATATAAATTGAATTTATGACTGGAGCCATAAAATGGCGTCAATTAAATTACGAATTTCCGTAATCAAACAAAGTAATTGAGGGATACTGGATTGTTAAACCGTTCGCACACACGATCGCTTAAAATATTATGATGATACGGGGAGAACACTCAAGCCACTCACTGACTAGCGACGATACAATAACTTAAATGATTATATGGGACTAGTATGCCTATAATATAACTTTTACTTTATTCATTTGGTTGAAAACTGTACAAAAATTACTCGACAACAACAATTTGTATTTTTGCATTCCGGTAAATTTGTCATCCGTAACACTACTTCGTACTCAACAGACTTTCAAATAATGAAAAAAATGTTACCTTATTCTCCGACTCGGAGACTATAGAAACCAACAACAACATTTGGCGTACAGTACCCCTTTAATGAATCTTTCCGCAGTTGTCAATCAAATAGTTATTAGCAGCTATATTCAACCAATCAGGGACTGAGTGGGTTGTTTGCTGCCTTAAAAATTATAATGACATCTTTGTTCACTATAAATTGGATATCAGTGCGTTCTTTCAGTGTTAACCCTTTACCCAACAAACCGGCCAAATAAAGCTTCAACAGCCTAAAATATCTTGGGTCTGTCTCAATAAAACCATACAAATATGGATATCATTGGAACCGGCTCATTGACCACATTGTGATGGTTATAGTTATGCCCTGTGCCAATGCATTCTCTTATATATGCGAGTCGACCATAGGTCGCCTCGCATATATAAGAGAATGCATTGGCCTAAAAAAATCTTTTTTTTACCATTTTTTCTTACATTCTTTAACAATTTTATAATTTTTAATGTGTTAAGCCAATGCATTCTCTTATATATGCGACACGGCCGTTCTGTTGGGTAAAGGGTTAAATTGGCTATTTACATTAAATTGGCTATTTACAACCGCCTGTTTTTGTTGTTTAATCATAATGTACAGAACTTGCAGTTTGTACACAATTAATGATGGAAATTTATCCATGACCATAACAGTGCCTTTCATGTTATTTGAGATGCATTAAATTTTTCAAATTTAAAGATGAAAACAAGATATGTTCTTCACTCAGATCAGATAACATGATGTTAACCCTTTCATGACTGGATTGTTCACTTTTGGTTACGAAACAACTTTTCAGATTTTTTTTATAGTAAAAGTTGTTTCACAATCAAAAGTGAACAATCCAAGTTTCTCAACTTGTCATTGCTCCATATAAACAAGCATACCGGTACATGTAAGCACACAGTCCTCGAAATTGGACAATGCGATGGCAACATGTGGAATCTAACATGTCATACATTTAAGCACATAGTCCTCAAAATTGGACAATGCCATGGCAACATGTGGAATCTAACATTCAGCAGCATTTATTTTTCCGTGGACGTTTTTCCAAATATCGAGGGTTGAAGCAGAGGCTGAAAATCAATTATTGTATTTGAGTAGATGATTGTCTTCTATCAACCGCTATGCTTCTCCCACTGTGGCTGGCTGTGGAATAATCCATTTCACTGCATTACTGAAATCTTCATTCAGATCAGATGACATGATGTTTAACCCTTTCATGACTGGAGTTTCCTGAAATTTTGCGAAAACCCTGTGGCAATGCATTCTCTATTATATACCAGTCTCCCATTGAGAGCCTCACATATATAATAGAATGCATTGACCTAACAATATTGGCCTTCTTGACTTTGTAAGCCAGTGCATTCTCTTAGAGAATGGGCTGGCACAAGATCTTTAATGCTGCACCAGCGCTGCTCCCGTCATTAAAGGGTTTCTAGTAACTCCTTGTTAAATTTATTAGCTTAGTATTCCTATAAATGAATGAATTGGAATCAAATAACTACGCGTAAGGTAGTAATCAATTAATTGTTAAGGGTTAACCAACAACTGCTAATCCCAAGCAAGCCTTGAAATAGTGGGAACCTCATTCTGCTGAGGTGTAAGCAGAATGAGGTCCCCAGAGGGTGAATTTGGTGATGCTAGCTAGCTATGCGGGGTAGCATCACTAAATTCACCCTCTGGGGACCTCATTCTGCAAATGACAGACACACTATTTAAAGGCTTGATCCCAAGACAATAAGGTGACAATAAGTTTATCAAGTCTGTGTCTTTTAAAGTGATGTGAAACACTCTGGTAGGGTGATCAAATAGAAATGGAGAATATCTTGCTCAAAGTAGTTATTTTTGCAATTATATCCAAATTGACAACACACACCGTCATTCTTATATATTAAATAAATGCAGTGACCCTTAGTGTCGAAATCGTTTTCGTTAGTTTATCACCAATAGTTGCTTCGAGAAGTAAATATTTACAATTGAGTAGTTCGGACGATGTTTTCTATGGAGTGGTAATGTCGATTTGCTTGAAAATTTTGGCGATGTTAGTAGAATGCTACATTCCTCCAGTTGGCATAGCTCCTGAATACTAACTTATCAGTTTCATGCACCCGAACAAGTCCATAATATGTCTTTAATATATATAAGTTTGTTATTGATATTGCTTGGGATGGCATCTCAGTGTCATATGCCCTTCAGTTGATATTAGATGAAAATATCAGTGAATTTGGCACTATATCAAACAGTAAAATGTGATTAGCCCTTGAAAGTGCTTAATTTCTTCAATGCATCTTGATGAGATATATATACCTACCTGTTTTGTGCTTTCCCTAGGAATGAGATATTAAAATTTGTATTGATATTTATATGTTACAAGTTGTAAATATAGAGAAGTAGATTTATAAAGATTGTAGGTTTGATTATATTATTTCATAGTGATAATAATCTCCCAGTGAGCAGATATTTGCATTATTCAATTTAATAATTCAATATTTAGTTTTTTAACTGATCTAATCTATGTAATTTTGTAGTTTTCCAGAATTGAAGAAGCATTTTCATAAAGAGACGAAATCTCCCACATCCATTGTGAGAGAAAAGACTTCAGTACCCCATTCTGAGCCCCATAAATGCTATTCAAGTTTATTTTTATATTTGCTTGGTTAGATTTCTTGATATATATTTTCTAGGAATGATTTGTTCTTGTGTTTGTTTTTCCACAGGACTTGCTGTGGCGGCACTCGTGTTGCTGTTTGTTGTTTCAATTTGTAACCTGTTGATCAGCACTTCCTGGCAGGCCTCTGCTTCACCCTTATACCATTGAATGGACTCACCCATTCAGTCATAAAATTATATGTTGGAGTGATCCATTATTTATGTTTAGGGATGTTCAGACACCATTAATAGCAAACGACATAATTTCCCATATTTCTCACAAGTCTCCTGGTGAGCTCAGCTGAAGTCTGTTTACCAGTCTAATAACTCCTGCAATGTATGCATGGTGTAAACTAACCCTTTCCTCACTCAATGTATTCTCCCACCAAGTTAAAAACTATACATTGGAATAGTCTATTATTAATTTGGAGCATGTTCAGCAAATATAAGCTGACGACAGACAAACAGATAATATATAATATAATATAATAATATAATGTAGAAGGATTTGTGTTCATCCATCCATGGGAACAAATGATAATTTCAACAGTCATCCCATGGTCGTTTGTTGAACTTAACTGAACACTTCCTGGGGCAACTACTCATCAATGAGCATTTAGTAAAGAAAGGGTCAGCAGTCTTGTCAGTATGTGTCCTTCCAGTTTAATACCATATTCATTTTAATTTCACAGGGAGGGGGGCTCTCCTACTTCCTGTCTACCCCAAATTCAAAGAATGGAAATTTCAATCATAATGATCACATGAAATTTCTTTGAATAGTTTACCTTTTTGTGATATTTGATAAAATTTGAGACCACATGTGTTTTCTAGTTTTAAACTTTGAAAGTTGTCAGAATTTTCAAATCATTGACTGCACATATTCATATTTAGCCATTTATACCAAAATACAGTTTATTTGTCTCAATTCTCCAACTAATGCAAACTGTATTTTATTCATACTCATAATAATTGTTCATATTTATCTCTATAAATTTTCCAAATTTCTGATTATATTGTCCTCCTTTGGCATACATACACCATATCAGGGAAGAGCCATTTTGCTTGTATAATGGAATCACATTCACTTTTGTTCTTTGTCGAGATTCACATCACTTCTGAATCATGCAATAAATTAGGGATACAAATTTATTTTTCCTTCACCATTTCTTCCATCACTTGTCTTATTAGATTACATGTCAAATAGATGAATGTTCTTATGGCAAGATATGCAGCAAACAATTCATTTTCCATGTGTTTCATTATCATGTAGCACATACATACATGTACCTCCATACCAATCCATCATACTTGACAGCTTAACCCTTTCATGACTGGAGCTTCCTGAAATTTTGAGAAAACCCTGTGCCAATACATTCTCTTATATATACGAATATCTCCCATCGGGAGCCTCGCATATATAAGAGAATGCATTGGCCTAACAATATTCACCTTGACCTTGTAAGCCAGTACATTCTCTTATATGTATGCAAGGCTCCCTATGGCAGATTCGCATATATAAGAGAATGCATCAGCACAGGATCTTTAATGCTGCACCAGCGCAGCTCCCATCATGAAAGATGAAAGGGTTCAAGTGGCCTTTAACCTTTAAAAGCCCATTTAATTTTCGAGACACCGACTATGTTTTTTATAGTGCCTTGATATATGGTTTTAATAACAATCTATGCCATAAAATATGATTTAAATACTATGATTAATCACCATTTGAAACATCTGTGTCTCAGAATATGCCAATAGAGAAATAGAAAACAGCGGAAATTGTAAAAAGGTTTCCCCCATTATGGCTCCCAAAATGCAACAAAATTCAAACTAAAATTGTATTTTCATTGGAAGGGGAATAACTATATCTTGAGATATAGAGTTATTTCCCTTCCATTGAAAATAATGAAACTTGAGCACAGAACACCAAGTCATACCAACAAAAACATGATCACAGTTTATTACAGCAAATAAGATGATAATACATGTACAATGTTTTGGAGCTTCCTCTTTCAAGTGGTACCGGTGTATAATATGGCATATACTTTATATAAAATTATGTGGGCCTTTAACCCTTTACCCAACAAACCGGCCAAAACCGGCCAAATAAAGCTTCAACAGCCTAAAATATCTTCGGTCTGTCTCAATAGAACCATACACATATGGATATCATTGGAACCGGCTCCTTGACCACATTGTGATAGTTACAGTTATGCCCTGTGCCAATGCATTCTCTTATATATGCGAGTCGACCATAGGTCGCCTCGCATATATAAGAGAATGCATTGGCCTAAAAAAAATCCTTTTTTTTACACTTTTTACCATTTTTTCTTACATTCTTTAACAATTTTATAATTTTTAATGTGTTAAGCCAATGCATTCTCTTATATAAGCGAGGCGACCTATGGTCGACTCGCATATATAAGAGAATGCATTGGCACAGGGCCCTTCTGTTGGGTAAAGGGTTAAGCCTAAAGTATGTTGTGCACATTAATACACCATTCAAAGAGAGCTCTTAATGGCCCACCTAATTTTTGAACCCCCAGATAATTTTATATAAAATATATGTCATTATATACCATGGACACATACACATTTTAAATGGTGATGAATTATATTATTTTAATTATAGTTTATGGCATAGATTGTTATTAAAACCGTATATGAAGGCACTATAAAAAACAAATAATCGGTAACTCGAAAATTAAATGGGCCTTTAAACAGGTGCTGGTATTTGTTTATCAAAGTTATATGACAAAAACGTTAAAGTACATATTGATATTTCATTATCAATGCATTCATATAGAATATAAAAGTTATACAGCTATACTGGATTTAAAATGCCTAACAAAAGCAACATGGATTCTCTTGTTTTAATCTTATCAGGAAAATGTAAAAAAAAAAAAATATCCTTATTTTTCTATGCTGAAGAATCCATAGGTCCCATGAAATCTATGAATATTTTACATCCTTGTTCAGAACATGTATAGCCTATATATGAGTATAATATATATAATGTGTCTAATGACCATTGGTCTATTTTGATCCCCGAAAGGTGACTGAAGCAAATAGATGATGTTACACAAAGTTAAACTTGAAGATTTAGGTCTCTGAAAGTTATATATATAACTCATTTCGGGCTATATTAACCCTGAAAATGATAGTTTGGTATACTTCAAATTATGAGAAAATCCTGTATGTGTAAACTGGATGACACTAAACTTCCCCCTTACACAGCTGCCTAACATATGACAATATAGTGCTATTGTAGACAGTAGCAACCTTAGTAAAGCAAAGATTCATTATATCCTATACAGTCTAATAAATGCCACCCGAATCCATTTCCCCCATATGAATGTTCACTTATTGACTTGCATTCAGCTGGTCTCTGCTGCAGCAGCCTAATTCCAATCCGATGTCCTGTGGGTACTATCTGAGTTCCTTGACCTTTGACAACTGACTCAACTTTATAACTAAACAACTATGATAGAATCTTGGTAGAATCAATACAAATGAATCAATGGGAATCAAGTGATTAGATATCGGCGAGTATTCAAAATTCATTAATGGAATAGAGGATCTACAACTCGTCCCCAGTTTATTGCGAAATTTACAATACAAGTCGAGTAAGTTAGGTCTGGGCGAGGTTCAGACCTAATTCACTGGACAGTTTTATAAATTTCTCCATAAACTGGGGATGAGTTGTAGATTCTATTTATTACTTGATCCAAAACCTCCATAAAACTTACTTAAATCAATAAATGCAACGTGAAACTTAACAGCAGCTTCTATAAGGCCTGCGATGATGTTTCACGTAATTATGCGTTGTTTACCCACGTAAAGAAATTATCCCAGATTAAAATCAGACTCTTTGACATATTTAATGCCATAAAATTAATGAAATATTTGTTCAAACTAAATAAACAATATTCACAAACATTGATTATGTAGCATAAGGAATGTAAACAGACAACAAGCCGGAAGTCAAATGTCACGTTTGTGCAACAATAATACATTTCATTTTGGAGTACACCTGGCACTATTTGTGTTATACAATGACCATTTTATACAGTAATGGTCTAAGTAATCGACTTCTTAACCACAGCAGAATTATGGGTAACTTTCCGATGAATGGCAACAAGCCATATTTCCAACTAAATCCTGAAAAGTTACCCATAATTCTGCTGTGTTTAAGGAGTCGATTACTTAGGGCATTACTGTACACCTGGCACTATTTGTTTTACACAATGACCATTGTATATCATTATTACAGAATGGGTTTAACCCTTTACCCAACAAAACGGCCAAAACCGGCCAAATAAAGCTTCAACAGCCTAAAATATCTTCGGTCTGTCTCAATAGAACCAAACAAATATGGATATCATTGGAACCGGCTCCTTGACCACATTGTGATAGTTACAGTTATGCCCTGTGCCAATGCATTCTCTTATATATGCGAGTCGACCATAGGTCGCCTCGCATATATAAGAGAATGCATTGGCCTAAAAAACACTTTTTACCATTTTTTCTTACATTCTTTAACAATTTTATAATTTTTAATGTGTTAAGCCAATGCATTCTCTTATATATGCGAGGCGACCTATGGTCGACTCGCATATATAAGAGAATGCATTGGCACAGGGCCCTTCTGTTGGGTAAAGGGTTAATGAATGGAATAAGGGTTGGATCATGTAATAAAGCAACTTCCTGTTGCATCAAGAAGAGATTAAAACAGCATTGAAGTTTATATGAAACTTCATATATGTCTTCATGGGAATGCTGTCCAGTGGCATTCATTTCAGACTCTTTGTACAAATCTATACAGATCTTGGTATCTCTGTATTTTTGTCCACATAACATCACATTCATCACTGAATGATTATGGCTTGTTTTACCAGATGACTGTCTAGAATATTAATTCAGTATGTATAGTGAATCAACAGAATAAACCATTGAATCAAACTTGTTCATTATTTTTCAGAACTTAACCCATTCTTTATTAAATGGATTCTCCCACTTAGTAATAAAAGTATACATTGGAAGGGTCTATTATTCATCTGGAAGGATGTTCAGGAAATATGAGCAGATGAATAAAAAGGGAAGAAGGAATCCTATTCATTGGTGGGAAATGTTCAGATAATAAGTTCAACATACGACTTATGGTCTTATTACCTGAACATTTCAGGATACCTACTTGTCAATGAGTATTTAGTATAGAAAGGGATAAAGATGCCATTTTGCTGCTGAAACTACATTATGTATGTGTTTCCTCTGTTTTGTGTAATGTTAGATATCACTACGTTTGTTATGTACAGTCTACAATGTTTTTGATACATTTTACAGGGGGCATAATGCAATGTCACGATGACAAACAACAAACTGAAAAATTATACCAGTATGTTGCCCACCTGGAAGGATAATTCGAAAATTCGTCCATCTCGATTATACTCCAAATCAATGGAATATCAATGTTTGATATTGACAGAAGAACTTGTGGTATTGTGGACTAGTTTTAGTCTTCTGAAAACGTCTGAAACCATCAAGTCCATTTGGCATGGAGTGTTTTTTATCAGTGCTCAGACAGCTACTTTGCGATGACATGATCTGTTATCTCTGTTATACTGTTCAGACAGGCGCATTGAATTATAATGCAGACCTTCTGATTGTAGCTGATAAGTTCGATATTGGAATAAATTCAATATTGCAGACCAATGTATCTGTTGTAAGAAAACATATGACAATGCCAAGCCTCAACTTCCCAACATCTAAATTTATTCCCTCTGAAAAAGATATCTGACAAAACCAGGCCAATTCGTCTAATATTTGGTCTGACGGGTCCCTGAATAATTAGATCCAGATCAGTACACAGGTTGGTCAAATAAGGACAGCTTGGCGGTTTAACACTTTATAGCTCATCTGATAGTCCTCACTCCTCATCTGTCCGTCTGTCAACAATTGTCTTCTCCAACTGCAAGACCGAATGGGGTCATATTTGGTGTGGATAGTTCCCAGAAGAAAGGGATTCAGATTGTTCAAATGGGGTCACCAGGTCAAATATGGGTGGAGCCAGGGACATAACTATTTTCCGCCATAGTATTTCTTAAAACGTCTTAAGAACCATCCGATTTCGCTTATATTTGGTATGGAGGTTCCTTGTTTGACGAATTCAAATGAGTCATATTGTCAAATATGGGCGGAACCAGGGACATAACTATTTCCTGCGATAGTAATTCTTAAAATGACTTCTTAAAGGGGTACTGTACACTAAATCCGGCCATTTATGGGACCATCTCCTTTTATCCTCATCAGAATATAGGCAACAAATGAATGAATTTGAGCCATGGATTAGTGCCAAATACACTCAATCACTCATGCGCTCTTAAGAATGATGCAAACAACATGGTAATTATAATGAAAATGAATTTATGACATATATTCCTCGCGTTATTTTTTCGACTTTATAAGGTTCCCTTTCAAACCTTCAAAAAGTTCCCATGTTTTGTACTGGTGTAATATGATCTCTACGGGCATTAGCCAGAGTAGAGATTCATATGGCATGATCCAGGTAATGTCATGCCTCAAACAAAAACACTTAGAAATTTCAGACCAAAATTGGGTTGAGATTGTTCTGATAATTTTATTATCCAACCAATGTGAGAGTCTAATATTTTCCTGCTTCTGTTAATTTCTTTTAAACTAGTTCGAAAAGTATGGAAGCTTATCAGTGCCACCTAAAAAAAATGCTATCTCATAATTAGGAGATAGTATCTCCTAATTAGAACTTAGTGACTCCTAATTATGAGATATTATCTCCTAATTAGGACTTAGTATCTCATAATTAGGACTTAGTATCTCCTAATTATGAGATATTATCTCCTAATTAGGACTTAGTATATCCTAATTAGGAGATACTATCTCCTATACGCTTCCATGGAAAAGACTATACAAATACATTTTGATGTGAATAAAACACAGACAAAATGGAAGATTGTCTATATTAATTGTCTGCTAGCTGATACGGGTTCCCTTTGGGAGCCTTTATTCAGTATTGGGGGGGGGCTTGTGGCCCCCTGTGTGCGTTACGGATCTGAAGCCCCTGCATTTTTATCTTAGACAGAGCCTTCTAGCATTCTGTTGCATTTTGGGTGCCAGAGGGGGAAAGTCTTCAGCAGTTTTCTATTTCTCTGTGGGCATCTTCTGAGACAGATGTTTCAAATAGTGATGAATTATAGTATTTTAATCATATTTTATGGTATAGATTGTTATTAAAACCGTATATCAAGTCACTATAAAAAAAATAATCGGCGACTCGAAAATTAAGTGGGCCTTTAATAGTTTTTTTTAATAACATTTTGAAAAACTAACGCCGTTATAACATCCGCCAGCAGGGGAACCCGGAGTCACCCAAATTTGGTTAAAACATCGACGTATATTTAATATAGATCGATGGTTAAAATCGGTCCAGGTGTCAGGGACCAACATCCGGGGAGACATTGCAGCGTGATCAAGTTGTTTATTCCTGATGCAGCTGAGCAAAATATCTGAATCCAACAGCTGAATCCAAACGATATTTTGCCCAGTTCTGATTAAAACCATACTCAGACTCTAAAAGTAGTCTGAGTATGGTTTTAATCAGAACTGTATTTTTGCCTTGATGGAGAGTCTAACAAGATAGAGTTCTCCCGCTTGCTATACACTACGAACTTTTCAGCGAGATCGTCGGAAGTTTCTATTCTAAAAACTATACCAACCCATAAAACTGTCCCAAAAGCACGGGGGAGAACTGCGACGTGAGGATCGGTGGCATTCCGATAAAGAGACGGTGGAATTCCGATAAAGAGACGGTGGAAATCCGATAAACGAGACGGTTCGCTTTCGGCGACAAGCGAGATTTTCTTCGTGTTTGGGCATTCAAACGGAATTGCCGTGACAAATCAGGTTTCATATCATCATATCGTTATTTAAGTTACTAATATCCATCATAATCTAGATGATACAGTGACTAAAACCAAGAGAATAGCCATTTAAAAGTCACGCGACGGTTCGTTTTCCGATAAAAGACACGCGACGGTTCGTTTTTATCGGAAAACGAACCGTCGCGTGACTTTTAAATGGCGATTCTATTGGTTTTACTCACTGTAGCGTCTAGATTTTGATGGATATTAGTAACTAAAATAACGATATGATGATATGAAACCTGATTTGTCACGGCAATTCCGTTTGAATGCCCAAACACGAAGAAAATCTCGTTTGTCGCCGAAAGCGAATCGTCTCGTTTATCGGATTTCCACCGTCTCTTTATCGGAATGCCACCGATCCTCACGTGGCGGAGTCACGTCGCAGTTCTCCAAGGTTGTATGCATTATATAATCGAAATAAAATCTATATTAATTGATAATATGGGGTATTTCGGACTTTTATTGGTGCAATTCTTACAGATCGTGGCACAATTTAAAAAAAATCTCAACAGCATGTGGAAAATCAACTACCGTAAGTGTGTGAAGAATTGAGTATGTCATAACCCAGAATGTCTTATATCGAATATATCGAAATGAACGTACAGGAATGCTAATGAAATGATGGCCTAATTCAGGGCCCATCAAAGGATGCAGGGACAGTATTATGCTGACGTGATGATATTCACATGCTTGGGTCGGTTATTTGTGTGAATAAATGTGTCGACATATTGCAATTTATTGATAGGAAAATCAAACTATTAGAAAAAATTATACTCAAAACTACTAAAATTTGGCAAGAAATTTCCAGCCAATTTTGTGTCAGTCATGAAATTTCCAACTATTGAACATTTTGGCCAAAATGGGGGTGGCTATATGCGCCTCGAGTAACGACTGAGCTACCGCCCTCACCAAATTAACATGTGTGAGCATGGTGCATCCTTTATTATATAGGGCATAACAAAACATTGTACTACCCCAGCCTTCCAGGTAGTGACACCTGGCACTTTTAATCCAAGATGGCCGCCAAAATGGCGTCCACATTTTGGAAAATGGCGATTTTCCCTGATTTTCCTACGGATTTCAGATACAAAATTACATATATATCCCGATGAAAATGGTGGAATATGGGCTACTTTTTAATTAGTGTGTCTCACAGAAATTAAAATTTCAGAAGCTCGTGGATTAAATAAAAGTGTCAATGACACTGTAGCTCAAATTGGAGGGGGTAATTTCATGTAATACAGTCAATGGAGCTATTTGGAATGAAGAAAGTTGAAATGTCTAAGTAAAACTAGATGTCAACACGAAGAGATATATATTAAGTAAAACCCAATATGCATGGCCACTGGCGGCAATGTTTTCTAATGAAATTCCAAAAACTTTGATAGCTCCCATAGATTATATGCTTGAAATTTGTGCCCACCCAGCTTTAATTCTGTGAGAAATTTTAAGGCCTTAATTGTGTATCAAGTTTGCGCAAACACCAGAAAACAACAAACTAAAGTTGTGCATATACGATAGTAGTTTCGTATCCGTGGCATATTAAAGTTATTTAAAAAAATGGATGTCAATCAGTATAGAGCAATTTGAAAGTTTGGGTTAAAGTCACGGAAGTCGTGGATTTCATGAATGGATGCCTGCACGCCCTGGACTATAGTGTCCGAAATCACCCAACAGGAATTTGAAGGGGACACAAAAGGGTACGTGTTTCCAAATTCCAATATGGCAAATCCAAAAGGTTGAGTTTGGGGTTTTATCTCATTTTAAACCACATAATTGAACATGCATGGTTATCGCTCATGATTTGGTTTCAATATGTTATCAGGACGTATACAGTTTTGACATACATTAAAAACAAAACAAAACAACAAAAACTATCATCAATTTTAAAGAGCGTTCCTGGTAATATCTCAAATATATTCGAGCTCAATCAACATTTAAAATGAAGGTCGTGGTTGGTTGACAAGTAAAACACACCAGTGGCAAGTGGGTTTATAAAAGCATGTATCATAATAAAGAGTTAGATGTTTGTCCCATTGTGGAGATTCATACTGTCCGACGTCACCTCGCTGTCCAAAGTCACCCCAGTATTTATTGGTATCACAAAATGAATATATGATATCACGAATTCTAATTAGTAATATCATAAAATGAATTCAAGCTCTGATCGTAAAAACAAATATATGTTATCACAGAAAAGCATTTATATATATAGAGTGACATCAATAATTCGATTTTAAGATAGCATAAATTCATTTTATGATATCAATAAGTATTTTATGATATCACTCTTCAAATGCATTGAGATTATCTGCCACTAAATGGATTTAGTGATATCAATAAATAGTCTTAAAATTTCATCCGATTTATTGATATCACAAAATGAATATTAGATCATGCCATCTTTACTCTGGCTAATTTACGCCCGTAGCCAGAGTACATTGAGATTCATGGCATGATCTAAATGCATATATGATATAAGAAATTCGAATAAGTGATCGATATCACAAGATGAATACCGGTAGCCTATATGATATGTCATACAATCTAATATGTGATAATACTATAAATGCTTACAATTTTATGATATCGATCATCTGGGGTGAAGGAAAAGATCACTCGATCTTTTCGACCATCCCGGGCGCTTCGCGCCCATCTACTCACTCACAAATATCGATCATATAGGCCTATTCGATTTTGTGATATCATATACCTTACAGGTATTTAAATTCGCGCAGTAATATTTTTCGCTCAGTTTTCAATTCGCGCACTTTGAATTCGCGTACCGTGCTGCGCGAATTCAAAACTGACAAAGATATTTTTTGTAAAAGACTTACAAGTATCTGATGATAGTTTCAGTCCCTAATCGTTCCAGAAGGTACCTGTGTATATTAAAAGACCACCACAATGACAATTAACATTTTGTTGAGACGATGGGTGGTTATGTGCTCAAAATAATCATTCTGACACTCACATGGTTACGGCTGGGACTAATATATTATATTATATGTTATATTAGTCCCAGGTTATGGAAATCAATGAAATGAAGTACATCTAAAACAATCACGTGTATATATGGCTAACTTGAGAGAAATTCAACATGTGGCTGCGAGTGTTTCAAATAGTTGGTTTGACATATTTAACTCAGACAGCATGACTACGTTGTCACTCTAATTAGGGGAGGGATTACGGCTGGGGGATTACGGCTTATGTGGGACTAAGCTTGTGTGTGCACTTACTCTTTGTTGTAACAATAACAACTAATTAGAGGGTCTTGATTAACTCATTTTTAGTAATGACAGATTTTATTAGACTTATTAGAATGGATGAAACATATTTACACAAGCTGATAACATAAGGTGTCACAGAAATACAAACAAAACAATTTAAAATACATTTATAACCGGCATTCTTTATTTGAAACATACAAAATCAACTAATAGTCTTATCTTGTTATCTTCTTGTCTTGTTGTCGTCTTATTTCTTTGCCTTGCCGATTCTGTAGATCTTGGTCACTTCTTGTAGGAATTCCGATGTTCTGATGTCCTTTTCTCTGTATTTCGCCCATATGTTGCTGATCTTCGTATCTATTGTACTTCTTCCTGACGTCTGTCTCGAGATCCCTGGCTGCAACGGCAATTTCGACATGGGCTGCTACAAGTTGAAGAATTGGCACCAGCTTGTAGAATGATAGGCGTTGGCCAGACTTGCTGTTAATCCTTCGGTGCCATGCTGAAACGAAGAACGAATTGTTTATTATATATTATTTATATATTTTTATTATATGTGTTATTAACCATTTGTTGTGAAGAATGAGTTGTTTATTAAAATATGTGTAAACACATTAACCATTTGTTTAACTTATATCTTATAAAGAGCGTTTATTACTTATTAGTAATAAAGAGCGTTTATTACTTTTTATTGACATGAAAAATATATTTACCTTCTATGTGGTTGTTTGTTCGAACTTAATACACGGGTAGTCAATGAGCTGATTTTGACGGAGGTTGTACGAAGGCATGATGAAGATGTGATATGGTGAAGTCAATTTCATTCAACTCTATAGTCTAAAAGTCGTTAGATCTGATGCGGTAAAACAAACAACTGATCAGTCCTAACTGAAATGCACTCAGCAAACTTACCTTATCATAAACCTAAATTATGTCAAACAAACTAATGACAAAACATCATAAAAATAATAACAAAAGTAATAACAAAAGTAATTTATTCTTGTAAAATATTCACTCATAAAACATACAAATAAACTTACCAGTTCTAAAATTATCTCAAACAAAACATCATAAAAGTAATAGCTTCATTTAATTTAATTTATTCATGTAATATATTATTTAAAAATATGTCCACATAATTCATAAAACTTAAAACATAAAATCTCCCACCCCAATATATTGGTATAAACCTAGGAAGATTCGGCCGATAAAACCAGCCGAATCTTCCCTGTCGAATCTTCCCTGCCGAATCTTCCCTCCGCCGAATCTTCACGGACCCCCATGGTGTATGGAGATATGCTTTTGTGTCCATTCGTACGGGAATATGTGTACGTCTTACAAGTATTGAAACATCTAAGAATTTACCATGACTTGCATATGAATAATGATGTTGAGAATGCATATTGATGTCCGCATGTCAATATAATTGTCTATAATTATACTCAGTCCAACTGTCTGTAATGTACATGTAACTCAATATAGCTGATTGCCCCTGTGATTTGGTATAAACTCAGGAATCGTACTATTTTTTCGCTCAGTTTTAAATTCGCGCACCCATCGGTGCGCGAAAAATAGTAGGCCTACGGTATACTGCGCGAATTTAAATACGAGTAAGGTAGGCCCTATTCATTATATATTGATATAATAAAATATGTAATAAATAGAAGAACGGCGCCCTATATTCTTTGCCGAATGGGTTCTCCCATTCAATAAATAAAAGTTTAAATTGGAATGACCTCTTTTTCATTTGCAGATGATGTTCAGGAGATCAAGGCCAAAATTACATATATATATATATATACGCGCGTATACACCAGCCAGAGATAGGCCTACAGGCGGATAATAGGCCTACACATTGCAGGAGTTTCAACATTGAGCATACAGTAACAGTTCAGAACATGTTGGTTCGATCCTCCCGTGGGCGGTTAACAAACCATACTAGATACTATGATCAATAAGAATAAATTGATATGAGTTTAATACTTCGCGCTTAAAATTGAGTGGAGTCGGCGTCTATACAGTCAGATCTTTAGACTCGTAATGGATTTGAATGACATGTTCTGAAAGAGAAACGCCGCGCACCACATGATACCATCGCCCACAAGTGAACCGCGATCTTCCAATTCATTCTTTTCAACATTCCACTAAAAAGAATCTACGTTGAATAATGTGTTCAAAGGAATATCACTGAAGGGCTGTTCTTTGGATTCGTGTCGTGACCTGCACGGAGTCAGCGGAACAAGTGCTCTGTGGTCGCACGCGTAATCTCTGTCTCGAGATATGTCATCCGACGGCGATTCGAGTCAGAGTATGGCGCTCAGTTTAACCGAGGAAATAATTCGAAAAAGAGTGAATTTACAGCACGACAATTTAGGTGAGTATCGCTCATACACGTAGCATTAACTATTATTAACCAGAACATGTGACAAATATGAAAAATAGTGAATTAAATCAAAAATAATTTTCCATAGAGACCGTGGTGTCTTCGATTTAACCGGTGGTACAGACTTGAGTTCAATCGGGAACTTTATTTTAGTTTGTGATTTGAATAAAACCTACGTCTTCGCGGCGAGATGTGAGCATGTCAAGCTTAGATGTTTCCAGATCATGGGGATCCCTTGTAAGTCTGAAATCACGCTAAAAAAGAGTATGAGAACTGATATAATTGCACATGATTAGTTTGTTTACAAACATCAACATTCGACCTTGAGAAAGGGGCGTGTCCAAACTCGCTAACATGTGGCGCGGAATTCAAATTTAAATAGGCCTACTCCACTAATTATTTAGATCAATTTTGTACATAAATAAAAACGAATGATTTTTAGAGTTAATAAATAATTAAATGTTTAGACTAGTCTATTTGTTAAGATTTGAACAATTAAATTAACATTTCATAGGGCCAAAAAAGACATTACAAGGCCTAGTCCAACAAATTAGACTATTCGGATTAAGATATATTTTAATATTTGGACATTTACGATTATCTTAATCCTTATATGAAGAATTAAGAGGTTCGTAAATGTCCAAATATTAAAATTCCTCTTAATCCGAAAGTCTAATTTGTTGGACTATAAAATGCCTAAATAAAATAGTGTCAGATGTTTTCAGTAGGGGAAAACAATTAGGCCATTTAGGGGCGGGTGGCGGAAAATTAATTAAATTTAAAAAAATAATTTTGTTAGAAACATCCATGTATGGAATATAGTCATTCTGTCACCTCAAATTATACAATAAGACACAATTGATGAGCTCATTACCCTGAATATTATTGGTTGAGATAATGCCTTGGTATGGTAGTATTTTTAAATTGATAAAAACCGAGCATGACATCAACTGTGCACTGGTTGAACTGGCCTGTATACACAAGGACTTCACTTCTTAAAACACTGACTTCCAGTGTAAATAATGCAGATCGGTGAATGATTAGTACAGTTTTACTATGATCAGAGATCGATAAACACCATTTTGGTTTGGCTTTTGTGTTAATTTATTTTATTTTTCAATAGGTCGATAAAATTAGTAGGGGCGGAGGTCTGTACTAGGGGCCGGCGGGTTACCAGTACCGTACTGGAAACATTACTATTTTCTTTTGTAAGCCTAAAAGTTGTTTCCGCTAAAGGGCTGAAAAAATTAGGGTTGGTAGGCAGGTAGGCCTAAAACTATTTTATTTTACAATTTTTAAAATTTATTTTTTAACAATACGCTGTCCTCATCGCTAACCCTCCAATATCAACACCTTAATCTCAGACAAGTCATCGAATATAATATTAATATTCTCTATTCTTTTCCATATGAGTAAGGCCTTAAATAATAATTATTCAGAGGTAGGAACATATTAAAGTACATGGGAGATATCTTCAGCACTCTAATTTATTATTTTATTTTGGTCATAAAACTATTTGTGTCATCTAACATAAAGTTCCCAAAAGGGTCTTTCCCTATAAATAGTACATATACATGTGTAACTATTTTATAATACAATACCTTACACGTATTTATATTCATGCAGTACTATTTTTCGCACATGCATGAATTTAAAACTAAGCGAAAAATAGTACGGTATGACTCAAAGAGTTTAGCGACCAAGCAGGAAAACACAGGTGTTTGTGTTTAATTAATATACATGCATGTGGTTGTTGGTGTCACATTACTTAATTGAATTTCATGTTAGTGATGCCCTTAACTATTGAACTAACATAAATATTATTGGCTTGACTCAATTCAAATATTTTTTTACCCCAGGACCCAAAGAAATAGTAATTTAGGGGCGTTAAATCTGATTATGTATCTTCAAACAAATTAGTTATTTACACTACATTGGATTCCTATAATTTCATCAATGCGGAATTGGGGGCAGGTGTTTGGGTCAAAGATTTTATTCAGACACGTGGCATCATATAACCACAATTCAAAGTTGTTACAAATTTGACAGTTTCTAAAAAATCTAAATCTCATAGAGCTGAATGTTAAAGGGACTCAAGTCACTTATAGTGGTAAATGTGCAACAATATTAAAAGTATTATTAAAATTATATTAAAAATGTAAAAACAGCACCACAAAGAAGAACCAGGATAAATAGATAAACTTTCTTCTTATATTCATTTTTGATAACTCTCCAATAATGATATGTCTTGTGTTTAAATCATTGTTATGTCAGAATATTTTTCTATGCTTTGACCTTTTCCAATGTTTACTTTAAAATATCGACTGAACTTTGGTATCTTATTGGACTAATTGGGCTTCCATCGTTAGTTCCACTGTAACAGACTTTTATAAAATTTATGATATTTCGCACAAACCCACTTTGAAAACTTAAGGGAGTGACTTCCTCAACTCAAGTTAATTCTTTTTTATTTCTGTAGCTAAAGAAATGGTCATTTTGGAATGTGAAATCAGATGGGATCTCTTATTTCAAAGAATAGCTAGAAATATTGTCTCAAGGATGATCAATTTTGTCTGTTTCTGATTTTCAGATGATGTGAAGTCACTTTCATTACCCGGAACATACCATGAAAAAGTTGTGTCATTGGGAAAATCTCTGAAGAAGTTCAGTCGGCTGAAGCATGCTGACTTGTCAAGGAATGCCATTACTTGTCTCCAGGTATATTTAATTAATTAAAGCTGTATATAACCCAAATCCCTGTGGTGTATTTTAACCATACTTTTCATGATTTTAGTTTACCCCCATGAATATAGTTAATGGTTAGTTTACTGGATTTCCAGTCCTTTGAGTTTGAGGCGTACAATTGCACATGTCTGGAATTGAAAAGTACTGCACTGCACAAAAAGTTGCGCGCATCACAATCCTTGTGATAAAATAAAAACATTAAGTGTTGGGTTAACAGCGATCATTGGAGAAAAACTATAGCATAAAAAGTTATACAACAAAGTGTTTTTGAACCCATCACGGCCATTGCGTTCTTTACACTGTGTGTGTGTCGCAGACAATCAAAGGAATCAAAGACAATACGTTGTAAAAACAATCATTGTCATTGCAACGGCATCACTTAAGCACATGTGCGTCATGGTGATAGATAGATTCTGACTCTTTGAGTAACAATGAAACAATGAAACGAGAATGAAGAAATGGTACATTTAACCAGTTTCCATGATGACTTGACAGTGACAATGTGATCCAACTCAGGAGTCAGCACTGTGTAAAATGATCCCTGGAAGGAACTTTTTGGTGAAGTAACCAACAATGAACACTTTTATTTTGTTTGAAGTTTTATTTTACGAAAACAGCACAAAGCAATATTATTGTATGTACTATATACCTGTTTACATACATATGTCATTTCTCAGTGGGTGCAACAAGACAAATTTGTGCACCTAGATCCAATATCAGGCGCACAATAAACTGAGCCAGAATTTAAGGACTGGATTACATACTCCATACTTCTATCTTATTGTCGTAAAAAGGGTCATGCTAGTACAAATCAAGTGGCTGGTTCAATTGGGACAAGCCCAGACCAGCTCTTGGTATGATCACAAAGTACAGTAAATTGTAATTCACACAATATGTCTGTTGTAATCTATCGACAACAAAATAACTTTTAAATAAGTTCGCCCTAAAATCGAATCCATCACATGAGACCAATTGACGGACAGTAATTTTCTGTCTCATATGTTGTTATTTTTGAATATCAACCTGTATTTAAAATGAATTAATTAAATTACTAGTACGATGGAAATTTCTGAATTTTGCGTATTCATCAGGCCTTCGATTTTGAAAAATGCAGGTGCTTAGTTTATTGTGCACCTGATTTGGGATCCAGATGTGCAATTTTTCTTTGGAGCACCTAATGGGAAATATAAGTTATAAATGATGCACGTGCATTTAAACATGTATATAATACATTCACTATAACATTGATTTCTGCTATTTTAATAAAAGAAAACTTCAAACAAAATTAAAGTGTTCATTGTTGGATTACTTCAACAAAAAGTTTCTTCCTGGGATCGTTTTGTAAACCACTGACGCAAGGGAATATATTCCCTAGCCGACGTGGGATCGCATGGTTACTGATATGTCATGATGGCAATTTGGTAATCCGTACCATTTACTCTTTTCTGGTTCATAAGGGCTTGTGTCTGTTCAATTGTAACTCGGAACTGTCACATGTGAGTATTGAGCGATGACGTCGTAATATAATTGATTAATTGACAACATTGTCTCTTTGATCCATTGATGATCACTTTGTTTGTCTGCTACACACATATTGAATAGTACATATGCACAGACCATTACGGGTTTGATAAAAAACACTCCAGTGTATAACCTTGATGCTATGAATTTTACGACAATCGTTGTTAATTCAACCTTTACTGTGCCGCATTTGATTAATTATTCATTGAGTAAACTTAACCAAGATTGTGGGACACGCAACTTTTTGCAATGCTACTTTTCAATTACAGGTGCACGTTGGCTCGCAAGAGCAATTGTGCACTCAAAATCAAAGGACTGAGTCATGGTGAGCAAAATCTTTCAGGAGTGCGACAATCGTGAATTTGTATTTGTCCACCAATATGATGTGTGCCAGGAGCCAAACAAGTAAATAATGAAATATTTCTAACGATAAGTTTCCAGTAATTATTTGGGGACACCTGTTTTATATGCCAAAGTCATATCCGAAGGCCGCAGCTCTTAGTGGGGGAGGGTATGGGAAGGGTGGCCAAAAATGACAATTTATTGCTTTATTTGTTGAATTTGTGTTAGTTTGTTTTCTAGTAAAGGTCAAAAACAAATTACCTGAGTATTTTTTTTTCTTTCCATCTGTTTTTTGGGCGCCTGGAGTTTGGGCACCCATTCCTGTTACAGGTACCAAAACTGGCCTGGATACTACCCTGATTTGAAAGTTTGAAACTGATCTGTATCAACCTAATATGTAAAATACTCATATATGGATTACGGTAATGGATTATGGACTTGGATTTGCCTCAGAAAGACTTACTCAAGGCACAGAAGTTAGAAAATCAGGCCCCGAATTTTCTTTAGTCTGGAACAATAAAGAGTGATTCTTGTTAGTTTATTTCTGATATGGTAAACATAAAGAGCATTTATTTCACTTCTGTGCGAAAAACTGAAAACAGCTGGAACATTGCGGTGAATTGGCCAAATATTTTCAGTGTATATAAAACCTGTAGATTAGTTTTTTGTTTATATATGGAACTAGTCCGAACTACCTTATCCATCCTTCCAAACTGCATGTCCAGACACCATTTAGAGGTTCATATAACCTTTTGAATCGGGCTGTTACTAATTTAACTCAATTTTGTTCAACATCATGAATGTTAAACAAGGCCTTTGGAATGAAGCAAAAGACCATGGAATTTTTATCCCGGATTCTGGCTGATCTGGTCCATTTTTGCACTAAAAGCAGGGTTAATACACCAGTCTGGAATCCTGGAAAGTTTCAAAATTAAAACAAAACATCTCCAGGTCTGGGTAAGTTATGGAAAATTGCACCTTTTAACCTCACTATAGCAAAGTTGAGGAAAATTTCACACTCTCAGATGTTGTTCTGGAAAGTCATGGAATTTAAAATTATCCATAAATTACACTTGAAGTTGAAGAACATGGGTAAATTTCATGTGTTGACAATATCATATGACTCATAAGATAAGACTAATTTAACTGATATTGAAACCAATTTGTAAAGAGAGTTGAACTATTTAAGCTCTACCTCTGGAAAAGTTGTGGAATTTCATTTGTTTGAGATCATGGAAAATCCTGGTAAAGTCATGGAATTTTATCATTGAATTAACAGCCCTGTTAATTAGTGTTGGCTATCGGCTGAGCCGAGGCAAATGCCTAAGCAAAAAGAAATTTCATCAGCTATTATTTAACCTAGGCATATTTCACAGCCCACCGTTGTTTTGTGCAAAATTGAAACAAATTGCTGGAGATTTTGTTGAGATAATGTTGCACTGTGGAAGTCTGCAGACAGCATAAATTCTACTGATAATGGAGATAACAAGGATTATCTTGATAATCAGCAATTTTAAACCAAACCCAACCAAAGTTTGCCTTGAATGGCATGATAATGGAGTAAAGTTCCAATTATAAACTAAAGTTATATGTCTAGAGCATGCGGATCCTATGCTTTTTAGCCGAAGAACAATTTCTGAAAATGATTAATCCACAAGGAGTTTTCAAACGCTTATTTATTATCGAAACAAGTTTGGCAGGGGATATAGATAATTTCAAATGGGTTCAGTCCGCCTGTCTGTCCACATGGCTGTCTGTAACAACTTTGGAGCCCTCAGTCATCATATGATGGATATGAATCATCTTTGAAACATGAAACACCATGGGGGATGGGAAATCCACGTGGAACAGGTCCATCCATTTCATGCTGAGTGATAGCCCTTGGAGTGAAAAGCGTCTGCACCAAATATAAAATGGTAAAATGAACTATTAATATATACCGAGTGACCAACTTACAATTTATAAATGAGGAAAATAAACTCCGCTTCTAAAAAAAAAACTTTCTTCTGCCACTATTATATTATCAGAAAATTGCATCAATGAGCAATCAATATGTACCCTAATCAAACTTTCTTATATCCTGGACTCTCAAATCAAGATTTTTTATATCTGATACCCTAGTCAACACAGCCATGCATACTTAACCAATTTATCCCAAATCTCCGCCTCCCCATGGAGGACTTTATTCAAAATATATTTTCTGCTTTTTGATTCAAATGGATAACATCGGAAATATAATAATTTTCCATCATTCCATGAGATTGGATTTAATTGCTAAGTCGGTTCTATTATTCGAGAGGAGAGATCTCCTGAACTTGTAGCTCTCCATACAAAAATGGCGAAGGTCATAATTATGTATAAATGTAATCATAATTAGTTTTTCTTCGAGCTGTCGTCAGAAGACCCAGATAACAGACCATATGAAATTCATTTGAAACAACTTCCCAATGGTGTATAATAATAATATTGACCACTTTATGATTTTCAAACATGGACTATCCCTTTAGCCCTTATATGACCACTGCCAAAAAAAAATAATTGTTGATTGGTGTCATGCTATTAACTGTTTCTCACCAAAATGTATTTGATACGGTAGCAGTGCATACACCTCTGAATGTGAATCGTCACTTTGTAAATTAAATTTCACCAGGCACTAATTGGATCATTCCCACCAACTGATCATGGTATTTTACCCCAAAAATAATGCTCAAATGTCCATGATGTCACCATATTCAGCCAAGCCTGTTGAGTCAACACTGCATGTGCTTCAATATATGCATAAGCAAGATCAACTGTTCTTAATGAGCCAATAATTCCCGGGTCCACTTAGTACATGAACGTACATACACAAATTAGAACGTAATCATGTAATGCTGCGATTGCAATCCAAATTTATACCTATTTGTATTAGAATGGAGAAAAGTGCAGCCCAATTAATTAACTTAGGCTGAGCCGAGGCAAATGGCTAAGCATTAAAAAAAAAATGTCGACTATTTTTAGCAGAACTAATCTCAGATTCTCCAGATGTTTTGTACAAAATTGAAACAAATTGCTGGAGATATTGTCTTAATGTCGCAATGTGGAAGTCTGCAGACAGCAAAAATTCATTGTTGAATGCCACTGACGAACAAGGATTATCTTGATAATCAGCAATTTTAACCCTTTCAGTGCCAAGTCCGATTTTTGTATCAACCCATATTTCCTTGATCATTTTTCAAATTTATTGATTATAATAATGTGATACATTGATGGAAAGAGCTTAGAGCTCTTTCCATCAATGTATCACATTATTATAATCAATAAATTTGAAAAATGATCAAGGCATATGGGTTGATACAAAAATCGGACTTGGCACTGAAAGGGTTAAACTAGAACCAACCAAAGTCGGCCATGATAATGGACCAAGTTCCAGTTATAAACAAAATAAAACTGAAATCTGCAAATATGTGGATCCTAGGTGTTTTAGCCAAGGAATAATTTCTGGCCTCGGCATTTGAGTGAACCTTGAGTGACAATTGGAATCCGAGACCTACCCTACATGCATGCAGATTCCCATGCCATGGATCCATGAAGGTAAAATAAAAATCCCTCTAAAGTCCACATCAGTTGATGATACATGCATATCGTTTATTGATTTATATTGTTCTACTGTGAAACATGTATTTGATGTTTAAAGATGCATTATCCGAATTAAAGCTCCTAAATTACTATTTATTTGGCTTCGGGGGTAAAAAATATTTGATTTGAGTCGAGGAGCCCACCCATCAAAGCTCAGAGTGATCAGATATCGATTTTTGAAGTTTGTTATTTCATGAGATGTGCAATTATTTATAGCCCAGAAAAACGTCGTCAAACGGGCGGTCTCGGACAAAATTGCGGATGAATATGGATAACTCTAAAATCAAGTGGTAATATGGCCAAATTTAGTGATATTCAAGTGATAATCAAGGCTCAAAATAATTTCTTTATCACCGCCTGTCAAATTGACAGGCACCAAATGGATGGTGTTGGTCATTTCAAAATGGAGCCTGTCATTTTTCAGATATACTGTTTGAGACAGTATTTAAATTTCCAATCAACATTTTATTCGTCAATGATTTGCACATATTAGTGAGCGCCCAATTGCCACATGGGAAAATACCATGTTATTTTTGTTTTCAAAAGGTTTTTACTTTCAATGTCCTATTTGGCTGGTAGTGGCTCCTTGGACGTACCCAAACAGACACAGATTGTTTAAAAGTTTGCATTGGACAAAATGTCCGACAGATACAGAAGTGCACTGGACAAAGCTATTTTTCGTCGGACAATGACCGTGACCGGCCACTTATTTATAGCCTTTGTGATAATAAGGCCATATTTCGTTGAACAAAATGTTGATATATAACATGTTTTGGGAAATTTGATACCATAGTTGACAGTGGTTAGCATTATTTTGTTGCATTTAATTGATTCTGATAACTAAAGCATATTTTGAAGAAATTTTGTTGTTGTTGTATCTTGATGATATGGGGACCATCTGATCAGATTGAGTACCTTTAATAGTTTATGTTTTCATCATGCAAACTCAATTTTAGTCAAAATTCAGATCAACTCAGTTCAGGGAGACCATTTTGAAAAAATGATCTTGGTACAGAAAGTGGTTAAAATAGCAAACCCATTTTGGCTGATCTTATCCTCATATCACTTTCCTATAGATTGAAACCAATTCATATATCTAATGCATTCTTAAGTTATAAATGACACCACTAAATTGACCGAGAACTTCCAATAACTCTTCTGAACTATGTCTTAGTCTACAACATAAAAAGGCCATATATCAGTTTATGTAGTCAATAGACGCCTAGGTATAAGCATTATTTGGAACAGAATGCATGCTTATTGTGTAATGTACTTCATACCATGCTTTATTAGAGTCCCTGATCAAACATGCTTCGATCTATTATATTACTTCAATGTATGTGGCCTATAATTCTCTGTAAACTTCTATTTCAAACGCCTATCCTATTGTAGGTGAGGAAAATACCTGGGGTGGTTAGGGCATGTCTTGTTATCGAAGATTGTGCTTTGTTGTAAGGTATTAGGGCATTAGTGACAATCCAGGTTAATGTAAGGTAATATGTTAGGCAAACAATTTGTATTTGGCTCAGGAACATTTTATATTAAACAACAGACAATAACCCTTCGATTAATAAATGTGTTCTCCCATTCAGTTCTATATAGTCAGTTTATATTGGAATGGTTTATTCTTCATTTGTACGGATTTTCTGATTATATAAGCAGACAATAGGCAGAGGAATGATCTTTGGATTCCCATTCATTAGTAGTCAGGGATGTGGCTAGAGGTTCCACCTTGAAAATTTCAACTGCACATATTAATGCTCATGAATCGAATACCGAATTGAACATACATGTAGTTAAAGACATGACAAAGCAAGAAATTATATAATTATGTGTAGTCTCCAAACAGGAATGTTCGGTTTTATTGGGCCAGATTTGTGACTTCTTGCGACTGCGATTTAAAAAAAAAAGACATCAATAAAATATAGCCTCATTCTCGTTGTCAACATGTAGTTTTAGATGTGTGAATGTGAACACCTTGACCTTATGGTAAAGTACGAAAGTATATGCTATGGACAAAGACGAGGTTTGACGAACAGGGAAATAATGTGCTCGGAAAACACAATCTACGTCATGCAGCTCCAAACAACTATATTTCAGATCAAATAGTTTGCTAATTAAGGAATGGGACATATGGCTGTTGTTTTGGGTATAATGCCGGGTAAATGCATATTGCATGCATATATTACCTGTAGGACATAACTTCCCAATGAGACCAAGATAAATTAATGCTATCTTCAGCCGGGCCAGTTGTAAAGGTGGAGCTCATGGTTGTGAATTGAAAATTTAGTTTTTATTCCAGTTCTTCATTTGAAGCCTATAACTTTGGCCGGGTGGTTTGTTTCTGGAATAGTTCCAATGTGTATTGTGTACCTTATAATTAAGATGTTTGAGGAAATAATTTGCAATTCCTGAGTACTGTATACATTTTCTCTGCAATCGTTATATGAATTGGCGAAATGTAATTGAAATATTAACCCTTTACCCAACAAACCGGCCAAAACTGGCCAAATAAAGCTTCAACAGCCTAAAATATCTTTGGTCTGTCTCAATAGAACCATACACATATGGATATCATTGGAACCGGCTCCTTGACCACATTGTGATAGTTACAGTTATGCCCTGTGCCAATGCATTCTCTTATACGACCTATGGTCGACTCGCATATATAAGAGAATGCATTGGCCTAAAAAAAATCTTTTTTTAACACTTTTTACCATTTTTTCTTACATTCTTTAATAATTTTATAATTTTTAATGTGTTAAGCTATGGTCGCCTCGCATATATAAGAGAATGCATTGGCACACGGCCGTTCTGTTGGGTAAAGGGTTAATTGAGAATGGTATAACATCAGTTACAACAGCTAGCAGTCGCCTTTGAAATACTTGAATGATTTTGAACCATATCATACCCCTAATCTACCATATACAGAAAGTTGAGGAAAAAGATAGGCCATCTTTAATTAGTTCATTAAGATTGTTTGTTTACACTTCCATGACTGGAGCTTCCTGAAAATTTGCGAAAACCCTGTGCCAATGCATTCTCTCATGTATGTGAGTCTCCCATATGGAGCCTTGCATATATAAGAGAATACATCGGCCTAACAATATTTACCTTTACCTTGTAAGCCAGCACATTCTCCCTTTGGGAGACTCGTATATGTAAGACACATTATCTTTAATGCTGCACCAGCATAGCTCCCATCATGAAAGGGTTAAAGGTGGATTATCATTTCAGGAAGCTCCTGTCAGCGCATGAAAGGGTTATACTTGTTATGTGAATGAATAATTTGCTGATGCTTTGTTGATATGAAGCTTAGAAGTTGAAATGGGCTCCTTTGTTACTTTAAGCTTGGAAGTTCACTGTTCAATACTTTTAGGGCACTGAAAAATCATTAAAGCTGCATGTAATATTTGAACATTCAAATTTCTGGCCTCGACATCCTAAAGCAAAAATATACTCTAATGGGGGGGGGGGGGGGGGGGGGGGGGCGCTATTATCAGCTCTGTGGGTAACCATCTTATAAACAGGTGACTTAGCAGAAACAGTGTTCTTTAAAAATTGTCCCTTTATCTGGTTTAAGGAGTGGAATTTTCACCCAGAGCCTAGAAGTGCTAGAACCGCAACAGTAAAATTTTATGATTATGGTTCTTATTTCATTAACAGAATTAAATCTTGATGGCTGACCATTCAAGACCTGGAAAGAGCAAACATTATTACAGGGGTCACTGAATAGACTTTATTTTCTGCAACGTATACTAGTAACACATCATTAACCTTACCATGACTGGTGCTTCCTGCCAAGCATTCTCTTATATATATGTGAATCTCCCATAGGGAGCCTCGCATATATAAGAGAATACATTGGCCTAACAATATTTACCTTGACCTTCTAAGCCAGTGTATTATTTTATATACATGTATGTGAGGCTTATTATGGGAGACTTGGATATATAAGAGAATGCACTGGCACATGATCTTTAATACTGTATCAGCACAGCTCCCATCATGAAAGGGTAAAAGATATTGAACAGAAATTGAAAAAATGTCAAGAAATGGCCTTGAATGGCCTGGAATTTCAGAATAGACTAGCATGTAAAACCATGAATATTGTTGCAAAATGGACAATAGAATAGTTAGAGACTTACTACAAGTATGTGTTGAAAAAGTAAGATTTCAACCAGATATGGATAAATGGATGGGTTGATAATCTTGAACAACAGAAAGGAGAGAAACATTTGTTCAGGAGATATTTATCACCTTCTTTCATGATTATTATTATTATTATAAATCAATTATTTAGTTTTCCTTATTATGTTTCAGGGACTGGATCATCTAAAACTTCTGGAGAGACTAAATTTGTATCCTTTTAATTGATAACCCAGCTCAATCTCTACCAGAGTGCCAGTCATACTTTCTTTCTGACTCTGTCCCTGGCTGGGAACCAGTTTACTGAAAAGTTCGGCATTCTATGTTTAGCGCGGGTTTTCTCTACAACAATGGTTGATACCTTAAATGTTAAAGACATACTGAGGACTTATTTCAGTGAATGAAACTGATAAGTTAGTATCAAAACACTGTCTCCACTGGTAGAATGCATTAATCAACTAAGACTGTTAAAAATTCCAATCACACCAACTGTGCCATTTCAGAGAACACAACGTCTGAAAGTTCTACGCACACATGTACATATTTACTCCATTATTCTTGTCTGAATTACGCACTCATGTAAATATTTACTACATTATTTAGGATGAATTATCAGGTGATAAACATAAGGCAATGATTCAGCCGATATTATTCACTGCGTTTACATTGTTTATAACAATGATGCTGTTTTCTGCCGAGTTGGATATCACATTTATGATAGGTGGAATGGGAGGGTATCTGTGTATGTAGAGGGGGTGGTAAGAGGTTGGATGGGAGGGTATCTGTGTTTGTAGAGGGGGTGGTAAGAGGTTGGATGGGAGGGTATCTGTGTATGTAGGGGTGTGGGTAAGAGATTGGATGGGATGGTGTCTGTGTATGTAGAGGGGGGTAAGAGGTTGGATGGGAGGGTATCTGTGTTTGTAGAGGGGGGTGGTAAGAGGTTGGATGGGAGGGTATCTGTGTATGTATTGTAGGGGTGTGGGTAAGAGATTGGATGGGATGGTGTCTGTGTATGTAGAGGGGGTAAGAGGTTGGATGGGATGGTATCTGTGTTTGTAAAGGTGGGATGGTAAGAGGTTGAATGGGAGGGTATCTGTGTATGTGGGGGGAGGGGGGGGGGGCAGTAAAAGGTTGGATAGCAGGGTATCTGTGTGTGTAGAGGGGGTAAGAGGTTGAATGGGAGGGTATCTGTATGTACTAGTAGGGGAGGGGGAGTAAGAGGTTGGATGGGAGGGCATCTGTGTATGCAGTGGAGGGGGCAGCCAGCATGCAATAAGTGGAATGGGAGGGTATATGTGTATGGGGGATGTAAGAGGTTGGATGGGATGGTATCTGTGTATGTAAAGGGGGGGGGGGGGGTAATAGGTGGAATGGGAGGGTATCTGTGTATGGGTGTGGTAAGAGGTTGGATGGGATGGTATATGTGTGTGTAAGGGGGGGGGGGGGGTGGTAAGAGGTTGGATGGTATGGGAAGGTTTATGTGGGGATGGTAATCTGGGATTATATCTGTGTTTATAGAGGAGGGGGCAGCCGACAGGTAATAGGTGGGGTGGGAGTGTATCTGTATGTGGGGGTGGGGTGGTAAAATGTTGGATGGGAAGGTATCAGTGTTTGTAGGGGAGGAGGCAGCCTGCTATAGGTGGAATGGGAGGGTATCTGTGTATGCTCGAGACAACAAATTTTGTCACTCCATTGTGCATGGATTTGGTCTAGACAGTCAGTTTCAGGGATTTTTATATTGGGCCACTTTCATATATGCTCCATCTCTTTACAATATTGTCAGATACCATATAAAAAATCAAATAATCTAGTCTCCCTGAACAATTGCCTTGAAGAAGTTCCATTAAATGAACAGAAAAAACTATTATGGAGTCACTTGGCAGGTTTAACAGGTTTCCTTGTTTGTATCATGCTGGGTAAATTGAGATCAATATGGGATGTGTGTTCCGACCATGGGGAGTCATTTGTTGGAGTGAATATGCTGTGTGTGTGAAAAGAAGCTCATTGATTGGTAGGCGTATTCAAACAATGCATCTGTAATAAACGATGTCATTGAATGCATGCCTAATCAATTTGTAATTGTTTGCTTAATAAAAAATTGATTTCAGTTCCTTTAGCTAAGTGTTGTATTGATCAATTTAGGTTATCTTTTCACAACAATACAGAGACAATAGCTAGGTTATTTTTATGAACATGTTAAACTGCTGATGTGTATCGTCATTTCCAATGAAAGTCACATTTTTCACATGTTATTTTGCATCAACACATTCATGGTCATAGCTATTTGGAAACTCAAATTATACCTAAAAATTCTCGCATTTATCATATGCATGGCCATTTCCGGGGATCAAAATAAGTCTATAAAGAGATAAAAATAGTTTTATACAGACTTTATATGCCTTGAATTCATAGAAATTACCACTTTGGAGATAACAATGGAGTTCTTTATATTCAGCTGCATGAATATCTCACGACAATTTATAACAAAAGTATTTCTCAGTGTTATATCAATGAGATCAGTGGAAATATTCGTTGTGTGTAGTTTGGTCTGTTTGGAGGTTCAAACCAACAATATCCATTTCAGATTTTGTGTCTAACAAAATATGTAGCAAAGGGGACAAGCCTTGAATTGTGTCTGTCATTTGCAGAGTGAGGTCCCCAGAGGGTGAATTTAGTGATGCTATCCCACACAGTGGGATTCCATCACCAAATTCACCTCTGGGGACCTCATTCTGCTTTGGCCTCATTTTGTGGGAAGTATCTATTGTCTCAAAATAATTTTTTTTAGTCACTTCTGTTCAGTTTCTATATCCCCCTAATTTGCAATAGATAAAATGCATATAAATCAAGGCGACTACAGGGTGAATATCACCAACTTCAATTGGGGGAACTTCAACCTGATCCTAGGTCTCCCATAACAATTGAGGCCTAAGCAGAATGAGGTTCCCTGAGGGTGAATTTGGTAATGCTAGTCCACAATTCAGTATAGATTCACTAAATTAACACTATGGGGACCTCATTTTGCAAATAACAGACATACTATTTCAAGGCATGAAAGGGGAACAATTCATTTTCCTCACTTGGCCATAAAAATTATTCAGCCTCAAATGTAAAGCCAAAATCTGGTTAGTTTAAAGATGTATTTAGGCAAGCCTGAGTTTAGTGTGCCTGTCATTTGCAGAATGAGGTCCCCAGAGGGTGAAATTAGTGATGGTATCCCACATAGTGGGCTAGCATCAACAAATTGGGGATATAGTGAAACCAAACTAAAAAAGAAATAGAATCTATGTGAAGAAGTTTCTATAGAAATTTGATAATAAAGAAACTTTCCAGAGAAGATGAGGCCTAAGCAGAATGAGGTCCCAGAGGGTGAATTTAGAGATGCTAGCCCACTATGCGGGGTAGCATCACTAAATTCACCCTCTGGGACCACATTCTGCAAATGACAGGCACACTAAACTCAGGCCTGTATTCAGGGTTCCAAGATGTATTATAGGGACACCAAGAATTATTTTGTTAAAATTACAATAACAAAATGATATTCTTTGGTACCATATTTCTGGGTCTAATTTACAGTAATGCAATAAATAATCGACTCCTTAACCACAGCAGTAAGGAGTCGATTATTTAGGGCATTACTGTATTTCAATGGGTTTCAACATTTCTTCAACAGAACACAAAATATTAAATTATATTTTTTCGATTGTTGTAAGTGGAAGTATGCGACTGAATACATCTTAAAAATCAGGATTGAATATTTTACTGCGGTCCTTCACAACCTAAAGATATTACAACCAAATATCGAGCCTTGAAGAGTTGAAGCGACTGCGATACAATCAGAATTTGAAGGAAATCGACCTACGATTGAATCCAGTGACTCGAGATGAACCAGATTATAGACTCTACCTCATACATATGCTTCCGAATTTACAGAAACTCGGTGAGTGCGATAAAGTTCCCATGATTGGATGTCATCCATATTGTTCTTTGTTTACACCACATGATAAAACATGTTACAGGTCTTTAGATTACCTTATTTGGGCACACTGTGATGGACCACGGACCCATCAGGCCAAATATTTTAATTTCACATCAAAAGAAGCAAATCCCTAAACCTTTATTGATGGATTCTGGCAATTATTTGTATGTAAGTTTTTGTCACGTGCGACACCTGCACACAGAAAAGCTGGGCCCCTTCAACTTTCTAACAGAGTTATGGCACTTATTTTATGTTTCATAGTGCGATAACTTGAACAAACGTCAACCTATTTCATTCATATTTGATACATGGATCTTTCACAACAATATATTTCAATCAAATTTGAAACCAGGTTTGTCCTATTCTTTTTACCTACGTTGTGGCCCTTTAATTGTCTATTTTTAGCAATTTCATGACCGTTCGCATGGTAACTTGAACAAACATCAACTGATGCCATTCAAATTTGTTTTTGGTATATTTAACCCTTTCATGATGGGAGCCAGCGCACGCTGGTAGCAGCAGTGCATTCTCTTACATATGCGAGTCTCCCACAGGGAACCTCGCATATACAAGGTCAAGGTAAATATTGTTAGGCTAAAATGTATTCTCTTATATATTTGAGGCTCCTTATATATATTATACTAGCAGGTGGACCCGACTTCGTCCGGGCTGTTTCCCCTCTGCTTTTCGGTGAATTGCGCGATTTGACATTGAATTGTACATTTTGAAGGTCAAGGTCAGGTGGGTCACGATTTGACCCGGACAAAACACTGCCCGGACAAAACTACCCGACTAAAGTACCCGTAGAAATCCATCCGGTTTTACCCGATTTTACCTCGAATTGATCATTTTGAAGGTCAAGGTCAGGTCGGTGTCACGACTCGACACGTCCAAAACACCCAGTGGACAAAAGTAACCCCACGTATCAAATTTCGTCAAAATCCCATCAAAATTCGCGATTTGACTTTGAATTGACCCGATTTCAAGGTCAAGGTCACATCGCACAGGCAAACGAATAGGCTTACTACACTCCCCATACGAAAGTATCCCCAGACACTAATTTTCATCGAAATCCCGTGATACTCGGGTGTTCGACCTTGAAATGACCCGATTTCAAGGTCACGTCGCATGGGCAAATTAACAGGCCCATGCCACTCCACGGCCGAAAGTACCCCCACATACCAAGTTTCATTGAAATCGGTTTGGTCGTTTTCGAGTCCATCGCGAACACACAGACAGACAGACACAGAGACACAGACACACAGATCTTCCAAAAATATATAATAGATATATAAGAGAATGCATTGGCACAGGGTTTTTGCAAAATTTCAGGAAGCTCCAGTCATGGAACAGTATCTTGATCAAGTTCAAAAACCAGTTTGTCAGATATTTTCTACCTGATTTATGGGCCTTAGTTTGTATATATTTTAGTAATTTTATGTCTGTCAGGGCAATAAACTTCAACAAATGTCAACCCAATTTAATTTATATTTATATATGGATCTTTCACAACAATATTTCGATCGAGTTTGAAAAACAGGTTTGTCCGATCTATTTTACCTGACATAGCCCTTTGTTTGTCTATTTTTACCAATTTTATGATTGTTAGCACAATTTTACTGATTCTAGGTCAAACAGATTCACTCTTATGGGTAAAAAAATGTGACAGGCTCAATATTTGATGCGCAAACCCTTGTTTTTCTGCTGAATAATTTTGTCACAATATTCTATTTTAGCCACACTCTTTACCAGCTTGAATTTGGGGGAATTTAATACTTTTTATACTAAATGGATTCTCCCACCAAATTAAAAAAAGTGTACATCGGAATGGTTTATTACGGTATATAATATAATAAGATGACACGTTTGTTGAACATATCATCTGAACATTTCCTAATGGCAACTACTCATCAATGAGTATTTATTATAGAAATGGTTAACCCTTTACCCAACAAACCGGCCAAAACCGGCCAAATAAAGCTTCAACAGCCTAAAATATCTTCGGTCTGTCTCAATAGAACCATACAAATATGGATATCATTGGAACCGGCTCCTTGACCACATTGTGATAGTTACAGTTATGCCCTGTGCCAATGCATTCTCTTATATATGCGAGTTGACCATAGGTCGCCTCGCATATATAAGAGAATGCATTGGCCTAAAAAAAATCTTTTTTTAACACTTTTTACCATTTTTTCTTACATTCTTTAACAATTTTATCATTTTTAATGGGTTAAGCCAATGCATTCTCTTATATATGCGAGGCGACCTATGGTCGACTCGCATATATAAGAGAATGCATTGGCACAGGGCCGTTCTGTTGGGTAAAGGGTTAAAGGCCTGCTGTCATCTGTCAGATACATTTTGTTTTTTTTTCATGCCCTTACATCTTCTACTGTCAGTGATATTTTTTATTGGGGCCCCACCCAATATATGCTCTGTACATCATCAAAGCAGCATAATAATATTGGAAAATAGTCAGGTAATTGCCTAACTTGAATGGATTTAAAGTTAATTAGTTCTGACTTGTAGAACTCCTGAATTATGTGTTTTGTATAGTGTTCTTTGAGAACATTTATATTTCTTGTACAATGGAGCTATCCACACATATTCACTAGTGGGAGGAGCTTACAGTTTCCAGGATACAAGGTGTCTGCTGAAGTAGTTTAATAAGTTTAACAGCGCTTGCCCTTATGCTTTAATCCACCGAAGAACTTTAACTTTAATTGAGTTAATTGTGAAAATATGACAAGTGTAAAGCAAAATGAAAAACAGTGTTATAATAATGAATTTCCAACACCATTGCAAAAATAGAATTTTCAGTACATTATGATTTGACATAAAAAAAATTGTTTGAACATAGGTTATTTAACACTGAAGGGAGCATGTTTCAGCTAGTCTTAAAATAAAAGCAAGATATCGTCATGAATTGGGGTGGCATCACTGAGTGAAATGGTTGCTTGCAGATGGTGTGCATTAGACTATGAGTAAATATCAATGTCACAAAAATGAGAGAATCAACTCAATTTGTATCATCAAGATAAAGATGTACAGTAATGCCCTAAATAATAAACTCTTTAACCACGGCAGAATTATGGGTAACTTTTCAGGATTTAGTCGGAAATTGCCATTCATCGGAAAGCTCTCATCAGTGAGAGCTTTCCAATGAATGGCAACAAGCCATAGTTCCAACTAAATCCTGAAAAGTTTCCCATAATTCTGCTGTGGTTATGGAGTCGATTATTAACCCTTTGAGTGTCAGGGGCCGATCTAATCGGCCCTAAACCTACACAATAAGTCTGTTAAAGAATGTAATAAAATATATTAAAATTGTAAAAAAAAAATGTTAGGCCAATGCATTCTCTTATATATGCGAGGCGACATATGGTCGACTCGCATATATAAGAGAATGCATTGGCACAGGGTATATGGGTTGATACAAAAATCGACCTGGCACTCAAAGGGTTAAGGCATTACTCCATGTATTGACTTTATTCTCATTGACAGATGACAGGAGTGTCAGAGACAAAGAGAGGCAGGCTGCCCTGATACACTTCAGTTCAGGTCAGGCATCAGAAATGACTCCACATCCTGCTCCCGAGTATATAGAGATGCCGCAGAACCACCCCCGCACAGAAATGGTGAAAGGATTGGCCAAGGGCGTCTCAGGTATGATGCATTCTAAAGACTTCAACTTAAATATTACTGATCATTTATAATCATTCTCTGTGAATAGTAAGAAATCTAGTGCAATAATTTCCGTTAAATATACTGATTTGTAAGACAAATGTTAAATTTGACTTGGTCTTAGTAAATTTGATTCATTTATTCTCCTTTTGTGATATTCTTTATCAACCTCTTTTGATCCCTGGAACCAGAATGGGTTATAACAAAAGTGAAAAACAATTTAGGCTTCAATCTGCCACAGGGCTTTAAATAGCAACCTCACTTCCAGTTTCATTTCCAGTGCCTATCTGGACACATGTTAATCGCTATGTTTATTCTATTGTAAACTCACTTTATACCAGGATTATTTCCTGGTATTATTATTCATAACAAACTGTTATTCTATTTACTTTTGTTAGTATTCTTATACTCCATTTGTTCATATTTATGTGCATCTTCCTGAAATAGTGGTTTGTTTAATGTCACCTAATTTTGCTGGTAAAAAAAATGGTAGAAAAAAGAGGTGACTGCTTACTATTTTAAAGATTGTATGGGCACTGATTTAAGTAATGGCTAAGAAATTTGGACGCTCCTGCAACGAATCGCAAACCTTACAGACATTTTGTTTCAAAGCCCGAACTAAAAATATTTGCAGAAAAAAGAAAAAAATTCGGAATTGTTTTTTTTGTTGCTTTTATATATGCTTGTAGTTATCTCTGGCTCTGAAAAACATAAATATCTAATAACAATCGCATGAACTTTTCCAAAAAACTTTAAGGTTGCTACTTTAAAGTATTTGTCACATTTATTTGTATCAATTTTAGCACTTGATGATGATGATGTTGCTGTACTAGATTTAATAGCCAGGAATGAAGGAGATCTGTCCAAACCGAGACCAATAACCGGGTCATCCAACAGAAATCCTGGGACTGAAGACCATCCTCTGCAGGGTAATTTATTCACTTTTGTCATATGTTTTCTCAGCACTCAGTCAAAAGCTATGGAGTTTTGTAATATCCAGTCATGTTTTTAGCAACATTTATTGAACAGTGCTATGTAATGATGCCCTTTAATTTACTGGTGCCAAATTGATAATTGTCACATGACTTGGTGGACTTGTTTACCAAGAATTTCCAAAACATGGATTAAGTTATTTCCATGGATCAGGACTTCCAATTAGGTTAAAAATTTAACTACTACTGTAACTTTCTAATTGTATTGATAAATTTAATTAATATAAAACATTTCCAAAAATTTAAAATGTATAATTATTAATAACAATTAGGCAATTTTTTTCAGATAAAGTAAAAAAAAAAAAATTCTTTTTTCTTTTTATTGATGTTATAAATAAAGCGATATTTGAAAATTAATAAGTGGTTCTTACGTTTTTCTTAAGTCTCCCCCACTTCTCCCTATTTTGGGCTGAAGTCTCCCTGAAATCTCCAGAGGGAGAAGTCACTTCTCCCTGTTTTGAACCCCTAGCTTGAGACCTGGATCAGGTTACCCACGATGTGAGTTTTGTTTGTCTATGTGGAGTATTTAAAGGTACACAATCTGATTCGATGGTCCCCATATCATCAGATTCCAACAACAACAACATTTTTTTAAATGCCGCTTCAGTTATCAGAATCGACTAATTGCTCAAAAAGTTTTATTTATCTTCATTTTGTTCAACGCAATTTGGTATCGAGCATTCATTGAATAGTTTCCAGGCTGCCAAATATTCCAAGTGGTGAAAAATAACAGATTTCAAAAATCGATAACTGATAACTTTGAGCTTTGATGGGTGGTGACTCAAATCAAATATTTTTTACCCCAGAAGCCAAAGAAATAGTAATTTAGGAGCGTTAATTTGGATTTTGCATCTTTAAAAATATATTTTTATTTAAATATTATTTTCAACCAGGTAACATCAACTTGTCTAAATTGTTGGTCTTTCTATTTGAATATGATCGATACAAAATTTAATGCCTTTCTACAAAAGTTTGTTCTTTATTTTACAGACCTCAAAAAGATGGGTCGAGGACAGCGAATCGCTAAGATTGAACCTTCCAGGCCTGAGAGGCCGCCGTCACCAGATGATGAGGTTGATGACATAATGAAAACTTACATGGAAAAGTATCCGAATATTAGATCTGTTAACACCAATGGAACCAACGGTCATGTAGATGATGAGGAAAAGCAGTTTGGGTAAGTTTGGCAACAATAGAACCAAATATATATAGTCATTTTCCTAGTTTGCTTGGATAATAAGCTAAAGAAACTACAGCAATTTATTTAGTTGGTTTACGCATCCGCAACAACTTTTTTTACTGATATTGAAAAAAAAAAAAAAAAACTGCGGCCATGTTGTTCAGTTTATTTAAGCTCACCAAACCGTTCTATTAGTTATAATATCATTGGAACATGAAAATAATCCCCATACCATCAAGATGCAACAACAATATTTCAAAATACGCTTTAGTTATCAGAATTGATTTATTGCAACAAAATAATGCTAACCACTGTCAACTATGGTATAAAATTTCCCAAAACTTGTTATTTATCAACATTTTGTTCAACAAAATATGGCCATATTATCACTAAAAGTATCAAATTTATTGATTATAATAATGTGATACATTGATGGAAAGAGCTCTTAGAGCTCTTGAAATCCATCAATGTATCACATTATTATAGTATCACAAAATTTTACCAAATTACCACTTGAATTATCCATCTTCATCTGCAATTTTGTCCCAGACCCTCCGTTTGACCACGTGTTTCTGGGCCACATATTATTACACATCTCGAGAAATAACAAACTTCAAAAATCGATAACTCATCGCTCTGAGCTTTGATGGTTGGGTTCCTCGATTCGAATCAAATATTTTTTACCCCCGAAACCAAAGAAATAGTAATTTAGGAGCGTCTGATCAGATTGAGTACCTTTAAAGTGTTGGTTTCATTTATTTTTATTTGCAAACAATTATTTCAAGTGAATATATGAGATTTGTATTCACCAGGTTCATGTGCAATAATCGCCATTATGTATGTCAACACCTGCATATGTTTTTTAAATATATTTCCCCCCCCCCCCTCGTCCATCTAGAGATTTTTGTTTCCGGATGATCATAAATCAACTAATAAAATTGCTGTGGCCTAAGGTTGAATATTTCCCAAGATAATTACTCATTAGCAGGTATCTTGTCATCAAAGGGTCAAAGCACGCTATAAAAAAAATACACGCAGGAAATTTCACCAATCAGGAAACTTTTGTTTCATTTGCAAATTATCCACTTTAATTAAGTCATGCTCTTGATGTAACCAAGGTACTGAGCAGAATTACAAAGTTTTTCTTTGGCATGTTATACCTGAAGGTGCTCTTGTTGGTTTGTCCCTAACACATTTTTTTCGACTGAATAAATTCACTGTTTCTTCATGCAGATCTTTCCAGGGTTGACCATATAGTTTGTATTTTTTTCAGGAAATATAACACCAAGTTGGGATATGAAGATGAAGCTGATGCCTACACCAAATACAAAACTCATGGATACTATACAGCGCATCCACAGCCAGGTAAATGTTGGCCTGAAATTCTAGAAAATCAAAGAGTGCAGAAGAATTCCCTGTCAATATAGAATTGACATGCCATTTAATTAAAAAATATCCATTGGAATGTTTTTATATGCCCGTTTGAAAAAACGGTCGTATTATGTAAATGGGTCATCCATCTGTCTGTCCGTCCGTCCATCGTTCGTCCGCTTTTGGTTTCCGGATGATAACTTTAGATTGAATCGTGTGAACTGAACCAAATTTGGTATGTTAGTTTACCACACCAAAATACAGATCAAGTTCGAATATGGCATGATTTTGACTGAGTTATGCCCCTTTTTCTACTTAGATTTTACCTGATTTGCGGTTTCCGGATGATAACTTTAGATTGAATCAAGTAAACTGAACTAAATTTGGTATACAGATCAAGGACGAATAGGGTTCTGTCTACATGCCCCACTCTACTCCAGAAACTGGCGTATTATGCCACGCACCGACGGCTTGCTCTTTTTTTCTTTATTTCTAAGTTTGTTCTGATAAACACCTGATTTTCATCCCATGGTCTAAAGTTGCGACCGCTAACTAAAAACAATTGAACTTTTAGAAATGAAACAACCTCAAATTTATCGAAAAATATAAGAAATAAAAGACGTATTTTCAGTGCTATATCAATAAATTTTTGTTCAGAAATCTTCCGCGGAGGTAGGATTTAGGATACCTCTTACCAAATTCAGTATACCTAATGTTAGGGTTCGAATGTACTTTGTTTGTTTAACACCTATACCAAATCAACATTCCTATTAAAGGCATAGTCCAGGACTGAAGAACCTTTCATCGTCCTGACATTTATTTTTCTCAAACTTTTCTAGGAAAATCACAGGACCCAGAAAAGTCAATTGTGGAAAAAGATAGCTATCCAGACCTTCCAAATGTCCATGCTGAGTTACAGAAACGAGGCGACACCGAGGAGGAGTATGTGAGCCAGAGAAATTCTCAGTTCATCAGCCAATCCCAGGAGGTGTCTCAGAAGCAGATTAACAGTCAGGTAGTATTCAGTTTCCCTTCATATTTGGGAGATTATAGCATGGGTTCTCTGAGGCTTTGAAGGCTGGAATACCTCTTTAACTTGTTAATCCAATAAGTTGAACAACCATTCATCTCTCTGGCACATATTTTTGTATGTGACTTTCTGTTAATAATTATCTTTATCAAGTAAGAAAGCCAATCATGTATGATTTTTATACCCCTGTTTTGAAGAAAAAAAATGGGACGTATTATGTTATTAGTCCATCCGTCCACCTGTCCTGTCTGTCCATTCGCTTTTTTCGTATGATAACTTTAGTAACTGTGGCACCATAGAGATGGAACAAATATTCACCAATCCACCTAATATTCAACAAGAATACTAAAAGATATCTTGATCTGACACAATTTCGCTCATTGCCCAGTAATCTTAGACATCACAACTCTAACTCCAGCTACTCTCATGTGCTTCTTGTATATTATACATCACTGATAAAAAAACAGATTTGTACGTGGCTCTGTCTTGGAGTCCCTATTGCCTCTATCAAATCTAGAAAAAAAAAGGTAATATCCATACTACCTGCTATAGTCTGCTATAAATGAATATAACTACAATAGTTCAATTCAGGATGTGCCAGACATGAATGTTTGATCTTTCTTCAGATTAATGACTCAGCAGAGGACCTTGGAATGTTGGGTACTCATCAGTTAGTTGAGAATCTGAAAGCATTAAAGAAATCGCAGGAGGATTTCAGTCGCAGCACTGACAAGAATTCAATTGATAACGCAGCTTGTAGCGACCTTCTGTTTAAACTGTGTGACCTTGTTGATCGTTACTGGAATGGATCAAAATCTCTGCATAAAAATAAAAAGTTCAAAAGTGAGTACGGTAGTCATTACCTTTAACATTTTTAAAATAATTGTCACTTGCAAGCTGCAATGTAGCTAAATTTATTGGTTAAGAGTGTGTACACCATATCTCCAACTAATAAAATAATTCTGTTACACCCTTCCTTTGATTAGAACAATTTACGTGCAAACAACTTGCTGTGGTGTGAATAAAATTTGTAATTTATTCATATCTCTGGCTCGAAAATAATTGAAAAATGGTAATCATTTCAATGATTTCATTATTTTTGGGGTTGTAATTTTACAACTCTCATCATTGAGATCCTCACATTTTTAGGCCAAAGAAAATTAAATATCTGGTTTGGGTTACAAGCCGGAAAAAAATAGGTTGGCAGGTAGGCTTGAAATTTTTGACATATTCTTATGACTTTTCATGTGCATATTTTACTCTGCAAGATTGACATAAAACTACCTTGGATTATTTATTATTAATATTACACAACACTTTTTCTTAGAAATCAACCTATTCTGAGATGCTTAAATGTGTTTTTGTGTTTAATGAAATTTTTGGAGAAAAAATTAAATAGATTTTCTTGAAAACAATGAACATATTTTTAGGGTAGGGGGTTTAAAATAGGTTCAGTAGGGAAACCCAAACAACAAGTATTTTTTTCTTTGGCCTTAACTTTTGAAACTTCAGATGTCTATTGGGATGATGGGGAAAAGGCCCAGACCACCGTGTTGTTCTATCTTTGTATGACCTCCAGTATCATACTGTATGCTATTATTATGGTTTCCTTGCATATTACATTAGGAACATTTGTGTGTTGAGGAAGTTTGCGTCGTTAAGAGAGGCACACCTGATATCGCTCAGTTATCAACCTCCAAGTAGACAATAGGCTTGCATTGAATTTGGTGAGTTGATGGGAACTGGATTGTAATTGTCTCTACTATTTTCTGAACATCCCTACAAATGAATAAATTTGAATACATGTAAACACCTATCAGCTAGTTTCCAAGGCTGCAGATAGTATGTCGGTCATTTGCAGATGAGGTCCCCAGAGGGTGAATTTAGTCACGCTATCCCACATAGCAGGCTAGCATCACCAAATTCACCCTCTGAGAACCTCATTCTGCTTAGGCCTCAACTGTCTATGATCAGATTGAAGTTCCCCATTTGTAGTTGGTGAGGTTCACCCATTAGGCACCTCAATTATGCATTTTATCTTCTGCAAATTAGGGGATATTGAAACTTCCCAGTAGGGAAAAAGTAACTAAAACAATGTTAATTTGAGACTATAGATACTTCACAGAAGATGAGGGCTAAGAAGAATGAGGTCCCCAGAGGGTGAATTTGGTGATGCTAGCCCACTGTGCAGGATAGCGTCACTAAATTCACCCTCTGGGGACCTCATTCTGCAAATGACAGACACTATTTGCAAGCTTGCTGGTATCCACTTATCAAATGGTTAAACAATTTCTTTTCAGCAATGGCAGTTGCCCTGATAGAAAACAATGCAAGCTCTCCACGGCATAACACAAGTGTCTCTGAATCAGAGAGTTTACAAGAACAAATCAAGATTTTACGAAAGGAGAACGATCGCCTACGACACAGAGAAGACTCGCTTCGGTCTCGTATTGCTAACTGTACGACTGGCGAGAACCAACTACGATCTGATCTGCATGCGGCAGAGAATGATGTGGTAAGGATTGTAACTCAAATTCTTTCAGACTCATGTTAATTGAACATTGTGTATCCAGTTGGCTAAAGAGGTACAACACTGTGATTCAAGTGTAATAACATATTGTTTAGAGTTTAATTTGCCAAAACATTTTTGGAGATTTAAATTTTGGAGTGAACTGTTTTAGTACCGTACTGACCCGCGTTTAGGCCCAGGGGGCCTTTGTTTTATTTGAGCTAAAAAATCCAAGTGGGCTTAAACTCGGATATGGCCCTTTGTAGACCAAAAATCCTAAGAAATCGGGACATTAAAACTTATGAAAGCCGATCTAACGCCGATTATTTGGGAAATATACCGGCTTCCAAATTAAGTAAAGGTAAGTATTTCTAAGTTACTTTGAGAAAGTAATTTTTCAATTAAATGTGAATATTAAAATATATGATATCGGTAACACTTTAAGTCTTGTAGTTTTATTGCCCAAAATTGCCATGTTAAAATGACACTATTATGTAAGCGGCAGTGTTGGTTATGGGTAAATCCCTTATCTTATAGTCTATCAGACGTCTATAGTTTATATCAATGTTCAGACTTAATCCGATTAGGAAAACAATAAACCCGGCGCTTTATTCGTGATCCATTGTCCACATAGAGGATGTTACAATAGCGACTAATTGCATGTTTAACAAAAGCCAGTGAGTGTAATTATTTAACAGTACTGACAAAAGGCTTGTATTTCTGCTAAAACGTATAAAAAAGCACCATTCTGAACTCTTCGACCTGTGACCTCTGGGTGTGACCTCTGGGTGTGACGGAATCTGACGAGGTTTGCTGAATGAAAAAAGCACGTGTTTGAATATTTAGTGTTATTGTTCCTGAATTGTTTATACTGTAAAACGTGAACAAAATGCAGTTTGATGTCGATAACCTTTATTTTGGTTTCGAGTGAATAACTTTGACGTAGTTTGGAAGACATTGGAATGACAAGTTCCCCCTTCTGTTCCATTATTATACCCACTGTGTGTTTACATAACCAAGAAGCCAGTTCTTTGTGTTTGGTCACATGCAGGAACATACCTACGGTGCGTTGTCACTGAACACGAAAAATATGTTTTTACAGTACTGTAGTTGAACAGGTGCGCTTTGATTAAAGTATTGCACGCACATAGCCGCACATGGTTTTTAAAGCTATACGCTGTTAGCAAGTGAGTTCTTTTGTATTTGGTTTCCCCCGGGAAGTATAATTGAATAAACAAATGAGAATTTAAGATTCATTTTATTTTATTTCATTTAATATTATCACTTACCTACGAAGTATAACTTTCCATTTTTCGTGGCATTCTTGCCGTCACCGATCGTTTGCGAATATACTTCCCGTTTATATATTGGAATTATTTATTTGGGGAGTATCATTAGCAAATACTTACTTACCACTGCTGAAATTGACCAAAATTTGGGGTGGGCTTAAACACGAATATACCCCTGTGCATGGAAATTGGCCAAAAGATATGGGTGGGCTTAAACACGGGCATGGGCTTTGAACCGGGTCAGTACGGTAAGATCTGTCGACTTTTGACTTTATGCTATAAGCAAAGTTTACTAACAAAATGTCTAGTCTGTGGACCTAAAAACTCCCTTTCAAAAATGTGAGCATCTAGCTGTAACACTCAAGGCTGCAAATAGTGTGTCTGTCATTTGCAGAATGAGGTCCCAGAGGGTGAATTTAATGACGCTATCCATACAGTGGGCTAGCATCACTAAATTTGCCCTATGGGAGACCTAGGAGCAGATTGAAGTTTCCCAGTTCAAATTGGTGATGTTTACCCATTAGTGACCTCGATTATGCATTTTATCTTCTGCAAATTAGGGGATATAGAATTTATGTTAACCAGGATGCGCAATGGCAACATTCAAAATATCAACTAAACGGAATTTGCGCAACATGGTTAAAGACATATTATGTACTTGTTCGGGTGCATGAAACTGATCAGTTAGTATCTAGGCGCTATGCCAACTGGATGAATGTAGCATCTACTAACATCGGCGAAAATTCGAAGCAAATCGACCGTACCACTCTATAGAAAACATTGTCGGATCTACACTCAATTGTAAATATTTTCTACTCGATACGGGACGCATCTATTGGCGATAAACTATAACGAAAACAATTTCGACATCGAGAGCCACTGCATTGAATTAATATCTTAGAATGACGGTGTGTGTTGTCAATTTGGATACAATATTTGTAAAAATTACTAATTTGAACAAGATTATTCTCCATTTATATTTTATCACCATACCGGGGTGTTTCACATCACTTTAACAACATACAAGATTCAGTGAACCTGGGTAACAAACTTCCAGTTTTGTGAACCTTATTATCTTAATGCCCAAAATCATAGGATAACAACCAATTCAGCCAAACGTAGTGCATTTTTTTTTATATGTTCCAGATGAACTTGAAGGAGCAGGTTCAGAAGCAGATGAATGAGAACAGAAAGCTACAGCACCGTATGGAAAACATCGACGACCAAAGATACAGCACAACAGCAGCCATGAAATCGGTGTCGTTAGCGCCATCTGTGAACCAAACACAGCTAGGTAAGATACAGCACAACAGCCATGAAATCGGTGTCATTAGCGCCATCTGTGAACCAAACACAGCTAGGTAAGACACAGCACAACAGCAGCCATGAAATCGGTGTCATTAGCACCATCTGTGAACCAAACACAGCTAGGTAAGACACAGCACAACAGCAGCCATGAAATCGGTGTCATTAGCGCCATCTGTGAACCATACACAGCTAGGTAAGACACAGCACAACAGCCATGAAATCGGTGTCGTTAGCGCCATCTGTGAACCAAACACAGCTAGGTAAGACACAGCACAACAGCCATGAAATCGGTGTCGTTAGCGCCATCTGTGAACCAAACACAGCTAGGTAAGACACAGCACAACAGCCATGAAATCGGTGTCATTAGCGCCATCTGTGAACCAAACACAGCTAGGTAAGACACAGCACAACAACAGCCATGAAATCGGTGTCATTAGCGCCATCTGTGAACGTAAGACAGCACAACAGCCATGAAATCGGTGTCATTAGCGCCATCTGTGAACCAAACACAGCTAGGTAAGACACAGCACAACAGCCATGAAATCGGTGTCGTTAGCGCCATCTGTGAACCAAACACAGCTAGGTAAGACACAGCACAACAGCCATGAAATCGGTGTCATTAGCGCCATCTGTGAACCAAACACAGCTAGGTAAGACACAGCACAACAGCCATGAAATCGGTGTCATTAGCGCCATCTGTGAACCAAACACAGCTAGGTAAGACACAGCACAACAGCCATGAAATCGGTGTCGTTAGCGCCATCTGTGAACCAAACACAGCTAGGTAAGACACAGCACAACAGCCATGAAATCGGTGTCATTAGCGCCATCTGTGAACCAAACACAGCTAGGTAAGATACAGCACAACAGCAGCTTGACAGATAGTTCCTTTTTAACTCTTTCATGATGGGAGCTGGGCTGGTGCAGCATTAAAGATCATGGGGTAGTGCATTCTCTCATATATGCGAGCAAACATCCGGCTCAGTCGCTGATAGGTAGAATATATGTGCTAATGACTGTTTGATTAACAGCTGCAGATTAACCAATGGCCTGCTTGTGTCTTCATTGAAATAATTAGTGGATTGATCAATTTATCTTTCCTGTTTTCAGACGATCTTGAGAGACAGAATGGTGTTCTACAGAAGGAGGTGGATACTTTGCGAATAAAGTTGAAACAATTTGGCCAGCTACAGGAAATAACCGCCATGTTACAAGACAGCCACAAGTAAGCGAGACTTGTATTGCTTTTTACATGCTCGATCCGAAAACTGGTCGTATTGATATTAGTCTGTCTGTCCATTAACCATTTCTTCACTAAATGCATTTTCCCATTCAGTTATGATAGTATATATTGGAATGGTCTATTATTATGCCCCTGACCCCTGTAGGAGGGTATATAGCAGAGGGCTATGTCCGTCCATCTGTCTGGCTGGGGGGGGGGGGGGGGTTGGAGTTCTGCGTCATGGGGGTTCATAAACCAAGTTGAAGCTGACCATCATATCTCTGTGACCTAATTCAAGTTGATTGCTCCCTGATTGAGTGGACCAGCCAGCATACAAACTATTGTTTTCATTGGACTGGAATATTTGTGACTGCTTTATTCTTCATTATAGTATATGGGGGTATGATGTTATATTATGCAATTAAAAATTGTCTCAACAAGATGATAGCAATAAAGCCTCCTCTCATGGGGCCAAGACAATAAGCTATTTGGTGTTTGGAGTGTTGTGTGAAATCTAGCAGTATTTAGTACTGAAAGGGACGAAAAAGAAAAGAATATTTTCAACCTCTCAACTGTTTTAAAATCCATTGTTTTTGTCTTGTTAATAATTGCTCAATTCTATATACAATGAAGATGATGATATGTGAAATTCAAGAATTTTTGCCAGATAGATTCAGAGAAATTCTTTGTTAAAAAATCTCTTGAAATTTTTGGCTTGATCTATGCATCTGCCCCTGAAGGGTCAGATGAATATTTTGCATAAATCCAGGGAAAACTTGCAAGACAAAGAATTTCCCCGGATCTATCTAGTAAAATATCTTGAATTTCACATATAATCTTGATTGTATATAGAATAAGAACAATTATTAAGAAGACAAATTCATTGGATTTTAATACATTTGAGAGGTTGAAAATCTCATTTTATTTTTTGTCCCTTTAGGTACCAAGAACTGCCAAAAATAATTAATAATTTTACACAACAATCCAATTACCAAATGGCTTGTCTTGGCTCTATGTGTCATAATGTTGAGTTAAACTTTTAATCGCATGATATAACATCATACCCCCATATATTACAATGAAGAACAAAGCAGCCACAAATATTTTAGCCCAATGAAAACAAATGGTGGTACACAGGTTAGTCCACTCAAGCTGGGAGCAATCAACTGAAAATAGGCCACAGTATTATCTGGAGATTTGGACTTTCGACCTAAATCTCATCTCAGCTTTTATTGATAAGCAGGCATGACATGAACAGGGGGTGGCAGTAAGACAGTCTAGCCTGACTATGCCACCCCCTCAAATATACAACACAATATTTGTAAAATGTATTATGTATTAATATGTGTATATTGAAATAAAATATCCTATCCATTCTCAAATATAGAACATTATTTATGGGTGGTTTGGTTGTCTTTCTGAATGAAAATATTTATGAAATTTCTTGAATCAAGAAAAGACTCCTTTCATGATCTTCATATATGCTATCATGGATTTATGAACAGAACTTTAAAGTTTACATATTTTTCGTGCCATAAAAGTATTGTAAATGGTAATTTCCAACTAATTGACTGTTCTTAAATATTGTCACAATAATCGCTTGTACCAATTTTCAAAAAGAAATTCCAGACAGATTTGGACAAAATCCATTTTGAAATAAAAGGAAATTTTGGCAAAATCTGCTGATGACCCTTAAATTTGTTACACCCTAAAGATCTAGTTCATAAACACCTTTACAATTCAGCTATTATAGCATTCTTAATGAAGATGATGAGGCATGTTCTTGGCACCATAAAAAGTACATTGTTTGTTTCATTCACCTTTAAATTCACATTATTTGTTTTTTCCAGGTCTCTAGTGGAAACAAATGACCATTTGCTGAAAGAACTTCATGAAACCAAAGCAAGGCATAAAAGTGAGATAAAACAAATGCACTGGAACTTTGAGGAACTAAAAAGGAGCATGAAATACGGAAACACTTCCAGACAAGTATCCCAAGATACAACAGGTTCTCCCAGCTTTTCGGGATCAGCAGCTCTGTATGGCGAGGAAGATACGTAGGCTGCTGATTTAATTTAAGATGGCGCTTAGTTGGCCGATTATTCCAACTTCGCAGAATTATCAGTCCATTGATTTTGCATTTATAGTAAACTGGACCTCATTTTTGGACTGTAGCTCTGTTGGATTTCAGAGTGAGATACAGTAATGCCCTAAATAATCGACTCTTTAACCATAGCGGAATTATGGGTAATTTTTCAGGATTTAGTTGGAAATATGGCTTGTTGCCATTCAGCTTTCCAATGAATGGCAACAAGCCATATTTCCCGACTAAATCCTGAAAAATTACCCATAATTCTGCTGTGGTTAAGGAGTTGATTATTAGCGCATTACAGTAATTCATACCTCAGAATTAGGTGACATGTGTTTTAACAGAAAAGTTGCAGTTGAATCCTTATGAAAATCACACAATAGAAAGTTAATATCGTGATCTAGTTCACTCACTGATTTAACCCTTCAATGACTGGAGCTTCCTGAAATTTTGTGAAAACCCTGTGCCAATGCATTCCCTTATATATGCGAGTCTCCCATAGAGAGCCTCGTAGATATAAGAGAATACATTGGCCTAACAATATTTACCTTGATCTTGTAAGTCAGTGCATTTTCTTATATATCAGAGGCTCCCTATGGGAGACTCCCATCTGTAAGAGAATGCACTGGCACAGATTCAAAACTGAGCGAAAAACAGTACTGCTCAAATTTAAACAAGCAGTCGCAGACGATGGTATCCCCCGCCGAATTGTGCAGTTGGGGAAGTGCATTTTCAATAATGTTTGCGTTCTCAGTATGTGCTAAACAAGAGGTGGGATTTTGTCAAAAAGCCTGGCTTGCGAACTCAATTTAGGTACTGACATTTGTGGAAATGAGCCCTGTGACGTCGTCCATTTACACCAAAAATAATAAACAAGTCCAATAACTCCGCTGATTTGCGAACTCGTTCTAGATACTGGTCATGTGAACTCATATACCAAAAATCTTTGAAATCCGTTGACATTTGTGGAAATGAGCCCTGTGACGTCGTCTATTTGCTATTTGGTAAATTCGACAAAAATAATAAACAAAGTCCAATGACTCCGGTAAAAATATCTGACCGGACCTGGCTTGCGAACTCATTCTAGGTAATGGTCAGGTGAACTCATATACTACAAATCTTTGAAATCCGTTGACATTATGTTCAAGTTATGACTCTTACAAATTCGGGACGGACGGACGACTAGACGGACAGACGGAACCCATTCCTTTATCCCCCGCAAATTTTCAATTTGGCAGGGGATAATAAGTGTAAGGTATATGACTTGTCTATATACATAGTTGTTGCAACAAACACTCACTTTTGACCATTAAAATTGCTGATACTGAATGAGGCGACTTTTAGAATATAATATTTTCAACCATATCGCAGGGTCAAAAAAAAAAACGAACCCCTGACTATTTGGTATATAGCTTAGACCAAAATATTAATCCATATCCATTGTGTGGCAGCTTTGTAAATCTTGTTATGTATTCAAGCTATTTTTATAGGTCTTGAACTTGTTTGTACCAAATACATTCAGTATTAAATAATATATATTTATCAAAGATATTGCTTATCTTATTGAAAACTTTGGGTATGTGGCTAATGCAGAAACCTGCTAAATGCTCTTTGATGAGTGGGGGGAGGTCTGCAAAAAAAATTATGGACACGGGTGGGGGATTCCGCCCAACAAGGGACCACCCCCCACCCTTTATCATGAGTGACGTAAGTTTCAACACTAATTTTAAAATATTTTTAATGAAAGATTAATGCATGTTTTACATCATTTACAAAATGGTAACAAATAAATAGTCTCCAAAAAACGATCAAATATTGGTAAGAAAAAAATGAATTTCAATTCAAAGTAAGTTGATGGGATGGCGTTTATTAAAGAAAACAAACTCAGTGATATTAAATGGAGATGAGTTGAGGAATACATGTAATATGTAATGAGAGAGAGTTGATAGCTCATTGTTTGTCATATAGTCGGTCTCAGAAACGCGCTCCGTAGGGAAATGGTGTTCACTTTATATTGAGAATGGTTTCTAGGGTACTTTTCGATGAGGAATTTCATGGTGCTGGCTGATTTTTGAAAAAAGGTGCCCAAGTTAGGGTTTTAGGGGCCTGAACCCCAATTATTTCGGGTTTCTGCCCTTTTTCCTCAGATTTCACACCAATAAATAATATTTGTTAGTTCAATTCACTTAAATGTAGTAAGCAGACATTAATGCTCATCATATTCCAGCGAAATTTTTGTAAAAAGAACCAAAATTAGGGTTTTAGCAGCCTGAACCCCAATTTTGGGGTTCAGCCCTTATTCCCCAGATTGTTTGCCTAAAAATATATTTGATTCTCCCGAATAAGTTTAATTTACTATGCAATAATATTGATATTCTTTGTACCATTTAAAAAAATAGTTTTAAGTTCTAAAATCAGGGTTTCAGGGGCCTGAACCCCAATTTTGGATTTCAAACTTTTTGGTCAAAATTTGACATCCTAGATAAATAATTTTTCTGTCTCTTTCACTTCAAGAGAAATAGTAAATGGCTGAAGTGTCCAGTTGTGGTTACTTTTACTATTATGACTTTCCAAATTGAATTTTTACCCTGTGCCAATGCATTCTCTTATATATGCGAGTCGACCATAGGTCGCCTCGCATATATACTGGTAAGAGAATGCATTGGCCTAACAATTTTTTACAATTTTAATAATTTTTTCTTGTATTCTTTAACAATTTTATAATTTCACCCATATAGAGCCCCCAGACAAACATGAGCAGACGACACTCTTCTATTTGCTTCTATATATGTGTGGGGCTCCCTGCAGGGTAATGGATGCAGACAAACATTGGAGGGAAGGTGTAAAGCAACACCAATCCTGCAAGGATGTAAAATTCAAAATGAAATCCTTCTGATAGTTAAATTTTTCAGACAAAAACAGACTTTTTCAAACTTTCGACCAAGTTTTTTATTTAAATAAAATGGTCATACCCGCTAACATTGCTGTGTTTGTTTTAGGAACATATTCTCAGATAATAATTCAGTTATGTGTGAAATCACCCCAACAAAGCTGTTAGTTTAAACATAACTGATTTGATAATCTCCATCATATCTTGAAAATAATAAAATGACTTCATCTCGGTCGATAAGAACAAAGTACCAATAAATTTCTACTGTGCCAAAGTAGATGCATTAACCCTTTACCCAACAAACTGGCCAAATAAAGCTTCAACAGCCTAAAATATCTTCGGTCTGTCCCAATAGAACCATGCAAATATGGATATCATTGGAACCGGCTCCTTGACCACATTGTGATAGTTACAGTTATGCCCTGTGCCAATGCATTCTCTTATATATGCGAGTCGACCATAGGTCGCCTCGCATATATAAGAAAATGCATTGGCCTAAAAAAATCTTTTTTTAACACTTTTTACTATTTTTTCTTACATTCTTTAACAATTTTATAATTTTTAATGTGTTAAGCCAATGCATTCTCTTATATATGCGAGGCGACCTATGGTCGACTCGCATATATAAGAGAATGCATTGGCACAGGGCCATTCTGTTGGGTAAAGGGTTAAAGCCTGGCTATCATCAATCTCCATGCAGAGTTCAGTCCCCTGTGCAGGACTTACTGCTGCCAGCACCTACAGAAATGTCACATTTATTTATTTCAGACTTTTGTAGGTTCATTCTGCATTATTCTGAGAAACTGAACTGTCCATATTTATTTGAAAATAGTCTCGGTCAAGCCATAATTAATTGTAACTGACAAAAGTCTTCAATAAAAAATGTTAGATTTAACCCTTTACCCAACAGAACGGCCCTGTGCCAATGCATTCTCTTATATATGCGAGTCGACCATAGGTCGCCTCGCATATATAAGAGAATGCATTGGCTTAACACATTAAAAAAAGTGTTAAAATAAGATTTTTTTTAGGCCAATGCATTCTCTTATATATGAGAGGCGACCTATGGTCGACTCGCATATATAAGAGAATGCATTGGCACAGGGCATAACTGAAACTATCACAATGTGGTCAAGGAGCCGGTTCCAATGATATCCATATTTGTATGGTTCTAGACAGACCGAAGATATTTTAGGCTGTTGAAGCTTTATTTGGCCGGTTTTGACCGGTTTGTTGGGTAAAGGGTTAATCAAGAAAACACACATGTCAGCATAGTTTAGACACAGTGTAGCAAGGAGACTGAACTCGGTTTTGCAACTTGGTCTATAATCTGCCAAAACATAAAAAATGTCAGTTGTGCTGCATCATGGACGTAAATGATAATATATACATCGCTGGCTGCATACATAAATGGAATAACTTGCCAGGTAAAGAGAATGTATTTAATGTTTTAATCTACATGGGCTTTATTATGTTTACGTATGATCATAAAACCCAGTGTGATAATTAATGCAGATGAATGGAGGAATAATATGTAAGGAGAGAGGTCATAGTTCATAACGATACGGCTGTCGTTAGATTACCAAAGTTCAGCAATGGGTAGTCCATGTTTCCTTTGACGTAAACTAGCTTGTGATATCGGAGGGCTAGATACTAGTTTACATCTAAGTACGTTTTCCTTACTCTTCTGTAGCAGACTTTAAGCATTGTTGACTCGCTCATTGATAATCACCAATAACAGTACTAAAATGTCACAATTGTGATAGTAAACCAGTTTATTCCATAGAAAACATTGTATTTGTTCTCAACTCCACACAAGTTTTCAATGGAAAATAGTAATTCAATGTGGAAAAATATATCTTATCACAATGTTTACATAATTTCAAAAGAATACAAACTCACTATGAAAATGGAAAATATATACACCGCGAGACGTCACGTGTAAAAATGTTTAACTAACAAGTAATATGGGACACTTACAATTAAAAAAAACCCATAATATTAATGGAATGTTGGAATAAAATCACAATGCACGTGTCTGCATGTTTGTTGTTATCGGACGCACTCGATTGTCACCCATTTGAAACTGTTGTCGGCATAAAAGCCGAACGTTGCCAATTGAACGTCGGAATACTTTGGGTCTTCTTTAAACATAAACAAATACAGAGAAAATTTGAGGTTAGCCCTAATTAGACGGCATATTCTATGTGTAATTTAACATAAAAGTTAGAAGAAAAAAAAGGTATAATATATCTTTATGATCATAAGATAAAGTAATGCCCCAAGTAATCGACTCCTTAAACACAGCAGAATTATGAGTAACTTTTGAGATTTAGTCGGAAATATGGCTTGTTGCCATTCATCGGAAAGCTCTCGGGGCATTCATCGGAAAGCTCTTGGGGATAGCTTTCCGATGAATGGCAACAAGCCATATTTCCGACTAAATCCTGAAAAGTTACCCATAATTCTGCTGTGTTTAAGGAGTCGATTACTTAGGGCATTACTGTATCACTCTTTCCGATAATATAGCATTCTGTATTGATTTGAATGATAAAGTTGATTAAAATTGATGAAAAATGCCGCCACTGGATATGAGCATAAAGTCTGCTATAGAAGCTGGTTTACGTTGAAGGAAACTTGGACTAAACAATGGGGAGCCCAGTTTTTAGCACAGATTCTGCGTATGCAGACCCACTGAACTGTGACAGCAGTTTAAAATTCCCACGGTTTGCAGCATCTTCTTACACAGGTGGATAACAGGGATACTTGCCTGCCCCAAAACTGGGAGGGATGGAAGATACCTATGTGGAGGACAGACCAAAGCCTGTGCGGTAAGTTCTCCTGGAATGGAGGCGGTGGCAGGTGACATTGAACTGTGATGGCAGGCAATTTGTCAAGAGGACCGGAGCTTGCCAGCTACACGGACCACCGACATTGGGGTAGCTATGGCAAGAAGCCGGCATGTGCAGTGAAGTAATGAACCTGGATCAGCAGTAGCTGCCACAGAACTTCCATTGCTGCCCTGAGGCTGACTAAATGAATAGAAGAGGCATGACCACCAACCAACTCTTGAGCCTGCAGGCTGTACAGAGGAAGCAGAAGAAGGTGCCACGTCAGAGGGAAAATATTAACATTTACTAATATTTTTGTCATCGTAAAAGGATTTAATCATCGTTTGGAAATCCATTTAATGTTTTAAAAATTTTATAGCATTTTGCAGCATTGTTGTTAGCAGAAATTGCATCGCAAATGGTGATGCGAATCCAGTTATATCGAGGCCTGGGAGATATGAGGAGCCATTTTTGGCCAAATAGTAATTAATATCAAGCCTCAGGTTGGCTAGTTTATATGACCAAGAAGGGCATTGATTGGCTGTGCCTACCGGCCTTACTTGTTTCTGGAGTAGAACTATTGCTACAATATTCTTTCCAATTTATTTTTATAGGATTTTTCACTGCCAAAGTTACCACTCCAAACTGGAGCATATTGATCATGCCATCACTGCAGTGCACCAGATACAGGGTGAAAAATCTGCCGAGAATCCAAATTATTGTTATGAGTGTAATGCTCAAAATTCGCATTGGTTTTGATGCAAAAGAAACAATGATCGTTCTTTTTGATTCCCGTAAACAAAACAAAACATAATTGATAAATTTTATTGGTTTTGTCAATTATACATTCACCGTGGATGTATAATTGACAAAGCCAATAAAATTTATATATTGCATGGCCATTGAAGCGAGGTATTCCAAAACCCCATAGCAAACAATGACGAGACAATATTTTAATTTGTATTGTTGATCAATTTTGAAAACGAAAAAGAAACATGTGTCATTCAACGAAATTAAGGAATGTCGCGTAGTCATCAGCAAAATCGTCAAGATAACTTGAATAACAATGAATAAGACATAAGGTATAATACAAATGATATAATGACTTATCTTGCGGATAGAAGAAAATTAGAAGAGCCCGAGTATGTCCCTGCAGCTGATTTTATTGAAAGCGCTGGTCACGTGGCCGGTGTTCAGTTGGTGATTGGGAAGTGGGAGATAATTCTACCTGTAAGCCTTTACCGGTGCACGAATAAATATGTTTACCGATTTTTCTAAATTCTTGTATTATTGCAGAGTAAGCAGGATATAACCAATAGTTCAGTGTCCAAGATATCTTTGACGGAGATATGGATATTTGCCATCATGAAGGGTTACAAAGCTATTTAATTTAAATTTATGAGTTAAAACAGAAATGTTTGAAAACAAATTTGCTGTAATGCGCAATAGAATTTGTCATCAAACTTTCCGGTTATAACTCCAACTTAACCCTTTACCCAACAAACCGGCCAAATAAAGCTGCAACAGCCCAAATTATCTTGGGTCTGTCTCAATAAAACCATACAAATATGGATATCATTGGAACCGGCTCCTTTACCACATTGTAATAGTTACAGTTATGCCCTGTGCCAATGCATTCTCTTATATATGCGAGTCGACCATAGGTCGCCTCGCATATATAAGAGAATGCATTGGCCTAAAAAAAATCCTTTTTTTAACACTTTTTACCATTTTTTCTTACATTCTTTAACAATTTTTTAATGAGTTAAGCCAATGCATTCTCTTATATATGCGAGGCGACCTATGGTCGATTCGCATATATAAGAGAATGCATTGGCACAGGGCCGTTCTGTTGGGTAAAGGGTTAATCGAAACAAGAGTTACAATGAATATTATGAGTATAATGATAATAATATTCAATATTCCGGACATTACTGGCAGGTGACCTTAAAAAAATCACCATATTAATCTCCCTGGGATGTTTTAACTGCAGCCTGGAAGAGATAGTTCATCGTTAACCCTTTCATGACGGGAGCTGTGCTGGTGCAGCATTAAAGATCATGTGCCAGTGCATTCTCTTATATATGCCAGTCTCGCATATATATAAGAAAATGCACTGGCTTACAAGCTCAAGGTAAATATTGTTAGGCCAATGTTTCTCTAATATACACGAGGCTCCCTTTGGGAGACTCACATATATTAGAGAATGCATTGGCACAGGGTGTTTGCAAAATTTCAGGAAGCTCCATGCAGTCATGGATGGGTTAAGCAGATATACTAAGCAGCAGTATGAGAATTGAGACCAAGTCGTCAAAAAACACCAACAAACAAACTCACTAATAACACTATATTAACAACACATATTATGAATCATTTATAAAAAAAACTTATTCAACAGTTTCTCAACATTGAGTCAGATACACTGAACTAGCTGTTTAACATAAAGAAAAATAGTAAGGAATGACTCCATACATCATGTTGGGCTACGCTGGACTCAATAATGGCATTGCCCAGTGCAAATGAATTAAATTTTGTTGCGTAATTGCACTACACTCGCTCACTACACCTACTCAGGAGTAAGTGTAACTAAATGTGACGTCATCTGGTGCAAAAGCAGGTCATAGGTGGAGACAACACATTAAAAAGATCTCTGTTGCGATGAATTATATTTAAAGGTACTCAATCTGATCTGATGGTCCCCATATCATCAAGTTACAACAACATTATTTCTTCAACATATGCTTTTGTTATCAGAATCGATTAATTACAAAAAAATATTGCTAACCGCTGTCAACTATGGTATAAAATTTCCCCAAAACGTGTTATTTATGAACATATTGTTCAATGAAATATGGCAGTATTATCACTTGCGTATCACAAAATTTGGCCATATTACCACTCGATTTTAGAGTTATCCATCTTCTTCCGCAATTTTGTCCAAGACCATCGGTTTGACAACTCTTTTCTGGGCCACAAAATAACAAATTTCAAAAATCGATATCTGATCACTCTGAGCTTTCATGGGTGGGTTCCTTGACTCAAATCAATAATTTTTCACCCGAAGCCAAAGAAATAGTCATTTGGGAGTGTTAATTCGGATTATGCATCTTTAAAATGAATTACCATGATTACCACCTACTGCTTATATCACTCTCAACCACACATTCAAAACGTTCAGTAGAAACCTTGAAATATTTGCAAGAACGTTTTCGTTGAAAGATTGCTCTTTTTGTTTTTAATTTCCATTCATATTTTCTTTCTGAATTAGAATGGCTTTCTTGGTAAGAATGGTCAAAATTTGGAGCAATAATTTTCTGGTCCTGCCTGAGCACTGGAAACTAATTAAGTTGCTGCTGAAAGCTGAACAATTGAGGAGCCTCTTGATTTAATGTTAACGAACACAAGAAATACTTTTAAATGACATAACCTTGTTGATGAGATAGGTATGAATTTCATACATCAACAAACAAGTATGGCTAGTATAGGGCCCTGTGAATTTGTATTTTGAATCAAATCTCAAATCGAATCAGGCAAAAAATTCAAAATCGCATCGAGTCTCATATCAAATTGTTGTCCTGAGTGTATCAAGAGTGAAGAAATGGAAGAGTTCGAGAAACACATAAAGATGCATAATCTGAATTAACGCTCCCAAATTACAATTTCTTTGGCTTTGGGGGGAATTTTATTTTATTTTTTTAGGTCGAGGAACCCACCCATCGAAGCTCAGAGTGATCAGATATAAATTTTTGAAATATATAAATTTTTACCACTGGTACTTTTTTTGGCGGCCTGACAAAAAGTCGACGAGAAGACGGTCTCGAACCAAATTGCAGATGAAGATGAATAACTCTAAAATCAAGTGGCTTTGGGTGTCAGATATTTGACAATCCGGCCAAATTTCGTTGAACAAAATGTTGATAAATAAGAGGTTTGGGCAATTTTATACTATAGTTGAATGTGGTTAGCATTATTTTTGGGCAATTAATCGATTCTGATAACTGAAGCGGCATTTCAATAAATGTTGTTGTTGTTGGAATCTGATGATATGGGATTGAGAACGTTTAAATCGGTAGCCATAACAAATCGAAAACCTCTTAATAAGTGATCGTCAATGGATTTTGTAATAATGTGTCTTCTCTGCAACAATAAATACAGTAAACTAGAATGTGTATGTAGATCATTTTCGTCATAAATACAGATGGATGTCATAGAATCAATAAATGTGATTAGTGCGGTTGGGAAGTAATTCATAATAATGGAAACTTCAGTCGGCAAACTTCAGTTTCTATTCGGTGTACTAAAATCTGCCATATCTGTATCATTCTGAACTCCTTGACCCATTGCAGTATACGGAACGGAGACTGGCGAGTTTTGCCGAATGAGTTTGTATGCAATTCCCTTGTGACATGCAACTCCTGGCACCTAGAACCTGGAGTCTGATGGGATTACATCATTCCTACAGATTGGGCAGTCTGCCAGTCCATTTATAGATCATTTGTGACATAATTAGCACAAGAGCAGTACTGTATGTACTCTGTCGTCTATAGAAATCATGGAAATGCACCTGATGGAACATATTCGATCAAATTTAAATCAGCGCAGCCTGATCGAATCAAATCAAATTTGCAGGGCCCTAAACTAGCATCAGTTAACAAATATTACACAGAACATGTTGACTAGTAAATAAAACAAACACTCATTGTTTCTTCTTCTGGTCATCGTCGACAGATTTATCATCCTCGTCGACAGATGTATCATCCTCGTAAGAGACACCATATTCATTAACTCTGGATTTGTCAACTGGGTAAAGCCTGAAATAATATTAGTTATGACAGGAATTCGTTGTACATATGTGAAGGAAAGTCTGAACAATTTCGATCGCAGTTGTTGATATTTTGCTGAAAATTATCTTTTAACCTTTTCACTGCTGAATGATGTCATGACGTTAGAGCCCGAAGCCGCCATCGCACGCCGCCGCCGCCAGCCATATTGGCCACAAGCCGCCGCCAGCCATATAATCTCTAACGCCAGCCACATTTTAAAATCTCCGCCGCCGGAATTTTTAAATGGCTGAGCCATGTGCATGGGCTTATATGTCAAGCACAACTGTACTGTGAATCGCAAAGAACTAAACCGTATTGCCTAATATTGGCATACTCGCATGGACATGGCATGGTTGTTATATTATCAGAACACCGGGCCCCTTAGTCCAAGTCTTCTTGTACTAAAACCAGCTTAGATATTGGTATGGCGAGATGCTGGTGTTTAGCTGGTTTTAGTACAAGTACTTGGACTACGGGCCCCTTAATGTGGAATAGACTATCCCAATGCATGCTTTCATATAACTGAATGAGCGCGTCCAATCTGTATTGAAAGGGTTAAAATATAAATCGACAACACCCAGTCTCAGACATCGCTGGCATTTGTCAATATATAAACACATAAGAATAGAAAATAGTTTGAAATATTACATATCATTACTATCGGGTTCATCATTCAATGATGCATATATCGCAATATGGTAGTGATGATAGCAGTCTGAAGTCGACAGAAGTCCCAATGTAACTACTTATACCGATTCGATGGGAAACTATATAGTATATCCATGCCATTCCTTCGTGAATTTTCGCCATAATAGAAAAGCCAAACATCAAAAGATTACGTTTGGTCTGGAATTCTACGGGTTCACCACAAACGCTAAAAAACGGTGTCTATAACCGGTAACAGGGGATTAGGAACATTTCGGAAACGAAAATACACTGAATAATACCATCTCAGCCGGCTGAGCCGCCATATTTCGTCAGCCACGAACGGTGTAACTGAGCCGGCTTAGCTAGCTAACCAGCCACAAAATCGGTTGAGCCAGCCATGAAAACTATTTGTCGTGGCTTCGGGTTCTACATGACGTTGTGCGCTGACTCCCTTTAATCATTATCATTCATAATCCTGGATCATCATAAACTGTTTCAAACTTCAATATACAATGTTTCCGATGCGCTAATCTCTTATTTTCCATTTATGAATATTAGCCGACTGCTAGTATAGAAGTAGGTCCGTACTCAGTATGGATGTATAGCAGCGAAGAGGTTAAGAGTTTGTTTAACCCTTTACCCAACAAAACGACCAAAACCGGCCAAATAAAGCTTCAACAGCCTAAAATATCTTCGGTCTGTCTCAATAGAACCATACAAATATGGATATCATTGGAACCGGCTCCTTGACCACATTGTGATAGTTACAGTTATGCCCTGTGCCAATGCATTCTCTTATATATGCGAGTCGACCATAGGTCGCCTCGCATATATAAGAGAATGCATTGGCCTAAAAAAAATCTTTTTATAACACTTTTTACCATTTTTTCTTACATTCTTTAACAATTTTATAATTTTTAATGTGTTAAGCCAATGCATTCTCTTATATATGCGAGGCGACCTATGGTCGACTCGCATATATAAGAGAATGCATTGGCACAGGGCCCTTCTGTTGGGTAAAGGGTTAAACTGATTAGTCTCTGTGATTGTGTATAACTCATCATGATTTTTCTTGAAAACAAGGCCATACTCATAAAACTTTAATATATATTCGCATTGTGCTTCCTAATCATTGCCAAAAGTTACATTAGTAATTTTGGGCAGGTAGAAGTGATAAAAAGCCTCAAAAAAGATTATATGAAGAGTAATTAAGATGTATTAGTAAATCTTTCTTTATTTGTCAAGGATCAAGTGTGATGAATACATTTTGGATACACAGCATGCAGCCAATTAAATTGCGCCTTTCAGCCAATAAAGTTACTTGGCACAATGACAAACTGACAATGTGAAATAGGTGTGTCTGAATATTTGAATATTTATTGAGAATTTATATCTTCAATTTACTGGAGTTTGGATGATTTCTACATGTATCGGGGTGATTTATATTGATATTAATCATCTGTGCACTATTTCTTCCATCTACAAAACTGTCCGTGTCATGATATGAACTAGCAGCTGAAACAATGATAAACCCCAATAAACCAACCAAACCAGAGGAACTAGTACAGTAATGCCCTAAATAATCGCTTTCCGATGAATTTAAATACGGCAACCAAGAGGTTAATACACAAAATTACTCACCATCTTTGGTATAAATAAATGAGGAACACGATGTCATCTCTAAAGCAGGCTAGCCTATGAGCTGTTGGCATGGTGATAATGAACGCAAACACATCATCTATAAACGTGTTGAAAGCCTAAAACAATGGAAAAAATGAAACTATCAATGCCACAGTTGAGAATAAAAATATAATATTTATAAATAATATTACTTTTTCCTTAAGGGAAGCCCGAAACTGAACTATATGGATTACGTCTCCGGCCTTGTGTCAATCAGGAGGGTTAAAATTTTATTGCTGTGCCGACCCCACTCACATCCGTGTCCAGATTAGTCTCGCATGAATACACCCGCATTCTATCTATTGTCTAGTCAGTTTTTTATTTCCGACTTAATCATGAGATTTGCGAGTCGCGGGGTTGGGAATGGCACCACCATGGGAGGGATCTATGATAGTTCAGTTTCGGGCTTCCCTTAAGGAAAAAGTAATATTATTTATAAATATTATATTTTTCCGCCAAGGAGAAGCCCTCAACTGAACTATATGGATTAGAATGCAAGCCCAGGAGGAGGCACGAGCAATAAAGTTAATTAATATCCAAATTCGATGGGAATGTACTCTTCCGAAACATGATTCATGTAAATGATTTAGTCATGAATCAGATATGATTATGTTACGTGAAAGAGCTCCCAATTCAGATTACGACATTGCTCAAATGTGTACCGCCCGCCCCCCTTGTTTTTGGAATAAACATCCCAGGTAGTGCCATATAATTCATGCTAGCGAGACAACCGAGCAAGTATAACTTTGCTGCATCCTATTCTCTTTGTCATCTTCTTCGCTCTCTCGACAGTTCACATTATGAACTGATGTCACATGCAGTCATTGTGTAGGCCATAAGATATCAGAATGCTTATGATACACCAGGGAGCAAATTAACTGGAATCGCATCGCGATTTGCCACTGAAATGTGGATACCGGTAATAGCGAGGAATTTCTTTATACATGTATGATGTTATAAAAATGCTATCTAATCATGTCAATGTGAGATTATTTGCTAATCAGATATCGAAAGTAAATTGCTCCCTGTGATACACAAACCAGATATAAAAATGATATGCTGCAGATATCATAGCGAGGTATGAGGTTTCATTATATCATGCCACACATCTGTACTCCAGCCTCGTATAATGTAGAGAGCAGGGAACGCCATCATGATCCAAGGTATCATTGCATACCAGTATATATGGGATTAGAGAACACCACAGCGGACTTGATGAACAAGCATAGAAGCATCAGTGATCTATGATGGCGCACATAACGAGTGTCGGGTACATTTCGAAATGATCAAATGTAGCAGAATGATCAAAATTGCAAAATGACCGGTGAAGGAGTGGCCTGGAGGTATCCCGAAGGTATTACGATTCCAGGAGATTGGACCCCATCGTGTGGAGATGTGGGCCACTGCACCGTGGGGAAGAGATAGAAGGCTGGTTGGTGCAGCTCTTGGAGGCACGCAACAAGACTTCCCCACCCAGATCATTCAGCCTTTCTTTCCTACCGGTGAAGGAGTGGCCTGGAGGTATCCCTAAGGTATTACGATTCCAGGGGATTGGACCCCATCTTGTGGAGATGTGGGCCCCTGCACCATGGGGAAGAGTTAGAAGGTTGGTTGGTGCAGCACTTGGAGGCACGCAACAACAAGTCTTCCCCACCCAGATCATTCAGCCTTTCTTTCCTACCGGTGAAGGAGTGGCCTGGATGTATCCCGAAGGTATAACGATTCCAGGGGATCGACTGGACCCCATCTTGTAATGATGTGGGCCACTGCACCATGGGGAAGAGTCAGAAGGCCATTTGGCTGGTGCGCTATGTCTAGACTATGAGAGCAAGAGCGTCACGTGACAACGAGTCTACCCCACCCAGAACATCCTCCAAAGGCTATTTTTTCTCTTTCTTCTTTTTATTTCTTCTTTCTTTTTCTTTTCTTCTTTTTTCTTTTATAAAAGAATCCTCGTCCGACAGTGTGCCTGACGACCCACTGTCGACCCGCGATTCTTGCTCATCGTCGTCAAACCTGCCGACGCCATGCGATGCAGAGAAGCATGTCGAGATCGACGCCAACAGAATTGGCTGCATCAGGTTGGGATACCAGACTGTGGAAGAGGCCTACTCTGAAATGGTTCGACGCAAGACAAATGCTCTTGCATTTGGGATAAGTAGCTATGGCCTGTCCAAGGTCACCCCCTCAAATTCTGGGGCATCATCAAGCTGCGCCCCCAAGGCCAGAGGGAATAAGTTCTGATGAGCCATTTGATCAGAGGAAGCCCCTTCCATGGAATCCCCCAAATGCAGGTGGTCCTGACCAAACTGGAATAAATGTCGATGACATACCACTATGATCGCATGACGGCGGAGGAGCAGGCCCGGATGTATCCCGAAGGTATTACGATTCCAGGGGATCGACTGGACCCCATCTTGTAATGATGTGGGCCACTGCACCATGGGGAAGAGTCAGAAGGCCATTTGGCTGGTGCGCTATGTCTATGAGAGCATATACGTCACGTGACAACGAGTCTTCCCCACCCAGAACAGCCGCCAAAGGCTACTCCCAGGTGCCCAATAAACAGATCTTCGTGGCAGGAATCCAGGCCGAAATCAAAATACTGATGGAAATTTCACTCTATGTGGAATAATAGTATATCGATGTGAATTTTTTCGAAATTTAATAATCGTATTGCCACTACCATTAGGCACCTGAGAGAAAGGTGCCGGAGCAATCGCCCGTGAAGATTGGTTTCCCGAATCAACCGCATGCAGCACCCGCCTACCATTGGTTCAACTGCCGTAGCAGGACCTGGGGGGCCAGAACTGGTCCTGCCCGAGGTAAAGACTGGTACGGTTGCTCAAAGTAGGTAATCATTGACTAATATGCCCTTACCCAACTATAACAAGTAATACACCCGTGAATGAGCAACCTGCACGGTGTGTGGCCATCAAATTCGAATCATGTTCGACTGCAAGACATGCTGTTAGTTATAACAAAGCAAGGTTAATATACATAACACAATACAACCTAGGTTATTGAATATAAAGTAAGGTTAATATAAAATCACGTTATACCCCTGGCCACGTGATCTTACCTGCTATGACAGGTAAGATACTGTCTTTTCTCGTATATGAGGACGATGAGTTCCGAATGCACATAGGCAAGAACTAGGCGGTTTCCGTTAGGAAAGTGCGCTTACAGCGGACGTGAAGATACGAATGCCTGTATTTTCGTCATGATTGTATCGAATCGTTTTGTCACATAATCAGTGGATATGTCGATGATATACCACTATGATCACATGACTGCGGAGGAGCAGGCCCGGATGTATCCCGAAGGTATTACTATTCCAGGGGATCGACTGGACCCCATCTTGTAATGATGTGGGCCACTGCACCATGGGGAAGAGTCAGAAGGCCATTTGGCTGGTGCGCTATGTCTATGAGAGCAAGAGCGTCACGTGACAACGAGTCTTCCCCACCCAGAACAGCCGCCATAGACGAAGAGCCATGTCATGGCCGGTTTCGGAAATATATTGGCAGTAGATGTGCGCAATATAAACGCTGCGCATGTAAGCTCGCTTTAGACATGTAACAATACAAATGCAGTCCTTTCTGCGCAATATAAATGTGTTGCATGTAACTGCGCATCATACACGAGTGAAAGCTATGTGGCAGAATATCGTTTTGATATATGTGGAAATAGAAGTTAGTGAGCCAAGTGATGGTCTCTACTGGAAAGACTATTGGCAGTGAATTTCTGGAGCACGTGACAATATGTATTCTTTCTATTTCGCTGTTTGCCGTTATCATTCACTGATGAAACTGCAAAGTATGTCAGCATTGGGATGAAAACTGTTCACCATATGTAAGCATACTAGTAGTCAGTTCTGACAGCATACATGAGGCCCTGATACGATATGATTGTCATGTACAATGTATGGAACTATTACGGCGTGCAATACATCATTGCAAGCTCGCCCACGCCGAGGCATATTAGAGCCTACGGTAAGATGGCTTAGTCATTGCAGTTGGTGAACAATAGTTCGTAGGAACCCAAACTGTACATACATGGATGTAAAGAATGCAACACAATATTTAGAACGTCAGACAACACATCAATTCGAAGTGTGGTTATATATGTGATAACGAATACCATCCCCCTGTTACGGAGTGTTAGTAACTATTGTACTGATGATACAATGAGTTATATGATATTTAATCGTGATAGCCAAGGTAGAATTTTCGAAATACCTTGAAGTCGATGTAATGTGTTATTACATTTGTCATGTGTCTAACAAGACCACGCGCTCATACATACTGGCGGGCGTAGATTCGCAGGTATTGATCGTTAAAACAATATTACAGATCGCTCAGTCGAAAGAAATGTGAATTGTCATCTGATAGTGATAACAAGTACTATCTTTCGTATTTATTCATGTAAATTATTACAAAGGAGGATATGGCTGTCCTGTGCAACTTTCTGCGAATTAACAGAGCAGTGCCATGTATGATTTGGCAGTATACATTAGGATACAAAGCAACGGAACTTACGAAATAACCGAAGCGAGTCGACGGAAACTTATGTAAAGTGAAACACGTGTAGCACGAAATTAGGAGACATCGCATACCGTACTACATTGCGTCCTCAATTGTAAGTCATGATAGTCATCACGCCGTATGTGTGGCACAATATGCACTATGTGGTTTTGCCACAAGTAAGCTATGTGCTTCTTTAGTCATTGTCAAGATGGCCATCTTAATTCCAATTGTTGGAAGATAAAGCCGTCTTGAGGAAAACAGAAAACACGGAAACAAATTACGGATACAGTGAAACGAAAAAAGTTCCCGTTTCGGATGTGAGAAATATTAATTAACTATCGGGTACAATAAATTGCAAGTTTGTAATATCAACAATAAATATTGAGTCGATAAACTCGCAACACAGAAAGATACAACCTTGAGAAAATAGAAACGATCCTGTCCTGGCGAGGAGGAATAAAAACTGACTAGACAATAGATAGAATGCGGGTGTATTCATGCGAGACTAATCTGGACACGGATGTGAGTGGGGTCGGCACAGCAATAAAATTTTAACCCTCCTGATTGACACAAGGCCGGAGACGTAATCCATATAGTTCAGTTGAGGGCTTCTCCTTGGCGGAAAAATAGAATTGCACCAAAAGAGAATTAAAAACGAACCAGAAAATAACCGGAGTTATTAAATATAATTATAGAACAGTAATATTAGTTTGACTTGTTATTGGAAACTTTTATAATATCTATTTAATATTTAAACAAACTGGGATTAAAATACTCATTCCCATCAACATTTCAATGTGAATTTCATGATGACCTGAGCATGGTACAGGAACCAGGTAATGCCATATAAAGTAGCCAAAACAAGATTAACCACCACCACCCAATATTTTCACTGTTTTTTGTTAAACAAAATCTCACCTTATACATGAACGCTCGCCATGGTAAATGAGCTACTGACTTGAGCTGCAAGAAGAGAGAATGTTTACATCATTAAATCTGTACCAGTGTAACAGTTCGATTCTCCTGTCTTGTTCATCCTCTATAGAGCACAGTGGGGGATTTAGGGGTAGAGAGTATCAGTGACATTTTAAAGACACCCTGTTTGCGTTCATATTGAAATAGCAGTGATAATTTCAATGACCAAAATAACATTTCTAAATGAACTATGTTATATTTGAATACAGTTTCTGTTAACTGATAAGGAAGGTGGCTGTAAATAGCTGATAGGTTCTCATCTAACTACTTTGAAAAATATTTGGATATGAAAGTCCTGGCAGGATCAAATGGACCCTTTATGAGGCACACCCTTATTGTTGCCCGACATGAAGTCAGAAAATGCTGGAAAATAAATTAAATGTAAAGTCAATTTCCCAATTCTCAGACCAAAACAATTTGAAAAGCTTGCACGCCATATATTTATTTTATTATTTATTTCTGAGGCACATGCCAACGAAGCATTCCATCTTTCTAATGGCTAGTTCTGGGTCTAAATTCAGTTGACCATGGCCATTATGTCCGGAAAAAATGGCCCTAAAAAATTAGTCGATAGATTCCATGTGATTTATTGCATAAAAATATCGCCCTGTCATGTATGACTGACAGAGTTTACTGAGATTGCAGTCATGCGTGTAACAATAAACATAGTTACCAATTACAGTAATGAATTGAAAATCTGATCTGGGAAATGGTTCTCTTCGTTCTCAATTCCACATGTGTTTGTATAAAAAATGGACTGCGATTATTTTCCCTGACAGATTTCAAACTGCAAACAGCGCCCACTTTGTAAGTACTACACAGCATTGCGAGGGAGAGAATTCTATCATGTAGTTTGGATAGATTCAATACAAATAAAAAAAAAAGGTTGCACGTGCAGTGTTTCGTGACCATGCACGGGGCCTGAGAAATGGGAAATTGACTTTGCGTGGCTTATAATATATATAGTTATATAGTTTCTCAGCAGAAAACCAAGGTTAAGTGCTTTTTAGTTATCAGAGGTTTCTTTAACCCTTCCATGACTGGAGCTTCATGAAATTTAGCAAAAACCCTGTGCCAATGCATTTTTTATATATATGCGAGTCTCCCATAAGAGGCCTCACATATATAAGAGAATACATTGGCCTAACAATATTTACCTTGACCTTGTAAGCCAGTGCATTCTCTTATATGTTTGAGGCTCCCTATGGGAGACTCGCATATATAAGAGAATGCACTGGCACAGGATCTTTAATGCAGCACCAACGCAGCTCCCGTCATGAAAGGGTTAATAAGTTTATATTTCTGTTGAATATTGGCAGAGATTAATCACAACTTACCAACAAAAAAACAAACAATCGCAATATATATAGTCGACCTATATTTTACTGAAGTTCATGACCCTGACTCACACTACCCAAGATAGAATGTTCAACCATGGCAATAAATGAGTTCAGTTGTAACTAGAGGTGTGACTGTCCCAATGGGACTACGGATACACCCCTGTTTTTAAAATACTAAGATGTTTCACATGTCAGTAAACATTTATTTAAAATAATAAATGAACAGTTCCCATTGCAGGTGTACAACCATAACCCTAATCTTAAACCTAAACCTATTGACCGAAAAATGTAGGAATAAAAGCTTGGACAAAATTATGTATGTTGCGAAAACAAAATTCTAAGTCGAAAAAGGGGAATAACTCCACAAAAAAAATGTCGGACAGACGTCATAATCGCAGGTGCACAGGTTCCCATGGTACTAAATAACAATGCCAAGATTAAAAAACATTGACCGAAAAATGTAGGAATAAAAGCTCGGACAAAATTATGCATGTTGCAAAAAAAGTTTCTAAGTCGAAAAATGGGGGATAACTCCACCAAAAAAAGTCCGACAGACGTCATAATCGCAGGTCCACAGGTTCCCATGGTGGTTGATGTCTGTGCCAAGTTTCAAGAAAATTTATCAAAAAACGACTGAGAAAAACTCCGGACAAATTTGTGTCCACGGACGGACGGACGACGGACGGACAAGCTGACTCCAGTATACCCACCCTAACATCGTTGCGGGGGGTATAATTAAATTTCAATTCATACCTTGTAGTTAAGAAATAGCTGAGGTAGCATAAATAGGAAACCAAACGCATATACACCTGTAAAGAAAAAAACATTATTTTAGTGAAATAAATTCAGTACATGAGATCATATACATTTATCAGGCTCCTTTTATCTTGGAAAGCGAAAAAATTCTAGGCTTAAATATTATATGACATATGTACATTATTCCATTGTCAAACGAAATGCTACATACATCAAACCCTTATTTATGGGAACAGGGAGCAAATTACATTTGAACTTTTGATTAGCAAATAACCTCACATTGACATGATTAGATCGCATTGTTCTCAAATAATATACAATTCATACCAATTGCATAGCTAATATTCACATTTCAGTAGCAAATTGCGATGTGATACCAGTTAATTTGCTCCGTGTGTGGGAAAGCTATTGTAAAGCGGTAATTCAGTGAGACTTAACACCTCTAAATAAAACTACCTAAGATAAACTTACCATTGACTGAGGTCTGTACAACCCAAGAGTACCAGCTGAAACAAAGTGGAATTAAGAAATCGTCAGCACAAATTGCAATTATAATAATATATCAATTTTCCCCGAAACACATTTCAGAAGATTTAGAATGCTATAAATAAAAATAAGTTAGGAAATTAAAATAGGAAGTCTCATTTCTATGAGCAATGACCAAATGGGGGACAATATTGCGGTTATTTCCCAGGTCAGTCTGGCCGCGAGGTGGCTAATTCAGAGGACCGCTTCATTTCCGGTTGTAATGTAAACAGCTTCATTTAAGCATTAGCTTTGACACAAGCTACAGCTTACATTTCGTTTATATATACTTTCTGTGAATTCTGTGGCTGAATATTAGAAAAATGCCGGGCCAAAGTTATGCAATGTTCTGCAACAATTGTGGTGGTCATCATTTTCCGAAAGGCGACGACATATGGAATAAAGAACTTCGCGAAAAATGGATCAATTCAGACAAAGTGACGAAAATAAAAAGCAGAAAAAATGGGAACCATCGGAACATTCGGTGATTTGTGCTTCACACTTTAAGGAAGATGACTTTATTTCCAGATTCAACAAATATAAGTGTATTATCACTAAATGTATTGTTCTTACGCCGCGGTGATATACGACAAGTCACCTATATTCGCCGCATTATATTTGCCATGAGATTATTTTATCGTTCGTATTTCTATAAATTGCAAGGAAAATAAAACTATTTTTACTGTATGGCGGGTGGTAATTCTTTTATGAGCACACACAATTTTTGTTTTTATAAAAGATATACTTTTATATGATTATGATAGTTATACAAATTATATAATCTACTACAAGTACTATTGTACATTCAATGACTAACAACTGAACCACCTGCTACTGTTCTCTGAGGATCTGTTTTCTATATTTGCAGCACAAAGAGGCAGTAAGAATATATTGAAACCAGATGTTGTACCATCTGTATTCAGATGGAATATGTTCAGAAATGACAGTATAACTATTTGCAGCACAAAGAGGCAGTAAGAATATATTGAAACCAGATGTTGTACCATCTGTATTCAGATGGAATATGTTCAGAAATGACAGTATAACTGTTGAACAGTCAAATAGAGCAAAACGACGAAGGTTGTCGCATGAACTGACCCAGCCATCAGTTCATATCGAATCTAATCCAGAGGCAGATGACGTAATATTTACAGACTTGGAAGTTTCCCATGAAATTGTCATCGAAGCGCCACTGCACCCTATTCAGTTAGATGTCTGCAATGTCAAAAACCAGCAATGTTTCAGTGAAAGTACACAAAACGAGGAAACTGTTTTTCGAAAAATTGGATTCAGCATTAATAACTTCAAAGACAACCCATCTGCAGTTCATTTTTATACAGGATTGGAATGCTATGAGAAATTCGTAATGGTTTTCAATACTCTCAGACCAGGCGTTAATAGGTTAAGGGTCAGATGCACGTTTGCCCAAAATATGGCTGAAATCATTGAAAACATCACTGTTGTATGAGCCAAAAACAACAATGGAAAAATGAAAAATGCATAGCAACCAGATTTCATATTGCTCAGCTTTATACATAGAATGTGTTGGTGAATTGTTATAGTATGCTGGACATGTGGTTTCCTTTAAAAAGCACTTTGGTTTGACAAATGTGGGAAATATTTGGGGAAAATAGCATGTCTTTAGGTACCGAGAACTTTTAAATAACTAACAATATTGGACCAAAGAATGGACCATGGTGTGCTATGGTATCTGGTTTACATGAGAGGAGCCATATTTTGTTCATAAAATTAGCTGCTTCGCCATCAGAGATGGATTCCAAGATGACGACAATCTGCTCTATCAATGGGCGGATTGGCCGCCATTGGAAAACGTAAGTCAAAATTTATTCTGTTCGTTTGCGGACTAAAAAGGCAAATATCACAATATTCGTACCCGATCAGCACCCGATCTCCAAGGGGTTATCTGTATAACTATCAGGAGAAGTCATATTGACATTACTGACTTCCAATTTAGCTACTTTTATTGAAAAAAAGAAGAAAACATTTGATGGAAATTTAAAGGTAAAAAATTAAATTTCGCCATCTATCGAAAATAAGCTTGATATCATTGCGACAATATTAAAAAGATATACTTCATCTCTTAAAAGTATCAAAATTGCACATAGTTAGTAATTTTTATGTTTAGTTACATCAGTTTTCCCACATAATACGAAAATATACGTGTTCTGTGTATAAGACGGGGAACTATATATTGCGGCATACTAAAGTGAGTTATGAAACCATTTCCGGTAATTTGGCTTATTCTCAAACCGAAAGTTGATTTTCTCTTCAAATTTGTGAAATTACGCATTGCATAATGTCCGATCGCTCTCAATGACGACCCATATTTAAGGAAGAGTAATTGGGAACGTGTCGGTACTGGTGGTACCAACGATCGCATGAATGATTTTATACTTTGGCGTAAGTTTGAAATATTTTCGACGACTTGAAATATTGTTTACAAAATGGCTGACCGACATCAATTTCAAACGCTCTTAAATTTTTAACAAAAAAACGTACAGCACACAAAGTTTGAAACGCTAGTCATATATATGTTATTTTTATCATAATAATCATGGTTGACATGTATTTTTTCTTGGGCTATTTCTCATAAAAAAATTAATCATGTTGCCCAGTTCTGGTCACATGCTATTTTGTATAGCTGACCAGTGGACACACCACAATTAGATTTTTTTTTTTTACAATTTGGAGACCCAACATCGAGAAATTTTGTCATATTTTGGTTGTAATCAATTATAAGAGTTGATTTTATAATACTATCAAGTGCCTAATAATCATGTCGTTACTTTAGTAATCGATGGGGTTCAGGCTGAAGTGAAAGTTAATTAATAATTATAATATTAATAGTGTCAGTTCACATGGCAATTTCACTCTGTCTCAATGCAAAATAATACAAGTGATCATTGAGAATTTTCTCCAAAGTAATAATCATGTTGACACTATATACCAGGCACCCGAATGACCTGATAGTAATTCAACTATACAAGTTGAATATGTATATGTATTACGGTTTCATGGATCTTCAAATAAAAACAAGGGAAATAATCCAATAACAAATACCATATATATGACTTACTAGATCATGACATGAATCGCTACGTATGGGCATAGCCAGATTAGAGATTCATGGCATGATCTATTAGTAACACCACACAAATGATGCATGCTTGTATGAATCAAATTTTATCCCAAGCCTGTTCATTTATTATAATAATATTATTACACTTCAATGTCACATTGTGGCTGCATTTTCAAGGATCTCATAACTTGTGCATATATGGGAAGAAAATTGGTTCGATATCATCATATTTAACTATTTATATTTAGTCAAATGTAGGATGTGCCAAACCTGGTTATCATGTTACAGGTACAGGTACTCAGCTTGTGTACATGATCAGTATGTTAGGAACATGTAATGAAAGAGCTACAATTCATTGTCTGGTATATATAATGCTGGAGTATTATGTACCCCCCTCCCCTACAAAACTTTGAGATAACAAATTAGAAAATTATAACCCGATGTAGAGGGGTGCAAATTATATTTTGCAAACTTGGGACTGGGAGGGCGTTAACCTGGTCTGGGTCAAGGGCCGGTGCTTTTGGAAATTTCAGACAGTGGACACCCCACCCTCAACAGAGATCATCTAGCTGTATGTACGTGTTACATGGTACCAATTAATTACATCTGTGCATTAATATGTTAATAATTAATATGCAGCAATCTTATTTTCCACAACATCTGGAATATATATTACGGTATAACATTGTGCAACTTGACCCTCAAGCAATATTTTAACCCACTCTTTGTTATCTTTATATTTTTCATAAAATATAACTTTTGGGTTTGTTAACCTGCAAAATGTTTTGTCTTTATTACAGTTGCCTGAACACTAAAACATTGGATTGCCATGGGGCTGTCCTGTACCCAATAGGAGAAGAGCAATGAGAGGTTGGGGGTTGTCCTGTACCTGGTAGAAGAAGGGTAATGAGAGGTTAATTCCTAATTACCTGTAACTGTCAACATTTACAGGTAAGTTGAGATAGATAATTTCAATTCATTAAAGGCGGCTACCACAATTAGCTGGAAACAAATGTTTTGAATATCCCATCATGTGTTAATAGCATTAAATAACAGTTGGGATTGTGTGCCCCCTCTGTACCTGTAGTATATCGCACCAGAGTTAATTAACCACATGAGTTGTCATGTGAACTGGGGTCTTTGTTAAGTTCAATCTAAAATACATGTGTATTATCAAAATATTTTATGTTTTATTTTATCCTGTCGCTGCCATCCCATAGCAAAGACACATTCAGGATCTCTGACATGTTATATGAATTTTATAATAATGAAATTGAGTTGAGCTTAGTTATATGTTAGTTTTTATCCAAATATTTCAATTAGTACCAGTTTTGGGCAATTCAGATCAACATGAAACTATCAAGTAATTAAATGAAACCTCCAACAGTTGCTGGAACCCATTTGAGGTGTTCGTTAAATCTAATTTCTGGTCTCTCCCCATAAAACATTTTACAAGACATTGAGATTGACCATTCAACGCTTCATCTACATGTACAATTGTACATACGTTTTAAATGAAAATAGTTTGTGTTATTTCAATTGTGTAATATGGGGTGTCTAATGCGAATTTACCCCGAGAGAGCATTTTTTATTTTGTAAACGTGGTGTCGGTGGCAACACCCCAGAAAGCTAATGCTGTTATACATTGCTGGTGCAAAATTGAAAGTTAAGAAAATAAAAATTTGTCTGTCTCTTATAGGTGATTGAAATAACTTGGAATCAAAGAAAAGGAATCCTTGCCATTTGTAATCATTGACAATGCCAACTAAATGTGAGGTTGCCTTGCTGATAACAATGAGCAGGTATGTAATTTAATTTAGCGTCAATACTGCACAACAGTTATGTGCGATTTTTGGGATAACCCATTACCCGTGGTCCATAATATGACAAATACATTACCTTACAGAAAGTGACACCTTTGAGGTCAATATAAACTGTATTTCAACAGACTTATTACCAATATTCAATGGCATAGTGAGATTGCTTACTTTGATATAGTGGGAATACTTTGCATCATTGGGATACCTCAGTCCTGGTATAAAATGTCACAGAATATCAGAAGCAAAATGTATGATTTATTCATGTGCATTTATTTGGTCAGTTCAGTTAAGCAATCTATCATATATTGAGAGATATTATGCATTGAAAAGCTGAATGAGAGTACTCTTCTGAGAGTTCAGAATTGTTTTTTTAAATTGAAAATTAAATAATAACTAATAATTAATTATTAAATTATTTAGTAATTAATAATTATACATTGATATTTATATCATTGTATTATTGTATTATGATTATTTCCATTTCATATCCAAATATACTGATTGTTGGCTTTTTTTTACAAGGTCAATTGGATTTGTTATTTGTCCATCCTGTCCTCCATACATTTCTAAATAGTCCCAATTGCAAATGTCTGGCTTATTATTGCATTTTTCAGAATAGGGTACTCATAATTTGACTTCATTTATAAGAATGGTGTTCCTTTTTCTGCAGAAAGACGGCTCCTCTCATGGAAAACAGATATGATGCTACATCTGTCACCACAGTTTAATGAAGAAAGTGGAAGTAAATAAAAGTTCTCGGTACCTAAAGGAAACTTATTATAAAATGTTACAAATCTCTCTTGATTACTCTTATGATGTTCATATTTCAAAACATTTAATACATGGTATGTATTCCTGAATATGTGTTCTACATCCCTGTGAAGTTCCATTGCGTACAGTTGTGGATTTATCAAGATATTGCCAAAATTACCCCTTAATATATATGAATTCAGCTTCAGTAACAGTTTTTTCATACTTTGATTAAACTGAGACAGGATAAGGTGTTTTTCGAGCTTTTGTATTCTGTTCGAAATTTCGGTGTTATGGTGGTTGTACAAGTGACAGACAGTTAGTTGAGCGATCGACATTAGTGAATATGTGCAGTCTTGGTGATTCGATAATGGCTGATAAAGACTTCGATATCCAGGACATGTTAGAGTATAAAGATGTAACAGTGAATATTCCAACATTCTTCAAGAAAAAGAACAGAATGAGTGGATCTCGAGTGCTTCGCGACAGAAAAGTTGCCAGCAAGCGTGTGCATATTGAACGCATTATAGGTTTATCAAAAACATTCAAGATACTTAGCAACAGACCACTGAATGCCACAGAAACACTCCTGTCAAGTGAAATAACATTTATGTGTTTTACACTATGTAACTTCTGTCGCGGCATTGTTCCCGATAATGCATATATTTAGACATCCCCATCCGATTTGATACCAAGTTAATAGAAATGTCTTGCCCAAAATATCTATATAATTATAATACTTATTCAATATTCATCAATATCGGGTAATGAAAACATGAACGCTCTTCACGTAAGGTGATTATACCTGAAGTAGATGTCTAATCATGTTTGAAAAGTCCTGATAAATTCACTATTTGTCTTTATCAGGACTTTCCAAGCATAATTAGACAATATGTCAAACTGGATGGGGATCTTTAACAAAATATTGCTACATAGAAGTCTCAGAGTCATTGGGTGGGGAGGAACTGGGCTAACAGGACAACAATGTAATGATATTATATTATCTCCTCAAAGTATTTAAATTATAATTCAATTTGTCATACATTGGCATTCGATTTGGTCATAATTTCGATAAATAAACTTCTTTAGAAACTGCACTTTGAAAATATCACGATGTCCGTTGGATATTAAACTGTAAAACAGGGTATCCAAATATGTCCGGTACTTTTCGACATCCGAAATAAAGAACTCAGAGTAATCGCAGCCGAAAATGGTAATCGAATATCGGCCGTATCAACATTTCATCAATTATACGATTAATTGTGGCACCCCTACCTGTCGGAGGGAAAAAACATTACGAAGTTTTCATCGTAAAAGCATTGAGCCTTATGTTCAATGTAGAGAGAAGAGGCAAGCCACACTGTGTCTATTTTATCTAGCATCCGTGAGTAAAATTATTGTAAAATATTGTAATGTAAAATATTGGAAATGATTAATTCCAATACATTTGGATAGGATTTTGTCAGGGACCAAACTCCAAACTGGAGCTTAGTGTAGATGCCAACACAATATTGCATCCGGTGCAGTGTTAAAAAAAAACCTACGATAACCCGAATGACTCGAAAGAGCATCAGTTTATTGAATATTGTTTTATGCAAAAAACGATATTTGTTTGAAGTGATTCTCGTAAACAAAACAAAATTGAAATATTTGTTAATGAAATTATCCACCCACGGACCACTGTCATTAATAAGACAGTATTGTAGAATAAAAGATTGTTGAACAATTGTAAAACCGAATTCCGAAAATTGGAAAACACGTGCGTAGTGCACGAAATTAGGAAACTGCGTGGTTTCGTTCGCAATATCGTAAAGAGAACGTTCATTAAAAATGAACAGATGAAAGATGCGACTTATCTTGCGACGTAGAAGAAATAAAAGGAACGAAATCTTACTTGTCATTCGCTTCTATAGCGAAAGGACTCACACGATTGGTCCAGAGGTAAAGTTGTTTAGGTTTGACAGTGCTCGTACTGTAGGTACTCCGTACCGATTTTAAAACGACTTCTATGATCTTGCAAGCAAGAAATATATAACCATTAGTTCATTCAGTGTCCAAGATATTTATTATAGGAGATACATATTTTGGTTAAAAAAATATTATTTATATATGATAAATGTTCACTGGAGCCTAATTTACATTTGAAAATGGATTACCACAATGGAAGGAAACCTGGCAAGCGGATGACATCAGAAACCTATGACGTAATTTCTGCAAACAAATGTCACTAGTGTAAACCATTGGCGGGCATTACACAGCAAGGTCAGCTAAAATAAACTGCCCGAATCCTTCAGTATGTGGTAATATTTCAGTAAACTTACCTTTTGTGTTGAGCATAAAGTAATGAGTAGATGGCACCACCAAATAGTAGGGGATACAGTACATATGAGAGATACGTCATCGCCTGGAAAAATGAACAATAACTATTATTAGAAGAAGTATACATCCTGGAGCATGGCATAATATGCCTGTTGTTTGCTCATAATAATCAACATTAACAAAAAACAATATTTTCCTAAAAAAGTAAAATATATATCTCCTAGAAGTATCTTGCCCACTGAACTATATGGTATATTATCCCAAGTAGGAGGGGTTAACTCTCTGAGTTGAAAAAAACGTACGGAAATTCTATGGTACATATCTTCTGTCATGTTCATGACCCGTGTAATCACGTGGTTTCTGACACGTAGTGAAAGAATCGCCATATTTTTTATCCCCAGTAGGACATTCCTCGTGAGCGGGGTGGGTGCGAAACCCTGGGAGGGAGCTCAGCGTTCAGTGGGCAAGATACTTCTAGGAGATATATATTTTACTTTTTTAGGAAAATATTGTATCTCCGTCAAAGGTATCTTGCCCACTGAACTATATGGTAAAGCATAGAATTTTCTAACAGGTGGAGGCCACGAGGAAACAAAAACACCGCTATGCATCTGAATCAAAGAACTGGATTGACCTGATAACCTACAATATATACATACACATGCACAGACATATAGATATATATGTATATACATATATATATATATATACACACATGCACAATAGGACCATAAGCCAATGTAATATTCCATCCTAAACTAATACCTGTCAGCACTCACAAACGAACAAAAAGTGGCCACTTAAAGAGTTTAAGACCCCTGCAAGTAAAGTAAATAGCTTCAGAAGACCTGGAGATGGATAGTCGGATACGACATTCGCATCGGAACTTAGGGCTAATAATGTATCAGCCGAGTACTTGCCGGGAAAGGTACGGGTAACACCGTGTCCCAGTACACGATGAGAGCCCGATGAAAAACCAGCTGCAAGCTCCCAAGAAAGGGCCCGACACCAACTACTTGGAGACATGCCATTGTCGATAAGGAGGAGGTATCAGTGACCAATAGCCTGACCGGGAAGCGAATGGGTATTACACAGACATACATTGCAAGGCTCAGGCCGTATGAAGAACAGGGCTCAGAATTGGAGTTTCACAGCAGAAAACTTAGTTTGAAGCCTGGAGTTCGAGATATGACCGACTAAGATGTAATAAGCCATGACATTTTTTCCCCGATGACGTTCCCAAATATGGAAATGCCCACTCACACAGTTAAACCCAACTGACCAATCACAGGCTACTGAATCCATGACAGAAAGGCATCCAGGAACCGAAATTCCAATATCGTTAAGGTGGAAATCCACAAAACAAAAATTTGACTAACGAGGCATCAGGATTGTGGCACAAGCCCAAAACCAGCAGAAACCGACGGCAGGTATGTAATGAAACTTTATGAATTGTGCCCAACACGATTCATATGCTGCCCCACAGGTGCAACATTATCCTGCATTGGCAATCGCTGAGGTCAGCAAAGGACCGAGTGGGGTGCTGAACGAGACCTCATGTCAACAGTGTTCTGAAAATGAGCATATGTCGAACCATGGATAATGGACTCATCTATGTATGACTGGACAACAAAAGTGAAATCCATGTTGAGTTAGCACTGAAAGCAACCTGAAGACAAAATATATGTCATTCGTAACTATTACTGAAACTCAGCGAGGTCGGAGATAAAGCATGTATGCTTGTTGATCTCTGATTCTTGCGTCCCAAATCGAGATGTAAATATTTACCCTATCGAGCACCCGAACCAGTCCAGAACACGTCTTAAAAAGTCAGGAAAATGAAAGGGCGAGAGTCATATACTAATCTAGTGATATGAATGACTATAGACATTCTCCAGCAAAGCCCGTGACCATGAAAGAGCTGGATGGAACATGGAAAGAAGCAACCACTTCTAAAGCAAAAAGTTGAACACATCCCAACCCGAGAACAGTAAAATGGTTGAATACCTCTCAGGATGGTCGAACCCAGGTCGCCAAGTGTGCAGTCCGATGGCATAACCACCCATCTCTGACAACGTTAAGCAGGGTACAAACTGACCGGCATCACAGGGCAAGTTGCTACCCAAATGCTAACAAAAGCCATGCAACTTGTATCCTATTTCCTCATTTGACTGTCCCAGGGTATGCCAACAGTCGTCCCGTAGTATCCGACTTGGAGTCCCTGTCAATAGTCCAGAAACCCCACCAAATGCGGCCAATGGGTTCGATGGGTAGCCCCAACCCGCGACCTGTTTGGTGGGACTATCATCCTGAGTGCTAATTAGGTCAATGAAGGGAACACTATACATCGACAAGTGACAGTGTCCTGGTCGTAAAGGTTTCTATCGCTTCCTTGGAACCCTCGAAACAAGGGAAAGCACTCTGATGTTCTGTTAAATTGTAAATGATTGTAGAACAATGCTATCAAATCATGTCAATCTGAGGTTATTTGCTAATCAAAATTCGACATTAATTTTCTTCCTGCGCTTGGCTGCATCAGAGAACCCTGAACAACTAACTGAGCTCCTTCGTAAGTGCATGTAAAGGTGACCCGAAAGGAATGTCGAAAGCCCTTTCACCTCGTGCTGGAGCGACTGCTCGATCTGATCCTGATCTCCATCCGTCGATGGAGTGTTAACAGCACAATACACCACGACAAGCTTCATTTCTAATTGCATGTGAGGTCTGGTCATTGGGGACTCCGGAGGAATGTCCAGAGCCTGTACATCTCGGGGTGGAGCAGCAGCAGGACCGATCCCAATATCCAACCGACCGAACTGGCGATGGGATGTTAGTAGGTACCAGTTCCCAAGCAAGCTTCCTGCTATAATGGCGTCAGGGAATAAGATCTTTTGTTTTCATTTAAAATCAAACCCGAAGTTACTGGCAGCTGTTGGCCATAATGCGGCCAGTAACCTGTCAGCCAAGCCCCCGGAAGTGGGGACTTATAATAAGGAGGAAACAAGCCTGTGAACTGTGATCCCATTCCAAGCCCAGCTGGGGCAGAAGGCATGGAGGATAAACTTTCAGGTGCCAAATAATTGCGTAAATGTAATAAATTGAGAAAAAGTCTCCTAATTGGAATTGAGACAAAGTAAAATGGCCATTCGACTAGTAATTTTAGCCCAAATTTCCACACACTACGATCATAAGGCACCGGAGAGCATGGTCATGGATCACCGAGGGTGTATCCCCCAGCCGCGCTGACCCCGAGATGACGACTTGTAGCGATGGACGGCGTGTGTCGAGTGTTTTAGTAGAGCTCAGTGGTCACAGCCGTCCGGGGCACGTCAACAGCCAACGGTCGACCCGCAGAAGCAGATTGACGTCCCATTCGATAGTCCAGGGAGCGCACCAATGTGACTCATGGGTTCAATGGGTAGCCCCAACCCGCGCCTGTTTGGTGTGACTATCGCCCTGAGTGCTAATTACGCCAATTAGAGGAACACGATATATCGGCAAGTCAGAGAAGGATACAGGGATGTTTTGATACCTGTTACAGGTTTGGGTGCCCAAACTATAGAGACCCAAATGTCCCCAAATTCCATGTAGATAGTATTTATTCCAGTTGGATCTTCCATATTTTCAAGGAATTTTTCTACAATTCAACAAAATGTCCTAGTAATGCAAATCATCAGCCCGCAGATGATATATAGTCTATAATATGGAGCCTTTATTTGCACAATCAAGTATCCAGTCCTGAATATTTTAACATCCAAATTTATATGGGCACATACTCAAATACAGAACAGGTGTCCCCAAACAAAAAATCTCTGGATCCTTCCCGCAAGTTTGTCCGTGTCCTAGGGGAAGCAACTCGTGTGAGCTACGGGTTCGATGGGTAGCCCCAACCCACGTCCTGTGTGGTGTGACTATCGCTCCGAGTACTAATTACGCCAATTAGAGGAACCCTATATATCGACTTTCGTTCTCAACTCTTGGGACCTCGAAACGAGGGAAGCGACTTCAAGGGGAGCTACGGGGAAGGCGATTCATGAACCTGGTCTTACCTCGATAAGCAGTCCTGTGAAAGTAATTAATGTGATTGCGAACAATCACAAATACACCTGTTGTGTTATGTTACCATGTGGCAACCAAGGCAGTATCGGCCCCATTGTTAATCATCCAGGGTGAAAAAGGTTCAAAGTGACATTCGGGATTTTACAATCCTATCAGCCTATTTCACAAGCGTTTAAACACTGCTTTGTCCGTCAGTTGTACACCAGACGATGATTGTCAACGTATAAAGAAAGACGTCAAACGAAAAAATGAACTCGAAAATAAGTCACCTAATTTCGTGATACCTTTAACCACCGTCAACGCACGTGGTAACTTAAATAACACGTCACCTGTATGCCATAGATTTGTTATAAAGAAAACGATCAGCGTCTTTAGTCATATCCAATGGTGCCTCGAATGTTCTGCCTTTAATAGGCCAGAAACGTTGCATTGTCTGCACAGAAAACGGATATTAAATCATTGACCGATTAAAATTATGGAAGACAAAGTCGGTTAAAACGAAACGAGTCAACCGATTCCGATATTATTATATTCGGAACCAACCGTCGTAATCTTTATGTGAATCGTTACATAATTTTCAACTATAAGCAAAGAAATAATGTTGTTTGTATAAAACAAAAACAAAACTGTTTTTGCTATACAAACTGCAACTTAGCTTCGTATTCTTTGTGAGAGATTCTTTTTGCACCGTCCTGGTGTCGAGGGAAAAAAAATATGGCGATTCTTTCACTACGTGTCAGAAACCACGTGATTACACGGGTCATGAACATGACAGAAGATATGTACCATAGAATTTCCGTACGTTTTTTTCAACTCAGAGAGTTAACCCCTCCTACTTGGGATAATATACCATATAGTTCAGTGGGCAAGATACCTTTGACGGAGATAAGCATTTCACAATAAATATGATGTATTGTAAGTCCAACATATACAACATACCTGTGAATCAAACTCTGCAGTTTGTTTCTCTCTCTTTGATTTCTCACCAAACTGAAATATGATAAAACGGAGAGTTCAATGATTGAATGTAAGTATGCACAAATGTTGAGAATACATCTTAGTTGGCATAATGTATTCAGGATTTTTCCTCTATTATGGGTATCTGATTAAAGCACTTTTTGAGGACTTGGTTAAGACGTTTTAAGGATTAATTTGTTATCATTTTAATAAATCTACAGTAAATATATTATGAACATCAAACTATGTTAACTTTCTGCTTAACTTTCCCAGTAATTATAATGTCTGAACGATGTTGCAGCTTCAAAAGTTTGATAAAATGTCCAATAAATTGACCCTAAGCAACCCTTTCCATGGGATTTATAGACTTTTCAATGGCAAGAGTTGATTTTTATGTACTATTCACCACTCACATGGGCTGATTACACGAGTATACGTCAATCTTATATGCCACATGATGTGGGGTCCTTGTCATAGCTCTTTGTTTATAGTCATGTCAGTCAAAGCAAACAGGAGTTGTTTTTTCTTATTAGTGAGACCAATGTGTGACCAAAGGATAAAGTTCTGAATGCACTTTAACTGATAGGACAAAGCTGCTTTGATACCACCATAAAATAACTGTAGCAGAACACAATTATTTCCACATCAACTGATCAGAAGAATCTATCAGTGACCCAGACAAGTGTGAATTTCTGAATAAAAAACATCAACAAGCCTATACTAACAAAATGAACGTTTCATTTTGAATACAGGAGAAGTCGGCCCCTCACGAAGTCAGCCACATATATAACAGAAACATTGTTTAAACTCATTCTTTATTTATTTGATGATATGAAATATGAAACTAATAATAATAATGACAAAATAACATAACATTTGGTATTAACAAAATTAACAATAAATTCAAACGGCATAGTCGTCGCTGCCACTGTCGTTGTCAGTAATGGGTGCTGAATTTCCGCGAGCCTTCCTAGCAGCTGGCTTGTTGTCAGATCTATGTCCCTATACAGCTTCCATAGGTTGAATATTTTTAGCTAATGGCTTCATTCATTCATCCATACGGTACTTGGCAGCTTTCTTTCATCGTCTGTAGACAATTATCATTGTTTTTTTATAACTGAGTCGCTGTCAGTGACGCTGACTTCACAACTATCTCAACCAAATTAAGCCGATTTAAGGCTTCATTCAACTTCCGTCTAATTAACAGTGCCGACTTCTCTGGGGCTGTCTTCGCGTTGATTTTTTCCTATATAAAAACTGCTGATACCAACAACTGTGATCTGAGTGCAAGAATACCCTTTACGCAACAAACCAGCCAAAACCGGCCAAATAAAGCTTCAACAGCCTAAAATATCTTCGGACTGTCTCAATAGAACCATACAAATATGGATATCATTGGAACCGGCTCCTTGACCACATTGTGATAGTTACAGTTATGCCCTGTGCCAATGCATTCTCTTATATATGCGAGTCGACCATAGGTCGCCTCGCATATATAAGAGAATGCATTGGCCTAAAAAAAATCTTTTTTACCATTTTTTCTTACATTCTTTAACAATTTAATAATTTTTAATGTGTTAAGCCAATGCATTCTCTTATATATGCGAGGCGACCTATGGTCGACTCGCATATATAAGAGAATGCATTGGCACAGGGCCCTTCTGTTGGGTAAAGGGTTAATATATGATGTGAAGAAACCGTAAACACAGTGCATCCTTTCAAACAGTCTGTCAATCATCAGTATGTTACTGATCATATCTTACCTCAAGGGATGGTTTGATGCCATTCCAAATCACTTTCACTTTCAGAGCTTTTTTTACTTTCCAGACCTGCAAATATAAATGAACTATTTCAGACGAGCAACCTCATATGTGTTATACATTCCAAAATAACCAAAGCTTTCTTATTGTAAAGATGTCATTAAGACAGGATAAAGAATATAAATTTTCAGAATTTTGGTCTGAGTTTGGGTACAAAAAATTGTTTTGATTTCCCAGACAGATTTTTCTGATTACTATGACATACTAAGGCCCCGAAAAGTCAATTTCCCATTTTTTCAGGCCTGCGCGCATGGTCACGAAACCCCAAACATGCAACCTTTTTAATCTTTTCAATCTGTTGGGACAAACTTAATCGGTAAGAAATAATTGCAGTACTTTTCAGATACAAACGTATTTACCCATTCAGATTTTTCGATTCACTTCTGTTACTGGTGACTATGTTCAAACATTTGGTTAAACACATGATGGATTTTGACTTGAAATCTCAGTAAAAAAATTAATGTTGGTTGTACTTGATTGGGCCATTTTTTAAGGAAATGAATGACATGAAATCTATGAACTAAATTTTAACAGACATCTCTTGGGGAATATGGCCACGGGTAACTGAAATTAGACCTGGAGCTAGCAGTTGCAAAGGTGAAATGCTTCGTTGGTGTGTGCCCCAAAAATCAAAAATAAAACATAAATACACATGCTCACATGGTTTAAATAATATTTTGATCTGAGAAACAGAAAATTGACTTTGAATGGCCTAATATTTTCTAGTATATTGATTGGTGAATCTTCGTTAAAGCTTGGCCTTTGGCCTTTTATAAAAATCGGCACCTACCTCTATACCAGTTCCAACCCCAGCAGGTATGAGCACAAGCAAGCTGGTTTGTTCGTCAAACAAGTACAGAAATATGATAAATGTCGAGACACATCTCCAAATCACTGCAAAAGAAAATGAAAAAATGTCACCTCTATATAAACATTAAAACTTTTCTGTGTTGTCATTTCACTGGAATGGTCAAAAACTTATTTAATTAAATTTTAACAAATCTGACAGTGTATCTCCAATATCAAAACATGTTTGTAAGGCGATATATATTAGTTTCTTTTCCATGAAACAACAATCCATGCTTAATGGGAATTCAACCAGGTTCATCATCGCTGGGCGACTTAAAAAAAGAATTGATAACCTCTGAAGTTCACTTCACATTCCAACATCACTATTCTATGATTCAATAAGTATTAAGCAATATGAGAGCTTACATTTAAATCATTAAAATGAGTAAATACATCATTATAATCAGGAAATATTAAAATATTCTGTCTAGAAATATGCATACTATTACATGAGAGAGAAATCACTTCTCCCTAGGACTAAGATAGGGAGAAGCGGCACAATTTAAGGAGACCATATCTCCCCAGTCGCCTTCTAGGTTGATCCCTACTATGCACTTTACCAACTGAGGCACCAGGGGGCTCCTTGGGTAAGAAAGTGAATACTGACCCACTCTCATTGATAAACCTTCCATTGAATCTCTGTTCTTCCAGAAGTGGATGTCATTCTTGAATGCAAGGAAATCAAACAGTAACTGCAATAAAATAATTATTTATAAAATATCAATTAAAAACATCGACACTTCCAGGGTTCAATCTAATTTTTTAAATGGCCAAAGAAAAATCATTTCGCCAAAAAGTTTCAACTTTCAAGATTATAGTCAGCAATCACCTCTCTGATTATCATCAGATCTCCATGAAATTCTTAATCCATTAACAGGTAATCACAATGTAATGTATGGATGCATATTAAATCAGCAGTTGTTCCGCCCATGTATCAAAATAGCAGGTTATGTATAACCATTTTTATGTTTGAGAAGATCTGGCGATCGGTTTCATGATTGCCTGCAGTCAGTTTTGGTGGAGACTGTACGTAATGTAATTTAACCTTTTGGTCACGTGAGCGGCCTTACTTATCAGTCGCCATTTAGCAAACCAGTAAGATCTCTCTCTGGACGTGGGAAAGTTATTCAAAAGTTATGTAGTTTAAAATATTATATTAGTAATTCATACACATCTCGGCATCGGTAATTGTTTCTTGACCCTCCCTCCCGCCCAGTATGGTTATTTTGTTAAGTTTTGTTATTCTCATGTGTTATGATGTTTTATTACATTTGTTACTCTTGTTTGACTTGTATGGGGCCCTTTTTTGGTACCCACCTTCACAATTTTATTATTTCGGCTGATTAATGAAGATAATTAAACAGCCATTGAACGAGAAATTGTCTCATGTCTTGTGAACTAGCAAATCCCTCCTTGGGCTCAATATTATGTAATCACAGAATATTTATTTAGCCATCTTCTCAGGGCATAAACAATTTTATAAGTAAGTCACACATGATTACTAATAAATCTATGATAAGTTAGAATGGTGTCATTTCTTGACCCTTCCATGATGGGAGCTGCGGTGGTGCAGCATTAAAGAGCCTGTGCCAATGCATTCTCTTATATATGTGAGTCTCCCATAGGGAGCCTCGCATATATAAGAGAATGTACTGGCTTGCAAGGTGAAGTTAAATATTGTTAGGCTAATGTATTCGCTTATATATGCAAGGATCCTATGGGAGACTCAGACTCGCATATATAAAAGAATGCATTGGCACAGGGTTTTCAAAAAAATTCAGGAAGATCCAGTGATGGTAGGGTTAATCAAGTGTCAACAAATTACTTATTTGTAGTTTCAAAATAAGATAATGTACAAAAATCAGTGCTCAGTCATGTTTTTTGTGGTTCCCATCTGTGCATATTACACATCGTTATTTTTGTCCAACTCAAAAAATATATTAGTTATATTTTTTTTGCATATATATTATTATTTTTTTTTTTTTTTCTCAATGATCCAATATATTGATTTTTCAGTTTTACCCAAGTTTCTGAAAAATTACCATAAAAATGACCAAATGAAATTTGGGCCAGCGTAAACACTGCACACACTTCCATAGTTGAATTAAAGATTTTATTTCTGAATGGAGTTTACCATCCAGTACTAACAGTATACATCGGATTGGTATATCCTTCATTAATAGGGAACTTCAGATAATATAAGCAGATAGCTGACAGAGAAACGCTATGTATTCCTGCCATTCATTTGTGGCATTTACAAATAAGAATTAATTTGCTAATCTTATTGTCCAGTTGTCAAATATTTAAACAGGCTGATCCTGATTTTATATCTTAAATGGTTCAAAAGTAGTCCTGTTTATCGATGAGAAAAACTTATCAAAAATAGATTTCATACGATCAAGACTCTTGTAATTTATAGCATTCTAGTTGCTTTTACGAGAATCAAACAGAGAATCAAGTTCTGATCTTGTCAGAATTAAGCCCTGCAGAAAGACTCATTGACAGATGGAAGGGCTCACATAAGGAACCAATTTCAATATGTAACATGTACAAAAGAACGGTTTACAACTGACACAAGAAATATTTAAGTTTCTAAAAATTAAGAGCAAAATCATTTTCAGAAAACTTTTGATAATTTCAATGGTAGAAAATCTTTCTTCTTTATTGTGTTTGAATGGATGGAGGCACTGGTTTAGTATGATGTTCATTGCTTCATATGTGCGTTAACAAATTATAATTTCTTGTCGAAATGGCCACGCTTCAAACAGAATAGCACATAGATTGATTGATTGATTGGGGTTTTATTTCGCTTTCAGCAACTAAGGCCATATCATGACATTGCCAGTTTTAGTGGTGGAGGAAATCCGCACACTTACACTTACAGTGATTTCAATGGCTGCTAAACTCGTCGACCATGTGCGGCGAATCACCGGCCATCAGTGAGTAACTGGCAACTCCACCAGATAATGATTTTGAGTTACAAAGTCCATGATGGAAACATGTGGATTTGAACCATTATCACCAGCACTGGAGGGCGAAACGGCTTGGAGTTGTACCCCTTACCGACTAGCCACCGAGGCCCAGAATGGCCCATTGAGATGCCCCTAAACTCTGATCAAGCTTGAGAATCGGTACCGATTTTCGCCCATGTCTGAATTCGAACCCAGTGTTACTATTTTACTCACATGACATGCAGCGACTGTGAAAGTAAGCATCAGGAAATAAAAATTTGTGTCGACTAAAATTCCCTTTATTTCATCTGTATCTTTCTCCGAGAAGCCTAAATTAGGGATGAGAAAATAAATATATTAGAACATAACTGAGCAGGCTGGTGCTGGTCATTTGCAAAATGAGGTCACCAGAGGGTGAATTTAGTGATGCTAGTTAGCTGTGCATCACGAAATTCATCCTCTGGGGACCTCATTCTCATCTAAAAGGGGAGATCCACACTCAGATTTTAGTTCCCAGATGATGAAGATGGTGATGTGCACCCATTGGGCACCTCGATTATGCATTGTGTCATCTGCCAATTTGGAGATGTAGAGAAACTACACTGAAACAGAAGCTTTCTAAAGAAACTAAAAAAATCTGTTAATTTGATAATAAAGATACTTTCCAGACTAAACAGAATGAGGTCCCCAGAAGGTGAATTTAGTGATGCTAGCCAGCTGTGCAGGGTATCATCACTAAATTCACTAAATTCACCTACTGAGGGCCTCATTCGGAAAATGTCTGGCACCACATTTTTCAGCCCTGTAGCTGAAAAGGCAACTCGTAATTTTCAAGTCTCAAATTTGAACATAGTAATCTCTAAATTTAGTCTCGTTACTTTTATTAAAATTTGACAATAAATACATAAAGTAAATATGTACAAACTATAAATGCCTCGAAAAGATTTATTGAAGTCACAAGAACGATAGTCTCAGAGAGAATATTGGTTATTTCTTTTATTTAACCCTTTCTATACTAAATACTCATTGACAAGTAGTTATCCCTCATGAAATGTTCAGAAATTAGTTCAACAAATGACAATAAGTCGTTTGTTGAACTTATTATCTGAACATTTCCATCCAATAAATAGCACTCTTTCTGCACTTGTAATATAAATTTTTCTTGAAAATCACTCCGGATGAATAATAGACCATTCCAGTACTTTTATAACTGAGTGGGATAATCCATTTAGTATAGAAAGGTTGTTGTTGTGCAAAATGTTGATTTGCACGTGGACAATTTTTGTGACTTAACTCTTTGAGTGCCAGGGGCCGATCTCATCGGCCCTAAACCTACAAAATAAGTCTGTTAAAGAATATAAGAATAAATTATTAAAATTGTAAACAATTGTAAAAAAATTGTAAAAAAAAAAATTGTTAGGCCAATGCATTCTCTTATATATGCGAGGCGACCTATGGTCGACTCGCATATATAAGAGAATGCATTGGCACAGGGTATATGGGTTGATACAAAAATCGACCTGGCACTCAAAGGGTTAAATGAGATTTTATGAGGCATGTAAAGTCTGTACATATGCAGGGTTTCCACTAGGGGTTGGGGGAATGTAGGAATTACAAAGTGCTCCCTACATTTTCTGGACCTGGGAAGGTATAAAAACCCATGCTTTTAATACTATGCCAGTCTATGGACAGTACAAAAATAAAATAAAAATAAAACCCTCGGGCCTGCATTGATTTTCAAAAACCATTGCCTGAGAATCAAATATCTTTTTTTTTTGGCCTAACAATGAGCTTTTTGCAATTGTTTTGAATATAAACAAATGAGAAAATAACAAGGATATGAATGTGGTACATACCAAGCCCTCGGAGTGTAGTCATTGACTCCAACATCATGGACCACAATCGAAGCTTCCCTATACCTATAGGATTGTATGTTATTTTCAATGGCATGTGGTAGCTGCTTGAGTTTATTGGCTGCAAGAAATATTTGAATGGTATAAAATTCAGCAATATATTACTTGAGAAACAATGTGTTCATGGTTATAATGATATTTGAAGACAAATCCAATATGATATGCATGTTTAATAGGCCATGTTAATAATGGGGGTGATAGCAAGACAGCCTATCCTGGCAAAGTCACTCCCTCACAATAAATATGACTGACCATTGAATTATTACGTACATGTATTATTATAACAATATTATATACACAGGTTCCCATGGCGTCCACAAACGGACGGATGATCGGACAGATCAATAACATAATACATTGTTTTTTCAAAACGGGCATATCAAAATGAGAGGCGAACCCCCAAAATCACACTTGACTTGTATGGTTCTAATCCTGACTTGTATGGTTCTAATCCTGCATACCAAATTTCATTCTATTCAGTCAACATTAACCAAGTCATCCGGAAATGAAAATTGAGCCCAAATTTCAAAAATGGGCTATAACTCAAGTAAAAATTGGCAGCTGATCTTGACAGATATTTTGTTTTAGTGAACCTACATACCAAATTTTATTCCATTTAGTTCAGTACAACTAAAGTTATCATCCAGAAACGAAAAATGAATGGGCCGACAGATGGACTGACCAAAAACAATAATACACCCCATTTTTAAAACGGGCAAAACCAGCAATATTAACTTCTTTACTGCTGAATGATGATATGGCATTGCATGCTGGGTCATTGATATTACCGTCATTTTCCCATGAACAATATAACAGGAATATCATAAAAAAATTTACTTCGTTGAATGTATATTATCATTAAAAATCCTGGGACAAAATACAGTTTCAAACTAGGAGATTCAATCTCTCTGAAAAGTATAAATTCTCCTTGTTTTGGTGAACACAAGGTATTTTATTCTTTTATTTACACTCTGAAGTAGGTTTGTATGTGATTACGGATCACACAGCAAACTACGTGCAACGGAAGTCGTACCAGTGAAGAGAATAAGAAAGAAACCATTCGCATTAATTTCTCAAATTTTATAATGCACATGCTGAATACTTACATAGAGATCATTTAGTCTGAAGTTAAGCTCATCAATGAATACCACAGGCAAATAGTCCCCATCTGGAGAGGGTCTGCAAATAAAGAAAAAAAGTAGGATTTACATTAAAAGTTCCATATCTACCAATGTTGTATGAAAAGAATTGAGCATGATATATGAAGATGATTTCATTTTAAAGTTTCATTAGTGTTGGCGAGTCCATACTCATTATGCCATGTGTCTTTATCATTTTCCCATTACAAATCCATGAACGAAATGGCTTAAAATTATTGAATGAGTTCAAATGACGAATCAATTTGAATCAGGTCACTAATGTTTACCAGGTATGTAATAATCGATGTGCTGACATAATACGTCTGTTGGCTTGTTTCAAATGGCATTTGTCAACCTTAACTTTTATAAGCCAAAATCAAACTTGGCCTGCATTTTGTGTAGTGTTGAAATGATTAATCGACGTCGACTAGAATTTGCTGGTCGACTAATCGCTCTTTTTGCCTAGGATGATAACACTCCATAGTTATGAATGATTATACTCATGACTGCATGCATTATATGGACAGAATTAGCATCATCCATGTGAAAGCATGGACAAGTGTTTTAGAATCATAGGTGTGAATAATATAGTCAGTAACCAAATAAGGTGTCGAATAGTCAACTAGACTAGTGACCATCGATTAATAATTTCCCTAATCGTTTCAACACTAATTTTGTGGTAGTAAACCGACATAACACATTTCATTCCGTTCAGGTCGGTAAGCGAGTGTATAACTGAAGTTAACAACCAGGAATTAAAATTGAGCTAAAATCCAAATAAAGGACCATAACTTCAGTAATAATGGGCAACGAATGCAGAAATCAAACTTGGCCTCTTGTTTGCGGCAGTATTACTGTAAAAAACATGGCAAATTTCATTGCTTCAGTATAACTGAAGCTATCATCCGCAAATGAAATATGAACATACGGACAGAACAAAACCATGATACATCCCATTTTTACAAATGGATATATGGAAATGAAAGTGTCAATGACACTGTAGCTCAACATGGAGAGAGGAAAATTTTATCTGTTACAGTTAATGGAGCGATTAGGAATGCGAAAGTTGAAATTTCTTAGTAATACTAGATGTCAAACATGAAGAGATACATAAAATGTCAAATCCAAGATGGCTGTATTCTCAGTATGTGCTAAACAGCCTGGTTTGCGAACTCATTTTAGGTACTGACATTTGTGGAAATTAGCCATGTGACGTCATACATTTGCACCAAAAATAATAAACAAAGTCCAATAACTCTGCTGAAAATATCCGGCCAGACCTGGTTTGCGAACTCGTTCTAGATACTGGTCATGTGAACTCATATACCAAAAATATTTGAAATCCGTTGACATTTGTGGAAATGAGCCCTGTGACGTCGTCCATTTGCACACAAAAAAATAAACAAAGTCCAATAACTCTGCTGAAAATATCCGGCCGGACCTGGTTTGCGAACTCGTTCTAGATACTGGTCATGTGAACTCATATACCAAAAATCTTTTAAATCCGTTGACATTTGTGGAAATGAGCCCTGTGACGTCGTCTATTTGCTATTTGGTAAATTCGACAAAAATAATAAACAAAGTCCAATAACTTCGGTAAAAATATCCGGCCAGACCTGGCTTGCGAACTCATTCTAGGTATGGTCAGGTGAACTCATATACCAAATATCTTTGAAATCCGTTGAGATTTGTCGAAATGAGCCCTGTGACGTCGTCTATTTGCTATTTGGTAAATTCGACAAAAATAATAAACAAAGTCCAATAACTCCGGTAAAAATATCTGGCCAGACTTGGCTTGCGAACTCATTCTAGGTAATGGTCAGGTGAACTCATATACCACAAATCTTTGAAATCCGTTTACATTTGTTCAAGTTATGACTCTTACAAATTCGGGACAGACAGACAGAAGGTATGATGGATGGACGGCTAGATGGACGGACGGGCGGCTCGACGGACGGACGGAACCCATTACTATATCCACCGCAAATTTTTAATTTGGCGGGGGATAAAAAAATGTTAAAACTCCCATCTAGTGGTCACACTGAAGAGCAATATGAAGTTTGGTGATGAACATATGAGAGATGTGGTCTGTAGGGTGTACCAAAGGATTTAGTCATGCAAAGAGTAAAATCAAGATGGCCACTGGCAGCCATGTTTATCAGCGATATTCATAAAAATCTGTTTGGGACATTCTTGCTTAATGAAAATTAAGAACATTCCACTCATGTGACAATTAATAATTTTGGTGACAAACACAACAATTGTCATAATTGGGTGGGAAAATGATAAGTGACCAGCCACTTACTTAATGAGTTTGTATATCTCTGCTGGTAATGCGTATCTGTCAGCCACTTACTTAATGAGTTTGTATATCTCTGCTGGTAATGCGTATCTGTCAAATGCAATCTTTTCTTCCAGTACACTGATAACGAGCTTCTGTCTCCAATGTGAGATCGGCTGGTCGGGGTCCATTTGCTTTTTCTTTGTGATATTCTGGGAATAGAAATACTAAAGTCAAAGTCTGCTATACGCTCTTGTACTTGTTCTTTATTGAAAATTAACTTTTACCAAAATATTCTAACATCAAAGTCCCAATATTGGGGCACAAATACCTTCCTCACATATAACATAACATAAATTAAGATAACATAAATTTTATTTAAAAGTCAGAGGTAAAAAACATACAAACACAAGCTCTGAAGAGCTTTGACAGACTGGTCACATATCAATTACTGTAAATATTATAACATCACAAATTCAAAACTCGTACAGTAGACGTGCTTTGTTCTACCACAAAAAAAAGCAAATTATTATCCAAACTCAGATTTTGGATCACTGAACAAGCAGGCGCGAGACAATCCAAGGCAACCGATGGAATCAAGGCTGAGAATTTTCATTGAAGTCATATAAAGATAATTTAGAAATGGATAATAAGTTCAACAAACAACCTATCTTTGAAATTATTATCAATTAAATAAAAATAAATCCATCAACACTTGTATTAGCTTTTCATTGGTCTGTTGTCTGCTCATTTTTTTCCCGAACACTCCTCCAAATGAATAATAGACCATTCCAATATTTCCATTTATAGATGAAAGGGAGAATCTATTTAGTATAGAAAGGGTTAAGATAGACGATTCTAGTCATGAGCAATGGATCAAAAGTTACCTGCATCCATTCAGACTGAGCTTAATTGTGTCTGTCATTTGCAGAATGAGGTGCCCAGATGGTGAATTTACTGACGCTATCCTCTGGGGACCTCATTCTGCTTAGTCCTCAACTGCTATGGGAGATCTAGGATCAGATTGAAGTCCCCCAATTGAAGTTGGTGATGTTCACCCATTATAGTCACCTCGATTATGCAATTTATCTTCTGCAAATTAGGGGATATAGAAACTTCCCAGACGGGAAAAAGTAAAATGATTACTCCAGATGGTGAATTTGGTGATTCTAGCCCTCTATGCGGGATAGCGTCACTAAATTCACCCTCTGGGGACATAATTCTGCAAATGACAGACACAGTACGCTCAGCCTTGCATCTATTGAGTTTATAAAAGCATACCTTCCCATTGGATCTTAACAAGCTGTAGCTCTCCAACTGTGGAATAGCGTATTTTGTGAGACGACTGTATACATGGGAGTGATATCTGGTGACAAATGGATCTTCATCCCGAGGATATACAAACACATGAACAAATAGCGTCCCATTCTTTCTTGTCTGCCATGGAATGGAGATATTAAACTCCCTGAAAATGTAAGGAAAGATATTGATATAATAATGATCGATGCTTAAAGACATATTATGGACTTGTTCGGGTGCGTGAAATTAATAAGTTAGTATTCCGGCACTATGCCAACTGGAGGAATGTAGTATTCTACTAACATCGCCGAAAATCTCAAAGAAATCGACCTAACCACTCCATAGAAAACATCGTCTGAGCTACGCTTAATTGTAAATATTTACATCTCAATTCAGGATGCAACTATCGGCGATAAACTAACGATTACAATTTCACCATCGAAAGACACTGCATTTAAATAATATATTCGTAAAAATAACTACTTTGAGCATGACTGTTCTCCATTTCTATTTGACCACCCTACTGGAGTGTTTCATATCACTTTAAAGCCAAATGGCAGTTTGTGCACCAAAATACACCTAATAATATTCGCTTGGGAATTATTCACCGTATGGAAAGGGGATATCGAAACTGAACAGAAGGGAAAAAGTAACTAAAACAACGCTATTTTGAAACTACAGATACTTTACAGAGGCCTAAGCACAATCAACTCCCCAGAGGGTGATTTTGGTGATGCTAGCCCGCTGTGCAAAAATAATAATATATCGTGTAACAGACCAGACATCATCGTTAAAAACCGAGACGATGGAACGTGTCTGCTATTACATATAGCAATCCCCAGTGATTACTATGTTGTACAGAAGGAAACCGAGAAGGTTAAAAAATATGTTGACCTGCAGATAGAAGTAAGCAGAATGTGGGGTTTGAAGACAACTATAGTTCCATTTGTCATCGGAGCAACAGGCACCATAAGCAAAAACTTGTCAAACTGGCTTAAACTAATACCAGCAACACTATCGGTTGACCACTTACAAAAAACAGCCCTACTTGGAACATCGTGAACCCTCAGAAAGGTAACATCTATGAAGACAGTTTAGGTTGTATTGTTACGGTTTTAACTGACAGTCAATACAAACCTACAAATATCCTCCTTGAGAGTGGACAAAAGTCGAATAAACATAATAATAATAATAATATAAAAATAATAATAAAGACCAGTTTTATATAGCGATTAACCAATTACTTGCTCTAACACGCTTGGTACAATATTACCCCAGTCATTTGTACAAGCTAACCAATGAACCGGCTGCAGATATCGATGCAATTGAACATATACAGAAAGGAGCCACCAGGTTCATTCTAAATGACTGGAGATCCAGGGAAGAAGGAGCTGTTACAGCCATGATAAACAATCTAGGGCTTCATCCACTCCAAGAAAGAAGACGCACCCAGAGGTTCACTCTCTTCTGTAAGATAGTTGTCAATCCATGACATCCTAACTGATAAGAAAGTGGGCGTAAGATCATTTCTAGAAATATTGAGGTTACCAAAAAAAAATATTGTGCAAAAATATGAGTGTAATAACTCACAACCAAATCAAAGCCGACTCAAAGAAACTAGAACATTAATTCTTTCTGAAGATATAATACACATATAGTAGATACATCGATGAGATTTTAATACAGTTTAATCTACAACCGAGGTGTTAACATCCTTTGATCGTGTATCAAAGAGATTCCAATAACATGAGTACTACTAATATATGTTGCAAACAGTCGGCAGTTCATTTGATGATGCGACATGGTTTCTTGTCGGGTCGAAAAAAAATGTATATCTTCTAAGTATACATTTGTACTTATGCAAACAAAGTACACTCGCAATTACATTCTAAGTATACATTTGTACATATAGTAGATACATCGATGAGTTTCTCGTCGGGTCGAAAAAAAAATGAATACCTTCTAAGTATACATTTGTACTTAGCAAACAAAGTACACTCACAATTACATTCTAAGTATACATTTGAAAGGTGGCACTATGTCTTTGAAATGTGCCGAAAAAGTGCATGTGACTCACTGCTGGAGACAACATCATCCAGCAGTCAAACACTGATATATTTCCCGGTCAGGTGTGATACACATATAGTAGAAACATCGATGAGATTTTAATTAGTTTTATTCTTCGTAAACAATACATTAAACAATTGTTGTACAAGTTGCAACAACAAACTTCAATTTGAAATAATAAGTCGACAAAGTGTACTATATAACAAAATCAGCTTTGTGATTTTCTTAAGGAACTGCTCAACAAAATTTAGTTTTAGAAATATTTTTTTTCTGTTAAAAAATATATCAGCCAATTCTGACTAATAATAATAAGAAAGAATTGATTCATTTGTATAGCGCATTATACAGTGAACAAGTGAATGCACCGGTGGTGCTGGCATACCCCCATGGTGGCAAATTCGAACAGACAAAGTATTGGTGAGATATCTGCTTGGACTGAAAAAAAACCCCACATTTTCATATAAACAATGATAAATAACTGTAGAAGAGAAAATATGAACAAATCAATTGAACACTCAATTGATTGCCAAATAATAATGAACATCCATACCAAAATGCATTGATATTCGACAACCGGTGGTGGAGAAAAAAAACAACAATTCAAAATCTACAAAGATGAATAACTCTAGAACGGAAAACTGGAAAAAATCCATTGAACACTCAATAAAACAAATGAACACCCTGCTCCCCCCTTTTCTTCGGGAGTGTGGGGGGGTATAATTAGTTTCAATTATTACCTCGGTCATAGGGCACATAACACCATTGTCACTCCCATCCACCAACGAGGAAGCAACCCCAGCTACAACAAATTGGTGTGCATATCAAGGTAAACATAATGATAAGATCTATCGACACCTGAATCAAGTACTCTTTTAACACATGAGTGGTGCGAAGCAGTCACTGTACAAGCAACATTGCTCAAGGGTCACAACATGGCACGATATTTGAAAAACGTACGATCCAACAATCGCACATCGATTAATTTGACCAAGCCACTGTTGTGGGAAACTGACAAGTCCAACAGCAGGCTGCAAATTCATCTGGATGCGATGACTGCGAAGACAGTCAGACACACTAACCACTGGACCATGGAATTATCTGCCTTTGAGATTCAACTGTAGGTACAGTTCAGAAAATATGTCTTGTGATCTATCATTGTAAATCGATGGTATTATATTTGAATTTACAGCTGTGAATAACTGACATTGCAATGCAAGTCTGAATTTAGCATGTCTGACATTTGCAGAATGAGGTCCCCAGAGGGTGAATTTAGTGACGCTATCATGCATAGCGAGCTAGCATCACCAAATTCCCCCTCTGAGGACCTGATTCTGCTTAGGCCGCAACTGTTGTGGGAGACCTAGGATGCCCAGTTGAAGTCGGTGATGTTCACCCATGTTCACCTCTATTATGCATTTTATCTTCTGCAAATTAAGGGATATAGAAACTTAACAGAAGGGAAAAAGTTAAATGATTACTCCAGATGGTGAATTTGGTGATTCTAGCCCTCTATGCAATGAAATGTTTTAGACTTGAGATATTTCCCAGAAAATGAGGCCTAAGCATAATGAGGTCCCCAAAGCCCTCTTGGAACCTCATTCTGCAAATATCAGACACACTAAATTCAGACTTGTTTCTGTGAGGGTGGAGAACATGGTAGCCTCAGTGACAGCTTAACCCTTTGAGTGCCAGGTCGATTTTTGTATCAACCCATATACCCTGTGCCAATGCATTCTCTTATATATGCGAGTCGACCATAGGTCGCCTCGCATATATAAGAGAATGCATTGGCCTAACAATTTTTTACAATTTTTTTACAATTTTATTAATTTATTCTTATATTCTTTAACAGACTTATTTTGTAGGTTTAGGGCCGATGAGATCGGCCCCTGGCACTCAAAGGGTTAACCAATTCTTTACTAGATATTCATGGAGGAGCAGTTCCCTCAGGAAATGTTCAGATAATAGGCTGTTGATGAACTTATTATCTAAACATTAAATCCAATAAATAGGATTCCTTCTACACTTGTATTATCTGTGGCCTGCATATATTTACTTATCATCCCTCGAGATAAATAATAGACCATTCCAATGTATACTTTTTATAACTGATGGGATAATCCATTCAGTAAAGAAAGGGTTAAAATAGACCATACCTCTCAGCAGGTTCTGAGACAACGAAATTTCTAAATCTCCAAACAAGCTTTAAATCCCGTTCATTGATCTGCATCTTCTTCACGGATGTATAAACTGACATCTGAAAGATAATCATGAGATTCAGATATAATAGGTGCAGAAAATAAAGTACAGTAATGCCCTAAATAATCAACTCCTTAACCACAGCAGGATTATGGGTAATTGTTCAGGATTTAGTCGGAAATATGGCTTGTTGCCATTAATCGGAAAGCTCTCAGTGAGATTATTTAGGGCATTACTGTATTAGCCGTTAAAGAAAAGAAAATGTCTGGTACAGGTTACAAGTCAGAAAAATTTAACAGAAGGTAGACTTAAAACTATTTTGTTTTAATTTATTTATTTATTTTGACATATTCTAAAGACTTTTCATATCTTCTGCAAGATTGAGATAAGATTAATTTTGATAATCTTTGTATAAACTGTAATAAACAAAATGCTTTGTATAAACTGTAGTAAACAAAATGCTTTGACAGAAAACAACCCATTCTGAGACATTTTCTAAAAAAAAAAATAGTTTTGGAAAATTTCTTGAAAACCATCAGAAAAAACTATAGGGTAGGGAGTTTAGCCCTTTATGATGGGAGAGCCTGGGAGTGCATTCTCTTATATATGTGAGTCTCCCATAGGGAGCTTTGCATATATAAAAGAATGCACAGACTTACAAGGTCAAGGTATTGTATTGTAAGGCCAATGTATTCTCTTATATATATGCGAGGCTCCCTATGTGGAAAACTCGCATATATAAGATAATGTATTGGCACTGGGTTTTTGCAAAATGTCAGGAAGCTCCAGTCATGGAAGGGTTCAAGCCTTGAAATAGTGTGTCTGTCATTTGCAGAATGAGGTCCCCAGAGGGTGAATTTAGTGATGCTACCCCGCATAGCAGGCTAGCATCACCAAATTCACCCTCTGGGAACCTCATTTTGCTGAGGTGTAAGCAGAATGAGGACCCCAGAGGGTGAATTTGGTGATGCTAGCCCGCTATGCGGGGTAGCATCACTAAATTCACCCTCTGGGGACCTCATTCTGCAAATGATAGACACGCTATTTCAAGGCTTGGAAGGGTTAAGATAGGTTTGGCAGAGAAACTCAAACCACGATTATATTTTCATTGGCCAAACAGGTCTTTAATTAGTATATAAGAGAACATGATGTAATAACTAGTTTTCGCCCTCTCTGAAAACACGTTTGAAATGTCCCAGTGAATTGTTGATTTTCCTGTACTTCTTCCTTATGTTCCTTCGCGGCATAAGTCGACCACCATCACTTAGCTGAATGATCAGCATGGCTTCCTGGTAGGCTTGCTCTTTTCAGATAAAGTCTATCATCTTGTATATGTTCGGATGGGAACCAGCGATGAAAAGCTAAAACATTACTTAAATAGCATTTGGCTCATATAATTATTATTTCTAGGTTTGGAATTATGTAAATGAAATAAGACACATGCTTTGTCTTATACTCAAAGAGCGTTTTATGGTCACATTATTTTGCCTATTCTTTGTCTCATAGAAGATATTTGATAAAGAGCTTTGTCTAGTTACATAATTATAAACTAAAATTAGGGTTACATATATATTTACTATTAAAGCCACATGGCGGTTTGTGTTCCAAAATACGAATAATGTTATTCGCTTTTGAATTTTTCCCGGTATTGAAACAGGTCGATAAATATCTTAACTACCTTTCTACGAGCATTCTGTAACCCAAAAAGACGCATTGAAGTAATGAAAAATGCAACTACGAACAAGGTGTTTGGGTCCCAAACAAAACAAAAACAGCCATTTGCACATGGAACAGAAAAGTGCATTCTGTGTCATTCTATTCCTGATGTGGTAGCAATAAAGAGCGTTTTTTTTTTAAATTGAAAACGGCTGAAAAATAGACTTTGGTGTTTTTCAAAGCATATGAAGCGGCATACCAATATTTCATGTATTTATTGACCTATCCTATCCGATACACAGAATTTGGAGGTTCATATAAGCCATGTCCGTTTAAATATTCTATTAAATACTTACTCGATATTTACACAGTGATAGCATATCAAGGTTGAGCCATGAGTTTATATATATACCGCGATATGGGGAATGTAAATTGTGACTGAAACAACAACCACGCGACGGTACTCAACACTGCCAGGCAAGTGGGTACAAAACAAACTCTTAATTGATATGGACCATAACCGAGGCGTGTTAATTATGTAACTGCTGGCTGTCGGGTGAACAGGAATAACCCCTTTGGACATCATGGGCACCCTAATCTTATAACTATGTAGAAACTTTTAAATTTGTTGGAGAGCAGTACAATCTGGAGAATCAACTACAATTTCAGAAAGCACTTTACGACACAAGTAGATAAGATAAACTGCAGATGGCTGTTGAGATAAGAATGTGGGAAAGCACTTTTTACGGAGGTATTGGAACAGTTTATGGGACTGAACGCTGTAGCTCAACTTGGGGAGGGGGTTAAATACATAATAATGTCATAGAATATGGAGTGATAAGGAATGCAGAAAGTTTATATGTTTAATTAATACATGTACTAGATGTCAACATGGAGAGCCATAAGAAGTTTGGGATCAATAGGATAAAAAAGTTTGACTGAAGAGCAGGCTGCCGAAGGATTTAGTCATGCAACGAGTAAAATCCAAGATGGCTGCCACTCCTGCCAGCAGCCATGGTTTTAAGATGGCGGTAATGTTTTTGATTGAATATAATTCAAATTTGATAGCTCTCATCTAAATGTCACCCCAAAGATCATATGAATTTGGTTTGAATCGGAAGAAAAATGTTGGTTATAGGATGTGCCGAAGAATTTAGTCAAAAAAAGAGTAAAATCCAAAATGGTTGCCAGGGGCCACATTTTTTTAAATTCAAAATCATTCAAGTTTGACAGCTCCCATCTAGAAGTGATCCTAAACATGCCTGTATATTTTCAAAATAATTCTCCGATAAATGTGGGCCACAGGATGTGCCAATGGATATATAAATGAATTCCAAGATGGTCGCTGATGGCCATGTTTTTCAATGAAAATTTGAAGAAAAAAAATAGCTCCCATCCAGAGGTCACCCTGAAGATTCGTATGAAGTTTGATGATGATCGGATGAGGAATGTGGCCTGTAGAGTATGTAAAAAGAAATTGCTGATGGACAAACAGATGCACAGATGGACAACAGACTCCAACCCATGGCAATACCATAGCTCAAACTTGACTTTGTCACACCCAATTGAATAAAAAATACACACTTCGTGACATGAAAACTCAAAATCATCAGACTTTTTCCAAAATAAATTGATAATGACAACAGAATCATTACAATTCACCCTGAATACCCACCTCAAGATCCTTTGCCCTCAGTAGATAGGAGTTGATGCATTGGTAGGCTTCGTTTGATTCACATGATTTGGGGAAAAATAAGCCATAGAATGTGTAGAATGTATGTGCCATGTAAGCTACAAACAAAGCTGTAAGCAACAATCCGAATGAAGGCCGCATTATTTTGTTTGTCTGAAAAAGAAGAAAATTAGTGATATTAACACTTCTATGACTGGAGCTTCCTGAAATTTTGCAAAAACCCTGTGACAATGCATTCTCTTATATTATATGTGACTCTCCCACAGGGAGCCTCACATATATAAGAGAATACATGGCCTAACATTATTTACCTTGACCTTGTTAGCCAGTGCATTCTCTTATGGGAGACTCGCATATATAAGAGAAAGCACTGGCACAGGATCTTTAATGCTGCACCAGCTCAGTTCCCATCACGAAACGGTTAAGGTAATGCTTCAAACTCAAACCCAATAAAGACATGCAAATAGTTTTCTGACCGGGCCTCAGATATTACTACTACTACATGTACTACTAGGTGATTTGGGAAAATATTTGGTCTGTTTTCTTCAGAAGATTTCTCCTTATTTAGTCATGGAGTAGTGAAGTCTCTTTGAGATTTTGTCCAATTTTCCAGAGAAACCAAGGAGTCATAGCTTCTTCTATCCTTCCATTGTCTGATATATCAATTATGACCTGGGCCAAAACTAAAAACTTCTCTGTTTCCGATAACATTGGTAAAATTTGCCAGACAGGCAGGTAGGGATTTTTATGTTTTTTGCAATTTTTTTTTAAACATCTGCAGCGATATAATAGTGTAGTCATGGTCCCATGGAATAAGGTAGATTCATGTGTATTGAAAGTGAGCAAAGCATGGGATAACAAGAGCATGCCATCGCGTGGCATAATACACCCATTTCTGGAGTAAAGTGGGGCCAGGTTTAATTCATTTGTTTGAAACCTTTGACTTAAGTCAAAATAATAACAAAAATAAAACACAATAATCTGGGAACCGCATATCAGGTAAAATCTATTTAACTTGATCTGTATTTTGGGGTGGTAAACTAATATACCAAATTTGGTTCAGTTCACTTGATTCAATCTAAAGTTATCATCCGGAAACCGTAAATCAGGTAAAATCTAAGTCGAAAAAGGGACATAACTCAGTCAAAATCATGCGGACGAAACCCATATTCGAACTTGATCTGTATTTTGGGGTGGTAAACTAATATACCAAATTTGGTTCAGTTCACTTGATTCAATCTAAAGTTATCATCCGGAAACCGTAAATCAGGTAAAATCTAAGTCGAAAAAGGGACATAACTCAGTCAAAATCATGCGGATGAAACCCATATTCGAACTTGATCTGTATTTTGGTGTGGTAAACGAACATACCAAATTAGGTTCAGTTCACTCGATTCAATCTGAAGTTATAATCCGGAAACCAAAAGTGGATGGACGACGGACGGACGATGGACAACCTATTTACATAATACGACCGTTTTTTTCAAATGGGCGTATAAAAACATGTTGTCCCTTGAATTCCTTCACTCTGCAGTAAGATCTCTAACAACTTTGAGCTTAATAATCAACTTATTTTTGCTTTTGGGATTGGAAAAAACGATAAACATTCACATTGGTACTCTGACAGGTAACGATAGACTAGCCTTCTGGAGAAAATTGGAAAAAAAAATTGAGACAGGCAAGAAAATCTCAGCCAGGCAGGGTTATCGGATAAAAGATTTCTTTTTCATTTTGACCCTACCGATATCTTTCAATTTTCAATGTGTGAATTCTATGATATCACTAATTTAGATTTAATTGCATTGAAGTCTAATGTTACGCTTGAGTGCTTAATAAATTGCGCTAAGTGCACATAATTGGGTTTAAGTGTAATCTGCAGCCAAATTCATAGACCACAGTCCTCACTTAAATGTCATGTTCTCAAAATATGTAAGTTAAATTGAACTGCACCGAAGCACAATTGAATATTCAATATTGTGGCAGTTTGCATTATCTTCTCCAATTTGCAGAGTTATCTATCACAGAAACATTATCTTTCATGATAACCGTCTTCGCCTTTCAGTGCACATTTTATTTATTAGTTCCCCTCGATACACACAGAAATTTTGTATTTTCCTCTATATTTTGCATATTTAAATTATACATATATTAACGTGGAGATATGACTGCAGTAATAAACATATTTACAACTAAACAAAGAGCACGCAGATGGTTATCTCATATGCTGATGTTTCCATGATAGATCACTCTGCAAAACCTACGAAGATCAAAAACGGCAAACGCATTATTGTGCTTAAGTGAAATTGTATGGTAGGCCAAGTTCACATGTAAATGGTTGTAGACTGGGTGACACCATATCCCGAAACAAGGTGGCAGTCAAAAAAGGGAATAACTCCATCAAAAAATCATTGGGCTGTGACAATAATCGAATTTGGTCTTCTCAATTGTGAACCACGTTTGATATATTGTGAATATTGCTGAAATTATGCATAAGTGAGTGAGTTTATGCGGCCCAATGCTCGGGATAGCACAGGAAAGGCTAATAGAAGTTCTTTATTTCCAGTGGTTCTGTGAGTCGGATAACTCAAATTTTTATCAGGTAATTTCGCCGTCTAACCTGTGACTTCATCGCCATGGTAGGGTTCTTTAACATGCACACATTGTTGCACACTGGGCAGCCATTAACATTGCTTCCAATCAGACGGTGTGCCCAGCACAGTGTCATCCTGAATATGACACCGCAGTGGACTGAGCGGAGGTACATAATTTGCCCAGTAGGTGTTTTTCAAAGGAAGTGTCTGAACATCCATATCTTGGAGCACCCATATAAAAAATGTTGCGAAAAAGGCCTCCTATACTCTGAACTTCCTTCAATGAAAGCTCAAACACTGCACACAACAACTGAGGCAGACGTGCTAAGTCTCACCCATTAGATCCACCATGGAATACGCAGACACCAAAAAGGACCCGTACGACCAAAAGTACATCCACAAACTAGAGAGCATTCAAAGAAGAGGTAGCATATTGGTCTCTATTGCTAGCGGACAGGGATCGCCACCTTATCAGGGTATTCTGACAAAAATCAGAACTCGGTCAGATACTAAGTTTGTCAGGCTGAAAAGTCTCATTCGAGATCACTGAATAAAGATCTGAATGCAAAATGCCGACTTCCCTCCATACAACATTTGTACAGGTATGTTGCCGTGGGTGCAGTATACTGTCCGATCGTGCACAGACATTAATAGCTGACACGTGTACACACCTTGGTGTGTGCATGTTAGAACACTACTGGAGTCACCACAGGGTTATAAAGTTACTCTGCCGTGGTAGCACCTGGAACAGTGCATCTATAACCGGAAGGTTCCTGCACTGAAATATCTACAGATACAGTAACCAACATGCTCACAGAACTCAAATTAACACCACTAGAGAAACGGAGGAAAATAAGCCGACTAATATTTCTGTACAAGATAGCAGGCGGGAACTTCCCAGCAATCCCCAATCAGGTCTACACATACGCAATTGAAATAAAAACCTCACCGGATACGAACTCAGCCAAATATGATCTCACCTCATTCTATATCACAAGAGTTGTTACGTTCTGCCACTGAACATCAACACTATGGAATACAAGAACTCAATATTCATCAAATCCATTTCTAATTGGAACCAACTGGAAGAGGAGTTCTTAGACCATTGTGGTTTGGTGGATGAACTTCGGAGCTATTTAGAAACCAAAATCTAGCGCCTCCACTTCTGTTGTAAAAACACCAGCATTGGTCATTACGACGCACGTACCCATCCAGATCAAGTCCAGAGATGATACCATTATGGTATATGTATTAAGGCAGCACAGTTACTGGGCATAAAGTCACAAAAATAAGGTTTTAATCAAATTTATAAATCGGTAGACTAATATAAATATTTCATAAGTGTAACGATTTATAAATTTGATTAAAACCTTATTTTTGGGACTTAATGTCCAGTAACTGTGAAGGTAGTAACTAAGGCTATGAAAACCAATTTAATATGCTTAAGCGTAATGGAGTTGTAAGTGAGACAATTACGCTAAAGCGTATATTAAATGTGAATTTGGCCTCCCAGTCCCATACAACTCTGTTCGCTGAATCGCAATTGCTTTGCGCTTTCATGCAATTATTAATAAATGTGAATTTGGCCTCCCATAAGTCAGTGATCAATGGGTGAATGACACTGCCATGGCACTGCAATGATTATGGTGATTGTGAACAGCTGAACTTGGGTTTGTAAAATAATATGTAATTTGTAAGAGGTCGAGAGTGTGAGTGTGAGTTGGTCTGGCAAATTGGAGGATACAGTACAATAGCTGGATTCAGCTAACCTAGCAGAATTCAGATATTCTATGTTCAAACTGGCTGTTTTTTTATAATTAACTAGAAATGCTAATTTGCGCATCTAAACTAGGTTAAGCAATTCTCCAATCACTTTCAAATAAATCAAAAACTGTCACTCGTTTTGTGACAAAGTGTTGACTTTTGTCAACATGGCGATGTAGATTATGTATGAAAACTCACCACAGCGATCGATGTCGATCATAACGGTTTAATAACTCTCTAATGCATTGCGGAATACCTTGAAAACTATATTTAATACAATATTCAATGCCGAAGATGAAATGTCTTTATCAGTTCTGGAAATAGCAATCCAGTGCTGCTCAAACACAAATTGATTGGTGCTCTAAAATTATTAAATAGTTGAAAAGGGGGACATGATCTCTAGCCCGAATTAATCGAACGAGCATAACTCACCACTTTAGCTTACCGCACACTATCTGTATAATACTGTTACGAATTATTCGTCGAATAGTTATTCAGGTATCGCTCACAACCTGTTAGTGGTGTGTGAGTTCAAATGCTTGAGGTTATGTACTGTACACTGTTCTATATGCTCATTTCCATTTTAGCCGCGGGAAAATATACAGGAGTGTCTTTGATGAGGTATACTTTTGTTTTACAAGTGATTTACTTTAGTTCGCGTTTTAACAGAAAATAGTCCCCAGGATATTTACGTTCACCTCCCGTCATATACACAAAAACTGAAATCGCTGTCGATAAATTGTAACACTGTCTGTCACAAAACAAGTGACGTTTTTGATTTGGTTGAAAGTGACCGGATAATATAGTATACTATTATGTAACTATAGTATATACTTATAGTATATACTAGTAGGGTGACCTAATTTGATGCGCAAATTCTGTATCTGTAGTTGTTACGTCCTAGTGACCAAGGCTGGCTTTTACAGGACGGGATCGAGTAGATCCATAATTTTTCCAGGAAGTTTTTTTGCCGAACCCGTGACTTCTTCGCCACGGTAGGGATCTTTAACGTGCGCACATTGTTGCACACGGGACAGCCATTAGCGTCGGCTCCCGATCCGACGGTGTGCCAAGTGTAGTGTCATCCCTGGTCATGACATTACGAGAGGAGCAGAGGTACGAAGTTAGTCCAGTACAAATTTTTTCAAATTTTGTCTGAGACTCTTTGGCTTCTGGAATCTTTCTCAGATCACTGATCGTGGCATCGATGATTGATTTGTGATGCCCGTGGTACTGGGGATGCAGATGGCGACACAAAGTCCGACCGATATTTTGTCGGATTTGAAGGTGTAGCTCAGAGGTCGGCCCACAAACCAACTGAGCTATCCGCTCCTCCGCAAATGTTCAAAAATTAGCACTTCTCATTTATTATAACAGCCCGTTTGGTTCGAGAGTAGAATATATAGCTGGATTCAGCTAGGTTAGCTGAATACAGCAATTGTAGTTGTAGTAGTAACTTGTACATTGTAATTTGTAGCTGTATTCTCACATTTGCCAGACCTGGTCACACTCACAGGCTGGTGAAATCAGTGCCAGATCAGATCAGACATACTGTGACGGAAATTTTCTAATTTGCCTTTTAAAATAACGCCCTCGGGATATCTGGTGGGTGAGATATGTACGATATTATTAATAATTAAGATTAAGATCTATCTGACATCTATTATTGCTGCAATATATCAAATACTGACCAATCAAAATTTTACCGGCTACGTCGACATCAGAAGAGACTTGAAGTCAGTTACTTTTTAGAGATTGCTGTTAGACATAATAAATACCAGCTCAACCAACATAAAGCACAGTTTTATAACCACAACGAATTAACCTGACAGTATTTCACTTGTTTCACCCTGATGTAGCATACATCGGCGATGTTACCACGTCGTTATTTATATATAATTACGGTAAATTACCTATTGAGTGTGAATATCGAACAGTGAAACAGACACCGGCAGGTGCCCCAAGGGAAGCAACTGCATTTTGACGAATTGCGGAAAAAAGAACAACAACATTTCGTAGACAGATTTCGTGTTTAAACACCAATAATAAAAACTTTTAACACGTCGAAAATGCCGGTAAAGTATCTTATATAATATATTTATATTCCTGACTATCAAAATGTTCAAATTTATTTTCAATATTGTTTTTTCTTTACTTATCACCTTATTTCGTTCCACCCGCACACATCAACGATCAAGCTCACAGCTGTCTCCTTGCCACTTCATTAGCTCAAATAATTACTTTCTAAGTTTGAACTATTGCCATGGGTTTGGCGTCCGTCGTCTGTGTGTCTGTCAACAATTTCCTTTGGCGCGGGCTACAGGTCGTACCTTTGGTCTGATCTTTATGAGATTTGTCATGAATGTTGACATTGACATGTAGATGGGAACGAGTCATTTTGGTGTCATTTGGCCAAAAAACATGGCCGCTGGCGGCCATCTTGGTTTTAAAAATTCAATCCATTGGCGCGGGCTACAGGTCGTACTGTTCGTTTGATCATCATGAAATTTGTCATGGATGTTGATATTGACATGTAGATGGTTGGTTGGATGGGAACGAGTGATTTTGGGGTCGTTCGGCCAAAAAACATGGCTGCCAGCAGCCATCTTGGATTTTACTCTTTGCATGACTAAATCCTTTGGCGCGGGCTACAGGTTGTAGCTTTGGTCGGAACTTCATGAAATTTGTCATGGATGTTAACAATGACATGTAGATGGAACCAGTCATTTTGGTGTCGTTCGGCCGAAAAACATGGCTGCCAGCAGCCATTTTGGATTTTACTCTTTGCATGACTAAATCCTTTGGCGCGGGCTACAGGTCGTACCTTAGTCCAAGTCTTCTTGTACTAAAACCAGCTAAGATATTGGGATGGCGATGCTGGCGTTTAGTCCAAGCCCGCCCTATATGCTCGCTTATGACACGGCTTAAGCGTTAGTGACCCGCTCAAATAAAACCACAATTATATGAAATAAAATATCACAATTGCGACAATAAACGGATATTTTCCGCAGAAGACATGCTATTTTATCTGAAACCCACATCAGTTGTGAATTTAAAACGGTAATTTAATGCGAAAAGAGACATTTACCTCAATGTTTACAATTTTTTTAAAGTATGCGAACTCGGTTGACCTCGCGAACTGTGTTCGGCATTTTCCGTTGAAAATATTCCGTAGATTTTGGACAACAACGCAAATTACGATGAATTCTCCATTGTAATCGTAATTATGTGTGTCAATAAATAAAATAATAAATAGATTAATTAAACATTGGAGATATAAATGTAATACACTAAATAAATGAACCTTAAGTTTGAAAAGTCCCACTAAAACGGAAGAACTATATTTCGAAACTGTGTGATTCGGTTCTCCGATTATTTTATCAACACAGATGTCAAAATGCACACCACGCGCATGGCAAGTCAGACACAAGAGATCTAATTTGCTCCAATTTTGACAAGTTGCTTGCGATAATTGTCAACAAAACTACCGTTCTGATCCTCCATTATGTCATTAAGTTTTTAGTGCGGGAATTGTTCTGAAAGCACATAGAAAACTGGACTTTCTACGATCGGTTTTCGCCATTTTTGTTCGGAAAACCCGCGCTATATATAGAAACGGAAAGTAGAATTCCCAGAACAAACAGCGGATTATGCCGAACTTATTCGGACCACTTCGGCTTTCGGTTAAAACGTAAACAAACAGAGAAACAAATCGATGTTTGTGGCAATCAACCGGAATATTCTATGTGTAATTTAACATTAAAGTTAGATTATTATACACCATTATGACCATTAGATGTAAGCCTTTCCGATGTATATAGCATCATGTATTGATTTGCTAGGTAAATCGAGTAAAATACACCACAAATTCCCGCCACAGATCGTGGGCGTAACTCATGTGGTAGGATTGGTATGCAAGCGGGCTTGGACTAAACGCCAGCATCGCCATCCCAATATCTTAGCTGGTTTTAGTACAAGAAGACTTGGACTAGTCGTACCTTTGGTCCGATGTTTATGAAATTTGTCATGAATGTTGCCATTGCCATGTAGATTGGAACAAATCATTGTGGGGTCATTCGCCCAAAAAACATGGCTGCTGGTGGCCATCTTGGATTTCAAAATTCAATCCATTGGCGCGGTCTACAGGTCGTACTGTTCGTCTGATCATCATGAAATTTGTAGGTCGTAGCTTTGGTCAGATCTTCATAAAATTTGTCATGGATGTTAACAATTATACGTAGATGGGAACGAGTTCTTTTGGGGTCAATTGGCCAAAAAAAATGGCCATTTTGTATTTTACTCTTTGCATCACTGAATCCTTTGGCGCAGGTTAGACATTTCAATTAGCACCTTTCCTATTCCTCCATTTACTGTCAACCATTAAATTATTCCCCTACCTAAGTTGAACTACAGTGTCATTGACACTTTCATTTTAGTTTGAAATGAGTTATGTTTGTTTAATTATTTATTTTCTTTTGCAGCCAAAGGGGAAGCAAGGTACCAAAGGACAGAAACAGATATTTGCCGAAAATAAAGAATCACTACAATTCTATCTCTATGTCATTGGTGGAGTTAATGTAAGTAACCGGGGCCGGTACATGATACATGCTATACTGTATACTTGCTCAGTGTGATGATACTGGTGTTGAACATTTTGCTTCATTCCTAATGAGTCAGGTTTTGTTAATTTCTGTTTGGACATCAATCATTATAGGCAGAGACAAAGTAAACAGTTAGTCGACTAATTGATGACTCGATTATTAAATATTTTTTTTACCCTTAAATCTGCCAGTTGATTAGTCGAAACAAAATACTGATCGCAATAAACAGCAGAAATGTAACGATCCATTCAAATAATGAACAATCTTCTAGAAAACGACACTCAAATTTTTGAAAGACCCAATTATTAAGTCGCTGTAGCAACACTTTGATTTTGTCGGCATGACTTCATGGACTTTAGTATTGTGTAGCATGTGTGTGTCACTGTGTGATGGAGCAGAACTCAAGCTTCCTCAGCATGTGCGGCATTTTTCGTTTGATTATTAAGTTATCTCCAAAAGACTCTGATTCATAAAACTCTTGTTGGGGCGATATTGATCTAGCCGGTTGTGTTAAATGGACATGCAAAAGTCCCGGGCATTTAAAAAATATATATTCTCCCGCAGGTTGGTGTATTTTGCATTCCAGAAGGGATTTGGGGATGGCAAAAACACTTTTTGTACACCCTCCTGCAATTTTTTTAGTGAAGAACTTTGATGCCCAAATTTAACATTTGTAACAGTTTAAAACAAATTATAACCATATGCATATTGGAGTTGAAAATGTGACCCATGCGTCCCAGATCCTTTAGACAGTGCCTGGCAAAAATATTAGAGAAACAACTGGCATAATCATAATATATTATTAACATAATATTATAAGTTGAGAAACAAATCAGAAATTACAACAGTCTTGTAAACATATAATTATAAAAACTGTATACCATCCTGTTTTATGTTTATTTTTCCATCGTCCTTCATAGTCGTAAGGAAATGGTCGATTAAACAATACACTATTAGTATTAAATACAGAAATCACAGATGATGCACCTCTCACGACGCCATCTGGATAAATCTATAGGACACTTTCACAATTCAAAACTACCTTAATCATATCATACTTTGTAGTTCAATGTCACATCAATGAATGTCCCCAAGCAATGCTATGTTTTCCATTTTCAGGCATTCTATTTCCTTGTACAGATAATGCTGTTTTGGGAGTCATTCACCATAGGTTTAATAGTAAGTTTCATACCTTGTATTTAGCAATGTTTTAGGAGTCATTAACCATGGGCTTAACATGAAGTTAAATACTTTGATATTGACCGCAAGCTTGTGACTGTAGAGTTAACCTCCCCAAACCGAACTCCCTTCAGATGGTCCGTTCTGTTTGGTTTAGAGAGGTGCTCGGTTTATAGAAAATCGTACTATGATCGGAATTGTATTGACGCCATTACAATGTGTTGTCGAAGCACAACCAACTCATTATTGATTAATTTAACGTTATTCAATAAAGTACCACAAATATTAATAACAATAGATAAAACATGGTATAATAAGAATTAAAAACATGGTATATTAACCCTTTACCCAACAGAACGGCCCTGTGCCAATGCATTCTCTTATATATGCGAGTCGACCATAGGTCGCCTCGCATATATTAGAGAATGCATTGGTTTAACACATTAAAAATTATAAAATTGTTAAAGAATGTAAGAAAAAATGGTAAAAAGTGTTAGGCCAATGCATTCTCTTATATATGCGAGGCGACCTATGGTCGACTCGCATATATAAGAGAATGCATTGGCACAGGGCATAACTGTAACTATCACAATGTGGTCAAGGAGCCGGTTCCAATGATATCCATATTTGTATGGTTCTATTGAGACAGACCGAAGATATTTTAGACTGTTGAAGCTTTATTTGGCCGGTTTTGGCCGGTTTGTTGGGTAAAGGGTTAAAGGTACTCAATCCGATCAGACACCCCTAAATTACTATTTCTTTGGCTTCGAGGGTAAAATGTATTTGATTCGAGTCGAGGAACCCACCCATCAAAGCTCATAGTGATCAAATATCGATATTTGAAGTTTGTTATTTCTCGAGATGTGTAATAATATGTGGCCCAGAAACACGTGGTCAAATGGAGGGTCTCGGACAAAATTGCGGATGAAGATGGATAACTCCTAAAATCAAGTGGTAATACAGTCTAATTTCGTGAAACTTTAGTGATAATACGGCCATATTTTGTTGAACAAATTGTTGATAAATAACAAGTTTTGGGAAATTTGATACCATAGTTGACAGTGGTTAGCATTATTTTGTTGCAATTAATCGATTCTGATAACTAAATCGTATTTTGTTGTAGCTCAGGTATAGTAGTTTCATACTCTTATGCCTACTGATTTAATTATCAGTTTTTGCATCGGATGACAGTCCATCTTTTGTTTTGTTCACTGAATGCTTTATAACAGCAGGTGTCTGAGTATGCTTATATTACATATTGAGTGAACAATAGTGACTTCTCGGAGAATATAGCACTGACACTTTGTTTTTACATCAATCATTGCGCTGAGTTGGACTCTTATATTTACGACCACTGTCCAAACTAAACACTAATTCACTGAAAGTACACAATGGTTGTGTTTTGTCACCAATACAATTTAAATCAACCTGTCACAATGAATGAGCCATCATGAAAACGACCACTCAGAGTTGAATGTAGACCAGACATTTAAACTTATAAAGGATCCCTGGTCTACACCAAAGCCAACAAGAGCTCAGAATCAGGTATGTCAAGTCAACCACACATGCATTCCGTTGGTATTTCTTTCAGATTTTGGAGGTAAAAATTAATGTATTTATTCACTTGTGTACCCGAAAAGTCATCCAATGTTCGGAATAGAGAGGTTCTGGTTGACAGAGGTAATTTTTAGTGTGAATGCACTTAGGGTGAATTCGGGACCGGCCAATTTGTTCAGTATGGAGAGGGATTCGGTTTATATAGGGTCCGGTTTGGAGAGATTTTACTGTAACATCAATAAAACTTAGCACCATTACATTATTTTCGTATTTTTTTATAGCTTTTTTGCTCAATATTTTCTTAAAAGTAGCTGGAATATTTTTGATTTTTTTTATTAAACGCGTCTCAAGTTTGGAGATAAATCCATGCAGAACCACAAGGCCACACAAATTTATTTTATGTTTTGCTGACACTTTTTTTCTCAAAATGGGCAGGCAGGTTTTTATATTTATTTTTTACCTACAAAATTACACAGCAGGCAGGTTTTTACTTTTTCCCACCAAAATTTCTGAGCAGGCAGGTTTTTATGTGTTTAGTCGCGAAATATACAACAACATTGTTTGGTTTGAAAATTGATCTTTCATGACTGGGTGTTAATACAATTTCAATGTAACAGTCTGTTGTACAACCCAAGTACCGGTATATACAGTTTAACCCTTTCAGTGCCAAGTCCGATTTTTGTATCAACCCATATTTCCTTGATCATTTTTCAAATTTATTGATTATAATGATGTGATACATTGATGGAAAGAGCTCTACATATATGTAAATATTAGTATAGGTCTAACATGGAAGAAAAAATTACCCTGCTAAATAGAAACAGGCCAAGTGGAATATCAATTAATACTTTTATTCTTATGCAGCTATATTCAATCATAAATTATCATTTATAAGGAAAGAATTGTGAACACATAACTTGTTGCAAAGTTATTTCTGACAGATGGTAACTGCTTTAATATTTATAATTTATTTTTCTTGTGGAGTTTGCACATACATGTACATGTAATTCCAGGTCCTTTACATTATGGCATTAGCAGCTTACCTCGGAGGTTACACGTTCATGACGTCCATGGCAAAAGCTACATTTTCACCGGAGGGAGTCCTTCTTGATGCGGGCTCAGACATCAATATGGAATCTGGTCTAGGAGAGTAAGTTCCATCTACATAAGCAACAACAGTTTTAGTTTGAAAATTTAAATTAGAATTGATAGTAATTTTCATTCATTTCAAGTGAAGCATGAAACATTGATAATAAGCATGTGATGTAATTGATCTCTAACTTATTTGTGATGGGATATACCGGTAAGGATTTTCAAAAATCACCAAATACTCTTTGTATGTCATGAATCAAAATTATCGAATTATTATAAATATTATTACATGTATTGAAAATTCCAATATCATACCTCGTCCGACAGTTACAATTTTTCTTTTTACCAAATTTGGTGTTTTGCTGGTTTTGGTAAATTGTTCTGAACTTGTACAGGATCACATTTATATGAGATTACTGATCAACTTAAATTTCCAGACAAATTTGATTAGTTTGATACATTTGAAAACTAAGAAAAATAGCTATAACTAAGGCTATAGTGCAATATAGTATGGAAAGGTCTCCATCACCAATGTTCAGACATCAAATAATGTGTTTTGGGGGATAAAAATAGGTTGATGAATACCTTGAATTCTTATACAGACTTTGATTGCACTGAAAGATTTATTAAATTAACATCCGGTAAGTATTATGAAGTTTTCCACTTTTGGCAGTGAGATGTGCAACCCTTGTTTTATTCATGGTCTGTGGATTCCTATTTTGAGTTTTGCAATTTTTCTTAAAATATTGGCTAATAAAAAAATTTAATAACCACAAAATTGCCAAAACTTTTCTGGACAGCAAACACTGCAATGATAAAGTTTTACCGAAGCCTATAATTCATATTTATAAATTTCAGGTATTTATTTACCTTTTCAATCTCCAGAAAATGACAAGAGTGTTCAATTTTTAAGTCAAGTTTGAGCTATTGCCATGGGTTGGTCATCCGTCCATTAAAAATTTCCATTAGCACACCCTACAGGTCACATCTCTCATCCGATCGTCACCAAACTTCATATGGATCTTCGGGGTGACCTGCAGATGGGAGCCTAACTTTTTTCCTGAAATTTGTTAAGTACATGGCCGCCAGCAGCCATCATGGATTTCAAATGTCAATCCATCAGCACACCCTGCATTTATTGGAGAATTGTTTTGAAACCTTACAGGCTTGTTTAGGATCACCTCTAGATGGGAGCTTTTGAATTAGAATGTTATTCGATGAAAAACATGGCCACTGGCAGTCATCTTGGATTTTATTCTTTGCTTCACACTAAATCCTTTAGCATGCGATACACACCACATCCCTCATCCAATCAATACCAAATTTCATATGGATCCTCACTTTTTTTCAGAAATTCTTTAAAAAAACAAGGCTGCCAGTGGCCATCTTGGATTTTACTCTTTGTATGACTAAATCCTTTGGCACACCCTACAGGTCACATCTCTCATCCGATCGTCACCAAACTTCATAAGGATTTTCGGGGTGAACTCCAGATGGGAGCCTCCTTTTTTCCAAATTCTGTTAAATCATGGCCACCAGCCGCCATCTTGGATTTCACATTTGAATCCATCGGTTTTACATAATTCGTTATATACTTGCAGAAGCCCCAAACTTCATATATCTCTTCGCATTGACTTTTAGTATTACATAGACATACCAACTTCCACATTCCTTATCGCTCCATTAACTATAACATTTGACATTAGCAAGTTGAGCTTCAGTGTCATTGACACTTTCATTATATTTAATTTTAAGTCTGAATATTGTTAAATGGCATTTTTCATAAATATATTTAGATGAAAAACAGGCATCCTGAATGATCAAATTTATTTTGCTTAATTTTCAGACACGTTAAAGATTTTATATTAGCAACAGCAATCGTGCAGGGTCTATCAGTTATTCATCATTATTTCTGGTTACTCTGGTTACTGGTGAGTATGCAGTTAGGACTAAGGCATATTTGTGCATGAAAAATCTGATATGATTACCCTAAGAATACCCATAAACTTACCAATTATCATTTTTATGCACCCAGAGTACCCTTGGATTACCCATATGTAGACTTACAAACATTACTATCAAATAGAGATACAGAGACAGGGCTGGCGGTCAATAAATCCAGGAGGGCTATTAATAGCCCTCCTAGATTTGCCTAGGAGGGCTATAGCCCTCAACTTTTACAGTTTTGATATTTTACCTGAGTTAATACTCAGGCCTGGCAGTTTGCAGGAGGGCTGAAAATAGCCCGCTTGGGTTGCCTCAGAAGGGCTAATAGCCCACCTAGACTTCCTCTCTTCTCTTGAATTCATGTTATCTGTGCAGTGGATATTACTAGTGGCATTGAACACAGCCTAGATCTTTGTTGCTGAGAACATACCAGAAGATGTCAGATATTAGCAGAAAGTTTTTGTTATATGTCCTAACAGGTTACAGTTTAACAAAGTGAATTTCATGTTGGCGAGTTTTTACCAGCTTATAGGGGGGGGGGGGGGCTGAAAATAGCCCTCCTGGAGTCAATTTTGCGAGGGCTGTAGGAGGGCTATTAAATAGCCCTCCTCAGATATCCAGGCCTGCAGAGGTACATGTATTCTGATGCTGAGCAACATTGCCTTTACATCATACGTGTGCCTTCTATTTATGCAACACACCAAATGGCACTTGCAGTGAACCAAGTCATTTGACAGTAATGAAGTTCTCTTATCATTGTAACATTGGAGGATAGATGACATATATTTATCCAATACTAGCTGGGGTACCCGGCATTGCTCGGTAAAGAATGAGTAAATTATTAGTGCCCCGTCAAGTCATGTTAATTAATTATTATTGGCCTGAGGTAAACATCACCTATTGCATGATACTCTCTGGATAAAATTACATCTATCTTTTAAGTTGATAATATATGCTCTTTATTGCTAATTAGTAATGCCTCTTTAAGTCATGTGAGGTCAATGGCATCTATTCCATGATATTCCCCAAACTCCATGCAGGGTTTGCCTCCCTTGACGACTCGATAAGAATGCTGCTACTGGCGACATTTTACCCACATTAGGTGGACTTCCACGATATTAAGATATATACTAAGCAGACAGAGAAACATATGTCCTTGTTAAGCACACAAACTATCGAACAAAATGTGTGTAAATATTGAATCTTAAGTTTGAAAAGTCCCACTAAAACCGAAGAACTATATTTAGAAATGGTGTGATTCGGTTCTCCGATTAATTTATCAACATAAAAGTCTTAAACGCACGTGTATGACATTCTCGCATGGCAAGTCAACACAATAGTTCTAATTTGCTTGCGAAAATTGTCAACAAAACTGCCGTTCTGATTTTCCATTCTGTCATTATGGTTTAGTGCGGGAATTGTTTTCGAAGCACATAGAAAATTTGACTTTGGAGCGATCAGGTTTCGCCATTTTTGAGGGAAAACCCCATGCTAAATATAGAAACACAGACTAGTACCCAGCCGGTGACAGATTCAGAAAAGAAGTATGACTGTTGCGCTCAGGCAGAGATTGGATATTCCCCTGGTCAGGTTTCCCCTGTGTACCAATTTTCCTACATATAATCTAAGCTGATAAGAAATGCTCTTTAATTTTAAGTTACCCTTTAGGGTCAAATACACCTATCCAATGGTACTCCCTGGGTCAATTTACCCCTGTATACCAATTTTCCGCAACCAGGGTTCAACCATTTTGGATATATGTTAGTTAATTAGAATCGTTTATTAGTGGCCATTTCAGTCATCTGAGTTCAACGGAACCTATCCCATGACATTCCTCAGGTCAATTTACCCATGTGAATCAATTTTCAACAACCAGATTCCAACCATTTTGGGTATATAATTAATAATTTATTTCAATTAATTGTTAGTGCCCTTTTAAGATGTCAGATGTCAACGGCACTTAACCCATGACACACCCAGGTCAATTGACCCCTGTGTAAAAAAAAATCAGCTCCGAGGGTCCAACCGTTTGGTCGCACATGGCCAGACAGACAAACAAAATTGAGTTTTATAGTATAGATTATGAATTACATAAATCAAGTCTCATAGTAAAAAAAATTCATTAACCGTGTGCACCGTAATCAACATATTTTTATTACATTAGTGTAATGCATAATCTGCAATATGCTTGAGCATAATTAATGAAATTATGTTTAAGATCACTAGAATTACCCGTAACTTTAATTAATTACGCTTACCATAATTAAAATAAATCTGGATTTGGCCTTCCTCAGAATAATGCTGAAATAAGCCATCTTTGCCACCTTCGTATACAAACACTCATTGATGAGTAGTTATCCCTTAGTAAATGTTCAGATAATAAGTTCAACAAACGGCCATAGGTCGTTGGTTGAACTTATTATCTGAACATATCCCACCAATGAAGAGTATTCTGTCTTCACTTTCTATTGTCTGTCTGCTCATATTTCATGAATATCCATACAGATGAATAATAAACCCTTCCAATGAATACTTTTATGACCGAGTGGGAGAATCCATTTAGTATTGAAAGGGTTAAGTTAACATTATTTTGTTTGATAATACACAGATACCTGGGCGAGCATTCTACCTGCTTTGGGTTCATTTCCTTGGTCCATGGTTCTTTGCACCTGCACCAGAAGTGGACGAGAAGAAAAATAAAAAGATGGAGAGAAAAATGATGAGACAGCAACGAAGATGAAACTCACAACATATAGGCAGCAATTTTATGTTTCTTTTATTTAATAAAATATTTTTGTTTCAATCTGTTACATGTTTCCAAAATTGGTTGATTGTTGCTATGGCATACCTGCTACAAAACTAACCCTTTAGATATTATAAAAAAAAAGTTTCCCTCAACTCTCAAATACATTGGCCCATATCTCTCAAGAAATGGTTCGATTGCTATGAAATTTTGCAGATGTAATCTTTAGCATTGCAAATGTTAAACATGTGATTGGAGTTATGCTTGAACAAGCACCATTTTATGGAAAGTTATGGAGTTATGTCCCTTTATCGACTCTGAAATAATAAATTTATGGGTTGTCCCGATGATAATTTGAACAATGTTTAACAGAATTTCTTGATATTTGATAATTGGTTCAGAAGAAAACACAGGTCAAGTTCAAATTTTGTCATGGTCCAATGATTTATGATGGACTTATGTGTCTTTGTTCAACTTAGAATTCATAATATTCGTGTGATCTTGAGCAATCTTCAAAAGAATCTCTTGATAGTAGCGTGTGTCACCTTTGAGAACACGCAGGCCATCATCAAATGAAGTCATAATTTTTTCTTTGTTCTTATAAAAAATCCAACGTTACAAAAAGCCACCTTTTTCGGGGATGTGGGGCCTGCGACCTTTTATTCTTTTGAAAAGTGAGCATGGGCTACTTTGTTATCCAAATATACGCTGTCGAGCAGCTACTCAGTAACACTATTAATGTGCGTAATGTAACTTTTTGGCCAAATGTAATTTTTCGAAAATAATCTGCCCATTGACCACCCGATAGCGTGAACCTTGTTCTGTACATATGCACCAATAAGATTGGCAAATCTGTAATATGTATCTAGCTGTTATGTTATATTGTACATGCACCAACATATTAAACCTTCCATGACTGGAATAATAATAAGTTCAACAATCCGACCAAGCCTTGAAATAGTGTGTCTGTCATTTGCAGAATGAGGTCCCCAGAGGGTGAATTTAGTGATGCTACCCCGCATAGCGGGCTAGCATCACCAAATTCACCCTCTGGGGAACTCATTATGCTTACACCTCAGCAGAATGAGGTTCCCAGAGGGTGAATTTGGTGATGCTACCCTGCTATGCGGGTTAGCATCACTAAATTCACCCTCTGGGGACCTCATTCTGCAAATGACAGACACACTATTTCAAGGCTTGAATCCGCCTAAGGTCAATTTATGGACTTCCTTATATCTGAGCATTTCCTCCAAATCACTAAATAGGGATCATGTCTAACCATTCCAATGTATACATAGGGTCGGATTCGGGGGACCAACATTGATCAAACAGTTTTTTCAACAGTTAAAAATTTCACATGAGAAGTAGGTTGAAACATTTCTTATAGTTTGAGTTTCCAACCAAGTCGCATATTTTCAAACTTTTGGTCTAATTATCAGGTGGTAAATTCCCAATTTTGAATGTGGAAGTTAAATTAATCCATTGCTGTAGGAATTTTCCTATTGAAACATTGTACCAAATTTGCGTTGTACTGGCATTATTGGATTATTGTGCGATTGGGAAAGAAATTACCTCGCGCAATACATTCCTACTCGACCTTTAAGGAATACAATACCCACTAACTAGAAAGAGACAAGCCATTGAGTAGCCCCATAATATAATCCATTTAAATGCAACCATTGTGGAAATGAACTGCCAGAAAATTCAAATTCAAAACTATAGAAGAATTTAAAAGATATTTGAACCATGATGTACCCAAAGCACCCTTTCATTTCTATGTGGCAGAAAACAGGCAATGTCAGATATATCACACACGGAAAAGAACGGGATGTAGCAATCTAAATAATGATCTATACCATAACAATCTGAGAGATAATCCAGATGCCCATGTGGAGCTATAGAAAATGCTGAGCATTATTTGGTATATTGTCCTATATATATATATATATTGCCATTCGAACTGAAACCATAGGTTCACTACCTCAAACCATAACTACTAATATTCTGCTCAGAGGCAGTGACCAATTATCGGTAGAAGAAAATTCTGATATAATATTAGCAATACAAAAGTTTATAGCAAAATCAAGATGTTTCATGTTTCAGTTTCTGGTGTACATATGTATATTCATTAACATTGAGTTAAGAACTACTATTCCTGACTTGCATGTGATGTGATAAACTGTGCTTGTACATGTCATCAACATCTCTACAACTTCTTCAACTCTATCCCTTCCGCCATCACTGACTATTATATTTACTATAACCACTGTTTATACTGCTCGAATTATCACAGGGGAGACAACTTAAAATAAGCTTTAGCTTGTTGAATCCCCCCCAAGTAAAACTCTGTTCTGCCAGGTTCTGCATCAATTAACGGAAATTGTAATGTATTATGTATATATGTTATATTATTGGGAAAATTAATATGTTTACACCAAATGCAACTGTTATGTGATACATAATCATATAGCCGCGCATTGTGCAAGAAAATTTGACTACCTATCATAACATCTATTCATCATTTGGGGGTGACAGGAAGACAGTCTAGCCTGACTATGCCACCCCCTCGAATATACAATAAAATATTTGTAAAATGTACTTTGTATTAATATGTGTATATTGAAATAAAATATCCTATCCTATCCTATCCTTAAGCTACCTATTGGTAAATTCCAAAACCCAAGGGGGAGGTGCAAATGGAATTTCAACTTTATTTGATCCAGAGCACAGGTACATGTAACAAATAATATTTAGTACTTAATATATAGAACTAGAGTCCTGTGAATATTCGGTATTCGAAATGATATTCGATTCGATTCATATTCGATTAAAAAATCGGTGGCGAATATCTATTGAATATTTAGGAGATAAACATACCCTGTTTCGTTGTACATTCTGGGATTCGAGCATGAAAACAGTTTGTGAACTCGCCGGCTTGCCGGCGAGTTCACAAACTGTTTTCATGCTCGAATCCCAGATTGTACAACGAAACAGGGTACGTTTATCTCCATTGTAATTCAATCTAGCAAGGAATTTGCAAAAAAACTGTATAAAAAGTATCATTTAGTCATTTTCATGACACGAATCGAGACTTTCATTTCGCCGTTGTCACCGTGCACAAATCATTGGGTTTGTTCATTGCGTTACTCGGAACACTGCTCCGTAACCATTTCCTGTGTGGCGGGTTGGCTCGTTTCGCTACTCCGTTATGCGCCGATGAAATTGTACCGTGCCACATTCAAATTTGAAGCACGCTAAAGCGGCCGATGAACGGTATCTATAGACAACAACGCGCGGGTGTGCTCGTTTCTCTACTCGTTCTGCGCCGATGAAATTTGACCGTGCTACATTCAGATTTGATGCACGCTGAAGCGGCCGATGTCGGTGAATCGAAGACGAAAGTTAGCCGCTCTCGGCCAATCAGAATGCCTGTTTTTAGTGACAAATACTCAATTGAATTACAATTACATATAACTTCACGATGCTATTAACCCTTTACCCAACAGAACGGCCCTGTGCCAATGCATTCTCTTATATATGCGAGTCGACCATAGGTCGCCTCGCATATATAAGAGAATGCATTGGCTTAACACATTAAAAATTATAAATTGTTAAAGAATGTAAGAAAAAATGGTAAAAAGTGTTAAAAAAAGATTTTTTTTTAGGCCAATGCATTCTCTTATATATGCGAGGCGACCTATGGTCGACTCGCATATATAAGAGAATGCATTGGTACAGGGCATAACTGTAACCATCACAATGTGGTCAATAAGCCGGTTCCAATGATATCCATATTTGTATGGTTTTATTGAGACAGACCCAAGATAATTTAGGCTGTTGCAGCTTTATTTGGCCGGTTTGTTGGGTAAAGGGTTCATGTCGGAATATTCACCACACATGAATATGATCCAACGAAAGGCATCGTTCTGTAAGAAGCACACACCCATGACATTGTTCTGTAAGAAGCACACACCCATGACATTGCATAAAAAATGTAAACACCCACTCAATATGAAAGTAATTCATCTTGAGGGTCCCTTTTGGTAGCGACGACAGTGTTCCGGCCATTTCCGGTTTCTCAATCTGTGAATGAGGAAAACGTGTCTTTTTGCAGAGCTCAAACGTGATATAAATTCAATAAATTATTGGATAGACTACTTACTTTTCTGTTTAAAATAGGTAAATGGACAATCGGAGTGTGCACCAGACAATTGTAATCGAGTTTCAGGTGAAATATTGTCAACTGTAAGTGAAATAAATTCAGTTTGACTTTTGTTGTGGCCACCATTTTGATATCGATAAATGACCCCATTGAACTTTGATTTGATTTTGTAACAAGTTATACGTTAAAATTTTAGAATACAAATAAATGACAATGCAAAATAAATATTGGCATTAATGTTGGACAAGGTTGTATTCCATGTTATTATGTTTTTGAAGGTAATAATCGTCTGAAAAAGTAGCCTATTTTCGTGCATAAAAAAGTTAAAGGAATCATTTGTAACTTCCAGTAACTCACGTGCCATGTTATTGGTAATCCAATTGGCTATGGAATGCATATTTTTAATTTTTGTTGGCTATCATTTTCATTGTGTTTTGACTTAGTAAATACCACTACCCTACAAGAATCAATGTTATTTACATTGTGTGGCAATGGTATGGAGGGAATAGTATGAAAAGTTCTGCCAGCATGACTATGAATTAAGTTATCTAGCCACAGTAGTATTCTTCAATGTGCATTAACTGCCTAAATTATCAATTTGATTGATTATAATGATCTGGCTTGCGCCTCTAGGGGAAGTTCTGCCCAAATTTTTAATTTGATTGGATACGGGTGGTGTTAAGGATCTGGCAAGTGTCTCCAGCGGAAGTTCTGCCCAAATTCTCAGGAAACAACAATGCTAGTACATATAGTAGGCCTACACGTGTTGGTGACAACAGAAGTCTGGTCAGACCTGTCACTGAACAAACTTGTAATTTTTGTAGCGATTTAAAGAGAATATAAAAAAGTATTAAATAAAGCTTTGAACAAGCAACACACCGGGATGTGAACCAGACAATTGTAATTAAGTTTGAGGTGCAATTTTGTCAAATATAATATATTGAAACAAATTTAGTTTAATTTAATAGTGTTGTGGTGGCTGTCATTTTGACGAATGACCATACCAAATAATGATTTGATTATGTATATAACCATTTAGACATTAAATAATTAAAATGTTGAGGGAATAATAAGTAACAGTGCACAACGAACATTGATATTAATCATAGACATGGCCAAATTCCAAGTTAAAAAAATTTTGTATGTAATATAAATCATCTGAATAGATAGCCTATTTTCGTGCATAAAAAAAATGAACAAATATTCAATACCTTTCATGCCATGCAATCCAATTCGCTATGGAGTACATAACTTTATAGGCATTGTAGGCATTGTAATCGTGTTATGAATTAGTTAATGCCGATGTCCTTCAAAAATCAATGCTGTTGACATTCTGCTCATATCCCTCCCAAAGACATTAACATTTGCCTCACACAAGAGAACAACAAGAATTTGAAGAAAATAATTGATTGTTGTGTTGATATTATGAAATCAATTCATTAATAATATATTGTGAACAACATTTTAGGCTAGACAACTTCCTGTTTACATTGTTTGAGCATGTTCATGTAAATCTGCGGGTCAAAGAAAGCCCAAGATTGCGGTACTACATGTATTCCATGATTCAGGTACAACATACACATCAACTTTATTTAGGTTAACTGTACCATGTGTGAGTAGTTACCAGGATCCCCCCACACCACTTGCTACATGTTGCACATATACCGATATCAACATCAAATTAAATGTTGATTGATCGGCAGGAGTAGTACCCTTTTTATCAAAACAACTAACACATCTAACTCAAATGTTAGTCAATTTTCATTTATGAAAAGAAAGTATGTGGTATTTTCTTAAAACTATTCTAGCAAATACTCAGTGATGAGTAGTGACCCATAAGGGAATGCTCAAATATTATTCAAGTTCAACAAATCTAATGATAGGTTGTAATTGTTGAACTTATTATCTGAACATTTCACTAAAATGTACTTTTATTTGTGTTATACTTGCATCTGTCGTCTGCTTATTTTTTCCTGAAAACCCACCAAATGATTATAGACCATTCCAATGCACTTTTATAACTGAGTGGGAACTTCCATTTAGTACATCATGTAAAAATGGTTATGCGATAATAACTGGAGTCTATCATGTCCTTCTATAATACCGGTACTGTACAACTCAACTTCTCAAGATCACCTTATATGTATTCATCCGACGCCAATTTTATTTATTGTAGTCTTGATGCTTGGGCACATGAAGTTGCATTACAGGATAGTTTTGTATTCTGTAATAAAAATTAACCCTTGGTCTTGCCCAAGATCTGTTACTTGTATAACTGTTGATTGTCTTCGTTGTTGTCTCATGTCAATCAACCTCCGGGTTAAATTTAACCAAATGTGCTGATGATTTCTCAGGCATATACAAGTTTTCAACCAATCATTCTACATTTATTAGTGTTATTGCTAGAAACCAAATATATAACATACAATCTGAAAATAGACAATTGATGTTACAAGCTTTTTGTCCCTTATACACCACCACGACCAACAGACTAATGTAGGAGAGATATTACTACACTGAATTATGAGTGGAAAGCACATTAGCAGTGTCTACAGACATTATTTGGCAACTTCTGGGTGACATAATGAGTTGACAGAATTTTTTTTCCAAAGTCCGAATTAAAAAAAATTGGCAAAAAAAAAATATTCATAGGATTTTTTTTTTTAGCTTTCTATATGATGGTAGATGTCTCTGGCTTTGAAAAACATTGAAAATTTGATCGCCACTTGATTTTTTTCAAAAACTTGTGTCATCGCTACTTTTGGCTTGCTGACCAACCTCCGGCCATCTTAGTAAGTAGTGACTTCAAGCGTTAACATATCATATTTTGACGAAATACACCTAAAAACGACTGAGGAATAGGAATGCATTACCAAGATTGCCAAAAATAACTCGTGAAACTCAACATTCAGTACTATTGTGGTCTTCATGGGGATATTGTTAAGCTTGATGCTCAGACTGGGATACTTATGATCACTTTAAATTGTGAAATGCTAAGCTTCAAAGAGGTCACATCTCAGCATTCCAACACAGAACTTGCACATGGAACTTTGATTACTAAACATGCATGTGCTGTCAATTTCCAATTCTGTGTGGGGAATACCTGTGTTTTTAAATATGGACAGCCTAAATATAGTGACGTCATTTCAAAGTTCATTCTCTGTGTATTAACAAGTAGTAATGTAACTCAGTACTGAACCAGATATAAGTCATACATGTAGAATAGATTCACATCTGATTCAATAAATAGGACTGTAATGGTTATCATTGACATCCGACATGGAATCAGGTTATTAAATATTATTATTGGTGCATAAACAACAGTTCTGTAATAATGCGGATGTATACATGGTACCTAAATATGATGACTAACGTTCGGTGTTTACTTACTGTCCTCTTGATTTATTGTTGTATCTAATTTCCAGACATAGAACATTGATCTCTTTTCAAAGAGCTAATATAATATAACAATTTATTCAACATAAACTACAAAATTTATAAACTTCCAATTTCTATATAAGGAATGCATGGTTGTGTACGATATGTTATTTTCCAGACTCAAAACATGGTGTTTTCTCCCTAATTACTACCTGTTAAGGAACTTATATAATCTATTTGATTTGCGAATACTGTGCAGTATTCGATTTGATATTCGATTCAATCGTATTCGATTATTCACAGGAGCCTATATAGAACACAAAGCCGGCCAATCTATGGCAAAATCAATTCCAAGTTGATGCCATTGTCATATAGGGGTTAATCTGCACTGGTAAATGGTACTATTACTTACATTTACAAACAGATTAGCATAATAATTTGCACTCATTTATTCTCTTTATTAACTGTAAATTAAAGTATTGGTACCACATCACAGATACATCCGCTTCCATTATGATTGTGCATTAAATTCAGTATCTTTTCACGGATTGGCTGCTTATCGATTATAAATAAAACAATGTGCTATTCTGCAGCCTCCCGTCTGTTAAAGGACCACGTAATTTTCGAGTCAGCAATTTTTTTTTTTTATAGTGCCTTGATGTACTGTTTTTATAACAATCTATGCCATAAAATATCATTAAAATAATATCATTCATCACCATTGAAACATCTGTCTCAAAAGATGCCCATAAAGAAATAGAAAACAGCTGAAATCATAGAAATTTCCCCCATTATGGCTCCCAGAATGCAATGGAATTCAAACTAAAAATGTATTTTCAATGGAAGCAGGGGGTGGTCAGGAATTTTTTTTCGGACACTGGGCGCTTTTTAATTTTTTCCGCCCTCTGGGTACCCACCACCCCCTAATTTTTATTTTTTCCCAATTCTGGGATAGGGACCCACCCCCTTCAAACTGCTTCAAATGACTATTTTACTTAGTTGTCCTGATCTTATCCGATCTATGTTACATATCATGATTATAGAAGCATTCCTATACTTTTGATTTACCAATAAGGCTGTAAAGTTTCAATGCAATTCTCCAATAAATGTGGGCTGTAGGTTGTGTTGATGGTATCCATATGAAGTTTGGTGACGATTGGATGAGATATGTGACCTTAAGATGTGCTAAAGGATTTAGTCATAACACAGGAGCCTGGAATTTGGTCAAAAACCCTCTTTTATTGGTGGAACCACCACCCGGGACCGCAGGTCATGGAAGGAACGAAACAAAAAATTGTTGCCACCCATTTTGAACTCAACTGTATTCCTACAAAAAATATATTTTCACTAAAAACTGTTGGTACCTCTTACACCCTAGATGCCAATCTACAACATTCCATAGGTATATTTTTCCAGTTCTTCGAATACCTCACTGTATTTCGGTAATTTATTGTAAATTCACCAACGATCACAAATGTGCCGCATCTCCATCATCTGTTTTAGAATCGGAAATGACAAACGGCGCAAAACCATTTTTCCGGAATAACAAATTAAGTCGTAACGAAATAAAATCGAAACCTAAACTTAAAGCCCACGAAATTCAAAAATATTTGAAAGTGCGTGCGGTTTTCGAACTTATGTTTGCGTCATACTATGCGCGTTTTTGAAGATCTAATCCTGATGTTTTGTGTATTTTCCTGAAAATTTCTGTATTTTTCTGTGTCTGCTGTTATTATCTCATGAAAATGACGACTACCAAAGAAGATATTCTTCATTTGACTGAATGGAAATTAGTACAAATATTTTAAATATAATTTATTTCTATTTATGGCACGACCATGTGGTATTGTTTTTTATACGCCCGTTTGAAAAAACGGCCGTATTATAGTATTGGTCCGGGCGTCCGTCCGTTAACCTGTTGTCCGGATGATAACTTTAGTTAGAGTGAACCAAATTTAATAAAATTTGGTATGTGGGTTTATTAGCCGAAAAGTAAGTTCAAGTTCGAATTTGGGTTCCGCCCACCAATTTTCACCGGAGTTATGCCCCTTATTTGACGTTTTTTTACTTAGAAAATCCTTGAAATTTGTTGTCCGGATGATAACTTTAGTATAGGTTATCGGAATGAATCCAAATTTGGTATATTACTTTCTCCCACCAAAACACAGGTCAAGTTCAAACTTGGGTTCTGTCCGACCATTTTTGGCAGAGTTTCGACTCAGAAAATTCAGTTTTTCTTATGTTTTTTGGTTTCTGGATGATAACTCGATTTTGGAATGTTTTTGTGGATTACATAAATCGAAATACAGCTCAAGTCCGAATTTCGTTTTAATCCGATAATTTTTGCGAGAGTTATGGCCCCTTTTTTGACGTAATTTGACTTAGAAAATCCCTGAAATTTGTTGTCCGGATGATAACTTTAGTTAGAGTGAACCGATTTCAATCAAATTTGGTATGTGGGTTTGTTAGGAGAAAAGACAGCTCAAGTTCGAATTTGGGTTCCGTCTGCCAATTTTCCCCAGAGAGGGCGTATTTTGCACGCCCAGCTTAACTCTTGTTTCTTCTTGTTTTATGTCCGTTATGTACCGGTAGGCCTATGTACTACTTGACTTTGTAATGCTACTGGTTGCAATGATTGGTCATAAGGGGACCATAACTCTCTAGCTCTCTCTCTCATAGGAGCTTGTGTCGCGCTCCATTGTATAGGCCTAAAATATCCATCATATAATAGTAATAGTAATCAACCCACTGGTCGAATATCACGAAGTAGAAGAAAAAGAAGATATATAGACTCACGGGGAGGCCTGGTATATATGCCTATGCATGAAGCGATTCCTTTGTGCATTTTGGTGCAGATTCGTTGCCAGAATATCTTAATTATTTCCACATAAAATGCTGTTTTTTACTAGTTCTGACGAACAAATATATGTCTTCGTTGATGAGAGAAGACATTTTTCTTGAGTTAGGTAACGATATTGGCCATGCATATATAGAACGAGTGTTTAGTTTCGCGAAATTCAAAATTGTCAATGTAGGGTACAAAAACTCGCCATTAATATGCCAAATACAGTAACAAAATGTAATAAGATTCTTTAATGTAAGAGCACAAAATTATCTTGCGTATTCTTTACGGTATACGTTTTATTTGTGCGTTTGCAAGTTGTAATGCAAACTGGTTTACCGAATAACTAGTTTATAAATTTGAGTTAGTGATAAACTCGCTAACATATATTTTATTTAATAAGCAACTATAAGTATTGTCAATTGTACCGGTACCAGGATCTATAAATAGTATACGTCACTCGTGACTCGTGTGTCATAACGAATCAGCACCAAAACTCTCAAAGAATGGCTTTATGCATATGATTATATAGCCTAGCTGTGCTCATGAATTGGAAATTCAAATTTTAAATTCAAGACAGCTAGCCACCATCGACATTGTTTTTCTCAAAATCAAAAATACCAAAAAAATATTAAAAACATTACTTAATGTAACTTTCGCTGATGGGGTTATTGTCACAAGGCTCCGCGATCCGATCCCATTCGTAGCCAGCTTTTTTAATCGATCACAAATGTGGCCAGCTTTTCTGTGGCGATCACATTTGCAGCCAGCTTTTCATATTCAGGCGAGCCTCAATGAACACGATCAGGTTAATCTAATTTTTCTGAGTTGATGGATGAACAACAACTTGAATTTAGTTTTGATATTAGTTCATCTAATAACCTGATGTTTCTGATCAATGTCGTTGGAATGCTCGAATTATATTCCAATATAAGTTGATAAACGAAGTCAGTTTTGGAGCATGACGTCGACATTTTAGTGATGTCATATTTCGGGCAATATAAACCACGAATTAGAAAAGCTGGCTACGAATGTGATCGCCGGTGAAAATAGCTGGCTACATTTGTGATCCATTTAAAAAGCTGGCTTCGAATGTGATCGGACAATGACCCCATCGGCGTAACTTTCATGGTCTATGAAACGAGTGACTGAAATCTGACGGCGGCCATGTTTCTATGACTAATTTCACAATGATCGCACCAATGCTACAGTCTCTAGCAATGATTCATTCTCATTTTGATACCAATGGCATGACCCATGAACAATTTCACGATGATCGGTGCATCGACATAGGCCTAGGCTCTAGGCAGTGTTATTGATTTAATTATATATGCAGTGTTATCGCTGAAATCAGACGGCGGCCATGTTTCTTTGAGAATTCACACCAAAATGACTCGTTCCCATCTACATGTCAATGTCAACCTCCATGACAAATTTAATTATGATCGGACCAACACTGCGACCTCTTGCCCGTGCTAAAATATGATGCAAATTTTGAAATCCAAGATGGCTGCTGGCGGCCATGTTTTTCATGCAAATAAGCCCAAAATGACTCGGTGTCATCTATATATCAATGTTATGATCGATGAAAAATTTCGTGATGATAGGTGCATCGACACAGGCTCTAGGCTGTGTTATTGATTCAGATTTATCTAGTATTATCACTGAAATCGAAGATGGCTGATGGCGGCCATGTTTCTTGGAGGATTCGTTCCCATCTACATGTCAATGTAAACCTCCATGACAAATTTAATGATGATCAGATAAACACTGCTTCTTCTAGCCCATGCTAAAGGATGCAATTTTGAAATCCAAGATGGCTGCCAGTGGCCATGTTTTTATGCAAATGAGCCCAAAATGATTCTAGACGCCAATGTCATCATCCATCAAAAAGTTCATGATGATCAGTGCATCGGTACGGTCATGTAATAAATATGTAATCAGTAGCTATCTTCAAAATTATAAACGGTACTTTTATGCTATCCGTCTCCAGATCATAGTTTTAAAGTTTCCGCATATTTCGGTACTAGTTCCGCTACTTCGATTCGTAAACAGGTGATGGAGATGCGGCATATTTGTGTTCGTTGGTGAATTTACAATAAATTACCGAAGTACAGTGAGGTTTTCGAAGAACTGGAAAAATATACCTATGGAATGTTGTAGATTGGCATCTAGGGTGTAAGAGGTACCAACAGTTTTTAGCGAAAATATATTTTTTGTAGGAATACAGTTGAGTTCAAAATGGGTGGCAATAAGTTTTTGTTTCGTTCCTTCCGTGACCTGCGGTCCCGGGTGGTGGTTCCGCCAATAAAAGAGGGTTTTTGACCAAATTCCAGGCTCCTGTGGTCATACAAAGAGTAAAATCCAAGATGGCCACTGGCAGTAATGTTTTTAACAGAATTCGTAAAAAAAAATTAAAAAAAATGGTAGGCACCCATTGAGAGGTCACACCGAGGATTCAAATGAAGTTTGGTGATGATTGGTTGAGGGATAAGCTCTGTATGATGTGCTAAATGATTTAGTGGTGCAAAGAGTACAATCCTAGATGTCTGCTGGTGACCATGTTCTTCATCAAAAATCATTCCAACTTTCAAAGCTCCCATCTGGAGGTGATGCTTGATATTGGTTAAAGTTTGTTTTAACACCTTTATGTTTATTTTTTTATGGTTTTTTGAATAGGTCTATTTTTACTTGTAGAATTTACATTTATTTGAAGAATCTATTATTGTGTTATGTTTTCATTTGTACCAGGTTGAATAAATGATTTAAACCTGAGCCTTTCCATGTCAATGTGCATCGATAGATCTTTGATGAAAACATTTAGCAAACTGACCTTTGTTATTACCCATTGGTGTCATCCCTCATTATTAACTGATAATGACCTTAAACCCCCTACTAAGAGTTAAGTTCATACCTATTACACAATAGAAGCATTCTTAAAACCTTTTGTCGCATTATTTTGAAGAAAAATGACTACAGGAAAAAAATTAAGGAGTCAGGAAAAATTGTGTTAGCGGGCAAAAACAAAAAACAACATACTCACGGTTTATTACACCGAATAAACTGATAATACAATGTTCTGGAACTTCCTCTATCAAATGGTATATAATATGGCATATATTTTATATAAAATGATCTGGGGTTCGAAAAATAAGTGGGCCTTCAAACATGGCTTTATTTATAAACAGTATTGAGCAAACCCACAGAAAATAAGTTCGACCAATCAGCTGGCAACTAGTTCTCGCCATGCTTCAAGGTTATGCGCATGTAGACGCAAACAATGATATGTATGTTATAAAACGATCATTTTACTGATCAATTAACCTATTTTACCTGGAATGACTAAATATGTTATATATATATATTCAGATATTAATCTGTTTGTACACATAAGTAATCCTGAATTTTGTCTTTTACCTGATTCAAATTGGTGCACATTAACCCACACACAGCTACTGCACCAAATATGATGTCAGGATGTCATACCTCATATATTATATATTTGCTGCATGTATCCGTGGCCCAGAATGGGATCTTGTTGGAAATTGACAGTAGGACACCCCCTCCTCCCAACAGAGACCCTCCAGCCACACCCATGCTACTGTCCCCTGGTAGAATGGTAGAAAAACATAGCTAATGCAAACAGAGATTGGGTGAAAGCAGAAACACAGATGTTTGACAGTGTACATATAATTCATTAAAAAACTATACAAACATTCATTTATATCTACATTCACTCACACAGAGATCATCTTCACACATTTTTACTATATCTGGTCAGCTAAAATAAACCAAAGTCAATAAATCTGTCATCAGTACCAGCCTACAGGGAGCAAGCCTTGAAATAGGGTGTCTGTCATTTGCAGAATGAGGTCCCCAGAGGGTGAATTTAGTGACGCTACCCAGCATAACTGGCTAGCATCACTAAATTCACCCTCTGGGAACCTCATTCTGCTGAGGCCTAAGCAGAATGAGGTTCCCAGAGGGTGAATTTAGTGATGCTAGCCCGCTGTACGGGGTAGTGTCACTAAATTCACCCTCTGGGAACCTCATTCTGCAAATGACAGGCACACTATTTCAAGGCTTGATAGGGAGATATTTTCTCCCTGAAATATATATTATTATATACGTACTACGTTGAGTTCACAGTGTCATTGTGCGGCAAGCTAACTGACGCCCGGTCTATAGTTTTCTAACTATTACCCGCCTGCTGAAGTCATGGTTGGCACGAGGCATGACTTGTGTGATATATTACATGTAACATTAAAACACCTATCGACTCTCTTGGGACAATAGCGAGAATTATTATATAGCTTGACTTCACAGAGGATCATACTGTCTTTTGATTGGACTCACATGCCAGAAAGTAGTTTTGATCATTGTCCGGTGAGCAAACTATCGCCCGGGTTGTAGTCTTTGAACTATTACCCACCTGCTGATGTCACAATCTGGAGCGAGCCAGAATTTAGCGCAATACCAGAATTGTCCAGACCCTGCCGTGAGGCCAGAATCTTGACAACTATTCACTGGGCAATAGTCTTCAATCGATTGAATGCCTGCTGATGTCACAATTTGGCACGAGACCAGAATTTTGAGTGACAATTCTGGCCGATGCCAGACTTTTGTGAACTATTATATGGGCTATACACAGTAATGCCCTAAATAATCGACTCCTTAAGGAGTTAAGGAGTCGATTATTTAGTGCATTACTGTAGTCTTCAAACTATTTATACACCTGCTGGCATCACAGTTGGCAAGAATTATGACATATATAATAACACACCTATTGACTGCCTTGGGGTAGAATATCGAGTGTTATTTTCCCTCGATATTGTCTTCTGAACAGCAAGCAAGACTATCTGTAACTCTATATCTTGTATAGATACCCAATGGGTTATAGCCTATACTTATTGGGTACCTCCTGCTGTCTTGATCAGTTCAAACCCAGACCAAATTTCATTCATCAACCTAAACAAAAACATATAAAAAAATAAATTAATTGAATTCTAGAGACGTAAATCTGATAAGATTGGCCAATTATCATCTATTAAGTGCAAATTTCATGTACTGCTTGAGTTCAAAAGATTCCATGGAATTGATGTGCATGATTACCCTAGTGTTAACCCTTTGAGTGCCAGGTCGATTTTTGTATCAACCCATATACCCTGTGCCAATGCATTCTCTTATATATGCGAGTCGACCATAGGTCGCCTCGCATATATAAGAGAATGCATTGGCCTAACAATAATTATTTTTTTTATTTTTTTTTTTACAATTTTTTACAATTTTAATATATTTTATTATATTCTTTAACAGACTTATTGTGTAGGTTTAGGGCCGATTAGATCGGCCCCTGGCACTCAAAGGGTTAATTTATGCCAACCTGGGTAACCAAGTGCCAATTCTGTGAAGCATAGTGCTGAACACCATGAGATAACGATCAATTTAGCACGAGTGAGTCCTAGATTTTACTTTATTTGGTCCCATATTTCCTGATATTTTCACGTGTCATCGAAATTTATGCGTTATGTGTTTGATGGCGGTATTATCGGATTTCTGGTCAATCAGATGTTTATAGTGGAATGTAATAAACAGAATAATCACTTGAACTAACTGGTGACGTGAAATAAATCATGAGAAGCAGGGACCTTTGTAAAACACTCTAGCGCTCTCGTGTTTGTACAACGTCCCTGGCTCTCATGAATTATTTCACATCACCAGTTTAATCCAGTGATTACTCTCTATGAATCTATGCACTGCTATAACGAACTGTAAGGCAATGAGAGGTTCCTTACTTGCATCAAAAACACAACCAGTAAAATTGTGAGAATTGAGACATTCGTTATGATATCACAGTTTCTATGACAAAGGGAACTGGGCTCAGATCTTTGCATTTGGACAATGCTATCTTAGTTTATTCAGTGTCCATGGGTTTTCCTTCAGTTATTCCATCCATATCTTTGAACCATTCGTGAGAATGCATCCTTGGCCTCCTGTTCGCCATATGGCCGATCTGCCTGGCCCATTTCCAGCTGTGCATTCTTGTCGTCTAAGATCTCTGCTCGTATCTGAATCAATATAGTCTGAAATTGAAAAGAAAAGAATATATATCAAGAGTTCATAGTCTATTTGGGGGAATAAGAAATAACTCTTGTTTCAATAAGTTTACCTTATCTACTTTTTCAATTGAATATATAAACAAGAGCTGGGCTGTCACCTGGTGCATGCCCCTAGCGTGGGCATACCTATAACCCATGGCTGAGATACTCAGGCAGACAGACAAAACAAATCATCATTCTCAGATTAACAAAGATTAATAACTCTAGAACGGAAAACCTGAACAAAATGATTGAAACTCCATTGAGATCCGACAACCTATGGTTGAGATATCTGCTTGGACAGACAAAAAAACAATATTTTTCAAAATAAGTAAAATATATATCTCCTAGAAGTATCTTGCCCACTGAACTATAAGGTATATTCCCAATTTAACTAGGAAGGGTTAACTCCCTTAAGTTGAAAACGGTACGAAAATTCTATGGTACATTTTATCATGTTTCATGACCTCCTGTATAACCTCTGACCACGTAATCTCCAAAAGTCCATTTAACTCGAAGCCAGATAGCATTCTCCCACTTTTGACACAAAGATTACGAGGGTGGACTCGCGTTGTTATAGCGTTTTAATATCGGCTTTATCAGTTCGGATGACTCGTTTCGTTTTAACTATATACCATATAGTTCAGTGGGCAAGATAACTTTGACGGAGATACAACATTTCTAGCTAAACAAAGATGAATAACTCTAGAATGGAAAACACAAATAAAACAATTGAACACTCCTCTGAATTCCATCATAGCGTTGAACACCCATACCAAATTTCATTTAGACTGACAACATGTGGCATCTGCTCGGTCGAAAAAAAACCTGACATTTCCAGATAAACAAAGATGAATATCTATAGAATGGAAAACCCGAACAAAACGATTGAACACACAATTGTGTATCCTCACAGTAGAGAACATCAATACCTCTTTAATGAAAGTGTCAGTGACATTGTAGCTCAACTTGGAAATGGGATCATGCCATATATTACAGTCCATAGAGCGATAGGGAACTTGGACAGTTTATATGCTTAAGAAACTAATGTCCTCATAGTAGTGAACATCCGGACAAAATTTCATTGAGATCGGACAACCGGTGGTTGAGATATCTGCTCGGACAGAAAGACAGATGGACACAGATGCGTCGATCTACGCATAACTAAAGTTATAGAAGTTATAGAGGGTCATAGAATGGTCCGGAGATACCGTACCATTGATCATCTCCTAACATCAGCGAGAATTGAAAAACGAAATAAACATATGCTCATGTATTGATTTCATACTTTGTCTCATGGGAGCTAAAAATGAAAATACCAATTCTGTAATGCATGAAAACTGGAAATAATTTGTGATAAATTTCCATTCCTCACAGATAGCAAGCCTAGTGTCTGGGCCAAATACCTTTCCTCCAGATGAAATTCTTCAATCCCATACTACAGGGTATGTTGGATAAAAATAATCTTACCTCTATGTCATTAGCTGGGGACCATCCAGATTTTGTTAGCATTTCCATACATATACTGCCTCCAATCGTCACATGACCTGCAAATGAAACATCAAATGAAAGTGTCAATGACACTGTAGCTCAACTTGGAGAGGGGACAATTTCATGTGTTAGGATAGGATAGGATAGGATAATTTTATTTACAATACACACACATGGAAAGTACAATTACAAATAAATATAATATTAATAGACTATACATGAATATTGCTAGGGGTGATATATTCATGGCTGACTGTCTTCCTATCACCCCTTGATGGAGTCAATGGAGTGCTTAAGAATACATAAAGCCCATGCTAAATGGCCTGTACCCATTCCTAATTGATTGAATTTTGAAATCCAAGATGGCCATTGGCGGCCAAGTGATCCCAAAATGACTTGGTCCCATCTACATGTCAATATCAACAGCGATGACAAATTTCATAATGATCAGCCCAAAGGTATGGCCTGTAGGCCGTCCTAATGAATTTACATTGTTTAATACTGAAATTCAAGATGACCAACAACAGCAATGTTTTTTGGACGAATCACCCCAAAACATATTGTTTCTATCCACATGTCAATGTCGACATACATGGAAAATTGCATGATGATCAGACAAATGGTATTTTTTTTAGAAAAACAACAATGTATGCTATTAAGCTGGTCTACTGCTCCACAACATGCAGTATCTGATATACAAATAAGGGGAGGGTGGTAGCCTCACTAATGCTGAATACGCCACTTCTATGCCTCCTTAAAGGAATCAGTACCTGTCAGAAACTTGAATCTGGGTCGCAGCACTCTTACGAATGGAGGACTCATAGGGTAGTCATCTGGAAAATGCATCTCCAACATTATGGCTTCCTAAAACGAAAAGAATAAAGTAAAATCTCTTCAAACCTAATACCCTTCAGACTGACATTTCAATTTGTTTTGAAGAGGTCTTTAGTTTATTGCAAGTCGCGCTGGCACTGAAACATGATGCCACCAAAACAAGAATGCTCAAGATGCAAGTGCTGACTACATCATTAATGCACATGAATTTAACACTTTTTTTACTAGATGGAATCTCCCATTAGTTATAAATGTCCATATTGGAATGGTCTATTATTCATTTGGAGGGTTTTTCCGGAACTTGTTATCAGGACATTCCCTAAGGAAATTACTCGTCAATGAGTATTTAGTAAAGACAGGGTAAAACAACACATAACAAAAATAATTGACAGCACTTTATGGCTTCAAGCCTCACTTCATACTTATATTAGTAATGCTCGCTTTTCAAGTCTGAGTTTAGTGTGCCTGTCATTTGCAGAATGAGGTCCACAGAGGGGACGCTATCCCACATAGTGGACTAGCATCACCCTCAAGGGACCTCATTCTTGATGGCCTCATCTGTTTTGGGAGACATAGACTCTGATTGAAGTTCCCAAATGGTGAATATTGTGATGTATTGATTATGCAATGTGTTGTCTGCCCATTTGGGGATATAGAGAAACTAAACTAGAAAAGATATAGAATCTATGCAAAGACGTTTCTATAGAAATTTTGTATTAAAGAAACTTTCCAGAAAAGATGAGACCTAAGCTATGGGGGATAGCGTCACTAACTTCACCATCTGGGGGACCTCATTCTTCAAATGACAGGCACACTAAACTCAGGCTTGGCACTGATACAACAAGATCCTGTGCCTGTGCATTCACCCATAGGCAGCCTCGATTGCGTAAGAGAATGCACTGACTTACAAGGTGAAGGTGAATATTGTTAGGCCAAAGTTTTCTCTTATATTTGTGAGGCTCCCTATGTGAGACTCGCACATATAAGAGAATGCATTGGCGCAGGTTTTTCAAAAAATTTCAGGAAGCTCCAATAAATACCTGAGCTCTCAGGCAATTACATATGGATAATTCTGTATCTGTATCTGTAGATATTACAGTGCAGGAACCAATTCTGGTCGACGCACTGGTCCAGGTGCTACCACGGCCGAGTAACTTTATAACCTTATGGTGACTCCAGTAGCGTTCTTTGACGTGCACACACAGAGGCGTGTACAAGAGTCAGCCATTAATGTCCGCACCCGATCGGACAGCGTACTGCACTCACGACAACATACCTGGACAAGTGTTGTAATGGGGGGGAAGTCGGCATTTTTGCATTCGGATCTTTATTCAGTGATCTTGAATGAGACTTTTCAGCCTGACAAACTTGGTATCTGACCGAGTTCTGATTTTTGTCAGAATACCCTGACCAGGTTGCGATCCCCGGTCCGCTAGCACGAGAGACCAGTACGCTACCTCTCGGCTACCGACTTCCCTGTTGGATGAGGGAGGAAGGGCTTTATATTTTTTTCCAATAATTCTATAAATTAATGGTCCTATAGAATTTTATGGCAACAAAACTCCTGCAATATTCCAGGCAATGAATAGATTGTATACTCTAATGCCATTCAATCATAATATCTTCAATAGAAATATATCAAATTGTGGATAAATTAGAGAATGAATTTTGAACTCTTCGAGAAAAAAATTATATTATCCACAAAACACACTCTGTGTGAGCCGAGCGTTTGTTTATTTACAGCACGTAAATAGTGAGCGATAACCAAAATGCTCAACGCCATAGCAATTATTTTAGGACAGTGATTCAGTCACCCATTCAACACCTAAATCTTGAGAGGCGAAGATTAGCGAGCACTATACAGGTAAAGTTGTAAACAAATTGGTGGTATTTCACTTAATGGGGTCTCCCCGCCTTTGAGTGTTTTGCTTATCGCATACTCTTAACGTACTGTTTGTTTACATAACATGGCGTTTGCTTACATAACACAAAATACTAACATGACAATAACATGCAATTTACGCAATATGATTGGTATAAGAACAAGGTTTGTCTATAATACAATATTCTTTCTGCTTACGGTGGTTTAACAGATGTGACTATTTTAAAAGCAATACCCACCACCAACATTTACCGTATCTTTAAATATAAATAACTATTTGTGGACAAAACATGAGCCATAAACATGTTAAAACACTGACGTCTTCACAATGAAATTGTTAAGTAAATCATTTATGGCAGTTATTTTCCTAGCATCATGGAAACTTTTGGTAGAATCCCAATAAAATATTTTGAGTCATGGGTCTCAGAGGTGATTGGCCTTGTTAAGGAAAACAACTGACAACTATAATTAACATGTTTTGTCCCCTTTGATGTTTGGCTTTAGCTGACTGTAGCATGTGTTCTGCTCAAAGAATGACATCACATAATAAGGACTCACACATTTATGAATATGGCAGTTATAACGTGAAAATAAATGAGGAATTTATTAGAATCATATCATACCGGCCTATTGTGCTTCTTTGCATATTCTTGTAAGTTTTTCCCCAGTTTACTGTCTTTCGGTACATCAATAATTTGAACATCCTGAAAAATATATCACAAAATTGATTAATTATTTAATGACTGCTGGTCATAAGGTGATTTGTGTAACTTCTTCGTTCACATTTTTTGGCTATATTACGGATCCATGCATTTGAAGATCCTCCAAAGATTGTCGAGCTGATTTGGCTATTTCGGTAATTACAGCCAGAAATTCTGGATTAACCCTTTACCCAACAGAACGGCCCTGTGCCAATGCATTCTCTTATATATGCGAGTCGACCATAGGTCGCCTCGCATATATAAGAGAATACATTGGCTTAAAATGATAAAATTGTCAAAGAATGTAGAAAAATATTATAAAAAATGTTAAAAAATGTAAGAAAAAATTATAAAATTGTTATAGAATGTAAGAAAAAATGGTAAAAAGTGTTAATAAAGATTTTTTTTAGGCCAATGCATTCTCTTATATATGCGAGGCGACCTATGGTCGACTCGCATATATAAGAGAATGCATTGGCACATGGCATAACTGTAACCATCACAATGTGGTCAATGAACCGGTTCCAATGATATCCATATTTGAATGGTGTTATTGAGACAGACCGAAGATATTTTAGGCTGTTGAAGCTTTATTTGGGCGTTTTTGGCCGGTTTGTTGGGTAAAGGGTTAATGGGGTCACAGCAACAACATGAAAGTGTCAATGACATTATAGTTGAACTTGGAAAGGGGATATTGTCATGCATTACAGTCAATAGAGCGATAAGTTGAAATGTTTAAGTTATACCAGAGGTCAACACGAAGTGCCATTTGAAGTTTGGGATCAATTGGATGAAATATGTTGGTTGTAGGGCATGAAAAAGTATTTTAGTAAGGCAAATAGTAAAATCCAAGATGTGATCCTAAACATGCCTGTAAATTTTCAAAACATTTTTCCAATAAATGCAGGCTGCAGGGTGTGCTGATAGATTTTGAAAATCTTGAAAGATCCAAGATAGCGACTGGAGGCCATGTTTTTAAACGAATTTCAGAACAAAATTATGGCTCCCATCCAGAGGTCACACTGAAGATCCATATCAAGTTTATTGACGATCGAATGAAGGATGTGGCCTGTAGGGTGTGCCGAAGGATTTAGTCAAGCAAAGAGTAATATCCATGTTTTTTAAATGAAATTCATTCAAATTCGAGAGCTCCCATCTAGAGGTGATTCTAACATGGCTGTAAATTTTCAAAATAATTCGCCAATAAATGCGGGCTGCAGGGTGTGCCAATGGATTCAAATATTAAATCCATTATGTTTTTTAACGAATTTCAGAGAAAATCGATGGCTCCAATCTAGTGGTCACACAAAAGATCCATACGAAGTTTGGTGAAGATCGAATGAGGGATGTGGTATGTAGGGTGTGCCAAAGGATTTAGTGATACAAAGAATAAAATCCAAGAAGGCTGCCAATGGCCATGTTTTTAACAGAATTTGATAGCACCCATTTAGAGGAGATCCTAAACATCCCTGTAAATTTTCAAAACAATGCTCCAAAAATTGTCCGCTGCAGGGTGTGCTGATGAATTCAAATTTGAAATCCAATATGGCTGCTGGCATCTAGAGGTCACCCTGAAGAACCATATGAAGTTTGGTGATGATCGGATGAAAGATGCAACCCGTAGGGTGTGCTAAAGGAAATTGTCAATGGACACATTGATGACGGACACCAATCCATGTCAATAGCTCATACTTGATTTTTCAAGTTGAGCTAAAAATGACAACGACACTGTATGTGCACTTGGAGAGGTACTAACGTTCTGCAGTCAATGGATTGATAAAGAATATGGAAAGTGAAAAAGTTTTAGTGTTTTGCGTAGATGAAACTGTTTTCATTCCAAATATTTCTCCTTCAAATGCGGGGATGTAAAGTTGTAAAGGAGCAGGCCCAGTTGAAACATGTTTTTACAAAAAAGCATGTTGAAAGTGTAGAATACCTGGGCAGTTGCTTTGTTAACCATAAATCAGTATAATAATGGTTTACAAATACTCTATTTGGCATTGAATCGGATTGTCCGATTTTAATGATTTTGTGATATATGACTAAGTGATCTTTTTTAACGATGGTGTGCTTGGCTTTGTTCTAGCTCTCTCATAAATTATATTAGCAGGCATGGTGCTATATGGTGCTAAACATTTGCAGAATGAGGTCCCAGAGGGTGAATTTAGTGACGATAACCTACACAGCGAGCTAGCTTCACCAAATTCAACCTCTGGGGAACTCAATCTGCTATGAGAGACCTAGATACATATTTAAAGTTTCCAGATGGTGAAGATGTGATGTGCACCAAGTTGACATCTTGATTATGCATTGTGTCATCTGCCAATTTGCGGATGTAGATAAACTAAAAAAGAAACTTTCTAAAGAAATTTCTAAAGAAACTAAAAAAAGTTGTTAATAAAGATACTTTCCAGAGAAGATGTGGCCTAAGCAGAATGAGGTCCCCATAGGGTGAAATTAGTGACACTAGTCTGCTGTGCGGGGTAGCTTCACTAAATTCACCCTCATGGGACCTCATTCTGAAAATGTCTGGCACCATATGTTGAGGAATTTACATCAGTAACTCACCCACACAAATAGATTATTCTCTCTTGGCTGACCGGTCACACCGAACTTGTCCCCATGAGCACTAACATTTTTATAATCTGAAAATAATGGGAGAAAAAATAGAGTTCTTAACTTTGGACATAATGCCTCTCCTTTTATTCATGACAATCTGGAAACAACTGGCAGATGGCAAAGGCAGATGGTTTTAGTTAAAACACAGGGGGTTGTATCACACTCCGCTGTTCCCACCACCATCCCTATATGCACACCTGCTATATGTCATGGTACCATAATTTTAGAGATAGAGGATACCTGCAGTTCTCGATTGATATACCAGAATTATGTCATGAGTTGCTATTGTGGATTATAACTTTTCCCACGAGCAGCCTTGGTAATGAGTCGGAATAGTTATTCCAATCCAATGTAGCCACGAATGAGGTAATTCCAGTATTCACTCAAGAACCCCATGTACCTGTATTCTATTTATTATAGGCTCAACAAATTAGCCACGCATAATTATTACCATTATGTAGAATTTCAGGCCCCAAATCCTTTGTTTTGGTCGATCAGCTACTGGCAACTCAATGCTAATGCTACATTAACCCTTTACCCGACAGAAGGGCCCTGTGCCAATGCATTCTCTTATATATGCGAGTCGACCATAGGTCGCCTCGCATATATAAGAGAATGCATTGGCTTAACACATTAAAAATTATAAAATTGTTAAAGAATGTAAGAAAAAATGGTAAAAAGTGTTAAAAAAAGATTTTTTTTAGGCCAATGCATTCTCTTAGATATGCGAGGCGACCTATGGTCGACTCGCATATATAAGAGCATGCATTGGCACAGGGCATAACTGTAACTATCACAATGAGGTCAAGGAGCCGGTTCCAATGATATCCATATTTGTATGGTTCTATTGAGACAGACCGAAGATATTTTAGGCTGTTGAAGCTTTATTTGGCCGGTTTTGGCCGTTTTGTTGGGTAAAGGGTTAATTCTCTTTTGAAACAGAAAAATAGACCCGCATATTCCCACCTGAAATGACAAGAACTTCCTCGAAACGTCTAAAATTAACTTATGAATATTTAACAAGCAGTATGATATAAAACTGGGATAAATCAAAGAATGATTCTTTCACAATATTCAGTATGACAAACAGTTTCGACTTCCGTTCAATCATTGGATCAAGACAAATCATGGTCCAACCATTACTCAGTCTCTAATCTCTAATCTCTAATCTCATATCCAACCATTACTCAGTCTCTAATCTCATATCCAACCATTACTCAGTCTCTAATCTCATATGATCTTAACATGGTGCAACCATTACTCAGTCTCTAATCTCATATGATCTTAACATGGTGCAACCATTACTCAGTCTCTAATCTCATATGATCTTAACATGGTGCAACCATTACTCAGTCTCTAATCTCATATCCAACCATTACTCAGTCTCTAATCTCATATGATCTTAACATGGTCCAACCATTACTCAGTCTCTAATCTCATATGATCTTAACATGGTCCAACCATTACTCAGTCTCTAATCTCATATGATCTTAACATGGTGCAACCATTACTCAGTCTCTAATCTCATATGATCTTAACATGGTGCAACCATTACTCAGTCTCTAATCTCATATCCAACCATTACTCAGTCTCTAATCTCATATGATCTTAACATGGTCCAACCATTACTCAGTCTCTAATCTCATATGATCTTAACATGGTCCAACCATTACTCAGTCTCTAATCTCATATGATCTTAACATGGTCCAACCATTACTCAGTCTCTAATCTCATATGATCTTAACATGGTGCAACCATTACTCAGTCTTTAATCTCATATGATCTTACCATTACTCAGTCTCTAATCTCATATGATCTTACCATTACTCAGTCTCTAATCTCATACGATCTTACCATTACTCAGTCTCTAATCTCATATGATCTTAACATGGTCCAACCATTACTCAGTCTCTAATCTCATATGATCTTAACATGGTGCAACCATTACTCAGTCTCTAATCTCATATGATCTTACCATTACTCAGTCTCTAATCTCATATGATCTTACCATTACTCTGTCTCTAATCTCATATGATCTTACCATTACTCAGTCTCTAATCTCATACGATCTTACCATTACTCAGTCTCTAATCTCATATGATCTTAACATGGTCCAACCATTACTCAGTCTCTAATCTCATATGATCTTAAATAGTCCAACCATTACTCAGTCTCTAATCTCATATGATCTTAAATAGTCCAACCATTACTCAGTCTCTAATCTCATATGATCTTAACATGGTCCAACCATTACTCAGTCTCTAATCTCATATGATCTTAACATGGTCCAACCATTACTCAGTCTCTAATCTCATATGATCTTAACATGGTGCAACCATTACTCAGTCTCTAATCTCATATGATCTTACCATTACTCAGTCTCTAATATCATATGATCTTAACATGGTCCAACCATTACTCAGTCTCTAATCTCATATGATCTTAACATGGTCCAACCATTACTCCGTCTCTAATCTCATATGATCTTAACATGTCCAACCATTACTCAGTCTCTAATCTCATATGATCTTAACATGGTCCAACCATTACTCAGTCTCTAATCTCATATGATCTTAACATGGTCCAACCATTACTCAGTCTCTAATCTCATATGATCTTAACATGGTCCAACCATTACTCAGTCTCTAATCTCATATGATCTTAACATGGTCCAACCATTACTCAGTCTCTAATCTCATATGATCTTAACATGGTCCAACCATTACTCAGTCTCTAATCTCATATGATCTTACCATTACTCAGTCTCTAATCTCATATGATCTTAACATGGTCCAACCATTACTCAGTCTCTAATCTCATATGATCTTAACATGGTCTTACCATTACTCAGTCTCTAATCTCATATGATCTTAACATGGTCCAACCATTACTCAGTCTCTAATCTCATATGATCTTAACATGGTCCAACCATTACTCAGTCTCTAATCTCATATGATCTTAACATGGTCCAACCATTACTCAGTCTCTAATCTCATATGATCTTAACATGGTCCAACCATTACTCAGTCTCTAATCTCATATGATCTTAACATGGTCCAACCATTACTCAGTCTCTAATCTCATATGATCTTAACATGGTCCAACCATTACTCAGTCTCTAATCTCATATGATCTTAACATGGTCCAACCATTACTCAGTCTCTAATCTCATATGATCTTAACATGGTCCAACCATTACTCAGTCTCTAATCTCATATGATCTTAATATGGTCCAACCATTACTCAGTCTCTAATCTCATATGATCTTAACATGGTGCAACCATTACTCAGTCTCTAATCTCATATGATCTTAACATGGTCCAACCATTACTCAGTCTCTAATCTCATATGATCTTAACATGGTCCAACCATTACTCAGTCTCTAATCTCATATGATCTTAACATGGTCCAACCATTACTCAGTCTCTAATCTCATATGATCTTAACATGGTCCAACCATTACTCAGTCTCTAATCTCATATGATCTTAACATGGTCCAACCATTACTCAGTCTCTAATCTCATATGATCTTAACATGGTCCAACCATTACTCAGTCTCTAATCTCATATGATCTTAACATGGTCCAACCATTACTCAGTCTCTAATCTCATATGATCTTAACATGGTCCAACCATTACTCAGTCTCTAATCTCATATGATCTTAACATGGTGCAACCATTACTCAGTCTCTAATCTCATATGATCTTAACATGGTCCAACCATTACTCAGTCTCTAATCTCATATGATCTTAACATGGTCCAACCATTACTCAGTCTCTAATCTCATATGATCTTAACATGGTCCAACCATTACTCAGTCTCTAATCTCATATGATCTTAACATGGTCCAACCATTACTCAGTCTCTAATCTCATATGATCTTAAATCATGGTCCAACCATTACTCAGTCTCTAATCTCATATGATCTTAAAAAAGTTTATTCATAAAGTACAACCGCTGTCATTATATTTTATCCATTTGTCCAACAAAGAGCCCCAAAACCTGTCTCCTTCAACATTTCAACAGTTCTAGTGCAAAGCCATAATGTCATCATATTCTTTTGTCAGTGATATTGCTAATGTACATAATATCATGGCAATGCTAAGTACAGGGTTTTCGCTAAATATGCAATCAGTTTTGTATTGACTATTTTATATATAAACTTTTGTTTTCACCAATAATTCGACAACATCCTTGAGGTATATATATTTTGACATTCCCTCTACCCAATTACGAATATCAAACTGCCAAAGTCGGTCCTAGTTTTCTTAAAGTTTAGATGCCACACCAGATTAAAACACATTTTGACTCATCAATAGTGATGATTTTGTGCTCGCTTATTCCATAAAAAATCACCTATGTATAAAAAAATATAATTGCGATAGTTTAATTCTTAAAAGTGGCAACTCAAAACAGGAACATTCTTGGATTCAACATTCCCTTGTCCATCTACACTCGATACCGGGCATGATTTCAACAGGAAATCAACACAAAAAGACACCGCTTTTACTCAAAATTTGCTTGGTCTGCTCCAAAAATCGCAGCGTCGGTTTACCTATATAATTAGTGGTGTCACTAAATCAGATGAATAGCTTAAATATGCCCTGCGATTGTCATCAAGAATGTCAACTAACCTTTCATCAACCTTTTGATAGCAGCTGTATTTCCACCATGTGCATTGAATAAGCTTTCTTCTTCCTCATTATCACTGGCCCTGAAAATATAAAACAGAACACTGAGATCGTCTGGCGTTCACAATGTTCTCACTAAATCCATCCAAAGTTAATTAATTGTTTCTCAGGCAATTTGTATTTCCAATCAGTTAGAGAGGGAGGTTTTAACCCTTTAAAAAGGTTTAACCCTTTAACCCTTTACCCAACAGAACGGCCCTGTGCCAATGCATTCTCTTATATATGCGAGTCGACCATAGGTCGCCTCGCATATATAAGAGAATGCATTGGCTTAACACATATTAAAAATGATAAAATTGTCAAAGAAGTAGAAAAAAAATATAAAATTGTTAAAGAATGTAAGAAAAAATGGTAAAAAGTGTTAAAAAAAAGAATAACTTTAACCATCACAATGTAGTCAATGAACCGGTTCCAATGATATCCATATTTGTATGGTGTTATTGAGACAGACCGAAGATATTTTAGACTGTTGAAGCTTTATTTGGGCGTTTTTGACCATTTTGTTGGGTAAAGGGTTAGTTAACCCTGGAGCTTACTGAAATTTTGAGAAAATCCTGTGACAATGCATACTCTTATATATGTGAGTCTCCCATAGAGAGCCTCGCATATAAAAGAGAATACATTGACCTAACAATATTTACCTTGGCACAGGCTCTATAATGCTGCACCAGCGCAGTTCCCATCATGAAAGGGTTAATTCCCAACTATCAGGATTGTTGGTAGCTTGAGTATGGTTACATGGGAGCCTTAAAATACAAGCGTTTAATACTGATTTTCCTTAAATAATTTAACCCAAACTAAATCAATACATGAAGATAAACACCTGTGACAATGAGAAGGAAGATGTAATTTTAAATAGTATTCAATTCACTTCCCCATTAAATAATTTTAGACTGATGTTTTAAGAATATACTGCCATCATCCCCTTGACCAATCCTCCCTATAAGGGGTTATCTTCATAAATGCCAGTGCCTCTTCTTTAGCTTTTCAGAACTCTGAACGAATCATGATAATGAAAACAATTGTTATGAAATTTCGTTTTGCGCAAATTTCTTAAAATAAATAAGATCAATGAGGCTCTCAAAAATCAGCGAGGGTTTGCTTGAGAAACAAGTAATTAATTAATTTAACCCTTTGAGTGCCAGGTCCGATTTTTGTATCAATCCATATACCCTGTGCCAATGCATTCTCTTATATATGCGAGTCGACCATAGGTCGCCTCGCATATATAAGAGAATGCATTGGCTTAACTTTTTCTTCTTTTTTTTTTACAGTTTTTTACAATTTTAATATATTTTATTATATTCTTTAACAGACTTATTGTGTAGGTTTAGGGCCGATAATATCGGCCCTGGCACTCAAAGGGTTATGGAAAGCCCAATATTAGTCCTTTCTTTAATAAATACTCATTGATGAGTAGTTCCCTTATGAAATGTTCAGATAATAAGTTCAAGTCGTTGTTGAACTTATTATCTGAACATTTCCCACAAAAGATTATGAATCTTTCTGAACTTGCATCAGCATTTTTTCTGTCTGTCGTCTGCTCCTATTATCTAAAAATCCCTTTAAATGAATAATATACCAATGCTAGCCTGCTATGCAGGGTAGCATCACTAAATTCACCCTCTGGGGACCTCATTCTGCAAATGACAGACACACTATTTCAAGGCTTGTACCAATCCAATGTATACTTTTGTAACTGAATGGCAGAATCCATTTAATAGTAAAGAAATTGTTAGAAACAGTTCACTTCATCTTCACCAGCCATTAGCTGAAATAGATACTGGCATGATTTACCCCTAGCCTATCAGTACCAAGTTTCTTCCCATGAAAGCTCCCTCCAAGCAGACTTTGCTTTCGGTTCAGATGGTACAGTGACATTCCGGCCATAATTATTAGCAAAGGATGGGCACTTACATAGGTAAACTAGGTAGTGATGTACCAAACACATTTGCATGGCCAGACTCAGAAATTTGACCTCCTCATGGTGATATATTCTGTTGGTGAACTCGGCCTGGTCTGATAACAGCACAACCAGGGACCAGCCTAGAGGTTTAAAATTGAGAGAAATCACTTCTCCATGTTAGGTTATTAGGGAGAAGTGGTCTGTTATCAGGGAGAAGTCATAAATTACTCAAGTTCAATTTACACGCCAACATTACCATTCTATGATCCAAAGTATTATGCAACACAAGAGCACATTTATAAACCTATTATAGTGAGTAAGAACACCATTATAATCAGTAAATATACTTTAAATATGCAGTTAGGACATATCCATACTGGTATATATTAGAGAGAAGTCACTTCTCCCTCAGACAAAAATAGGGATAAGTGGAACATTTTAGAGAGAAGATGTCTCCCAAGTCACCCTCTAGGCTGGTCCCTGGTGCACAACCATTTATTTTCAGCTGTCCATTTTCCAGAATTTGGCAAAACAATTGGCAAAGGTAAATTTTGGGCCAGCACAGACCCTAGTGTATACATATGGATCTGAATGGTAGGGGTGATTGATTGATCTGATACTAAACTATGAACTTCAGGCCTCTGATGAAGGCCCGGAAAACATGAGAAGTTCCCCAACTTCACATGGGAAATTATGTTTCAAGCGTTGAACAAAATATCAATAAACAGTGAAATGTGCTTTAGCCAATCGGGGAGCAAAACTGTAAATCTCATTTTGCTTATTGTCCTGGCTCCACGTGACATGTGAGTTGCATGAGCCGCATTTACTTCCGTCAATATGCCGGCTGTTTTATTTTCAGGGGACCATCCATCACATAGCCAAGTGAGAATGATGGCTGCATTATATCATGTACACAATGATACATGTTTCTGGACTTATGGCTTAAATGTCATTCCCATGTGGGTGGGTGGGTATTTCAGTGATGGTAGATGTGCACAAAATTATTAACCCTTTGAAAACCGGCCGCATTGTGAACCTCCAAATACCCCAGCAGCTGGTATACCGGCCGCTGGACCAGCCATATATCGACCGCCACGTGTTTGTTGTTTACATACACCGTCGCGGTTGTCTCGTTTGTCCAATAATTATGTTTTTGTTAGTGTCTTGTTGCTATTGTGTTTAAGCACACAACATAATGAATTATGAAGCCTAAAACATTTTCGGTAGACGAGGTGAGGTGGTCCGGCAAATTTTGGAATCGGACGTGGAAGATTTTAATGATGATGACTACCCATTTGTGAGTTAGAATAGGAGAACGAAAGCACATTGACACTGGGAGAGATTCAGACGTCAGTCGCTCCAGGAGTGGGTGGCGTTGTTTCAAATAGAGATATGACAAGAGATCAATGTACGGGGTAGTTGAGGTGTTGTGGAAGTGGGCGGAGCTTATGTCGAGGTAGGGGCGTGGCTTCATACCTGCAATTAGTCACGGTGATCATAATGTCCAAACGTTGAAAATGGACGCAAATTCGTTTGTTATTCGTACCTTACACCGAAAGAGAAGCCGGGACCAAAGAATATACCAACTTCAATAAGTTTGGACAGTACACCCCAAGGTGGATTGCTTAAATTTATTTTGGGATGATGCACTCTGGCATTTGATTGTCGACGAGACCGACCGAAAATTACTAAAACTAAATTTGTGGCCAATTTGGTCCAACAGTTTAACCTGAAGTAGGAACATATGGACTGTTGGTATAAAAACATACATGTTGGAAAATAAAACCAAACTATGAGAACAATTCTAACCTATTTTTGATGTGAACATCTAATCTACATCTAATGTTATACCAGGCGTGAAATTTTCAACTGTTTAAATTTTGATCAAAGTAGGGGGTCAAAACCCCACCCCCTCTACACTCCTTCCCCATTGCCTCAAACATTGCCCCCACCCAGGCTGCCTAGAAATCAATATTATTATACCAGTACAAAACATGATTAGAGGAGAGTTAAATCTCTTAGCTCTGCCCCTATTAGAACAAATGTGAATCTCCACCTATAAGATCCATTCATCTAGTAATATCAATATACCCCCCCCCCCCCCCCCCAATATTCAATAGGATATGATTTAACCTGGATAAGTGGTGGTTAAGAAAATAATATTGGAACAGTCAAGTCTGTATTTTGTATGTCTGATCTTTGCAGAATGAGGTCCCCAAAAGGTGAATTTAATGACACTATTCCCCAAGGTGGAATAGCATCAACGAATTCACCCTCTGGGGACCTCATTTCCTAAAAATGACCTCATTTGAACAAATCTGAACGCGGTCACCCAAGGCCCATCCATACCAAATATAAGCTAATACAGGCTTAATGGTTCTTGAGAAGAAATTATTTTTGTAAGATTTACTATGGAGGGAAAGAGTTATGGCCCTAGCTTTGCACCTATTTGATCTGATGAACTTATTTGAACAAATCTGATTGTGAGTCACCTAGGGAACATGCACACTGAAATATATAAACATATTTGGTCGTTAATATGGAGAAGAAAACAAATGTTGATAAACGGATGGATAGACAGCCCTACAGACAAACGGATGGAAGGACCGCCTGACAGACAGAAGACAAAATCAATCCAATATACCCCCCCCCCAATGTTTCTTGAAAAATCAGGGTATGATTTCATCCAGATAAGCGGTGGTTAAGAAAATAATATGCCAGCCAAGTCTGAATATAGTGTGTCTGACATTTGCAGAATGAGGTCCCCAGAAGGTGAATTTAATGACAATATTCTGCAAGGCGGGCTAGCATCACCAGATTCATCCTCAGTCTGATTAGGCCTCACCAGCCATGGGAAACCTAGGAACAGATTGCAGTAGTTCTACAGATGAAGTTTGTAATGCACACCCATTGAGCACCTCAATTTTGCATTTTATCTTCTGCAATTAGGGTGACATAGAAACAGAACAGAAGGGAACAAGTAAAAAATTAACTAAAACAAAACAATACTTAAGATACTTCCAAGAAGATGATGCCTAAGCAGAATTAGGTCCATGGAGGGTGTATTTGGTGATGCTAGCCTGCATTACATGGTAGCAACACTAAATTCACCCTCTGGGGACCTCATTCTGCAAATGTCAGACACACTAAATTCAGGGAGTTTGTTTAAAATTGCTAGCAGTTACAATGTTTACACAAGCTGCTAGATGACATATTATTCTAATCTAGATTAATGACCTGTGTCTCTCTCCATCTATCCACAAAGATATATCTGCAACTTTAATAGAACAGGTATTAAAGTTATAAGCTGGAGATGATATCCGTTGGAAGGGATGTTGGTTGGGTGCAGGCCACTGGGTGGGGTGGGGGAAGGGGGTGGGGTGGGTCTGGGCCATGTGGGAGGGGGATGGATAATGGAATATTTCTGTAATTTCATTAAAGATTAAAGTTTCATAACTCTGCAGATGTTATAATGGGGTCACTTTTTTTCAAATTTTCTAACATGTTTAAAAAATATTTGTTTGTTAAATTGAGCAAGATGAAAATTCCCAAAATCTGAATTTAACCAAAAAAAATAAAAAATTTGCGTTATGTTACTGGCTCCGCCCACATTCGACCCAGTGACCTCATTTGAACAATTCTGAAAAACAGTCCCCCAAGGACCCTTTGTACCAAATATGAACCCATTCGGTCCAATGAAATTTGAGAAGTCGTTGTAAGAATTACTATGGTGGGAAAGAGTTATGGCCCTGGCTTCGCAACTAGTTGACCCAGTGACCTCATTTGAACAAATCTGAATGAGAGTCACCTAGGGAACATCCACACCAAATATGAACCAATTCAGTCCAATGGAATCCGAGGAGAAGATGTTCAAAGAATTGTTGACGGACGGATGGACGGACAGACGAACAAATGGGTAGATATGTGGCTCGGACCTATGTGGCTAGAAATGGTAATGTGGCTTTAGTTTTTATGTGGCTTCTCAAGTAGCCATAAAATTTTATGTGGCTATCAAGTAGTAGATAGTGATAAAACTCCAGATTATGGATTCATAACATGTTGGAATTATAGCAGAAGAAGCTGATTAAAACTCAAAAACTTGCTCACAGCAAATGGGACAGTGGAATAGGAGAAACTGACAGGTCCGTGATTGGGTGGCTAGCCACATAAATGTCCGTCAGTGTCCGACATCTCCTATTGACAGGTCATGGATGTCTAAATCGATGGACTTTTATTTTCCAAATTTTGAGTGACTACAAAATTAAATAAGCTGATTAGGCCAAATAGATCATTTTTGAACGTCCATTACGTGTTACGTGGCTAGCCACGCAACGGAAGTTATGCACATAAATATCCATTTTACACAATCTTAGCCACATAAGTAGTCATTAGTAAACACGGAACGACGGACGGCTCGATGGACGATGGATGGACGGACGACGGACGAGGAGTGATGACTATAGCTCCACCGGAGACTTCGTCTCAGGTGAGCTAAAAATTACCCATAATTCTGCTGTGGTTAAGGAGTTGATTATTTAGGGCATTACTGTATGTAAACCCTTCTATGACTGGAGCTTCTTGAAATTTTGCGAAAACCCTGTTCCAATGCATTCTCTAATATATATGCGAGTCTCCCTTAGGGAGCCTCACATACATAAGAGAATGCACTGGCACAGGATCTTTAATGCTGCACCAGCTAATCTCCCATCATGAAAGGGTTAACTAGGCTAACACTGATCTGATAATAAACTATTATATGCAGGCCTCTGCTGAAGGGTGTTTTAAATCGAGAAATGTATACCCTTTATGAGCAGCCTCTTCATCATTGTTATAGTAATCATCTAATTCATCATCAACATTGTCGTCATTGTCTGCATCTTCTTCAGCATCCTCAAAACAATCTTCATCAGAATTACTTTGGGCTCTTTGGTACCCTACATCCTAAATTATGAGAGAAAATGGTCATTTGAAATTAACAAAATTTATTTCAACTGCTTATTATTTTCATATAAAGAATAGCCATTAGAATAATCTCAATATTAATTAAAAATTCGATAAATATATAGCAGCCAAGATTTTTTGGTGGACAACCAAAACAGGCTCTAAATATGGGATGTAACATTTTATACATATGAATTTTCATTATATTTGTGTGTAATATTTATTTTATGTAAATGTTTTGAAAAACTTGAAAAAACTTGTATCTCAGTCCCTTTGCTGTGTTTCTCATGAAATAAAATATGTCTACAGTAACTATGCATACCTTTTTAAAACATTTTAAAATATAGTTGAGAATATCTGTAACACATTTGGCTTTTTGTGATGCGATGAAATCTTGAATATCCTGCAGCTCTGTTGATAAAGACCGATCATCTGTCCAGATGAACTAGATAAATATTGAGAAAACATGAATCAGTATCAGAAATATCACATACAAATAATATCACACAACATGATAAAAGGGCTATGATGAATGTCCAAATTGAATATAGTAAACAAAAAGGACTTGATAAATGAGGTGAAGGTCATCTTGTAAATAATTTTTTGATTTCAGTTTGAAGATCTCTGAGACTTAATCCAAGATTCTGTTTTGCAAATAGAAAATGATTAGTTGATGAGTAAGTACACATGCCTGAAGGAAATTAGTTTTCATTTCTAACAACTTGGGCTGTAAAAATAACATTAGTCTTCAAAACTGGAGCAAATAAACAGATCAACAGAGAAATAGATTTTAAAGAAAATTTCTTAATTTACTAGCTGGAAAAGTTGTTTTTGATCAATGAAAGTGTCAATGACACTGTAGATTAACATGGAGAGAGGATAATGTCATACATTACAGTCAATGAAGCGATAAGGAATGCGAAATGTTTAAATGTTTAAGCAATAGCATAGGTCAACATATTAAAAGAGCCATATGAAGTTTGAGATCAATTGTATGAAAAATGCTGGCTGTAGGGTGTGCTAAAGTATTTAGTAATGCAAAAAGTAAAATCTAAGATGGCTGCCAACGGCCACGTCGAAATTTTTTCAAATTTGACAGCTCGCATCTAGAGGTGATCCAAAATACGACTGTAAATTTTCAAAACATTTCTCCAATAAATGCAAGCTGCAGGGTGTGTCAATGGATTCAAATTTGAAATGCAAGATGGTTGTTTGTGGCCATGTTTTTTAACAACTTTCGGAAAATATCGATGGCTCCCATCTAGAGGTCACCCTGAATATCCATATGAAGGTTGGTGACGATCGAATGAGAGATGTGACCTGTGACTTGTAGGGCGTGCTAAAAGAAATTGTTGACAGACAGACGGATGCACACACAAACACACAGATAGACAGCAACCTCGTGCAATAGCTCAAACTTGACTTTGTCAAGTTGAGCTAAAAAGTACTAGATATAAGCTTTATATATACTCTACCCATTCATTAATAGTGCTTGTTCCGAATGTCAGAGTAAATGACCTCCCTTCATAAGATAGTGTCACTTTGCTGTCAGAATCTTCATACTTCGTTGTGATTTTGTCGTTATCTTTGACCCATTCATCAATATTATTTTTCACTTCAGAGTCACTCATTTTATTCTAGCCCTCGTCAGAATCACTTGAATGGTGACTGTTGATGCTGGTTAAATGGCAGAACTACGGTTATACATCTGAAATTAGAATAGTACACGATCAGGCTGATTAGGTTAAATTTCTCTGGCGAGTTTCACACTATCTAACCATATTTTATCGATCTGTATTGGTATTTGTATGTTTCCGGCGCAAAAGCCATTCTGATTTTGATGTGTCGTTGGACTGCACTGATGTTTCACAAGATGTCATAAACCCAGTACATGTGTCTGCCTCCAGGCCAAAGCATGAATTCCTATATTGTTCTGTATTTTTCCTGACAAGCCCGAATGATCTTGAGTTGATACACTCCTGGTTCGAGAAATTTTAGTATTAGTTATTCGTATTTTCCTCCTTTTTTTGTCCTTCAGTATATAATGTGACTTTATGGCTGGACTTCTCCCTTAACCACCTTGCCAAAGAGCTACATTCTCAGTAGTCATCTATGGGACTCAAGTGGTTCTAATAGCTCCTGAGTTCTAAGATGGTGGTAAACGCACTCTTCATTCTGTCCCTGGTTGTAGTTATTTATAATGAATCTACCACAACAGATAGATTATGCCATGAATCTCTACTCTGGCTATGACTGTAGAAAAAGTCATATTACACCAGTTCAAAACATAGGAACTTTTTGAATTTGAATTGAAAAAATAACGCAGGTAATATATTTCATAGTTTATAATAACACCTTTACCTTAATTATGTCTTTAACAGTAGGTGAACATCCCATCTCAAGACATGATTAAATGATTTTGGCAACTTTTGTGATCAGATGTTGATCATGATAATAAAATTTTCAAAGACCTACTTAGCACCTAACCAACAGGTCAGCTTCGACTAGACATACAGCTTTCACTTTCAGAATGAAAAATGTAACAAAAAAATGAAAAAAATACAAGTTTTCTTCCACTTATTTTATAAATAATACCAATGTACATATAAGATGTTATATATACCAAACATGAAACCAACTGATTGCATAATACTGTATAACAAGATGCCGATCATGTTCGCCGGATGTTTAACCCATACGTCGACTACCTACTAGAACAATCAAATAATCCGATAATCTAGAACATAATATACGACTATTATAGTCTGGTCGATAAAAGGTTTGACCTAGAAAAAATTTGGACTAAGTTGGTTTGTATACCATTTTGAAGAGGAATATACGATAAAATCCACTTTGAGCACTTTTTGTAATTCAAGATTGTGTCCAAGATGGCTGCCATTTTCCTGTAAGTCAGCTTGATGCAATTATAGTGAGAAAATCTTGTCATTTGTATACACGTGTATACAGTTTTGTGATGCTAAGATATAACGCGACCTTTTTGCGCCAAAATTGGAACTCCCTGTCCAAAGATGGCCACCGAAATGGCAGCTGGAATTGGAAACATTTACATTGTTTACTAATATCTCTAAGATCAGTTTCTGCTGTTTGGAACTGCTTGAGAATTGTGACTTTATTTTGTATTTAGCATGTTATCTGACCATTGGAGCAATGAAATATGCCATTCATGGGGTAACCACCCCTTCCAATCACTCAAAAATTTTATTTTACAGAACGCGGTATAACATTTCACAATGAAAGTGTCCATTTATTCAATGGATTATTAGAAATCAGAAACATAATAGCGATAAATTAAGACTTCCAACCTTAAAGTATAGTTTCAACGGTCAAACATATCTCTTTTCTGTCAGAAAACCTGGACCCCACGAGGAAACAATTTTTCGACTTTTTTTTTCTTCATCACAACGGAAACTCGTCGGGAATAAAAAAAATATCGGTTAACAAAAAAGGCGTCAGTTGTAACAAAAGGTTTAAAAGCGACCACGTTATGTTCTAACTTAAAAGGCATTCATCGATTATAAAGTTGGAAAAAACAAACAAATGATAATATCTACTGCAAAACACATCTCCAAATTAAAGTATGTAAAATTCACCAGGATTAACTGCTAATAATGTAAAAAAAACAATGGGTAGCTTACAATTCAATTAGGAAGGACAACTCTTTTGAATAGACTCAGTGTTGAGAAAATAAAATCCATAATATGGAAGAAAAAGAAAACAACAGAGGTCCTTGGGCATACCAATCCTGATATGGATTGAGTCACAAACTGATTTCATCACTCAATAACTGGATTATAACTAATCATAACTTCAACTTGAAATTTCACAAATGAAAACAGATAAACAGACATTTAGAGCAAATATTACAAACATATATAAGGCCATATAAAATAAGGTTATTGTTTCTCAGCCACTTTTCTTCAAAGTGATGAGGGAGGCAGGTATTTATTTTTATTATTTATGGCCAATTTTAACCATGCGGGAGGCACATATTGATTTTTAATTTATTATTCGCTAAAATTTTAACAAGGAGGCAGGTAGGTTTTTTTCTTTATATGGGCTACCATTGTACCACCATGGCATAGGAAAACTGACAAATGCCAACAATATCTGAGACTGAGTCATGTTGTAATAAACCAATTATACTTTAACCCTTTGAATATTGAATGGATTCTTCCATTCACTTATATAAAAGCATCCAGTGTAATAGTCTATTCCACATTGGTAGGCCCGGGTGTTCTGATGATATAACAACCCTGCTGTGTCCATGCGAGTATACCAACATTAGGCAACAAGGTTTAGTGCTAGATCTCTGTGATTCACTGTACATTTGTGCTTGACATATAAGCCCATGCACGTGGCTCAGCTGTTTTATAATTCTGTTGGTGGAGATTTTTTCATGTGGCTGGCGTTAGAGATAATATGGCTGGTGGTGGCTTCGTGCTCTATTGAACAGACAGAAGCGACACAATAAACCAACAAAGAGAAGCGACTATGTCGACTTTTTGTTCGCTAAGCATTTACACATGAAGAATTTCAGACAAAAGTTTGTTGTTTAAAGGTATACTTTCTTCTGCGATTTATGGTTGTATTGCAGTCCTACTAAACAACGAACACAATTGAACATAGGTCTGAAATGCAGAATAGAAGGTTGAAATTGGGTTTCTGGGTCCGTTGAGGTCCATTCTATGTGTATGTGGTATTATTTTCAAATTTGATGACTTATGTTTTGAGTTATTAGCATTATTTGAATACAAAGCTACTACAAAATGTTTATGGCTGTCTTATTCTACGGCTTATCAACTGTCTTAATACGACTTTGTTTAACTGACCTCATCCTTTATCTGGGCTAGGGACCAGCAGACTTCATAGAAGTCAGGCAGATTTTAAGTTTTATTTTCTCACTACGTTTTGCTTTCTCAATACAATTTGCTTCAAAAATCCCAATATTTTAAGGAAATATAATTCAAATGAAGTGCCTGTTCTGATTGGACCTCTTTATCTGATCTGGGATGGTACAATGTACAATCCAAACGTACCACCGATTTCTTTCATATCTGAATAGTAAACTTGTAGATATAAATCAATCTAACATAGTCTTTGGTACTGATGATGAAACTGCTTTGGTAAATGCTATGTCTGCTTGCTTTCCATACTCTATGCACCAGGCATCTTAAGGAAAATCTCAATCATAATTTAAGTAAAACAGACAGTGCTCAAACTGTCAATAAGATAGTTTGAAAACTATTCAATAGCGAGAGCAGCTTGGTTACAATAGAAAACAAAATAATTTATGACGAAATACAGACAGACATAATTGACAAATAAAACAGACGATACCTAACATAACTTATGGAAAGACTAAAGTTTTCAATGCTAGAAAACAAAATTCGACAATTCCGAAATGTTGGACGAATAGCAATTGTGAAAGCCTTAATAATATAATTAAATTAGAAAATAATTGGAAGGCAACAAAATTAACTGATTTGACAGACAATTTAAATGAACTAGTGACTGACCAACTGCGTGACATTCACATGTATATATATAAAAACAAACTTTAAATCCACTTGAAGCTCTACTGAAAGAGCAGTGTGATATATACATATTATCACAACAGTGTGTTGATCCGTGTCATAGTATCACATCGAGTTGAGGTGGGCATATTGCCGGATCAAATGAGCTGCCACAGGCAATCTGCCCACCTCAACGAGACGTGATGTGACGTCACGGATCAACTCACTGCTGTGATAAAAGGTTTATTATATGATGCCCACTTTAAAATAATAACCATTTAATTACAGATTGTTTTCACTTCAACAGTTAATTTTCTTATTTTCAACGGATAAATAGTCCGTCGTCGTTAATCGGCACATCTCAGCAATTTCCGGAGGGGTGTGATCTGATTTGATCCGGGGAAATCTCACTCAGTGTGATCCGCCGATTTGGATTAGATCGTCAAACAATAGTGGTATTTAGGGAAGAATAGCCATATAATAAATATAATATGCACATAAGCTCGAAAGAGCAGTGCGATATATATAATATACATACACATTAATAAACGCATGTATATATATAAAACTTTAAATCCACCTGACTTCTACAGGTATGAAGTCTGCTGACTTCTACAGGTATGAAATCTGCTGGTCCAAAGCCCAGATAAAGGATGAGGGGAGTTAAACAAAGTTGTATTAAGAGACACAGAGTTGATAAGCCTTAGAATAAGCCAGCCATAATTAATTAACACCTTGATTAACGCCTTAGCGATTTATGGCAAATCTTATGTCCATTTGTGTTCGTTGTTTAGTAGCTTTGTATTCAAATAATGCTATTAAATAAAAAAAATCATCAAAGTTGAAAATAATACCACATACACATAGAATGGACCTCCACGGACTACAAACCCAATTTCAACCTTCTATTCCGCTTTTTAGACCTGTGTTCATTTGTGTTCGTTGTTTAGTTAGACCCCTGTATTGCAAGGGTCAGCTGAGAGACTGGTCCTTAAATATATTGAACTAGCAGTTTAACTGTTAAATTCACAGTAATTTACCCACATCAACCATCAATGTGTTATATATAGAATGTCGTTACTATGTGCATACATGTACATTGAGCTTTGAACATAATCAGATACTCACAATGTCATTTCTGCATGCTCCTGTGATATATCCCACACTCCCCTCCACACTTTTGTAGTGACATTTATATATACCTCGACGAATTTATAATTATCACTCGCTAATCTATATAAGCTACTTGAAATGAATACGGTACCACAGATGTCAGGATCGAGTTGATCTAACTCAGTACATGTACTGGGTTTGGCAGTACATATTACTGATATCCGTCTTTCTAGCCACTTCAGTATATATATCAGTAGATGGTTGATTGTCAAATGCCCCAAAACTAGTCAAAAATCTACGGGATAAATATATCCCATCAAAATTTCTGCGATACCTGTTATGGGAGAGGTCTCTTCAAGTCTGGAAAGGAAGAATGTGACACAAGACACTACCAAACCGCGATGTTCCCCCAACAATACTTATAATAACGCGCCCTCTTGACTTACCACTACCTTCCTTTTCCAAAAAAGAGACATTTAAGAAGCCTTTTTCTCGATCAGGTGAACGACCCATGAAGCAGGTCGGCCATTTTTTGGGTTTGTTCGACCGAGTTCCGGGCATACAGCGCAGTATCGAAGGGGAAAATATGCCAGGAACTTGATCGAACAGACCTGAAAAGTGGCTGCAATACTTTGCGAACCATTTGCCTGATCGAGAAATGAAAGTGTCAATGACACTGTAGCTCAACTTGGAAAGGGAATAATTTAATGTATTAGTCAATGGAGCGATTAGGAATGTGGAAAGTTGAATATCTAATACTAGTTTATAGACATGAAGAGAAAAGTAAAATCCAAGATGGCTGCTGGCGGCCATGTTTTCGGCCGAATGACCCCAAAATAATTGTATCCCATCTACATGTCATCGTTAACATCCATGACAAATTTTATGACGATCAGACTAAAGGTACGACCTGTAGCCCATGCTAAAGAATTTAGTCATACAAAGAGTAAAATCCAAGATGGCTGCTGGCGGCCATGTTTTTTGGCCGAATGACCCCAAAATGACTCGTTCCCATTTACATGTCATTATTAACATTCATGACAAATTTTATGATGATCAGACTAAAGGTACAACCTGTAGCCCGTGCTAAAGGATTTAGTCATACAAAGAGTAAATTCCAAGATGGCTGCTGGCGACCATGTTTTTTTGGCCGAATGACCCCAAAATGATTCGTTCCCATCTACATGTCATTATTAACATTCATGACAAATTTTATGATGATCAGACTAAAAGTAGGACCTGTAGCCCGTGCTAAAGGATTTAGTCATACAAAGAGTAAAATCCAAGATGGCTGCTGGTGACCATGTTTTTTGGCCGAATGACCCCAAAATTACTCGTTTCCCATCTACATGTCATTGTTAATATCCATGACAAATTTTATGATGATCAGACTAAAGGTACGACCTGCAGCCCATGCTAAAGAATGTAGTCATACAAAGAGTAAAATCCAAGATGGCTGCTGGCAGCCATGATTTTTGGCCGAATGACCCCAAAATTACTCGTTCCCATCTACATGTCAATATTATCATCCATGACAAATTTCATGATGATCAGACAAACAGTACGACCTGTGGCCCGTGCTAATGGATTAAATTTTGAAATCCAAGATGGCCACTGGCGGCCATGTTTTTTGTCTGAATGACCCCAAAATGACTCGTTCCCATCTACATTCCAATTTCAACAGCCATGACAAATTTTATGATGATCAAACTAAAGGTACGACCTGTAGCCCGTGCTAAAGGATTTAGTCATACAAAGAGTAAAATCCAAGATGGCTGCTGGCGGCCATGTTTTTGGCCGAATGACCCCAAAATGACTCGTTCCCATCTACATGTCATTATTAACATTCTTAACAAATTTTATGATGATCAGACTAAAAGTACGACCTGTAGCCCGTGCTAAAGAATTTAGTCATACAAAGAGTAAAATCTAAGATGGCTGCCGGCGGCCATGTTTTTTGGCCGAATGACCCCAAAATTACTCTTTCCCATCTACATGTCAATATTAACATCCATGACAAATTTCATGAAAATAAGACAAACAGTACGGCCTGTAGCCCGTGCTAATGGATTTAATTTTGAAATCCAAAATGGCCGCTGGTGGCCATGTTTTTCGGCCGAATGACCCCAAAATGACTCGTTCCCATCTACATGTCAATGTCAACATCCATGACAAATTTCATAATAATCGGACCAAAGGTACGAACTGTAGCCCGTGCTAAAGGAAATTGTTGACGAATCACGCACATACGCACGACGGATACCAAGCCATGGCAATAGCTCAAACTTTACAAAGTAAAGTTGAGCTAAAAAAGGCTCGTTAAATGTCCCTTTTTTGGGGAAAAAGAAGGTAAATGCTATGTCAAGCCAGGTGAAGCATTATTATATGTGTTGTCCAGGGAAAATCGCAGTTTGGTCATGTCTTGTGTCATATTCTTCTTCCGGACTTGAACAAAACCCTCCTTTGCCAGCAGTGGGGAACGTTGGACTATACATTCAATGCATAGTCAATTTTGGACTACGGTACTCCAAAACCCTTAATTTTGAATGCAATATTCAAACATCTCCATGGGGGAGGACCCCCTCCTACAAGAGGGGAGATTCCCCTCTCGTACTCTCCCCAACACGCTGTTTCGCGATCCGGATGATGCTTCGCATCATTATTCATATAATAATTGGGACCCATGTGCCTAGTCCAAAATTGACTATACATTGAAATATATAGTCCAACTTTCCCCCATACCTGGCAACGGAGCTTTTGCTTCAAGTCCGGAAAGGAAGAATATGACACAAGATACGACCAAACCACGATGTTCCCCGGGTAATACATGTACTAAGGCGTCACCCTGACATACTTTTCACCTTCCTTTTCCAAAAAAGAGAGATTTATCGAGAATTTCTGCCGAGAAAGTGGATCACTTTATAAACTTCAGGTATGTTCCATCCAACTTCCGGTAACAGGGCGCTCGGTATCGTGTTCAAATAAATTATGTCAATGACAATGTAGCGCGAATCTATTCAGATGTCTCATTAATTTGTACGTTCAGTTTCTCGTCTAATAACTTTGTTTATCTTATTTTTTCACCGGGATTCAACGTACTATGAAAACCACAGTGATCTATTGGAGGTAAAAGATACAGAAATAGAACAGAAACATGCCTGATCTCTTGGACATAAAGAAACAGAAATAGAACAGAATCATGCCTATATACACAAATTGAATACAATAAACATACCTACCCATTTTTTCATCGTCGCTCTGCCTCGTTAAGCGCCCTGTCGTGCTCCCTCACAATGCGCCCTCCAGTTTCTAATCTAATAACATTATAAAAAATACAGGGATTTTCCCACCCTGCTTTAGGGAATGGGTCCTGGGTCTTTACCATTGGGGAAAAAATGCATCACAGAGGTTTACGCGTCTATGACTGATAACGATTATAGTATGGAGAGCTGTCAGTGTGAAGATAGTGTAATCAAATTCTTTGATGTATATTATATTTGCAAAAAAACATCGAAACAATAATACATATGACAAACGAGTATTCTCCACGTAATTGACATTGCTAAAATAACCAAGGGACATCTGGCGACATAAGCGTTTCTGTGGCATCACATTCCCTATAGGGCCTACACGTTCTCAGACAATATAGTAACACTGTTCGAAGTTGGTGAATACAGTCGTATTTTCCGAGTTGATAACTCTGTATCTGTAGATATTACAGTGCAGGAACCAATTATATAAGTGAACGTGGGCACATATTTGGCCCATGTTTGACCACCCCCTCATTTATTTTGTGTATGTCATTTGTTTCTTTTCTTTGCAAATTCCCTCACAATATTATGATATCACGTTTTATTTGAAAAAATTAAGTCATTATTTTGTACATTCATTCAGATAATAAGCATATAGAGAACATATAAATAATGTTTATGCCATATAGACTTGAATGTGTCTGCCAGTTTGAAATACTTTCGTTTTGTGGTCGCAAATCTTCTCCACTGTCATGCATGCTTGTTCTCGTTGGCAACTTGAAGAGAAGATATTTTTCTTGCCCATAATATTGGGCAACCCACATCACTAGCATCTCACAGATCACAATAAAAACAACAACTTTGCAAAATGAAAACTTCGAAACAAGCCGATCGCCAAACACTCGGTCGATCTGTGTACGTCCGCATTCTCCGTCTATGATGTCGTGTGTCACATGACCGCAGCCATGAGACTTTCTCAAGTGTCTCAAAAATGAAAAAAAAGATGTTTTTCGCAACGTGTACAATTAGGCCGTTGCATGTCGGATTTTCAACTGATTATGATAGAGTAGGTAATAGTGGTTTAATAAACGTATTTTCTGTTAGGTTTGAGATACTTTTTTTTTATCTCTGATGGCTACAATTTAAAACAATTTCTGAAACAGATTAAACTGTCATTTGAACTAAATGAGATAATTTTCCAGTCACGTGATTTTAGTGAAATTTGGGGGGTGGGTGACTGGGTGCCAAAAAATTTTGAGTTAAGAAAAAAATTACAGGTTTGGGAGTGCATCGACAGGATCTTTGGTCCCTGATTTGTTCTCCACCAATTCTGGTTGTAGACGCACTGGTCCAGGTGCTACCACAGCCGGGTCCTACTAAACAACGAACACAAACGAACATAAACGAACACAGGTCCAAAAAGCGGAATAGAAGGGTGAAATTTGGTTTGTGGGTGCGTGTGGGTCCACTCTATGTGTATGTGGTGTTATTTCCAACTTTGATCACTTATTGTTTGAGTTATTAGCATTATTTGAATACAAAACTACTAAACAACGAACACAAACGAACATAAGATCAGCCATACTGCAAAGGTGTTAATTAACTACGGCTTACTCTGTCTCCTTGTTAATTGCACATCTGTGAGTTGTTTTTACTGCAAGGTGATTGTCAGTTTTGTCACTGATGGCAATAAAAAACACGGGAAACATCAGAGGTCGGCGGTATGTATGAACTATTGTTTCGCACATAGCCACACATACATATGGTTCTTTGAACTTCTTTCTAAGTTTAATTTCGTCGTTCGATTTTCCACTTCTCCTCGATAGAGGATATTACGTTCGTTATTTTTATCAGTCGAAAAAGTTGCACATCAAATTTGTTCAACTTCCATCTTAAGATACTACAGGTAAGGTCAGTCCCGTCGTAGTTTAGACATCGAATTGCAACGACATGAAGTTGAAAAAAATTTATCTAGTTCGATCGGTTGTTGTGTTTTATAATGGAGATGACAGTTCTCCAGACTTGTGTCTGTTTTTCCTATTTCAATGCGGAAGCGCAGTTGTTTTCTGATTTGAATTGGTGTAGCGAGAATATCTCAGACAACACGTATACACGTATACATGTATATGTATTATGTTTCGGACCTTTTTCGTGTGTTGATCGATCATATTTTGTGGGCATGAAACTATATATAGATGTCTCATGTACCCGTCCACGGTAATAACTATAACCGAGAAACCATCTTTAGAATATTGTGTTGTTGGAGAACAAATCAATGCGACCAGCAGTCTACCAGATGGTGAACCAAAGCATTATCAAAAGACCTCAACGTTAGTTACTAACTGAGTTGTTCCTTCGAAAATCCAAAGGATGGAACCAGTCTGGCTTTCATGTTTTTGTTTTTGGTGAAATTGGTTATTAGGGAAATTCTGTTACGTGTATTTACCGAAAATATTCGCCCCTTCTTCGGAAAATAATAAATACTAGTTTAGAGTGCACCTAACCTTTTCCCAGGCTTGTCTGATACTGTGCGCGAGACATAGCTCCAAACCTCTTTTTGTTCCTATTCCTTTGAGGTTTAGTGTAAACATATTTTTATTTCCAAATCCAAACATAATACGCATAATACACAAATGACATAAATATACAACATATAAGAGATAATGTATGGAAATGAGGATCAGACAACAAGCCCGAGGGCTTATATGAAGTCCTTTGAGGTTTTACAGTTGAAATATAATATTATTACGTTTAGTGTAAACATATTTTATTCCAATCAAAATAATAACATATTTAAACATTTGACAAACATTTTACAGTAAGACAGAATAATATAAATAATCGATTGATTGGAAATTATTGTTTCGTTCATTTCCATGGTGTGTGAATGCTTGTGAACCTGGAAAATGTGAGAAGTTATTCTGCGCGTCACGCCATTTTCAGGCATATATATATGCATTCTTATACCCATTAAATTGAAAGAGACAACCATTCGTTTCCCAAAATGGCAAAGAATAGTGACCACTCGCTCATATACTCTAACACAATCCCCTCACAAACCGCGAGAGAAAATACAACATATTTCTTGATTAACTGCATACTGTCGAATTTAACCACATATATAGGCCTACATAAAATGGAGGAAAAATTCAGACTAGAGAGTTCTATCTCCATGTGCACTCTGATCAGGAAGTGAGACGATGGTTTCGTAAGCAAAAGGGTTCTATCTCGAAACACATTTTTCGTAGTTTCTTTTATTATAAAACTGGCGAGTTTCTAGAACTGAGACTTCGGATATAATAATATTTTAGTTAGCTTTAACATTTTGAAACATGACGACACACACTGAAAACGATTTACTTGGTAATTCCCGTCTCGAAATTTCAACATCGATTTCCCAACAAAATGATTAATGTTGGATAGAACCATCTGATTCTCACACGAGTCACGACGATATATAAGGTCGATAAAAAGAGCAACTCAAATGTTTTGTTAGATATGCATTAAAACGCTGACCTCTGATGTTTCCCGTGTTTTATTGCCATCAGTGACAAAACTGACAATCACATTGCAGTAAAAACAACTCACAGATGTGCAAAGAGTAAGCCGTAGTTAATTAACACCTTTACAATACGGCTAATCTTATGTTCGTTTGTGTTCGTTGTTTAGTAGCTTTGAATTCAAATAATGCTAATAACTCAAAAAATAAGTGATCAAAGTTGGAAATAACACCACATACACCAGCCCTCATAATTGGCTACGGCAATCGGCAATGCCGAAGCCATTTGCTGAAGCAAACTGGGCCACGGTAAAGGGTTGCCGTAGCAGATTGCCGAAGCCAAAAAATCTTAATTAAAAGGCCTGCATACACATAGAGTGGACCCACACGCACAGGGGGTCCACAAACCAAATTTCACCCTTCTATTCCGCTTTTTGGACCTGTGTTCGTTTATGTTCGTTTGTGTTCGTTGTTTAGTAGGACCGCCACAGCCGAGTAACTTTATATACCATAATCGTTATCGTTAATAGATATTACCAAGTGTAAACCTCTGTGGCACATTTTTCCCTAATGCCGTAATGGTAAAGACCCAGGTGACAGGTCCCATTCCCTAAATCAGGGTGGGAAAATCCCTGTATTTATAATGTTATTAGATGAGAAACTGGAGGGCGCATCGTGAGGGAGCACGACAGGGCGCTTCACGAGGCAGAGCGACGATGAAAAAACGGGTAGGTATGTTTATTTTATTTTATTTGTGTATATTGGCATGATTCTGTTCTATTTCTGTATCTTTACGTCCAAGAGATCAGGCATGTGTGTCATGGCTACATATACATCATACAGTGAGAGTCATCCCATTCTAATTCGAAGTTGTTCAAAGTATCTGTCATTTGATAATATACCTGTCTCAATGCCAGACAATGGACTGAAATAAAATTCCCCAACTGGTTTCGCAACAAGATGAAAATGCGGAAGTATTAGAAACCGGAAATAGTTTCCAAGGTGAATAAAATTTTACCTTTGAAACTTGGAAACGGAACAGCAAGAATTGATCAAATGCCGGACGAAATGTATGCATGGTTGTGATCAGTCTTTGTAAACATTCATACTAAGAATACTATTTGATAAGGAGTGGCTAAAGAGCGGTATACCGCTCTTTAGCACTGAGGGCTAAAGAATGATATACCGCTCTTTACTTTAGGCTAGTTTAGCGATGAGGGCTAAAGAGCGGTACCGGTACCGCTCTTTATAGCCGGACACTATTTTAAAGAGCAGTACGGATGATAACGTTTACAAGACGGTTCTTTGTCGCGCCATGACCACGCGTATAGCTAAAAAGCGGTATATCGGTACCACTCTTGAGTGTATGACAGGTATACCGTTCTTTTGCGTTTGTCACTAAATAGCCGTATACCGTTCTTCAGCGCCAACGGTGAAGAGCGGTACCGTTATAGCGCTCTTTAGTGTGTGTCACTAAAAGAACGGTATACCGATCTTTAGCACCAACCGCTAAAATGTGGTATATACCGTTCTTTAGCGTATCGGGCCCATATATAGCGTTTGGTACTAAAGATCCGTATACCACTCTTTAGCACCAAACGCTAAAGATCGGTATACCGTTCTTTAGCGTGTCGGGCCCATAGGCCCTATAGCTAAAGAGCGGTATACCGCTCTTTAGCATTTGGTACTAAAGAGCGGTATACCGCTCTTTAGCCATGCACGGCCTATTTTATATGTGGGTATGTAGTTTACGACAGACTGGCTCGTGATCAATGTACGTCATTGTATATATGACTCGAAATAGGTTGCTCGCGGTAGCCGATAGAGCCTCCTCCAATAGTCACCCGGAGGTAAAAGTTGATTAGGCCTATTTATGGTTTTCACCATACCTAAAAAGTAGATTCCAAGCAGTAGTTAATAAGACAGGCCTGTCCCTGCATGGGAAAAGATATCAGATATACCAGTATATAGCCAGCGCATAAATTTATAAGAAAATAAATGCCAAACTCGGAACTAATTGAATTTTTTTTTTTTAATGGAATAACTTCCAAATAAGTAGTCCTACATATATAAACCCTCCATAAACAACATAGGGGCCTACTAAAAATCACCGCAAATTGGAAAAATGGAAATAAAAAATTTCGTGAAATACAATTTGTCAAATCATCAATTTATTGATTTTCTGGGATATGTAACCAAAATTAAAATTAACAAGTCCTTCAATTTTCATGTCTATTTTATCGACCTCACTTTCCTGATTCAGAACAGAAAACCATTCCCAGATTCGTTGAGTAATTTTATCTTAAAAATTGGTATACAAAATTCCATAAGAACTGTAAGACAAAACATTGAGTACCGGTAGGCCTATAGATATAGCGCAGTTTTCGGATTTTTCTGACTATTTTGTCCTATAAAATCAATAGAAATACGCCGAGCAACCGTGACTGTAAATGTTTTTTAACATTCTGGAAGAGGTATATATATATATGTCCCTGATATATGTTTAAAATTTCATGGGGCAAATATGAAAGATAACAAAGTTATATAATTTTAGTTTCATACACCCACTCTGAATCTCTCATGCAAAGTAAATGGATACATATGCGATTTCCAACACGACCGTGGTAATGTTTGGATACTTTCAGGCCAAGTTTCGGTCCCATAATTCAACAGACAAAATGGTTATCCGTGAAATGGTCTATACTATATAGATGGATATATAATTCTTTATCAACGTCGCAAAATACCATAACACTGCGGAGTATGAATAAGCATTGAGACAACTACTGATTAGAGACAACAACAGCAACAGCTGGTTCGTAATCATAAGAAATTTGATCCATAAATATAATCTACCCGACCCAATATTAATAATACATACTACCATTAATAAATACAAAGTATAGAGGAATATAAAGAAATGTGTAAAAAAAAAAAAACAAGTCCATCAATATTGGCACATGCAAAATGAGTATGAGTATAAAAGTAGAACCACACTAAGTATGATAAAAATATATAATAACTCCACCAATGAATCACATCGAGTATGGGAAGCATCAAAACACTCGCCTGTGGCATCAAGAAAGGCGGTGATTAAAGTATGGCTCATAACTGATACCTACCTATTACAATAGGATTAAATACAGGCGGAACTTAACAAACAATGTATGCCATATCTGCCAAACTGAAACTGAGGACAGACTGCACTTCATTGCCAAATGTCCATAATGCACCACGCAAAGAAGCAAATATATGGAAAAAAATTAATCTCTTAAAATTATACTGAGCCACAGTGGAAACCAACCACTTAAACAACATGATATACTCACTCTGCTAGTGATTGGCTGCCCAAAGGTATTGAAACAGACGATCCTATAGAACCTTACAATACCTTGAGGAGGCAGCAAGAAACTACATATATTCAATACATATAATAACAACCAATATACTGAAAAACCAACTTACTATTTTTTTAAACGTGGCTATATAAATTAAGGATATAAATAAGACCATTGTAATTAAAACATATATAAAATGTGTCCACAATAAAAAACAACTATATTTTAATAATTACAGATTCAAATTTTTGTTACCTACAAGATATTTTAACAAATAGAGCTGTATGAGTTACTGTCAGCTAATTGAAGCTCAAAAATCGCATATACATAAACATTTCACATAATTTCTTTTTTTTAAAGTGTACCTAAGAAACGCAACTTTTACCGTCACAATTTAAACTCATATATTACTGTCTTATTTGTTTTAGCTCACACGTGCATGTGGTGCTCCTCATAAATAAACAGAACTCGTGAACAGAACAGAACGATATAGGCCATTCTGGACTCAGCGACTTCTTAGCTAGGTCTATCAGCAGCTGATCTGAAACGGTTTGCCGATTGTACATGTTTTGGTCTACCAGTGATAAGGCTCAGAAGTCCGATTTTGGGAAAAACGCAACATGTATCATAATTATTCCTCCTACATTCTCAAAATCGTTCATATCAGTCACAAAATATTATAAAGTGGCAATGGAATTTCCTTTCTTTTTTGGTACTGGTATATAATTCGATAGTATAAAACGAAGGGAAGTCGAAATATCTCCTCGAAAACTAGCTAAACCTATATATGCGTCGAAATACCAAGTTAAACCAAGCTGATGAAAACTAAGTGGGAAAATGACACTTGTGGCATGTTTTGTGGTGTATAATGAAGAAATAATACATACTAATGCAACATGACGTGATTTTATTTGAGTTATGATGACATATACAACAGAGCGACGATCGCGAAAACTTCAACTTGGTATTTCGTCAATTGCAGGTACTGCTTGGTACATCATTCAGGGGTAGGTGACAATTAATTTCCCGAAGCTTCAAGGTCCGTCATAATTGGAACGAGTTCAGTTCCGTCGAATTTCCAGCCCGACTTCTTGGGATCTAGATATAGCGCATCAAGTTTCAGTGTGCTCCATGTAACAACTTGCAGAATGCACCCTTAAGCTGTGAAAATTAGCAGCACGTTCAGTCGGTGAAAATGTTTAATCTCAATCGACGTTGAGCCTCAAACATTACCACCAACTGAACGTATTGCTCATTTTCGCAGCATGCATGGTGCATCTGCAGGTTGTCATGACATTGTGGAGCAAACTGAAACTTGATCCCAAGAAATGGGGCTGGAAATTAGACAGAACTGAACTCGTTCCAATTACGCCGACAAACCTGGTAGCGTCCACTGACTAGGAAGTCCAGTCCGATCCGGTCCAGACCATTCCGGTCCGGTGCCATTGCCTGTACCGGTCCGGTCCACTTACATGTGAAGTGTTACACAACAAATTGTTCATCGTATACATGCAGGGAAAATTAAGTTTACTCTATCAAAATAGGTGCGCATGCTTGCCGCAGTTCACAATGTGGAACTGAACTGGTTCAGTACATATTTTAACTATAAACTTTTAGAGCTGATTTACCATTGTTGTTGTGTATATTAGGCCACATTGCCCATCGAATTTCTAGAAGATTATGGTAACATGTATGGGAAATTTGTCACAATTGTGCAAACCTGACGGAATCTCACGTCACGACAGCAGACAACAGTATAATTATGTTGAAGTCACATACATACATTTTGTCTTGCCGGACCAGATCGGTCCAGCTCGCACTTGACCGGTCCAGGCTGGGGGTCCTGTTCCTGATCCGGTACAGGCGTGGAGCGATACCGGACCGGTTTTTATTTAAATTTCCTGTAGATTTCGCTAATTTTCTGTACGATATCTCTAGTTAGCTTGGACCTTTGATTATGCCAATAGGTATAAAATGTTGGTGATATATCTTGGGTGAGATGAGTAATTCCGCGAATATACATTTACAGTATAGGCAGTTAATGAGTTTCTGCACATAATCGGACTTGTGAGCCTTGTCACTGGTATAGTCGATAATGGTACATCTGGTATCCCCCCCCCCCCAGTGGCATGCGGCCCGTTGCCCGGTCCTCTTCCACTATTTATTATATATCCGGAAAACGAGACGATTGCCAGTCCACTTCCAAATTCCAAGTTTTTATAGATTAAATCATTTGTCTGAAAGTTCAAGGTCGTAACACAAAAGGGATTTCCCCATTTCTTTTGTGGACATTTTATTTTCTTTTTAAAGAACAATTTACGTTTCATCTGTTTGAAAATAAACCGTCCAGTCATTCATTTTTACAACATTTGACCCAGATATTCAACGTGGTACTGGTACTAGTAGGTAAGATTTTATTTACACTGTGAATTTCTAAATATTAAAAAGTTTAAAACAGGACTGTCTAGAGTCAACAGCCTGAACAGGTCAAGACTGAAAGTGAAATTGAATAGAAAACAGTCAGTGACGGTTTGTTGGCTAGCACAGGGGACGGGTTTGACAGGATGATAGTAAATAAAATAAACAACAAATAAACATATTATATAAAATATACATTATGTAATATAAAGAATAGGGTAGCAACTACAGCATCAGTACCGGTACAGGATTAGCGATTTGTGTCATATTTTTAAATTTTTAGTAAATAAGAAAATCAGAAAAGGTATACACACATTATCGATCATGGCGATCTCCATATTCATTGTTTTTATGACTATTATACATCAATCTGACCACTCTATCGTACATTGAGCATTGCATTGACCTTATGTTCTATCTATATCACCACGACGCCAGTTTTCATTTGTAAAGCGTTTTCTGTCTTCTCTTCACTAGAGCCATGTACAAAAAACACGGCAGTAGGTAGGATACTGCCATAAATAAGTACTATAAAGGGTGTTAACCTTCACCTTCTACTCTACAGACAAGACTTCGACCACAACTCTTATCTTGTTGGGTTAGGCCAACAAAAAAAACGTCTCTGTTTCCGGTCTGGCTGAGATTTTCTTGCTGGCCTCAATTTTTTTTTTCTTTTTTTTTTTTTCAAGAAGTCCATAGTAACCTGTCTGTCTGAGTTAATAGCTATGGTTTTCCCAATACCAACAGCAGAACTATAACCATCCATCGCATACACAACTCACGCATGTGTAGGCCGGTGTATGCGATCGCGCATTCTAGATATGAATAAGACAAACCGGTCGGCCATGCTACGCAGTGAATAACGTGGCGTAAATCAAACTCTACCCTGACGAGTCACTACGGAAATCTCCCCCGTCTTTTGTGGACTGTGTATTTTAAAAAGTACCATGTATTATACCGGTAGCTCCCTTAAATTCCTTCATGGAATTGGGCCCAAAACTTGCTTGAAAGATCATCTGTTTGCGACAAAATGAAACAGTGAAAAGCATGTGCGTTTTGGCGGGAAAATGATAGTCCGTATTCCGTTTTCAGTCCTGGAAATTAGCGTCGACAAAAGTCGAAATCGCCATCACCATTGACCAGATGAAACGTCATCCAAGATTAAAATGCATTGGCATCCTTGAATATTCACAGAAACCCGAGTTTAACCCACTTTAAATAAACAACTGTCTGTTATGAATGATACACCAACTGGGTCACTGTGTCACCAACCAAAACGCCTCAGTGGGTCACGTGAATCAACTCGTGTAACTATTTACGACAGACTCTTTGATGTTACCGACCATGTAGCAGATGCTACAGTGATAGAAACAACTCGCACTGTATGTAGATATTAAACACACATTTCTGATCATCTGATGTGCATACATGTACTGTAATTTTTTTTAAGGATTATGTGATAACTTGCTGTTAATTACACTGAAAGTTGGCAGGTAATCAATTCTGCTATTTAAAACGTTCCGTGATTGAAACGAAATAAGTCGGAAATATGTGACTTTAAACCACAATACAATTTAGTGATTTGGTAATATGGACAAGTTGTCGCTGAAAAATAATGATCATCTATGAAGAGAAATAAGATGGGATGAAAACACAATAGGTTTTATTGAAATGGCAAGTATTTGTTCCATAAAACGATCTCTCTGTCAACACCAACACTTGGAAAATTGCATCGGCAGTGATGAATAGAATGGCATAAAATGTGTAACCTCAGGCCCAATCTACACCAGATATATTCAGGGGAAGATTGGAACAAAACATGTTTACTCCTGCATATCCAAGAATAGTCTGGTCGATAAACTAAAATTTTAGGGTCAACCTAGAATAAATTTGGACTAAGTTGGTTTCTAGTCCACTTTGAAGAGGAATATGTCTGTAATCCAAGATGGCGTCCATGATGGCAGTTGGAATCAAAATATTCTGAATTTCGGTGTTAGGTGCGCCAACTAACACCAAATTAGTAATAAAATAAAATACACACAAACAATGCTTAGTCGTAAACCATATCAGTAGAATGTATGTCCCAATATGGCTGCCAAAATGGAAAAAATAGAATGAAATTTACAATTTGTGGAAAATTGAATAGCTAGTCATACAACGAACAAGCCCTCGAATTATACGAGGAAGAATGATTTCAGAGTATAAGGGGAGCTTTTAATAATAGATGTAAGAATTCTCTCTAATGTATCTCGCGAGAGAGCAAACGAAAGCCAGGTCTCATACAACGATTAAATATGGACTTTTTGGGCGCCCAGAAATAGAAGAATAAAGAAGTTTTATCTGTACTGTTTATCTTGAATCGTGTAATATATGTGTAATTAAACAGTTAAGTGTGATCCAATATGGATGTATTGATTATGTGACCTTTTCTAGAATCAGAAATGTAGGTAATGAAAACAGTCTCACGATGGTGACCGATAATCATTTATTTTCAAATCTGTCAAAATTCACTACTATAGAACATTATGAGAGAGCTATTCATATGGTACTAGGTAAAATGTGTAGATCCTATTGTCCGTGTCTTAAAATAGTAGCCATAGTTGCCTCCGGTCAAGTGATTAAACACGAATATTTCGCTTTTATCACACAAATACATGGTGGTATACCATGAACGCAATTTATCAAAATACAAAGGAGTACAATAGACTATCTTCAATAAATGTTCAACATAACCAAATTTGCCTACATACTCTGTGGCAGAGACTGTCTTTATACCTGGAAATTATATGTGCTTAAATGCACTAAGGCCACATATACTTGAAACGTACTACCTTTTCTGCAACTGCATCGCCTTGTTTACCCATTCTCCCTAATATTACATATATCTGCTGCATACAAAACCATAAACAAGCAACATTGAGTGAATGTTAAACCCAGAACTAATAACTTTAAACGCTGATGACCTGATATTTAGCGCAAGTATGTGGGTGGCAATGGTAATATAATTTCAAACAACAAGATACCGGTACTGAAAACTAATAGTGTGCATTGTGTGGTACATATTCCCGTTGTAAAGTGCCGATTGAAGTAATTGAACAAAATTGTCTACTAAGAAACCGGTTTGGAAGCAGCATGAAAATTAGTATTAAATTAAATGTACGATGAACAGTCTCTTCGATCTAGTGAGATAGGGTACTATTCTGTTAAAGAGATGAGTATTTCTTTACAGTATAATCAGCATTACGACATGCGTGTATGGTTTATTATCACGGAGTGTGTTGAAAATTCCGGAAATATAACCAGTATTTACACAGCAAGGGTGTGCACTTCAGTTTCTTCAGTTACATTCAATAATTAATCATCACTCCAAATGAAACTACCACGCACTGTGTGACGAAATATTACTTCGTATGTTGCATGCCCGAAATAACTGTATTTGGCTTGACTATTTGATGCATTCTAAGCAGAAAAACTGAACGTAAATCAGTGGGTTAACGTGCGTTGCAGTGATTGATAAACCATTCAGATAAATCTTGATTATATGTGTACCTTTAAAGATATATAACAACATACTTGTAAATTACCAATGTGTATTTTCGCTTATAGGTGGTTATCCAATATGTTGCTTCGTCGTAGCATGGATTGGAGTTGCGGCCATTTTGACAGCCATTTCATCGCCGCGATTGCATTATTGTCTGTCCTTGTCACTCCATTCGCCCCTATACTCTAATTTCACACAAACTGGTATATAACGGATGGAGGATTAATGCGTTCTGGTGTCGCCGATGAGGGATATTGTAGAAAAACGTACTTCACAAGGTCGAAAAATGGGCATTTTTTTAAATCTCTGTATAAAACTTTGCTCAAAGCGGATTTTAGCAGATTTTGGATATGTTGTATAGGATATATTCCTCTTCAAAATGGAATAAAAACCAACTTAGTCCAAATTTATTCTAGGTCAAACCTTTTATCGACCAGACTAGAACAGTCAGTAACATTGTTCTGGCCACATGTAGATGTAATTTGTAAATAAAGGCATCAGATGATACTGTTGCATTGTGGGTAGCTGCATGGACTATGTAAGTGGAATAACTCTAAACCCATGGCCATAGCCTGATACCTTGAATCTTCACACTGGAGCACATACAAGTAGCCATAATATACATTCAATTGGAAGTTATCTCAAAAACTTTATTTTCAGAGAATATCTTTAATACCTAATACATGACCTAATAGTCCATTAAGCTGCATAATATATGACCAGTTAACATGTATAAAAGCATGCCAATTTATAATACATGTTAAAAGGGTGTACTACACTATTTTATCACTTTCAAAACAAAACAAAAGTGTCAAAAAAACAAAACCCTGCCTACCTGGAAAATTTTCCCCATGTTATCGGAAACAGATGTTTTTTTTTTGGCCTTATCACATGCCACCAACGCCAAGGTCATTGACAGTAATATGGCAGTATCCTACCTACTTCCGTTTTTTGTACATGGCTCTCGTGAAGAGACGACAGAAAATTGCTTCGCAAATGAAACCCGGCGTCGTGGTGATATAAAGAGAACATAAGGTGATATAGTCAATGCGATGCTAATTGTATTAAATCACAGGCAGTCATATTGATATATAATATTTCTAATAATGTTCAATGTATCTGGAGATATCAGCGATCGATAACGTGTTTAACATTTCCTACTTTCGAGTAAAATAATTATAAATAAAAATTTATAGGTCAAATCACTAATTCTCTATTGCAGTCCTTGTCTTTTATTCTGTTTCTATTTGTAAATACCGGTATTTATTATTACTATTATTTATTATCATCCTGACAAACTCCTGTGGTTGGGAGCAATGACGAGCGTCTGGTCGTCACATTGACATTTTCACTTTCACAATCAGTGACAATGTCAACAGTTGTTTTGGCAATCCTCATAGGCAAACTACGTCCATAAATATACATTGCAAAGAGGAGTATCAGATGGACTAAGGCCTCAGTCTCATTCAAAAGTACAGAAAAGGATCTTCCTCTCGATCCTTCAATTTAGATAATAGATGTTTTGCAATAAATGATGTCAACGGGAATATGTAGTGTTTTGTGAAGACTATTCCAGAGTCTTATTCCTGTGTAGAAAAAAGACTTTATCCCATAACAACTGACATGAGGGAGGATAAATTTAAGCCGACCTGACCGTGTTTCAATTTCATCATCCTCATTATCCGAGAACTATCTGAATCTTGATATAATCGGTTAAAATGTTCGTTAAAATATATTGGAGCTTGATTATCAGAGATCTCCATAACCATCATTAATATCTGGAAGTTAACTCTTTCACAAACTGACAGCCAATTTACTTCAAAAATCCAAATAGCCAATATGTGTCCTACAGTTTTCATCTAAAATATACCATACTAGCCTATTCTGGGTTGCTTGTAGTCTGATCTTTGTTCTCAGTGTTAGACTAGTCTACCAAAAGCTTGAACTATAATCAAAGTAACATTGAATGATGGCCAAGGATAGAGTTCTTTTGCTACATGTGTATTGATTCAGGTAAGAGTCTTTTCTGTACAAGAATCTGATGGTCACGCCATCACGGTAAACACTCAGCTGGGATTTATTTTTCTGTTTATGAGGTGTTCCAAAAAGAATAGATTCTGTTTTTCCAAGGTGTAAAGATAATTTATTATCCACCAACCAAGCACTCAGTTTGCACAGTTCTACACTGAGGTCCCTTTGCAGAGATTGAAAATGACAATAAGCATTCACCGAGCTCCCCGTGCACATGCCTGGAAGTCCCCTTTAATTTGTGAAAAAGATGTAGAATATTGATCACTTGTTATTCAGTCAATCAAATAATATTATTCACTAGCTGGGGCCGGCGTTGCTCGGGTAAAGAATGAGTAAATTATTAGTACCCCTTCAAGTCATTTAAATTATTAGTCACCTTAGGTAAACATCACCTATTGCATGACAGTCTCCAGATGAAATTACCTCTTTTTTTATTGCTAAATATTAGTGCCTCTTTGTCATCTGAGGTCAACGGCACCTATCCCATGACATCCCCATGTCAAATTACATCTTTGTGCCAATTTTCCCACATATCTTCTGAGCTGATATTAAATGCTCTTCATATAATTGATTAGTCCCCCTTTAAGTCATCTGATTCCAAAAGCGCCTATCCCATGACATTCCCTGGTCAGGTAACTCCTGTGTACCAATTTTCCTACATATCATCTAAGCTGATTTTTGGACAATATCTTAATCCTTCAGACACATGCTATCTATGCAATGGGTAACCGGCTGATAAATCTACATGACTATTGTTTGAATTAAGCAGAAAAATATTAAATGAACCCTCTTGTTGAATCAGGTTCATTACTACATTAGTTATTGAACACTCAAAAAGACATCAATTTAATGATCTTATAGATTATAGGTGATGCCTTGTTTTGAAAATTCCTCAAGTGCACTTGCTTTAATGTCAATAAATGAATAAGCTTGCAACCTAGTGTTTAGACAAGATCTGGAATACAATGGATCATTTTTGTAGCAGTACATTTTGGTCTCTTTTTGTAAACACAGGGTATTCTGTGCCATGGGACCAGTCACATTCTTTTATGAACTATTTTGTATTATCAGTCGATTTGAACGGTTTATTTTTGGGAAATATTAACCCCTTCCAGCAACCATACCCTTGATATCTGATTTGATAACTCAAATATTTGCCATCAGATTGTGTTTATAATTCATGGCAAAGTTTATGATGACTCACCCTGACCTGAAAAAGTTGGTGTCATTGGTTGATTTGCCTCAAAATATTAAACCCGTACATACGTATTAACCATGTTCCGGAAACACATGATATCCAATGTGATAAGTCAAATATGTTTCACTGGGTTACTCTCATAATTCACATTCAGATTAATCATGACAAACTCTTCACCTTTATTATAGACCTTGGTATTGATATTTCGGTTTTAACCCTACCTATAACCATATGAAAACCTTCTATCCAAAGCAATTGTCAATATCTTATTTAAGTCATTTACTGATATAATTTTTCATGCTACCTGCTGTCCATTCAATCTTATGCTGATGAACTAACATTGGAATGGATTGAGATGATATTACCATATAATTGATCTATTTAATAACATTGTTATTACTTCGGTCTCAGGCTGATATAATATCCAACTAACCAAGTATAACCAATAATTATCTTTGCTAGCCTCTATCTTCATCAATGTGACTCCAAGAATCTTTGTCCAGTTAAAGTGATGTTAAACACGGTCGGGTGATCAAATAGAAATGGAGAATAATCTTGTTCAAAGTAGTAATTTTTATACGCCCGTTTGAAAAAAACGGCCGTATTATAGTATTGGTCTGTCCGTCCGTCCGGGCGTCCGTTAACCTGGTTTCCGGATGATAACTTTAGTTAGAGTGAACCAAATTTAATAAAATTTGGTATGTGTGTTTATTAGCCGAAAAGTAAGTTCAAGTTCGAATTTGGGTTCCACCCGCCAATTTTCACCGGAGTTATTTCACCCTTATTTGACGTTTTTTGACTTAGAAAATCCTTGAAATTTGTTGTCCGGATGATAACTTTAGTATAGTTTTTCAGAATGAATCCAAATTTGGTATATTACTTTCTCCCACCAAAACACAGGTCAAGTTCGAACTTGGGTTCTGTCCGACCATTTTTGGCAGAGTTATGCCCCTTTTTCGACTCATAAAATTCAGTTTTTCTTATGTTTTTTGGTTTCCGGATGATAACTCGATTTTGGAATGTTTATACGCAAAACCCGTTTTTTTGTGGATTACATATATCGAAATACAGCTCAAGTTTCACCGGAGTTATGCCCCTTATTTGACGTAATTCCAGATGATAACTTTAGTTACCGGTAGAGTGAACCGATTTCAATCAAATTTGGTATGTGGGTTTATTAGGAGAAAAGACAGCTCAAGTTCAAATTTGGGTTCCGTCCGCCAATTTTCACCGGAGTTATGGCCCTTATTTGACGTAATTTGACTTAGAAAATCCCAAATTTTTTTGTCCGGATGATAACTTTACTAGAGCTTATCGGATTCAATGATAATTTGGTATATATTACTTTCTCCCACCAAAACACAGGTCAAGTTCAAATTTGGGTTCCATCCGCCAATTTTCCCCAGAGAGGGCGTATTTTGCACGCCCAGCGTAGCTCTTGTTACAAATAGTATATCCAAATTTACAACACACACCGTCATTCTTACATATGAATTAAATGCAGTGACTCTCGATGGAGAAATCGTTTTCGTTAGTTTATCGCCGATAGATGCATCCCGAATCGAGTAGTAAATATTTACAATTGAGCGTAGTTCTGACAATGTTTTCTAGGGAGTGGTACAGTCGATTTGCTTTAAAATAGAATGTTACATTCCTCCAGTTGTCATAGCACCTGAAAACTAACTTGTCAGTTTCACACACCCGAACAAGTACTACCGGTAGTACATAATATGTCTTTAATGTTCTAATACTGCTATTGCTTTATTGAATTGCTTGAATATAATCTCTACATTTTCTTTCATTTTTTAGATATCAACACAAGAACTGTGGCCAGTAAATGATTCATTGTCATAATGGATTCAAAAAGGATGTATGATGATTTTATAGTCAATCTAAATAATGTAACAAAAATCAAAACAAGGCATCATAAGATTAGAGAAATGTATGATGTAGAAGTTATCTTTGGTGACATTGCTGAAGAAAAACAATGGATACAGGTACGAGGTGGTCAAGGAGACCGGAAAAATGCTAAGGTTAGTGGCTATTGCTTAGGTGGAACAAAATTGTACCTGTTTACGGTAACCCGACCACCCCTCCAAAAATGGGCCGCCTCCTCACGATTTTATTGTTTTTTTTATGTGTACCCATACCATGTATGGTACCGTACACATAATGCCGACGTCCGGATCAACCATCCGTCGTTCGTCCTTCCGTCTGTCTGTCCGTAGACATTTGCTATCCGATTCGATTACTCAAGTATTTTTTATCGGATCCTGTTCAAATTTTATGTGCATGTTTATGATGACACACCCCTCACCTGTATAGTTTTTGGTATCGATCGGTTGATCAGTTTAGAAATGATTAACACTTTCCATCCATACCTGGTCATTATCTATCCGATACCATAACTCATGTATTTTTTGTCCGATTGTGTTCATATTTTATATGCAGGTTTATGATGACACATGGCTCACCTGTATATTTTTTGGTATAGATTGGTTGATCGGATTAGAAATAATTAACCCTTTCACACACATAGCAATAAGTCAAATATGTTTCTTCTGATTTACCTCATATTTCTTACAAAGGTTTTCCTTAGCACACTCTTCATCTGTATGGATTTTGGTTTCGATTAATTAACCCTTATACCGGTACTCTTGAACCAGGATTATTAACGAACACTCTATTTGATAGTTTTATACATTAATTAGGTGTGATGTCCTATATGAAGATTTTATTGCAATTGTCATGTGAATATCCAATATGCAATGTTGAGAGTACATTTGTTATACATATACCTGTAAGTCGAAAGCGATTTTAAAAGCTATATGGTGGAGTGGTGGACAACTCTATTAGAAATATAATGATAACATTCCCTCTTGCTTGTCCAGGCAGACAAACACCACTGGCAATAATTTTTTATCAAAAAATGATGATGGAGCTTGCTATACTCAGAGAAGCCTGTCAGAATCTGGGTTCTGCAGTGTTGGTTTATTTTTATAAAGTCTCACAGTCCAATTTGATATGCTATTCATTAGAGGAAATGTCTTATTTTGAAATTCCCTCAATTGCATTTGCATTGCAGTATAATATTAACAGTGCGGGTATTCTTGAGACTGACTTATTGTATGTGTTTCTAAATCCAATGACATGCTTTTTATGTGTACCCATACCTTAGTATGGTACACATAGTGTCGATGTCCAGATTGACCACTCGTCGTTTGTTTCTCAGGCCAAAATACAGAACGAGTTGAAATATGGGTTTCATCCGACTTTTCATCAAAACATTTTTTATCTGATTGGAACCAAATTTGTTATGTGAGTTTCTCAACCCAAAATACTTATAGAGTTTAAGTATGGGTTTGATCTGATTTATTTTAAAGGAGTTATGACCCTTTTTCGAAAATAAGATTTAAAAAAATAAAATCCGATGCTATAACTGAAGTATTTTTTGTCCAATTGTGTTCATATTTGATACATAGGTTTATGATGACACACCCCTCACCTGTATAGTTTTTGGTATTGATTGGTTGATCGGATTAGAAAATAATTATCCCTTCACACACATGCTATCCAATACAATAAGTTGAACATATTTCTTCTGATCTGCCTCATATTTCTTACCTAGGTTTTTCTTAGCATGTTCTTCATCTTTATGGTTTTTGGTATTGTTTAATTAACCCTTTTCATTCTTATGTTTACTTAGAATTCACCCAAGCTGCTATGACTCAAACATTTTTCATCTGATCAACACCAAATTTGGTATATGAATTTCTCACCCCTAAATACAGATCGAGTTTGAATATGGGTTTGATCCGATATATTTTAACAGAGTTATTGTCCTTTATAATTCGAGTAATTAATACCTGCTTGCTGCTGTGAATTTGAAGAGAACATATCACACAGACCATGTGTTATTGAAATGAGTTATTTATTGCTATGGACATTAGATACTACATGCTAAGTCTGACAGTGGTGGCTGGCAGGCTTTGTTTATCATATGTCAAACTGTGATTGATGACTCTCTGGTCCAGTTCTGTTTTCTGTTTGGGTAAGATTAACCCCATACTATCCGATTTGATAACTCAAATAATTCCATTGATTATGTTTATAGTTCTTGGCATAGTTTAAGATAACACACCTCTAACCTGCATAGTGAGGGTCATTTAGTTTATTTGCTTAAAAATATTAACATCCTCCACCAATCCTGTTGACACAATGTGATAATTACAGTAAATATTTTTCACAGGATCACTATATAAAGCGTGAATTGTTGAAACTTTTGCACTCACGAAAAGGTTGGTGTAAGGATTTATAAAAATAGCTAATCGCTATCGCCAAGGTATGGGTTAAACATCTGCCGATCGTGATCGGCCTCTCGTTTTAATTTTCTTCGGACTCATTTAAAAAAAAATATTAAATATTCTCCCAACTTTACTTTATTAACCCTTTCTATTCTAAAGCATCATTCATGAGTAGTTATCCCATAGGAAATGTTCAGATAATGAGTTCAACAAACGTGGAACTTATTATCTGAACATTTCTCTCAATAAATACGACTCCTTCTGTACTTTTATTATCTGTCGCCTGATTATTTTACCAGTATCTACACATCCTTGAAAAACAGTAATAGACCATTCCAATGTACACTTATTATGCCCCCGACCCTCCACAGGAGGATTCTGGGGTATATAGTGGAGACCTGTCCATCCTTCCTTCCATCTGTCCGTAACAAACATTTCACAATACAGCTCAAGTATCGATAGTCCTATTTGGATGTCCTTTGGTATGCCAGTAGACCAGCATTGTGGGAAGGATGTTTGAATTGGAAATTTGTGAATTTCATGTCCTAAAGAATATTTCAGCTTGTAATTCGGGCATTAATTATCAGATTTCGTTGTCCTTTGGCATGGTGATAGCACTTGTTGATGGAAAGGATACCAACATACCACGGTTTTCATCCATTTATTTTTAACAGAGTTACAATCCTTGTTTGACTTGGAAATTTGTGAATTGAGGATTCGGGGGTATATAATGGAGACCTTCGTCAGTCCTTCATATTGCATGTTTTGTCTGCACATTTTTCCCGAGTTATGGCCCTTTGCCAGAGTTATGACCCGGGGTTTGTTTTGTCCACACTTATTTCCGGAGTTAATGCCCTTTACCAGAGTTATGAACCAGAGTTAAACTGAAAGAAATGCGCCACTATTACTTCATTTTCTCTCTAAATAAGCCAATATTGAGCATACAGTCGCGGGGCATTGGTCCACACTTGGCGTTGCCCTTGTTAACTTTTTTGGGAGAATCTATTTAGTAGTTAACCCTTTACCCAACAGAACGGCCCTGTGCCAATGCATTCTCTTATATATGCGAGTCGACCATAGGTCGCCTCGCATATATAAGAGAATGCATTGGCTCAACACATTAAAAATTATAAAATTGTTAAAGAATGTAAGAAAAAATGGTAAAAAGTGTTAAAAAAAGATTTTTTTTAGGCCAATGCATTCTCTTATATATGCGAGGCGACCTATGGTCGACTCGCATATATAAGAGAATGCATTGGCACAGGGCATAACTGTAACTATCACAATGTGGTCAAGGAGCCGGTTCCAATGATATCCATATTTGTATGGTTCTATTGAGACAGACTGAAGATATTTTAGGCTGTTGAAGCTTTATTTGGCCGGTTTTGGCCGGTTTGTTGGGTAAAGGGTTAACCAAGTTCCATGTCTGGGTCACCTTTTCACATGTAATCCAATAAGAGTGGCATTATTTGTTTTGTCCCCCTAGTCTGGGTGTATATTTTCATGGAATGTGTACTCATACCATAGTGTGGTATGCATAGTGTCACAGTTTGTCATCCATGGTTAGCCTTCCTGGCAACTGTACTCCAGCCTTTTTATAAAAATGATATATGTCTGGCAATAACTCAACAACCATTCGTTTAATATTTACTCCCACGGCTTCATGAAAATATTTTTTTATTTCTTTTGAAATTTCATGGGTTAGAGTGAATCTAAACATATTTTGAAGTAATTTTTTATCAGACATTCCTGCTTTGATAACTACCTCAGAGTGAATATAATTTTGCTTTAGATGGCTGACCTGTCAAAAAGGAACTGAGATACAGATTTAACACTTTTCCTTTCAATGAATTCACTTAACCCTTTACCCAACAAACCGGCCAAAAACGGCCAAATAAAGCTGCAACAGCCTAAATTATCTTGGGTCTGTCTCAATAAAACCATACAAATATGGATATCATTGGAACCGGCTCATTGACCACATTGTGATGGTTACAGTTATGCCCTGTGCCAATGCATTCTCTTATATATGCGAGTCAACCATAGGTCGCCTCGCATATATAAGAGAATGCATTGACCTATGGTCGACTCGCATATATAAGAGAATGCATTGGCACAGGGCCGTTCTGTTGGGTAAAGGGTTAAACTCCTAAAACTGATCCTTGGGATTTGCTAGACTTATTGACGTGTGAAAAGTCCTTGGTTGGTATTGGTTGAAATAGGGACATAGATGTGACATCTACCAATTCCCCTACCTTTCCCCCCCAAGAGAAATTGCTGTTGAATTTAAGTTTGGTACCCATATATAGATTCCAATATATTATAATTGTTTTGATATATTGTCAGTTAGATTTTATTGTCTTATGTATATATACATATAGGCTCTCAAACATTTTCGACTATATAATGGGGTTGATATCAATCTTGTTGATAACATCCAGGAAGAATTATCAGTGGTGCCATGCTGATCAACCCTTCCTTAAATTTGTTGCTTCATTTTGGGAACACAGTATCAATTGACATGGTTTAAAGGGATACAAAGTACTCACAGTGGGTAAATAAATAAATAAAATGAAAATGAAAAAATAAAAAAGGTTTTTAAATGCATCACCACTGAGATTAACATGAAAAAATAGATTTTGTTCTCTTATTTTTAATATTGATAACTCCTCAATGATGAGATTTTACATGTTGAAACCACTGTTATGTAAACATTACTACTGCAAACATCACCAATTGAAATTGCAAATCAAATGTCTTAGTTGACAATCTGTGTTTTTTGGAATAGTATTCATTGAATCTCTGACCTTTTGTAATATACATGTAATAGTCTGTGATTTTATCAGAAGTTGTTCAACTGTTTATTGATAAAATGGCTGGCAGTGTAAGAGTATTGTTTACATAACAAAGGTTTTAACATGTGTCATCTTAGGTCATGCCATGAATCTCTACTCTGGCTGATGCCTGTAAAGATCATATTCCACCAGTAGAAAACCTTGGAACTTTTTGAAGTTTTGACAGGGAACTTTCTAAAGTGGAATATATTTCTTAATTACTACTTGTTCCTTAATAATGTACTTCACTGTAGGTGAAGGTCCCAAATCGAAATTGCATGCTTTTCTGCAACTTTTGTGAGCCGATATCACAATAAATATTCAATTAATTACCCATGAGAAATTTCATAAATGCAAGAAACACAAAGCATAATTGCTCACAACGTCACTTAAATCGTGAAATATTCGAGTTGGCACCTTCACCTACATTGAAGTACATTATTAAGAAAAGATAATAACAAAGAAATATATTCCCTGTGTTATTTTTTCGATTTTATAAGGTTCCCTATCAAAACATCAACAAGTTCCCAGGTTTTGTAATGGTGCAATATGATCTCTATGGACGTCAGCCAGAGTAAAGCTCCATGGCATGATCTAGTGTCATTGGACAGTTATTAATAATAATAAAAGGTCAGCCGACCACAGTGTCCCCCAAAAATGTGGCAAGTCGATGCCGCTTTGTTAAAGAAATTAAAACAAATGTCAAAATTTTCTGAGTCGAAAAGGGTTAATAACTCCGTAAAAAAAAAAAAAATCGTCATCTATATACATGTTAAACATTTCCAATATGTGGGTAACAATACTCTGAAGTTTCAAATATCTACAATCAAAACTGTAGGAGGAGTTGATTACACCGTAAAAAAATTCCGTCATCTATATACATGTTGCACATCTTCAATATATGGGCAACAATATTCTGAAGTTTAAAATCTCTAGGATGAAATCTGTAGGAGGAGTTGATTTAATACACACCATGAAGGTACCCTCATACTGAAAATTATAAAAAATGTTTAAATGAAGTTTCAAATCTCGGGGATGAAATCTGAGGAGATGATTATACCATAAAGGTACTCAAAAGGGAGGGTACCTTCATGTTGTAATCAACTCCTACAGTTTTGATCGTAGATATTTGAAACTTCAGAGTATTGTTACCCACATATTGGAGATGTGCAACATGTATATAGATGACGGACAAATATTTTTTTTACAGAGTTATTAACCCTTTTCGACTTAGAATTTTTTTTTTTTTATTTCTTTAACAAAGCGGCATCGACTTGCCACGTTGTCGGGGGGACACTGTGGACGGCTGACCTTTTATTAACAATAAAAATAAGAACAATAGTACGTACATGTACAGTAATACCCCAAATAATCGACTCCTTAACCACAGCAGAATTATGGGTAATTTTTCAGGATTTAGTCGGAAATATGGCTTGTTGCCATTCATCAGAAAGCTCTCACTGCTTTCCGATGAATGGCAACAAGAAATATTTCCGACTAAATCCTGAAAAATTACACATAATTCTGCTGTGGTTAAGGAGTCGATTATTTAAGGCATTACATACATCTCCATGTTTTACTTACATGTAGTGATGATGGTTTTACAAACTTTTATGATTTTTCACATTTTCCCAGTATGAAGCCCTTATGCACCTTTATACTATTATGATAGCAGGCATCATGGCTGCTTCATCATCATATGAAAAATCTGCAATAACCACATACATGACATCCCCCCCTCCCCCACTGTCCCAGGACACCAAGAAGAATAGTATATTTAACATAAAATGTTCATTCTGACCTAAAATCATTTGCCAACAAATGATTTTTAGTGAGAATATAACCAAGTTGACAGATGATAATGGTGCTATTTGCTGGTCTTTAGGGTGACACTCCACATTTCCTGCAGGGATGGCTGCAGGAATAAGTGGTGCATCAATTCATTGAACAATAACTCAAATGTGAACTCACAAGACAGACACACTGTATACTGCCTGGGTTGAGCATATACTGGGCTTTAAGATTCTGATACATAATTATCATAATGGGGGTAGCAAGAGTTATGCCCCTTGCTACTATGCCAGCTAAATTAAATTTTGATGCAAAAATGGCCAAAATAAGCAATTTTGGTCCCATGGGACAAGATTTTTCAGAGCATAGCTGCCTATGTTGTCTGAAAGAATACTGTTTCCTCACAATAATATCAAAAAAGTTCAAACTTCTCACCACTGGGATTTTCAAAAAACTTATGCAGATGGCAAATTTTAGGTGCTAAAAAGTCCATCCAGTGTCTGGAGTCACTGTTTCGTGGAAATCGCTACTACTTGACACTGGTGGGGCCAATGTCACATGAAACAATATTTTTCAAAACTCAAAGACATCCTCTAAAAATAGCAAATTATTAACTGACCTTCTCTCAATAAACATGCCACACCCATGGTGTCAGAAAACACTGGTATTCTAAGAAATTTACCACTACTTATCATTCAAAACTGTGGAGTGTCACCACAGTTATTGAAAAATTTATAGGCATGTTTAGGATCACCTCTAGATCGGAGCTATAAAATTTGAATAATTTTTCATCTTGGATTTTGCTCTTTACTTGACAAATTCCTTCGTCACACCATGCAATCATCATTTCCCATCCGATTTATCCCAAACTTCATACGGCTCTCCGGGCTGACCTCTAATATTATTTGAACTTTCTGCGTTTCTTATTGCTCTACTGACTGTAATGTATGACATTATCCCCTCTCCAAGTTGAATTACAGTATTATTGACACTTTCATTAAGTTTCCATCTGTGTTACATTTAAGGTATTTTCTAGGCCAAAAATTTTCATTTTGAAGGAAGAGTCTGTTTCTATTAGGCCTCGGCCTCCAATTTTCCTTGACATGTATACATGTAGGCTTACCATGATTATTTGACTAATCGACTTTCTGTCGACACGTGCATTAGGCCAAAAAAAAAGACGTCTCTGTTTCCGATAACATGGGGAAAATTTTCCAGGCAGGGTTTTTTTTACACTTTTTTTTTTTAACCAGCCATTTGAAAGTGATAAAATAGTGTAGTACACCCTTTTAACATGTATCATAACTTGGCATACTTTTATACATGTTAACTGGTAATATATTATGCAGCTTGCTGGACTATTAGGTCATGTATTAGGTATTAAAGATATTCTCTGAAAATAAAGTTTTTGAGACAACTTCCAATTGAATGTATATTATGGCTACTAGTATGTGCTCCAGTGTGAAGATTCAAGGTATTAGGCTATGGCCATGGGTTTAGAGTTATTCCTCTTACATAGCCATGCACTACAAGCCCACAATGCAACAGTATCATCTGATACCTTTATTATCAAATTACATGTGGCTAGAAAAATGTTACTGACTGTTCTTGGATATGCAGGAGTAAACATGTTTTGTTCCAATCTTCCCCTGAATATCTCTGGTGTAGATTGGGCCTGAGGTTACACATTTTATGCCATTCTATTCATCACTGCCGACGCAATTTTCCAGGTGTTGGTTTTGACAGAGGGATCGTTTTATGGAATAAATACTTGCCATTTCAATAAAACCTATTGTATTTTCATCCCCTCTTATTTTATTTCGTAACGACTTATTCAAACCAGATACCATTAGGATTCCAATCCAGCGTGTCCCTTTAAATCGCAATATATAAATAGATTCACTTTTTATGTTTACCCATACGATGTATGGTAAACATAGTGTCGTTGTCCGGATTGACCACTCGTCATCCGTCCGTCTGTCCGTCCGTCTGTCCGTCCGTAGACACTTTACGTGTAATGCGATAACTCAAACATTTTTTACCTGATCAAAACCAAATTTTGTATATGGGGTTTTCAAAATACAGATCGAGTTCGAATATGGAACCAAATTTGGTATGTGAGTTTATCGGCCAAAAATACAGATCGAGTTCGAATATGGGTTTGATCCGACGTTTTATTACGGAGTTATGGCCCTTTTTCGACTTAGAATTCATGAATTCTGCCATAACTCAAACATTTTTTATCTTATCGGAACCAAATTTGGTATGTGAGTTTCTCGGCCCAAAATACAGATCGAGTTCGAATATGGGTTTGATCGGAGTTTTTTTTTACGGAGTTATGTCCCTTTTTCGACTTAGAATTCATGAATTCTGCCACAACTCAAACATTTTTTATCTGATTGGAACCAAATTTGGTGTATGAGTTTCTCTGACCAACATACAGATTGAGTTCGAATATGGGTTTGATCGGATTTTTTTAAATGGAGTTATGGTCCTTTGACATATGATTCACACATACATGTACTTCGATAAATCAACCATTTTTCATCTGATAGGAACCAAATTTGGTATGTGAGTTTCTCAACTCAAAATACAGAACGAGTTTGAATATGGGTTAGATCCAATTTGTTATACCAGAGATATGGCCCTTTTTAAACTAAGAATTATCCAGATTATAACCCAAGTAACTTACAATTAATGAATACCTGCTTCTCTGTGAGCAAGATAAAAGACAATATAGTTTATTGCTTTGAGAGTTATTTATAGCCCTCATATGTTAGCTCTGTATAAGAGACACAGTTAGTGAATTATTGGATAAATTGATTTAGCTATCTTTTTAACCACAACTTAGCCATGTGAATTTATTTAACTAGACCAATGGAGCTCTCTAAGTCCTTGGATGATGGGACTACATTGGATCAAACAGGGCAGAGATAGGTGATTTAACCCCTTTTACCCATTCCATGTCTTTTAACCTTTTCCATTAAATAAATAATTATATTATTTTGATATCTCACATGGCAATTTGCAATAACATGAATAGAACTGCTCACACTATGATAGTGGTGACAGGCTCTAGAGTTTAAATGTTATATTAACCCTTCTATATTGACTCATACATTCCAATAATTTGTGTTATTACTGGTTATTATGTACATTTGTCATATACTACTTTAGATCATAACAGTATACTCTATAATTCAACATTAAAAGATTATGATTCTGATCTTAACAATTTACTATCGCTAAGGGATGGGTTAAACATCTGCCGATCGTGATCGGCCTCTCGTTATGCGCATGTGCAACGAAACTTCGGGATTCTAACTCTCGTGGAACGAGATCCCACGTGCTATTCCATCTTCAATTTCGGTGTCCGCCAGAAACATCGCAATTTGACTTGCTCCGTTATTTGAAACGGAATTAGTGTTTTTAACACGCTATTATTAAAGCAATGGAACTAAATCCGAACTGCTTGAAACGTGACAATAATGAACGAACGTTCGCGACAGTTCATCGCCACAGCATACTTCAGATTTGAACAATGCAATTCTGAGTTTATTTCACTTCACTTCCGGCTTCAGAATCAGAGTTGAAACGTGTTTTTAAAAGAATTAACGACCGTTTCACAACAGTTAATTATCACAGCAATCTTCCGATTGAAACATGAAATCTCACCTCGGAGATGAGATGAACACGAGTCCTGACTCAATCGGGGAAGACCTGGTATATGAGTACGACTCTCACTGGCAGATATCTGATGAAATGACGATTCTGACTCTGAAGTTTGATACAATTTCTTTTGCATTTTTTGCAAGTCCCATAACTTCTATCGGAGTACTAACGAGATTACCTCACACAGGGAAGGACCAGGACCTGAGGACTCTTGTCATCTTCTTAGTGTATAAATCATCACCATATTTATCGACAGATGATTCCCTAGTTGTATTATATGGTACAACTGTCGGAGGATAATGCAGACACTGAAATATTGTCCAAATGTACCAATCTGTCATGATACAGGAAAGCACGAAACTAATTTCCAATCATTACGTGCATACAGAGTTTTGAGGCATTCATGTAGACCTGATCAAAACTACTATTTCTGTGACTTCGTCCAATGACAATTCTGTTGCATTTAATTTCCCGCGCATGGGTCATGACACAGAAGATTTTCGGACAGTGCCGTACTCTCAATCGTTTGAAGAGAATGGGGTACTTCTATAACTTTATAGATATTGTTCGGTTGAGCTGATGACTTTCGACACGGAAAATTCACAATAGAACCGGTTACGTCCCTATCAACTGGGTTTTACCGTCCACGGTTCCCAGTAAAACAAAATGGACCGATACATTGTACGTCTAGTATAATGAACCATAAATATATAGTTCACTGTTCACCATTTCGAACTGGACACCTGATCAGAGGTGCTGCAACATTTAGACCAGAATGATTAATTTTGGGGTCATTCGGTAAAAAAACATGGCTGCCAGTGGCCATCTTGCATTTCAAAATTCAATCCATTAGCACGAGCTACAGGCGTACTGTTTGTCTGATCGTCATGAAATTAGTCATGGTTGTTAATATTGACATGTAGATGGGAACGAGTAATTTTGGGGTCATTCGGCCCAAAAATATGGCCGCCAGCAGCCATCTTGGATTTTACTCTTTGTATGACAAAATTCTTTAGCACGGGCTACAGGTCGTACTTTTAGTCTGATCATCATAAAATTTGTCAAGAATGTTAATAATGACATGTAGATGGGAACGAGTCATTTTGGGGTCATTCGGCCAAAAAACATGGCCGCCAGCAGGCATCTTTGATTTCACTCTTTGTATGACTAAATCCTTTAGCACGGGCTACAGGTTGTACCTTTAGTCCGATCATCATAAAATTTCTCATGGCAGTTGAAATTGGAATGTAGATGGGAACGAGTCATTTTGGGGTCATTCGGACAAAAAACATGGCCGCCAGTGGCCATCTTGCATTTCAAAATTCAATCCATTAGCACGGGCTACAGGGCGTACTGTTTGTCTGATCGTCATGAAATTTGTCATGGATGTTAATATTGACATGTAGATGGGAATGAGTAATTTTGGGGTCATTCGGCCCAAAAACATGGCCGCCAGCAGCCATCTTGGATTTTACTCTTTGTATGACTAAATTCTTTAGCACGGGCTACAGGTCGTACCTTTAGTCTGATCATCATCAAATTTGTCATGGATGTTAATATTGACATGTAGATGGGAACGAGTAATCTTGGTGTCATTTGGCCGAAAAACATGGCCGCCAGCAGCCATCTTGGATTTTACTCTTTGTATGACTAAATCCTTTAGCACGGATACAGGTCGTACCTTTAGTCTGATCATCATAAAATTTGTCATGAATGTTGATAATAACATGTAGATGGGAACTAGTCATTTTGGGGTCGTTCGGTCAAAAAACATGGCCGCCAGCAGGCATCTTTGATTTTACTCTTTGTATGACTAAATCCTTTAGCACGGGCTACAGGTCGTACCATTAGTCCGATCATCATAAAATTTGTCATGGCTGTTGAAATTGGAATGTAGATGGGAACGAGTCATTTTGGGGTCATTCGAACAAAAAACAATGGCCGCCAGCAGCCATCTTGGATTTCAAAATTCAATCCATTAGCACGGGCCACAGGTTGTACTGTTCGTCTGATCATCATGAAATTTGTCATGGATGTTAATATTGACATGTAGATGGGAACGAGTATTTTTGGGGTCATTCGGCCAAAAAACATGGCGGCCAGCAGCCATCTTGGATTTTACTCTTTGTATGACTAAATTCTTTAGCACGGGCTACAGGTCGTACCTTTAGTCTGAACATCATCAAATTTGTCATAGATGTTAATATTGACATGTAGATGGGAACGAGTAATTTTGGGGTCATTCGGCCAAAAAACATGGCCGCCAGCAGCCATCTTGGATTTTACTCTTTGTATGACTAAATCCTTTAGCACGGGCTACAGGCCGTACCTTTAGTCTGATCATCATAAAATTTGTCATGGCTGTTGAAATTGGAATGTAGATGGGAACGAGTCATTTTGGGGTCATTTGGACAAAAAACATGGCCGCCAGCGGCCATCTTGGATTTCAAAATTTAATCCATTAGCATGGGCCACAGGTCGTACTGTTCGTCTGATCATTATAAAATTTGTCATGGATGTTAACAATGACATGTAGATGGGAACGAGTAATTTTGGGGTCATTCGGCCAAAAAACATGGTCGCCAGCAGCCATCTTGGATTTTACTCTTTGTATGGCTAAATCCTTTAGCACGGGCTACAGGTTGTACCTTTAGTCTGATAATCATAAAATTTGTCATGAATGTTAATAATGACATGTAGATGGGAACGAGTCATTTTGGGGTCATTCGGCCGAAAAACATGGCCGCCAGCAGCCATCTTTGATTTTACTCTTTGTATGACTAAATCCTTTAGCACGGGCTATAGGTCGTACCTTTAGTCTGATCATCATAAAATTTGTCATGGCTGTTGAAATTGGAATGTAAATGGGAACGAGTCATTTTGGGGTCATTCGGACAAAAAACATGGCCGCCAGTGGCCATCTTGGATTTCAAAATTTAACCCATTTGCATGGGCCACAGGTCGTACTGTTTGTCTGATCATCATGAAATTTGTCATGGTTGTTAATATTGACATGTAGATGGGAACGAGTAATTTTGGGGTCATTTGGCCAAAATACATGGCCGCCAGCAGCCATCTTGGATTTTACTCTTTGTATGACTAAATTCTTTAGCATGGGCTACAGGTCGTACCTTTAGTCTGATCGTCATAAAATTTGTCATGAATGTTAATAATGACATGTTGATGGGATACAATCATTTTGGGGTCATTCGGCCGAAAACATGGCCGCCAGCAGCCATCTTGGATTTAACTTTTCTCTTCATGTCTATAACCTAGTATTAGACATTCAACTTTCCACATTCCTAATCGCTCCATTGACTGTAATACATTAAATTATTCCCTTTCCAAGTTTAGCTACAGTGTCATTGACACTTTCATTTTTAGCCTTAGTCGACGGTTATTTACTATGCACCAATGTCATACATGGAAGTAACAGTTAACAGTATATGCAACACAATGTACCACCCAACATCCCGTTCTCTCATCAGTGTCGTAACTTCTTATATGGCTTCCTTTGCCTTTGATGTCGCAGCCGACATCTGGCGATCATCTTCAAAGAATTCTGTGTGACATATTCTCACAATCCTTTGCCTTTGATGTCGGCGCTGACACAACTATTTGTTAAAAATGTCCAGGTTATACATGGCAGTAATTGTGACTGCATTCCCGTCGCCCCCACAATTGTGACTGCATTCCCGTCGCCCCCACAAAAGCTCAAATATCTGCACTGTCTACCTATATTCTCATTAATTCGTGCATTCTCTTATATATGTGAGTCTATCTGTGGCTTACAAGATCAAGGTAAATATTTTTAGACAATGTATTCTCTTATATATGTGAGGCTCCCTATATAAGAGAATGCATTGGCACAGGGTTGTCGTAAAATTTCAGGAAGCTCCAGCCATAGAAGTGAACAGTGAGCAAAGCATTTTCCAAATAGGAATGACTTGTTTGATATTTATAAGCCTAGTTTCTATAGGTATGGTTTCTTCTAACAAATGTTTCAATGGTACAATATTGATTTTAGTTAAATGTTATAATAGTGATTTTAAAGGTACTCAACCCGATAAAACTCCTCTCAATTACTATTTCAATGGCTTCGGGGGTCAAAAATATTTGATTCGAGTCGAGGAAGTCACCCATCAAAGCTCAGATTTGTTAGATATCGATTTTAGAAATCTATTATTTTTCATTATCGGGAATACTATCTGGCCCAGCACTCAGTCAAAATTGCGTAAAAATTACCACTTGATTTTAGAGTTATTCATCCTTGTCTGTTTGAATAGATTTGGAGTACACATCCAGAGCAGATTACGGCAGTTATTGGTACTCATCTCGAGAACATAACAAATTTGAAAAATCAATATCTAATAACTCTGAGCTTTGTTTGATGGGTTCCTCGACTCGAATCAAATATTTTTTACCCCCAAAGCCAAAGAAATAGTAATATAGGACCCTCTGATCGGATTGTTGTTGTTGGAATCTGTTGAGATGGGGACCCTCTTTACGGGTTGAGTACCTTTAACTCTTTCCTTATTGTATGCCATATGAATAGTCTATTACTCATTTTGAGGTGTGATTTGATAATACAAGCACAGAATATAACGGATTGCTATTCAGTGATTCAAGGAATGTTGAGATAGTAAGTTCAATAAATATTCCCTCCAGTGAACCACTGGTCAATGAGTATACAGTCATCAAAGAGGTTGAATTGGGCTTTGTAATAAGATATAATGTCACTTTTGTAACTTGATGTGGGAACAGAAACATTTGACCCAGATACAACCAGACCCGATCAACTCTTGACAGCCTGACCCGGGACAGCCCAACCAATGGACAACTCAACCAAATTTTTTTTTTGAGAATCAATCATGTTTTGTGCAGAAAACAATGAGATCGAACCTATGAGCCCATCATTCAATGGAGATTTTATGCTTAGATATTGACTTTCTAAAAGGCCAGTTTTATCGTATTTTTTTTTTCAAAAACATTTTTACCTTTGGTCGGTCGCAAAAAAAGTAAAAAGATCACTCATGATGAATAGTGTTCATGATTTTGTTATCCATTAACAGTGAATATTGGATATAGCATAGAGATTAATTGTGCTCTCAATGGTGGGTCTACTGAAAATTGGGGACACATACATGTAGTGAATTTGTCACTCAAAATACATATAAACCAAAAAAAGTTATTTCTTTGGGTTCTAACAAGTAAGATATATTTTTCTTAAACAGAAAACTCTCCAAACATAATTTTTAAATAGACCAAAATTATTTACTCAAAACCTGGGGCACCCGACCCAAAAATTGGGATAACCTGGCCCAAAATACCCCGGGTCTGGTTGTCCCTGGGTCAGGTGGTCACACTTTCCTTGAGGTTGAGGTTTCTTCTTTCTGATTTCAGGAGTATATTATAGCTCTGTCTCATCCAGAGGAGGTTTATAAATATCAGTATCCACCAATTCTTGATGTTGAGCTCGGCGATGGTGAACTTTTGCAGGAAATTGAAAAACAGAGTAACGCGGTGATAGTTAGGTGCGCTAATGTTAGTCAGTTAGAAATTCATGGCACTTCCGTGGCAGTCACGATAGCATGGTCGAGAATAGATATGCTAATAAAAAGTGTCCGAGGAAAAGGGCAGCCTGACACCGGTGGCAAGACTTCCCCCACAGATGGGGCAGTATTGGAGGCGCGATTTGACGACAAACTCCAGAGGGCGTTCTCGAGATACAGTGATGGAAGTACAAGCATGGATGATTATCGCAGCATTCCAAGTTCTGTAAAAGGCGCAATTCTCAAAACGATGAATACTGATAATGATGATATTGAGGATGATGACCTATTTGGAGGTAAAGATGGTAAGCCATCTTATCCTGTTCCCATATTCTTCTGTGGTACTGACAACCAGAAAAAAGACCATATCACACAAGAAGTTGGCGGTCTAAAAATACATGCTTCACAGGGAGGTAATTCTAAATTTCAAAATAAGAGCAGTAAGCATAGTTACTTAGCAGAAGTCGGCTTAGGCTCTGGTTATGAGGAGAGTGATATTGAGAAAGCTATGTTTGTTGCAACTGATCAGACCTCACCTGTTGAGTTTCTGAAAATTTTATCAGAAATGTCTTCTCGTAATAAACACGAGGTCGCGGTTAAACGAGATTTACCAGATATTTATAAACATAAATTCTTAGAGGACGATCAGGATCTTCCATTGGAGCAAATGAAGCAGAAAAATATGGATAGACAGAAGGTACTTTTAGCTGCAATTGATGATAAAAAGAAGGAAAGTGATAGTGATGAAAAATGTGCCGCCAGGGTCATTAAGCCTAAAAAGAAAAACAAAACGAAAAATAAATCAAAGACTAAATCTGGTGAAAATTTCAGCAGAGATACTCCCAAAATGCTGGTCACTGGAAAGCAAGAGTCACCTCTTGATAAAGTCATGCTGGATGTAACGGATGATGATGATGATGATGACGTAATTATTGAGGATGAACAATTGATGATATTTGATGAATTCAATGTATTAAAGGATGCTATTGAGTCGGCTGAACCTCCAGAAATTTTTTACGGTTCACCGAGCAGTTCTTATGCTTACAACAGGAACCGGATAGCTTCCGCAGATTCACATATTCCTTCCATTTCCCAGTATAAAAATGATCCCGAGCAGACTAAAATCGTTCAACTCCATCATGGGAATTCTGATTTAACAGGAACTAGTCCGAAGTCCCGACAAACTACAAGTCGCAAGGACAGACAATTTATGAGCAGTCCTAGTCGTAAAGTTGCTACTATTCCGCCGACAGTTTTGATGAATGAGCGTGTTCCTACCCTTCACCAGACTCCATCACACCACCAGGAATGCGATTTGAGATACGTGGTCATTGATGGAAGCAATATTGCTATGACGTAAGTGTGATCAATTAAATTTTTGGTTGAGCTTTTTCAAAAATTCTATCAAAAGTTTGGCGAGGTCGGTTCGCGGGCAGGTGTCTACAGATTGGTGATAGCACAATAACTTGAATGGATATCAACTGATTTTGTTAATATTCGGTATATGAGACTTGCTCAACAATATATATTTGAAAACCGGCCAGGTCCATTTATTTTGGGCAGAGTTATGGTCCTAAATTAGTTCATTCTAATCCAGGAAAATCAAGTTCTCGATCTGATTATTTGGAATAGAATGCCTTAAAATGAGTAGCAGGTGTTCATTTGAAGATCCGACATTGCAGAAAATGTTAACAGAAAATCGCAATAAATAATAATATTTCTTCTGATTTTAACGTTGCCTTCAATGGATATCACTGACCTGTATAACGACCATTGACCTCATTAGGCCTGAAAATATGGTGCCGGAAATTTGCACAATGAGGTCACCAGAGGGTTCATTTAGTGATGCTAGCCCACACTAAATTCACCCTCTGGGGACCTCATTCTGCTTAGGCCTCATCTTCTTCTCAAAGAAGTATCTTTTTCAGTTTAGTTTATATCCCCGAATTGGCAGATGCCACAATGCATAATTGAGGTACCCAATGGGTGCACATCACCATCTTTACCATCTGGGAAATTAAATCTGGCAGATGAGGCCATGCAGACCTCACCAAGTATGATAACATTTTTCAGACATGGAAATGGACAGGTATTCAGCTGCAAGGGAATCAAACTGTGTGTTGATTTCTTTGCGAAAAGAGGACACAGTGTTACAGCTTTTGTGCCGGCGTGGAGAAAGTACACACCTGGGCTCAGGAACAACATCAAAGATCAACAGATACTGCTTGATTTAAAGGAACAGGGTTTCCTTGTGTTTACTCCATCCAGAAAGGTCAAGGGCAGATTGATAGTCTCATACGATGACAGGTTTGTGGTAGTTTTAATAATTAACCCTTTATTTACTGAATGGATTCTCCCATTCTGTTATATAAGTAAACATTTGAATGGTCTATTATTCATCGGGAGGGATGTGCATGATATATAAGCAGACAACAGAAAATACAAGTGTAGAAGGATTCCAATTCATTGGTGGGAAATATTCAGCTAATAAGTTCAACAAATGGCTTATGGCTGTTTGTTAACCCTTTACCCAACAGAACTGCCCTGTGCCAATGCATTCTCTTATATATGCGAGTCGACCATAGGTCGCCTCGCATATATAAGAGAATGCATTGGCTTAACACATTAAAAATTATAAAATTGTTAAAGAATGTAAGAAAAAATGGTAAAAAGTGTTAAAAAAAGATTTTTTTTTAGGCCAATGCATTCTCTTATATATGCGAGGCGACCTATGGTCGACTCGCATATATAAGAGAATGCATTGGCACAGGGCATAACTGTAACTATCACAATGTGGTCAAGGAGCCGGTTCCAATGATATCCATATTTGTATGGTTCTATTGAGACAGACCGAAGATATTTTAGGCTGTTGAAGCTTTATTTGGGCGGTTTTGGCCGGTTTGTTGGGTAAAGGGTTAAACTTATTATATTAACATTTCCTAAGGGAACTAATCATTAATGAATATATAGTAAAGAAAGTTTAATACTAGACATTTACGTAAACATTTGCATAAACATAAATGTTGCATAACCCGTAACGCAAAAAACTTACATAACCCAGATGTGATTTGTTTACGTTATTGCTAAAATATATAGAGCGTCTTTCTACCAACACTGACAGTGAAAGAAACTAAAAATTATTATTATTTTTGTGCTTTTTTGTTGCTCTACAGTACATAAATTATACTATTTAGCTCACCTGAGACGAAGTCTCCGGTGGAGCTATAGTCATCACTCCTCGTCCGTCACCTTCCGTCTGTCCGTCCATCGCATCGTCCGTCCGTCCATCAAGAATCATTTTCTCCAAAACCGTAAGACCGAATGGGTTCATATTTGGTGTGGATGTTCCCTAGGTGAATCACTCTTTTCCACCTTAGTAATTCTTACAGCGACTTCTTCTCGAATTTCATTGGGCCGAATGGGTTCATATTTGGTACAAAGGGTCCTTGGGGGACTGTGGTTCAGATTTGTTCAATGAGGTGACTGGGTCAAATGTGGGCGGAGCCAGTGACATAACTCCAAAAAAAAAAAAAATTTAATTCAGATTTTTTGAATTTTCAGGGCGACCTTGCTCAATTTAACAAAAAAAATAATATTTTTTACATCTGCAGAGTTATGAAACTTTACTCTTTAATGAAATTATGGAAACATTCCATTACCCACCCCACCCCCTCCCACATGGCCCAGACCCACCCCCACCCTGCCATCAACCAACATCCCTTCCAATCCATATCATCTAATTCCTCTTCTCACCACAGAAGCTGATATATCTGCAAGGACACAGGTCATTAATTTAGATTAGAATAATAGATGTCATCTGGCAAGCTTGAATAAACATAACTGCTAGCAAATTATAAACAAACTGCTGTTCCCAAGGTTAGGTGATGGCTGATGGGAATTCATTTCCCTGGTACTGTGAATGGCTTAGATTTCTTCAAGCCTGGAAATAGTGTGTCTGACATTTGCAGAATGAGGTCTCCCAGAGGGTGAATTTAGTGTTGCTCCCCCATACAGCAGGCTAGCATCACCAAATACACCTCCCAGGGACCTAATTCTGCTTAGACCTCATCTTCTGGGAAGTATCCTAAGTATAAAATTGAAATTTTGTTTTAGTTACTTTTTGACTTTTTCCCACCTGTTCAGTTTCAATGTCCCCCTAATTTGCAGAAGATAAAATGCATAATTTAGGTGCTCAACGGGTGTGCATCACCAACTGTAGAACTTCAATCTGTTCCTAGGTTTTGATTGGCCATTGAGGCCTAATCAGACTTAGGATGAATTCGGTGATGCTCGCCCACCTTGCGGAATAGTGTCATTAAATTCACCTGTTGGGGACCTCATTCTGCAAATGTCAGACACACTAAATTCAGGCGGTTTTGTATTATTTTCTTAACCACCACTTATCCAGATGAAATCATACCCTGATTTTCAAAGATAAATTGGGGGGTATATATTGGATTGAATTTGTCTTCTGTCTGTCAGGCTTCCATCCGTCTGCCTATTGGGATGTCTATCCATCCGTCTATCAATAATTGTTTTCTTCTCCATATTAAAGACCGAATGTGTTTATATATTTCAGTGTGCATGTTCCCTAGGTGTCTCACAATCAGATTTGTTCAAATAAGTTCATCAGATCAAATAGGTGCGAAGCCAGGTCCAATACTCTTTCCCTCCAAAGTAATTCTTAAAACAATATCTTCTCAAGAACCATTGGTCCTATATTAGCTTATATTTGGTATGGAGGGGCCTTGGATGACCGGGGTTCAGATTTGTTCAAATGGGGTCATTTTTAGGAAATGAGGTCCCCAGAGGGTGAATTCGGTAATGCTAGTCCACCTTGCGGAATAGTGTCATTAAATTCACCTGCAAAGGTCGGACACACTAAATACAGACTTGGCTGTTACAATATTATTTTGCTAACCACCACTTGTCCAGGTGAAATCATACCCTGATTTTTCAAAGAAAAATTGGGAGTATATTGGATATTGGGGGGTATATTGATATTACTAGTACTAAATGAATGGATCTCATAGATGGGGATACACATATTTGTTCTAATAGGGGCAGAGATAAGAGATTTAACTCTCCTCTATGCTGTTTGGTACTGGTATAATAATATTGATTTCTAGGCAGCCTGGGTGGGGACAATGTTTGAAGCAATGGGGAGGGAGTGTAGAAGGGTGGAGATTTGACCCACTACTTTGATGAAAATTTAAACAGTTGAAAATTTCATGCCTGATACTACATTAGTTGTAGATTAGATGTTCACACCAAAATTAGGTTAGAATTGTTCTCATAGTTTGGTTAGATTTTCCAACATGTATGTTATTAAACCATCAGTTCATATGTTCCTACTTCAGGTTAAACTTTTGGACCGAATTGGCCACAAATTTTAAATGTTTGGGGGTGTCAGGTTGGTAATTTTCAAACGTTTGAGAACTTGAAGTACTGGTACCAGTTGTAAAATTCAACCCAAGATGGATGTACAAAAGGATTTTTGTGAACTTAGTACTGTGGTATGGTTGTCTTCTTTAAAAGGTAAGAGGTTGGAGATTTGTCAGTGGTGTGCAATTAGAAATTTCAAGGTGAAGAGCCCTGCTCATCGGAGAACTTCCAGCTATGTCCATGTTTAGAACTACTTGTCTTAAGTGATTTTGTCAAGTACTGACTCTTGTAGTCTTCTCAGTCTTTACAGTCTGTTGAGCGACCCACAGTCATTAACTGTCTTGTTGTAGTACAATATCTACATCAGCATTTTCTTTTATATGTATATTGGTCTTTTTCCGACCCAGGTAACAAGTTCACTTTCATTTTAATTTTTCCTCTATGGTACCAGCATTTGTACTGAATCGTGTTCTATTTATAAAATGAGAAAATCCCATAATTTTAACACATCCTGTATCTTGTTTGTGACAATAATTGCATTTTATTTGGTTATTTTTTAACTTTATTTCCTGTGATAAGCATACAAGTCAAATTAGTGAGCACATTCCTGACAAATATAAGAAATGTTTGTGATTATGCTCACAAAAATACTGTGAGACATAACATATTTCACTGACAATGTCAGGTGGTTAAATCCAGGTATCATATAGAAAACATGTTTTCGTTTGGCAAAAGTAAATTTTAGGCCAGTGCGGACGTTACACTAAATCCCAACCAACTAAACTTGTTTCTATCTTTCAGGTATGTGTTACAGTTAGCAGAAGACGAGGAAGGTGTCATCGTATCCAATGACAACTACAGAGATATCATGAACGAAAAGCATACCTGGAAGCATATTGTTGAGGAGAGGTAGTGTTAATTAAATATTTTTTATCAGACCTAAAGTTCAGTTATTACTTATCCCTTCCATGACTGGAGCTTCCTGAAATTTTGCGAAAACCCTGTGCCAATACATTCTCTTATATATGCAAGTCCCATAGGGAGCCTCACATATATAAGAGAATAGAATGGCCTAACAATATTTACCTTCACCTTGCAAGCCAGTGCATTCTCTTATATATGCGAGGCTGTCTATGGGAGACTCGCATAATACGCATGTAGAATAGAATACACTGGCACAGGATACTTAATGCTGCACCAGTGCAGCTCCCGTCATGAAATGGTTATATATACATTTCTATTCAATGAATAATAATAATAACAAGTTTTGACATCACTTATGGCATCACTATTATAGAACATTGACAAAATACGCAGAGTTATTCAGCTATCATTTAGCCATTCGTAATAGTATTTAACCAAATGCAATTATCAATGAGATAGTACTGCACCATTATCAAGTCTGAGTTTAGTGTGCCTATCATTTGCAGAATGAGGTCCCCAGAGGGTGAATTTAGTGATGCTATCCGGCATAGCGGGGCTAGCATCACTAAATTCACCCTCTGGGGACCTCATTCTGCATGGCCTCATCTGCTATTGGAGACATAGATTCAGATTGAAGTTCCCAATCGGTGAATATTGTGATGTACACCCATTGGGAACCTCGATTATGCATTGTGTTGTTTAGGGATAAAGAGAAACTAAACTGAAAAAGAAATAGAATCTATGTGAAGAAGTTTCCATGGGAATTTTATAATAAAGAAACTTTCCAGAGAAGATGAGACCTAAGCAGAATGAGGTCCCCAGAGTGTGAAGTTAGTGATGCTAGCCCACTATGCGATATAGCGTCACTAAATTCACCCTCTGGGGACCTCATTCTGCAAATGACAGGCAAGCCTTGAAATAGTGTGTCTGTCATTTGCAGAATGAGGTCCCCAGAGGGTGTATTTAGTGATGCCCCCCCGCATAGCGGGCTAGAATCACCAAATTCACCCTCTGGGGACCTCCTTCTGCTTACACCTGAGCAAAATGAGGTTCCCAGAGGGTGAATTTGGTGATGCTAGCCCGCTATGCGGGGTAGCATCACTAAATTCACCCTCTGGGGACCTCATTCTGCAAATGACAGGCGCACTGAACTCAGGCTTGACCATTATAGGCTAATTATATTATTCATTTTCATCTTGTTTTGACTGAGCCCAGCTTTTTTTAATGCTATTTACATCCCTCAAAATGGAATCATCCTTAAAACTCAGTGGATAATTGGGAGGGAGACTCACTCCCAATTATTGATTCCTGTACTCTGTCATTTTTTATACCCCCTCCCCAATGCAACAAGTTGTGGGGGGGGGGGGGGTATATTGGAATCAGCTGTCTGTGCATTCATGGAAACAATTTTGTCTGAGCTTTTATATATTCCTACAATTATCGGTCCATTTTGTTTAAACTTGGCACAGATATTTAGTACCATGGGAGCCTGTGCACCTGCTATTATGAGGTCTATCTGACTTTTTTGTGGAGCTATCCCCATCTTTCAACTTTGTCTGGAGCTTGTATTCCTACATTTTCCAGTAAAAACTTGGTGCAGAGGCCTATTGGGCAATTTTGTTTTCAGTGTTTCTCAACTGCGATAGAGGATTTCCAGTTGTTTATGAATTATTTGACTCATTAAGCAATGAGCATATTTATCATCATACTTTGAAAAACAATATTAGGTGTATGTGAATAAGTGACTTCATATCTATTAATTATCTACCTCTCTTACAGATTATTGATGTATGCTTTTGTTGGAGATAACTTCATGCCAGCACCTGATCCACTGGGTCGAGATGGTCCAAAGTTAGATGATTTTCTAAAGAAATCAAGAAAAGCACCGTCTCCTGGTTCATCACAATACACAAATCCGTATGTATCATTTATAAATTTGAAGAAAGTCAATTTAGAATAGTAACATGATTTCTTTATGTCTGGCAAATTCGCACTCAAGTGTCCGGTCAAGGACATTCTCCTAACAAAAATTTGGAGTGACCTGCTCAATTGTATCTGTATGGGACAAAGTGTCCGAATTGTTTTCCCCCAAATCAGATTGTGCATCTTTAACTGTAAAAAAACATCCATTACCCTGCAGGGAGCCCCACACATATATAGAAGCATATAGAAGAGTGTCGTCTGCTCATGTTTGTCTGGGGCTCTGTATGGGTGAAATTATAAAATTGTTAAAGAATACAAGAACAAATTATTAAAATTGTAAAAAATGTTAGGCCAATGCATTCTCTTATATATGCGAGGCGACCTATGGTCGACTCGCATATATAAGAGAATGCATTGGGACAGGGTAAAAAAAATTAGCTTCATGATGAAGGAATGACACATTGAAGATGCACTTTAAATGTCATTGTTAACATCCATGACAAATTTAAAGATGCATAATCCGAATTAACGCTCCCAAATGACTATTCCTTTGGCTTCGGGGGTGAAAAATATTTGATTCGAGTTGAGGAACCCACCCATCAAAAATTATTTTTGGCCCAAAAAAGACTTGTCAAACCGATGGTCTCGGACAAAATTGCGGATGAAGATGGATAACTCTAAAATCAAGTGGTAGTACGGCCAAATTTCGTGATACTCAAGTTATAATACGGCCATATTTTGTTGAAAAATAACACGTTTTGGGAAATTTTATACCATAGTTGACAGCGGTTAGCATTATTTTGTTGTAATTAATCGATTCTGATGACAAAAGCGTATTTTGAAGAAATGTTGTTGTTGTAACTTTATGATATGGGGACCTTCTGATTGGATTGAGTACCTTTAACATATCATTGTTGTTGCTTTTAGACAAGTTTCATTATTTTAATGGAACAACCGTGAGTAAGACTTGTTGGAAAAATACACAGGGCATTTGATTTTTGAAACCTTTGGCTGATAGTATTGATACCCCAATCTTGACCAATTTCCGTTGGTCTTGTCACTGAGTATCAGTATAGGCAGAAACACATTTAAAGTGACAAATTTATTCTTAAAATGTTTTTTTAAACATTTTTAGCTCAACTTTACTTTATAAAGTTTGAGCTATTGTCATGGCTTGGTATCTGTCGTGCGTGTGTGTGTGATCGTCAACAATTTCCTTTAGCACGGGCTACAGTTCGTACCTTTGGTCCGATTATTATGAAATTTGTCATGGATGTTGACATTGACATGTAGATGGGAACGAGTCATTTTGGGGTTATTCGGAAAAAAAACATGGCCGCCAATGGCCATCTTGGATTTCAAAATTCAATCCATTAGCACGGGCTACAGGCCGTACTGTTTGTCTTATTTTCATGAAATTTGTCATGGATGTTAACATTGACATCTAAATGGGAACGAGTCATTTTGGGGCCATTCGGCCAAAAAACATGGCCGCCAGCAGCCATCTTGGATTTTACTCTTTGTATGACTAAATCCTTTAGCACGGGCTACAGGTCGTACCTTTAGTCTGATCATCATAAAATTTGTCATGGCTGTTGAAATTGGAATGTAGATGGGAACGAGTCATTTTGGGGTCATTCGGACAAAAAACATGGCCACAGCAGCCATCTTAGATTTCAAAATTTAATCCATTAGCACGGGCCACAGGTCGTACTCTTCGCCTGATCATCATGAAATTTGTCATGGATGTTAATATTGACATGTAGATGGGAACGAGTAATTTTGGGGTCATTCGGCCAAAAAACATGGCCGCCAGCAGCCATCTTGGATTTTACTCTTTGTATGACTAAATTCTTTAGCAAGGGCTACATGTCGTACCTTTAGTCTAATCATCATAAAATTTGTCATGGATGTTAACAATGACATGTAGATGGGAACGAGTAATTTTGGGGTCATTCGGCAAAAAAACATGGTCGCCAGCAGCCATCTTGGATTTTACTCTTTGTATGACTAAATCCTTTAGCACGGGCTACAGGTTGTACCTTTAGTCTGATCATCATAAAATTTGTCATGAAAGTTAATAATGACATGTAGATGGGAACGAGTCATTTTGGGGTCATTCGGCCAAAAAACATGGCCGCCAGCAGCCATCTTTGATTTTACTCTTTGTATGACTAAATCCTTTAGCACGGGCTACAGGTCGTACCTTTAGTCTGATCATCATAAAATTTGTCATGGCTGTTGAAATTGGAATGTAGATGGGAACGAGTCATTTTGGGGTCATTCGGACAAAAAACATGGCCGCCAGCGGCTATCTTGGATTTCAAAGGCCACAGGTCATACTGTTCGTCTGATCATCATGAAATTTGTCATGGATGTTAATATTGACATGTAGATGGGAACAAGTAATTTTGGGATCATTTGGCCAAAAAACAGGGCCGCCAGCAGCCATCTTGGATTTTACTCTTTGTATGACTAAATTCTTTAGCACGGGCTACATGTCGTACCTTTAGTCTGATCGTCATAAAATTTGTCATGGATGTTAACGATGACATGTAGATGGGAACAACTCATTTTGGGGTCATTCGGCCGAAAACATTGGCCGCCAGCAGCCATCTTGGATTTTACTTTTCTCTTCATGTCTATAAACTAGTATTAGACATTCAACTTTCCACATTCCTAATCGCTCCATTGACTGTAATACATTAAATTATTCCCTTTCCAAGTTGAGCTACAGTGTCATTGACACTTTCATTTAATCTGATCTTCTGATAGTTTCCAACTATTTTGATTTACTCAATTTCAGAATGACCAACCCAGCCACAATTTGTTTTGGTCTTTTCGACCTAAGCTATTCAGAAAATTATAATCAGGCTTGTTTGCACAATGTATTTATACATCTTATTATAAAGATAAACATCCTAACAACGCCCAAAATGTTTTTCATTATTTTATCCTTTTCATGACGGGAGTTGCTCTGGTGCAGCATTAAAGAACCTGTGCCACTGCATTCTTTTATATATATAGGTCTCCCATAGGGAGCATCACATACATGTATATAAGAATGCACTGGCTTACAAGGTCAAGATAAATATTGTTAGGCCAATGTATTCTCTTATATATGCGAGCCTCCCTGAGGGACATAATGCATTGGACCAGGGTTTTTTTTTGCATGATTTCAGGAAAGCTCCAATCATGGAAGGGTTAAACTACATGTTTTCGGGTACCCACCCCTTTATTTTTATCCAAATTTTTTTTTACTCATCTTTACCTCAACTTGACAAAGTCAAGTTTGAGCTATTGCCATGGATTGCTATCCGTGGTGCATGTTTGCGTCTGTCAACAATTTCCATTTGCAATGGGCTTCAGGTCGTACCTTTGGTTGGATCATTATGATATTTGAAATGGCTGTTGACATTGACATGTAGATGGGAACGAGTCATTTTGGGGTCATTCAGCAAAAACATTGTTGCCAGGGCCATCTTGGATTTCACAATTTGATCAATTAGCATCTTGGATTTCACAATTCAATCCATTAGCATGGGCTGCAGGCCGTACCGTTTTGTCTGATGATAACCTCTAAATGGTAGCCATCGAATTTGAACAATTTCTGTTGAAAAACATGGCTGGCACAGCCATCTTGGATTTTAATCTTTGCATGACTAAATCCTTTGTCACACCTTACAGACCACATCACTCATCCAATCGTATCCAAACTTTATATGGATCATTTGGGTGACCACTAGATGGGAGTCATAATTTTTTTTCCGAATTTCATTGCAAAACATGGCCAATCAACCAATTTTTTTCCTGAGAACTGGGACAGAAGTTGACACGGCTCAAAACCAACATGTGGCATAATTTAATTTCTATAAGAAAGAAATATTCAATTCATAATAGGAGAGCAATTAGGTATATAAGAAATATATTTTACACATGCTTTCAATTCCAGAGCTAATATGCATCCAACTCGTCAGCCATATGGATTCAGTTCTTCAAATCAAGATTCTCGGAATCAACGTAAGTTTGGACATAAGAGTGCAACAGACGGTACCAAATCTCCAAGCAAGAAAAATACGTATATTCCTGCTCTTCTACCAGGAGGATTTCAACCTCATCAGTTCAATTTTACTACTCAAAGACCACCAAATTTCAATGCATCTTCATGGCCAACTTCAAATATCCCAAGCCTGTTGCAAATGAACCCCCAGAACGTTGGTCAATTTGGACCTCATAATTTCCCGCAGCATGGTACAGCAGGGTATAACCCAAGAAACAATTCTTGGCAGCCTGCTGGGAATGCAAAGAACATGATTTGGAATAATTCTGTGCCTGACAGACTACAGCTTGATGGTGATAGTGAAATTCCTTTATTCTCGGATGCTGCTCAGCCAGGATTTGGTTCAAGTCAACACTCAGGTGCTAACAGAATAGGTCAGTCGTCCGCAGGACATTCTCAGGTGAAAAAAGTTTCGTCAAATCCGTTCACTCCAAACAGATCAGATGCAGAAACTTTGAAAATTTATAAAAAACTAAGGGAAGTGTTCCCCCGAAAAATATCAGGATGAGAAGATAAAATTAGTGTTAGAGAACCACAGAAAAGAAACAGATATCGAGAAGCTATCAGACTATTGTGTTCATATTTTATATAAGTAATGGAGTTATGTATCACAGAAAGTTAATTTTTTGCAAATATTAGGGTCTATTCCCAGCTGCAGTCGCATGTGCATCTAGTTGAGGCGACTTTTAAGGTGTGTGTTAGCTTACTTTATAGTTTTTTTTATCGCCGATAGTATTCCACGATACAATGGGTGACCATTCATTTGTGTGCCATTCCAATAAATCAACAAGCAGCCAGTGTAGTAATCGAATAGAGTCGCGTTATCACCATAGACCCACCTTGAATGGAAAGCGTGCACCTTTTTAATGTGGAAATCTTAATTGTACATGTATTGCTTCCTGTAATTTGAACCGATATTGAACACTTTGTGATGCAATATTATTGTCATTGGCTATATTTAACCCTTCCATGAATCGAGCATCCTGAAATTTTGCAAATACCCTGTGCCAATGCATTCTCTTATATATGCAGTCTCTCAAAGGGACCCTTGCATATATACGAGAATACATTGACCTAACAATATTTACCTTGACCTTGTAAGCCAGTGCATTCTCAGAAACCCTATGGGAGACTCACATACATAAGAGAATGCACTGCACATGATCTTTAATGCTGCACTAGCGCAAGTCCCATCATGAAAGGGTTAAGTAAGCATTTGGTAGTGGACCAGGCTCCATCGTCGAAAGAAATGGCTACCACTAGATGAGAGAGAAGTAATTGAACTCAGCCATGGTTGTAGAGCAGTTCAACCCTCAAAAGTTGTTACTGTTGTAATGATCACTTATTAATATCACAGTTGAGTCTTGCTTTTGACAGTGTTTTAAAGGTAAATTTAAAGAGGTAGTTTGAAAAATCAGTGGTTGATCATTTCGGAATTAACTCTCACTGGCCTTGTTTGTAAAATTGTACAGAGATAATACTCACTGACTGCTCCACGCAGAGTATTAGGCCCATAATGTCTTGTGATAATTATTTGAAGTAATTGAAAATTCTTTTTTAAGGAAATATAGGCAGCATCTTTTGTAAAAAGGTGTTAAAATTTAAAAATTTAACCAGATTTAACCACTAAATCAGTACGATTCCTTGATCAAGTTGTTTAGGCAGCTTTGACATTCTAAGTTGCCATGTGTCTATGTTGACTTTAATGGAACTAGATGCATGCGTGACAACTGCAGCTGGAATAGAGTCTAAAATTGCCAACTGCTAAGATTTTTAGAGCTCTTTTAAAAATGCCATTATAACATTTTAGTCTGAAATTACCCAGTATTCAGTTGCTTTTGTTTTGTTCCAAGTCGGAGTTTAGTGTGCCTGTCATTTGAAGAATGAGGTCCCCAGAAGGTGAATTTAGTGACGCTATCCCGCATAGTGGGCTAGCATCACCAAATTCACCCTCTGGGGACTTCATTCTGCATGGCCTCATCTGATATGGGAGATATATACTCAGATTGAAGTTCCCAAATGGTGAATATTGTGATGTACACACATTGGGAACCTCGATTATGCAATGTGTCATCTGCCAATTTGGGGATATAGGGAAACTAAACTAAAAAAGAAATAGAATCTATGTGATGAAGTTTCTATAGAAATTTTGATAATAAAGAACATTTTCAGAGAAGATGAGGCCAAAGCAGAATGAGGTCCCCAGAGGGTGAATTTAGTGATGCTAGCCGGCTATGCGGGATAGCATCACTAAATTCACCCTCTAGGGACCTCATTCTGCAAATGACAGGCACACTAAACTCAGGCTTGTTATGTTCCGAGGATTAAAATGAGTTGATAAATACATGAAATAATTTAACAAACTTTTTATATAACACTACAAAATGAATTTACTATCATGATAGATATGTTATAACTAGCGTTCAACTTCCACAAAGTGTAATGAACTCTCTTTATTGTTACTGTATCGGGAAAAATGAACAAGAAATGCTCTTTATTTTGACAAGTTGTAGAGAAAACAGGACGTGTATGCATATTTTGTGTACCCCTACCATCTATTGTTCACATAATGCTGATGATCAACCATCCGTCATTCGTCTGTCTGTTTGTCAGTCCGTCCATTAGACTCATGCTATGTGTCGCGATAACCCGAGTATGTTTTATCGGATCCTATTCATATTTTATGATCAAGTTTATGATGACACCACTCCTCGCTGCATAGTTTTTGGTATCGATCAGTTTAGAAATTATTAACACTTTCCATCCATCAATAGACATGTTCTCTCCAATGCGTTAACTCAAGAATTTTTGTCGGATTGTGTTCATATTTTATGTGCAGGTTCATGATGAAACACCCCTCACCTGTATAGTTGTTGGTATCGATTGGTTGAAGAACCCCCAGATAAAATATGCCAGATTGTATACCATTGAAAGAGGAAGCTACAAAACATTGAATTTTCAACTTATTCGATGTAATAAACTGTGAACATGTTGTTTTTGTTGATATATCAACGTTTACTGCTAAAGTTTTTTTTTTTTTTATTACCAGCATAGAAGTCACACAATGCTGGCCTAGGTTGATTATAAATTATTTATTGAGTTGATTCTGAAGTGTTAAAGACATCTTATGTACTTGTTCGGGTGCGTGAAACTGATAAGTTAGTATTCAGGTGCTATGCCAACTGGGGGAATGCAGCATTCTACAAACATCACCGAAAATCTCAAGCAAATCGACCGTACCACTCCGTAGAAAACATTGTCTGAACTAATCTAAATTGTAAATATTTACTACTCTAATCGGGACGCTTCTATCGGCGATAAACTAACGAAAACGATTTCGCCATTGGCAGTCAGTGCATTTAAATAATATATTAGAATGATGGTGGTGTGTTGTCAATTTAGATATAACATTTGTAAAAATAACTACTTTGAACAAGATTATTCTCCATTTCTATTTGATCACCCTACCGGAGTGTTTCACATCACTTTAACTTGACATTCAGTTGTATACATGTTACAGGGTAGGCCTACAGATGCTATCATGTGATACTGATCTTAGGATGACAATTCTATAAACATTCCCCAGAGATACAAATGTAGCCATGAGCTAATTAATTTCACTTCACAGAACTAATTTTTCACAATGGATCATATGTATTTGTTCAATTATCTCAATAGGATATTTAACACCTGGCGCACCATCACTCCACAAGGGATATTTGTGCTGTTGAATCTTGGTACTATCAGATATATAGATTCCAATGGTGATAGTTTTAACATATTGTCAGTTACCCTGTGGGTGTTATAATGTTAGGTTTATATAGGCTGTTAACCATTTTTAGCTCATATGTAAAGAACTCTCCTTAGAAACCATGAGGCCTATTTAGCTTATATTTGCTATGAACGTACTGGGATGACTGTTCAGATTTGTTCAGATAGGGTCACCAGGTCAAACTAGGGCAATCGACGCCAGTGTCATAACTCTTTCCATCTGTAGTAATTCTTGAAATGTCTTCTTTGCAAGAACCACCAGGTCTATTTAGCTCTAATTTTATTTAGAGACTCCTTTTGGACTGGGATTCAGATTTGTTTAATTAGAGTCATCAGGTCAACTAGGTGCAAAACCAGGGACATAACTCTTTCATTCCATAGTAACTCTTAAGATGTCTTCCATCACAAGAACCATTTGACCTATTTATCTTATATTTTGTATGGATTGTCTTTGGGTGACAGGAATTCAGAATTCTTCAAATGGGGTCACCTGGTCAAATAGAGGCAGGGCCAGGGATATAACTATTTCCCTTCATAGTAATTCTTAATATGCTTCCTTTGCATGAACCATCAGGCCTATTTTGCTGATATTTAGTATGAAGGGTTCTTTGGTGACTGGGATTCAAATTTATTCAAATAGTGTCACCATGTCAAATAGGGGCGAGCCCAGGACATAACTCTTCCTTCGATATTAATTCTTAAAACGTCTTCTCAAGAGCCATACAAATTTTTAACTGAAAATAAAGAAAAATGGACCTTTTTTAATTCTGATCATATTTTTCTTAAATACAAATATATGTACACTGTCAAATTGTTCTTATGCAATCAATTACATAAAATCAAGCATCTCTATCAAGTAAATGGTTGGTTTCAGCAAAACCATGATCGAAAGAGCGTTTACTAATTCAATATGTCCTGTTGATGTACTTGATACGACAAACTTGATGCAACAGAATTCTTGTAAATCATGATCTAGATGGAAAGTTTTCTAACATATTTTGTCGATAAAGATATAGTAATAAGGATAACTAGTCTTGAGTTGAAAATAACTCTTTGAATTTAGAGTGTGTTTATTGACTAAAATGTTCACCCATTTTTTGCTGTTGTATGCGGCTCTTGTGTCATATGTACACAATTTAACAGAAAATATGTTGATTATTATTCGAGAAATATTTAGAAACAAGCACAAATATATATAAGTATAAAATTACATATAAGGTGAATTGAATAATTGTCACCAGGTCCAAGATGGCTGCCAAAATGGCGATGGGGATGTAAAAAATTTAATCAAAATCTTAATTTTCATTCATATTTCTAACATTGGTTATAAAAAAAGGGACATATATCACACAGAAATCAAGTCAGATATATATTCATAATCAGACTTCTATTTAACATGTGATAACAGGACACAGGTTCGAAAGCACGTCAATCAATCAAATCGGTGATGTGTATTGGTATACACGGAGCGGCTATGTGGTCATACATGGGTGTAATGGTATTCATGAATGTGTTGTATGGTTATCGTAGGGTGTATGGGTATACTTGGAGTGGCTATATTTTGATTGGTAGGTGTATATGTATACATGTGTTGGCTGTGTGGTCATGGGGAGTGGTTCAAGTATATATGCATACACAGAATAGCTAGATGGTCATTGGCGGGGTGTATTGGTATAGAGGTAGTGTCCTCATTGTCAAGGGTGTGTGTATCTTGCGTGGCTGTAATGTTGGAAACCCTAATATGTCTTTCTAATCATTTCCATATTATGTGTGCAGGCGTATACTAAGTTTTAGGTCGCTGATTTCCAGTCGGTATGGTTGATGGTATGGGTTAAACATCTGCCGATCATGATCGACCTATCCTTTTCTTTCTGAGATGGAAATTTGTATTTAAGTCTTCTTATTTCTTTCCAAGACATTAATAGTACATGTATTTCATTTAGTTATCAACATACCTTAATGCCCCGGGACTTGACAAATTTAAGTTATTAATGTTGTTTGTTGAACTTATTATCTGAACAATTTCCACAAATGAATAGTAATCCTTCTTTACTTCTACTAGCTTTTAGTCTGTCTGTCATCTGTATTTTATTGCCTGAACATCCCTCTAAATGAATAATAGACAATTCCAATGTATACTTTTATAACTGAGTGGGAGAAGCCATTTATTATAGAAAGGGTTAATAGGTATAATTAATGAAGCTCAATTTGCCAACTTGGTGGCCAATACTCTTCAATTTTATTTGGTAAATGATTCAATTACATTGCTTAGAGGTATATCTCGCCTTCTTCACCTCAGAACATTTGAGTGATGAGCCAGTTTTAGAATTATCGTGATATTCCCATTTAATTATTGCACTGCAAAAATAATTAGTGAATGCATATCTAATTTCATGCATTAAAACCTACAGATTTTATGTAATCTGAAGTATCAATCTTACAATTAATTAAGTATTGTTCATTTTGAACAGAAATTTATATTTTAATTAATTGAGGATAGATATGAAATCGAGAATCAAACTCCTGGAAATTCTGTGTAAAATTTTTCTATTTTTTATGAGGCCGTATTTGGGTGATAAGGGAGTTGCCTAAGAACACAGTGTTTTATACTCATTTGCCCTAGAATAACTACCAATTACCAGCTACAATAATTACCAGCCTTCACAGCATCTCTTTCTATTCCGACCAATGTCTACCTTTTAATTGACCAAGTATGACAAACATTTACATCAAGTTAATTGTTGAACATTGTGTTGAGAAGATGGGTGGTTATATGCTAAACAATAATTGTAATATTCAAATGCATCATTGAAATTATCTCGAAAGAAGTAAAACCACAACAGCATAGGTGGTTGACTTTGAGAAAATCATTATTTAGCTGTGTGTATTTCAAATAGTTGGGTTGACATTCATGTATTTAACACATTCACTGCCGACTATGAGTTATCTTGTACTTTTTGCACGTAATTGAATGGGCAGTAGGCAGTGAACGCATTAACTCGGGTTGTGTGACCACGGTGTCGCTCCAGTGTTGTGAACACGGAGAAGTGGTTTTGTGTCCCTTCGTCATGGACTATGTATATTTCTTGCATTGCAACATCGAAGATATTGCCATGATTTACATATGAATAATGGTCTTGAGATTGCATATGCCAGCATGTATATATAATTGTCTATTCAGTCCAATTATTGTCAGAATTTAACCCTTTACCCAACAGAAGGGCCCTGTGCCAATGCATTCTCTTATATATGCGAGTCGACCATAGGTCGCCTCGCATATATAAGAGAATGCATTGGCTTAACACATTAAAAATTATAAAATTGTTAAAGAATGTAAGAAAAAATGTTAAAAAAAGATTTTTTTTTGGCCAATGCATTCTCTTATATATGCGAGGCGACCTATGGTCGACTCGCGTATATAAGAGAATGCATTGGCACAGGGCATAACTGTAACTATCACAATGTGGTCAAGGAGCCGGTTCCAATGATATCCATATTTGTATGGTTCTATTGAGACAGACCGAAGATATTTTAGGCTGTTGAAGCTTTATTTGGCCGGTTTTGGCCGGATTGTTGGGTAAAGGGTTAATGATCTTTACAAAGGATTGAATCGGGATAAAATCATAGCATTTCAGCGAGTATCCAGTTACTAAAATATCAAAGTTCTGACAAACGACTATATAATAGGTACACTGACCAACCAAATCGTGCCTGTCATTTGCAGAATGAGGTTCCCAGAGGTTCAATTTAGTGACGCTATCCCACATAATGGGCTAGCATCACTAAATTCACCCTCTGGGGACCTCATTCTGCTTAGGCCTCATCTTCTCTGGAAAGTTTTTTATTATCAAATTTCTATAGCAATTTCTTCACTTAGATTCTATTTCTTTTTTAGTTTAGTTTCTTTATCCCCAAATTGGCAGATGACACATTGCATAATCGAGGCTCCTAATGGGTGTACATCACAATATTATCCATTTGGTAACTGCAAACTGAGTCTATGTCTCCCATAGCAGATGACGCCTTGCAGAATGAGGTCCCCAGAGGGTGAATTTGGTGATGTTAGCCCGCCATGCGGGATAGCATCACTAAATTCACCCTCTGGGGACCTCATTCTGCAAATTACAGGCACACTAAACTCGTGCCCTTTCAGTGCAAATGGAGGCCTTTTAGTGTTTAACATGAGCCTCTCAGTGCAATTAGTCCTATTTGACATAATTTAAATATCAATAGATCCCCAGCTGTTGTAATATAATTATCATGGGAAGAAATATATCAATACTTTTGCATTTATCTGTTAGAGAGGTCAGTCTGACTCGTGTTTAATCAGAAAAATACTGGGGTCTTACTAAATGACGAACATAAAAGAACACAAACAAACTCGAGTCAAAATAGTTCAAAATACAAGTAAAAATGGGTAAGTGGTGTGCATGAAAGCATATTTTATTTTTGTAAATGCATTTTAGTAATTTTTTTTGTAAATTTTAATGCTTAATGTAAGTTATTTCCTATGTATCGCAGTCACGCTAACTAGCTGCATTTTGTGTTCATTGTTTTGTAGGACCGAAATAGTGTGCACCAACTCAGATACCTGCCTCCTTACATAAATAATAAATACAAAAATCTAGAAACAAACTGTTTTGTTTCTCTGCCCTTGATTATCTTATCAAGAGTTTTGGTAACGTCGCATATGCCCCCACCCCCCCCCCCCCCCACCTCTCGTTGTCAATTTGTGATTACTATTCACTAAACTGAGTGCTTCACTTTTATTTTATCTTATCTTGCATCCATTTAACCCTTTACCCAACAGAACGGCCCTGTGCCAATGCATTCTCTTATATATGCGAGTCGACCATAGGTCGCCTCGCATATATAAGAGAATGCATTGGCTTAACACATTAAAAAATATAAAATTGTTAAAGAATGTAAGAAAAATGGTAAAAAGTGTTAATTTTTTATTTTTTTTTAGGCCAATGCATTCTCTTATATATGCGAGGCGACCTATGGTCGACTCGCATATATAAGAGAATGCATTGGCACAGGGCATAACTGTAACTATCACAATGTGGTCAAGGAGCCGGTTCCAATGATATCCATATTTGTATGGTTCTATTGAGACAGACCGCAGATATTTTAGGCTGTTGAAGCTTTATTTGGCCGGTTTTGGCCGGTTTGTTGGGTAAAGGGTTAATACACCGGATTGTGATTGCAATGGAAATGAATTCCTGTTTTTATGTTAATTTTTAAAACTATCATTTTAAAGAGATGTCATATTGTTAATGTTATATGTTGACAATAAAATGCTAATATAAGAAATAATATCATACCTTTCATGCTTACCCCATCAGTAGCCTACATTTGATAGCATGGCGTTCCATTGGCTGCTAGCTTGTAGTGCACATGGGACTGAACTTCAGTTGTTCATTAACCCTTCCATGACTAGCTTCCTGAACTGAAAAATCCTGTGCCAATGCATTCTCTTATATATGTGAGTCACCAATAGGGAGCATCGCATATATATAAGAGAATGCATTGGCCTAACAATGTTTACCTTGGCGTTGTAAGCCAGTGCATTCTCTTAAATATGCGAGGCTGCCTATGGGAGACTCACATATATAAGAGAAGGCACTGCACCAGAGCATTAAAGATGGAAGGATTAAACCAGATTTTGTTTTTAGCAATAGCGATAAGAGTACCCAGTGAAAAATTGGTATTTGGCACCTAAAATTAAAGACATTTAGTACATGTACTGGGTTTTGTAGGTCGGTAGTGACATTGCCACATTCTGCACTCTGTGCACAGCAAAGGTGGCATCTCCCCTATGTAGTAATACACCACTACATTTCGAAGAAAAGTAGGGGGTATACTGGACTGACTGCGACCATCCGTTTTTTGCATCTTCGGGCATATATCTTAGCCTTTGTATCCAAAAACATGCACTTGTTTACAAAAAATTCAGAAGATATTTTATGATCCTGAAAAATCCTGGCGATTTCCCCAATTTCACATGGGCAATCATGACCCGATTACCGAAGCGAAGTGAAGCGTGATCTAGCCAATCAGAAAGCGTTTAGGTAAAATGTGATCTCGTTTTATTAGCTTATTGACCTGGCACGACGTAACTCATGTGAGTCGCATGAATCTGAATTTACTTCCGTGGACATGCTGGCTGTTTTATTTATATTTGTGAAATATGCTATACTAGCTGGTGTGCCCGACTTTAGGGATTTCTTTATGATCGCCTCTGGGTAGAATATACAGCGTTCGATCGGTCCAGAAACAGTCTATATGATCGTATTTGAGCGAGGTCAAGGACACGGTCACACGTGAAATTGGACCCGCCCATATTGTTCCCGGGATCAAAGTAGGCCTACATACCAAATTTGAGTCGGATCGGTCGAGGTCCAGAAACATGCCTATATGAGCGAGGTCATATATGCATAATCGAAGTGACCATGGGTGCACATCACCAACTTCAACTGGATAACTTCAATCTGTTCCTAAGTTTCCCATGGCGGTCGCACCTGAAATTGGACCCGCCCATAATGTTCCCAGGAAAGTAGGCCTACATACCAAATTTGAGTAGGATCGGTCGAGGTCCAGAAACATGCCTATATGAGCGTATTTGAGCAATGTCAAGGCCAAGGACACGGTCGCACGTGAAATTGGAGCCGCCCATATTGTTCCCGGGATCAAAGTAGGCCTACAAACCAAATTTGATTCGGATCGGTCGAGCATGTAGTTTTCGAGTCTATAACACAGACAGACAGAAGTTCCAAAATATATAAGAGATTTATTGTTCTGGACACCATAGATTGACAGTTTGAGGTCATATTTTAATGGATTGTCTCAACGTAAAGTGGTAATCATGTACTACATGTAAGCATGCATTTTGAGCATTTGGTCAAAATGTTAATTGTAGAGAATTATATAGAATGGCCCGGTTCAACTCCAGTGGAACATTAATGACTGATCGGGCCTCAAAATATGGTGTGGACATTTGCAGAATGAGGTCCCCAAAACGGAGACCATATATAGCTACATCCTGTTCAGAACTACTTATTTAACGTGATTTTGACAAGACTTAGTGCTGACTGTTATAGTCTTCACATTCCCGGTCTTCTCAGTCTTCACAGCCAGGTGACCGACTCAACAGTCATGGGGCTGTATTGTTCTTAAAACGTCTGCTCAGCAAGAACCATGTTGGCTTATTTAGATTATATTTGGTATGGTTGGCCCTTTTGTGATTATATGATTAATGTTAAAATTGGGTCACCAGCAGCTCACCATTTCAAATAGGGACGAGGCCAGTAATTCTTAAAACGTCTTCTCTCCAAGTGCCGTGATGCCTATATAATTAGTTATTTATCGTACGTATACAGCTAGGGTCCTTGTGTGCCTCTGATACAGGTTTGTCAAAAAAGCGTTCGAGCAGTCAAGAAATGGCGAGGTTCGGGGGGACATTTCTGTCCAATGAAATCACTGATACATGAAACTCATTAACGCAACCTTACTGATTAATCTGATCGGTATTTGGTGTGTAGGTTCCATGGATATAGTTGGGATTCAAATATGTTTTAATGGGGTCGGCCTGTGAAGACGAGGGCATGTCAGGTTTAAACTTTCCAACAATTTAGGGAAATTTAAGCTTGGGGTATCAGTCCTAAATTTCCAACCCGGGATGTGCAAAAGGAAGTTTATGAACCTGGGAGCACTGATTGGGGGGCGGGATATGGGTGCCGGGGTCGATCATGGGTCTGCAGTTGGACACCCCACCGCACCCATTAGCCCGTCCGCGTTTAGAACTACTACTTGATTTAAGTAATTTTGACAATATTAGTACTGCATGTTGTTGTTTTCAGTGTCCAAGTCTTTTCAGACTTTACAGTCAGGTGAGCGTCTCAACTGTCATTGACTATCTAATTGCAACTTTCCGATAACCTCAATACAATGTAGACATACCAGTATATATGTGCAATGCAGGTACAATTAAGGTATGTAATGCAGCAAAATGTGTAGTTGAGATAAAAAAGTATAACTTCGTGAAGAGTTGTAAAGTTGGTTATATATACGGTAGATATATTTTTGAACGTGTGGCTGTAAATTCGGTGTTTTCTTGAGATTTATATATGGGTCAACAAGGCTTATCGATGCCCATATGCTTAGCGTCTATATAAAGGGATAACAAACTAAAGTGCTAATGACTTATTTCCATTGTGGTCCAAAAATTGCCTCGAGGCATATATATGATCGTGAACACTATAGATATATATATATATGATCGAATGTTTTACCTTGACTCACATGGCGTGTTGACTATATATATTAGATTTAAGATTAGATGGTAGATCAGAAGATAACAAAACGAATAATACAACTCGGTATACACAATATATGAAAACAAAAGTGTCAGCCGCAATGAGCACATCATCCACTTTAAATAAAGGTGTACTATGTCTGGATGCCAAGATGACACGGGTGCATGTGTCCTGTGCATATCAGTGGCTCTATTATAATAGAGCCACTGATATACACAGGACACGTGCATATTATTATGCCTAAAATGTTATGATGTGGCCATGCCTTCTCGTCACATATGTGGTCAACTACACCAGCTCACGATCCATAGATTTCCCTCGACACAAATAACAGTCAAATATATGATATACAGATATCCACATATCGCTCCATGCATAGCAAACAAATGCACGATATATATTACATCAGATATAAAATCATAATGGGATAAAAACAAGTTGCACATGTATATTAAATTGGGGAAAGGGCACGTTATGTGTGGTTGGTAACTTGGTATGTAGGCCTATTTTGATCCAGGGAACAATATCATATGTGGGCGGGTCCAATTTCACGTGCAACCGTGTCCTGGACCTTGACATGGCTCATATACCCTCATATAGGCATGTTTCTCGACCGATCGAACAATAGTTTGTCCAGACGCTGTATATTCTGCCACGACGGAGGCGATAACAAAGAAATCCCCAAATAGCCCGGACGAAGTCGGGCACATCATCTAGTCTATTATATATTTTGGAACTTCTGCATGTATGTATGTATATATATATGTATGTGCGTGCGTGCGTGTGTGTGTGTGCGTGCGTGCGTGAGTGCGTGCGTGCGTGCGTGCGTATATGTATGTATGTAGGTTAGAATAGGATAATATTTATTTACAATATACACACATGGAAAGTACAATTACAAATAAATAGAATATGTATGTATGTATTTATGTATGTATACGTATGTATGTATGTATGTGTGTATGTATGTATATATGCACGTATGCATGTATGTATGTATGTATGTATGTATGTAGGCCTACGTATGTTATAGTCTCGAAAACTGCTCGATCGATCCGACTAAAATTTAGTATGTATCTAGGCCTATACTTTGATCCCGGGAACAATATGGGCGGGTCCAATTTCACGTGCCTTCCGTGTCCTTGATCTTGACATTTACCTCGCTCATATAGGCTTGAATCGGAGGCGATCATAAATAAATCCCTAAATAGTCTGGACGAAGTCGGGCACATCAGCTGGTATTACCAGTAACCTAGGCTAATTACCACAACATACACTAGTAAAAGTCCCAGGAGTACCATGATTGATGCATAGTATTTCATACTGTATTATAGTATACTATAGTTATAATGTAGTGTACCGGTACCGGTACTATGTTATACCACAGACTTGTCCACAGTAATAAAACAGTATGGTAATATTATTGTATTTTTTTCATAAGGGTTCAGCCCTACCAGCCCATGGGCTAAATTACACGGCTAAGTTAGGATTGCCAAATTCACAGACGAGTCGGGCGTTGGACAGACTATAAAGGCATAAGTGACCAATTTGGCGAAGAAGACGTGGACATATAGTGTCCAGCATCCACTAACAGCACAATGTAACATAAGGTAAGGTACATAACAATTATTTTGACATGCGAAATATAATTTTTTGAGAGTTATTAACCCTTTCTATACTAAATACTCATTGATGAGTATTTCCCTTAAAGGGGGACTGTACCCTAAATCCGGCCATTTATGGGACCATCTCCACTCACCAAGAAGAACCGAGCAGAACAAAATATATAGTATTTAAAGTGACATTATGACATTACACTATGTTAGCGAATACCGAACCATAGATCCATAGAGATCCAACTGCAAATAACGATCCAAGAGAGATTGTATTTTTCTGTTAGTCATTCTTGGTTATAAACAAATGTTTGTTTGACTTAACAATAAAGAATTTGAATTTGAATTTGAGATGTACTAAGTTAACTCAGATGTTCTGAGAACATATCATACTTTTACAAATCATACCTTTAAACCGACAATTAATAAAATATATTAACATTATGTATTCAACTTTCTAAAATAAGAAAAACGTGATATCTTGTTCACATATGGGCCTAGCCATGCATACTAAGTCTTGCCTGGTACTTGGTTCGGATATTTTACAGTACGAAATAATACGAAGTACGAACATCCCACCGGAAGTTGACGACACGTCCCTGATCGCAGGTTTCACAGCGTCGGTGCGTTATAGAAACTTTACCAAATAGATCCGTTAACATCCTGGTTTGTTCAATTGTTAAACTTATGCTAAATAATGTACATCTATCAGTTCTTATTATAAACAAATGTTTGTTTGACTTAACAATAAAGAATTTGAATTTGAGATGTACTAAGTTAACTCAGATGTTCTGAGAACATATCATACTTTTACAAATCATACCTTTAAACCGACAATTAATAAAATATATTAACATTATGTATTCAACTTTCTAAAATAAGAAAAACGTGATATCTTGTTCACATATGGGCCTAGCCATGCATACTAAGTCTTGCCTGGTACTTGGTTCGGATATTTTACAGTACGAAATAATACGAAGTACGAACATCCCACCGGAAGTTGACGACACGTCCCTGATCGCAGGTTTCACAGCGTCGGTGCGTTATAGAAACTTTACCAAATAGATCCGTTAACATCCTGGTTTGTTCAATTGTTAAACTTATGCTAAATAATGTACATCTATCAGTTCTTATTATAATTTAATTGAGGCTCGTTATTTTTCTTAAGGAATGGCAGACACAGAAAATGGCGATGTTTATGAGGCCGACACCTTCCAAGAAGAACAAAGCTTTGACAATGAAGCCGGCTTGGATGGCGAAGGAGAAGCAAATCAGGACGAATCGGTTGCTGACGACCCTGTAAGGCTTGTAAATAAATAACTAAAAATGCAGCTTACTCTCGTGTCCCAAATATATTTACATGTACGTTAATTTTTTTTTTCTTCATGAAAATATTCGCCGTGAACTTGCTGAAGAAATGAAGTGATTAGTGAAGGCTGTACAAGCTTTTTCAGGTCTATATATACGTTTCTTAATCTTCAGTGCTGGGACGGTTGTCCAGATATCTGGTTACGATTCGGTTATGCGTGTCAACCGGTTGGAGCGACCACAAACGATTGCTCTATCACAAACCATCAGGAAGTGGGAATTATTGTGCACTACTAATATATATTAATATTATTATATTTTAGTTTGTCTGGGCTCAAAACTGAATTAATTTATACACATTTACCACACTTTGATTGCCGTAACGGGACCGCATTGTACGACCAAGACGTTTGTGATCGCATGTATATAGACGTTTCCGGGACTCGTAATCAACACTTGTTTTGCCGATATAGTGACCAGTGTATTCAATCTCGTACTTAGGCTAATGATGGTCACAGTTATCCGGTTGTGATTAGGTTAATGCCCGCGGTTAACTGGTTAGGAAAAAAACCCCAACCGTCCCAGTACTATTAATCTTAAACTGACAATATCGTATGTAACTTGCATTTGAATGCCGCGTTCTGTCAGATACTAACTGGAAGTGGAATAAGCAAATAATTTAAATATTCTTGACTTAATCTAGGCATATGGTAGATACTAAGATAGTTGGCACAGCTGCATGTTATAATTATGTATGTGTCCTGAGACATGCCAAGAGTTGCCATTTTAAGAGGGAGGTAAAGTGGCAACATTTATATGGGGAATTCAGTGTTAATTTTCAAGACAAGATTACACAATATTTACACCGTAGAAGAATACTTCATGTCTTGTTGGAATGTTTGAACATATATCTAGTGACAACGCAATGCAGATTTTTCATGTTTTGTTTTGTGACATTTCATGGAATTATGATAAACATTGGTGACCTACTTTTTAATAATGTCCAATAATATCCAACCTGGGATGAAAATCCAAATTTCGTTTTGCTATGTCACTAGATAATCTTCAAACTTTGTAAGGTTTGATCAATCTTTTCTCATAAATTAACACTGAATTCCCCATTCAAATGTTGCCACTTTACCTCCCTCTTAACATGCCTGGGACTACTCTAGTGATCCGAATAATAGTAGGGGTCGGAATAATAGTAGGGGGTGGAAAATTTGCCAAATTTTAATAATAGTAGGGGTCGGAATAATAGTAGGGGGTGGAAATGTCAATGAAAAAGGAGATCATTGAAGAACACTGATTTAATTATCAAACAAAAACTTATAATAAACACTCCTCGACCCAGCACGGACAACGTCTGGTTCTTGCAGAACCTTTTCAATGTCATTGATTTGAACGGAGAACACTGCGTCAACACTTTTATACGAATTTTCAGTTCCAGCACAAGGCTCGAAAAATCTAACACTCAGGGGATCCTGAGCGGTAACACATGCGGGAAGGGTATGGTGTCCCTTTCTTATCAGAACATAACACCCAGTTTTATAAGTTTCGTCTGTAGTCATGTGACAATGACAACTCGCGTGACCCGTACACCACAAGTTATTTGACGGAGGTACGCGGAAGGTTTACTTTCATGCTATTAATTTTCTTTGGTCGGAATCGGTCCACCAACTACTCAATTGTGTTCTAATTAAAGAAACTTTCAAACGTGAGCCCCAGACGTTGATTAACTTCTTAGTTAATAACGCGTCAATTGTAAAAAAAAAAACAGACATAACGCGTTGTCACCTTTGTTCGCCTCACTAAACGATAAACAATACCCGCAGAGGGGGGGGTCTGTCTATTGCAATAGGGTCGCACGAATTGCAAAATAGCGACACGTGCAAGGATGGAGTTACTTCCCATGGATCAAATCATTGATTATATTGCGATGCCAGACGGTTGCGCGAATTCTTTGAACGTATTCCGTTTCATGCATGCCATTTGATTAAAAACTACGAATAATGCGATCATTCATGGAGTATGGGTGATCAAAATTAAATAATCGTAGGGGCTTGAATAAGAATCGTAGGGGGTGGATTTTTTCTCCAAAATTAACAATTGTACGGGTACGGTTATTCGGATCACTAGAGTATACATGTGTAACACACAAGGTGCCAATTTTTAGAAGCTGCATCGGTTTTTGAGACAATTCACATTTTTAGATATGTTGGCATTCAGACCATGACGGCAAGCGTGCCTTTTGACCCAAATCTAGGCTTTCCTGTCTAGCATATACTTCCTTTGAATTGATATAAGTGATGTACATGTAGTGCTTGGTTGCCTTCTTACATGTAAGTCTCACTCTCGTGACAGTGTCGGAAAACTCATACAGAGTAAAGAGACGTGTAAAATTAACTTTATTATTGCAAATATCTACAGGCCTACTTGTGAGAAAAAAGATCAGTATAGAATATCAATCATGAACGGTCTGTAAATAGCATTTGGCTTAATCGACAATAATGCAATAGATCACAGGAACTCAGTCTTCGAAATTGGCCACAGCAATAATGTGACATTGGACTTCATGATGTCATGGTCTAATGGATAGCCAAGCATCTGATTCGCTGTAGCAATGATATATTTTTATTCTCACAACATTTTATGTATTTTAAGGTCTGACTATATCTTAATGTGTTATGAACATTAAGAGGGAGGTAAACGTAACATTTGGATGGGGAATTCAGTGTTAATTTTTGGGGAAGGTTTGCTAAAACGTTACTATTAAAGCGTATGACATAGTTGACCATATAATATCTTATTGGAAACAGTGAATGGTTATCTAGTGACAATGCAGAGCATATTTTAAATTTTCGACCAGTTTGGATATTTTTAGGAAGTAGGAAACAACAGTATGCAATTGTTTAAAAAAAATAACATCAAAATACAATAAAAAATCCACTTCACGTTGTCACTAAACATATGTTCATACTTTCCAACAAGATACGAAGCAGTCTTCTGCGCTTTGTAAGTATTAAGTAATCTTTTCCCGAAAATTAACATTGAATTCTGCATTCAAATGTTACCATTTTACATGTACCTCCCTCTTAAGTTATCTCTATACCAAAACATATTATTGAATATAGCAACCACTCAATTTGCTGTTTTTTTTTTTTTTAACTAGAATAAAAGGACATGTTACAGGTCCCATGAATCGCCACTTTAAAAAAAAATTGTGTGTTTAACTTTAGGTCTCGAGCGATTGCTAAAAAAAATATATGCTCATTGCTCAAAGATGCCCAAGGTGGTTGGTTTCTAAACATAAATTGTTTTGATTTAATATGTTGATTTTTTTCAATAATAATTATTTAAGTCACAGAAAGTAATACATTATTGGCAGATGTTCCCACTACACATGGTCAAGTTTTTCTGTTAAGTCATTGTATTAGTAGGTTGGTTGGTGATGGCCTTTTTTGTTCCACACACAGCATATATGTTACTGATAATTCCAGGAACTGGAGGCAATAAAAGCAAGGGTGCGAGAAATGGAAGAAGAAGCAGAAAAATTAAAAGAAATGCAGAGTGAAGTTGAGAAACAGATGAATATGACTTCACCAACAGCTTGTAAGTTTAAAATGATTTACCAACGGATTACCTCTTTAATCTCATATGTCAATTCAGCCCCGTTAATTAGCTTTGGCTATTATTGGTTCAGTTGAGGCAAAGAAAAATTTTGTCAGTTATATTTTTAACAAATTGTTGCAGACATTGTCTTGTATTGCACTGTGGAAGTCTGCATACAGCAAAAATTCAATTTTGAATGCCAAAGACTACTGAGATAATTTTTTAACCCAGACCCAACCATAGTCTGCCATCAAGCCTTGAAATAATTATTGTCACAGTGCCTGTCAAAATGACAGACACCAAATGGATGGTGGCTGTCATTTTCTGGGCGGTGTCTGTCAAAATTATGTGCTCTCATTTGTTCTCATGCTGAGATAAAATCTAAAAGATAAATGCTGATGTGATGATTTCATATCATTCCTCATTTTGTAAGCGAAATATTTATCTGAAGACATGGTGTATTGTGAACAAATTGATGTGTATTGTGAACAAATTGACTCGCTATACAGAAGCAGGAGGTTGAATCCAGATCATTAGTGACTGACACAAAGACTCCTCTGAGTTACAGTAGTCAATGCAGTGATGAAAGTGCAGGGGTCCTGAAGCAGCCGTATCTGTGGGCTGTGAGATGGGCTTATTCAGGCATGTTTGGGACATGTGGTCTCGCATGCTTTGAATTGTCTGTCTGAACTGCTACATTCTGAGCATATTGGATACAGCCGTTTGAGGTTTCTGTTAATATTTTGCAATGATAAAATCTAAAATATAAATGCTGATGTGACGGTTTCAAAGGAAAGCATTCTACAGTTTGAAAGTGAAATATTCATCTTTTGTTTTTAAGACGTTCATTTTAAGGCGACTCGGACATACCTGGTAGTCTTCAGGTTTCAGTATATAGTATTTTATTGCTTTTGTCACTTTCCGATGATAACAAAATGAATTCATAGAACTTATTGCCTCTGAAAGAAAATCCGGTGTCTGATATCAATCTATATTTGACCAACTAAATGTGAACAAGTTGACCAAACTCTATACAACGGCATGACCTGAACACTAACTTGAATCCAGATCATTACTGACTGACACTAGGCTCATGAGTTAAAGTAGTCTAATGCAGTGATGAAAGTGCAGGGGTCCTGAAGCAGCCGTATCTGTGGGCTGTGAGATGGGCTTATTCAGGCATGTTTGGGACATGTGGTCTCGCATGCTTTGAATGGTCTGTCTGAACTGCTACATTCTGAGCATATTGGATACAGCCGTTTGAGGTTTCTGTTAATATTTTGCAATGATAAAATCTAAAATATAAATGCTGAAGTCAGGGACCAGCCGAGAGGGCGACGTGGGCGAAGAAGTCGCCCTATTGCCGCCCACTTCGCCTTATTTTTGCAGTCGGGCGAAGTTTAAGTCGCCCTCCAATTTTTCCATTTTTTTTTTTTTTCAATTTTTTTTTTCCATTTTTCAATTTTGAGAAGTCGCCTAACAAAAATGGCTAAGTTACTAGCAAACACTGTCTGCAGTAGTATCTCAGTGGTGTCCGTTTGAAGTACCAACACCTCTAACATCAATCACAACGCACCACTCACATATGATCATTGGCACGCGGCGTATATCCTTTGTGTACCATGAGACAGGCCTGGGTGTTTTTACTGTTTATCGAAACAACGTCGTCGGCGATCTCAATAAGTGTATACAGTCGGCATTTTGAACTTTCAAGTTGAGAGTCTCCCTGGCTTCATTTATCTTTTATATGCCTTATAGTTATGATTCATTTCCCTATTCGCTGATGAATATTTTTCAACACTCATTCAATTATATGAAACACGTGGCTTCAATTTAAACACCCATTTTGAGCCCCAGTCATTCTTTATTAATACGTCGATAATACGTATTTTCTACTTTCTAATGTTCATCAACAGTATAGCACGTGGTTTTAAACACGCATCGATTATATGAAACACGTGGCTTCAATTTAAACACCCATTTTGAGCCCCAGTCATTACGTCGATAAAACGTATTTTTCTACAATCTGTTTATCAACAATATAGCACGTGGTTTTAAAACACCCACGATGAGCCCCACGCATTCTTTATCACAGTGTCGTGACAACATGAAAACAAACGAGCATATTTCCCCCCGTTGGAACCTCCTAATCTCTTGCCACAATGTCTCATTGTCTGTATCTGCTTTGTGCACTTGCTTTGTTATTTTAGCGGATTAATGACGGTGAATTCTTTTGATAACTTTATGACTTCAGACAATAAATTGCCCTAATTAAACCACACCTTGCAATGAAAATTACAACTCACACCTCTCACAATGTGTCAATTCATCACTCCATCTATGGAGTTTGGTTAAAGAAATTTTAAAACAAATTCTTTGTGAAGCATATTAAAATTTCAAACGGGATTACTAACAGAGCGCAGTAAAAGTGTTCATGATTTCGTTTCGTTTCGGTTTGATAAATATTGTTGGCATTTTTAAAAACCCGAAAAATATGAAATAAAATCCTGTCATTCTCCGGAATTTCTCCCACAATTACGATATAAAATGCTGCTATCCTCTCACAATTATGTTTGGGTATTATTAATAGTTATTAGGGTCATGAAGTGAACATAATGACTCCATATTTCAACCATTGTTTCATAAGTTTAATTGACATATTTCATCTCTCCTATTTTCGTTCTATAGCGACTCCTGTCGTAGTAATGATCAATTTAAATTTTGTAGACTCACTTCGCCCTATAGAATGGCCACTTCGCCTTATTTTTATAGTAGGGCGAAGTCATTTCGCCCTGAAAATCGGGTCTAGGCTGGTCCCTGGCTGAAGTGACTGTTTCAAAGGAAAGCATTCTACTGTTTGAAAGTGAAATATTCATCTTTTGGTTTTAAGACGTTCAGTTTAAGGCGACTCTGACATACCTGGTAGTCTTCAGGTTCAAGTATTTTATTGCTTTTGTCAATTTCTGATGATAAAAAAATGAATTCATAGAACTTATTGCCTCTGAAAGAAAATCCGGTGTCTGATATCAATCTATATTTGACCAACTAAATGTGAAGACGTGAACAAGTTGACCAAACTCTCTATACAACGGCATGACCTGAACACTAACTTGAATCCAGATCATTACTGACTGACACTAGGCTCATGAGTTAAAGTAGTCTAATGCAGTGATGAAAGTGCAGGGGTCCTGAAGCAGCCGTATCTGTGGGCTGTGAGATGGGCTTATTCAGGCATGTTTGGGACATGTGGTCTCGCATGCTTTGAATTGTCTGTCTGAACTGCTACATTCTGAGCATATTAGCTGCAGCAATTTGATATTTCTGTTAATTTTTTAGCTAAGATTTAATCTAAATCTAATACTGCAGGGTTTCCGCTAGGGCTTTGGGAGGGGATGGAACCCCTATAGCCATGGGGAATTGACAGTCAACAACAAACTGTATGATTTAATAATATTTACCAATAGCAAATCACTCAAAAATTTAAAATCCAAGTTCTGAATGTCTACAGTAATAAAGTTAAGGAATCGTAATTGTGTTTTATTTTTTAACAAATTGAAGGGTTGAGTAATGTAAGGGTCTTGTCATTTAGCACTGAATATAACCAGATAACCATTGATACTATAAATTTTATGACAAAACATCAAGTTAAATCGGAGGTCAAAAGAAGTTTACTGACAATTTGTCGCACCGACACCAACAATGGTAAAGGAGATTGTTAAATTTGCAATTTATTCTATGTCCCACTTCACTAACATTACATTCATGAAAATATGTTATACTAGTACCACCCTTCAGCAGGTAACATCTGGACCTTGTCTACATAATCATAAATAAGAACCAGTCAGAACATTGTGTTCTTTGACAACTTAATCAGGCAGAATAAACCATGTGGCTTTTAGCGATGTCCGGTTCGATATCTTTCAGCATAAGGCAATAATTGTTGATGTGTTTTGCCCTGAAAAGCATTCTTTTCATGCAAAATGGTTCACAAGTGATCAGCGTTAATGGGCAAATAAAATTATCTTCGTTTATGACTCATTGTTGGTGTTATTTAGGCTGAATAGGTCATTGTCGCATGGTTTCTGGCAAAAAGACACCCAGGATCTCTTAAACTGTCAAAAAGACACCCAGGATCTCAGTCTCACCAAACAACGGGAATTTTGTTTAGTCGTCTGCTATTAATATTGGGCCAACTATCAAGGATGCGGAATTGCGCTGTCAGTCAGACTCAAAGCCGAATTAAATTTCGTTGATATTTCACTCCGATCACAACCAAATAATTATAATATTAATAGCAGACGACTAAACAAAATTCCCGTTGTTTGGCGAGACTTTGAGATCCTGGGTGTCTTTTTGACAGTTTACGAGATCCTGGGTGTCTTTTTGCCAGAAACCATGCGACAATGACCTATTCAGCGTTATTTAGTGGCAGATACACTGGTGATGTAGGCATTAATATCTTGTGTCTGGTCGCGGAATATGTCGGAGGGGACATTTGGGTGAGAGGAAAGAGACCCTAAAAGGGACCTGCTGCCCATGTAGCAGCAACACTGAATACTGGTGTATAAAGGGCTGATGTCATACCATGTAAAAATGTCATCCTGTCAGACAACATTCAATTTAAATGGAGAATAATCTTGCTAAAAGTAGTTATTTTATACAAATATTATATCCAAATTGACATGACACACCATCATTCTTATGTATTAATTAAATGTAGCTACTCTAGATGGTTTTCGTTAGTTTATCGCCTGTAGTTGCGTCCCGAATCGAGAGTTAAATATTTACAATGGAGCGTAGTTCAGACGATGTTTTCTCTGGAGTGTTACGGTTGATTTGCTTGAGATTTTCGGTGATGTTAGTAGAATACTACATTCCTCCAGTTGGCATAGTGCCGGAATACTAACTTATCAGCTTCACGCACCTGAATAAGTCCATAATATGTCTTTAACCCTTTACCCAACAAACCGGCCAAAAACGCCCAAATAAAGCTTCAACAGCCTAAAATATCTTCGGTCTGTCTCAATAACACCATACAAATATGGATATCATTGGAACCGGTTCATTGACCACATTGTGATGTTTACAGTTATGCCCTGTGCCAATGCATTCTCTTATATATGCGAGTCGACCATTGGTCGCCTCGCATATATAAGAGAATACATTGGCCTAAAAAAAATCTTTTTTACCATTTTTTCTTACATTCTTTAACAATTTTATAATTTTTTCTTACATTTGTTTAACAATTTTTATAATTTTTTTCTACATTCTTTGACAATTTTATCATTTTTAATATGTGTTAAGCCAATGCATTCTCTTATATATGCGAGGCGACCTATGGTCGACTCGCATATATAAGAGAATGCATTGGCACAGGGCCGTTCTGTTGGGTAAAGGGTTAAGGGGACTCGTACCTGGCAGTCATATTCTGAGCATATTGGTTAAAGCTGCAGGTTATCATATTTTGAGGAAGACTATTTTCTAGACCTTCATGATGGCTTCATCCAGAGGCTGTACATTTAACAATGTGTTCAGCCATCTTTTGAATGTTCAGTTTGGCAAATCCTTGTGTTTAATGGACAGGTCCATTTACACATATATATGAGGTGTTAGGTGTTAGTGCCAAATAAAGGTACCTGTACGTTTATTAATTTTATGAGAAAAATCCACCCAGCACGATGCTTATTTGGGTCTGCACCTGGCTGTTAGCTCTTCTAAAGTGCTGCACTCTCATATTTGGACATTGTATTTATGTTTTTTAGTGACAAGTCATTTGTGGCTTAATTTGGTTGGTGACCCTCAAGTTAACATCTGTTTTCAATTATATCTAAATAATCTTACAGCGGCTTACCCAACACCAGATGAGAAGATGGAAGCTGATACCAGATCTGTTTTCATAGGAAATGTAAGTGACCTCAGTTCAACTATTAATAAACATTTTGTTTTTCCATCAACAGTTCTTCACCATTGGATCCTGTGAATATCGAACTTCTCCTCTACTTCAATATCAAATTCAATGTCTAGCACTAAGCCGTTATGTCACCATATTATGCTGTCAGTGATGTTGCTAGTGTAAATAATATGGTAACATAGAGTAAGAGTACAATAAGGGAAAAAACTGTTAAGCTCACAGTAAAGTGCAAATAGTCTGTTTCGTTTCTTCATATGAATAAGATTTTAAATTCTGCAAGTGACTTGTCCCTATTGGAGCTACCATCATAACATAACTGAGGCTTACAGAGCTATCATGTAATATAAGCAAGCTTTCCGTGTAATATAATAGAGCTGCAATGGGATATCACATTGTCATACATTTAGTCACTTGCCTTGCGAAATATAGCTATTTTATAATATGTTAAATAGGATTCAGTAGAATTTGATATGGAAACATAGCAAAAGTTATTTCCATCCTTTAGATCATTAAACTGAATAGAGGCATAGCACTTGTACTGTTTAGCCCACAGGTGTCAGTATAGATCCACTGCATATGACCCATTTTGATTCATCGTGTTCAGCAATGCAGTAGGTGCACAACATGCCTTTGACATATGCTTATTTTCACAGCTATTTACCAAACTCATCTTTTGGATCTTGCTTGAAATTACTTTTATAGAGATAACTTGTGGTGAGCAATATTATCAATAAGCAAAACATGTCACAGAAAATGACAAATAGACCATATCCGTAGCTTATATGATTTTATTTCTTGTAGGTTGATTATGGCGCAACTGCAGAAGAATTGGAGCAACATTTTCATGGTTGTGGTTCTATCAACAGAGTCACTATTCATTGTGACAAATTCACAGGCCACCCCAAAGGGTATGCACTATTGTTCACAAAAACTAGAATTAAAAATTCTGAGTCAGAAATTTGTGTTTTTCTATGTTTAAAACTTCACATTCCTCGGTATTTCATGAGACTAAATAACATATGTTTGCGACCCACATTCTCAGTGACTAAGTATCTTGCAATCCAGGAAATGATGTTTCATGTTAGACTTCTGATTTTTTGTGAAGCAAATCTTTCACTGATCCTGGCTGCCCAATAATGCATATACCAGTGTATACCAGGGACCAACCAAGTCAATTCTCCCTGTTTAGTTATTGGGGAGAAGTGGGATGTTATCAGGGAGAAGTATGAAAGGCTGAAATTCACCCCATCATCACCCTTCTATGATCCAATGAGTATTATGCAACACAACTGCCCATTTATCAAAACAGTAAAGTGAATAAGATCACCATTTAATCAATAAATATCCTTTAAACGATAATAGTATCATTCCATGCCCATCTCTTTTTTATATGAATAAAGTTTGACAAAGTAAATTGGAGGCAACTGGCTTAATTGTCACAAAAATGTTTTTCGACATTATCATAAATCTCAGATTAATATGGGTTATTTAAGAATAACTCTTTGCTTTGATTAAGGTTATGTAGTTATAATCGAAGAGTTTGATGAAGACAAGTTCTATAACAAACTCATAACTTTAATCGAAACAAGAGTTATTTCTGATTTAATCTGTCATTTCACAGGAAAACCACCATATTTTAACTAGAAGGTAGAAGTAAAACGAGTGTAAAACTTTTCAAAGAAAAAGACACAGTTGAAACACAAACATCTAATTATCGGTTGATCAAGTGGCGTCATAAATTCATGACGTTTGATTGAGGAGTGGATCAGGCAGTGATCAGTACACTCCACAGACAACCATAGCTGAGCATGTTCCTGATATATAACACGAGTTGTTAACCCTTTACCCAACAAACCGGTCAAAACTGGCCAAATAAAGCTTCAACAGCCTAAAATATCTTCGGTCTGTCTCAATAGAACCATACAAATATGGATATCATTGGAACCGGCTCCTTGACCACATTGTGATGGTTACAGTTATGCCCTGTGCCAATGCATTCTCTTATATATGCGAGTCGACCATAGGTCGCCTCGCATATATAAGAGAATGCATTGGCCTAAAAAAAAACTTTTTTAACACTTTTTACCATTTTTTCTTACATTCTTTAACAATTTTTTAATTTTTAATGTGTTAAGCCAATGCATTCTCTTATATATGCGAGGCGACCTATGGTCCACTCTCATATATAAGAGAATGCATTGGCTTAACACATTAAAAATTATAAAATTGTTAAAGAATGTAAGAAAAAATGGTAAAAAGTGTTAAAAAAGTTTTTTTTTAGGCCAATGCATTCTCTTATATATGCGAGGCGACCTATGGTCGACTCGCATATATAAGAGAATGCATTGGCACAGGGCATAACTGTAACCATCACAGTGTGGTCAAGGAGCCGGTTCCAATGATATCCATATTTGTATGGTTCTATTGAGACAGACCGAAGATATTTTAGGCTGTTGAAGCTTTATTTGGCCGGTTTTGACCGGTTTGTTGGGTAAAGGGTTAACAACTCGTGTTATATATCAGGAACATGCGCAGCTATGGTTGTCTGTGGAGTGTACTGATCACTGCGTGATCCACTCCTCAATCAAACGTCATGAATTTATGACGCCACTTCATCAATCGATAATTAGATGTTTGTGTTTCAACTGTGTCTTTTTCTTTGAAAAGTTTTACACTCGTTTTACTTCTACCTTCTAGTTAAAACAGGGCCCTTCTGTTGGGTAAAGGGTTAATTTCAAATTTCATATCTTTGCAATTGTTAGCATAAGTCTTGTTGATTTCCTGAGGTACTATTGCACTGAAGGTTAATTAGCAGTAAGGTTATTGGCAGTCCTACCCGAAGGCATTCTGATGCAATATCGGAATTCCCTTTTATATCGTAGGAAGTATCCAATAGTTTTCATGTACAATTTTATTTAAGCAGTATATAGGCGTGGTGATATCACTTGATGCTGCTGTCATTTCTATAGCAGAAATTAAACAAGAAATTTATATTATCGAGAAATAACCTTAATGGATAAATATGTGGCAACCAATAGTTTTATGGTATTATGTGGATTAACAGCTTATGATTAAATTGTATCTCAAATGAAAAATGTACAATTTGAACAAAGACTTCAGTATCTATTTTTCAGCAAAGCTGAAAGATGACTCACTTTGAGGCTTGAGCCATGTTTCATATTATTATTCGTTATTTTTCCATATCCTAATTTGCTTAATGGTATATTCTGCTATTTCAGGTTTGCGTATATAGAGTTTGCGGATAAGGACTCGGTGCAAACAGCAATGGCCCTTGATGATTCCTTGTTCAGAGGAAGACAAATAAAGGTTTGTTGTTAATTTGAGATTATAGTCAACCCTGCAAACAACGGGTCCGACACTGTCATTGACCAATGCAAAACACCTAAATGTCCGGTACAAATTGATTTGCGCCTGACACTGTCATTGACCAATGCAAAACACCTAAATGTCCGGTACAAATTTGCGCCTATCATCTTGACTGACAGGTTTCTGTGACGAGCTTGGTTTTAAAATCGTGCATGCTTTCAAACTAGTAACCCATATGTTTTTATTTATTTTCATAATTAAATTTAGCAAGTAGCAACTGCATATGCTCGACTGCTCGTTCTAATTCAGGGATTTCAGCCCTGCTGTAGATATGTACCACCGGACGTATGTATGACCTCTATCCTCCCTATTTATCATGCACAGTTGATGTGAGTTAGCTGTAATATTTTGCAACAAAATATGTTTAGTAATTTCGTTCCGGGTGGCATAATAATGTGGAACTGTTAATTCTTAATTAACTGGGAATTCCCAATTTAACTTTTACAAAATGATCACAAACTTTTTCATAAAAAAAAGGATGAAAAAAGTGCCGATGTTGACAATAAAAAGTAAAATGAAAAATTTGTTGCTTTATTAAGATTTAATCATTTAAATGTACAATACATGACTTTGATTATTACTCATTGCTCAATAAAACTTCACATTAATATTTCATTGGTTGTTTCCTTACTGAGTGACTGCTTGGCAAATGGCAATTGCCAATTTGACATGGAATACAGTGTCTATCAAGCTTTAATATGATGGTTTTGTTCAGGCTGTTCAATACCTAATTAGTATAAACAAGGTCACAGATGGTAAAACCATAACAGAATGCAAGACTATTGACATTATATTGCTGTACAGATGTTTTGAAAGTGCAAAGGATGCTCTTTTTACATTTAAAATCCATGACGGATACTGAACTTGACATGACAGGCACCAATCAGTGGACAGGCACACTCCGGGGAATTTTGAGAAATTTGCAGGCTATTGGTATAGACATTGAGACACTCATGTATTTATCAAAGTTGTGTCCTGTGTCACTAATCATTCTCTTATCACGTGGCTCCCCGCCTATGAAAATTCACGCACTCAGATGCAGAAAACTATTTTTTTGCTTTGTTTTTGGCCTAACTCAATTTTAGTTGACAGGTTTGCAGTAGCGAGTCCATGATATGATGTTCATGTTAGACTTCTGATGTCAACTGACTGATAATTCTTACTGATCCTGGCTCCTCTGTAAATTTATTAGTTTTTGGTGATTTCTTAGCAACGGAATTAAAAATATCCTCAGCTATTTAGTAATTTACTAGTAACCTAACTTAAAATATATCTCTTCTCCCAGTCATTTCCATGAGGAAAACACAACAAAAGTGATTATTCGCCCCTACAATTCAGAATATAAGTGTAAATTACTCCTGTAATATATTAATCATTAGGTTCCATACTAGTTGGATTTTCTCAGACAAGTTATATCATCGTTGGATATTCCAAGAGCCAAAATTACACTCACACATTTCCATAACTAAGCTGACGACTGAAAAGGATCTGAACAAAGTACAATCTTTTTAAATATTTGTGATTACAGTCCACAAAAACAGTTTTACAGGAGTGAGGAGACCAAATTGTATCGCCCGTATACTAAAATTTGCCTCTGACTGTGCTGCATTATCTTCCATGTTTAGACTTTACTTACATACTGTCTGGCATATGACAGAGTAAAACAACACTGCAATTTAACAAAATGCAATCGTCCGTAAAATATTTTATCACAACTCGGCTGCACTGCTCTGCAAAATGGAATTTCACTATTTACAACTTGAAAGAACCCAAGGCACTCTCAGTGGGTAAATGTGCAAAAGATATATAGTCTGTAAAAACATAACTACTCAGAAGAACATGGAAAATCAGATAAAGAAAGTTCTTATATTCAATATTGATTATATTCCAATAAGTACATTTTGCGTGGTGAAACCGTGATTTGTCATAAAAAAATCTCTTAATTGTGTTGTGAGTTCAAATATTTTAGTGTGAATATGTTATTCAGAAATATTTTCAATGCTTTGACCTTTTCCAATGTTGACCCGTCAAGTTTTAACTAATCTGTGGTTTCGATCTTATTGGACATTTATCGGTAATTCAGCTGTAACAGTAATGTTTACATAACAATGGTTTTGACATGCAAAATCTCATCATTGGAGAGTTATTAATAATGAAAATAAGAAAGTCAGTTTAATTTTTCATGTACTTGTTGACAATAGTTGTTATACATACTTATATGTTATTTTGCATGAACCCACTTCGAAGGCCTTGAGTGCCTTTAACATGGTTAACTCAAGAGAGTTGATATGTTAGCGTAGGATAAGGCATTTTTTTTTACTTCTACTTGATATTGACAGGTTTGCTCATGTGAGCCGAGGAAATGATGTTTGCATGTTAGACTTCTGATGTCAACTGAATGATAAATCTTACTGATCCTGGCTCCTTCATAAATTAAATTTAATTCTCTGTCGTTTTACGAGCATCCTTATTTAATATAGCCTTTTCTGTGTCAATTATGAATATTTTGGTAAGTTATTTGGTGCAACTAAAGTTATAACTCTGCTATAATATCTTCCATTGGTTGACTTGACCAACAAGGAAATTATCTGATTATTTCGCAATGACCATATTTGTACTATTCCTTGCGACCGTCAAGTCACAACATATTTAAGAGTATAAATGTGATTCAAGTTGAGAACAAACTAAAAATCAGCAAAACGCGTTCTTCAATACAATATAAAGATGGTGTTTCAATGCAGAGGTCATTATCACCGGCTTCAATACAGAACTCATTTTGTCGCTTTTTCGAAAATATTAAATTATGGTTTAAAATGATGGAATGAATGTGTAAAGCAAGTACATTATCTGTCTGGAAAACGCGTTGTTAAAGAAATTTGGGCTCTTCATAAAAATATTGTGCTCTTTTTTTTGTGAATCTTCCAACAATCTGGGTTCAATAAGTCTGACCCTGATACACCGCCAAGATGAGGCATGTCAGCAATTTAACTCTTTTTATCATGGCCTCCCACTATAAAGCGGGCGTGACATAATTTATGTTCACAAGCAGCCCGCTTTGGCGTGCAGAGAGAAAGTTTTGGGGAATAATACAATATTTCCAAGGATATACAAAGTATTTTACTGGTTGGCGACTTGGATATTTATCCTTTGGGTGATATTCGGTATCAATACTGATTGATTGGTATGTACCTAACATTTATGGCCATAATGAAAAAAAGTATATAGACAGCACCTGTATATTTTGGGATTTATCAAAAATAGTTGACGCAATACTGCCGACAGGTGTGGTGTTTTGAGTCACATATCTTCCCGATTTGAATTATTATTGTTTATCACAAAGGCATGATAACAGAAGTATATGAAATAAAGATTATGTTGACCTTTCGAATGATGTTTTATTTGTGGTATCCGTCTATTGTCTCCTATTTTCGATGCAATGTTATGAAAATCATTCTGCAAAGGTGCGACTTCAATAATAATAGCTGCGGGTGCATGATATATACATGACATCGACATTCACAAACATTTTGGGAACCCAATCAGGAAAATGGCTGTTATTTTAGTTGGAAAGATAATCATAATTCATCAGCATAATCACAATTAAATTTATTTGTGCATAAATATGACAAAATGTCTAATTTGGTCAAATAACATCTTTTTTGGCGTACTAGGTAATAGTACTTGTCTGCTCTCACCTTTATAAACTACAGTCAAACTTCGTTAAGTCGAACGTCGGTAACTCGAATACCCCACTTAAGTCGAAGCCATTGCCTGGTCCCGATTGAGCTTGTGTGCAAAGCCAATATAATAATCACGGTTAAGTCGAAGTTGGATAAGTCCAAATTCCTGCTTAAGTCGAAACGAAATTTGGTCCCACCAACCAGCTTATAACACTAATTACTATGGTTAAGTCGAAGCGCCGTCGGCGATGCATCACCATGCGATTATAACTAAGTGTGCCTAAAAAGCTGTGAAGTTTCCTGGAGTCTTTGTTTGTCGTAATGCATTATTTATTTAACACATTAACGAGGTGCGTGGGTCAATGTCCACGGTGTGAGGATTAGTATACTGTTGACAGACGAAATGAAAAATCTTATTTAAACCGCTTGATATAGAGAATAATTTCATTGTCAATTCTTCCCAAACGATGTTCCAAAATGAAATGTTAAAAGCATCGAAGAACGACTTTTTGTAGCGATTGGTGGCAAAGGAACGCAAGATGACGCAATGCATGACTCTGACCTTGTAATGTGATATATGATGACGCAAGCAAACAACGCCGACGACTTAATGAAAATACTGGAAATCAACGATAAACTGAAGAAAGATTAAACCACTGAATATATGCAGAAACCACTGTCCTTGATCACCAGTTATTTCCAGTCCTGAATCCTAATTTTTGTAAATACTATTCATTATAACCACTTCCGGGACAAATGAAATGTACTTTTGTTATCTCTACCGCGAATTTGTTGATTTTTTGCTGTTATATTCTGTTCTTTTATTACATCATTCAATAAATAATCGGAACAAATATCATCCCGTCTGTTGTATGTGATCAGCATAGTCGCTGAATATTGATCTAGCGCGAGTATACAGCGTGCACAAGGTTGAAAACAATTATTTTCGGGTCGAAATTAATTAGACTATTTGGAATCACCAAATGGTCGAAATGGTTAAGTCGAACACACGGATAACTCGAAGTAATCAAACGGTCCCTTGCGATTCGACCTAACGAAGTTTAACTGTATTAGGATAAATGAACTGATTGGAAAAACATTTGAAACCATGCAGGGTGTCATCAAAACCACATATATACTCTGCCGTTGCAAGTCATTGATACATTTAGTTGTGGGACACATTATTATGCGAAGTTACTATTCAAGATATCCCAGATACAGGTTATACAGCCTTTGCAGTCCTTTTAATTAGGAAAGATACCCCTAGGGCCCTAGGCAAAACAAATGCCTAGGCAAAATTTTCGTCCTAGGTAAATTGCCTAGGCAGTTTTGAAAATGCTTTAAAAATTATGTTAGTTACATCGTGAGCAGGTGAATATCTTGAGGACACAGTCCACTACACACAGTACACAGCAAACTGCATACATTTATGATAATTGAATGTATAACTTGTTAATTTGTCTAACACATGATACTATATATGTTTGATTATTACATGCATTTAAAATTTTTATATACTTGAGTTGACTTGTATCATGATTCATCACACCCACATGATCCCACATGAACATAATCCCATTTAATGCTTTCAGTGTTTTTATTTCTTGTAAATTATGTTCACATTTCTTTAATCTTTAATATTAAGGACAAAACTGATGCCATTGTGAAAACATCCAGATGATATCGCAAATCGAGATCGATAAATTCAGCGCCGAAAGAAACGTACAAACTTGTACTACTAAAAGCGTGTACCGCCAAACATCCGGTCATTAGAAACGTACTATTAAACCTCGTACTGTTTTCGCCGATTCGTGGTATTGACGATTGGTGATTTTTTTTCTATTTTTGCCGGCGGGTCAATAAAATGTTTAGGGTCGCATGCAAAAAATAGGGTCTGTCGGGAAACCCAAACCAAAAGACTTTTTCTTTGGCCTGATAAGAAATGTCGACACTCACTTACAGTACCTCGAAAGTTGGAAACTTCTCCCTCGGCACAAAAAAAATGCCGACGCAAAATCGTAATCTCCTCGGCTCGTCCTCGGTAGTGCCGAATGCCAAGGACTAATTAAAAGGACTGCCTTTGAAATTAGGAAAACTGTCCCACAGCAAAGTTACTGCTGAGTTTTGAGTTGACATCACAAACTGCTATTGTATAACACAAATTGAAGGACACTTACTAATGATCATAAAAAACATGCAGATTTACCATATCCTACATCGCTCAAAAGGTAATATTGAAGCAATACATCAGGGGCACATAAATTTACTTCTTTAAACTGTAAATCCAGTGTTCTGACATATCTATATATGTATATTCAGTGATGAAAGAGTTAACCCTTTACCCAACAAACCGGCCAAAACCGGCCAAATAAAGCTTCAACAGCCTAAAATATCTTCGGTCTGTCTCAATAGAACCATACAAATATGGATATCATTGGAACCGGCTCCTTGACCACATTGTGATAGTTACAGTTATGCCCTGTGCCAATGCATTCTCTTATATATGCGAGTCGACCATAGCTTTATTTGGCCGGTTTGTTGGGTAAAGGGTTAACTCTTTCATCACTGAATATACAGATATAGATATGTCAGAACACTGGATTTACAGTTTAAAGAAATAAATTTATGTGCCCCTGATGTATTGCTTCAATATTACCTTTTGAGCGATGTAGGATATGGTAAATCTGCATGTTTTTTATGATCATTAGTAAGTGTGATCATTAGTATGGTCGACTCGCATATATAAGAGAATGCATTGGCACAGGGCCCTTCTGTTGGGTTAAACCCCAGACAAGTGCCTCCCTAGTTTATGGTCTGACTGCATCCAAATGAAGGTCCACATAGCGCCCATAGGATTGCACTAATGAGCCGAGGAAATGATGTTTTCATGTTAGACTTCTGATATCAACTGAATGATAAATCTTACTGATCCTGGCTCCTTCATAAATTGCCGTTAGTTTTTGGGTTGTTTGCGAGCAATTGTCTTTAAAAAAGCCTCTTGATTCTTTGTCATCGATTAAAAACATAAGTTTATAGATGAAATGTGAAAATTGGATAAAATGAATATGTCCTGTTCATATTATGATGAAGTAATGATTTGAAATGAAAAGATGGGGAAACACAACAAGAAGGGTCATTATCTTTTACATTGTGAGATCTCTGGTAATGTGTTACTTCTCTGTTCCATACCAGGTTACAGCGAAACGAACCAACAGACCTGGAATCACTTCCACTAACCGAGGTCGTCCAAGATTCCGACGAAGTAGTAGAGGATCACCGTATGGTGGCTACACACCAAGAGGAAGATTCAGACCAAGGTTTGTAGTGCTAAGTTAATTAATACCCCCTAGAATCTTCCTTCTCTGCATGCATATATTGCCAGACCAATTGGGATTAAACTGTCTGAGTCCACTGAGTTAATGGTCTGGTGCCATTTTATATGTGATTGACCCGGGTCACGAAGACTATCCAGGGAAAATAACCCTTAATTTGAGACAATTTTGGGAAAGAGTAGGCACACATTGAAGTTTTTAATACGCTTGCATCATCCCCCCCCCCCCCCCCCCCCCCCCCCCCCCCCCCCCCCCCCTTGCAGGATGTGTGTCTAGCACATTGTATGAAACAGTGTTGGGCTACAGACCTTTGTTAGTATATATATGGTATTGTAACGTGGAAGGGTAGGGGTGTCTTAACTATATATAATATTTAAGACTGGTATATAGGTCGAGCGGATTTATGTTCCCAACCCGTTACAAATTAGAGCGCCTTGATCATCCTTGGGTACTCGAGTTCTTGTGTCTGGGACTACTTGTTCTTGGCTGGATCAGTGTTGAGGTCCCAGTTATATTAGGGCGTGATCAATCAATGAGACTACTAAATATGAAATGATCCAATTTGTTGGATAACAATAACATATAGTATAGTGATGAGCCGATTGTCAAATAGAGCCTTGCGCCGATTGCCGATTATTTGAGATCACAATCGGCCGATTCAGGTGCCGATTCCGATTATTGTAATAATTATACCAAAATATGCTATATGTGTTATATACTACTTCGATTTGGCAGCAACAACATCCATAATATACCAGTATACATAAGTATACGTTTGGGTAAGTATAAAGGCAGGTATGGGTGGACTTGTGAACGAATTCCTGTGTCCTGACAACAAATACACATGTTATATTATGCTCAATTTACCATCGATTTCTGTCTATAAGTCACTACTTGTTGACCCAGTATTTCCCCTCAAAATGTGCATGCACCTTATACAACTGTAAGTCAATAGGGGGTCTGAAATCTGGCTACAATCACAGACACAGGTGAGTTTTGGCATTCGCCACTATGACAACTCAGAAGAGTGCATGACCGTTGATTTGATTTGAACATATTTATTGTGACCCACTATATACAATATATATTACACAGATTAAATATAACAATGATGATATGAGTGTGGGCACAGAGGATCGGAGCACAAGTTGCCGAACTTATCAGAGCTCCTCTCCCCTGGCGTTCAATTGCTAATAAATTCAAATATCGGAGATGGTTTTAATTCAGTTGTATTGTAGAAGTTACTGTTCCAAGTGTGGCTGTTGGAGTGGCTGTGGTCTCGCAGAATTGGGGTGAGGGAAACTATAACGAGAGAATTCTGATAATTATGAGATTAAGAGAAACGGTCTGTAGATGAGATAAATGATTGTACTGTCTCAAACAGGCGCGCATTTAGCTTTCCGATGTAGTGTTGTACACCAAACAGGAGATCTTTTTCGGAGACAATAGTCACGTTAAGATCATCCATACGAGCCCACATCCGACTTCTCGCTTCTGCGTACAGAGGACAACTGAAGAAAAAATGGTTTGCGTCTTCGCATGACCGTTCACACCAAAACAGGAACGAAATGTTTAATTACAAATAAAAACAATTAAATAATATTAATAATTGTTACCAGTGTATTTATCTCCATCCAATTAATGAAATACAAGAATTCAACATGAGACCTCTGTCTGAGGAAGGGAATTTTTATGTTATACCACATTATCCCGAACTCAACTGTAGTCTGTGGAGACAATACCAAGGATGACGCAACACTTGTTTACTGTCTACATGTTTTTTTATGTCGGCTTATAGATAAGAGGTCATTGAGGTCAATGGTTCATTTTACATAATTATTTCAATTCATTGGATATATAATAACTGAAGCGTGGTGAATGCAGTCAACTGCGTAATTATGTGTCAGGTGACATGTACTTCCGGGGGTTTACACCTGTATTATGCAGGACCTGGCTGTATATCATCAAATTTGTGTTTGGTTGCACTTTCCCCATGTTTACTGGTCATTTATTCAACAAAACATCGTTATATTTAACACAGTTTACTGAAGAAAAACAAGCACCTGATTATTATTTAGACAATCGGAAATGCCGATGTTGAAAGCCGAGAACCGATTGTCATCCGATGGGCCACAATCGGCCGATTCCGATTTTCGTTTCCGATCATCGGCTCATCACTAATATAGTATCATAGACCATTGGTATAGACAACAGTTTTCTGTCACACGGATGATGTTGATAATTCATTGGGTGATCTTTCTAACGGCTAACTTTTATATTCAGGCCCTTGGTTATTGTAGTTATTGCAGCTGTTGAAGGTATGCCTCTGAATAGACTGTGCGTTCACTTGACTTGTTTATTCGATTAATCCCCGTAATTCATCACCTTTCTAGCACTCAATAACCTTAGTTTATCTCTATCAAATCGTAATTCAGTATCACCAACGTCTGTTCAAAATTACTTCCGGTTGACTGATGCCCAAATGTGGGTAGTAGTAGCTTAAATACTACTACCCACAGCTACCTACAAAAATACCCACAAGTGAACGTTCAGTGCTACCCACAAGTCATACCTTCAAAACTGATACCTACAACTGCTACCTACAAGGTAGTTTGACGAGCTCGGTTGATAGCGATGTGCGGGGCTACGAAGGAATCCGCCAATCGCGCAACGGTGCTCGTCGACATGAAAAAAAATGAGGTGATTGAAGTGATGAAAACAACGAATAAATATCGTGATATTGTGCTATTGATTACATGAAATGAGTGATTTATACATAGCACCGATAGATTATGAGATGATACAACCATAGAAGTGATTTAATTTATGATATTTACGGAATAATGTATATTTTGACGCGATAGAAGTGGATGAACTTTTACAAATGTACGGAAAGCCGCGAATGTACCGATGACTTATAATAATAAAAGTGTGGAACGAATCAATGTTAAAACATGAGAAATACAACATAATGAATGAAGAGAGTGCCTGTAGCTATGCTACAGTAATAGCTACTGTATATAGCTACAGTATGGTACAGTGACAGATTGACTTACAGGATGTTTCACAAAATTGTTGAGTAGATATATTGCAGAGAATATTGAAAGATTTCAATAGAATATATTTATTGTGAAAGCTCAGGCCAGTTTTAGATGTTGCGCCATACGAGTCATGAAATCTTCGCATGGCTCGATAGGTACATATCTGGCACATCCAATGCGTGCTTGATTTATATGTCGAGCCAGCTAGCATGTGCCATAAGTCATATTTTTCAAATAATGCTATCATTTCCAATACAAAATGCTGTCTCCGAAGTTTCAGCAGTGAATCTCTGAAATGCTCCCATTGGTTGAGATCAGGAACTGGGATTTTTTCCACAACACCCTATTGAAATCCTTGAAAAATTCTCTGCAATATATCTACTCAACAATTATGTGAAAATTGCCTAAAAAATTACACTACCCTAAACCATTACACTACCCTAAACCATTACACTACCCTAAACCATTACACTACCCTAAACCATTTGATATCTGAATACTGACTGCTGTAGTTACTTTATTCCCATTTGTTCATTTCTAGGGATGTTCAGCTAGGGCCATCTGTTGAACTTATTTGAACATTCCTACAAATGTATCTTTAGTGTTTCTTGTCTGTCGTCACCTTATAGTTTGTGACTATTCTACTAATGTAGAATGGACCATTCCAAATTATATTTTAGAACTGAATATGAATCCATTTAGGCCTAAAAAAATAATACCTTTGTTTCCGCTAACGAGCTAAAAAAAAATAGGGTAGGTCGGTAGGCTTAACTTTTTTTTTTTTGTTAACTTTTTTTTTTTCAGTATTTTTAAAAATAACTGTATAATACTTGTCAATAACCCAAACTATGTACTTCTTAGCCCCAATCAGGTTAACCCAGATGACAGAGGAACTAGAAACTCCAATTCAATCTTACATATGCTTTAATATTTACATATATACTAGTCTATATACTAAGATAATCTTTGATAATCCTAATATTTCCTATATGGTCTGGCGACAACTGGAGTCAGTCCAGCACCACTGCACTGTTCACATATTGGAGTGACCGTCTTGTACCGATCTCTTAAGGATGGCTTCACAACACCACCTTCTCCGCATTCAGTGAAGGATCTAGGTATTTTTTGGGGACACCTGTTTTTGGGCAATGATATGCCGAAGGCATAACCTGAAGGCCTGAGAGGAGGAATGTTTGGGAAGGGTGACCCCCTGATGATGGTGGGGGTTCTTCCCCTGGAAATTTTTTGAAAATCCATTGCATTTAGAGCTAATCTAAGGCTCTTTGAGTCAGTATTTTGAATTTTACAGAGAGGTCAATTTTATCAAGTTTCTCAAGCATAACTTTGGAACTTTTTATATATGTATGGATTGGAAATGCTTATAAGTTATTGTCAGATATCTTTTGGTTCTATGGATTATGCTTATCGGAAGCCTTATCCTGCTTGAAATTAGACTTGCCATCATCACTCTAATTCATAAATAGGCTATTTTATAAAATTCAAGTGAGACCCATACCGTACATAATATACTACATGTACATGTAATACAGAAATCCTACATGTACATGTAGTACAGAAACAATGTACATGTATTAAGGTAATAATGACTATATATGGTACTAATCTCTGTTAATTTTTCATTTGGTATTATGAGATCCCACTTGATAACCAGGTTGATTTGATCAAATTGTTAATGTTCCTGTGCTGTAATTGATTGAAATACTGAAGTCTGAACGCTGAATGATAACATACCGAATGATAACATACCGTACCTGAACTCAAATTATTTGAAGTTTTCGCAGATGAAAGCTAGATAAAGCCAAACATACTTTACAGTATGATTCCAACTGTTAAACTTAAATCTTTTTGTAAACTTAAATTTCTTATGTCAATATATATAAATATATAAATGTTTTGCATCTTGTTATGATATGAATTGGGACCTAAATTAAAAAAAAAAATTTAAATAAAATTTAGTTATTGTTTTTTTTGGTCCTTTTTTTTTTTTTGCAATGGCAATAAAAAGTTTAGGGTCGGCGGTTTAAAATAGGGTCGGTCGGGTTAGCGGAAACAAACGTATTTTTTTTTTAGGCCTTAGTAATCAAGCGTATGATCGTATCCTGTATCATATTTATATTTATTTCAGGCCAAGGCGTGCACAGTGGTACTCCCCATACTAGAAAAGGTAGAGACGACATGCTGCGAAACATGGTGCAGAAAGAGCTGGGTGTATCTCACAATCCACCAGCTTGGTCCAGTCATTTTATTTTATTTTATTCTCAGGTGTAGGCCGTTGTTAATTGTTTTGAGCCCACACCTGAGCCAATGCTGTTTTTCACTTGGTCCCGTGCCGATGACCAAATTCAACAGAGAATAGTTCAGCAAAACCAGAATTAATAAATCTTTACTGTTTTTAAAAGTAACATTTGTATGAAAACTTCTATGTTCAATGTTGAAATGAAAGAATGAGGAAAAATAACTGATTTTAACTCATGTTAAAGAAGATATTATATCCTTTGACTATATCTATCATGGCAATCGACGGCAATCAATTATTACCTTGTGGTCATATTGAATGTAGTCCAGATGTCTAAATATACCCTTTATGTGCTGACCCACCCAACTGTCGCATTTATTTTGAAATTTAGGAGGATAAAAATTTGTTAAGGCAACGAATTGCCTTGACTGAAAATATAGGGGCTTGTGGCATTTATTAAAAATGTTGTCATTTGTTTTCTGCATTTAGCTACTATTAAACCTTTGTAAGCATTTTTTGGCTCAACTTTACTTTGTAAAGTTTGAGCCTATGAGATATTGCCGTGGGTTGGCATTCGTTGTGTGTGCATGCGTCAGTGTGTCCGTCAAAAATCCGCAACAACAGGCCGCATCCCTCATCCAATCGACACCAAACTTCATGTTGATATTCGGGGTGACCCTTAGATGGGAGCCATCAATTTTTTCCGAAATTCGTTAAAAAAACATGGCTGCATGCGTCCATCTTGGATTTTACTCTTTGCATGACTAAATCCTTCAGCTCAACCTACAGGCCACATCCCTCATCCGATTGTCACCAAACTTCATATTAAAGGATCTTCAGGGTGACCTCCAGATGGGAGCCAACATTGTTTTCTGAAATTTGTTTAAAAAACATGGCTGCCAGCAGCCATCTTGGATTTTACTCTTTGCATGACTAAATCATTCGCAAAACCTACAGGCCACATCCCTCATCCGATCATCACCAAACTTCGTAAGGATCTTCAGGTTGACCTCAAGATGGGAGCCAATAATATTTTCCGATTTCATTGAAAAAACATGGTCGCCAGCGACCATCTTGGATTTTACTCTTTAAATCCTTTGGCACACCTTACGTGCTACATCCCTCATCCAAACTTCATATAGTTCTTTGATGTTACCTCCAGATGGAAGCTGTCCAATTCTTCCGAAATTTGTTAAAAAACATGGGTGCCTGAACCATCTTCGATTTCACATTTGCAGATGAAATTAAATACATTTCACAATACAATTCATTTACTGAAACTTTTCGACTTTTCTTCTTTATCATTCTATTGACTGCTGAGCATAAAAATATCAACGCCTCCCCAAGTTGAGCTGGAGTGTCAATGACACTTTCATTTCTCAGATAAATTATAAAAATTCTACCCCCTTTTGTACAGTAATGTTGCATGTATATTATTATGTCAGGGTGATTGTTGGGGTGGGAGGGTTATTTGTACAGGGTTTTTACAAAGCCTTGAAAACCTGGAATGGCATTAAATTTTACAAATGGTCATTCACGGCCTGGAATATGCTGGAGTGTCCAGATGGGCCTTGAATTTCAGCAATATTTGCACTGCTTGCTGGACTTAATTGATTCCGATATTACAATATCCGATATTACAATATTTATTTCAGAGTTCTGAAAAAATATGTGAGAATTGACCTTGGAACAGCCTTGAATTTTAGAATTTGGGGGTCTTTAAAAAACATTGAAAATTTTCGAGAAACGACATTGAATCGACTAGAATTGTTATTTCTGAAACGAGAGTAACTTGTTTTAACAAAATAATATTTTTATTCAAATTTCAGGCATGGTCAAGATTATCCAGCTTTCATTGGTTTCGTATTGTTATTTTGCAGCTACTCTTTACAGACCCTGGATGTAGATTACCTCAAAGATGTTTCTTGATTTCAGATTTTCTTTTCAGAAATTGTTCGCTGTAATATCTAACTTTTTTATCCTCTATTAATCCTGGCAAGCTGAATGGCACCATTATGCAGGCTTGCTAACTTTCTTATCCCTTCCATGACTGGAGCTTCCTGAAATTTTTAGAAAACTGTGCCAATGGGTATTATATGAGGGGGGCACTTACTCTTTTGAAGTATTTATATGCGAGTCTAGGGAGCCTAGCATACATCAGAGAATGTACAGGCTTACACGGTCAAGGTAAATATTGTCAGGCTAATGTATTCGCTTATATATGCAAGGCTCCCATGGGAGACTCGCATAAAAAGAGAATGCATTGACAGAATCTTTAATGCACAGCTCCCAGTATGAAAGGGTTAATTAACAATGAATTAATGTATGCATGAATTTTCAAATAAGTGTGAAAAACATAGCGTTGGATTTTTCAATGCATCAAATGACCGGCTCCGTCGCTGATTTGTAGAACATACCTGCTAATAAATGTTTGATTGACATCCTTTCTGTTTCAGCATTTGTAATTTTGTTTTGTCTCAATAATGAAGCTATATTGGCCTTATTGATAATTGTTCTCACATGTTCCATCATATTTACAACTTTTAACTGTACACATTGCAAAGTAATTTTCCTAAAGAAAACCAAAAGAAAAAAATATTTACCTGGGTTTATTTTCTCGGGTTCATTTTAGCAATGTCAGCGTACTGATGTGAATTAAAAGGATTTTTGAAACTGCTGTTAAACTATCAATTGTACCAAGCAGTCTTCTTAAAAACGTTAAATGGACCAAAGACACTCGCAGTGGGTAGATGTGCAAAAAAATATATAAGTCTGTCAAAACATCACCAAGAAGAGTATGAAGAAATGATAAAACTCTAATATTAATTTATGAAAGTTCTCCAATATAGAAATTTCACGTGTTGAAACCATTGTTTATAAGCAAAACTGTTAGTGATTTGTCAACAATCATCATAAATCACTTTGTAAGTTCAAATATTTTAGTCTAAATATTATTTTAAGAAATGTTTTCAATGCTTAGACCATTTCCAATGTTTATTGTCAAGTTTAGATTAAACTTAATTGGATTAATTGGATATTGATCGGTGCCAGTGTAACATGTTTTCATAAGAAAGGTTTCCACATGCGAAATCTCGTTATTGGGCGAGTTATTAATAATGGAATTCAGAACCAAGTCATATCTGTTTTCAAGTGTAATTGTTGATGATAGTTGTTTTACAGACTTTTATGAAATTTATCTTTTACATGAACACACTTCGAAGGCCTTTGGTCCCTTTAAAAGCTTTTCTTTGTAGTTTAAAATTATGAAGTTCCAGTATAGCTTCATATAATTAATATATTCTTGATCTCATTCCCTTTCAGTAAAAAAAATGCTTTTTATTGTGACACAATAAAAGGAGAAAAAAAATGAAAAAAAAATAATGGCTGGAAAAAAAATATGAGGAAAGACCAATGTGGAAAAAACAAAGTAAAAAAAAATGATGGAATGTGAAAAAATAGTGAAGATTGTAAAAAGATGAAATAAATTATATGTATGAATGCATTCTCATGTTCTATCCCCTTTGGGTGCCGTTTTACTGTTCCCAGCCTGATGAAATTTAACAAAGACATACTATTAAGTCGGCAAAGTCAGGGTAATAATAGCGCAGCATTGACATACATATACATTGTATTCCACAAACTGATATTTGTAGAATTGGAAAACAATTTTGCTGGTAAAAGTTGTCATAACCAGTTTGTGAAATTGCCGGCTCATTCACAAACTCTTTTCATGCTCGAATATCCAATGAAACAGGATATGGTTTTCTCAAAATTAAAAGACCTATTTTCTCGATTGGGTTCATGTTTGTGGAATATATTGCAGTTAATCACGTGACAGATTAATATTGTATACTTATAATCTCAAGGCTGCATTCAGGCCCGAGTTTAGTGTGCCTGTCATTTGCAGAATGAGGTCCCCAGAGGGTGAATTTAGTGACTATCCCCATAGCGGGATGGCATCACTAAATTCACCATCTGTGGACCTCATTCTGCTCAGGCCTCATCTTCTCGGAAAAGTTTCTTTATCAAATTTCTATAGAAACTTCTAAACATAGATTCTATTTCTTTTTTAGTTTAGTTTCTCTATATCCCCAAATTGGCAGACGACTTATTGCAGGTTCACAATGGGTCTACATCGCAATATTCACCATTTGGGAACTTCAATCTGAGTCTGTCTCCCATAGCAGATGAAGCCATGCAGAATGAGGTCCCCAGAGGGTGAATTTGGTGATGCTATCCCGTATGCGGTATAGTGTCACTAAATTCACCCTCTGGGGAACCTCATTCTGCAAATGACAAACATACTAAACTCAGGCCTGGCTGCATTCTTATTTTACTACAATGAAAGGAAATTATGTACTTCTGCACTGCCCATGTGATTAAGGGACCCAAGACTTTCACAGTGGGTAAATGTGCAAAACTAATAAGTCTTTGGAGCACAATCCCTTTATTGCAATCATTCCCCGATTTTTGGTAAGCACACCAGTTTCCAAGGTGTGTTCCAATGTCGGCCAGCTCATGTGTTTGGTGTTGAAGTCAACATGCTCAATGGCAATTTTGAGCTAATCCCATTATGTGCATTCAATTGTGCTCTTAAAGGGGTACTGTACGCCAAATGTTGTTGTTGGTTTCTATAGTCTCCTAGTCAGAGAATAAGGTAACAATTTTTTCATTATTTGAAAGTCTGTTGAGTACGAAGTAGTGTTACGGATGACAAATTTACCGGAATGCAAAAATACAAATTGTCGTTGTCGAGTAATTTTTGTACAGTTTTCAACCAAATGAATCAAATAAAAGTTATATTATAGGCATACTAGTCCAATATAATCATTTAAGTTATTGTATCGTCGCTAGTCAGTGAGTGACTTGAGTGTTCTCCCCGTATCATTATAATATTTTAAGCACTCGTGTGTGCGATCGGTTTAACATCCAGTATCCCTCAATTACTTTATTTTGATTACGGAAATTCGTAATTTAATTGACGCCATTTTATGGCTCCAGTCATAAATTAAATTTATATCAAATTATTAACTTTTAAATTATTAAATTTTAAGATAGCATATTAACCTGAGCGTTTACAGAATACATCTTCGACTCAAATTACTTATGTTTCTATATATTATCGATATTAGATCGTTGTTGTCACCGGAAATTTAATGCAAATGGCGTACAGTACCCCTTTAACCCCAAAAAAAAAAAAAAAAAAAAAATTGTCATTGACACTTTCATTTGTTTCAGTTTTGTACCATTAATTAGATGTGATGTCCTGTTTTGAAAATATAAAGATTTTATTGCAATAGTTGCATGCAATATTGTGATATCAATAAATTACCATTATGAACATCCAATATCCAGAGTATATATGAGAGTACATTTTATAGATGTTGCATTCCAAGTGAAATCTTGTTATTAATTGAGTGATGACATATTGTACAGAACTCTGGCCTTTGGTTAGATGAAGTCAAAGATAAACAACACTGCTGGCATCTGTCAAATTTGATTAATGGCAGCATGAAACGCTTGTTTCTCCTATTCTTGAAATTTAATTACAGGGTGTGATAAGGGGTCCCTCACCTATATATAAAGTGTCTTCTATATCCCATTGATCTGCTTAGAAAATAGTTAACCCTTTCCAAGGTTCCCATAGACATGTGCTATAATGTACAATGACTCATCCTCTTATCTATGGTTATCTTTGAACACTATTCACTGATTAATTGACTTTTGAACAAGAGGTGGCATCAGATATGCTGTGTCTCGTTTTCGGTGGCTTACCGCCGGTGGCTACCGCCAATTGGTGTGCATCAGTATCGGTAGACTAATTAATAGGTAAAATCGAAAAATGACTAATTAAGGGCCATAACTCTATCAAATTTTATCGGGCCAGGCTGGTTTTCGAACTCGTCCGAAATATTCTTGGCAAGTACGTCTATTCCAAATTTTAAACAAATCGGAGGACGTTTGTTGAAGTTATCGCGCTAACGAGCTAAAAATTCACGAAAAATGACTAATTAAGGGCCATAACTCTATCAAATTTTATTGGGCCAGGCTGGTTTTCGAACTCGTCCAGGATATTATTGGAAGACACTTATATACCAAATTTCAATCAAATCGGATAACGTTTGTTGAAGTTATCGCGCTAACGAGCTGAAAATTCGTAAAAAACTAATTAAGGGTCATAACTCTATCAAATTTTATCGGACCAGGCCGGTTTTCGAACTCGTCCGAGATATTCTTGGGAGACACCTATATACCAAATTTCAATCAAATCGGATAACGTTTGTTGAAGTTATCGCGCTAACGAACTGAAAATTCGTGAAAAATGACTAACTAAGGGCCATAACTCTATCAAATTTTATCGGACCAGGCCGGTTTTCGAACTCGTCCGAGATATTCTTGGGAGACGCCTATATACCAAATTTCAATCAAATTGGATAACGTTTGTTGAAGTTATCGCGCTAACGAGCTGAAAATTCGTGAAAAATGACTAATTAAGGGCCATAACTCTATCAAATTTTATCGGACCAGGCCGGTTTTCGAACTCATCCGAGATATTCTTGGGAGACACCTATATACCAAATTTCAATCAAATCGGATAACGTTTGTTGAAGTTATCGCGCTAACAAGCTGAAAATTCGTAAAAAACTAATTAAGGGTCATAACTCTATCAAATTTTATCGGACCAGGCCGGTTTTCGAACTCATCCGAGATATTCTTGGGAGACACCTATATACCAAATTTCAATCAAGAGGTGGCATCAGAGATGCTGTGTCTCGTTTTCGGTGGCTTACCGCCGGTGGCTACCGCCAATTGGTGTGCATCAGTATCGGTAGACTAATTAATAGGTAAAATCGAAAAATGACTAATTAAGGGCCATAACTCTATCAAATTTTATCGGGCCAGGCTGGTTTTCGAACTCGTCCGAAATATTCTTGGCAAGTATGTCTATTCCAAATTTTAAACAAATCGGAGGACGTTTGTTGAAGTTATCGCGCTAACGAGCTAAAAATTCACGAAAAATGACTAATTAAGGGCCATAACTCTATCAAATTTTATTTGGCCAGGCTGGTTTTCGAACTCATGCAGGATATTATTGGAAGACACTTATATACCAAATTTTAGTTGAATCGGATGACGTTTGTTGAAGTTATCGCGCTAACGAGCTCAAAATTCGTACAAAATGTCTACTTAAGGACCATAACTCTATCAAATTTTATCGGACTGGGCCGGTTTTCTAACTCGTCCGAGATATTTTTGGGAGACACCTATATACCAAATTTCAATCAAATCGGATAACATTTGTTGAAGTTATCGCGCTAACGAGCTGAAAATTCGTGAAAAATGACTAATTAAGGGCCATAACTCTATCAAATGTTATCGCATCAGGCCGGTTTTCGAACTAGTCCGAGATATTCTTGGGAGACACCTATATACCAAATTTCAATCAAATTGGATAACGTTTGTTGAAGTTATCGCGCTAACGAGCTGAAAATTCGTGAAAAATGACTTAATTAAGGGCCATAACTCTATCAAATTTTATCGGACCAGGCCGGTTTTCGAACTCATCCGAGATATTCTTGGGAGACACCTATATACCAAATTTCAATCAAGAGGTGGCATCAGAGATGCTGTGTCTCGTTTTCGGTGGCTACCGCCAATTGGTGTGCATCAGTATCGGTAGACTAATTAATAGGTAAAATCGAAAAATGACTAATTAAGGGCCATAACTCTATCAAATTTTATCGGGCCAGGCTGGTTTTCGAACTCGTCCGAAATATTCTTGGCAAGTATGTCTATTCCAAATTTTAAACAAATCGGAGGACGTTTGTTGAAGTTATCGTGCTAACGAGCTAAAAATTCGTACAAAATGTCTACTTAAGGACCATAACTCTGTCAAATTTTATCGGACTGGGCCGGTTTTCTAACTCGTCCGAGATATTTTTGGGAGACACCTATATACCAAATTTCAATCAAATCGGATAACATTTGTTGAAGTTATCGCGCTAACGAGCTGAAAATTCGTGAAAAATGACTAATTAAGGGCCATAACTCTATCAAATGTTATCGCATCAGGCCGGTTTTTGAACTAGTCCGAGATATTCTTGGGAGACACCTATATACCAAATTTCAATTAAATCGGATAACGTTTGTTGAAGTTATCGCGCTAACGAGCTGAAAATTCGTAAAAAACTAATTAAGGGCCATAACTATCAAATTTTATCGGACCAGGCCGGTTTTCGAACTCGTCCGAGATATTCTTGGGAGACACCTATATAACAAATTTCAATCAAATCGGATAACGTTTGTTGAAGTTATCGCACTAACGAGCTGAAAATTCGTGAAAAATGACTAATTAAGGGCCATAACTCTATCAAATTTTATCGGACCAGGCCGGTTTTCGAACTCGTCCGAGATATTCTTGGGAGACACCTATATACCAAATTTCAATCAAATTGGATAACGTTTGTTGAAGTTATCGCGCTAACGAGCTGAAAATTCGTGAAAAATGACTAATTAAGGGCCATAACTCTATCAAATTTTATCGGACCAGGCCGGTTTTCGAACTCATCCGAGATATTCTTGGGAGACACCTATATACCAAATTTCAATCAAGAGGTGGCATCAGAGATGCTGTGTCTCGTTTTCGGTGGCTTACCGCCGGTGGCTACCGCCAATTGGTGTGCATCAGTATCGGTAGACTAATTAATAGGTAAAATCGAAAAATGACTAATTAAGGGCCATAACTCTATCAAATTTTATCGGGCCAGGCTGGTTTTCGAACTCGTCCGAAATATTCTTGGCAAGTATGTCTATTCCAAATTTTAAACAAATCGGAGGACGTTTGTTGAAGTTATCGCGCTAACGAGCTAAAAATTCACGAAAAATGACTAATTAAGGGCCATAACTCTATCAAATTTTATCGGACCAGGCCGGTTTTCGAACTCATCCGAGATATTCTTGGGAGACACCTATATACCAAATTTCAATCAAGAGGTGGCATCAGAGATGCTGTGTCTCGTTTTCGGTGGCTTACCGCCGGTGGCTACCGCCAATTGGTGTGCATCAGTATCGGTAGACTAATTAATAGGTAAAATCGAAAAATGACTAATTAAGGGCCATAACTCTATCAAATTTTATCGGGCCAGGCTGGTTTTCGAACTCGTCCGAAATATTCTTGGCAAGTATGTCTATTCCAAATTTTAAACAAATCGGAGGACGTTTGTTGAAGTTATCGTGCTAACGAGCTAAAAATTCACGAAAAATGACTAATTAAGGGCCATAACTCTATCAAATTTTATTTGGCCAGGCTGGTTTTCGAACTCATGCAGGATATTATTGGAAGACACTTATATACCAAATTTTAGTTGAATCGGATGACGTTTGTTGAAGTTATCGCGCTAACGAGCTCAAAATTCGTACAAAATGTCTACTTAAGGACCATAACTCTATCAAATTTTATCGGACTGGGCCGGTTTTCTAACTCGTCCGAGATATTTTTGGGAGACACCTATATACCAAATTTCAATCAAATCGGATAACATTTGTTGAAGTTATCGCGCTAACGAGCTGAAAATTCGTGAAAAATGACTAATTAAGGGCCATAACTCTATCAAATGTTATCGCATCAGGCCGGTTTTCGAACTAGTCCGAGATATTCTTGGGAGACACCTATATACCAAATTTCAATCAAATTGGATAACGTTTGTTGAAGTTATCGCGCTAACGAGCTGAAAATTCGTGAAAAATGACTAATTAAGGGCCATAACTCTATCAAATTTTATCGGACCAGGCCGGTTTTCGAACTCGTCCGAGATATTCTTGGGAGACACCTATATACCAAATTTCAATCAAGAGGTGGCATCAGAGATGCTGTGTCTCGTTTTCGGTGGCTTACCGCCGGTGGCTACCGCCAATTGGTGTGCATCAGTATCGGTAGACTAATTAATAGGTAAAATCGAAAAATGACTAATTAAGGGCCATAACTCTATCAAATTTTATCGGGCCAGGCTGGTTTTCGAACTCGTCCGAAATATTCTTGGCAAGTATGTCTATTCCAAATTTTAAACAAATCGGAGGACGTTTGTTGAAGTTATCGTGCTAACGAGCTAAAAATTCACGAAAAATGACTAATTAAGGGCCATAACTCTATCAAATTTTATTTGGCCAGGCTGGTTTTCGAACTCATGCAGGATATTATTGGAAGACACTTATATACCAAATTTTAGTTGAATCGGATGACGTTTGTTGAAGTTATCGCGCTAACGAGCTCAAAATTCGTACAAAATGTCTACTTAAGGACCATAACTCTATCAAATTTTATCGGACTGGGCCGGTTTTCTAACTCGTCCGAGATATTTTTGGGAGACACCTATATACCAAATTTCAATCAAATCGGATAACATTTGTTGAAGTTATCGCGCTAACGAGCTGAAAATTCGTGAAAAATGACTAATTAAGGGCCATAACTCTATCAAATGTTATCGCATCAGGCCGGTTTTCGAACTAGTCCGAGATATTCTTGGGAGACACCTATATACCAAATTTCAATCAAATTGGATAACGTTTGTTGAAGTTATCGCGCTAACGAGCTGAAAATTCGTGAAAAATGACTAATTAAGGGCCATAACTCTTTCAAATTTTATCGGACCAGGCCGGTTTTCGAACTCGTCCGAGATATTCTTGGGAGACACCTATATCCCAAATTTCAATCGAATCAGATAACGTTTGTTGAAGTTGTTGCGCTATCGAGCCTAAAATCAGTGAAAAATGGCAAAGGGCCATAACTCTGTAATAAATGTGCGGACGAACCCGATTTTTTGTCTGCAGCTTACGTGCATGGATATGTACTCACACACCGTCCGCCGCCCGCCCGCCCGTCCCTCATCAAACTATAAGTCGAGTTTTGGAAAAAAACTCGAGTTTTGGAAAAAAACTCGACTAAAAATATATTAAACCTTCAGACGCATGCTTCAATGTGAAATTAAAATAATGGCTGATAGGCAATATGATATATCTATGCAATAGGTAACAGGCAGATAAATCTACATGATTATTGTAAGTGATGCATTGTTTTGTAAATCAAGATGATAGATGTTGTTAATATTTCCAGGAACCTTATTTTCCCATTTATTCATATTGTCATGGTTGATTGAATTTTAGGGGCCACAGAGCGCTCAGAAGATTAACATTGAAGGCTGTGGATTTTAGTGTTCAAGCTACTTGTAAAACACTAATGTGTGAAACCATTGACTGAGGGCTACTTACTTTCTATTATATGAACTATGGTAATCTGTTTCGATTTAGGGGTCAGCATCCTCATCATACTCTGTCTGTATAACATTATATAAGTTAACACTTTTGTATTGTATAAACTACATATATTTCGAAAACCATACACCCCTGTTTATTATAATATGAAACACTTAATCTGGCATGTACCTAACAATAGAAGCATTCCTTATTACACAGGTCAGATCTGATCGCATCTGTCTGACATGTTATATCATCATTATACCTATTTCTATTATGATAAATGATGTATCAGTTTGAAGCAAGCCTTGAAATAGTGTGTGTCATTTGCAGAATGAGGTCCCCAGAGGGTGAATTTAGTGATGCTACCCCGCATAGCGGGCTAGCATCACCAAATTCACCCTCTGGGGACCTCATTCTGCTGAGGTGTAAGCAGAATGAGGTCCCCAGAGGGTGAATTTGGTGATGCTAGCCCGCTATGCGGGGTAGCATCACTAAATTCACCCTCTGGGGACCTCATTCTGCAAATGACAGACACACTATTTCAAGGCTTGGTTTGAAGACAGATTAATCGCGGACATGTCAATTGATTAATCACATTGAGGGGTTTATGTGAATGCCTGAGCTCCACGTGCATGTCTTTTGAATGAAAGTCCATTACAGAAGATACAGAAGAGCAACGAGACGGGACTCAGTCCAAAACAGCATCATCCCAAACTAATACACCAAGCTGTTGTGGACAGAGAAGACTTAGTCTACCCTCATTCTTTTAAAAAAATTCTCTACATTTGAAATGGTGGGACGAGTTGATTACACAATGAAGGTACCCAAACTCAAAAACGTTCCAAATTTGTCTTAGTCAAGAAGGGAATACCTTTTTATCCATCATCCATTTACATGTTCCACATAAGCAATATATGGGTAACAATATCCTAAACTTTCAATTCTCTACAATTTGATACTGAGGGGAAATTGATTACACAATGAAGGTACCCAAATTCAAAACATTCCAAAAGTAAGTCAAGAAAGGGGAATAACTTTGTGAAAATCTACATTTTCCATTGTCCATATAATAACTAGGAGCAGTCGATTACCCAATGAAGGTACCCATAATGTGTGATGGAAGTAATTTCTATAGTCCCCCTGAAAATTAACTTTTCGTGGGACAATAAACTGGAAGCAACTGGTAAAATCTGTTTATTTTCTAACACGTAATAATCTAATATAACAGACAGACAATTGTATCATCGAATCATCAGGCATTACATGCAATAACAGTTATAACAGATCGAACAAACATGGGGACTTTCAGGGTATAGCACCATGGGTTTTAAATGCAGTATATTTAGAGAATAAATTAGGCAGTGCAGCAATTTTATTGGTTTACGAAAATCAGGGAAAAAAATCTCTTGATGCAGGAGGGGAGAAACCCCAGACAGGTCTTGATGATTATTGGCGATTATTTAGGACATTACTGTTAACTATAGGCGATTATTCCACATGATCATTGGTGAATGCAAATCTCATATATTCACTTGAAATAATTTATTGCAAATATAAGAAATAAAACGAATACACTAATATCTCAATTATTCTCATTTTCCCATGCTATTATGACTGATAAAATGATTTATACAAACTGAACTCCATAAACAAAACAAAAATTTATCTTTGCATTTTCAGTGAAAAAAAAACCTGTCTGCAGGTTCATAAACCAACTAATTAAATTGTTGTGTTTTCTGCCATTTTTATTTCAATAACCATGAAGGCTCATATTAAGAACGTGCTTGGCTCGATTGCTGATTGTAGAATTCAATTGGTTGCTGATTGCGGAATTCAACAAAGATGAATTGACTGAAAGTCACTATGTGAAAATGACTCTTTAAATTTGGTAAACTATATATCACATGAAATAATGTGGACCATACCTAATCTCAGAAAAACAAGGCAGTTAGTAAGTTTTATCTGCATTTTTAAATTCTCAAAGAAAATGAAACATTTAGCGATGCTTAGTTTGAGTCTCTCCTCCCAGAAACTTGTTGAAAAATTTGTTCTTTTGCTCTCTTCTCTAATAAATATGCCTAATCTCGAACATGAAAGTGACTCAAGTTTTTGCTTTGTTTCCTCAAGGTATGGTAATATATGGCACAGAGATATATCAACCATGTGACAGTAAACATTTAAAACCTGTTGCACTCATAACAATTCAACGTGAAATTTGTTTGATACAAGACAAATAAACAGTTTGAAGGGGTCCAATAACATATCAAGCAATATTCATATGGAAGAATCTCAAATAAATATTACACTAACTAAACAATGATTTTATCCAGTGAATGACTTATTAATTTATTACGCCCCACCAACAAGATAGTTTGGGGGTAGTATACTGCCATCAGCTTGTCTATTTTTTAATAGATGTGGGCCACATCATGTGGCACATATATTAACCGTCGGATCCTATGCACCAAGAATAACAAAACAAAATATTTTATCAATGGAAATTGACATCGTCCGAAACTCAAAGCTATTCGATAAATGTTTTTAAAAACTTCAAACATATATCTTAACCAACACCAGAACTTTTGATTTTGAAATTGACGAGATATAGAGAATACCTAGTTTTTGTTTGAATATCTAAATATCTACATTCGTGTCTGTAAAGAAATATCAAATTTTCATGAAAATTTTATATTTCTTTCCAGACACGAATGAGATATTTTGGTATTCAAACAAAAACTGAAGGTATTCTATATTTCTTGTCCTTTCTGACTATTTGACATATTTGTTGATATGACTGTGTGCCAAAGTCTTTAATATGGCTACATTTTTTGTGGTCCAAGATCACATGTGAAAGGTTTCATTAATCCCACGAGACAGTCCTACCTCCAGCTAAAGATTGGTCTGAGCCAAAATCAAGTTTAATATATAAATTAATTAATGAGGCAAAACATAAAAACACTAACTAGCACATTGTATAACATCGGCTGCCAAAAGCAGAAATACTCACACTCTCATCACATATTGCAAAAAAATTGCTAAAATTACGACAACCTGTTGTAATGAGAGGCTGATCACGATCTTCAGATGTTTAACCCATACCTTTGACCATACCGACTACATCAATCAAAACGGTTACTCTAGAACAGATATAACTATTTACAATGAGAGGCCAATAGTGCATTCAACCAGGCTGACTTGAAATCTGTGAATATACACCTGTACAAATAATGTGGAGATGATTAGAAAGATATATTAGGAGGGCTTCCATAATTAACTTTGGATAAATATGAGACTGTCAGATCAGTTAAAAGTATTGCTTTGGATAACACATGTTCATGTCATGGTCAGGGGTAGGGTTACTATTTTCAAAACCAATCAATCAATACCAAAATCTATACAGGTCAAAAATCTATCATGATTAAAGAGGGGGGAACGGGGGAGGGGGGTCCAATCCCAGATTCCCAGGAAATAAATCAGCAAATCCCAGTTCCCAGGAAAAAAATATGCCATTTCCCAGTTCTCAGGAATTAAAATAAAATCCCAGTTCCCAGTAAAAAAAAAAGCCAGTTCCCAAGAATTAAAATTTTATATAGAGTATCGACAAAACATACAATATTCACAAGTAATGTAGATCAATGTACATATATTGTATTTTTATGCTATCTTATGATTTACTGGCTACTGTCTGGTCAATTACATCATTTTACATGACATAAAATGCGAACCTATATGCAAATCCATTGAACAGAATCAACAGATCACTCTTTACACTGATCTACACCACCGCAAATCAGGTATTCCCTAAATGTCCAGGTGATGTATGCAAATTCATGTGGTCTCAATATATCTAAGACGGTGTGTGATTTGAGATTGTGCCCCATAACTGGAATGTTAGTATGAAAAACCAAGTCACAAACCAACTGAGAAATAGGAGACAACACGGTTGTACACAAGTCACCAGATACAACAGCTAAAGATTGACCAAGTGGTAAAACTCGTATAAATAAATGACTTTAAAATTTACACTAACTTGGGAAAATCCAAATCGTGGAATATCACCAAAACACATGAAACGGAACAAAACATGCCTGACTCATCTTTCATCGCTGGAATACCGGTCGGGTGTGTGCATTTTTGGGGAAATTAGTTCATAATTAAGTGAATAAAAATGGAAATCCAGATTAATTGGGGATAATTTCTCGGGTCCCGGAAAATAATTTCAACCTTTCCCGGGTCCCGGTGGAATTCTGTTCCCGATTCCCAGAAAATTAAATCTGACGATCCCAATTCCCGAAAAAATAAATCAAATTGGATAGCATGTGTCTAAGAATGGGTGGATGGGGATATATTTTTAAGCAGATCAACGAAACAACCTTAAATATACATGTCAGGGGTGTTTCGCCATAAACTGTGCCATGAAAGACAATTGAATGACAAATATGTGAATTATAAGATCAGATAGGTTAAGTCTATTTATACTGTGTAAGGGGTTTATACATTATAGCATTTCCCAAACTAATCAACTGGTCAGCACAAAATAGGTGTGAGGGGTTTGCACATAAAATATAAACACGACCGACAAAAAATACTTGAGTTATCGTGTTGGATAGAACATGTATATTGGTGGATGGAAAGTGATAATAGTTTCTAAACTGATCAAATGAGCGATTCCAAAAAGTATACAGGTGAGAGGTGTGTCATCATAAAGCTGAACACGATCTGATAAAAAATACAGTTAAACTTCGTTAAGTCGAATTGCAAGGGACCGTTGGATTACTTTGAGTTATCCGAGTGTTCGACTTAACTGTTTTGACCATTTGGTGACCACAAATTCCAACCAGTTGAATTCGTATAGATCCGATATGGCCCACGATTGCTGCATCAGTGTCATGGCATCGAGAACATTCAAATTGAGTTCAGCCTTCTTGTCAATAGCATTTCTTCGTTTGGAACATTGTTTTCGTTTTTGGAAGACATGACTGAATGAAATTATTCTCTGTATCAGGCCGTTTAAATATGGTTTTCATTTCGCCTGTCAACACTACTAATCCTCACAGGGGAAATTGACCCCCACAACACCTCGTTAATATGTTAAATAAACAATGCATTAGGATAAATAAAGACTCCAGGAAACTTCACAGCTTTTTAGGGTAATGAATAGAAGCACACTGAGTTATAATCACATGGTGATGCGTCGCCAACGGCGCTTCGACTTCACCATAGTAATTAGTGTTATAATCTGGCTGGTGGGACTAAATTTCATTTCGACTTGAGCGGAATTTCGACTTATCCACCTTCGACTTAACCGTAATTATTCTAATGGCTTTGCTCACAAGCTCAGCCGGGACCAGGCGATGGCTTCGACTTAAGTGGGGTATTCGAGTTACCGACGTTCGACTTAACGAAGTTTAACTGTACTTGAGTTATCGTGTCGGATAGCATGTACCGACAGACGGATGGACAGATGACGAACAGTGGATGGTTGATCCAGATGGTATTGATACACATATAAAATCAATAACATTTGTTTGTGATACAAATTTCTTACTCCTAACAAATTTAAATATGCCATTTTGCTGTATAGGGAGTGGTCATTCTCATACCAATTGATGAACAATGTGGGCATATCTCATTCATGGTGTGAAAAATGTTCAAATTTCTCTGGGAAAAAGGCCAGTTGTTACCGCTGGGTGCAATATTCTAGATAAAGTTGGTACCAACTTGATGCAATTAGATCGAACCTGGACACCAAGAAGAGAAATCACGATGCCAGCATTAAAAAATCCCATTCCACACACTGCTTGACATAATATTTCAAACCTCATCTTACTTCTTAGAAGCAAATTATTATCCTGTCCTAATGTTAAAAATGAATCATTTAAATTTCATTTTCTTGATTTTGTCTATGACCTCTTGTCTCTTAGCATCTGCTCCCTCTTTCTTTGATTTAATATCACTAGAAATTTGAGCAGTTTTTTCACGAAACTCATCTTTGGTGTCTTGGTAACGCTCTTTCAGTTGAGACTGTTTCTCCTTCAGCCCTTCCTTTCCATCTGCATACAAATCCTTGAATGAATGCCCATCTGGTATTGGATCCATTCTCCCAGTACGCCTCATGTATCTTATTGCGAAGTTAGTGCCTGCGAGGGTAACAGTATATCTAGCAGGTGTGGCCAGTTTGTATAATAAATAGGCAGCAGCTATGTCACCAAGACCGCCAGTTTTTAGAGGTTTCAAAATTTTCTCACTAAAATTCATGTTCTCTAGAAACCCAACAACATCAACACCACTGAAACAGAGAAAATTGCATTTTTAGAGTAGGTTGATTCACTCAATTGATTGTTAATTTTTTTTTTTTTTTTTACAATATAAATGCTTATGCCAAAAGTTCATATCCTTGAGGAGGATCTGATCATCCGAACATCCATAATAAATCTGAGGCTTTATTTTGTCAAACCCAGGAGACATTGAATCCCCAAGGGGACGTAATTATTTAACCGTCGACACTAGGACATACAATGTACTTTATTATTCACTCCATATTCTTGACATAGGAGGCAAGTTCTAAAGTTTATTTATTTTGTCTAATACAGGCTACTATTGGTAAATCCCATGAACAATGACTACTCAAGTGTTCTTTGTGTCTAATTCCATTGAAAACCATCAATCAATACCTGGTAAATACACAAACATTGCTCATTATCCAATATACGAAACTGCAAGTTTCCTGGTTACATACAATGCTCATTTTTGGTAAATTGTATTCTTATTACTCATCTAGAAACAGAAAATGGCTATTAACCCTTTCTATACAAAATGTGTACAAAATATTTAAAAAAAATAAGCAGACGACAGATAATAAAGTGCAGAAGGAGTTATATTTATTTAGGGAAATGTTCAGATAATAAATTCAATAAACAGCCTATGATCGTTTGTTGAACATATTATCTGAAAATTTCCTATGGGATAACTACTCATCAATAAGTTTTTAGTACAGAAAGGGTTAAATAAGTACAGGATTATCATATGTTTAACTAATATACTGTTCATTTCATTCCAGATAACTGTGGTCATTGTTTGAGACTGATATTCATGATCTAGCAACAATACAGTTTAATGAACAAATAGACATCGTTCTTATTTAATAAGGACATAAAATAAAGTTAAAGCCACACAATTTAGTTTCATGAAATCCATACTCAGATTTATACAGAAACACAATTTTTTTTTTTCATTTCTTTTCATTTTGCTTGGTGCAAAGTACTTTGTGACAAATTGATGCATGCACTTACTATTTTATCGCACAAAAAAATGATCCAAACCACACTGTTGATGTCATTATATGAACTCCAACCAGAATTTTTCCATGCTTTTGGTAAGTTGACTTAAATCTCTGGTAAATGCTGCCGCCATCAGATTTGTCATCTTTCTGGTCATCAGAGGGTAATGTACTTGACTGCCTTATTGGTGTAGGGAGTTGACTCTGAAGGCTGCAGGCAGGTTGTAACAGATTGCTAGAGAAAAACTTTGATCTTGAATTTTCCTGCCGCAAACATTCTGAAACATGATTTTTTTTATTTATGACATGACATCATCCCAAATAAAATGTACCACTTAGCCATTGTGATGCAATTTGTGATGTTTATGTCAGGTCTACCCGACAATCACAGGTGAATCCCCCTCTCCATATCACCGGCACAACTGATGCCAAGATGTTCTTTGATTTTATTTGATTATCTGAGATTTGGTATATGGTCACTATCCATTAAGAATGAAGCCCATAAGTCCCATTATATAGAGAATGAGAACATTTTTATTACATAAATTAAACAAATACGCCCATGGTAATTTAAAAGAGAGGCCGATCACGATCGGCCGATGTTTAACCCATACCTTGGCGATAGCGATCAGCTATTTTTATAAATTTTATAAATCCTTACATCAACCTTTTCATGAGTGCTAAAGTTTCAACAATTCACACTTAATATAGTGATCGTGTGAAATATATTTAGTTATCACATTGTGTCAACAGGATTGGTGGAGGATGTTAATATTTTTAAGCAAATAAACCAAATGACCCTCACTATGCAGGTTAGGGGTGTGTTCTCGTCAACTATGCCGAGAACTACATGTATAAACATAATCAATGGAAGTATTTGAGTTATCAAATCAGATAGAATGGGGTTAATCTTACCCAAACTAATGAACTGATAAGCACAAAATAGTCTATACAAAGCATGTCATTGGATTTAGAAACGAATACAATAAGTCAGTCTCAAGAATACCAGCACCATTAATATTACCCTGGAGCCCAAATGCAATTGAGGGAATTTCAAAATAAGACATTTCCTCTAATGATGAATATTCAATTGGTGATTTATTGAAACCCTTACTGAACCTGGATCAAAGTGAAAGGGATAATATTATATCTGTCAATCGCATAATATGTGTCTATGGAATGGTTTAATTTTAATCCCAAATCCATGCAAATCAAAAGTGGATCACCATCAACCTGGACATAATATAGGAGAATGATCAAATGAAAATGAAACTAAGGAATGTGTGGATTAATGTTTGTCTAAGATAAGACAACAGTGTCTGTAAACAACAATGTCTGTAAAACATCCCTACAAAGTAACAATGGACTATTCCAATTTAATATTTTAGAATAGGTGTCCTATAGTGTGTACATTAACTAATGTAATGAACCTGTTTCAGCAAAGGGGTTAACTTAATATTGCACAGAAAACAGAACTCCACCAGATAGTCATCAATCAATTTGACATTATGATAAACAAATCCTGCCAGCCAGTGGTACCACTATCAGGCTTTATAGCATGTCATATCTAATGTCCATAGTAATAATTAACTCATTTCAATAACACACATGGTCTGTGAGATATGTTCTCTTCAAATTCCCAGCAGTAATTACTTGAATTATAAAGGGTCATAAAAATTAACTCTGTTAAAATATATCGGATCAAACCCATATTCGAACTCGATCTGTATTTAGGGGTGATAACTGATAAATTCATATACCAAATTTGGTGTTGGTCAGATGAAAAATGTTTTGAGTCATAGCAGCTTGGGTGAATTCTAAGTAAACATAAGAGTGAAAATGGTTAATTAAACAATACCAAAAACCATACAGATGAAGAACGTGCTAAGAAAAACCTAGGTAAGAAATATGAGGCAGATCAGAAGAAATATGTTCAACTTATTGCATTGGATAGCATGTGTGTAAAGGGTTAATTGTTTTCTAAACCGATCAACCAATCAATACCAAAAACTATACAGATGAGGGGCGTGTCATCATAAACCTACATATCAACTATGAACACAATCGGACAAAAAATACTTTGGTTATAGCATCGGATTTTTTTTTCTTCGAAAAAAGGGTCATAACTCCTTTAAAATAAATCGGATCAAACCCATATTCGAACTCGATCTGTATTTTGGACTCTGAAACTCCCATACCAAATTTGGTTCCGATAAGATAAAAATTGTTTGAGTTATGACAACATGCGTGAATTCGAAGTCGAAAAAGAGCCATAACTCCGTAAAAAAAACTTGGATCATACCCATATTTGAACTCGATCTGTATTTTGGTCTGAGAAACTCATATACAAATTTTGGTTCCGAACGGATAGAAAATATTTGAGTTATCGCACCATGCGTAAAGTGTCTACGGACGGACAGACAGACGGATGGACGGACGCACGACGAGTGGTCAATCCGGATGTCGACATTATGTTTACCATACTATGGTATGGGTAAACATAAAAAGGGCCATAACTTGTGAAAATTGGCAGGCGGAACACAATTTAGAACTTGACCTATATTTTGGGCTAATAAACCCACATACCGTACCAAATTTCATTCCATTCAGTTCAGGCTTACTAAAGTCATTATCCGGAAATGTAAAAGTGAATGGACAGACTTTGGGCGACTTGACAGATGGATGGACCCATAACAAAATACATCCCGTTTGTTTTAAATGATCGTATAAAAATATATACTCCAAGGTTGATATTACAATTTCTTGCAATGCAGAATCGTTCCATTGAAATATTCTCGCCCACAGAAAGGGTAACCACAAATTCCACAATAGTGACTTGATACATTTTTGTGAAATTGTGATATCCAGGCATCAATATATATACACTATGCAATCGGCATCATGATTATAATTGCTACTATGGACCTTTTCCCAGCTGTCAATCGAATAATTATTAGGCTTAGTAGATATTTCTACCAATCAATGACTGAGCCGGTCGCTTGCTGCAATCATAATTCTTTGTTCACCCTAGTTTTGATATCTGCGCATACTTTCAGTGTTGAGAAATAGTAATCATTTAACATGTTTTTTCATGAAAACATGCTGGAACATGTTTTAGAAACGAGGAATCTGCGGAAATTCAACTTCCATATTTTGATTTAAAATTTGAGCTTGGCAGTTTGGAGATCGGTCATCTAAAAGTCAACGATTCTCAGTATACAACGTTCAAAACCGCCAAGCTCAACTATGAGAGTGAGAAATGATAATCATTTATCAGGTTTTTACATAAAAACTAGCTAGAAATGTTTTAAAAAACGAAACGAGTTTGTGCAATCGGTTTTTCTATCCAGCTTTTAAAAATTAAAGGTTTTTTTCTCTCTGAATGTGTAAGTTTTGGAAGAGTGGCTGTTTCTTATATTCTACTTCTGTGTTGGGGTCTGTGGATAATGAAGCATAAGCTATTAAGACATCTCTCCAGAATGGATTGAATCGCTTAGCAATTCTCATCAGGCTGGCTTTATTCAAATTTAGAAGAGCTGAGCCTCCATATATGTGCATTTTATCTATTAAAATTATTTTCCAATCTAAATAGTTAAAGGGATCTAGGAGTTTTCTAAGCCATGTTATTTTTAAAGATTTTGAAAATCTTTTAATATCTGGAATTTTTAGTCCACCATTTTCCATATTTTGGACTAGTGCGTCTCTCTTAATTTTTTCTCTTTTTCCATTCCAAAAAAACAGCAAGCCCTGCATTTCCTTCAATATGTGTGCAGGTGGTTCTGGTAAAACGGTCAAGATTTGTATAATAATTGGTAAAATTAGCATTTTTATCACAGTAGTTTTTCCAATGTGAGACAATGTTTTAAAATGTGCCCAATGTTTTAAAATGTATTCCATTTTATTTTTATTTTCTTTCCAAGTTTCAGACACAAGAAGAGGATCTTCTAAATCGATCACCCCAGTGTTTAAACCTTTCCCTGGTAGTTCCACTTTATTTTAGTGTTATTATTTAGGGGTTGTGTGCATCCTCTTTTGGATCCAAACCATATAGCTTCAGTTTTTTCAAAGTTTGCCTTCAAGCGTTTGAGATCAATACTGATTCAATAGCTCCTTTGAGTGATGATTCACTGCCATCTAGCCATATTACTGAGTCGTCAGCATACTGTCTTATTTTGACTTCTTTACTACATATTAATGATATTTTGCGGGAAGATGGTTCTTTTATGGATACTGGAGAAATTCTCTCAAAATATGACGATTATGACCTTAAAGTTAATACTTAACTTTACAAGGAGTAATAGCCTCTATTCCTTTAAATTGGAAAAAAGAAATAAAGGCCTCACCAGGCCTCACACATAAAATTGACTAAAAGCTCTAGAACTGATTTGGTAGAAAATATAATTTATTAAAAGAATTTGAACAACCATCTGTACTGGAAAATTGTAACTCTTGTCATTCCAAATGCAAGCAGGTAGGATGGGAGCATAAACTAAAACTAGAATCAAATGAAATTCGCTGGAATTCAATTTATAAGCAAACATTTAAAACAACAACAAAAACAAAACTGCAAGCCTTCCAATTCCAAATAAATCACAACACTTAGTCACAAATGTCTTCCTTGAAAAATGTAAGATTATAACATCAAAATTGTGCACACTCTGCGGAAAGGAAAATGAAACTATAGAACATTTGTTCGTTATCAGAGCAAAACTCTTTGGGAAGAAATTTCAAAAACAATGTATACAAAATGTAACATGATAATTCCAACAAAGATTGAAGAGTTACTTTTCGGAATAGACTCAGACTTTGTCATGAGCACACTTACAAATTAACAATATACTACTATTAATAAAACAATATATTTATGTGACAAGGTGCAATAAGAAAAATCTATGCCAAAAAAGGGCAATACAATTTGTTATACAAGAATACAATCTAGAAAAGCAGGCATTAAAATGGACTGAGTCAACTAATAAGGCCTTTGATAATAAGTGGAACAGTGTCCTCAATTTAATTAACGACACTTGACCGGAAATTTTTCTGGTAAAAAAACTTTAATTAAATTTATAAAAAAAATAAAATAAATTTTTAGACCGACCCTGCAGTATCACAAAAATTTAATTATTATAAGAATAACTGTCGAAATGACACATTAGCAAGAATAAATGCTATAGATAATTTAATAAGACAGAACAAGAAAAAGGATAAGTTTCACAAACGGAGGTTATTCAAACGTGCATGTGATAATAGGTATGTTGTTATAAGAATTTATTTTTTTATTTTTAATGTATATTTATTATGTACAACTTTAATATGTAATGGAGACAGACTGTATGCAAATAAAAATAAATTATAAAAAAATAATAGTTTGTGCAATCGGGGCATCCGCACAGCATTCTTCGGGAGTATATATAGGCGCTAGATAATGAATAATATTATTTAATTGAATGAATAACACCTATTAAATATATCGCGAAGGGAATTACTTTTACTGGACCAACCAAACAATGAGCTTCACAGAAATACCTTTTGCTCATCTACTCACAACAGTCTTGATATCTTTTACATGACATTTGCTTAATGATTTATCAATATGTTTTCATTAAAATTCTTAAGAGAAAATAATGTTTAATTGACTTTTCAGTCAGTAAAACTTGGGTCAGGCACCGTGTCAACTTCGCATCACCATCTTTAATTTTATCCTAAGTTAAAATGAAACAAACATTCTGATTGGCTGCTCAAAACAGGTTCCTCTATGTGTTTATAAGTATGATTTTAATTGAATTTCACCAGTTAGAACGTATGGAAAGCCATGTACTTAACCATATCGAAAAAATAGAAAACACAGTAAGCGATGCGTAAAATTATACAGTAGAATACAAATGTATTGACCGCTCGTGCTTCCGTATTTCTTCCTCTCCTAATGGGAGTTCTCGTAAATGGATGCCAGCAGTTTATCCAATCAGACAAGATGTTGTAAGTTGTAACCTTATGTCCTTAACCTTCAGAAATACATTCCAGGTAAATGCGTATGCAGCATTTTCATTTACACAATTTGTAAGTTCGATAAGAAGTTTAGTCAAATTCCTAAAAGTGTTAATCAAATCGCCTTTGATCGCACCACGGCTGTTTTAATTAGATGCACCGAAGGTGTTTCTGTGAAGCTTGACGTGGGGTCGAACTAATGAAAGTAAATTTGATTCACGATAATTTGCGGCAGGGTTGGTGATTTTTTTTATTTAAATCAGATTTATTTGATTTGAATCGATTTAAAAACAAAATTTCTAATTGTTATGAAAATATGCAATTATATTATGCAAAATATGCTCTTTGATAAGCGAAGGCTCTAAAAGGTTTTGCTTATTATATGCAAGGCTAGATTAATCAGAATTCTATTATTATAGTATTTTATTATTTTTTGTATACCTATCGAACAAAAATATCATAGCAGTACAGATATAGTGACCATGTACTTTAATTATGCATACACTTCGGTCCATGTGAGTTCCAATGTGATATCTGGATAGGTAGACCTGTGCTCAAAGGGGTACTATACACTAAATCCGGCCATTTTTGGGACCATCAACTTTTATACTCAACAGAATATATGCAACAAATGAATGAATTTGAGCCATAGATGAGTGCAAAATACACTCATTTACCATATGAACGATACAAACAACATGGCAATTATAACGAAAATGAATTTATGACTCCAGTCATAAATTCATTTTCATTATAATCACCTGCATGTTATTTGCATCATTCATAGAGCATGTGAGTGTATTTTGCACTAATCTGCGGCTCAAATGAATTCATTTGTTGCATATATTCTGTTGAGTATAAAAACAGATGATCCCATAATTGCCTGATTTAGTGTACAGTACCCCTTTAAAGAATTACTAATAAATTTATTAAATTTTAGCTGAAAACTGAATATATTATCAATTAGATCATGCCTTGAATCTCTACTCTGACTAACTCCCGTAGAGATCATATTCTACCAGTACAAAACTTGGGAAGTTTTGACAGGGAACCTTATAAAGTTGAAAAGATCATGCGGGGAATATACTTATTATCTGTTCCTTAATAATCTACTTCACTGTAGGTGAAGGTCCCAACTCGAAATTGTATGCTTTTCCTTGACTTTTGCGAGCCGATATCCCAATAAACATTTAATTAATTACCCAGGAGAAATTCCACAATTGTAAGTGACGTGAAGCAAAATTAGGGGTGCCACGATTAATCGTATAATTGATGAACTGTTGATAAAGCCGATAATCGATTACCATTTCCATTGTCGATTAATCTGCATTATTTATTTCGACGTCGGAAAATGCCGAATATTATTGAATACCATGTTTGTCTTACATCTACAACCGAAGGGTTAAAGGCACGTGAGGCCTTAGTTGTCGAAAATATTCATATTTGTTCCAATCACCGTAAGCAGAAAAACATTAAAACGCATACAGTTTCGTTCATATATACAATGACCATCGCGTAAACAGCATGTTATCATAAAGATGTACTATATTTTACATAAGCAAGAACCTGATTGTGTTACAGAAGACAACACAATGCTGCTGGCTAATCACACACACATGGCATAAACGCTCTTTATTCGTTCCATATCAGGAATTCACCCACAAAGAACGCTCTTTATGTTTACCATCATAATATAAACAAACACCAGAAAAGTAACTTTTTATGCTTTTGTTTACGTAACAATGGTCAAAAATATGACAATAACATACTGTTTATGCGATATTTCTCATTTGTATACGGACAAAGTATGTCTACATTTTGTTGTTCTTTCTGTTTGTGGCAGTTTTTGACGGGTGGAAATATTTTCACAGGATACCCACCGCCAAGGCCAACCGTACCTTTAACAACCTTTGATCGCGTATCAATGAGATTCCGAAAACATGAGTACTACTGACTTATGTTGCAAATAGTAGGCAGTTCATTTGATGATGCGACATGGTTACTCTTCGGGTCGTTGTGTATTCTACAAATTGACGGCACTGCAGCTGTCAACTTATGGCGACGTGATTGTATATTTATACTTGAAAGGTGTGACTATGTCTTTGAAATGTGCCGACTGTCACCGTGTTCAATGAACTGAATGCACTCACCCTTGAATCTGATTGGACCAATGGGGAGTTGATAAACATTCTCTGGAAACCAGGGAACCTATGGCATTTTAGTCAGCGATGTTCTCCGCGATCTCACTTGCGAGTATACTTTGTTTGCATAAGTATACTTAGATGTTACTAGTACAGGCTAACGCATATCATGCGGTGAATACAGAATGAAACTTGATATTATCAAATACTTAACTTGTTCTGAGTCCTGAAATTTGTGGGTGGGGCACACCTTTGTGATTGTTATCAACGCTCTGGAAGTTTGATGAAACTTATAGTTTCCTTGTTTTAGGAACCACCAGCCATCCATCGTGTATTCCGACTTTTATATTGTTTGCATTCATACTTTTATATTGTTTGTATCTAACACTGAAATTAATCGTTACGTTCGTTCTAATGAACTCACACATATTATAACCATAAAATCGCCGAGAACTGTGCTGGTATTGAATTCATTGTGTCCATTGGTCATTAACAGTGGTTTATCATGCACTTAATTAACGTAAAACTTACATAAGGCGCATGCCTCAAACAACCAGCGACAGTGCAGTTAACCAGCACCCAGCCAATAAGCCATATTATGGAATACTTCCACTGATGTTATTATAGGTACGATTAATCAATTATAGTCGATTATTGACGACCGATTATCAGGCCTAAAAAAATTATACGTTTGTTTCCGCTAACGGACTGAAAAAAAATTGGGTAGGTAGGTAGGCAAATCTTTTTTTTTTCTTTTATCTTTTTATTTTTTCAGGATGCAATTCACTGTGTCATATTTAAGGAAATTTTAGACATTACAGGCCATATTATTGCTAATTTGCTTATCCCATAAAGATATAACAAAAACACAATCTCAGGGAGATATAACAAGGCTAAAATGGAACAATAACTTTCATTTTATAGTCAGATATATATATACACTGTAATTATTGTAACGTTCACTTCCCGTAGGGTCTTTCGACAACTGGGGTCAAACCGGAAGCAGTGCATTTGGCACAGATCGGGGTAACTGTTTTATAACATTTCCGTAATGCAGGTTTAACTTCTGCGTCAAACTCCCCACATTATTGTTGGCAGGAGATATAACAAAGCTAAAATGGGACAATAACGTTTTATCGTCAGATATATACTGTTTTATAACATATCCGCAACGCAGGTTTCACTTCTGCATCAAACTCCCCACATTATTGTTGGCAGTTGCGGTGCATATTCCCGGGGCCGCAGATGCATAAGGGTGACCAGTGACTTCGTCCCACTGCGATCTCATCCCACCAATTTTTGTCCCGAAGAGGTGACCTCGTCCCACTTGTCGCCGTTTGTCGGTGATCTCGTCCCGGTGATGTCGTCCCGGTGGTTGTTTTTAATTTAAGATCGTATAAACTGATACTTCATAAATAAAATATATTATTTAATATCATGACTTGTTTACTACACTGTTTTGGGTATAAACGTTGACCAGAGTTCACGTGACACGTATGTTTACTTTGTTATCAACACTGGGACGACATCACCGACGACTGGGACGAGATCACCCATAAAATCGGAACGAGGTCGCCATTTTGGGACGAAGTCACTAGCATTCTGCATAAGACACTATGTGTGGTGGATGGGATGGTCGGCGGGCGCTTATATATATTATTATTGTGGGCCGTTGCAGACACTCTATGGCGCATAAGATACATTATATATTACTAGCAGGTTAGCCCGCCACTGGCGGCAATCGTCAGAAACATGACAATTTTTATTTTTTTAATTTATTTTTGAAATTAATTTTTAAATTTAATTAGTTAATTGTGCCTTTTTAATTTACTGGCTTTTTAAATTTTTTTTTTCAATTTGACCCTGAATTGATCATTTTCAAGGTCAAGTCGGGGTCACAATTTAACCCGTCCATGACACTTCCTGTAGGTAGCAAGTTTGAGCTCAATCGGTTCGAGTCTATAAAGGACACACACATATATATAATTTGTGGGTACCCGTTTCAAGGTGAAGATCACCTCGGGCGGAAAAACTGACCCGATGAAAATGTCCCCCGTTCCTTGGAAGCCCTAACTACGTAAGAATCACACAGAAGCGAGTTCCATTTCGAGCGATAACGTAAACAAAAGCCGTATGCGAAAGCCGAAGGGAATAAAGAGCGTTAACCGGTTAACGAACCCAAATATGGAAGATATAAGGAGCGTTAACCCCACAGTGCCATTTTTTGTAACAGAGTGGAGAATGGGTGCTCTGAGCTTCTCCAAAACGCCGCGACGACCATTCCCGTGGGTTTTTATCCTTAGATGGGAAGTTTGAGCCCAATCGGTGCAGCCGTTTTCGAGTCTATAGAGGACAAATATACACATATATTTACGTAGTTCTCAAAATATATAGGAGATTATTGTGGGCGGTTGCGGCGCATATTCCCAGAGCCACTGGCGCATAAGACATAATGGGTTGTGGGTGGGCTTATATATACTGTATATTATTATTGTGGGGGGGGGGGCGGTTGCAGACGTATTCTGGTGCATGCGGCGCATACGACACCACTCATGAGTGCCCAATAAACATACGTGCGGACTGCGGAATAATAGTATGTGGTGGAATTTTTAGGAAAATTTCGTGGTAAAAATATGAAACTGACTGTTTGTGAACATTTGTCAAAAACTCAATAGCCCAAGCTGAGTTAAGTAGCTAGGAGGAATCTTCTAAGATGAATTACTGAGGCTTTTGGAGGACGTGTATTGGTGTGAGTCACCGAGCTTCTAATTTCTAAAAAAAAATTAATAACTTTGAAAAAAAGTTTGCTTTTAAAAAAATATTTGTTCTAAATTCAATAAAATTGAATTGAATTCAATTAGATAAGTGGAAACCCTATATTTGTTAGACCTGAAGGTTTAAAGCTGCACTGAATCAAGCCCATTATGACTATGATAAAAACGATGTATATGTACCACGAAAATGGGAAACTTGTTCATTATAATGACATTATTTGACACTATTCAACGTACCAATATGAAATGTTCGTAGAAATAAATGTTAAGCTGTGGTTAAATAGTTAATGTATTAATATTCTAGTGGTGAAGTCATCAATAACTAATGGATTAACCCATTCTCGGATATAGATATGTTTTGTCAAAGTTCAAATAAAGGGAACGGGACTACCCGCCCCCGAGACAACCCGCCCCTATGCTATTTTGGGGGCGGGTTGTCCCGATAAATGAGGGCGGGTTGTCCCGAAATTGTTAATAGTGATTATGTTCTTTTATGTTCTTTGATGATATATTATTAAAGATTTTTATCAACAAAACATGTGTTTATTCATTAATTATCTCAATGCGTGGAATGGGATAAAGAATGACACAATGTTTTGACAACTGAACGGCACTTAAGGTAAATGAAGACTAATTAAAATGGGTGCTATGACAGAACGTCTGAAGGTTCAAAGATCAGGGAGGTCCTAGACTACATGCAGCGCCAGTGGATCACATGCATTTTTGTGTTCATAAGTTATATTATATTACATGTGTATTTATTGTTGTCCATGTTGTTAAATCAAATAAAAATCTATAAAATAACAACCCAGTTTCGTTAAACAAACATCTCATAATCCCCTCACACCTCCTAATTAGCCACTGATTACCGCTAATTGATTTTTGGGGGCGGGTTGTCCGGGGGCGGGTTGTCTCAGAGTGAAAGGGGCGGGTTGTCTCGGGGGCGGGTAGTCACGGACCCCAAATAAATTTTGAATGAAAAAACGTACCGCAGTTATTTCATACGCTTTGACAATTTCATAGCGAAACGATACCGGAAGTATGTCTTGCACACTCGTCTGCCGGTAATTCCAACAAATTAATTAATAATAATTACAAATTACAATGGAATTATGCCTAATTTGTTTTAATTACCAACAACAAAAATATCAATGTTGGTTTTCTTCCCAATATAATAGAGATTTAGATATTTAAAAAAAAAATCTCAAAATAAAAAGTTTAGAGTCGGCGGTTTAAAATAGGGTCGGTCGGGTTAGCGGAAACAAACGTATAATTTTTTTAGGCCTTATCAATTATCAAAATCAATAATCGTGGCACCTCTAAGCAAAATAGCTCACAAAGTCACTTAAATCATGAAATTTTGAGTTGGAACCTTCACCTACAGTGAAGTACATTATTAAGAAACAGATAATAACTAAGAAATATATTCCCCTTGTTATTTTTCGACTTTATAAGGTTCCCTGTCAAAACTTCAAAAAGTTCCCAGGTTTGCACTGCTGGAATATGATCTCTACGGGCGTTAGCCAGAGTAGAGCTTTATGGCATGATCTAATTATCATTCACATTTGCTCCTCTGTGACTTCACTGACTTGAGGACATAATCACACCATATATTGAGTATAGACATTAGACAACTCCAGTAGTTTAGATGGCAGAGTATATATGGCAGAATTACTCCGTTGCCATTTACATGTTAAGCTGAACAGGCCGTTGCTGGAGCAGTGATTATCATGGTACTATGCAGCATGTCTGTAGTTTCTATAGGGTTGACAATTACTGTACAATTTCATATCTCTTATCCAATTGTGTATATTGTTTAATCATAATCATGTTATAGTTTACAAAAACCTTGTAAAATATTGCAAGTACTTGACTTTTTGCAATCATTTCAAATTTTTGTATTGCTTGATTTAAATCAGCAAACCCTGATTTGTGGCATGTGTTGAACTGAGGAAATGGATTGAAATCGTATAACAAATTTAGCTCGATTTAGTTATGTGAGCTCAAATGACCTGGTAGAGATTCATGGCATGATCTAGTGCCGCCCTAGCGGAAACCCTGGTGGTGGTTATGTTAATTCTGTCTATAACCCCCCCCCCCCCATTGCGACCTCTGCAAATGGGGGCCTACTGCAAATCATCGAAACCCTAGTACCTGTATCTACGTGACCTGTGCCGACCTCGTATAGAGATTAATATTATCGACACCAACCAACCATGCAACTACTACTAGTTCCATAATATAAATACCAGATAAGCCAGAACACAAATAAATTATGATTATCTTCAATATTAGTCAACCATTAATTTATAAATGAACTGATAACTATATTGGTTTAGAATAATCACCTGGAACAAACCGTCTGTTCGGTGAACTGCTAAATGATGTAACCTTTCTGGATTTTTCATGCAGTCCTGTGAACTTCTCAAAACGAATGCGTGTGAAACTCGGTCTATATAGCAATCGCGAGGTTGCCATCATTTCAGTAAATAATACAAGAACTGAAGTATCATTCAAGTTTTCCCTGGAAAGTTTGTCTTGTTTTCATTGGGATATTGTGACAATAATTGTGGACATTTAAAAAAAATAACTTCCCCTTGAACAGGCAGGTTCCTCCATGTACCCGAAAGTAGAATGAATAAAGCGTTTCCTGTTTTACGACACTCATTCGGACCATTCTATTTTTCGGTTAATGGTAAATATATTTCATATTCTTAATCTTAGACTGAAAGTGCGCGTAGACATTCTGAACACAATAGTTTTCATTCGGGAAAAAAATACGATTTGGGTAAAAATTATGTAGCTTTGTCTTACATGGATGATGCATCGATCATCAATTTGATGGGTCGAATTTAACTTTGTTTCAATCTTCTCACCAGTTCGGACAGAGCTCAAATTCAAAACCGGCAATTTGTCTGACAAAGACGGTGCATTGTAATTATATTTTGAGTGCGAGTAGAATGGAAGAAAACAAAAATGGTAACCTTACAGTTGAAATGTTATATTGTGCAGTCTTTACACAAGCTTGTTTTTCGTGACATTTCATAAATTGACCACCCCCCCCCCCCCCAAATTTATGGGAGGCCCTAGTCAAAAATCTACGGGATACTAAAGATATGTATAGTCAATTTTGTACTAGGGAGGCCCTTTTCACATTTATTATTTTAACCGGCAAATATTTGAGCTTAAGTGCAAATAACCTCTATGATTTGCGCTTTAATAAGCGCAATCATTTGCGCAAATATATCATATTAGCGCAAATAAAAATTAATATGCATTGATCCCGGGCCCCTATCTACTTGATACTCCATCGCCCTCAATGTGCTTAGGATTATGTGGAGGTCCAGGTGCTACCACGGCCGAGTAACTTTATAACCCTGTGGTGACTCCAGTAGCGTTCTTTAACGTGCACACACCGAGGCGTGTACACGGGTCAGCCATTAATGTCCGCGCCCGATCGGACAGCGTACTGCACCCACGACAACATACCTGGACAAGATTAGTGTTGTAATGGGGGGAAGTCGGCATTTTGCATTCAGATCTTTATTCAGTGATCTGGAATGAGACTTTTCAGCCTGACAAACTTGGTATCTGACCGAGTTCTGATTTTTGTCAGAATACCCTGACCAGGTTGCGATCCCCGGTCCGATAGCACGAGAGACCAGTACGCTACCTCTCGGCCACCGACTTCCCTATGGCCACCGACTTCCCCTGAATTAATTTTAAATAGCACAGCCCTAAACACATCACTAAAGTTTATAATACAGGCCCACCATATGAGGGAAACAATCCCCCAGGAACGTCCCCAAGATCCCTTTTCTGACCATGGAAATGGTATAGATCTTTGCAGGATATGTCTCTTTTATAAAATATACTACAATGTAGATCTCTGGGATGGAGACAAAAAATTGGAGGTAATTGGTAAAAAAATACGTCAAATGTAAATCAATGTTATGTATCAAACAACAACCATTACATTGCAAAAATAATAGATGTTTAAAATTCAACATGCTATTCCATTGTATAAAGAATATTTCAAACAAAATAATGTACCAACACAAACATAACTGTGACGAACCAGTAACACTAAAACTTAAATCGAGTAATCACTCGTCAATTACTTCATATGGTAAAGTGACAAGAAGTTTAATGTAGGCATCTCAGCTACTGCCAGCAAACAACATTGTAAAGACCATTCACAACCTATATGAAGTAATGGTGATGGCGAAAGAATGTAAATATGGATATATACTTATGGATAAACTAGTGATTGTGTAATCACTCGTCATTCGTCAAAGAGAAATATCGTATTATACAGAAATGTTGTATTAGGGGTTCTTAAAGTAAATCTTGCTTGTATTCTAACAAGGATGGGAAATGTATATCAACAGTATGAAAACATTAATCAAGCAATCATTAGTGGATTAATTTTTAAATTAAAGCGATACAAGAGTTAAATGTAGGCACCTCAGCTAACTACGAACATAAACGTTGTATCGATAAGTTATAGAAACTATAACCTACTTGTGGCTTGCTATGTTATGTGTACTAAATCCAAAAAACCCAACATCACCAAAAAATAACAAAATTCCTATGTTTTTAATACACAGCTTGCCTTGCAGGGATGCTGATAATATGAAAATAGGGGTTTCTCCCCTATTTCAAGTGAATAAGTACCGGTACACCATATGAGGGAAGCAAACCCCTAATTCCCTATTTATGGCCATGGAAATTGTATACATCTGTGCAGGAGATGTTCCTTTAATAAAATATACTAGAGCTCTGGGAGTGAGGCACCAATTATTGGGACACCAGGGACAGAAATGCTGATATGCATATGGAAATTTTGTTTCTTCAACGTTCGAGTCTGTATGGGGCTACTACTATCATAGTACTATGGGCCCATGATAATATACTATGAGATGGACTCAATCATTCACAATCAGAGGGATGTAAGGGAGTGTTAGGTATTTGCGCTTAAGTGCAAATGATATGCGCTTAAGTGCAAATAAATTGATAGACACATATTTGCGCTTAAGCACAAATGATTTGCGCTTAAGCGTAAATGATTTACGCTTAAGCGCAAATATTTGCTCTTAAGCGCAAATAAATAATAAATGTGAAAAGGGCCTCCCATACAAATGGAGTGGTTTAGTTTGTTTTTCTATATCATGTATAATTGTCAATCGAATCAATGTGATATTTTGTTCTTTCCTTCAAATACACGCCACTAATTAATAGGCCCGAGGGCTGTTAATCATTCCTGGAGGGCCGTTAATAAACCATGACGCCCGACAAAATCATGTTATTACTATTATTACCACTCACATGTAATGTTATTTAAGGCCAAAAGTTGCACGGAAGCAATAATTTACCATTTCTGTTCCATTTCACAAACAATATATAAGAACGCCAAAGTGACTTGCATGCCTGCACAGCTGTCGAACTGAACACATCGGGTGAACTAAGCCGCTTGCACCCCTCAGTCCAAGAAGCAAGCCTTCACTCCAAACTGAGATTTCACAAACATAATACTAGATGTATTCAGTTGGGAACCTATTTTCTCATCTGCGTATTTCTGATAAAATATTTCTGACAACCATCGTGACCGCGGTTCCTCAAGTGATCAGAACTGTATGGGGCATCTATATATAATAACATGAAAATATGATACATATTTGAGGTGGAGTCCAAAACCATTTTCCCCAAACCGGATGCGGGTGTTAATGAAAATTTGTTTCATTACGCCCGCGGCCCGCTTCTGGTTATCGTACGTTGCTAATTATGGTGTTTTAAAGCCCTGGAAAACTATGTTAATATTCTAGAGAACGTCCGGAAAAGTGGTAATAATAGTAAATAAAAGGGTAGGTGATATGTGTATTTTAAGGTGTGCACTGTGAGGACGTGCAAATGAATGAAGTTAACTACTGGTATTTAATATGAAATGATTTAGACCGCAATATCAGAATGAAGCGAAATAACACTTATAAAAAAGCACCTCGGTAAACCATGATACATATACCATGGTTTGGCCCAAGCCTCGGTATTACCAAGGTTTACCATAGTAAACAGTGGACATAACAAACAATACCATGGTTTTGTTTGTTATGTATCACTGTTTATTGTGGTAAACCTTGGTAATACCGCGGTATTTGGGCCAAAATCCCATGGTAAGTTTACCGGGTTTACCGAGGTGCTTTTTATGTTTACCCATACCATGTATGGTAAACATAGTGTCGTTGTCCGGATTGACCACTCGTCGTGCGTCCGTCCGTCCGTCCGTCTGTCCGTCCGTCTGTCTGTCTGTCCGTCCGTAGACACTTTACGTGTAATGCGATAACTCAAACATTTTTTACCTGATCAAAACCAAATTTTGTATATGGGGTTTTCAGCCCAAAATACAGATCGAGTTCGAATATGGGTTTGATCCGACTTTTTTTGACAGAGTTATGGCCCTTTTTCGACTTAGAATTCACGCATTCTGCCATAACTCAAACATTTTTTATCTGATCGGAACCAAATTTGGTATGTGAGTTTCTCGGCCCAAAATACAGATCGAGTTCGAATATGGGTTTGATCGGAGTTTTTTTACGGAGTTATGGCCCTTTTTCGACTTAGAATTCATGAATTCTGCCATAACTCAAACATTTTTTATCTGATTGGAACCAAATTTGGTGTATGAGTTTCTCAGACCAACATACAGATTGATTTCGAATATGGGTTTGATCGGATTTTTTTTAATGGTGTTATGGTCCTTTGACATATGATTCACACATACATGTACTTCGATAAATCAACCATTTTTCATCTGATAGGAACCAAATTTGGTATGTGAGTTTCTCAACTCAAAATACAGAACGAGTTTGAATATGGGTTAGATCCAATTTGTTATACCAGACATATGGCCCTTTTTAAACTAAGAATTATCCAGATTATAACCCAAGTAACTTACAATTAATGAATACCTGCTTCTCTGTGAGCAAGATAAAAGACAATATAGTTTATTGCTTTGAGAGTTATTTATAGCCCTCATATGTTAGGTCTGTATAAGAGACACAGTGAATTATTGGATAAATTGATTTAGCTATCTTTTTAACCACAACTTAGCCAGGTGAATTTATTTAACTAGACCAATGGAGCTCTCTAAGTCCTTGGATGATGGGACTACATTGGATCAAACAGGGCAGAGATAGGTGATTTAACCCCTTTTACCCATTCCATGTCTTTTAACCTTTTCCATTAAATAAATAATTATATTATTTTGATATCTCACATGGCAATTTGCAACAACATGAATAGAACTGCTCACACTATGATAGTGGTGACAGGCTCTAGAGTTTAGATGTTATATTAACCCTTCTATATTGACTCATACATTCCAATAATTTGTGTTATTACTGGTTATTATGTACATTTGTCATATACTACTTTAGATCATAACAGTATACTCTATAATTCAACATTAAAAGATTATGATTCTGATCTTAACAATTTACTATCGCCAAGGGATGGGTTAAACATCTGCCGATCGTGATCGGCCTCTCGTTTATAAGGGAAAACAACGCGCCAACGAAAAATCAGTGCTTGGTATTTCCTTCATTGCAAAATTTGAGCTTGGTATTTAGGAGGTGATGGTTAATTATAGTTCCACTTGGTATGTCCAACAGGCAATATATATATAACAGCATGCAATTTAACTCTCCTCGTCCTTTTTTGTGTGTGGCTATTTCAGCATTTTTGGGAATTATCAATTGCCCATCCGTCGATGTTTGTGTTGTTGCATCATCGTGAATATTATTGTTGTTAAATGCTTATAGAGAAATAATTCTTATTTTAATAATTATTTTCCTATTATAATTATTTTTGATGTTTATAAAACCTGTATATTATAAGTTTTCTCTGGCAACATACGATATACATGGAGATTTGATACCTGGATTCGAATTTGAACCCCAGGTGGAGACGTATTCATTGGATCCTAACATTAATTCATAAAAAGAATTAAGTAGCTGACCTATCCATATCAACAGAAGTGAGATATATAATATGAATAGCCGTTTTCCCAGAGAATCGGTATATTAGTGACTGGTTCACTCATGTCAGTGTATTCATTTGACTTTTTGGTATTGTTGCCAGTTTCTTTTAGTCCTGGTTTTTTTTTTTTGGCTATGGCAATCGATAGTGGTGCCTTATTTCTCCTGTTTCTCAAAAATGCGACATAAAAGTAGAGAAACTGTCAAACTGTACAGTTTTATTTTGTTTTTTGCACTAAGTGACTATGATTTTGCAGTTTTCATACCTCTAAAAATTGTATGATAACCTCACAATTTGTTGATGATCATTCAGTTTTATTTACAACAAATAGCATTTTACACATCTATTCCTGATATGATGACAATAAAGAGTGCTTCCCTCACTTTGATCCGTGCGAAAACTGAAACAGTTGGAAAATTGCTGAATAAGTTTAGCAGGTGCTATATTCCTTGTGTAAAGCATATACATCGATAGTTCTTATGTTTCGATTTTCGAAATGAATCTTAAGTATCCTTTCTTTCCTGTACCTATCATGTTGAAATTACATTGATATAATTTTATTTTTTTTCCCCCACATAAGCACTGCATAGTAGAGATTGGCGGTTGTGAAAATTTGCCTCGGTTTCGGTTTCGGTTGTGGAAAAAGAGTTGAGTTTCGGTTTCGGTTTTTATTAATAAAAATGACTAATGTGAACAAAATCTAATTATGCTTCATCATATTACAAAGAAAACACACCAATTTTATAACCATAACTTGTGAGGTACATGTCCTTTTATAATTGTAAATTATGTATCATATTGTTACTATTACATGTATATTGTTAATGTCCATGTCGAGTGGCAGTGCTAGAATGCAAGTGAGTCTGTGTATTGTGTATGACTGCAATTCAGCATCATATGATCATAAGTGTGAAATAATATAATGATCATTTATATTGGCATAAAACTAATGTGTGTGACTAGATATATCTGTATAGTTATGATTTGAAATATAAAATTTGAAATAAACAAACTGAAAATAAAACATGACTAGAATCTCTCAATCACATTATCTGGCTATATGCCTATTACCATATTTAGGGAACATAATACTGTACACACTATACATGCATCCAATACAAGTCACCTGAATGAGTGCTATTTCTCAACAGTTTACCGACAAACGGTATAATTCATTCCGGCTCCGATTCCGGCATAACATTTTTAATCAACGGCGCACAAATATATTTGACGATTTAACATCCAAACAGTGATAAAAACTAATAGGGGGTGCGGGTAACAATCATTGATACCTTTTGATATCGTATCCTCGTTATCAAATTCACCTTTCAGAGTATTTGTTCGGCATTAATGATTAAAAGAACATGAGAAATAAACTGACTTGTGTTGTGTTTACTACGGCGAAAATAGGTGTACACGGAAGCAACGTAATTAATTCGTCGTGCGATTTCACCATGCGAACTCCTTTCTGCATATATTACAGGCGGCACACTTAGATTTCTTATCTTTCTTTGAAAAATATTTCCACACAGGACTCGTTTGTTCGTCGTGCTCCGCCATGATTACAGGAAGTTGTGACAACCGAAACTACGGGTTTTCCCAACTTACCACGGTTGTCATTTCCGGTTTTTCCCGACAACCGAAACCGAACTGATTCCACGGTTAACCGCCCATCTCTACTGCATAGGCTGATCCATACTTAGTCAGTCAACACACAGGTCGTGACTATCTACAGCTTTAATGAGTATTGTTATGACAGCAGACCTCTTATCAATATGAGAACTAATTAGCGACCAAGCAGAAGTCACACGTATGTACATGTACTATATACCAAGCACAAGTCACTTCACAAAAAATGCAAATAAATTACTCTAAAATGAGATTTTAGTGCACAAACAAGCTTCCCAACCTATTTAAAACCCTTTATTTTATAATTGATTGATTATTAGCTCAACTTACTTTGTAAGTTTGAGCTATTGCCATGGGTTGGCGTTCGTCGTACGTGTGTATGTGTGTCTGTCAACAATTTCCTTTGGCGCGGGCTACAGGTCGTACTGTTTGTGTGATCATCATAAAATTTGTCATGAATGTTGACATTTACATGTAGATAGGAACGAGTCATTTTAGGATCATTCGGCCAAAAAACATGGCCGCTAGTGGCCATCTTGGCTTTTACTCTTTGCATCACTAAATCCTTTGTCACATCCTACAGACCACATCTCTGATCCGATTATCACCAAACTTCCTATGGATCATCGGGGTGACCTCTAGATGGGAACGAGTAATTTTGGGGTCATTTGGCCAAAAAACATGGCCGTCGTCGGCCATCTTGGATTTTACTCTTTGCATCACTAAATACTTTCACACACCCTACAGACCACAACCCTGATCCGATCATCACCAAACTTCATATTCATCATTGGGGTGGCCCCTAGTTGGGCACGAATCATTTTGGTGTAATTTGGCCAAAAAACATGGCCGCTGGTGGCCATCTTGGATTGCAAATTATTTTAATTTATTGGCGCTGACAACAATTTCCTTTGGCGCGGGCTACAGGCCGTACTGTTTGTCTGATCATCATAAAATTTGTCATGAATGTTGACATTTACATGTAGATGGGAACGAGTCATTTTAGGATCATTCGGCCAAAAAACATGGCCGCTGGTGGTCATCTTGGATTTTACTCTTTGCATCACTAAATCCTTTGACACATCCTACAGACCACATCCCTGATCCGATCATCACCAAACTTCTTATGGATCATCGGGGTGACATGGGAACGAGTCATTTTGGGGTCATTTGGCAAAAAACATGGCCGCCGGCAGCCGTATTGGATTTTACTCTTTGCATCACTAAATACTTTGACACACCCTACATACCACATCCCTGATCTCATCATCACCAAACTTCATATGGATCATCGGGGTGACCTCTTGATGGGAACGAGTCATTTTGGGGTCATTTGGGATCATTCGGCAAAAAATATGGCCATTTTGGATTTTACTCTTTGTATGACTAAATATTTCTACAAAATCCATTAGCATGGGTTATAGACCGATCTGTTTGTTGGATCTTCATGAAATTTGTCATGGATGTTGACATTGACATGTCGATGGGAACGAGTCATTTTGGGGTCATTCGGCAAGAAAACATGGCTGCCGATGGCCATTTTAGAATTTACTCTTTGCATCACTAAATCCTTTGGCACACCCTACAGACCACATCCCTGATCCGATCATTATGAAACTTGTCATGAATGTTTATATTGACATGTACATCTTGTCTTACTTAGACATTTCAATTAGCACCTTTGCTAATTCCTCCATTTACTGTCAACCATTAAATTATTCCCCAACTTAAGTCATTGACACTTTCATTTTTGTTGTGCTTGGTATTGCTTGGTATATAGTATGACTGAGGGACATCTCATTGTGCCATTCTGAATGATACACAGACATTTCAAAAGAAATGACAATTTGTTCACGCTCACTGAAGCAATCACATTTGATTTACCCACATGTTTACCCATTAGTCACCTCGATTATGCATTTTATCTTCTGCAAATTAGGGGATTTATATAGAAATTCACAGAAGGGAAAAAGTAACTAAAAACAATGAATTAATTTAATTCTGCAAATGACAGACACGCTATATCTGGGTTCTTGTTCATTCTAATTAGGTGTGCACACCTTACAAATTTATTGTTACTGTAAATTTATGTGTTAAGACATCATTTCATATATTGCACACTCATAAAACAGTCCCCTACCCAGCCCTGTTAATTAGCATCGGCTATCAGCTGAGCCGAGGCAAATGCCTAAGCAAAAATAAATTTCATCGGCTGTTATTTAGTCTATGCAAATTGTTGGGGGCATTGTCTTAATGTTGCACTGTGGAAGTCTGCATACAGTAAAAAATTGACTGTTAAAAAGGACCACTGAGATAACAAGGATTATCTTGATTATAATCAGCAATTTTAAACCAGACACAACCAATGTTTGCCATGAATGGGATGATAATGGAACAAGTTCCAATTGTAAACTAAAGTTATATGTGTAGAGCATGCAACTATGCAGATTCTGGGCTTTTTAGCCAAAGAATAATTTCTGGCCCAGGCAAATTTCTGCTAATGAACAGGCCTGCCTACCAATCGATTCACTGTCTTGACAAAAGCGGATGGGTTAACGTTTGGAAATAGACCAGATGTTCAAAACTCTTACCAGACACCAGTTGTTAGACTGTGAACTAACATTTCATTGGAATTGTTCATTTGAAGAAGCATACACCTAATTACTGTAATCTGGTTAAATACCGAACAAACGAGAAACACTTCAACTGGCTGAGTTCAGTAAGTGTAAGCCTGTGGAGCTGCCCACGAAAGGCACTACTTTATTTGGGTGTTGTGCTAACCATACTAGTGATTTCCTATCACTGATGGGGTATGTTTCTTAATGTAACTACTCGTCAATGAGCATTTAGAAAGGGTTAATATCAGATGGAAACTAAAAGAGCTGCTTGTTTTGTTCGATGAGCATATGATGCTGAACATTTAAATAAAAAACGCAGTGCAATAATGACCCCCAGCTGTTACGTGACATTACACGAGACTGGTGTGTGCATTTAAGTATACAAAAATGTGCACAGTGTATACATCATTTATGTATAAAACGTTACGACAATAATGCCATCAGTTTTCTTATCCAGTACCTTTATCAGTCCAATTAGGCTAATTATTATTGATGAATTAGGAAATCGAGGTGCAAAAAAATAAAATAGTTCTTTACTTCGTTGATACTTACTTGAACATTTCCTCGTTCAAATAAAAATTATGTAGTTTATGGATATTTTAGATCAGCTTATAAAGCCTTATAATGATTTTAAATATTGTTTAATTTTTCAGGTGGGAAGAAAACATCCATGGAGCAGGTATGGCATTTCAGATTATTTGTATACAAAATAATATTAGATTTGATTAATTATTCCTGTTCTTCTCATCTTAGGTCACTACTACATAGATTGCCCCCAGTCAATGTTTCTAGATAATATAAAACATATAACCTGTTGAACTTTTGTATGTGTCTGAACATTATAGTCCAAACTTGTCCTCTTGAGAAGAATGATCTGTAATGCTCTTGCCCCCTACTTTTTTCATGAAACTAAATATGAAGGACTGCTAAAATTTGCCCCCCCCCAACCCCCCCCAGCAGTATTCATGCTGGTCGGAAAAAATCTTTTGACCTCCCTACTTTAAAATTGTGAATACATTCGAGCCAAGGGCATGTCCATATATGTTGCACACATAACGGCCTTTCCGTTGCAATATAGAGGGATTTCCGACAGATGCTGGATATGTGTTAAAATGTCATTTGAAGAGCGAATTTTTGCGAGAAAAAATATTTTCTGAAGTGATCAAAGGCCGTTTTTATCTATTAAACAGAGTCTTTCGCTCAATTGGAGACCGCTTACGATCGGCAAATGTGTATGTACAATATATACTTACGTTTATAGCTGTGGTGCAACCGTGTGTCGGTCTGAAAAATGGATTTTGTGGTGTTGTTGTGATATTTCTGTCACATTTACGTTCTAAAAATATAATTTTTCGTCTTTTTGAAAGCAACTTGCGATTAAATGTTTGTACTGTTTATACACTGTGATATCAGGTGCTGCTGTACATTGAATACAATTGTGTGAGGTGAACTTTCCCTCCTGAAGTTTTTGAAGTTGAATGGTTACATATCACTATAACTATTTTTGTCGTAATTACATTTTATATGTACATGTTTATTTAGGAGCGCATGGTTGGACTGAATCTATGAACATGCATTCTTATTGCTTTGTTGCAGGGATGATTTGTAGGTCCTACCACTGAAATGGTTGGTTACTGAAGTTAAATAATATAATAATGTCATAGTTTTTAGCTCAACTTACTTTGTAAGTTTGAGCTATTGCCATGGTTTGGTGTCCGTCGTCCGTGTGTCCGTCAACAATTTCCTTTGGCGCGGGCTACAGGTCGTACCTTTGGTCTGATCTTTGTGAAATTTGTCATGAATGTTGACATTGACATGTAGATGGGAACGAGTCATTTTGGGGTCATTCGGCCAAAAAACATGGCCGCTGGTGGCCATCTTGGATTTCAAAATTCAATCCATTGGCGCGGGCTACAGGTCGTACTGTTCATCTGATCATCATGAAATTTGTCATGGATGTTAATATTTACATGTAGATGGGAACGAGTCATTTTTAGGTCATTCGGCCAGAAAACATGGCCGCTGGCAGCCATCTTGAATTTTACTCTTTGCATGACTAAATCCTTTGGCACGGGCCACAGGTCATACCTTTGGTCGGATCATTATACAATTTGTCATGACTGTTGACATTGACATGTAGATGGGAACAAGTCATTTTGGGATCAATCGGCCATCTTTGATTTCAAAATTCAATCCATTAGCACGGGCTACAGGTTGTACTGTTCGACTGATCATCATGAAATTGGTCATGGATGTTAATATTGACATGTAGATGGGAACGAGTAATTTTGGGGTCGTTCGGCCAGAAAACATGGCCGCTGGCAGCTATCTTGGATTTTACTCTTTGCATGACTAAATCCTTTCACACAGGCTACAGGTTGTACCTTTAGTCAGATCATCATGAAATTTGTCATGGATGTTAACAATGACATGTAGATGGGAACGAGTCATATTTAGGTCATTCGGCCAAAAAACATGGCCACCAGCAGCCATCTTGGATTTTACTCTTTGCATGACTAAATCCTTTGGCACGACCGGGCCACAGGTCGTACCTTTGGTCGGATCATTGTGAAATTTGGCATGACTGTTGACATTGACATGTAGATGGGAACGAGTCATTTTGGGGTCATATCGGCCAAAAAACATAGCATTCGGCCAAAAAACATGGCTGCCAGTGGCCATCTTGGATTTCAAAATTCAATCCATTAGCACGGTCTACAGGTTGTACTGTTCATCTGATCATCATGAAATTTGTCATGGATGTTAATATTGAGATGTAGATGGGAACAGGTTGTAGATTTTGTTGGATCATCATGAAATTTGTTATAGATGTTAACAGTGACATGTAAATGGTAACTAGGCCTTTCATCTTTCCACATTCCTAATCACTCCATTGACTGTAAAACATGAAGTTATTCCCTTTCCAAGTTGAGCTACAGTGTCATTGACACTTTCATTAGGTCATTCGGCCAAAAAACATGGCCGCCAGCAGCCATCTTTGATTTTACTCTTGGCATGACTAAATCCTTTGGCATGAGCTACAGGTCGTACCTTTAGTCGGATCATTATGGGTGTTGACATTGGGATGTAGATGGGAGCGAGTCATTTTGGGGTCATTCGGCCTTAAAACGTGTCCACTGGCAGCCACCTTGGATTTTACTCTTTGCATGACTAAATCCTTTGGCACACCCTACAGTCCACTCCCCTCATCCAATCATCTCCAGACTTCATATTAATCTTGATATTGATCTACTAGATGGAAGCTATCAAATGTTTTTTAATATCATTGGAAAACATAGCCGCCAGCAACCATCTTGGATTTTACTTTTATATATATCTCTTCATGTTGATAATCTAGTATTACTTAGACATTTCAACTTTCCGCATTCCTAATCACTCCATTGACTGTAACACATGAAATTATTCCCTTTCCAAGTTGAGCTACAGTGTCATTGAACGTTCATCTCTTCTAGAATAGCAAAGCGGACTTGACTGGTACAGTGGCCAAACATTACAATGAGCTTCAAAGAACTGGACTGGCTGCCAGGTCACAGAGCAGAATATTCCATATGAGAAACTGTAATAACTGGATCAAAAGCATGCTCATCAGTAAGTGTCATGTTATGTTCACGTATCAAAGCATGCTCATCAGTAAGTGTCATGTTATGTTCACGTATCAAAGCATGCTCATCAGTAAGTGTCATGTTATGTTCACGTATGACCAGGGTCCGCGCTGGACCGAAATTTACTTTTGCCAAATAATTTGCCAAATGAAAATATTTTTTGCCAAATTATTTTAGAATTTGCCAAATATTATTCCTGATAGTATCATTTTCTGCAACTTTATTGAGTCTTATGTTTCGACGTTTGCGGTTTGATATCGATAAAAAAGCAGTTAGTTAATAATTATACTCTCATCTCAACAATAAACCAATCACCGAACAATACAATGGTATAGAAGCGAGAATTAGCCATGTAAATACCACCATCACACTAAATACAGGTAATCCCTCCACCCATCGATACTAATGATATCAGATTTACTGCATCTTAATGGAGGTGCTAACTTTTGCGAAACAATGCAAAATGGTATTGATTGACAGATATTTTTCAACTTTATTGAGGAATTAAAAAATGACTGGCCAAAACTTTTGCCAAATGAAAATATTTTTTGCCAAATGTGAATTATTTTTGCCATTGGCAAATTTGGCAAGTGGCAGCGCGAACCCTGCGTATGACTGTTATGTAGTTTGGAAAAACCAATGTTGGGCTAACAATATGACATTCTGAATTTGAAAGATGTGGATTGTCTATGTGACTTGAACTATACATGATTAACTCAAAGTCAAATGCTATTGAACAGTCTGTAGTGTGTTGGTGTTGTTGTTGATGTGGTTATGACGAAGAAGAAGATGATAAGGATAAGGATACTGGCGATGATGTCGACGAGTAGGCGACGATTACGATGATGATAATGTGATGACGATGAAGACAATGATGATGATGGTGACAACGATGATGATTATGATGATCTTCATCATCATTGTCATCATATTGCCAGAATAACAATTTTGACTACACTTGATAAATGTTAAATACTACTGAATAATCTATCTATCTATCTATCTATATCTATAGGTTTCTCCTAACCTTCATTATGCTGAAGTTTTAAAGGAGGCGCATGAGGTGTAACTATACAATTTTTGTGCAATATTTTTGGTGAATTTTGGATTATATTTAAAAACATGATAAAACTCAGATTTGGTACAGGTTGGTTATGGGAGTTTAAAGTGGTCGCTATAGAGAGTAGATTTGAATTTGTCCAGGTCTGTGAGGGTAGCAATAGAAGGGTCGAGAGAATTCCATGCAAGGATAGTGCGAGGGTAGAATGAGGTGCGGATGTATTTGGGTCCAGTATAAAAGAACACGAATTTATGACCTCTCGATGTTGTTGTTGTTGGAGAAGACGTCTCGGTTTATTGATGTGGTTACAGTGACAATGGTCTCGACAATGAGGATGATGAAAACGACAAGGACGACTACCATGCTGATGATGATGATCATGATAGGAAGTTTGTGTATATAATGTACATATACTGAAACATTAACAATCTGCATTCAGATAGTCTTGTATTTTCTTATGCCAGCCTTATACATGGTTTGTCGTTCTGGGGCCGTTGCTGTCATAGTGGTTCCATGTTTGTCTGCTGTGGTCACCTTCCACCCAGTATGAGGTCACAGTCAGTGATAATTTGGTAACACCACTACCTTCTGAACCAGTCATCGCTGAAGTCGTCTACCGACAGGAACAGTTTGCAATGATTTCAGGATCTATTTTGTCTGTCTGCAAAAGAAAAAGAATATAAGATTCTACAGACAACTGATTTAAAATCTGTAACAGATCGGTAGATAATTAAAGAGCACATCACCAATGTACACTGTCATTTCTACAAGACTTAAATCAAAACTTATAGTGGTTAAAGACAAGATTTCTACCACTGCGATCATTGGGAATTAAATTAACATGAACTTGAGCGTTTGCCATTTTGATATGATGTGCCGTTGGGAGTCTGTGGAATTTATGTTAGCATGAGATTGTGTCATTGATAATCACACAAAAATTGACATCAACTTGAGCATTCGCTATTTTGATACGATGTGCCATTGGGATCCTCTGGAATTTATATGTGATGACCTCTGGTCATTGGTAATCGCTCACTTGGGTTGTTCTCAGTGACGAGAGGTCATATCTGTACTACATGTATAGTGCATGACATAAAGGCATTACAGGTTTACAGGCATGTTTTTCTACACTTTGCTAAAACAAACACTGTTTATGTCGATGGGATCACTGGTCACTCATTGTACAAACTGACTATAACCTGCCTGCACATTTGCCTTCACACCTACCAGCCAGATAAGTGAGAGTAAGCCGATATTTGGAGGGTTTATTTTTGAGGGGACTGTATTTTTAACATGTTCACTACGGACTACGAGTTATCTTGTACTTTTTGCATTTAATTGAATGGGCGTCGGCAGTGAACATGTTAAACAATTTTTTGTACCTACCAACCGACCCTAATTTTTTTCCAACTCATTAGCAGAAACAAAGCATTTTGTTTAGGCATTATCTAGAATACATGTTCTTCAGATATTCATCAATAAGTGTTAATGAGAAGGTTCATTGAGTGTCTCTTTATTTTCTGGATTTACAATATTTACCTTCTATTTCAGACAGTGTTATGGACAAGCTACGGCCACATTCAGGTGGTGATAATCTCTCTGTACTGGACCTCTGTGGTGGCAAAGGAGGTGATCTACTAAAATGGAAGAAAGCAAGAGTTTCTAAACTTGTGTTGGCAGGTGAGTTTATTCCTTCTGTAACTGAATCCAGATCATTAGATTACAATACGGAAATGCTCTCAGAAATAAAATGACAATGCACTTTTGTTGTCGTACACTTGTTTTCAAATATTTCTGACAAATATCAGTGACACCAATAAGAATAAAAATGAAGAATTTCTTCAAGGGTTTCTGCATAACCTGCTACCTACTAGTCCAGGACCAGAAGCAATAACACCTATGAGAATTAACCGCAGGCAGAAATTGTATTGTCAAGCATAGTCTATGACTTTCCATTGAATAAAATTAATCTAAATCATTTGTCCTTCATCATTGAGCAATCAAATCGGGAGCTGCAACTCCCCCCCCCCCCAAGATATGTTTATTGGAACATCTTGATTCGGCTGTCGACAAAAGGACAATGCGAAAGTTGCAGTGCTAGGAAAGTTCATCTATAGATGGTAATAACTTGGAACAATATGATATTCGATATATGAGACTTGCTTGACAATGTCTTTGATTTAATTAAAAAAATAGTTAAGTCTGCTACTTTGGTGGTGTTACATCCCTTAGTTCATTCTCGTAAATGTTGATCATGATACCGTGAACAAATATCTACAGTCATTGCGATTGACCCCCTCCCATGGTGCCTGATGCATGAAGATTACTATAGCCAAGCCTCATTTTTATCATGCAACAACCCAATTATTGAAAACTCCCCACCACTGTCATCATTTCACGACTTCATATGTTCCCCTACTGTCTTCTAGATTCTCATTCCCTTCTCTCTGTGTTTGTCTGTCTGTCTGGCTCTCTCTCTGTTTTCCGCTATCCCTAACACTATCTTCTCCCTTTTTTTTCATTCCTAACTCATGCAAATTCAGTTATATATCTCCATTTCTCCTAAAACCATTATTTCCAACACTTCCCAGTCTGATCTATACCCCTCCCTCACTTATTGAGGACAGGGCGTGTCGGCAGAGGAGAAGTCTTCATATAAGCTGTCGTGCTTGTTGTCTGATCCTCGTTTCCATACATTAACTCTTCTATTTTGCATACATGTGTCATCTGTATATAGTAGTTATTTGTTTCGATTTGGAAATAAAATTATGTTTACACTAACTGATTTTGTTGATATTCAGTATATGAGACTTGCTTGACAATGTCTTGATTGAGTTAAAAACTGGCTAGGTCTGCCTACTTTTGTGACGTTACAGCCCTTCAATAGTTTTCGTAAATGTTTATCATGATAGTGTGAACAAATATCTACTTATATTGTTGATACTCAACAATGTCTTATTCACGTTTGAAAGCCAGTCAGGTCCACCTATTTTGGGCAGAGTTCTGGTCCTTAATTAGTTAAATTTTCATGAATTTTGATTAACCCTTTACCCAACAGAACGGCCCTGTGCCAATGCATTCTCTTATATATGCAAGTCGACCATAGGTCGCCTCGCATATATAAGAGAATGCATTGGCTTAACACATTAAAAATTAAAAAAATTGTTAAAGAATGTAAGAAAAAATGGTAAAAAGTGTTAAAAAAAGATTTTTTTTAGGCCAATGCATTCTCTTATATATGCGAGGCGACCTATGGTCGACTCGCATATATAAGAGAATGCATTGGCACAGGGCATAACTGTAACTATCACAATGGGAGTAAATATTAAACGAATGGTTGTTGAGTTATTGCCAGACATATATCATTTTTATAAAAAGGCTGGAGTACAGTTGCCAGGAAGGCTAACCATGGATGACAAACTGTGACACTATGCATACCACACTATGGTATGAGTACACATTCCATGAAAATATACACCCAGACTAGAGGGACAAAACAAATAATGCCACTCTTATTGGATTACATGTGAAAAGGTGACCCAGACATGGAACTTGGTTAACCCTTTACCCAACAAACCGGCCAAATAAAGCTTCAACAGCCTAAAATATCTTCGGTCTGTCTCAATAGAACCATACAAATATGGATATCATTGGAACCGGCTCCTTGACCACATTGTGATAGTTACAGTTATGCCCTGTGCCAATGCATTCTCTTATATATGCGAGTCGACCATAGGTCGCCTCGCATATATAAGAGAATGCATTGGCCTAAAAAAAATCTTTCTACTAACACTTTTTACCATTTTTTCTTACATTCTTTAACAATTTTATAATTTTTAATGTGTTAAGCCAATGCATTCTCTTATATATGCGAGGCGACCTATGGTCGACTCGCATATATAAGAGAATGCATTGGCACAGGGCCCTTCTGTTGGGTAATGGGTTAAATCCAAGCCCATGTTTGGAATAGCTCCCGAAACTCGACCCCGCATCTCTGATGTGATTCTATAGGCCTATGTCTATAGGTCTAAAGATGAGGAACGTCTGTCCAGAAGCAAAGAATGTGCATTTTGGGGGGGGGGTCTAAATTTCTCACATCAGACCAAACCATGATGGCCCATGGTTTATCCTGTTTTGCCCAAATTCCACCAATCCAAAGGCCTGTTGAATCAATGTGATATGGCATTAACCCTTTACCCAACAGAACGGCCCTGTGCCAATGCATTCTCTTATATATGCGAGTCGACCATAGGTCGCCTCGCATATCTAAGAGAATGCATTGGCTTAACACATATTAAAAATGATAAAATTGTCAAAGAATGTAGAAAAATATTTAAAAAAATGTTAAAAAATGTAAGAAAAAATTATAAAATTGTTAAAGAATGTAAGAAAAAATGCATTCTCTTATATATGCGAGGCGACCTATGGTCGACTCGCATATATAAAAGAATGCATTGGCACAGGGCATAACTGTAACCATCACAATGAGCCGGTTCCAATGATATCCATATTTGTATGGTTTTATTGAGACAGACCCAAGATAATTTAGGCTGTTGCAGCTTTATTTGGCCGTTTTTGGCCGGTTTGTTGGGTAAAGGGTTAACTGAGTACTCCCTTATGAATAGCTGCTATGGTTTCATTGATTCACCTCCAGGAATGTTCAGCTAATCAAATCAACAAATAACGTTTCATGTTTCTGTGTCTGTCATTTACTTGTACTCTCTGAAGATCCCTACGAATGAAGAATGGACATTCCAATGTACAGTAATGCCCTAAAAATTTGACTCCTTAACCCTTTACCCAACAGAAGGGCCCTGTGCCAATGCATTCTCTTATATATGCGAGTCGACCATAGGTCGCCTCGCATATATAAGAGAATGCATTGGCCTAACACATTAAAAATTATAATATTGTTAAAGAATGTAAGAAAAAATGATAAAAAGTGTTAAAAAATGATTTTTTTTAGGCCAATGCATTCTCTTATATATGCGAGGCGACCTATGGTCGACTCGCATAAATAAGAGAATGCATTGGCACAGGGCATAACTGTAACTATCACAATGTGGTCAAGGAGCCGGTTCCAATGATATCCATATTTGTATGGTTCTATTGAGACAGACCGAAGATATTTTAGGCTGTTGAAGCTTTATTTGGCCGGTTTTGGCCGGTTTGTTGGGTAAATGGTTAACCACAGCAGAATTATGGGTAATTTTTCAGGATTTAGTCGGAAATATGGCTTGTTGCCATTCATCGGAAAGCTCTCACATGAATGGCAACAAGTCATATTTCCAACTAAATCCTGAAACATTACCCATAATTCTGCTGTGGTTAAGGAGTCGATTATTTAGGGCATTACTGTATACCTTTAAAACCAGAATAGGTTAGAAACCAAAAAAATATTCATTTGTGAAACATCTTGGCATCTGAAAATTCTGGGCTAGCATAAACATGCATAATTCCCAAATTGTTCATAGAATTGACCTCATTGTGTGTCCATTCATGTCAAGACATCGCTGGCATTTCTGTGGAGCAAGCAGAGGAGCGATACCATGATATGATTGATAAAGGCAGAAGAGACAGATATCCACAGAAAATGTTTGAAGCAGAGTTCATTACAGCTGACTGTTCAAAGGTAAAGTCTCATACTACCAAGCCTGAATTTAGTGTGTCTGACATTTGCAGAATGAGGTCCCCAGAGGGTGAATTTAGTGATGCTATCCCGCATAGTCGGCTAGCATCACAAAATTTACCCTCTGCAGTCATCATTCTGCTTAGGCCTCAACTGCTATGGGAGACCTAGAATCAGATTGAAGTTCCCCAGTTGAAGATGGTGAAGTTCACCCATTAGTCATCTCGATTATCCAATTTATTGTCCGCAAATTAGGGGATATAGAAACTGAATAGAAGGGAAAAAGTAACTAAAAACAATATTAATTTGAGACTATAGATACTTCCCATAAGATGAGGCCTAAGCTGAATGAGGTCCCCAAAGGGTGAATTTGGTTATGCTAGCCCACTGTGCAGGGTAGCATCAATAAATTCACCCTCTGGGGACCTCATTTTGCAAATGTCAGACACATTAAATTAAGACTTGCATACTACTACCAACAAATGTAAGCCTTGATATGGGTAAATGATAGCTTTGTTCATTCAAAGGTTACTAAAATTTAAAACAGTAAATTGCTCAACCAAAACTTGCAGTAAAACAAAATTTCTTACATCTCTAACATCACTGAAAATGTTATAGCTAAGGCCAGAAAGTCGTACAGAGTTAAATAAAATCTGAGATTCTGAGTTGCTCTACTTTATGTCAAAACTCAGTTTATTGGGAAGTACTTAGATGAAAATAATTAGATGTCTGTGACTGTGAAGACCATGAAAACAAATCATCAAGAATCAATTTCTTTTGAAAAGTGGCCTTTTAATGACATTCCGGCGTGCTTTTAGACAATTCCAATGAAGGTACATGTATGAATTGAATCACTGAAGTGCACAATATGTTTAGATAAGATCAGGCCTGAGAATAAGGTGTCTGACATTTGCAGAATGAGGTCCCCAGAGGGTGAATTTAGTGACACTACCCCACATAGTGGGCTAGCATAAGTAAATTCACCCTCTGTGGACCTCATTCTGCTCAGGCCTCATCTTCTATGGAAAGTATCTTTATTATCAAATTAACAATTGATTTAGTTTCTATAGAAACTTCTTCACAAAGATCCTCTTCATTTTTAGTTTAGTTTATCTATATCCCCAAATTGGCAGACAACACATTGTATAATCGAGGTGCCCAATGGGTGCACATCACAATATTCACCATCTGGGAACTTCAGTCTGAGTCTAGGTATCCCTTAGCAGATGAGGTCCCCAGAGGGTGAATTTGGTGATGCTAGCCTACAGTTTGGGATAGCTAGCATCACTAAATTCACCCTCTGGGGACCTCATTCTGCAAATGTCAGGCACCTTATTCTCAGTCCTGGATAAGATTGTGGAGATAAGATAAACACAGAATGACACGATGTGTAAATTGGTTTGTCGATATGGCATGAGTGCTGTCGCGGAAGGATAGAACGAGAGGCACTTGCGCTAAGCGCCTCGAGTTCTATCCTTCCGCGACAGCATGAGTGCCGTATCGACAAACAATTTACATATCGTGTCGTTCTGTGTTTATTAGACGCTTTGCGTCCTAGAATCCGTGCATTAAAAATACAGACTTAGAAGGTTTATTTAGGCAGATAGAGGGCGTGTTTTGTCATGTGTGATGATGCTTTTATTTTATAGTTCTGGTTTCATGGTTGAGGCGAACGTCAAGTACGTCACTTTACTTCAATGAGATGCGTTCCATACGTATTTGTAAATATGGAACAGCAATAACACTGTACTTCTGGGAACAAGCGTGTAATAAAGGATCAGATGAGATCTGCAGATTCTGACATTGATTGTACAAATAAAATTAAAATAGTTAGTCTGCTTTGGAACGCATTATATATTGTGTTCATGTTTCACAAGGAATCTATTTTGCTATTCCAGTTGCTAACAGAGTATGAACAGTCTAGAATGTTCTGTGTCCATTGTGATGTATTAATCATGGTCCGTAAGCCATTTACAGATGTTATATGTTGCTTCTGCCAGCCGCTGAACTAGAGCAAATGTTTAATCATTGAAGCTTCCCCTTGGTGGGCATCGTGTCTGTTGCATTTGTTTGTCCGAGACTTTTTGTGTGCACAGGAGCTTGGAATTTGGTCAAAACCCCTCTTTTATTGTCGGAACCACCACCCGGGGCCATAGGCCACGGAAGGAACGAAACAACAAATTGTTGCCACCCATTTTGAACTCAACTGTATTCCTACAAAAAATATATTTTCACTAAAAACTTTTGGTACCTCTTACACATTAGATGCCAATCTACACAGGTATATTTTTCCAGTTATTCGAAAACCTCACTTTATTTCGGTAATGTATTGGAAATTCACCAACGAAGACAAATCTGCGACTTCTTCATCACCCGTTTTAGAATCTGAGTAGCGGAACTAGTTCCTAAATATGCGGAAACTTTAAAACTATGATCCGGAGACGGATAGCATGAAAGTACCGTTTATAATTTCGAACATAGCTGCTGATTACATGTTTATTACTTGACCGTACCGATGCACTGATCATCATGAACTTTTTGATGGATGATAACATTGGCGTCTAGATGGGAACGAATCATTTTGGGCTCATTTGCATAAAAACATGGCCGCTGGCAGCCATCTTGGATTTAAGTGATAATACTAGATAAATCTGAATCAATAACACAGCCAAGAGCCTGTGTCGATGCTCCTATCATCACGAAATTTTTCATCGATCATGACATTGATATATAGACGACACCGAGTCATTTTGGGCTTATTTGCATGAAAAACATGGCCGCCAACAGCCATCTTGGATTTCAAAATTGCATAATTTAGCACGGGCAAGAGGTCGCAGTGTTGGTCCGATCATAATTAAATTTGTCACGGAGGTTGACATTGACATGTATATGGGAACGAGTCATTTTGGTGTGAATTCTCAAAGAAACATGGCCGCCGTCGGATTTCAGCGACAACACCGCATATATAATTAAATCAATAACACTGCCTAGAGCCTAGGCCTATGTCGATGAACCGATCATCGTGAAATTGTTCATGGGTCATGACATTGGCATCAAAATGAGAACGAATCATTTCTAGAGACTGTAACATTGGTGCGATCGTCGTGAAATTGGTCATAGAAACATGGCCGCCGTCGGATTTCAGCCACTCGTTTCATCGACCATGAAAGTTACGCCGATGGGGTCATTGTCACAAGGCTTCGGTCACATTCGTAGCCAGTGTAGCCAGCTTATTTCACCGGCGATCACATTCGTAGTCAGCTTTTCTAATTCGTTGTTTATATTGCCCGAAATATGACGTTATCACGTTCGTGACTAAAATGTCGACGTCATGCTCCAAAACTGACTTCGTTTATCAACTTATATTGGAATATAATTCGAGCATTCCTACGACATTGATCCGAAACATCAGGTTATTAGATGAACTTATATCAAAACTAAATTCAAGTTGTTGTTCATCCATCAACTCAGAAAAATTAGATTAGATCGTGTTCATTGAGGCTCGCCTGAATATGAAAAGCAGGCTACAAATGTGATCGCCATGGAAAAGCTGGCTACATTTGTGATCGATTAAAAAACCTGGCTACGAATGTGATCGGATCGCGGAGCCTTGTGACAATGACCCCATCAGCGAAAGTTACATTAAGTAATGTTTTTAATATTTTTTTGGTATTTTTGATTTTGAGAAAAACAATGCCGATGGTGGCTAGCTGTCTTGAATTTAAAAATTGAATTTCCAATTCATGAGCACAGGCTATATAATCATATGCATAAAGCCATTCTTTGAGAGTTTTGGTGCTGATTCGTTACGACACACGAGTCACGAGTGACGTATACTATTTATAGATCATGGTACCGGTACAGTTGACAATACTTATAGTTGCTTATTAAATAAAATTTATGCTAGCGAGTTTATCACTAACTCAAATTTATAAACTAGTTATTCGGTAAACCAGTTTGCATTACAACTTGCAAACGCACAAATAAAACGTATACTGTAAAGAATACGCAGGTTAATTTTGTGCTCTTACATTAAAGAATCTTATTACATTTTGTTACTGTATTTGGCATATTAATGGCGAGTTTTTGTACCCTACATTGACAATTTTGAATTTCGCGAAACTAAACACTCGTTCTATATATGCATGGCCAATATCGTTCCCTAACTCAAGAAAAATGTCTTCTCTCATCAACTAAGACATATATTTGTTCGTCAGAACTAGTAAAAAACAGCATTTTATGTGGAAATAATTAAGATATTCTGGCAACGTATCTGCACCAAAACGCACAAAGGAATCGCTTCATGCATAGGCATATATACCAGGCCTCCCCGTGAGTCTATATATCTTTTTCTTCTACTTCGTGATATTCGACCAGTAATCAGTGGGTTGATTACTATTACTATTATATGATGGATATTTTAGGCCTATAGAACGGAGCGCGACACAAGTTCCTATGAGAGAGAGAGAGAGAGCTAGAGAGTTTTGGTCCCTTATGACCAATCATTGCAACCAGTAGCATTACAAAGTCAAGTAGTACATATAGGCCTACCGGTACACAACGAACATAAAACAAGAAGAAAAAAAACAATACCACGTGGTCGTGCCATAAATAGAAACAAGAGGTGGTATCAGAGATGCTGTGTCTCGTTTTCGGTGGCTTACCGCCGGTGGCTACCGCCCATTGGTGTGCATCAGTATCGGTAGACTAATTAATAGGTAAAATCAAAAATGACTAATTAGGGGCCATAACTCCATCAAATTTTATCGGGCCAGGCTGGTTTTCGAACTCGTCTGAAATATTCTTGGCAAGTATGTCTATTCCAAATTTTAAATAAATTGGAGGACGTTTGTTGAAGTTATCGCGCTAACGAGCTAAAAATTCACGAAAAATGACTAATTAAGGGCCATAACTCTATCAAATTTTATTGGGCCAGGCTGGTTTTCGAACTCGTCCAGGATATTATTGGAAGTCACTTATATACTAAATTTTAGTTGAATCGGATGACGTTTGTTGAAGTTATCGCGCTAACGAGCTCAAAATTCGTACAAAATGACTACTTAAGGACCATAACTCTATCAAATTTTATCGGACCGGGCCGGTTTTCTAACTCGTCCGAGGTATTCTTGGAAGACACCTATATACCAAATTTCAATCAAATCGAATAACGTTGGTTGAAGTTATCGCGCTAACGAGCTGAAAATTCGTGAAAAATGACTAATTAAGGGCCATAACTCTATCAAATTTTATCGGACCAGGCCGGTTTTCGAACTCATCCGAGATATTCTTGAGAGACACCTATATACCAAATTTCAATCAAATCGAATAACGTTTGTTGAAGTTATCGCGCTAACGAGCTGAAAATTACATGAAATATGACTAATTAAGGGCCATAACTCTATCAAATTTTATCGGACCAGGCCGGTTTTCGAACTCGTCCGAGATATTCTTGGGAGACACCTATATACCAAATTTCAATCAAATCGGATAACGTTTGTTGAAGTTATCGCGCTAACGAGCTGAAAATTCAAAGGGCCATAACTCTGTAATAAATGTGCGGACGAACCCGATTTTTTTGTCTGCAGCTTACGTGCATGGATATGTACTCACACATCGTCAATAAACGGTTGAGTTATAAGCAAAACACGTCGCCCGCCCGCCCGCCCGTCCGCCGCCCGCCCACCGTCCCTCATCAAACTATAAGTCGAGTTTTGGAAAAAAACTCAACTAATAAATTATATGTGAAATATTTGTACAAATGAAGAATATCTTCTTGGGTAGTCGTCATTTTCATGAGATGATAACAGCAGACACAGAAAATACAGAAATTTTCAGGAAAATGCACAAAACATCAGGATTAGATCTTCAAAAACGAGCATAGTATGACGCAAACATAAGCTGATTTAAGTTTTCTGACGCCTAAGTTCGAAAACCGCACGCACTTTCAAATATTTTTGAATTTCGCGGGCTTTAAATTTAGGTTTCGATTTTATTTCGTTCCGACTTTGTTATTCCGGAAAAATGGTTTTGTGTCGTCTGTCATCCCGATTCTAAAACGGGTGATGAAGAAGTCGCAGATTTGTCTTCGTTGGTGAATTTACAATACATTACCGAAATAAAGTGAGGTTTTCGAAGAACTGGAAAAATATACCTATGGAATGTTGTAGATTGGCATCTAAGGTGTAAGAGGTACCAAAAGTTTTTAGTGAAAATATATTTTTTGTAGGAATACAGTTGAGTTCAAAATGGGTGGCAACAATTTGTTGTTTCGTTCCTTCTGTGGCCTATGGCCCCGGGTGGTGGTTCCGCCAATAAAAGAGGGGTTTTGACCAAATTCCAAGCTCCTGTGGTGTGTGTAATGTCTGATCAGCTGAGAGTTTAGCGAAGCATTATAAAACCATGTTGCATGGATAGCAATGTGTTTACTCAGCAGTCCCTGTCTTTCCCAAGGATGAAGGCACTCACGAAGATGCTGCTAGAAATGGATCAAACTTGTCAGTGCTATTTAGGTAAACATTTTGGTGTAACAAATTCACTATAAAAATCAGTGTGACACTCAGTCCTTTCCATGAGAAACACAGCAAGAGAAATTATTTTCACCAGCAAATACAGGTGTAAATATTTATTTATATCAGTCAAAATATCATCATGGGATACTCCAAGATACCAGCTACAACTTGTGTGCAATGAGTACAATCCACATAAAGCATTTTTGACAGGACTGATGAGTGTAAATGTCAGCACCATAAATTATAATTTGTTGGTGCAGACTGGTGCGAGTGTAATTGCATCCATCTTCTGGGAAACAATGGTCACATATTCAATAATAATATATGTAAAAAAAAATATAAAAAGTTTTTGGCATAACCTATCATTTCAATAACGAATGCATATCAAACTTATACACTTAATTCCCATTACAGGTTTGCTTGAAAGACAAATACAAGAACCCTGATATGAAGTTTGATCTCTGTAGCTGTCAGTTTTCCTTTCATTACTCATTTGAATCTTACAAACAAGCCGACATGATGCTACGTAATGCCTGCGAAAGCTTGAGGCCAGGTGGATATTTTATCGGAACTACACCGGATTCTTATGAAATATTGTATGAAACTATCATTCCTGTTCTCTATTGATCATGATCTTGAAGTAGCAAAACCTTGCTTTATAAAGCTTTGATAGTGCTCGCCCTGTGAATAGAAAGTTATTGAAACTTTGCCAATCAGATAAAAATAACAACTTGAGAAAATGATACCTTATTAGCATATATTACCTAAAACCATATCTACTTCACGAGTAGTCCCAAGTTTTCTTCGACATAAACAAGCCATTGTTAGTCGGGGATAATACTGGTGTATGTCGCAGCTCAGTTCATATATCTTGCTATATCGTGGTTTAACAATTGTTGACCCACTCACCTAAAATAAAATTCCATAATTGTGACAGTTAACCAGTTTATTCCATAGAAAATATTTTATTTCTTCTGAAAGCCACAAGAGTTGTCAACATTAAGTCGACAACTCTTGTGGCTTTCAGAAGAAATAAAATAGTAATTTAATGTGAAAAATATGTTTTATCACAATGTTTTAATAAATAATTTCACAAGAATACAAACTCGTGAAGTGACCGTCATCTGGTAAATGAAAATATGAGTACACATTGTCGTTCTATCATGTACCTGGTAATTTGTAAATTGGAAATTATGTATACATCGCAAGATGTCCAATGTAAGACTTAAAGAGGGTCTATCTTTCCTATAACAAGTTTTATATAGTTTCCTCGGTATAAAATAATAAACATGTATGGAAGACCCCTGTCTGGAAATGCTTCTATCAATTAATATTGATTTTATTTCTTGGAAATAATGGTTTATCAAACTAGGTAAAGATTTTTCAGCTGTACCCATCGTGAACACCGTCGGTAGCTTTACAGAGCTTTAATTTTTAAATTTATTTGGTTAATATATAAAATTAGTGCTCAGACAGGGGGGGGGGGGGTCGGAAAACAATTTCAGGCACGTATGGCATTTTTTCACTTTCGATCATTTTTTGTACCCACCCACCCCCACCGCCAATTTTTTTTCCGTTTTCGACAGTTTTTTCCGACCATTTTTGGACACCCACCCCCCTTAAAACACTAAAACTGTAATAAAGATGCGAAAACCGGCGGTTGTTAATAACTTTCAAGTGAATTTAGGCCCATACTACTATGAAAATGGAACTAGTCTCTAACGGAATATGCTTTTCTTCAGTGCATTTTGTCATCACCAGAAAAATTATTAAAAGCAATAAGAAGCAGCTGGTTCAGAAATGGTTTTTGAAGTACAAGTAATTTGATCTGAATACAATTGCAGCAGTTAGTATGTGGTATAACATTCACATATACCAATCAGCATTTTCAATTATGTCATTGAGAAATGAGCTATCATAGGAATTATCTTGTTTCCATTGCAAAAAGGATGTTTCCTGACTGTTTACATTTAGGCTTGCCGCGATTTTGGATTTTCAAAATCGATTAATCAGTGGCTATAATCGATGATTAATCGATTTTTCAACCCATGAAATTAAATCTCAAATAGAGATTTAATTTGTAGTAAATAGATGGCAAAAAAGAGACTATTAAGAGGTGCGTCTGTTAAGTGTAAGATGATAAGTATAACTCCCGTTTTACGGGCACTGCACGTCGGAAATGAAGGGCATTAGTTCTGAGAATTTGCTCCCATATAAACAATAAAAAAAAAAAAATTACTCGTAGTTTATGAACTTTATGTAAGCACTAAGCAGATTCAGAAATCATTTTGATTAAACGAAAAAATCGGAAAAATACTCCCAACTCTCGTCGGGCCACGTGCTTCGTGAGCCTGTTCGTGGATTTGGGATTGTGCATTAATTGAATTTGAAGTTCGGGATCGTGCCTTAATTCAAAGTCGGGAATCTCTCAATTCATTCGATTGTCAATACCCATAACCAATTGAAAACTTCAAAAGTGGAATAGCACATGGCCGCTGAACATCTGCTATCACGCGTGCCGTGGAGTATACACATGCGTCGGCACATTAAAAGAAAAACCGCCGTGACGTGAAACCAAGACGGAACTAGATTACTCTGTCAGCCCGACCTCAAAAGACGCCGCAACTGAAAGTTACATTGTCACAAATGTTTGCGTGGGTGGGTTTCTGGGTTAGATTAGTGCTGTAAGTACGGTGCAAAATATTGCCTCTTAAGTTGAGATAAGTTCTTTGCAAATACGCTGTATGCCAGCGTTCTTATATAATATGCATTGTTATTTGAACTAAAAAAAAATGAAAATTGATTAATCGGCACCACTGACGATTGTTCGATTATTCCCAAAATCGCGGCAAGCCTATTTACATTCTAAATAGACTGTTTAAAAAATTCTATTAATTACACACTGATTGTGTTCATAAAAGTTATTTTACCACACAATCTATAATATTGATTATCTGTTAAATATATATCAAATTTGTATTTTTTTTTGCAGGAGACGTCTGAGAGAATCTTCTGACAACTCATTTGGATCTGATGTTTACCGTGTCACCTATCTCAGCGATGACAAACAGAACATTCCATTATTTGGTGCTAAATATGACTTCCTCCTCGAAGGAGTTGTTGACTGCCCAGAATTTCTAGTCTACATTCCTCTCCTTGAAAGGTACTTATAAAAGTTATAATGTTGAATTTAAGTTCAATAATAATCAGAAAATTTCAAGATTCTGACAAACAAATTGTGATACTTTAACCCTTTCAGTGCCAAGTCCGATTTTAAATCAACCCATATTTCCTTGATAATTTTTCAAATTTTTTTATTATAATAATGTGATACTCTAAGAGCTCTTTCCATCAATGTATCACATTATTATAATCAATACATTTGAAAAATGGTTAAGGAAATACGGGTTGATACAAAAATTGGACCAAGACTAAGAGCTCTTTCCATCAATGTGTCACATTATTATAATCAATAAATTTGAAAAATGATCAAGGAAATATGGGTTGATACAAAAATCGGACCAAGAGTAAGAGCTCTTTCCATCAATGTATCACATTATTATAATCAATAAATTTGAAAAATGATCAAGGAAATATGGGCTGATACAAAAATCGGACCAAGACTAAGAGCTCTTTCCATCAATGTGTCACATTATTATAATCAATAAATTTGAAAAATGATCAAGGAAATATGGGTTGATACAAAAATCGGACCAAGACTAAGAGCTCTTTCCATCAATGTGTCACATTATTATAATCAATAAATTTGAAAAATGATCAAGGAAATATGGGTTGATACAAAAATCGGACCAAGACTAAGAGCTCTTTCCATCAATGTGTCACATTATTATAATCAATAAATTTGAAAAATGATCAAGGAAATATGGGTTGATACAAAAATCGGACCAAGACTAAGAGCTCTTTCCATCAATGTGTCACATTATTATAATCAATAAATTTGAAAATTGATCAAGGAAATATGGGTTGATACAAAAATTGAACTTGGCACTGAAAGGGTTAATGGCAAAAGTTGACGGTTTGGGCTATGCTTTTAATTCAAACATTCATTTTCATTAAGTATATTATTAGCAGCATGTGATATTTTTATACGACAACTGACATATATTTGACTAGAATAACTTTTAATTTTCATTTTGATTTCAAATTAGATCAAAACTAAATAGTCTTGGTCGATTGCATTACCGGGTATTTAATATATTTCATAAATGATATTAATATCCTTGTTGGCAACTTTAGCATGCACGTCTTGGCTATCCTAGAATCTTCTCTGGCAGTGAGTGGTACATTGTATGAAATTACCCCATATCATCTTCAATATACACTACACCATGAATTAACCCTTTACCCAACAGAAGTGCCCTGTGCCAATGCATTCTCTTATATATGCGAGTCGACCATAGGTCGCCTCGCATATATAAGAGAATGCATTGGCTTAACACATTAAAAATTATAAAATTGTTAAAGAATGTAAGAAAAAATGGTAAAAAGTATTAAAAAAAGATTTTTTTTAGGCCAATGCATTCTCTTATATATGCGAGGCGACCTATGGTCGACTCGCATATATAAGAGAATGCATTGGCACAGGGCATAACGGTAACTATCACAATGTGGTCAAGGAGCCGGTTCCAATGATATCCATATTTGTATGGTTCTATTGAGACAGACCGAAGATATTTTAGGCTGTTGAAGCTTTATTTGGCCTGTTTTGGCCGTTTTGTTGGGTAAAGGGTTAATCTGGTTTTATTACACGCTTGTTACTGTGTCATTGCTGTTTCATATTTACAAATCCGTATGGAACATATATTTCATACTCATCTGGTTGACGTCAAATGATGAACATGATATTCGCTTCAACCATGAAACCGGGAATATAAACTAAAAGCATCACACATGACAAAACAAGCCCTCTATGTACCTAAATAAACATAAGCCTGAATTTGTTAATGCACAGATTCTATGATGGGTGACATGTAATAAACACAGAACGACACATGTGTTAATGGGTTTGTTGATACAGCATTTGAGCCATCGCAGAATGATAGAATTTGAGGCTGAGCCTTTATTTCCTTCCTTCCGTTCTAACACATTTGCCGTATCAACAAACCCATTAACACACTCGTGTCGTTCTGTGTGTGTATATATGTTTAATTTTTATGGTTATTTTACAGAATGGCAGAAAAATATAAAATGAAACTGATTCATCGAATACCCTTCGGCAAGTTCTTCGAGGAAAATATACAAAAAGGCGAAGGACGAAGTCTAATAGAGAAAATGTCAGCATTGGAGGTGAGCCTTTTTAAGATCTTGAGCCTGCTACTGGCTGCTAGTATCTACCAATATCTTTCATGAAAACTCTGAATAGTGTATATCGTTAGCATATTTATGTCATACTAGCTGGGGTACCCGGTGTTCCTCGGGTGAAGAATGAGTAATTTATTATTGCCCCTTCAAATCATTCAAATTAATTATTAGTCACCTGAGGTAAACATCACCTATTGCATGACACTCTCCGGATAAAGTTACCTCTATCTTTTAAGATGATAATAAACGCTCTTTATTACTAATTATTATTGCCTCTTTAAGTTTTCTGAGGTCAACGGCACCTTTACCATGACACTTCCCATGTCAAAGTACCTTACTTTTAAGTTGATAATAAAAGCTCTTTATTGCTAATTATTATTGCCTCTTTAAGTCATCTGAGGTCAGTGGCACCTATCCCAGGGCACTCTCCGTGTCAAATTACCTCAGTGTACCAATTTTCCCACATATCTGCTGCACTGATAAAAATAAACGCGCTTCATTGATCATCTATGTTAGTATAATTTATTAGTCTTCCTTTAAGTCATCTGAGGTCAAGTGCGCTTATCCCATGATATTCCCCTGGTCAGGTGACCCTGGGTACCAAAATTGTCTTACTAGTATATATCGTCTAAACTGATAAGGAACGCTCATAAATGATAATAAAATGTTACATTCCCCTTTAAGGTCAACAAGACCTATCCAATGGTTCTCCCTGGGTCAATTTACCCCTGCATACAAATTTCTAGTGACCAGGGTCCAACCATTTGGGGTATATGATTATTTAATTATTTAATTAAAATTGTTTATTAGTGCCCCTTAAGTTATGTGAGGTCAATGTACTCTTTAGATTCTTGGATTTTGATCTGTACCTCTGTAATCTGTTCTTGAGTCTCCGTCCTAGCTCTGACTCAACCAAGGGATCAATCGTACAGTATAGGGAATACAATTTCTGATACTCAGAATGCCACAATCTGCCTTCCAAATTGCAGAAATACAAAATTTCAAACTGAAGCAAGAGTGACAATTCTTTGCCTTTTAAATATGTACCTTTCTGGTGTGCTTTGGATCTTTGAATCTCAATCTTGATTAATTACATATTTCAACATATCTTTACATGTGAAATGTTTTATTGCTTAAAGGCACGGATGCCTTAGTTGTCGAAAATATTCATATTTGTTCCAATCACCGTTAACAGAAAAAAACATTAAAACGCATACAGTTTCGTTCATATATACCATGACCATCGCGTAAACAGCATGTTATCACAAATACCTACTATATTTTACCTAAGCAAGAGCCTGATTGTGTTACAGAAGACAGCACAATGCTGCTGGCTAATCACACACACATGACATAAACGCTCTTTATTAGTTCCATATCAGGAATTCACCAACAAAGAACGCTCTTTATGTTTACCATCATAATATAAACAAACACCAGAAAAGTAACTTTTTATGCTTTTGTTTACATAACAATGGTCAAATATATGACAATAACATACTGTTTATGCGATATTTCTTATTTGTATACGGACAAAGTCTGTCTACATTTTGATGTTCTTTCTGTTTGTGGCGGTTTTTGACAGGTGGAAATATTTTCACAGGATACCCACCGCCAAGGCCAACCGTACCTTTAATGATGACCAATATAGTCTAGATCGGTTACAATTCTTGCCCAAGTCACAATAATCTGTTTGCAGCTTAAAAGGTACTCAATCCGATTCGATGGTCCCCATATCATCAGATTCCAACAACAACAAATTTTTTTGAAATGCCGCTTCAGTTATCAGAATCGATTAATTGCCCAAAAATAATTGCTAACCACATTCAACTATAGTATAAAATTGCCCAAAACCTGTTCTTTATCAACATTTTGTTCAACGAATTTTGCTGGTTTGTCAAATATCTGACCAATTGATTTTAGATTTGATGGGTGGGCTCCTCGACAAGAATCAAATATTTTTTACCCCCAAAGCCAAGGAAATAGTAATTTGCGAGCGTTAATTCGGATTATGCATCTTTAATGTGAAATTTTGTGTATAAAAATGATCAAGTCTTGAAATGAATTTATTTTAGCCATATCCTGGTAATGAGAGAACACCACTTGTCAGCAACAAAAAAGAAGATTATCCCGAGGCTGAGAAAGTGTGGCAAGAACAAAAGAATACAGAGAAAACAAATGAGGACCAACAAAGGCAGCAATTCATAGTGAGTATGTTACTCGAGCTATTGTAATCGGTGGTCTGGTGGTTAGAATTTCGACTTTTAGCGCAGTCAACACAACATGTGCTTTGACAATCGTCTCCAGTTCCAGAGGTCCAGTTTTTTGTTTTTAGCTCTCATAACCCTTCCATTACTGGAGCTTCCTGAAATTTTGCGAAAACCCTGTTCCAATGCATTCTCTTATATGTGTGAGTCTCCCATAGGGAGCCTCTCATATATAAGAGAATACATTGGCCATTATTACAAAACAATATTTCCCTTCACTTTGTAAGCCAGTGCATTCTCTTATATGCGAGGCTCCCTCTGGGAGACTCGCAATTTAAGAGAATGCACTGGAACATGATCTTTAATGCTGCACCAGTGCAGCTCCCATCAAGAAAGGGTTAAGGCCTGTGATTTAGAATTGTATGGCATTCCATTAAAGGGACCCAAATAGTGGGTAAATGTGAAAAATTTAAGTTTTTTCAAACCATCATCATTAACCCTTCCATGACTGGAGCTTCCTGAAATTTAGCGAAAACCCTGTGCCAATGCATTCTCTTATATATGCAAGTCTCACATATATAAGAGAATGCATTGGCCTAACTATATTTAAATTGACCTTGTAAGCTAGTGCATACTCTTACATATGGGAGACTCCCTGTGCACTAGCACAGGGTCTTTAATGCTGCACCAGCGCGGCTCCCGTCGTGAAAGGATTAAGAAGAACATGGAAAATAGACTTTGTTCTTATATTTATTATTGATAGCTCTCCAGTAATGAGATTTCGAATATTGAAACCATTGTTATTTAAACATTACTGTTACAGTGGAAATACTGATAAAAGTCCAAATAGCGCAACAAGATACCAAAGTTTAATCAAAATTTTATGGTAAAAAAGGTCAAAGCATATAAAAATATTCTGAATATCATATTGAGACTAAAATAGTTGTTCAAGATTAGCAATGTTTGTTGATAAATCTTTGTAACAGTTTTATTTACATTACAATGGTTTCAACATGTTGTGATATTTCGTTATTAGAGGACTATCAGCATTGAATATAAGAATTTTGTTTATATATGTTCTGCTTTAAAAGTGGTGATGCTTTTACCTTTTATATTTTTTGCACATTTACCTACTGCGAGTGCCTTTTTCTAAAAAAAACTCACGATTTATATCACTGAATTTTCCAAGGTCCATGTTTGTTGTACCCCGAATTTTTTTCTCTTCTGGGGACTATTAAAATAGCCAGTGTCCATCGAGCCGTCCGTCCATCTGTGCGTGCGTCCGGAAATGTTTTTTCCGGATGATAACTTTAGTTTCGGTTATTAGATCAAAAGCAAATTTCATAGGTGAGTTTATCAGACCAAAATACAGGTCAAGTTCGAATATGGGTTTGCTCCGCCCATTTTTGCGAGAGTTATGGCCCTTTTTATGTTTACCCATACCATAATATGGTAAACATAGTGTCGTTGTCCGGATTGACCACTCGTCATTAGTCCGTCCGTCTGTCTCTCTGTCTGTCTGTAGACACTTTACGCATGGTGCGATAACTCGAACATTTTATATCTGATCGGAACCAAATTGTATATGAATTTCTCAGCATAAAAGACAGATCGAGTTCGAATATGGGTTTGATCCGACTATTTTTAACTGAGTTGTGACCCTTTTTCGAAAAAATAGTCACTCTTAAAAAAAAAATATATATATATATATTTAATTCCTTGCCCCGAGTCAGCACACCAAATTTGGTTTAAATCGGTCCAAAATATTATCATATACTGGTGAATTTGTTTGGAGCCATATTCAGTTATTCACCAATTCCATCCCATGCCTTTTGACTACTTAGCTATTAATATGGCTATATTATTTTCTGATGTCTCTTATGCCAATGTGCAGATAAAAGCTGTGGTATCTAATTTTTTTTAAAGTTTCAACAATACACAGCACATGCTGTTTAATAAAGGGTTTTGTAGGTTAAGTTACCAAAATGGGCTTTAGAACATTGCTAAAATCATTTAGCTAAACTTCAGATTCAAGTGTCTTTATGCAACTGGGGTTCAGTTATTTTATCAATTTAAATTTAAAGAGAATTCCATAACTTCTGATTTTATATGTATATCCTCTCTGGAATTTTCTAAACTAACTGCCAATTGGGAAAATTAATTAGACATGGGTCAGATTTTAGAACACTTTTGATTGCCTGTTGATAAATGAAACAAAGTGATATGTTTTTAATCACTTCATGTCATCTGCCATGTAGAGAATGATTTGTTTGTTATCACAAGAGCCAGCCAGTCAGCCACTTTCAATGCAAAGGCTATTTAGGCATCTGTTATCAGACCCAACACATCACAACCTAACATGTAGCTACCAGAGAAAGCTGCACAACTGAGATCTATAAGGATATTTTGCAGAGAACACTTGATCACTCTTGCTTGGATATTCTTGATTCTACATGTTAATACCTGTGTGCAGATTCTTGTCTTGCTTGGATATATTCTTGATCCTCTTGCTTGGATATTCTTGATTCTACATGTTAATACCTGTGTGCAGATTCTTATCTTGCTTGGATATTCTTGATCCCCTTGCTTGGATATTCTTGATTCTACATGTTAATACCTGTGTGCAGATTCTTGTCATGCTTGGATAATCTTGATCCTACCTGTTCATACATATGTGAAGATTCTTGTCTTGCTTGGATATTCTTGATCCTCTTGCTTGGATAATCTTGATTCTACATGTTTAATAATACCTGTGTGCAGATTCTTTTCTTGCTTGAATAATCTTGATTCTATCTGTTCATACCTGTGTGCAGATTCTTTTCTGCAGAATGTTCTTCTTTCTACTCATCAATACTTAGGATGTATCTTGACAAGACTATGGCTTATGGATTTTCGCGTTCCAACTGAAAATAGCTGATCACTATCGCCAAGGTATGGGTTAAACATCTGCCAATCGTGATCGGCCTCTCGTTTTACTTAGAATCTTGTAATTTTTCTGGTTTCCGGATGATAACTTCAGTTTGTGTGATCATATCTGAACCAAATTTGGTATGTGAGTTTATCAGCCCTATATACAGATCAAGTTCGAATATGGGTTTGCTCCGCCCATTTTTGCGAGAGTTATGGCCCTTTTTCGACTTGGAATCCTGTCAATTTCTGGTTTCCGGATGATAACTTCAGTTTGTGTGATCATATCTGAACCAAATTTGGAATGTGCGTTTATCAGCTCGAAATACAGATCAAGTTCAAATATGGGTATGATCCACCCATTTTGTTCTGAAATTTAGTATCGGATTTAGGGTCCTTGTTATTTTTTTCAGAAAAGCTGATGCCCCCAATGAAGCCACTTTTTCGGGGGACACTGTGGCCGGACGGCCTTTTATTCAAATTGGTGACAACAATATGGCTATCCTGAATTCAATGGAATGTTCACCTGGGATTGATTCATCTATATTACAGGGAAACCGAAGATGATGAATGCAGCTAATGTTCAATTTGAAAAACAAATACATATTATATTGTACATTCAGGATACAGAGATATCAACAAAATCATCTCTGAGTCATGTTCTCTTGATGCAAGGAAGGCTAGTACTGAGTGGAACAAAGAAACCAAAGGAACAAAAGGGTTCCAGAGTTAGCTTCCCATTGAAACCAGAATGATCAGTTGCTTCTCATTAAAGTGGGGTGACATATGCTCATAAAAGGGTTGATTTTTTAGCTTGAATAGTTTTAATATGTGACTTATACACAGGGATGACTTACACACCAAATTTTACATTATTGGTCAATAAATTTTCCAATGTTCATTTCAGGGTACGCTGACAAAGGCTGAATGGGAAGCATTAAGTAAGTGTGATATTGGTGGATTAAATCTGATGTATATGGACATTGTGAAATGTGATATAGGCTGGTCTACAAGTTTTGACATTATATCACATGCAAAAGACGTAAATATATCTCGCAAGTTATAGAGAAAACGACCTGGAACTTTATACTTACAAATAGTTTTGTATCCCTAGTACACTGGCTAGTTCAGAATATTGATGCCAACTGGGAACTGATATTAAGTCATTTCACATGATATTCAATGATTCGGTGACTGAAGTCTGAATCAGCTAATCTCTTAATGACCAAATGCTCACCTGTGCTGACTGTTATCACAACACTATGAAATGCTGTGGTCAATTATTGGAATGTTAGATATCTAGACTGAAATAATTATCATGTTTTAAAGATGACATGATGTAGGGGTAGGTCTTAATCACTAAACACACAGCAGTATCAATTTATAAAATACATTATAACGCCAATGTAAGTTATCCATTGAGGTCCAGTGACCGACCATTATTTACTTCAATGATCTTTAAGTCATTGCATGTGCTGTGAAATGGTATGTCGTGATTAAAATAGTGAATGCCTATTTAGGCATTACATTCGCGCAACACTCATTGATTGACCAACTAGGCACTCCTGAGCATTCCATCAAAAGATTGGTCCACTTATAAGCGTTACTGATATGCGCTGTGACACCAAGTTTTCTTGCAAGCAAATGCAGCGATGTATCAACATAGAATGCAGGGAGGCGAAACATCATGCCAAATATTTAAATGTTGATAATCTAAAGCAAATTTTTATGCCAAGTACGCCACACTAGAACTTCAGTGGAATAGTTATGTTGATTACATGGAATTTCATAGAATGTTAAGAATTTACAAATAAAAATGCGGAAATTGAAGATCGTTTTACACAGGCAACGACTACTATATATTTACAGTAAATAATGGTCTGCCACCTCATTCGATAACTTACGTTGGTCAAGAACTGGTTGTAAATCCAACTTCGAATTCATGGAATAAATAAATCCGATAAGCAGGAATACGAAAACTCTCCTTGGAAGAATTTCTATTTTTTTTATTCTAATATTAACGGAAAACATAAGTTGGATCATCAGCCGGATCCTGGGCGCTTGTGATGATTATTTCGCTCATAAAACGGAAGCCATGCTTATAAAATTTTACTATGTCATGTCCATTTAGATAACGTCGACACAGAAAGTTTAGAAAATTACTTCGATTGTCTTCGCCAGACAAAAATAGCACTGTTTGTCAAGCACACATGCAGAATCAGTTTTGACAACAAGTCAAACATTACTTATCAACTTGAAGTCCCCCTTTCGAATGTGGAGTGTGGTCGCATCATGTTTTCAACCAATGTCATATTCATGATCACGTTCGTGTGTGTACGGCCCACTTTCTGAAAGTTTTGGTGAAAAATTAACAAACAAGTGCAACATATTTTGTGATGCGATTATACTGTTACTGAGTTATACTCAGCCTGTGCTCCTGGCAAAATTCACTCTTCTCACCCGGGCTGATATGGAAATGAGTAGCTAATTGGAGACATTCAATTGGCAAACAAGTGCAAACAAGTGCAACATATTTTGTGATGCGATTATACTGTTACTGAGTTATACTCAGCCTGTGCTCCTGGCAAAATTCACTCTTCTCACCCGGGCTGATATGGAAATGAGTAGCTAATTGGAGACATTGGGCACAACAACAACATGTTAATTAATTAGATTAAAGCATGGGGTAAGCTAATCGGCGACATAGACAATATCATGCTTCAGGGTGTAATGGAATATATAAATTTAATTTTTCAAAGTTTATATATTACACAGTCAATTAACATGATTTGCTTCTTTCTGGTATCTGGTTTCTGACATTGTGAACTACCAGATGGTCAGAAATGTTCTAAGTAAGATGGACACCTCGTTGGTATTGGATATGCGGGCGAAACAACCAGCCTAAATAGCTGCATTGTAAGTGGGATATAAGTCATATTTTATCTTAGTTTATCTTCCATGCATGCAATATTGTGTATATCTTTGCCCTATTGTGGTATCCGCCAATGTTTTTCTTTCCATGTTCCTATCTATGTTATTGCTATGTACCAGCATTGAACCACAATAACTTATTTCACATTGCAGCTCTCTATCTCACATTTGTGTTCCAAAAGCAGCCTATTACTGACGAGGAGGCTGGCACTCCCTCACTCAAAAGACAAGCTGAGACAGATAGTTCTGAAGTTCCGCAAAAACTATCCAAAGACACATCTCATGATGCTGTACCCCAAACTTGATTAAACATCAACTGTAACCTGTGCTAGCTAAGATTGTGTCAACATTCTGATGATTCAAGAACATGATGGAACATGCATTATCTGATCTCATTTCACCACGAAACAGCTTCAAGGTGTGATGGAGTGATGCAATGGAAATGAAGGAAAGAGTGGAAAATGAAGTGACATTGCCTGTTTGAACATTCGAAAGGAACACCTTATTATTTTTGCAAACATTCAGTATCTCATTGAAGTTGACTTTTCAGAACTAATTAAATTGTGACTCAATCGTCATCAAAAATCAAAGGGCTTGGTGCATTATGGCAATATAAAAAACTTGGATCATGTAATAATCTTGGGATGATAGTTCAATGTAGGGCAACCCCGTACAGGCATATCATATAACCCGACAAAAATATTCCCCGTCCCGAGTTGACCATACATAACAAATTTCACGTCGATGTCACCGCTGACGACCGAGATATCGCCCAAGGTCATTTGTGGGTACCCGTTTCAAGTTCAAGGTCACCTCAGGCGGACAAACTGACCCGATGAAAATCTCCCCTGTCCCTTGGAAGCCCTAAGTACGAAATTAGATATCCACAGTTTCCAAAAGCAAAAGATATCAGGTAGAATTTGTCAAATATGGACCCTGGTGCAAACACTCGCAGGGCCCTAAAATTTATTAACATAGGATTTCCCATTCAAATCGATTTATGTCGATAAAACTCTTATTTTTCAAATTTTTTAGCTGAGACCTCGTGTGTCTGCGTGTAATACTTATATATTCTTAAAATGACAGAGTCCAACACGTAATTATGTTTTAGATGGAAGAAATGCTAAATTTTAACATAGGATTTCCCATTCAAATCGATTTATGTCGATAAAACTGTTATTTTTCAAAATTTTAAGCTGAGACTTCGTGTGTCTGCGTGCAATTCTTAAAATGACAGGGCTAAACACGTAATTATGTTTTAGATGGAAGAAATTAAATTTTTTCGATGCTAAATTTTAACATAGGATTTCCCATTCAAATCGATTTATGTCGATAAAACTGTTATTTTTCAAAATTTTAAGCTGAGACTTGGTGTGTTTGTGTGTAATACTTATATATTCTCAAAATGACAGAGTCCAACACATAATTATGTTTTAGATGGAAGAAATTAAATTTTTTCGATGCTAAATTTCGAGCGATAACGTTGCTTTGATATTGTAAACAAACGCTCTTTAATAGCGACGTGTCATATAAAAATGCTCATTAATTATCACGCGATTAACCCATCAATCCCCATTGCGGTGGCAGTTGAAGGGTGAATGAGTGGTTGCACGGGCTCGCGAATGGTCCGATGACCATTCCCGTGGCTTTTTACCCTTAGATAGGAAGTTTGGGCTCAATTGGTGGAGCCGTTTTCGAGTCTATAAAGGACACATATATATACATATATACCGAAGTCTCAAAATATATATATAGATTTGTATACCAGTAGGAGATATTATGATTAATATAATGTCCCAATGTACAAGTGCAATAGATTATGATAGCACACGTAAACAGAAAATACACAAAAATTAAAGCAAATTATTGGACATTTGACCCGAATTTGTTAATAATTATTCCTCATGTATATTACGTTATAGATACTCTCCAAAGGGTTAAGATATCGGAAATTAGAAATTAGTTTGACTCTTTTGGAGTTCTCCGAAAAGTCGGAATCTAATATGAAATAATAAAATGGTCACGTGTTAATTCAGACATTATACAGTCTTCAGTGTGAACATATGCATGGATGATTTACAAACTTGCAATGACAGAGGCTCGACTATTTCAGTTGGTTCGTTCAGTGTTATGAACGTTTCGTCATTTACATTTCCAAACTTTTCTCTTTGATTGATAAAGTGTCGAAGCTGTGAAGTGTCGACTATTTCAGTTGGTTGGTTCAGTGTTATGAACGTTTCGTCATTTACATTTCCAAACTTTTCTCTTTGATTGAAAAAGTGTCGAAGCTGTGAAGTGTCGAAGCTGCAAAGTTGTAAATATCTCTTATTGTCTCATCACATTCAGTGATCATTCCATCAAAGTTTTGAAAACAAATTCTTTCAATATACACTGCATTGTATTATATTTGTATATGTGTGCAGTGTGCATGCGATCTGGTGGTTGCAATCAATGACGCGGACTGTCACAGGTCTATCGAGTATTGAATCTATCCATGTCCACAAACTGTACGAATCAGTACAATTACATTACTTAGAACCTTAAATTTTGTCTCAGAAGTACAGAGACAAAAAATATGACATTCTAAGTAATGTAATCGTACAATTTGCACCAAAAATGACATTTTAGAACAAGTCGGTGCATATGAGCAGGGTAATGTCAAAATGTGAATGCCGGCTGGTTGTATACCTAACACCTATCCTGGTCAGAATTGAAGAGTTTGTCCGGTACGAGAATTCCAATGTACGTAAATTCATAAAAATATGCTGGATAAAACGTGCGTGGCCTTCAATGTCAGAATACTTCTCTTGTTACCCTCCAATAACCAACTGCTCAAAACTTATTATAAGGATTTTAATAAGTGACGATTTGATTCGAGATTCAATTCGATGTGAAATCATTGACCTGATTAGATTCAAGATTCGATTCGAGCCGCAAATGCCTGACTCGTTGAAGTCTACTTGACCCCACATCCTTGTTGCAACAAATTTGGAATTCATACTCTATATTGCTATGCAGATGCAAATGGGAGTAGAGTTAAAGTCAGACATATATATGTCCTTGTTGGGATCACTTGAGACTCGGAGCAGGCATTCACTGCATTTTTCAGCTTGTTTAAACAAACCAATGCTTGAATAATCTCACTCCTGATTTAGTTTGACAAAACCTTGACAAAACTCTCACAAATATTTTCCATTCTCGAATTATGATACAGTGCAACAGTCTGTGGCATTTACATATATCATTGTTACAACGTTGTGAATATCCATGGTTGAATTGATTAAATATGTTGAAGCTTATTGAAGCCTTGTTCAGTTTCTTGGCGTAAAAAGATGTCTCAACTTGACAATAGCCTCCTTTTTGGGATCTGTGGTAAAGTGGCCTTTTATTTTCAAGCAATTGGTTATATGCATTAGACGGGTTTGGTAAAACCAGCAGTGAAAGGAAAATTTTTATGTATGTACCCTGGTTTATGAAGACTGATTTAACCAATAACTTTTCCCCCCAAATTGTTAAAAAAGCATGTGGTGGAGAAATTGGTGAAAGGAAGAGACTTTAATTTTGCTTTCTCCTTCTTTCAAACTATTTAAATTAGAAGGAAATAACTCAGTTTTAATAATAATATTTTATTTTTTTCTGCCCAAAATGTAACAAGGTCATAACATAAACAATCAAGAAAGCATTGGAAGACAACTACAATCTACTCATAGAACTAAAAAGAAGAAAACAAACTCCACAGGGATAACTTCGCATTAAACTATGCAAATTTATTAAATATTGATAGTTAAGATATGATACTCTGCTGTGACATTAACCCTTTACCCAACAGAAAGGCCCTGTGCCAATGCATTCTCTTATATATGCGAGTCGACCATAGGTCGCCTCGCATATATAAGAGAATGCATTGGCTTAACACATTAAAAATTATAAAATTGTTAAAGAATGTAAGAAAAAATGGTAAAAAGTGTTAAAAAAAGATATTTTTTTAGGCCAATGCATTCTCTTATATATGCGAGGCGACCTATGGTCGACTCGCATATATAAGAGAATGCATTGGCACAGGGCTAACTGTAACTATCACAATGTGGTCAAGGAGCCGTTTCCAATGATATCCATATGTGTATGGTTTTATTGAGACAGACCGAAGATATTTTAGGCTGTTGAAGCTTTATTTGGCCGGTTTGTTGGGTAAAGGGTTAAAGTGATCCTGGGGTAAATAGGTGGGAACAGAGAACACTATTGCTCAATGACATTTATTCTCACTAATTTTATATCAAAATGGCAGCACACAGCTGCACACATGTCCATTCTTATGTATGGATTATTTGCAGTAAATCTTGTTGGCAGAATCATTGCTGTTTTGTTTATTGGCATCTTATTCGTCCCGAATTAAGAAGTAAATATTTATTATAGTTTTTCAGACGTTGTGTTTTCTGAAATGTATTTTGAGTTTTCACAGGGACGCCAGAAACAAATGTGGTCAAGGGGGACACAACTTCAGAAAATGGCATAAGTCATATGTAATGGCATATTAGAGGCCCCCACCCCCTCTTTTCGTACGCCGTATTCCATGCCCTGTTATGCGGTACGCCGTATTCCGGCCCTCTGTTAGGAGGTATTCGGTATTCCAAAAATACAGGTATTCGTACGCCGACCTTCGAAAAATGGAATTTTAATATATTTTTATGTATTCCATATGGCTGTTAACTGGTATTCCGTATTCCACCATCTGTGTTAAGTGGTATTCCGTATTCCACGGGGGGTGGGGGTGGGGGCCTCATATTATGCTGAAAAGGCCAAATTTTGGTAATCATACAGCATTATAAAGCGCTTGCCATATTAAGCTACTAGAATGGAAGAGATATACTATTCTTTTATGGATTCTCCCATTCAGTTATAAAAGTATACATTGGAACTGTCTATTATTCATTTGAAGGGATATTCAGGTAATAAAAGCATCCGACAGAGAGAAAAACAGATAATACAAAAGCAGAAGATTCATATCCAATGGTGGGAAATGTTCAGATAATAAGTTAACAAATGACTTATGGTCGTTTGTTGAACTTATTATCTGAACATTTCCAAAGGTAACTACTCGTAAATGATTATTTAGTATAGAAAGGGTACTTGTCATATTATGAAGCATGAAAGGGCAATGCACCCCCCTGTTGGAGGGCAGGAGGGCAAGTGCCCCTCTCCCATCTGCCCCCTTCTCCTGCGCTCCTGAATTGTAGGCAATATTAGTTGATTGCCAGTTTTGCCACATTCTGCCAATTGATAATTTACATAGTGCATGGGAACCCAATCATGAGGCTGATTCTATAAGATAAGTGCACAATATATATTTAATAACAGAAAAGTCTTATGAATGGGGACTAAGAGTCAGCTGCCTTGTAAAATGATTTTTTTTTTTTTATTGTGAACAAAGAATAACAAAAGAGAAAAGACATAATACATGCACTCGCTCATGCTCTCGATCCAGGACATGGAAGAGCGGACTCTGCCATGACCTGGCCTACTTTCGTACCAGTGACACGACTTTCGGAAATATTTAAAGGCACATATTGTGTTGGGACTATATCTTTCTTCAGGCACCGTTCAACTTAACAGCAAGACGAAGCAGTGATATTAGTTTCTTCCTTGAAATATCTTTGACCGAAAATTTGCTTTCTTTAGCTAAAATAATGGTGATAAAACAATAGACTATTTTGTTTCCTTCAGAATAACATTCAAAATCCCGTACTAAAGCAGCTAAAGTGGTTGATGGTGTGTAGCAAGTATTTCAGGTCGCCTTGTAAAATGATAATGATAACTGAACATTTCCTGTGAGATTTTGATATCATGGGTACTCTGATCAATGTTTTATACATCCTTATTACCATGGCAACGAAACCGTGCAAAATATACCAATTCAGCTTATATAATTATAAGATAACCAAAATATCTCACCAAATAAATATCTTCTGAGCCGTCCACTTTAACCCTTTGAGTGCCAGGGGCCGATATTATCGGCCCTAAACCTACACAATAAGTCTGTTAAAGAATATAATAAAATATATTAAAATTGTAAAAAAAAAAAAAAAAAAAAAAAAAATTGTTAAGCCAATGCATTCTCTTATATATGCGAGGCGACCTATGGTCGACTCGCATATATAAGAGAATGCATTGGCACAGGGTATATGGGTTGATACAAAAATCGGACCTGGCACTCAAAGGGTTAAATTAATTATGCAAGTGTAGTATGAAAGTATGGTTTAGTTCTTTGGGGTTTATCATATCATATCAGCCATAAGCCCCTGTAGTATTCTGCATTTTTGATCAAATAAAATTTGGGAACGAAAGATCTTGAATTTTGTTTAAACAAATCAGATTTAATATATTTCACAATCTTTGTAAAGATATGTTTCTTCGTCTGCATGTCTGAATTATCAATTAAATAAAACTCGTCACCATTTTTGTGAATGGTGGATCGACAAAGGCATTATTTCTTCAAAATATAACAAACAATTGGGGGGGGGGGGGGGGGGGGGGGGGGGGGGGGGGGGGGGGGGGGGAAACACCATTTCATCAACTTTTTTACACGTAAAAATAATAACTAAAAAATAATACATCTAATTGTGAGTATGGCAGTCCAGCTGTTCAACAGAATTTCCTCTGAATAAATCATAAACTATTTTTTCACCATATTTATGGTCGCGAAACGAGAGCTAGAACCATTCAAGTTCAGTTAAAGGTACTCAATCCGATAAAACTCCTCTCAATTACTATTTCAATGGCTTCGGGGGTCAAAAATATTTTATTCGAGTCGAGGAAGTCACCCATCAAAGCTCAGATTTGTTAGATATCGATTTTAGAAATCTATTATTTTTCATTATCGGGAATACTTTCTGGCCCAGATCTCAGTCAAAATTGCGTTATTATTACCACTTGATTTTAGAGTTATCCATCCTTGTCTGTTTGAATAGAGTTTTGGTGTACAAATCTCGAGCAGGATACGAAATTGACGGCAATTATTAGTACTCATCTCGAGAACATAACAAACTTCAAAAATCAATATCTAATAACTCTGAGCTTTGTTTGATGGGTACCTCGACTTGAATCAAATATTTTTTACCTCCAAAGCCAAAGAAATAGTAATATAGGACCCTCTTATCGGATTGTTGTTGTTGGAATCTGTTGAGATGGGGACCCTCTGTTCGGATTGAGTACCTTTAAGGGGTTTCCATGCCTGATCAATATGGAAATGAATAACTGCCATAAAAAGTACATTATCTGAACTAGTAAAAGGCTCAAATGGCAATTTAATTGAGTTTAATACTGCTTCAAGAATCTCAACATTATGTTAGGTGTGTGCTAGAAAATTATGAGAATCAATTACCATGAACTGTTACATCGAGGAAATAGCACAATGTTGGTATGCAGGTTAGTCCACTCAAGCTGGGAGCAATCAAATGTATTATGGCCACGGCATTAGAGATAGCTGGTAAGCTGGGAATTCGGCTATGAACATATGACCTAAAAGTAGGGCTAAAATTCATTTCAGCACAAAGGTTTATATCAATTCTTGCAAAATGGATTTTCACAATTTTCTGGCACACACTAACATAATGTTGAGATTCTTCAAGCAGCATTGAAGTCAATTAAATAGCCATTTCACCATTTAACTAGTTCAGATACCTTTTATGGCAGTTATTCATTTCCACTCAATTTGTACACTTGCTGAGAAAGCTCTTCCCAGAATTTCCCTTCTAAAACTATGATAAAAGTCTTATTTTTGGCATTGTTATTGTCAAGTAATATTCCTAATGTGGTCTTCATATAGCCTAGATTCCTTCAGGTGGTGTACAAGATCAACAATTAGGTACTATTCTGTGTAGGTCCATCTAAACTTTCCACCTCTTGACATAGCTCAGGCATGGAAACCCCTAACGGTAGATTTTGAGGGAATAATTATGAGTGTATCTACTTTTTATACTTTGCATTAATGAATAAAATGTTACTGACTTCATTGTTTCAAAGCGGAATTGAATTTGAATCAAATATCGAGGTTGAGTGAAATAACAAAATGAATTGTAGGGGCCTATTCAGCCACATGGCCGTATCATGTCAGTTTTATAGGTGGAGGAAAGACTGCACAGAGAGTTAATTTCTCTTGGAAATTTTAACACTACATGTAGAAACCACCATCTCACAGAAAGCAACTGACAAATTTGCCCAGAGTGGTATGAAAGTAAATTGGAATTGGGTAACAAGCCATGATTTGACTTAATTGAAGCCATCCCCCTAAACATTGTGACCTTTTGATCTTTATTGGTGTTTACCTTTCTTTGTCAAAATTTGTTTTTCAGATTTTACATACAGTATTGCCCTAAATAATCGACTCCTTAAGTGAGAGCTTTCCGATGAATGGCAACAAGCCATATTTCCGACTAAATCCTGAAAAGTTACCCATAATTCTGCTGTGGTTAAGGAGTCGATTATTTAGGGCATTGCTGTATTTGATAAGCTCACACCAATATTATAGCCTGGTTACGAACTTCTGAGTAGGAAAAAAGTAGATGCAGGAGGGGAAAAAAAATAATGATAAAAATATTAATCAACACCACAACAATAATATTGAGAGACAGTGAAACTGTAAATGAATATCCAAATATTATAAATATAAACTGAGTTACTTCTTTTGAAAAAAGTAAATACTCTACGATCAACTATTTTCTACAGTACATGTTTCATTTTTAGCTCAACTTACTTTTGTAAGTTTGAGCTATTGCCATGGCTTGGCGTCCGTCGTCCGTGTGTGCGTGTGTCCGTCAACAATTTCCTTTGGCGCGGGCTACAGGTCGTACCTTTGGTCTGATCTTTATGAAATTTTGCATGAATGTTGACATTGACATGTAGATGGGAACGAGTCATTTTGGGGTCATTCGGCCAAAAAACATGGCCGCTGGTGGCCATCTTGAATTTCCAAATTCAATCCATTGGCGCGGGCTACAGGTCGTACTGTTCGTTTGATCATCATGAAATTTGTCATGGATGTTAATATTGACATGTAGATGGGAAACGAGTCATTTTGGGGTCGTTCGGGCAAAAAACATGGCCGTCACTAGCCATCTTGGATTTTACTCTTTGCATGACTAAATCATTTGGCGCAGACTACAGGTCGTAGTTTTGATCGGAACTTCATGAAATTTGTCATGGATGTTAACAATGACATGTAGATGGGAACGAGTGATTTTGGGGTTGTTCGGCCAAAAAACATGGCCGCCAGCAGCCATCTTGGATTTTACTCTTTGCATGACTAAATCCTTTGGCGCGGGCTACATGTCGTACCTTTGGTCTGATCTTTATGAAATTTGTCATGAATGTTGACATTGGCATGTAGATGGGAACGAGTCATTTTGGGGTTATTCGGCCAAAAAACATGGCCGCTGGTGGCCATTTTGGATTTCAAAATTCAATCCATTGGCGCGGGCTACAGGTCGTGCTGTTCGTCTGATCATCATGAAATTTGTCATGGATGTTAATATTGAAATGTAGATGGGAACAAGTGATTTTGGGGTCGTTCAGCCAAAAAACATGGCCGCCAGCAGCCATCTTGGATTTTACTCTTTGCATGACTAAATCATTTGGCGCAAGCTACAGGTCGTAGTATTGATCAGAACTTCATGAAATTTGTCATGGATGTTAACAATGACATGTAGATGGGAACGAGTGATTTTGGGGTTGTTCGGCCAAAAAACATGGCCGCCAGCAGCCATCATGTATTTTACTCTTTGCATGACTAAATCCTTTGGCGCGGGCTACAGGTCGTACCTATGGTCTGATCTTTATGAATTTTGTCATGAATGTTGACATTGACATGTAGATGGGAACGAGTCATTTTGGGGTCATTCGGCCAAAAAACATGGCCGCTGGTGGCCATTTTGGATTTCAAAATTCAATCCATTGGCGCGGGCTACAGGTCGTGCTGTTCGTCTGATCATCATGAAATTTGTCATGGATGTTAATATTGAAATGTAGATGGGAACGAGTGATTTTGGGGTCGTTCAGCCAAAAAACATGGCCGCCAGCAGCCATCTTGGATTTTACTCTTTGCATGACTAAATTCTTTGGCGCGGGCTACAGGTTGTAGCTTTGGTCAGAACTTCATGAAATTTGTCATGGATGTTAACAATGACATGTAGATGGGAACGAGTGATTTTGGGGTCGTTCAGCCAAAAAACATGGCCGCCAGCAGCCATCTTGGATTTTACTTTTTGCATGACTAAATCCTTTGGCGCGGGTTACAGGTCGTACCTTTGGTCTAACCTTTATGAAATTTGTCATGAATATTGATATTGACATGTATATGGGAACGAGTCATTTTGGGGTCATACGGCCAAAAACATGGCCGCTGGCAGCCATCTTGGATTTTACTCTTTGCATGACTAAATCCTTTGGCGCAGGCTACAGGTCGTAGTTTTGATCAGAACTTCATGAAATTTGTCATGGATGTTAACAATGACATGTAGATGGGAACGAGTGATTTTGGGGTTGTTCGGCCAAAAAACATGGCCTGCCAGCAGCCATAATACATTTTACTCTTTGTATGACTAAATCCTTTGGCGCGGGCTACAGGTCGTACCTATGGTCTGATCTTTATGAATTTTGTCATGAATGTTGACATTGACATGTAGATGGGAACAGGTCATTTTGGGGTCATTCGGCCAAAAAACATGGCCGCTGGTGGCCATTTTGGATTTCAAAATTCAATCCATTGGCGCGGGCTACAGGTCGTGCTGTTCGTCTGATCATCATGAAATTTGTCATGGATGTTAATATTGACATGTAGATGGGAACGAGTGATTTTGGGGTTGTTCGGCCAAAAAACATGGCCGCCAGCAGCCATAATGGATTTTACTCTTTGTATGACTAAATCCTTTGGTGCAAGCTACAGGTCGTAGTTTTGATCAGAACTTCATGAAATTTGTCATGGATGTTAACAATGACATGTAGATGGGAACGAGTGATTTTGGGGTTGTTCGGCCAAAAAACATGGCCACCAGCAGCCATCATGGATTTTACTCTTTGCATGACTAAATCCTTTGGCGCGGGCTACAGGTCGTACCTATGGTCTGATCTTTATGAATTTTGTCATGAATGTTGACATTGACATGTAGATGGGAACGAGTCATTTTGGGGTCATTCGGCCAAAAAACATGGCCGCTGGTGGCCATTTTGGATTTCAAAATTCAATTCATTGGCGCGGGCTACAGGTCGTACTCTTTGGCTGATCATCATGATATTTATCATGGATGTTAATATTAACATGTAGATGGGAACGAGTCATTTTGGGGTCGTTTGGCTAAAAAACATGTCCGCCAGCAGCCATATTGGATTTTACTCTTTGTATGACTAAATCCTTTGGCGCAAGCTACAGGTCGTAGTTTTGATCTGAACTTCATGAAATTTGTCATGGATGTTAACAATGACATGTAGATGGGAAACGAGTCATTTTGGGGTCGTTCAGCCGAAAAACATGGCCGCCAGCAGCCATCTTGGATTTTACTCTTTGCATGACTAAATCCATTGGCACAGGCTACAGGTCATACCTTTGATCAGATCAGTATGAGATTTGTAAAGGCTGTAGATGGGAACAAGTCATTTTGGGGTAATTTGGAAAAAAACATGGCTGCCGGTGGCCATTTTAGAATTTACTCTTTGCATCAATAAATCCTTTGGCACACCATAATCACCACATCCCTGATCCGATCATTATGAAACCTGTTATGAATGTTGATATTGACATGTACATCTAGTCTTACTTAGACATTTCAATTAGCACTTTTCCTATTCCTCCATTTACTGTCGACCATTAAATTATTCCCCTACCTAAGTTGAGCTACAGTGTCATTGACTCTTTCATTTAGTCAATATGATAATAAACCAAGCAAAAAAGTTATTTATTTGCAATGTGGAGAAATAAGTATGGGTTTGTAAACAAGCCTGCATTTAGCGTGCCTGTCATTTTCAGAATGAGGTCCCCAGATGGTGAATTTAGTGATGCTATCCCGCATAGCGGGCTAGCATCACTAAATTCACCCTCTGGTAACCTCATTCTGTATGGGAGACATAAGAATCAGATTGAATTTCCCAAATGGTGTATATTGTGATCTACACCCATTGGGAACCTCGATTATGCAATGTGTCGTCTGCCAATCTGGGGATATAGAGAAACTAAACCAAAAAAGAAATACAATCTATTTCAAGAAGGTTATATAGAAATTTTGATAATAAATAAACTTTCCTGACCTGAGCAGAATGAGGTCCCCAGAGGGTGAATTTAGTGATGCTAGCCCGCTATGCAGGATAGCGTCACTAAATTCACCCTCTGGGGAGCTCATTCTGCAAATGACAGGCACACCAAACTCAGACTTGTTTGTAAACCAGGCTATTAAATTTCTGTTGCCGAATTGTGACATCTGCATGGTTTCGTCACTTCGTGCAAATCCAGTCATCCTTATGGGACTGTGAAGTTATGAACCATATTGGCATTTGTATCGTTTAGATTTCTCTGCTTTTGACCATGGTTTAGTAGCAGAGGAACATCACAGATGATTAGCTAGGTACATTGTATCGTTTAGATTTCTCTGCTTTTGACCATGGTTTAGTAGCAGAGGAACATCACAGATGATTAGCTAGGTACAATCATTTACGTTCTGTAGATTCCTGCATTTTTTTAGTTTCTATTTTTAAATTAGTCTAATATAAAAGGCCCTGTTGTTCCAATTCAATTCAGTCAATTATGTAAAGAAGAGAGCAATCATTATCGGATCATACACCAAGCATAAAACTGTTTATAAATGTTTAGGTACCAATTTACAATTTCTATAAATATGGGTACCCAGAGGTAACATTCACTGAGTTTTTTATATAGCCATATTTGAAGAATTTCATGAGACTTTCCAGGCAATTTTGCCACTTGTGTAAATGTAGCATAAAATGCTAAGAGCCTGAAATCTTTTCAGTGAATCTGGGCACCTGAAATCACCAGAAAACAACCAATTCGATGTTAGTTGTAGTTTCAACAATGTCAAACCAATAGAGACAAGGCAATTTGCAAGCCCTAGAAATTATAAGTAAATTTTATGTTTATAAATATCATGATGATACAAAATATAAAAACAAAGCAATACAACCAAACAAAGCAAATACCAAAATAAAACATTGAATAAAGAAAGAAAAAACAAGTAACAAACAAATCAAATAAGTAAAACTGAATAAAATACAAAAATTAAAATGAAAACAAATAAAATACAAAAAGTTATATAGTAAAGTTATAGTAGTTATGATAGCACTCCACTATAGCTCACAACATATACATGGGAAATAACTGTACCAAATGTCACAACATAAAGGTAAATAAAAATAAAAATTCATTCATAACGAAATTGAGACTAATGACTGGTGACCAGGTTTGCAGTATTGTTCCAATAAAACACTGTTATGGAATTGGCAGTTACGGCGTTAAAAAGCAGCAGGTGCTATGAACTCGGCTGACCTTTGACACCGCGACGTCATCAAGTTTAAACCCACATTGGTTTATCGCGCATGCGTAATGTAATAGGTTCTGGACTTAGCTGATTTTGCCTTTCATTTCTCCGCCATTTCATCGAGAAAAGACGAAGAAAAATCGCTAAAATGGAAATGTCCGGTGGAGATCATTCTGCAGACACTCAGAAGGTATGTATTTTTTATTATTCGTCGTTTTTTGTGAACTTGTATGACATTTTAAGTTTAATAAATATACTTTTATTACCAGAATGTGGCAGACAAACAAAGGCTGAAATTTTCTAAGTCCAACATGGCGATGAAAATTTTCTAAGTCCAGAGATTTGCATTCGCTGTGGTGGGTCATTTTGTCTTTGGAGTACGGCCATTCAGTTGTGAGTTTGTCGGAACTTTTTATTTCACATGGAAACCAATAATAATTCATCTTTTCTGTCTTTTCCAGGCTTCGGTTGATGCCCAAGAGAGTCACGATGCGGGTGAGAATAATGCACTTATTTCACAACCCGTCTGCCATTTACGCCATCAATGTCGGACTTAGCCGATTTTCAATCGAAAAAATCAGCGCTCGCTATAGTCGTAAACAACACTATCAATCATCGAAATAACTGGATTTAAAAATAAATATCACCCAATCATGATTTTAAAAACATTTTGTGTGATTAGTTTGTGTAACACATTGTACTTTTGTTTAATTTCACACTTTATTGGCGAACAGACACATGTTGGGAGTGCTGTGTGCAAACCACACCACTGTGTAACACGTGATACTGATAGACTTGTCTACACAGTGGGATTTCTGATATTGAAAAGTCTGGTTTTCATTTTCTACAGACTTCACCCACTTATGTTAGTCTGAATTTGTCACAAAAGACATTGTGGACCTTCTCAGAAGGAATAAACTGAAGATTAACTGGGTCACCTTTTGTTATTAATTAAAGGTACGTGTTTTTGCTCTGCCATATTTTATACTATTTTGTAGTAAGTTTATATTATATAACAAAAAAATTTAAATACAAATTTCCAGTCACTGTATGGTCCTGTTGACTGATGTAAAATGTAGTTAAAAAAAGTTAAAGTTAAATGTTTAAGGTCTTTGTGGTCCCAATTTAAAAAAAATTTGATGGAGTCCAAAATAAATGATTCAATTCACTAATATTAGTACAGCAGCACCCATGCCCATTGATGCAACATTTTAAGAGTATTTCATATTCGTGGTGGATTTATATGTTACAAATGCAAAATATGAACTTTTAATATTATATAGAGATTTAAAAAAAAAAATTCACTTGCATTGGACAATTTGGTCCAAGAAACACAAAGTAAGAATATGGGAATGTATACTGAACACTGAAGAATGATGTACTACATATGTATAACAAAATATTCATATTTCTTTAATGTTTTTTTTACAAAGTTTCTTATATAAAGTTAGAACCAGTTGTTGATAAATGATATATTCACTAACATAGTTGAAGATTGGATCTTAACAAATTCTTTTGACAACATACTCTAGTTCAGAGCACACACACTGCCATTATTGGCCACTGGTAACCCATAGGCTACATGTACCTTCCAGGTCCCAGTCAGCCTTGTTAAGCAAGTAAATCTATCATGTCAACAACTGGTTCTAAATACATTTTTTAAAGAATACACAACAGCGAATATTTTTAATAGTACATCATTCTTCACAGTGTTCAGTACACATTCCTGCATTTGTAATAGATATGGACTTTCTGGGACCAATGTAAGTATTAAAAAATAATTTTTTTAAATCTGTATAAAGTTCACATTTTGTATTTCTAACATACTCCACCATGATTTTATAATCTTAAAATGTTGCATCAAAGGGCATGATTGTTGTGATTTCTAATATAAGTGAATGGATCATATATTTTTTCATAATGTGGTACAACTCTTAACACAGAATTCTCTTAAAAAACATGGCTGCCAGTGGCCAACTTGGATTTTACTCTTTGTGTGACTAAATCCTTTAGCACACCTTACAGGTCACATTTCTCATCCAATTGTCACAAAACTTCATTGGATCTTCCAGATGACCTCTGGATGGGAGCCTTCCTTTTTTTCCGAAAGTTGGTAAAAATAATGGCCGCCAGCAGCCATCTTTGGTAGAGCTGGGACGGTTAACCACCAACTATGGCCGTGACCGGTCACGGATTTGCCGTGGTCGGTTAACCGTAACATGTCTATTATAGTGTATGATCACTGTGATGGTCAGCTATAACTGGCTATAAGAGGGTTAATCTGTCTCCGTCAATTAAAATGAATCCGAGATTGACGGAACAACATCAAACGCAGTGTGTCGGCTCTTTGAAGGCTACATTTAACAGCCTGCCGACGTCAAAACGAAACATCAAAGGGTCAGCACACGTGTGATCTTACAACATTGTCACATCGCATGACTCGTATTCAGTGCCACGCCGACATCGATGGCATGTCGTTTTCACTTTGATATGAAGCCGACGGAGTTGTCTGCTTGGGTCAATCGGGTGGGCGTTGATAACATGTCAGTTGTCACTCACGGGAAGGGTGCTAATTAGCTTCACGGCATTTCATTAAGAATAAATAATAATTGTTCGCCCACCCAGCTACCGGAAATTGCGGAATAATCAATAAAATATTCCGGAATGTATATTAAACCTTTCTAGTCGTCACTTCCGTGTCGGTGTGTTCAGCTTCCCGCCCGATCACATATCCCGATGGCGATGGAGTAATTTTACAAGGACAATAAATGAACACAACACAGCCTCACAGGGGAATGACATTGTATATTTATTTTATTCAGTAATAAATTGAAGATGTGTACTTAATTAGATATGTGATTATGTGTGTCGAGAGCTTTCCGATGAATGGCAACAAGTCATATTTCCGACTAAATCCTGAAAAATGGGTGACAACTTCTTTGTATAATGGCCAGGAGCCGTTCTCAAACTTACCATGTCAGTGAGCATCACAATCATCGCCGTTCTGCATACTGGGCTTACCCACCCATAATAGTACCTATAATATGTGGTTAACCGGTTAATCGCGGTTTTTTGCCGTTCATAACCGGTCACGAAAAACCCATAACCGTCCCAGCTCTAATCTTTGGTTTCAAATGTGAATCTATTGATCAGCACACCCTGCAACCCACATTTATTGGAGAATTGTTTTGAATCTTTACATGCTTGTTTAGAATCAGCTCTAGATGGGAGCTATCAAATTTGAAAAACATTGCAGTCGGCAGCCATCTTGTTTTTACACGAGTTATGGCCCTTAGTTCTGAGTTATGATTCTTTAGTCGTCCATTTTTAATGATTCTCGCTCAGACATATGTACTCTTATGGGCAAAAAAACTCGACCAAGCCATCTTTGATGCACAACCCTTGTTTTTTTTTACCTGAATTATAGCCCTTATTTCTGAGTTATGGTTCTTTAGTTCATCCATTTTTAGTGATTCTCGGTCGAAAGATTCACTCTTATAGGAAAAAATGTTCGACCAGAGGTCCAGTCATCTTTGATGCACAACCCTTGTAAATTAGCAATTGTATGATGGCATGATAACTTGTTCAAACTTCAACCGATTCCATTCATATTGGTTATATGGATGTTTGAAACAATATCACGATCGAGTTCGAAAACCCAGTTTGTCCAATTTATTTTACCTGAGTTGGGCCCTTAGTTTGTCTATTTTTATCAGTTTTAATGGACCTTTAATATGTTTCCTCAGTTTGACAATTTTTGGTGATTCTTGCTTTTTATTTTCCTGAGTTATGGCCCTTAATTCTGAGATATTTTAGTTTAATATTGATAGCATGTGTCTAAGGGGTGCATTGGAATAGTTAATATAATTTGTTTCAAAACCAATTAATATTAAGATCCACACAGGGAAGAGGGTGCCAAGATCAACATACATTGTAGATAAGAAATATGTGGAAGTTCAGATGAATAGTATGTAACTTATTGCATAGGATAGCATTAATGTGTCGATGGAATGGCGGGTATTAACACTAATTTTTTCTAAGTACATGTAGATCAATCAATATTCATCATCAATGGAAAGATACCAAAATCTATTTAGGTTAGGGGTGTGTCATCTGAAACTCTTTAATGAACTTTCAACAGGATTAGGGTTTAATACGTTCCTGGTGCTCAGGGAACAGGAATGAAAATACCATCAGAACCGCGAACTGGGATATTTCCTTGGAAAATTGAGTAACGTAACATTGTCATTATTTCTGCATAAGTGGGTGAACATGAGCGATCAGTCATCGCCAACACATACATGTAGGTTTATTATGATTCGGATATCTGTAACCAAGGCAAGCTACATTGTGGGTTATTATAGTCACTTATTACAGTAATGCCAAAAGTAATTGACCACTTAACCACAGCAGAATTATGGGTAATTTTTCAGGATTTAGTCGGAAATATGGTTTGTTGCCATTCATTGGAAAGCTCTCGCCGAGAGCTTTCCGATGAATGGCAACAAACCATATTTCCGACTAAATCGTGAAAAATTACCCATAATTCTGCTGTGGTTAAGGGGTCAATTACTTTGGGCATTACGTATCAATCAATAAGTTTGACAGATGCGACAAAGTGTACACAACATTAGAATGACTAACGAGCATTGAATACTTAACTTGGAAAGTTGGGATCCCACTATTAGTATGTGGAGTCAATTAATTATATTCCAAATTTCAATCATCCAACAGATTTTCAACTGAGTTTGAAAATTACCACCAGTATCTTACTGTGTGAACTATATTGTTGTGCGTATTTAGACACAGCACCTCACCGTTGACATGCGACTTGCCAGTTCAAGGCTGACATCGTCAGCCCAAAATAGATTCATATTCAAGTTACCATGAGCTTGTATTTTTGTGAAATAGGCTACATGCAGAAGAGCCCAAAGTTCCAAGTACTTCAGCCCTGTTAACCCTTTACCCAACAAACCGGCCAAAACCAGCCAAATAAAGCTTCAACAGCCTAAAATATCTTTGGTCTGTCTCAATAGAACCATACAAATATGGATATCATTGGAACCGGCTCCTTGACCACATTGTGATCGTTACAGTTATGCCCTGTGCCAATGCATTCTCTTATATATGCGAGTTGACCATAGGTCGCCTCGCATATATAAGAGAATGCATTGGCTTAAATTTTTTTTTTTTACCATTTTTTCTTACATTCTTTAACAATTTTATAATTTTTAATGTGTTAAGCCAATGCATTCTCTTATATATGCGAGGCGACCTATGGTCGACTCGCATATATAAGAGAATGCATTGGCACAGGGCCGTTCTGTTGGGTAAAGGGTTAATTAGGACATTTTACCTCGGCTATAATTTAGCCAAGGCCAAATGATTGTACTTGGCTAAAAGCCTAGGCCATGAGGTGCGAGGCATTCCCCTTTGTATGTGGAGGTTTGGGCTTCCCCAGGAATATTTGTCCCCCGAAAAAAAAATATATATCGGGGGACTATTAAAATAGCCGGCGTCCAACTGAGCGTGCGTGCGTCCGGAAATGGTTTCCGGATGATAACTTTAGTTTCGGTTATTAGATCAAAAGCAAATTTTATAGGTGAGTTTATCAGACCAAAATACAGTTCAAGTTAGAATATGGGTTTGCCCCGCCCTTTTTTGCGAGAGTTATGGCCCTTTTATACTTAGAATCTTGTAATTTTCTGGTTTCCGGTAGATAACTTCAGTTTGTGTGATCATATCTGAACCAAATTTGGTATGTGACTTTATCAGCCCTATATACAGGTCAAGTTCAAATATGGGTTTGCTCCGCCCATTTTTTTTAGAGTTGTGGCCCTTTTTGTCCGCCGACCCAACGGGTTCGGAGGACTATTATAATCCGCACGTCCGTCCGTGCGTGCGTCCGAGGTTTCCGGATGATAACTTTAGAGTGAACCAAATTAACCCGTTTTTTTGTGGATTACTTATATCAAAATACAGCTCAAGTTCGAATTTCGGTTTAATCCGATAATTTTTGCGAGAGTTATGGCCCTTTTTTGTCCGCCGACCCGACATTTTAAACCCCAAAAGTTGATGTCCGGATGATAACTTTAGTAGAGTTAATCAGATTTAAACCAAATTTGGTATGTGTCTTTCTCCCAGCAAAACACAGGTCAAGTTCGAATTCGGGTTCCGCCCGCCAATTTTCACCAGAGTTATGTCCCTTTTTGACTTAGAATTTTTGCCAATTTGAGGTTTCCGGATGATAACTTTAGTAAATGTGTACTGAATGAAATTAAATTTGGTATGTAGGTTTACTAGCACTAAGACAGGTTTTTAATGCGCAAAAAACGGTCGTATCAAGCCGACACTTAGAGGCGGACATGAGGTCTACCGACATTTTTCCTGTCAATTTCTGGTTTCCGGATGATAACTTCTATTTGTGTGATCATATCTGAACCAAATTTGGAATGTGCGTTTATCAGCTCGAAATACAGGTCAAGTTCGAATATGGATACAATCCGCCCATTTTTGCTAGAGTTATGGTCCTTTTTCGACTTAGAATCCTGTCAATTTCTGGTTTCCGGATGACAACTTTAGTTTGTGTGATCATATCTGAATCAAATTTGGTATACGAGTTTATCAGCTCGAAATACAGATCAAGTTCGAATATGGGTACGATCCACCCATTTTTGTCTGGTTGCTTCAGCTTTAGGGTCCTTGTTATTTTTTCAGAAAAGCTGATGCCCCCAATGAAGCCACTTTTTCGGGGGACACTGGCCGGACTGCCTTTTATTTGAAGTAAATATGACCCTTTGGTAACTTCTGAAGGCTCAGCTTTAAGTCTATCACTGTCAAGAAATTTACATCTTTTTGATGCCATTAGACCCAAAAAATCAATGGTTTGATCACAGGCCCCGGCGTGTTCTATTTGAACAGCCACGTTAACCATTTTTATTGAAATATGTTAACATGTTCACGGCCGAAAACCAATGGATAATTCCAACCTGTATGCCAACATGTGAGTGCATGTTTTGCCAATAGTAGTATGATATTTTACATATGGATGAGTGATGGTTCGACCAAAATCGGGTTATATGATGCTGAAATATGTCATAAGGCTACTGCGAGATAACTCGTATTCAGCAATTGGGACTCAATTTATCAGTGTTTCATCGCTGGTGTCAGCTACAAGTTATCTCGTAGGTAAATACAATTAAGTTTTCAATGACTTAGATGACGAAGAGTGCTATACAGGTTAGAGATGGGCGGTTGTGAAATTTTGCCTCGGTTTCGGTTGTGGAAAAAGAGTTGAGTCTCAGTTTCGGTTTTTATTAATAAAAATTACTAATGTGAACAAAATCTAATTATGCTTCATCATATTACAAAGAAAACACACCAATTGTATCACCATAACTTGTGAGGTACATGTCCTTTTATAATATTAAATTATGTATCATATTGTTACTATTACATGTATATTGTTAATGTCCATGTCGAGTGGCAGTGCTAGAATGCAAGTGAGTCTGTGTATTGTGTATGACTGCAATTCAGCATCATATGATCATAAGTGTGAAATAATATAATGATCATTTATATTGGCATAAAACTAATGTGTGTGACTAGATATATGTGTATAGTTATGATTTGAAAAATAAAATTTGAAATAAACAACAAAATGAAAATAAAACATGACTAGAATCTCTCAATCACATTATCTGGCTATATGCCTATTACCATATTTAGGGAACATAATATTGTACACACTATACAGTATACATGCATCCAATACAAGTCACCTGAATGAGTGCTATTTCTCAACAGTTTACCGACAAACGGTATAATTCATTCCGGCTCCGATTCCGGCATAACATTTTTAATCAACGGCGCACAAATATATTTGACGATTTAACATCCAAACAGTGATAAAAACTAATAGGGAATGCGGGTAACAATCATTGATACCTTTTCATATCGTATCCTCGTTATCAAATTCACCTTACAGAGTATTTTTACGGCCTTAATCATTAATGATTAAAATAACATGAGAAATAAACTGACTTGTGTTGTGTTTACTACAGCGAAAATAGGTGTACACGGAAGCAACGTAATTAATTCGTCGCGCGATTTCACCATGCGAACTCCTTTCTGCATATATTACAGGCGGCACACTTAGATTTCTTATCTTTCTTTGAAAAATATTTCCACACAGGACTCGTTTGTTCGTCGTGTTCTGCCATGATTACAGGAAGTTGTGACAACCAAAACTACGGGTTTTCCCAACTTACCACGGTTGTCATTTCCGGTTTTTCCCGACAACCGAAACCGAACTGATTCCACGGTTAACCGCCCATCTCTAATACAGGTACAAGCAAATAATGTATAATATACGGTAAATGAATTTATATATAATCACTGGTACACTCTACTTGTACGTCGCCTAAGACATTGAAAACGTAATATTTATTTACCTGTGAGATAATTCATAGTTTGCACCAGCGATGGCCATGGGTAATTTCAGTCCCAGGTGCCGGATACGAGTTATCTCATAATAGCTTTATAACATGTTTCAGCATCGTATAACCCAATTTTGGTCGACTAAAATTGTATAAAACATGATAAATGAATTGATCTTTACACACTTTTACACCCATTGCCAGGGAAATAACTTTCATGGGTAAACAAGCCACATGTATCGGCTTGTGCATACACTTTATGTAGGCCTGGCTTGAGTTTCCAGCAGCCTCAGGCATTATATCCGAATTCTTCTACAACTGTCAGAATTTAAACAGTTATAAAGCCAGTGAAGCAAGTACGAGATGTGTAATAAACATAGAACCACAGCTGATAATACGATTAGTTAGAATTTAGAAATTAGCGCACTCAAGCAGGGTGCTGATTTCTAACTAATCTTAACACACATGTAAGTGTTCTATTATATGTTACATACCCAAGCTTAGATATTTAGCTGACCTTTCATTGGCTTGCATCCATCCATCACATAACGGTGTGTATTATCAGTATATAGGCCTATAGCTTCAAATGAGACCTTAAAAATTTTGAGCTAACTAATTACTGATTTATGCAATGAAAGCCCTCTATATTTTCCGAGAAAGATCTATTTGCACCTGTCTACCATGGGTCAGGGACGTACAGAAGAGGTCCTAGTGAATTGGAGTGTCCAGCAAGATTTCAAACTGCACTCCACCCCTTGATCGGGGAATCGTATCTCAAGCCATTTTAATTATACATATACAATCGATCAATGGGATCGTTGGGTATGTATTGGCTTGTAAACCTACCTTTACATTGTTTGCGGTTTCTGTTATTTATGTGGTATGGACACCACACGATGTTAACTCATGGTAGCCGTCCCTATGGAACCGTTAACTCATAGTGGCAGCCAACATGTTAAAAATAGAAAAAATGACTCCAAAAATATAAAAATTGCCTCAGCTTTCTTTTAGCTGACAATATTTTACATATGTTTTGTACCATGGGAACCTGTGCACCTGCGATTATGACGTATGTCTGACATATTTTGGTGGAGTTATCCACCTTTTTAGACTTTTTTTTGCAACATGCATAATTTTGTCCGAGCTTTTATTCCTACATTTTTATGTCAAAAAATTTCGGGGGACTATTAAAATAGCCGGTGTCCGTCCATCCGTGCGTCCGGAAATGGTTTCCGGATGATAACTTTAGTTTCGGTTATTAGATCAAAAGCAAATTTCATAGGTGAGTTTAACGATGTCCCCAAATTAAAGAGATGTCCCCAAATTAAAAAAAGAAATTTGAAGAAAAAAAAAAAAAAAAAAAATATTTATATACAAATACACAATATAAAATTGGATATATATCATGTCATATCTATTTAAAAGGGCAGGATTTATTTAAGTGATGATATTTTTTCAGAAAGGTATTAAAACTTTAATTAAACTAGTACAGGATGGAAATATATCTCATTCTATTGTGAGATATATGTCCTGTTAGAATCCATTTCACGGGTTTAGATTTAAAAATTTTCTCACGACGTGACGAACCATTGTCGGCACGCTGTATCCGATATCCTCAAATTAGACAAATATAAAGGCCTGCTCTGATGCCATTTCCGAGAGAGGTTTCAGCCAAATGCAATTGTTACTGGGAAAACATCAGGGATCGACAAAAGATGAGACTCTTGATAAACTAATTAGAATACGCATGTTTCCACTCCCTTTGGACAACACATCCATCAATGAAATTATAAATATATTTGACAAAGACTTCAACAAAAACAGACATATTAAGTTACATTAGTTACAGTGAAACATTAAAGGGTAATGAAGTCATTATGAACACTAAATTTGGGCATTTTAATTTTTATGATTTATCATTATGGGACAATCTCATATTATTTCCAACAGAATGTATGAACATATGGATAAATTTGTGCCATGGATGATTGCAAAATACACTCATACAGGTCTTGAAAACATGGAAACAACAAAATAATTTTAATGAAAATGAGTTATTCTTATAGCACATGAGTGTATATGGCGGTCATTCATTGCTCAATTTATTCATTTGTTGGCTGTATAAATCTTGTTGGGTATAATATGAGATGGTCCCATAAAATAAATGGCAATATTTAGTGTCCAGTACCCCTACAAAACATCAGTTTTGCCTAGTTTAGTAGTTACTTGTCAGGGTCCGCTCTGGACCAAAATTTACCTTTGCCAAATGAAAATATTTTTTGCCAAATTCTTTTAGAATTTGCCAAATGCCATCCCTGATAGTATAATTTTCCGCAACATTGAGTCTTATTTTGTGGTTTATCATACAACAATAAACCAATCACCGAACAATTAAATTGTAGAATGGTTGCTTCATCCAAGAGGATTGGCTATGTAAACACTACCACCACACTAAATACGGGTAATCCCTACCCATCAATACTAATGCTATCAGATTAACTGCATCTTCTTAAAGGTGTTAACTTTTCCTAGACCTTATAAAATACCAGTAATATAATTATATTGTGAGAGTTTCCTGAAATGAATGGTATTGATTGGCCAATATTTTTCAACATTTTTGAGGAATTAAAAAGTGACTTGCCAAAACTTTTGCCAAATGAAAATATTTTTTGCCAAATGTGAATTATTTTTGCCATTGGCAAATTTGGCAAGTGGCAGCGCGAACCCTGTTACTTGTTATTAGTTCAAAATAAAGGAAATACTGATTCTGTTGCTCAACACACGCAGTGTTTATGATCAACTTGATCTAAGTAATTGTGTAATGACTTTTAGATAAAATATACAGTCAGTTTTGGCAACTGTAACTTAATATAATATTTCTGTTTGTTGATGAGCCTATTTGAACTTTCTGGATTTAAATTTTCATTAAATATTTTCACCCTTTTTATGACCTGTTTGTGTGTGTATATATTCTATTACTATATTGCTTCATTTGACCACAACATATCAACTTTCTAACTTTTTTCAGGTTCACATTAAATTAAATTTATTTATATACCTGTAGCACAATTGACATAGAAATACTCAGTTGTACTTCAAAAAGGGAGAAATTGAGAAAATGCAATTGATATTTTTTGCAGCTGACCTCAAAGCTCAACTTGCAGCAGCTGGTCTATCTGTCTCAAACAATATTGACCATCAGAATCACACCAATGGCCTCATCAACAACAACATTGACGGAAAGCCAAGAGAGCATTCTAGTTCAAAATCTCACTCCTCGTCATCTTCCAAACATAAGGATCACCATTCCTCAAGCTCACACAAAGATGGTTCCAGTAAACACAAAGAAAATGGCCACAAGAGTTCCTCCGAGCACAAGCATCGCGAGCATAGCAGCAGTTCCAAAGATAAGGGCAGCTCGTCAAGTTCCAAGCATCGAGATGAGCACAGGCATAAAGACGGTTCCAGTAGCTCGAAAGATAAGCATAGAGATTCAAGCTCGAAAGATAAGCACAGCTCATCAAGCAGCTCGAAAGATAAACACAGCTCATCTAGTGGAGATAAGCACAGAGATAAAGATAAGCACAGCTCGAGCAGTTCTGGTGATAAACATAAGAGTAGCAGTAGTTCTGGAGACAAGCACAGCAGTGATAAACATAAAAGCAGCAGCTCGAGTAGCTCGAAGGACAGGTGAGTGACATAATGCTGACCAAGCCTACGAATAGTGTGTCTGTCATTTGCACCAAATTCACCCCCGGGAACATCATTCTGCTTCGGCCTCATCTTTTGGGAAGTAACTAGTCTCAATTTAACCCTTTACCCAAACAGAAGGGCCCTGTGCCAATGCATTCTCTTATATATGCGAGTCGACCATAGGTCGCCTCGCATATATAAGAGAATGCATTGGCTTAACACATTCCAAATTATAAAATTGTTAAAGAATGTAAGAAAAAATGGTAAAAAGTGTTAAAAAAAGATTTTGTTTAGGCCAATGCATTCTCTTATATATGCGAGGCGACCTATGGTCGACTCGCATATATAAGAGAATGCATTGGCACAGGGCATAACTGTAACTATCACAATGTGGTCAAGGAGTCGGTTCCAATGATATCCATATTTGTATGGTTCTATTGAGACAGACCGAAGATATTTTAGGCTGTTGAAGCTTTATTTGGCCGGTTTTGGCCGGTTTGTTGGGTAAAGGGTTAACAATGTTTTTAATTCAACTTGACAAAGTCATGGGTTGAGGTCCATCATCTGTCCATCTGCATCCATCAACAATTTCTGTTAGCTCACCCTAGATTTCAAATTTGAATCCATCGCCACACTCTGCAGCATTTATCTGAGAATCATTTTGAAAATTTACAGGCATGTTTAGGATCACCTCTGGATGGGAACTATCCAATTTGAAAAAATTTCGATAAAAAACATGGCCGCCTGGAGCCATATTGGATTTTACTTTTTGCATTACTAAATCCTTTGGCACACCCTACGGACCACATCCCTAATCCGATCAAACCTCATGGATCTTGGGGTGACTCTAGATGGGACCTTCACATACGATGATTACATTATTAAGCAATAATAAAGAATTCATACTTTGTTTCAACTGCATTGATATCACTCTAAACTAGTTGAAACACCTTTTTATGTTTGTCAAAACAGCTGCATTGACATTGCTAGAGTTAGCTTCACTGACCTGTCAAACCTTTCCTTGATGTTCATATTGTAGGGCGTAAGTTCCAAACACAACTTCTCACTTATTTATTGTTCATTATCAGCGGGTGGAGAAATGTCCGGTGGGGAAAGTTCGGATACTGGTTGAACTTGATTATGCGAATCCTGATTGCGATGTGAGAGCTTTCCGATGAATGGCAACAAGCCAAATTTCCGACTAAATCCTGAAAAATTACCCATAATTCTGCTGTTAACCCTTTACCCAACAGAAGGGCCCTGTGCCAATGCATTCTCTTATATATGCGAGTCGACCATAGGTCGCCTCGCATATATAAGAGAATGCATTGGCTTAACACATTAAAAATTATATTAGGCCAATGCATTCTCTTATATATGCGAGGCGACCTATGGTCGACTCGCATATATAAGAGAATGCATTGGCACAGGGCATAACTGTAACTATCACAATGTGGTCAAGGAGCCGGTTCCAATGATATCCATATTTGTATGGTTCTATTGAGACAGACCGAAGATATTTTAGGCTGTTGAAGCTTTATTTGGCCGGTTTTTGCCGTTTTGTTGGGTAAAGGGTTAAGGATTCAATTATTTATGGCATTACTGTAGCTGCTCTCAACCAATCAGAATGGCTGTTTTAGCAACAAATATTTAGCTTTATTACAATTCATGTCAATTATTTACCAGGCATAAGGAAAGCAGCTCCAGCAGTGATAAACACAAGAGTAGTTCATCTAGTAGTTCAAAGCACCGCGACTCATCACATTCCGACAAACATAAAGACAGCAGCAAACATAAAGACCGACCAAAGGACGACAAACCCCGAGAATCGTTATCTTCTGGGGACAAACCTAAAGAATCCTCCCACAGTGATAAACATAGGGAGAAACCCAAATCGACAGATGAGAATGCAAATGTTAAAAAGGAGCCCGGCAGTCCTACCAAGGTGAAACATGAGCCCGCTAGTCCAGTCAAACCTGTGAAGAAAGAAGTCAGTGATGATGAGGATGATGCCCCATTGGTAAGATTCAAATGCTTTATTATACCCCCACTTTCGAAGAAAATGGGGGCTATACTGGATTGACTGCGTCGGTCCATCACACTTTTTGACTGCGTCTGTCCGTCCATGTGTTCGTCCATCCGACCTCATAACTCGAACAACTATGAACCGATTTCAATATTTTTTTGTATGCAATCTCCTTAGGACCGCCTCTCCGCATGATTGCAGTGCGGTCCGACTTTCTTTTTTTAAGTTACGCCTTACTTTTCGACTTATTTTGACTTAGAAAATTCTGTCCGACTTTAACTAATATAAACCGATTTCAATAATTTTTGGTATACATGCTTCTCACAACACCCTCTCTACAAATTGACTGTGTCTGTCCGTCACACTTTTTGACTGCGTCTGTCCGTCACACATTCTGCTTACATCGGACGTTTATGTGGCCAATTTTAAGAAAAATGGATAGTTGGGTGGCTGATTTCCGTTACGTGGCTAGCCACCTAACGGAGTTGAGATCAACCCTTTAAAATGATCTATTTGGCCATATCAGCATATTTAATTTTTTGGTCACTTAATAGTTGGAAACAAAAAGTCCATAGATTTGGACCTACATGATCTGTCTATAGGAGCCATTAGGAGGTGTTCGGACAGTTATGTGGCTAGCTACCCAATCACGGACATGTCAGTTTCTCCTATTCAACTGTCCTAGTTGCTGTTTACAGGTTTTTGGGTTTCAATGAGCTACTTCTGCTATAATTCCTACATGTTCTGACTCCACAATCAGAAATTGTATTACTTTTAACTACTTAATAGCCACATAAAAGTTTGTCCACTACTTGATAGCCACATTAAATATTTTAGCCACATAACTCAATAGCCACCTATCTCCCCAAATGTTGGTACGTCAGTGTGTCCGTCCGTCCGACCTCATAACTCGAACAACTATGAACCGATTTCAAGAATTTTTTGTATGCCTCTCCACATGATGCTAATTGCGGTGCGGTGCGACTTTCTTTTTTTAAGTTACGCCTTACTTTTCGACTTATTGTGACTAATTTTTGGTATACATGCTTCTCACAATACCCTCTCTACATGATGCGGCTCAGGGTTGGCTCGGACTGTTTTTCCTAACATTACACTTCATTTTTGACTTAGGATTTTTTTTGGGGATTTTTTTCTGTACAAGCTTCTTGCGACACCATATCGATATTATTAATCCAAATTTTTCATTAAAGTTAAAAATCTTTTTTGTTGGGTTTACGGATAATGCGGGTTGAATTTGCCACGGTGGGGGTATGCTAGCACGCGAGTGCACACCTCTTGTTTTAGTGTTGAAACGATTAGTCGACAAATCAGCATCGACACTGATAGCTCCCAATGTCGACTCTGTATCTTGCTATCGACTAGTCGGAACATTATATATACTTCCCATAATAAGAGTTAAAAGACTATAATGTAGGTACATGTACCCATGACACGTTTATCGAACTCTTGTCGCCGATTTGACAGTGTTAAAAACGCAACATAGTCAGTTTTCTCAAAATGTTGCACATAAATTCGTGCACTCATAGTGAGATAGTGGATCTGTCCGTAAGTACCCGCCCACCTATAGGCTACACGGTTACTGTTACTAAGCACCACGCCATCTCAATCTCGCTACATATTCACTACTAAAATGGCTTCCGATGAGAAGCGACCGTCTTTTTCAAGTTCGCAATTAAATGTGTTTTAAAACGCCATGTAACTCAATAATATAGCTTCTTTCCGAAATTCATGATTTTCAAGATGCCTAGGTGTGTATGCATCTTGTAAATGTGACTCGTCAGATATAAACAAAAATAGAACTAGCCAGGCCTGAGAATATATGGTGCTGGATATTTTCAGAATGAAGTCTCCAGAAGCTGAATTTATTGATGCTACCCTGATAAATTTTGTGATGCTAGCCCACTTATTGTCATGTGATTTTCCTCATTTCATAATTATATACTATTGTATAAATTTCCAGTCGATGAGATTACAAGAGACCAAGGTTAAGCAAGAGAAAGCACCAAAACGATATGCGGAAGATTCTGAGGATGATGAGCCTCTTGCTGGCAGGTAAGATTCTGTGGCATGTCAGTCTTTTCATATTTCCGAACCAAGTACACACAGACCTGGGGACAATAAGTGAAAATTGTTCACTGTAATAACTTGTCTTAAAAATATTAATTTCATGTTTAACGTCAATCGTCACATTTCCTTTTTTGCCGAAAATAACGCATTTGATTAATTATTGGTACAATGCTCAATTCCGTTATCCCACTGTCCACTGTGAAGATTCAGATAGGAACATTTACTCTTATTCCCAAAACACATGCTTCATTCGCATAAAATGAATGTAAACAAGATTGGTGTTAATATTTATGTTATATTATAAATTTATTTTTTACATTGTACTATATAATTAACTTCAGAAACTTGAGAATAATGAATAATCACAGCATTTCGCATTTAATTCTCAGAATTATCTTCAGTAATACTCTTGTAAATGCTTTGTAAATTGTGATCATAATATTAATGATTCTGTGCTATTATTTCAACATATCTGAATGTGATATATTTTTTTATTCTCATGTCGTCAGCTCCGTTGATTGTAAAACTGTATAATATTTATAGCAATAGTGATCTTTATTTTCCAGAGCTGAGAAAGCTAAGAAGATTAAAGTTGAAGAAAAATCATCTAAAAAGAGGAAAGCTGAAGATGACGACTTCTCACCACCTGTAAGTGAAAGTCTAGTCATAATCATATCTGGGCTTCTACTTTTATCCATTCATGGCCAGAATGGTGCAATCATTTGACTCCCTTGAAATCAGTTACTTTCAGGCATTTAAAGTGATGTGAAACACTCTGGTAGGTGATCAATTATAAATGGTTAATATAATCTTGTTCAGAGTAGTAATTTTGACAAATAATATATCCAAATTGACAACACACACCGTCATTCTTATATATTAATTAAATGCAGTCACTCTCTATGGCTAAATCGTTTTCATTAGTTTATCGCCGATAGATGCATCCCGAATCGAGCAGTAAATATTTACAATTGAGCGTAGTTCAGACGATGTTTTCTATGGAGTGGTATGGTCGATTTGGTTCAGATTTTCGGTGATGTTAGTAAAATGCTACATTCCTCCAGTTGGCATAGCGTCTGGTTACTAACTGATCAGTTTCACGCACCCGAACAAGTACATAATATGTCTTTAAAAATCACTTGTACTGATCATGCAGAATTACCATATAACTATGTTTCCTGGTTTTGCAGAATTTTTGCTCAAGTTCAGGCTGACTGTCATTTCCATACAAAATAACACTTCGAAGGTTTAGAAGTCCACATATTGTTTACCAGACATACAAAATTACAATATTATAATCGTGTTTCCCGGTTTTGCAGAATGTTTGCTCAATTTTAGGCTGATTGTCAGTTTCATACAAAATGATAACACTTGAAGGTTTAGAACTACCAGATATTGTTCACCAGATTACCTCCCTTATTCCCACTAATTCAGAATACATTTTGATTTAATTTTTTGTGTGTGGCTTTTTCACATCTTCTCAGTTGTTATTTTGGTGTCAACGTGGATATATACAGGACCAGTAAAGTATTGCCAGTCTGGTGATTCGATATTATGTCTCAATGGAAATGTATGTATGTAGAATCATATTTCAGTCCTTATTTTTTTTTTATTCACCTATCGGGTGTCTTTCATTTCTATTTAAGGCAAAGAAAAGTAAACCAAAAGAGAAGAAGAAAGTTAAGAAGGAAGCTGCCAAGACGCCCACCAGAGGCGGAGCCAAACCAAAGAAGGAGAAAATCCCAGAAGGTGCAGAGACATGGAAATGGTATGTCAGGCCGCTATTTATTAAAATCTTTATTTGCCCAACATAAAAAGTTTGGATAGGTAGGTCATATAGTATTTTTTTTAAATCTGAATTATCTGTATATACATATTTTGAATACATATATTTACTACCAGGGGTACCCGCTCTTGCTCGGCTGAAGAATACATATTTTATTAGTGGACGTTCAAGTCATTTAAAATAATTATTAGTCATCTGGGGTAAAAAGCACATATTGCATGCCTATCCAGAATAGTTTACATCTATCTTTTAACTTGATAATAAATGCTCTTTTTTTGCTAATTATTAGTGCCTCTTTCAGATAATAAATGCTCTTTTTTGCTAATTATTAATGCCTCTTTAAGTCATTTGAGATCAACAGCACCTAACCTGTGAGATTCCCAGTCATTTTATTTTGTGCACCAATTTTCCTAATAATAAGTGCACTTTATTGTTCATATAATTTATTGGTCCCCTCCTTTAAGTCATCTGAGGTCAAAGGTGCCTATCCCATGACAATCTCAGGTGACCCATCTGTACCAATGATAAGAAACGCTCTTTATTGCTAATATGTTCCCCTCAAGAGGTCAGCGGCATCTATCTTGTGACACTCTATGGGTTAATTTATCCCCATGTTTATTTTCACCTACCAGATTGCAACCATTTTGGATACATAGCTAATTATTTAGTTAAATTAATTAGTAGTGCCCTTTTATTAATTTAAGACATTTGAGGTCAATGGGACCTATCTAATAAGATTCACAGGGTTAAATTTTCCATATGTACAAATTTTTTCTTCAAGGGTCCATCCGTTTGGTCGTTTCTAGCCAAAATATATATAAAATATATTTCTGGTCGAAATTTATTTGCTGGTTTCACATTTCGGGTCACCAAATGGTCGAGATGTTAAGTCAAACACATGGATAACTCGAAGTAATCCAACGGTCCCTTGTGATTCAACTTAACGTAATTTGACTGTATCTGAAACAAGTTCGCAAACCAGGCCAGCCAGACATTTTCACCTGAGTTATGCTTTTTGATTGTCATTTTTTGGCGTTTAGCACCCATGATAAGTTTGTGCGGGGGTTATTTCGAACAATTGTCAACGGATTTAAAAGATTTTTGGTATGTGAGTTCACAAAAGGAGTATCTGAAGAGAGTTCACAAACTTGGCATGGCCATACATTTTTACCACAGTTACGGACCTTTGATTGTAAATTTTTTTGGCATTGTGATTTAAATTTTAAGCCCAAACTAAAACAAATATTTCCCAATCTCAAACAAATATTAACTGATTTCAATAATTTTCTGAAAATGAGCATCCCTAATTTTGCCCGCCTAAGCTTGGGATAACGCAGTCAGCGACCATTCTATTTAAAGTAAGACTCACTCGGAATAACATCTGAAAACACAGTCACTAAGAAAGTGCATCATATAGTACTTGTTGCAATAGCGGTATATCATTAGACTTAGTTATGAATTTTAACAGTCTTGTGTAGGATCCTATCAAACCACTTTATTTTTTGTAATGATTTAAATTCACTAATTTTAGGTGGGAAGAAGAGAAGAAAGCTGATGGTGTCAAATGGAACTTCCTTGAACATAAGGGTCCTGTGTTTGCCCCAGACTATGACAAGTTACCAAATGATGTCATATTTCGATATAATGGTAATTATTTGAAATATTTAATTATTTATTTTTTGCCTCTTGTTATTTTACGTTTTTTTTTTTTTTAAATATGTCCTGTGTTTCTTTTATTGTCTTGAGTGTCATTTGTTGGAATGCTAAGAATATAGTATGGACTACTGATGTTAGGATGTATTAGAAAATTTAAATTTTAGTTGAGTTGGCTAAATTTATTCATGTCCATGTTCTTGCATAATTAACCCAGCACTCTCAATGATTGCAGCTATACTGAATTGCTTGTCTCCATTTCACAGACTATACTTAGGCCAAATAAAAAAATAATGTTTGGATATATGGGTCATTTCCCCAATATTTGCTACCATTTTGTCACTGTCAAAATTATGAATTACTCACAATCACTAAAACAGTCTAAAGGATACCATGTAAAAACTCAGTGACTTGTTGTCTTATAAGTGGAACATTTATAATTGATAAGAAGCAGAACATGCTTGATTTCTGGAGCTAAGAAGAGAAGCATCTGTTAATTAAGAAGTGACACCCATATGGTTCAGTGAAAAAGTACACTCTATTGCCCATAAATGTAATGCTTGAAACAACACAGGTCGAGAATCTTTTGTAATGGTGTATTATATCGTAATTTACAATCACAGGTTTTAGGGCTGGGCGGTATTTCAATATATTGACTATAGTCAGTTTGGAAAAGAAAAACCATATTGAAACCGTGTGTAAAATAAAAATTCAATATATCGTAACCGCAATTTTATCACATCAAAAGACGGTTTCAAATTACAATCCAATACTGAGTTGAATACTTTAGCGGACCGCTGATTGAAAGCAGCCTTTATCGGTCGCTCCCAAGTTATGTCTCTGTTGTCTTTTATTGTAACCAATGACGCAATGGTTGTATTTTGGGCTGTAGTAGAGCGATGGAGTATCTTCTTCCCAATCCAACCTGATAGCGGTGTAACGTCCGAGCGATACTTCGTCCAAACTTTCCGACTCACGACTCGGCGGTATTTGTCGTTCAATTATATCTTAAAATTTGACTCAGGTTGACTGACAAATCCGTGAAATTCATTCAACAAGACCGCCATTAAGTATTTGCAGACGCAGAATATGACCCGCAGGTGTTGGTCGAAGTATAGGCCTATCACTAGGGATGTTACCCTTCTACCATCAACTCCAATTTTAAATATAGTTGAGCTGCATTGTCTCCCTTCCGTTTCACCTCGCTATTATTATTTCATTATTATGATAATAGCTGAATAAAGTTCTCCCCCCCTTAACTAAATCCCGTGTTCAAAAGTTAATTAAAAATGTTCTGTAATTCATTGTGTGTGATAGACTGCAGACAGCCCAGAATGAACAATCTTGGCCCAATTCTACTAGGTCCTCTATCAACCTATGAGCACGTGCTTAGCTATGACGTAACGGGAATGTGAATCGCGTGCTGAAATGTAAACAATGGAGTGATCAGGATAACTTGAGCCTGTAATTCACTCAATGTTGTTGCGTATTCCAGAATGCAGGAACTTTATATAATGGACACATGCCATTCTGAGAATAGTTTATCATTTACTGCCTGGCGATAGTGTGTAGAATTTTAATCCCTTATAACGAAAACCCGGAGTGTTATAACTCTCGTTTAAAATTTGATTTTACGTGATATTTTTCAATAGTAAAATAATATTCAATAAAACCGTATATCGCAGTGTTATTTTGGAAAAATCGCAGTTTTTAAAAACGTCAATACCGCCCAATTATTAGGTTTGTAGAATTATTTCAGACTAGCGAAATTTCCACTATTTTGTCGGTCACAGAAGAAAACTGTCAGATTTGTTAGTGATCAGTGTAAATTTTGGTGTGACTAAGAACATGCAGCCAAATAATTTCCATACATGGGAGTATTATTGTCCCCCGAAAAATTTATTTTCGGGGGACTATAGAAACGGGGTCCGTCCATCCGTTCGTCCGTCCATCACACTTTTGAGTACCTTCATGGTGTAATCATCTCCTCCTACAGATTTCATCCCAGAGATTTGAAACGGAATTTTTTTTTTTTGACAAAGTTATTAACCCTTTTCGACTTAGAAAATTTCAACATTTTTTATAATTTTCTGTATGAGGGTACCTTCATGGTGTAATCAACTCCTCCTACAGTTTTGATTGTAGATATTTGAAACTTCAGAGTATTGTTATCCACATATTGGAGATGTGCAACATGTATATAGAGGACGGAAAAATTATTTTTTTACGGAGTTATTATTATTAACCCTTTTCGATAACAAAGCGGCATCGACTTGCCACTTTTTCGGGGGACACTGTGGTCAGCTGACCTATTATCAAACCTTGATGCGAACATCGACAAATCTAAATGCTATAAATTATTGTCCCACTCATCTTTTTCTGTGCGGGTGCTTCCATCTTGTCAAAAAAAGAAGCTAAATAAAAATCAACTTCGAAGTGGAACATAAAACAAGACAGGAATGATTTTCCGGGAACAGATGAGCAACAGTACCAGTGTCATTTTCTAAATGGAATATTCTATCATAACAGGGAAAGAACTGAAGCTTAATCAAGATGCAGAAGAAGTTGCCGGCTTTTTTGCAAAAATGTTGGAACATGATTATACTACCCGAGATGTCTTCAAGAAGAATTTCCACAAAGATTGGCGACAGGTAAGAAGACATCTATAGGCTGTATCTTCTTGAATACACAAGAAACATTTTCTCGTATCATGTTTTACACAGGCTTCGAAACATTTAAATTTGCATAACCCATACAAAGAATATGCAAAAAAAAATTTGCATAGAGGATTTCACTCGAAATGTTATATTTTATCTTTTCACCTACCAACTCTAGTTTCTCGTGGGATAACAAAATCTGAAATACCTATTTTATTTTTTATTTCTTTACCACCTACCCAGCTGACCCTACGGACCAAACCTCTGGAAAAAAATGATCCGTAAACCAAATAATAAAAATTAATGACCTAATTGGACTTTATCGGTAATGCCGTAGTAGTAATGTGTACATAATGGTTTCAATAGGCAAAATCTTGATATTGTCCAGAGAGTTTATTAAAAAGAAAATAAGAACAAACTAGATCTATTTTGACATGTACTTGTTAATGACAGATGTTTTACAAAAAATTATATATCTTATTTAACATGAACCCTCTCCATAGGCCTGGGGTCCCTTTAAAGCAATTCAATCAACATTAAATGATTATTGAGACTCAGATATCAACAACAAAATTTTCTGCAAATAGTGTACATGTGAAAAGTACGTTAATAGCAATCATAATACGGTTTTGTTTATTTCGAGCACTAAAAATTTTAGAGTCTTTGAAGTTTATGTCAAAGTCTTAGGGGTTCCCGGGGAGTGATAATATCCTTCATCATGATCATTGTAAGTCATTGACAATATCCCGGACTATTTTTCCACTGCATAATAACTAACATCAGTGGATTAGCACACGTCTTCATTTAGTGCTGAGGAGGTTAAACTAACATCATTATTTCTATTGTATATTCTGCATGAGATTAGTTATTTGTGTTAGGTTAAGGCCAAAGAAAAAAAGTGTTGTGGTTCGGGTTTCCCGACCGACCCTATTTTAAAGCTGCGATTTTGTTGGTAAATCATAAAAAAAATATAATTACAACGATCTCCGTAGCGCAGCGCATCGCGTACGGAAACGATGAACGGTACGATTTTTAGTAGTACATTTATAAGTTATCCCCCCTTTTTCGACTTAGAAAATTTTAGCAACATGTATACTTTTGTCCGAGCTTTTATTCCTACATTTTTCGGTAATTTTTTTTTTAAACGTGGCACAAATATTTAGTACCATGGGAACTTGTGCACCTGCGATTTTGACGTCTGTCCAACATTTTTTGGTGGAGTTATCCCCCCTTTTTTCGACTTAGAAACTTTTTTTGCGAGCTTTTTTATTCCTACATTTTTCGGTCAATGTTTTTTAATCTTGGCACTGATGTTTAGTACCATGGGAACCTGTGCACCTGCGATTATGACATTTGTCCGACATTTTTTGTGTGGAGTTATTCCCCTTTTTCGACTTAGAAATTTTTTCGCAACATACATAATTTTGTCCATGCTTTTATTCCTACATTTTTCGGTCAATAGGTTTAAGATTAGGGTTATGGTTGTACACCTGCAATGGGAACTGTTATTTTATTATTTTAACTAAATGTTTACTGACATGTGAAACCTCTTAGTATTTTAATAACAGGCGGGTATCCGTAGTCCCATTGGGACAGTCACACCTCTAGTTTTCTTTGGCCTAACCCTTTCTTTATTAAATACTCATTGATTCACAGTTCCCTTAGAAATTGTTCAGATAATAAGTTCAACAAACGGCCATAGATTCTCTCCGTTAAATATCATTCCTTCTGTACTTGTATTATCTGTTGTTTTCTCAGTTTTTCTGAAAACCCCTCCAGATGAATAATAGACCATTTCAATGTATACTTTCACAACTGAGTGTGAAAACAGGGCATATATTTCATCTGATTTTGCGAGAATCCATAAATACTTTTTCACGAGAATCCAGGGTAATTTGCGAGAATATTTATGAGAATCCATATTTGGATTCTCGCCGAAATATAAGCCCTGGAAAATCCATTCAGTATATCAATGGTTATACTATTGATTGTAGACACAAATAGTCCTCTTCATTTTACTCCCTTATTTGGCAGGTCATGACAAAAGAGGAAAAAGAACTCATAAAAGATATGGATAAATGTGATTTCAAATCAATGCATGCCTTCTTCACGCGGCAATCAGAAGAGCGCAAAAACAGAACCAAAGAAGAAAAGAAAGTGAGTTTTAAACCTTGTTTTAGATCTTGATAGATCAGTGCTGTTGAGACGAATCCATTTTGTTGGTAATCCGTAGTTTGTACTTTCGGTTTTGGGCATATTCCGTTGTATCCAGTGTCTTTCTGGTGCATTTCAACACAGTTTAACCAAAGTTTCTACTTTCTTCATTAATAAATGGAGGTGGTCTCTCAAATTTGTGTTTGAACCGAAAATTAGGTGGTCGTGTTTGACAGGTAGTCGCACACCAGTTGGTGAACAGGTAATGCGATCGCAAATGGCAGGGGGTCTCTGTTGACTGGTCTCTCAATACAGGTTTTACCTTAAATTTGAAAACTTTACTTTGGAATTATGACTACTATAGTCACTTTCGTTTGAAGTAAACTAAACATGACCCATGTTTATCACTAATTATGATCAAATTTTTCTAAAAGAAAGATATTTATTACCGTGCTATCAAACACTCAAGAAGTAATCACAACATGGCAAATGCCGCAAAAGTCTCCCTGATTGCCATTTGCAAAACTTAACAGGTCTGATTGTTACACCCCTGAACAGGTCTGACTGTTACACCCCTGATGGATAAAACTTTATTGAAAGAATGTGATTTAGTTGAGGTTATTTTATAATATTCCAGGCACTCAAAGAGTACAACGAGGGTGTAAACAAGGAGTATGGTTTCTGTACTATGGACGGCCACAAAGAGAAGATCGGTAATTTCAAAATAGAACCTCCAGGTTTATTTAGAGGCCGAGGTGAACATCCCAAACAAGGCATGTTGAAAAAGAGAGTTGTGCCAGAGCAAGTGATAATCAACGCCAGTAAGTAAGTACATCGCCTCATGAGACGTAACAATATAAATAGGTGATACTTTTCCATATTAGATATATAGCATGTCACAGCTCAAGTTTGAATTCTAGCTCCATTAACTCTTTTTACCTGAGCTATGGCACATTGAAACAAATGTTGGCTTCTGTCTGATAACTTGATTTAAATTGGGATAACTTTCTCATATTTCAGATAAGGATCTCAATTTTAAGGTACAACTCCATCTAACATTTGTTCCAATTATGGTAAATAATTTTATTAGAATGATTATCAAATGTCTAAGCTAGAAGCTAACATATTTTTATAATTTTTGTCGAACAAGATGCATGAGGTGATTCAACAATAATGCATAACATTAACCCTTTCTTTACTGAATGAATTCTCCCACTCAGTCATAAAAGTATCCATTTGAATGGTCTATTATTCATTTGGAGGGGTTTCCAGGAACCATGAGCAGACAGCAGGCAGATGAAAATATAAGACTCATGCTGACTCATGCAGAAGGATTCTTATACATGTGGGTTATGTTCAGATAATAAGTTCAACAAATGACCTATTGTCGTTTGTTAAACTTATTATCTGAACATTTCCTAATGAAATACTTATCAATGAGTGTTTAGTATGGAAAGGGTTAAATAGCTCAATCTACCTATGTCTTAGAAATTTCTTTTTATAAATATCTTATATTAAATATATCAGTATGAGCTTTAATATAAATATCTTAGCATTGACCAGTAGGCTTTTACGGTTATCATATCGCTTACAAATTGACAACTGTTTTCTTTCTACAGGGAATCAAATATTCCTGACCCTCCACCAGGTCGCAAGTGGAAAAAAGTTCAACATGACAACACTGTAAGCATTATCATTTTTTTGCTGATATATTTAATGGGGAATTTGAAAGCTTTAACCCTTTTAGTGCCAGGTCCGATTTTTGTATCAACCCATATACCCTGTGCCAATGCATTCTCTTATATATGCGAGTCGACAATTTTTCATCATTTGTTATTATTTTTTACAATTTTTTACAATTTTAATAATTTTTTCTTATATTCTTTAACAGACTTATTTTGTAGGTTTAGTGCCAGGGAATCTTGCGTTTTTCATGGGCATCAAAATTATTACTATGAATACTTGGTGATAGTTTTGAGTTATAACATGCCCCTAAGGTTTTATCCAGTTTGTTTTTAAATTCGCTATAGCATGCTTAAAGGTGGATTATCTCTTTGTAAACATGTATTATATAGTTACCGGGGTATAAAATATTAGATTTGAATCGAAGACTTCTGTCCGGAAATGCTTCTATTGATTAATATTAATTTTATTTCGAATATTTTGTGGTCTAAATCGGTGTGTTTGTTCAGCTAACGAACAATAGTGGTTACTGTTAACAGAGACCAGAAATTTTATTGTACAATTTTGTCACAAATAAACGCTAATTATACTCGTTATCGCTTATAGCTGTTGAACAAAACAATACAAACAATCAATCTGGGACATTTGACTTTCGGTGCGTAGCCATAAGAACAGCCCAGTGCTCTATATCGCAATATTGTATCATCCGAATGGTCTGTTCTAAAAATAGACACATAAACGGGCCCGATTTAATATTCGAAATAAAATCAATATTAATTGATAGAAGCTTTTCCGGACAGGGGTCTTCAGTTCATATCTATTATTTTATACCCACGCAACTATTTAAAATTTGTTAAAGAGATAATCCATCTTTAAGCATACCCAAAAAAAAATTCAACCCAAAATATCTAAAAAAAAACATTATTTTTTTTAGGGCTGATGAGATCGGTCCCTGGCACTGAAAGAGTTAAGTAGCATTGTCATACTTAACTCAATAATGAGATGGAGACCACTCCACTCGGGTGGTCAAATGAGAAAAGAGAATAATCTTGCTCAAGTAGTTATAGTCAATAATTTTATATCAAAATTGCCACCACACACTGACATTCTTATTTATGAATTACTAGCTGGGTTATTCGGCATTGCTCGTACAAAGAATAAGTAAATATTAGCCCCCCCCTTCAAGTCACTATTGCATGACGCTCTCCAGATAAAGTTACCACTGTTTTAAGTTGATAATTAACGCTCTTTATTGCTAATTTTTAGTGACTCTTTAAGTCACCTGAGGTCAACGGCATCTATCCCATGACACTCCCCATATCAAATTACATCTGTTGCTAATTTTCTGAGCTGATAACCAACGCTCTTCATTGATCATTTGTTAACATAATTTATTAGTCCCCCTTTAAGTCGTCTACGGTCAAAGGTGCAGATCTCATTATATTACCCTGGTCAGGTAACCCCTGTGAACTAATTTTCCTGCATATCTAAGCGGACAAGGAAAGCTCTTCATTGCTCATATATTAGTTCCTGTTTAAGTCAATCCCGTTATATTACCCTTGTGTACCAATTTCCTACATATCGTCTAAGCTGATGAGGAACGCTCTTTATTGCTACTAAATGCGTGATAATATTTTTTAAGTTCGGCTTTAGGGTTAACGGCACCTATCCAATGGCACTTCCCGGATCAATTCACCCCTGCATACCAATTCCCAGGGTCCAACCATTTAGGGTATATGATTAATTATTTAATTAAAAATGTTTACTAGTATAAGTCGTGTGAGATCAACAACACCTATCCCATGACACTCCTCGGGTCAATTTACCCCTGTGAAAAAATTTCAATAACCAGATTCCAACTATTTTGGGTATATAATTAATTGTTTAGTTAAATTAATTATTAGTGCCCTTTTAAGACATCTGATGTTAACCACACCTGTCGCATGACACTCCCCAGGTCAATTGTGCCCTGTGTACAGTTTTCTTTTATTAGTATACATAAATAAATATTAATATCGGCTATAATAGAATATAATAGAAACTGAAAGTACATTCTGAGAAGAGAACCAGTTTTCTTGGAACTCGAAACATTTTTAGCAGGTCGAGGTCTAAAGAACCAGAGTGGGATATATATTGAAACCTAAGTACATTCTGAGAAGAGAACCAGTTTTTTTGGAACTAGAAGCATTCTTAACAGGTCAAGGTCAAACGAACCAGAGTGGCTTACAATCATATCAATTGAGGTTTTACCTTGCCCTTTTAAGACATCTGATGTCAATGACACCTATCCCATGACACTACCCTTGTCAATTGACCCCTGTGTACAATTTTTCAGCTCCGATGGTCCAGCTATTTGTTGCCCATAGACAGACAACATTTTGTTTTATTAGTATATATATGATGGCTCTCATTTGAAATATTACTGTTTGTTTATCTGTGATGAAATTGTCCCTAGTTAAGGACTGAATTATAAAATTGTACATAGTTCAGACAGGGCATTTTCTGAAATGGTACTTTTTTTGGCAATATCTATTATATCTACATTCCTTCAATGAGCTTGTGTCGGGGTATTCTTACCAATTTCATATTTACTGCCCTAAGCACAAAATATACCTTAAGGTTTCTGAATAATCTTGCAGACTTTCAATCTGTTGTTTAAATATTGAAAATATTAAAAAGGCTTATTGAATCAACTATTTGCTTTTGTCATTCTTTTTATGAGATTTTTGTGAGATTTTTAGAAAACATAATTTGTGTCCACAGGTCTCATGGCTTGCAAGTTGGACTGAAAATGTACAAGGTCAAGTAAAATATGTGATGCTGAATGCAGCGTCAAGGTTAAAGGTGAGATAATATCTTCTATTATTCAAATTTTTACACTTGACGTCTTATCTCATAAAAATTTCAACATAAAATAGTCACCAGATATTTTGTTATGTGATCCTCTGTCTTTGGATCTGTCTTGTTAACCCTTTACCCAACAGAACGGCCCTGTGCCAATGCATTCTCTTATATATGCGAGTCGACCATAGGTCGCCTCGCATATATAAGAGAATGCATTGGCTTAACACATATTAAAAATGATCAATTTGTCAAAGAATGTAGAACATATTATAAGAAAAAATGGTAAAAAGTGTTTTAAAAAGATTTTTTTAGGCCAATGCATTCTCTTATATATGCGAGGCGACCTATGGTCGACTCGCATATATAAGAGAATGCATTGGCACAGGGCATAACTGTAACCATCACAATGTGGTCAATGAACCAGTTCCAATGATATCCATATTTGTATGGTGTTATTGAGACAGACCGAAGATATTTTCGGCTGTTGAAGCTTTATTTGGGCGTTTTCGGCCGGTTTGTTGGGTAAAGGGTTAATAAAGTTCCATTAAATATTCTAATACACAAAAGTATTTTAGTGATGAGTCTTAAAGATGGTCTATCACTCCACAATTACAACAATAACATAAAGATGGTCTATCACTCCACAATTACAACAATAACATAAAGATGGTCTATCGCTCCACAATTACAACAATAACATAAAGATGGTCTATCACTCCACAATTACAACAATAACATAAAGATGGTCTATCACTCCACAATTACAACAATAACAAAGATGGTCTATCACTCCACAATTACAACAATAACATAAAGATGGTCTATCACTCCACAATTACAACAATAACATAAAGATGGTCTATCACTCCACAATTACAACAATAACATAAAGATGGTCTATCGCTCCACAATTACAACAATAACATAAAGATGGTCTATCACTCCACAATTACAACAATAACATAAATGTTAGAAATCCTCATTTCAAGACTACAAATTTCTATTGTGAATCATGTACAGATAAAACTGAAGATGGGGTATATTATTTGGATATAACCACACACCCTCTACATTCACACAATTAGCACCCGTAATGATCAGGACAAATCACCATATGGTTTACACAAATGCTTCCAGGGTTTATCAAGCAATAATAAAAAGCGATGAACCAACTATGTCACTTCAAGCTGATCATGTGCATGCGCTCGCTGTGTGAGACTTTTGAATTTGAACAATATGTTACTTACAATTGTTTTGGTGGTTTGAAAAGTTGTACAGTCATGTTATTAATGTTCTATTAGAATGTACTGGTATATGATTATAAGGAATGACTGGTAGATTGCTTGGGCTAATTGGTTTTCACCGGCAGCTTAACCATTTACCCAACAAACCGGCCAAAACCGGCCAAATAAAGCTTCAACAGCCTAAAATATCTTCGGTCTGTCTCAATAGAACCACACAAATATGGATATCATTGGAACCGGCTCCTTGGCCACATTGTGATAGTTACAGTTATACCCTGTGCCAATGCATTCTCTTATATATGCGAGTCGACCATAGGTCGCCTCGCATATATAAGAGAATGCATTGGCCTAAAAAAAAACTTTTTTTTAACACTTTTTACCATTTTTTCTTACAATCTTTAACAATTTTATAATTTTTAATGTGTTAAGCCAATGCATTCTCTTATATATGCGAGGCGACCTATGGTCGACTCGCATATATAAGAGAATGCATTGGCACAGGGCCGTTCTGTTGGGTAAAGGGTTAACTAACAAAGTTCATGTGAATCCCGTCTTCTGATCAAAATCAAATGACCCCAATTGATCTTCCAGTCTTTTCTTATCTGAAGGCGTAATAAAGTGGTTTATTTCGTTCGTAATTCATGGTATCTCTTAGCTGATCTGCAATTTGCCATGATTGTGGTTGCTAACAAGATAGACTTATCCTTCTTGGTATGCTACAAATATTTTTGAGCAGATTTCTGTTGCTAAAAATAGCCCCAAAATCTGTCCCACAAATTCTATATAAAATTTATATGAATTGATAGAAGCTTCTCAATTCACATTATTCTATACCCTGGAATCGATACAAAACTTTCTAGGAAGAAATAGACAATCTTCAAAACTTCCAGATTATATTTCCATTTAGTTCTAATTGCATTAAAATTATCTATTTTTTGTCTATGGTTGTTTTGATAATACTGCAGGTAGATAAATATTAAATACCCTGTGGATTCCATTTAATCATATGTAGAGATCTTCAGATTATAACCCCAAAAAAATATTAATATCGTTGAATGAACTTATTTCCTGAACATCCATCTAAATGAATAGTAGTCAAGTATTTGACAGTGCGCGATATCCAGTTAATAAAAGATTAATGGACAATATTTTGATGAATGTTATAAAAAGATTAATTGGATATCAGTTTTCCTCTTAGATTTATCAAATGGCAGATATCTACCCCATCATGTCTACCTCTAAACAAATGTATGATATGGTAAACTGAAAAGCTGGGAAAATTTGAGGGTTCACATGTATAGCTAATTAAATAATTGCTTAATTGTTTATTCAAAATTACACAGGAAAGTTTCTTCATGAAAACAAATTATAAAAATTTAAATATTGAGCATAATGATGCTAAATTGATATTTCTGACAGGGAGAAAAAGATTGGAATAAATATGAAGTTGCCAGGAGATTGAATAGATGTGCCGATAAAATCCGTGCACAGTACCGACAGGACTGGAAACACAAGGAGATGAGAGTGAGGCAGAGAGCTGTGGCATTATATTTCATTGATAAGGTAAGTAATCTCCCAGAAAGCACTTGATTTATGTGCATGTATCAACATAGCCGTAGAGTTCTTGATAATTTCAATCTTCAATTTTCCTCCCATATTGACATTTTCAAAACAAATTCATTGAACAGAGGCTTGACTGCAGAAATGCATTTATTCAATAAGTGTCATACATTTATACTTTGGTATAAAAATTAAAAACAAATATATATATACTGCACCCATAAGAGAGATTGTTCAACATATATCACTACAATGTTCAAGGTTAAAGGTACTCAACCCGTAAAGAGGGTCCCCATCTCAACAGATTCCAACAACAACAATCCGATCAGAGGGTCCTATATTACTATTTCTTTGGCTTTGGGGGTAAAAAATATTTGATTCGAGTCGAGGAACCCATCAAACAAAGCTCAGAGTTATTAGATATTGATTTTTCAAATTTGTTATGTTCTCGAGATGAGTACCAATAACTGCCGTAATCTGCTCTGGATGTGTACTCCAAATCTATTCAAACAGACAAGGATGAATAACTCTAAAATCAAGTGGTAATTTTAACGCAATTTTGACTGAGTTCTGGGCCAGATAGTATTCCCGATAATGAAAAATAATAGATTTCTAAAATCGATATCTAACAAATCTGAGCTTTGATGGGTGACTTCCTCGACTCGAATCAAATATTTTTGACCCCCGAAGCCATTGAAATAGTAATTGAGAGGAGTTTTATCGGGTTGAGTACCTTTAAGTCTCGCAGTACAGGTTCATGTACAAACTGAAGCCCATAGCAGTAAACATTTCACTTTTGTTAACTGCCTGATTTATTTCCATATAAATGTGATCGATAACATAACATCCATCACCGGAGGAGTTAAACTTTTGCGAAATCATTCCTTTATATATATATATATGAAACCCAATCTGGACCATATTATATTAAAAGAGCTCAATAAATGTCAAATTTCATCAGGAGAATAATTTGACTGATGCTACCACTATGGCTGGGCGTCTGGTTACTATGTTTTCAAATTTGTGCAGTTTTGACCTTTTTTACCCTGTGCCAATGCATTCTCTTATATATGCAGGTCGACCATAGGTCGCCTCGCATATATAAGAGAATGCATTGGCTTAACAATTTTTTATCATGTTTTTTAAATATATGTTTCTTACAATTTTTAGGACATAAAATAAAAAAAACATCCATTACCCTGCAGGGAGCCCCACACATATATAGAAGCACATAGAAGAGTGTCGTCTGCTCATGTTTGTCTGGGGCTCTGTATGGGTGAAATTATAAAATTGTTAAAGAATACAAGAACAAATTATTACAGTCTATTCAACAAGAGACATTGACTGCACGCAAATACACAGACAAGAAAGTCACAGACTCAATGATAGACAGCTTGTTAGCAACTTTCATTCACCAAACAATTATATCAATGTTGAGACAAAAATCTCTTAATAAATTGTACTTTTACTTCCATGAAGTAGAAACTTAAGACAGTTGTTGGCCGAATTTGTGAGTTAGACCTGTCTTTGCCCCAATTGAACCAGCTGCCCAATTCATAGTATCCTGACCCTTTTTGCACTACTATGTGACTCTTTTGCTGAAGCCTGTTACTTATCTTCATTCAGCTTGCATTGAGAGCTGGCAATGAGAAAGAAGAAGGCGAGACTGCAGACACTGTAGGCTGTTGTTCTCTGAGAGTCGAACATATCAAACTGAATGAGAAATTGGATGACAAGGAATTTGTAGTGGAGTTTGACTTCCTTGGTAAGGACTCAATCCGATACTACAACGCCGTGCCTGTCGAGAAGAGAGTGTTCAGGAACCTGCAGCTATTCACAGACAACAAACAGCCGGAAGACGACCTCTTTGACAGACTAAACGTGAGTATTAAACAATCTCCATATTTCAAATTAAACATAGTAACTCCTTTCTTATACGTCAAGTTCTCGGATCAATATAGAATGATGAATATTTTTCAACTGATTTAAATCCCCCAGAAGGTGACCAAAGTGAGCAGTCAACAATTTCCTTTGGCACAACATGTGACCAACATACAGTGACGCACTAAATAATCGACTCCTTAACCACAGCATAATTATGGGTAACTTTTCAGGATTTAGTCGGAAATATGGCTTGTTGCCATTCATCGGAAAGCTCTCAGTAAGTTACCCATAATTCTGCTGTGGTTAAGGAGTCGATTATTTAGTGCATCACTGTATGTTGGTATAAACACGTTGGCAATGCTCACATCCCTCATTCGATCATCACCAAACTTCATATGGATCTTTGGAGTGACTTCTGAATGGGAGCCATATATTTTTTCCCCAAAATTCGTTAAAATACAGGGCCACCAGCTGGCATCTTTGTTTTAAATTTGTATCCATCGGCACACCTTGAAGTCCGCATTTATTAGCTCAAAGTTAAGTCTGTCCATGCATATGCAGGGTTCCCGCGGGTCCTTGAATACCCTTGAATTTAAAAATCATTGTTCAAGGGCCCTTGAAACCCTTGAATTCCAGTACCAGCCCTTGAAAACCCTTGAATGTGAACCTAATATATAAACACAAGATATACACCAGGTTATAACGCAATGCGAACGCACGATGTCAACTCGCATAGAAACATACGGAACACAGTGACCTAACGACCTTTGACCAACTGACATAGAATGTAAATAGTGGCTATTACGCGCTATGAATTTCACACTGTTTACAGTAGTAACAATTGATCACGTAATTATGTATTGCTCATTGTGATTGGTCAATGACTATCTCCTCCAGCTATTGACAAATCAAATTGCGCGTAACATATCCGAAGTCTGCTGTTACCAATGCTCGAAATAGAAATATGACAGGAGGGAAATGCTAATTCAATAATAAATGGCTCTCAAATCAAGAGTATTCTGTGTGGCTACGTGCAGTAGCCGACAACAAACACAAGGCAAGGTGCTTGTACTACCTTTACTGTGATTTATGGCTAATGAAAAACCAGTAATTAGATGTGCATCACCTAAGAGGATTGTTAACGTTATGGCTTGTGTTCCTCTTGATGTATACAACAATATGTATTCAATGGTTAGGGTTGAAACGATTAATCGACTAGTCGTAGACGACGCTGAAATGTCAGAACGTCGACTCTGAATTTTGCCGTCGACTAGTCGGAACATAGTGTATTAGTTCCATGTATAACGTTTTCAAGATCGATTCCGACATAAACGGTGTTAACTGCGCGTAAGTTACGGTAAGTATAATGTTTGGTGGCACCCGGAATTGACAGTGTTACTAGTATAGACACACACGGTGACCCGACTATTAATTGAAAGAATGAAATTGACAACACAATGTCTCACTCGTCGTTTGAAGTCAAAGACATCACTGCGACATGATGGCAATGATTGACGCGGCTTTATTGTTTGTCGGAAACCGCTTTGATCTAGACACTGTGTATATTTCAATTGATCAATTGAAGGTCGCTTAAGGTGACATTGTTGCTACCGTATATAAATGATACTGACATTAAGAACCTGGCTATCGTATTCTACAACATCGCCTATTCTATAGGGCGTATTTAGTCGGAACATTAACATTTTATCTCGAACGCTGATATTAAATTTAAAACCTGTATAAATGATCGAGTTTCTAATCATTATCCACCACATGTCTAATTATATAATTACATTCAGTGTGTTGGATAAATATCAAGATGTTTACAGTATTATTTCCCAAATAAATTGGTGTCTATGCAGGGAAATGCGCTACGCAATAGACCGTCATTGCATCAGTCATCAGTGTACGCCATGTACGATGAATTTTCCGTACCATGTTATGTTTGAAAGTTTTGATATCGGGTACCGACTAGTCGACGCAACGCGACTTTTAGGTCTTGACTAGTCGACTCTGAAATTCACTAATCGTTTCAACACTATCAATGGTTGTTATCCATTGAATACATGTGTCTCATGCCCACATGTTGAATAAATACTGTTAACACAGCACCCTACTTTTTCCAGGTTACAGACTTTCCGCCCCGCAGGTTCTTGAAAACCCTTGAATTTTTTAGCATATAACTCCTTGAAAACCCTTGAATTTTGACCCCGAATACTCCTTGAAAACCCTTGAATTTCATATGAAAATAGCTGCAAGAAGCCTGATATGTATGTTTTCCTTTAGCACACTCTACAGGCTACATCCCTGGTTCGATCATCGCCATACTTCATGTATTCTCGGGGTTACCTCCAGGTGGGAACTTTTTTTTTCTGAATTAAATTTTTTTTTTAATTTCACATTTCAATCCATTGGCACACCCTTGCAGCCCAAAATTATTGGTGATATTTTTGTGAAAATTTACAGGCATGTTTACTCTTTGCATGACTAAATTGTTGGGCACACCCTACAAGCTTCACTCCTCAAATATTTCTGAATTTAAAACATGGCCTGGCTGCCTACACAGGTCAGTACGAGTTTTCAAAAAAAATCATTCTAATCTGCACTCCTGATCCGATCCCTCCAGATTTCTTGCTATTTTTGTATTCAATTGACCCCTAGGACACACCTCATGAGTGTACAATTTTTTTTTATGTGGATTGACACGGTTCTAAAAATCAGTTTTTGTGTTTTTAAAGGCGGAATTTTGACATAATTCGAAAAATTCAAAAGTCTTCATCTGCGATTTCTTTTACGAGAACAGTTATAGGTCCTATATGTAAAATACAGGCATGGCTTTATAATAATAACACCTCACGATACATATAATAACACACTTCAAAAGCAGTGATTGAATTCATGACCACTTTGCGCGTGCAAACTTTATATGCTAACGTTGCGTATCTATTCGTTGTCAATGAGTTACCATGTAATCGATCATGTGACTGCTTCTGTTTACATGTGAAAATCATGTGACTTCATCTTGCAACACAAAATCTTCAGCTAAAGCCAAAAAAAAAAGGGTTTGGATTCTCGGGCATAGCGCGTCTCGAAAAAAGGCCCGCGTTGAATCATTTTATTACGATTTTCAAATTTGACCACGCTGTCAAATGATAACACGAAAATAGGAAACTATAAAACAGAAATTAGTTATGTTTCAAACACCGAATATGATAGACATACAATGGTGTATGTGTTGGTATTCAAAAACAGACACTAGGCAACGATAACTACCCGGTATATTGTCACCACAAGGTGCCCAAACCCCAAGTTTATTGAGTCAAATGTGTTCAAATATTTCGGTATTTTATCAATTCGAAAAGGTAAACTGTAAACGGGAAACAATTCTGTGATTTACCATTTCGGGAACGCAAACCGGAAAGAAATATGGTGCGTATTGGCGTTGTGTATGCTGGTTTAATCATCGATCTACTAGAGATGGGCGGTTGTGAAAATTTGCCTCGGTTTCGTTTGTGGAAAAAGAGTTGAGTCTCGGTTTCGGTTTTTATTAATAAAAATGACTAATGTGAACAAAATCTAATTATGCTTCATCATATTACAAAGAAAACACACCAATTTTATCACCATAACTTGTGAGGTACATGTCCTTTTATAATTGTAAATTATGTATCATATTGTTACTATTACATGTATATTGTTAATGTCCATGTCGAGTGGCAGTGCTAGAATGCAAGTGAGTCTGTGTATTGTGTATGACTGCAATTCAGCATCATATGATCATAAGTGTGAAATAATATAAGGATCATTTATATTGGCATAAAACTAATGTGTGTGACTAGATATATGTGTATAGTTATGATTTGAAAAATAAAATTTTAAATGAAAAACAAAATGAAAATAAAACATGACTAGAATCTCTCAATCACATTATCTGGCTATATGCCTATTACCATATTTAGGGAACATAATACTGTACACACTATACATGCATCCAATACAAGTCACCTGAATGAGTGCTATTTCTCAACAGTTTACCGACAAACGGTATAATTCATTCCGGCTCCGATTCCGGCATAACATTTTTAATCAACGCGCACAAATATATTTGACGATTTAACATTCAAACAGTGATAAAAACTAATAGGGGATGCGGGTAACAATTATTGATACCTTTTGATATCGTATCCTCGTTATCAAATTCACCTTTCAGAGTATTTGTACGGCCTTAATGATTAAAAGAACATGAGAAATAAACTGACTTGTGTTGTGACACTTGTGTTTACTACGGCGAAAATAGGTGTACATGGAAGCAACATAATTAATTCGTCGCGCGATTTCACCATGCGAACTCCTTTCTGCATATATTACAGGCGGCACACTTATATTTCTTATCTTTATTTGAAAAATATTTCCACACAGGACTCGTTTGTTCGTCGTGCTCTGCCATGATTACAGGAAGTTGTGACAACCGAAACTACGGGTTTTCCCAACTTACCACGGTTGTCATTTCCGGTTTTTCCCGACAACCGAAACCGAACTGATTCCATGGTTAACCGCCCATCTCTACGATCTACACAATATACGTCGATGGTTTAATATTTGAAGTTGTTATGGCTGGCATGTATTGAGGTACATAATACTTATTCAGATACGGCAGAATAAGTCATTCTAGACTTTCTATGAAGATCACTATATATATCTTTTCGTTTCGATTGTATTCAATTCCCGTATATTTATTTGAGTAATTGAACCGGATATTTAGCTCTGTTTGTTGTTTTTAAACATGCTTGTTACGAAACAATATTAGAAACGCAAATATTATCTTCCCATTAAATGTGACAACAGGTGATAGAACGTTAGTAGACTGGTCCATCTACAACGTTGAGAACGATCTTATTATGGTCATTCTTTATAGTGGAATACATTAGTTTATAAAATTATATCAAAACAATGTTCTCCTTACATTTTCTTAACCTTGGAAATTATAACCCATGCTTTAAACTATGGGCATTATCCCCATAACGAAAAATAAAAATAAAACCCTCGCTCCCTCATCGATTCTCAAAAAAAATTGCCCGAGAATCAAAACCCTTTTTTTTTTTGGCCTAACTTTGGAATTTTTTTAAATCCTTATAAAAATAAGATTAGCAGCAGAATATTAGATTATATGCACATAATGGACATTTTATATATATATATATTATATGTTGATCGAAAATACTAGTATTTTTTCAGGATCATATTCCTATAATATTATGTTAATTCCAACATATTAAGTGTTCTATTTTGATTATTTCGGTGGCCATTTTGAATTACAATTTTCAAGGTCAAGGTCACCAAAATCGGCCTGGCATCATCGCTCATTTTGTTCAGCATATCCAAATTATGTATCACTTGAGTTACCAATTTTCTGTATAAATGCCATTAACACTATTTTCTTGGTTCGTTTTATGAAAACACGTCTTGTCTATGAGTTTAATAGAAATTTGAAAGGGACCAATGAGTTCGCTTGAGTGATTCTTGGCATTTTGTCACTTTCAGGCTGTTTTTATCACATTTTAACTTGTCTTCTGGGAACGGAATATAAACAGCAGGTAGATTTTATGGATGCCTAGAATTAGAAATATTAAAGGAATATTCTCTATTCTTCAGACTGGTATTTTGAACAAACATCTCCATGACCTTATGGATGGTTTAACTGCCAAGGTATTCAGAACTTACAATGCGTCCAAGACATTAACAGAACAACTCGATCTTCTGACAGTTGGTAAGTAAAATTTTGATTTTATGTCAACACGGCAGACTTTTAACCCTTTCATTATTAAATGAGTTCTACATCAGTTATGGAATATAAATTGGAATGGTCTTATTCAGCTCGAGGGAAATTCTGGAAATATAAGCAAACGTCAGATGAAAAGATGAGACAAGTGAAAAAGGATTCATATTCATTGGGAAATGCTCAGATAATAAGTTCAACGAACGTTTTTTGAAAATTTTACTCTTCAATGAATATCTGGTAAAGAAAGGGTGCTGCATTACAAGTACTGTGTAAATTCTGAGTTCTGAATGATCTCAATTTAATGCAATACTGCTAAAATTGTCACAATACTTTGTGATGCCAGTCTCCTTCCTGTCGTTTATGAGTTCTAGTTGTGGCCTTCATTTAAATGGACAAGATGTTTTTGGCATTAACAATTGTTTGTCTTAGTTTATCTCATTCAGGTCAGCTAAAGTTTGAGATGCTCTGTTCTTTATCACAGTATCTGAGAAAAAGTCAATAGCCTGTATCAAAAGTCAATAGCCTGTATCAGTTGTAGTAAAGTCAGTAGCCTGTATCAGTTGTAGTAAATTAGATCTGCTCAAATTTATTGAACATTTACTTGTCAATTTGGTCCATAGAAATGAATTTTAATCAACTTGAGATCAGTCGTCAAGGGTTGGGTTAATACTTTTAAACATGTCTATAATTCCTCATTTTGAAATACTAAACTTTAACAGAAAGCTTATCTGTCAGTAGATCATGTCATGAATTTCTAATCATATTCCACCAGATTAAAACCTGAGAACTTGTTCATGTTCTGACAGGGAACTTTTTAAAATTTGAAAAACAATTCAAGTAAATATTTCTATGTTGATGATACCTTTCCTTAACAATGCATTTTGCAGCAGGTGAAGGTCCCAGCTCGAGATTTCATGATTTAGGTTACGTTACGTTGGTGAGCCAATTTTTCTTTGCGTCACTTACAATCATAGAATTTCTCCTGGGTTATCAATTCAATATTTATTTGCGATATCGGCTCACACAAGTCACAAAAATCATGCAAGCTCGACCTGGGACCACCCCTACTGTGAAATAGACCATTAATTAAGGAACAAGTTTTAACAATAAATTCCTTGCATTGTTTGATAAATATTATAAAGTTCCCTGTCTGAACATCAAAAAGTTCCCAGTTTTCAATGGGTGGACTATGATCTCTACGGCATAAACAGAGTAAATATTTGTGGCATGATCTAATATATCAGTATTTCTACACCTTCGCCGCCAGTCAAATAACAATGTTCAAATCTTTTAATAACAGCTGATGACCCTGTGAGTGCCAAGATGCTTTCATACAACCGTGCTAACCGAGCAGTTGCCATCCTATGTAACCATCAGCGTGCCGTCCCCAAAAATTTTGGCAAACAAATGGAAAATCTACAAACACAGGTGGGTAGCTAAGAACAATTGATGTAATATTTGTGTCTATGACTATAGTTTAATATATGCCCGGGAATTGAAAAAAACAGGAACCAGGAATGAACCCCCTTCAGAACCGGGAACGTTCCCAGGAATTGTATGGCTTGTATGCACAAGTTGTACAACACAGGTTATTCGTAATTTGGCTAGTTTGGGTGACAGGGATCGTAATAATTTTAATTTGGTTAACTAATGGATATTCCAAATTGTTATATTTGACCTTCTTGGGCCACAGTAATGATTTACAACGTAACATCACACAAGTTGGAAAACATAAAACCATCGTTCTAACTTCCCAAACTTCAAATAAATTGTTGCCGACGTTGGGAACTTCTCGGAACTTCTCTTTGTATGTTAACTCAAGAGAATACAAAATAAACAGTCTCTATAAATTTCGAAGAAATTTCTATATAAATTTCGAAGAAATTTGTGTGTTAATTCCAATACTATTTAGTGTCCTGATTTATTATTTTATCGGGAGTCAGATGTAGTCTTGAAAAGTACATTCAGAGCAACACCAAGTGACTTGTCAGTCTAGTAGCCATTGTGCTGTACATTATGTCTATGTTGCGTAACTTGCATTATAACGGAAGCTCGAAATGTAGGTGTAAAATATTCTAACTGGACTCTACATGCACTGACATTCACAAGTTCACAACTTGCATGAAACGATATCACGGAAATTAGAATGCTGACATCAGCAGAAACTGCATGTGTATCACTGTCTATTTACGACAAACACTGCCCATTCAAGCAACTGTGTGGGGGTACAGTCTGTGCACATGTCGCTAACAATAGCCTGAGATTGCTGGCGCAACAATGCCGCAATAATATTGACAATTTGACAAACGTTGTAAAAGTCTTGTTTCCCCACGAACGGTTCATGCCACTACATTGTTACTCGTGAACTTGTGTAGTGAAGTAATGGCTGTGCATGGGCCACAAGACCAATCCTGAATCTACTCACACTTTGTGTAGCATTTGCAGATATATAACATATATATTGCATTGTGCACCGTGCATGGACAATTAAACAAAATTATGTGCCGTTGGTGTCCCCTGATGTAAGATATACCAAGTGTTAAAAATTCACCACATTCCCGGTTCCTAAATATCATATTCCCAGGAAACGGGAATGAGTATGGGACCTGGGAACCGGAAATTCCTGTTCCGGGATTAAACCCTATCTATGACCAAATGTTTGGAACTGGGTTGTGATTTTTTTTTAGTTTTGTTACAAAGTTAACCCTTTACCCAACAAACCGGCCAAAACCGGCCAAATAAAGCTTCAACAGCCTAAAATATCTTCGGTCTGTCTCAATAGAACCATACAAATATGGATATCATTGGAACCGGCTCCTTGACCACATTGTGATAGTTACAGTTATGCCCTGTGCCAATGCATTCTCTTATATATGCGAGTCGACCATAGGTTGCCTCGCATATATAAGAGAATGCATTGGCCTAAAAAAAATCTCTTTTTTTACCATTTTTTCTTACATTCTTTAACAATTTTATAATTTTTAATGTGTTAAGCCAATGCATTCTCTTATATATGCGAGGCGACCTATGGTCGACTCGCATATATAAGAGAATGCATTGGCACAGGGCCCTTCTGTTGGGTAAAGGGTTAACTTACGTTTTGATGAATGAACATGGACATCTGTCTGAGTCACGATGTAAGCGCAATAACTCCAGCAAACATCCGATTATTAACAAATTGGTCCATCACTTCTGCTCATGAATTCTCTGTTTCTGGATAAAATATTGTTTAGATTTATCAATTTTTAATATTGGCACCCTGATTATTTGCGATTAATATATTTATACTACTTTGAGGATAGAATCTTGAACTGGAATGTCATTTTTCTTATCTGTTCAGTGGGCTTGTCCATCCTTATCACATAATTATACCCCCCCGCAACGAAGTTAGGTGGGGTATACTGGAGTCAGCTTGTCCGTCCATCGTCCGTCCGTGGACACAAATTTGTCCGGAGTTTTTCTCAGTCGTTTTTTTAATACTTTCCGTGAAACTTGGCACAGGCATCAACCACCATGGGAACCTGTGCACCTGCGATTATGACGTCTGTCGGACTATTTTTGTTGGAGTTATTCCCCCTTTTTCGACTTAGAAAAGTTTTGCAACATGTATAATTTTGTCCGAGCTTTTATTCAGAGCAACACCAAGTGACTTGTCAGTCTAGTAGCCATTGTGCTGTACATTATGTCTATGTTGCGTAACTTGCATTATAACGGAAGCTCGAAATGTAGGTGTAAAATATTCTAACTGGACTCTACATGCACTGACATTCACAAGTTCACAACTTGCATGAAACGATATCACGGAAATTAGAATGCTGACATCAGCAGAAACTGCATGTGTATCACTGTCTATTTACGACAAACACTGCCCATTCAAGCAACTGTGTGGGGGTACAGTCTGTGCACATGTCGCTAACAATAGCCTGAGATTGCTGGCGCAACAATGCCGCAATAATATTGACAATTTGACAAACGTTGTAAAAGTCTTGTTTCCCCACGAACGGTTCATGCCACTACATTGTTACTCGTGAACTTGTGTAGTGAAGTAATGGCTGTGCATGGGCCACAAGACCAATCCTGAATCTACTCACACTTTGTGTAGCATTTGCAGATATATAACATATATATTGCATTGTGCACCGTGCATGGACAATTAAACAAAATTATGTGCCGTTGGTGTCCCCTGATGTAAGATATACCAAGTGTTAAAAATTCACCACATTCCCGGTTCCTAAATATCATATTCCCAGGAAACGGGAATGAGTATGGGACCTGGGAACCGGAAATTCCTGTTCCGGGATTAAACCCTATCTATGACCAAATGTTTGGAACTGGGTTGTGATTTTTTTTTAGTTTTGTTACAAAGTTAACCCTTTACCCAACAAACCGGCCAAAACCGGCCAAATAAAGCTTCAACAGCCTAAAATATCTTCGGTCTGTCTCAATAGAACCATACAAATATGGATATCATTGGAACCGGCTCCTTGACCACATTGTGATAGTTACAGTTATGCCCTGTGCCAATGCATTCTCTTATATATGCGAGTCGACCATAGGTTGCCTCGCATATATAAGAGAATGCATTGGCCTAAAAAAAATCTTTTTTTTACCATTTTTTCTTACATTCTTTAACAATTTTATAATTTTTAATGTGTTAAGCCAATGCATTCTCTTATATATGCGAGGCGACCTATGGTCGACTCGCATATATAAGAGAATGCATTGGCACAGGGCCCTTCTGTTGGGTAAAGGGTTAACTTACGTTTTGATGAATGAACATGGACATCTGTCTGAGTCACGATGTAAGCGCAATAACTCCAGCAAACATCCGATTATTAACAAATTGGTCCATCACTTCTGCTCATGAATTCTCTGTTTCTGGATAAAATATTGTTTAGATTTATCAATTTTTAATATTGGCACCCTGATTATTTGCGATTAATATATTTATACTACTTTGAGGATAGAATCTTGAACTGGAATGTCATTTTTCTTATCTGTTCAGTGGGCTTGTCCATCCTTATCACATAATTATACCCCCCCGCAACGAAGTTAGGTGGGGTATACTGGAGTCAGCTTGTCCGTCCATCGTCCGTCCGTGGACACAAATTTGTCCGGAGTTTTTCTCAGTCGTTTTTTTATCACTTTCCGTGAAACTTGGCACAGGCATCAACCACCATGGGAACCTGTGCACCTGCGATTATGACGTCTGTCGGACTATTTTTGTTGGAGTTATTCCCCCTTTTTCGACTTAGAAAAGTTTTGCAACATGTATAATTTTGTCCGAGCTTTTATTCCTACATTCCTGCGATTATGATGTCTGTCCGGCATTTTTTGGTGGAGTTATTCCCCTTTTTTGACTTAAACATGTTTTTGCAACATGCCTTATTTTGTCAGAGCTTTTATTTCTACATTTTTAGGTCAATGTTTTTTAATCTTGGCACTGATATTTAGCACCATGAGAACCTGTGCACCTGCGATTATGATGTCTGTCCGACTTTTTTTGTGGAGTTATTCAGAGTTATTCCCCTTTTTCGACTTTTGCAAAATGCATAATTTTGTCAGAGCTTTTATTCCTACATTTTTCGGTCAATAGGTTTAAGATTAGGGTTATGGTTGTACACCTGCAATGGGAACTGTTATTTTATTATTTTAACTAAATGTTTACTGACATGTGAAACATCTTAGTATTTTAAAAACAGGGGGGGTATCCGTAGTCCCATTGGGACAGTCACACCTCTAGTTTGACATTTTCAACACTTTTTTTGTAGATTGATGCAAAGGTTCAACTGGTCAAAGATGCCAAAAAAGCATTGAAAAGTGCCAAGATTGACTTCAAAAATCATAAAACAGAAAAAAATAAAAAGTAAGTTCACCAAATTATAGACTTTAGTTAATAAATCATTGGAAGATACAGATAGTACTAGCCCTGTGAATTGGGAGTTTTCATTCAAATCGAATTGGTCAAAAGATTCGAAATCGCATTGTATAGTTGTCTCAGGTGCATCAAGAGTTAAAATACGTCAAAATTCAGACAATGCATAAATTGGACATGTAATGAATCGAAACAGGTGATTGTACCCCAACTTTCGTAGGTGATAGTGCCTATACTGAGCTAACTTTTTCTGTGTCTGTCAATTGATCTGTCTTCCTTGATGACTAGAGAACTCAGCCATGAGATAACTCAAGTAAACAGATTTATCCCTTTCTATACTAAATGGATTCTCCCACTCTGTTATAAAAGAATACATTGGAATGATCTATTGTTCATCTAGAGGGGTTTTCAGGAAACATAAGCAGATGATATATAATAAAAGTGCAGCAAAAGTCCAATTTATTGGAGGGAAATATTTTGAAAATTACTTATTATCTGAAAAATTCCTATGGGAACTACTCATCAATGAGTATTTAGTAAAGATTGGGTTAAACTATTTATAACAATGGCTCTCAATTGAAGATTCAAACTGTTTATGTTCTAGAGTTGTCCCTCTGTTTAGTTTGAAAAGTTTGATAATTTATCCCCACATTATAAAAACTAAGTGGAACTAGACTCACATGTTGTCAATTTGAATAACTTTCACAAAAAGCATCCATTGTGTCAGTCCGTCTGTCGAGCCGTCCGTCTGTCCATTCGTTAACATTTTTGGTTTCTGATCGATAACTCCAGTTTAGATTATTTGATCTGAACCAAAGTTGGTATGTGTATTTCCCAGCTAAAGATACATGCCAAGTTCGAATATGGGTTCCGTCCAATTATTTTTACATGAGTTACGGCCCTTTTTTCGACTTAGAATTTGACCGTCTTTTAACATTTTTGGTTTCCGACCGATAACTCCAGTTTGGATTATTTGATCTGAACCAAAGTTGGTATGTGTCTTTCTCCCAGCAAAACACAGGTCAAGTTCGAATTCGGGTTCCGCCCGCCAATTTTCACCAGAGTTATGTCCCTTTTTTACTTAGAATTTTTTGCCAATTTGAGGTTTCCGGATGATAACTTTAGTAAATGTGTACTGAATGAAATTAAAGTTGGTATGTAGGTTACTAGCACTAAAGACAGGTTTTTATGCGCAAACAACGGTCGTATCAAGCCGACCCTTAGAGGCGGACATGAGGTCTACCGACCTTTTATTCGACTTAGAATTTGACCGTCTGTTAACATTTTTGGTTTCCGACCGATAACTCCAGTTTGATCTGAACCAAAGTTGGAATGTTTCTTTCACCCAGCAAAACACAGGTCAAGTTCGAATTCAGGTTCCGCCTGCCTATTTTCACCAGAGTTGTGTCCCTTTTTGACTTACAATTTTTGCCAATTTGAGGTTTCCGGATGATGACTTTAGTAAATGTGTACTGAATGAAATTAAATTTGGTATGTAGGTTTACTAGCACTAAAGACAGGTTTTTATGCGCAAACAACGGTCGTATCAAGCCGACACTTAGAGGCGGACATGAGGTCTACCGACCTTTTATTTCGACTTAGAGTTTGACCACATTTTGGCATTGAAATTAGGGGTATATCAGATATTCTTCAAATGTAAGCTGAAATTATTATTTTATTTTGCGGTAGTACAATTCAAAATGGCTAAAGGGCTCTTGTTTTTTTTTATCAACCTATTATAAGGAAACATATAATTTCCAGACTTAATGCATATGTTAAAATTTCAGGGAGTTTGAGAAAAGGAAGAAAGCCGTAGAGAGATTAGAGGAACAACTGAACAAGTTAGAAATAAAAGCCACTGACAAGGTTTGTATTAAGTGATAAATTAAATACATCTTATTTACTATAGTAGTGAATCCTTTCTTTACTAAATGGATTCTCCCATTCATTTATAATGTAGATATTGGAATCTTCTATTTTTCATTTGGAGGGGTGTTCAGGAATTAGAGCAGACGACAAACAGACAAAAAGATAATGCAGGATTCCTAATCATTGACGGGAAATGTTGAGATAATAAGTTCAACAAACGGCCTATGTGAACATTTCCTGAATGGATTCTCCCATCAATTATGAATGTGTACATTGGAATGATCTATTATTCATCTGGAGGGATGTTCAGAAAATATAAGCATATGAACAAGTGCAGGATTTCTATTCTTTGGTGGGAAATGTTCAGTTTATAATGGCTGTTTGTTGAACTTATTATCTGTACATTTCTACTTGTCAATGAGTATTTAGTAAAGAAAGTGCTCATGCCAAAAAAAAACCCACTTTGTTTCCGATAACCCTGCCTGTCTGAGATAACCCTGCCTGTCTGAGATAACCCTGCCTGTCTGAGATAACCCTGCCTGTCTGAGATAACCCTGCCTGTCTGAGATAACCCTGCTTGTCTGAGATAACCCTGTGATAACACTGCCTGTCTTGAGATAACCCTGCCTGTCTGAGATAACCCTGCCTGTCTGAGATAACCCTGCCTGTCTGAGGTAACCCTGCCTGTCTGAGATAACCCTGCCTGTCTGAGATAACCCTGCCTGTCTGAGATAACCCTGCCTGTCTGAGGTAACCCTGTCTGTCTGAGATAACCCTGCTTGTCTGAGATAACCCTGCCTGTCTTGAGATATAACCCTGCCTGTCTGAGATAACCCTCTGATAACCCTGCCTGTCTTGAGATATAACCCTGCCTGTCTGAGATAACCCTGCCTGTCTGAGATAACCCTGCCTGTCTGAGATAACAGGTTGATAAAAAAAAACAAGAGCCCTTTAGCCATTTTGAATTGTACTACCGCAAAATAAAATAATAATTTCAGCTTACATTTGAAGAATATCTGATATACCCCTAATTTCAATGCCAAAATGTGGTCAAACTCTAAGTCGAAATAAAAGGTCGGTAGACCTCATGTCCGCCTCTAAGTGTCGGCTTGATACGACCGTTGTTTGCGCATAAAAACCTGTCTTTAGTGCTAGTAAACCTACATACCAAATTTAATTTCATTCAGTACACATTTACTAAAGTCATCATCCGGAAACCTCAAATTGGCAAAAATTGTAAGTCAAAAAGGGACACAACTCTGGTGAAAATAGGCAGGCGGAACCTGAATTCGAACTTGACCTGTGTTTTGCTGGGTGAAAGAAACATTCCAACTTTGGTTCAGATCAAACTGGAGTTATCGGTCGGAAACCAAAAATGTTAACAGACGGTCAAATTCTAAGTCGAATAAAAGGTCGGTAGACCTCATGTCCGCCTCTAAGGGTCGGCTTGATACGACCGTTGTTTGCGCATAAAAACCTGTCTTTAGTGCTAGTAACCTACATACCAACTTTAATTTCATTCAGTACACATTTACTAAAGTTATCATCCGGAAACCTCAAATTGGCAAAAAATTCTAAGTAAAAAAGGGACATAACTCTGGTGAAAATTGGCGGGCGGAACCCGAATTCGAACTTGACCTGTGTTTTGCTGGGAGAAAGACACATACCAACTTTGGTTCAGATCAAATAATCCAAACTGGAGTTATCGGTCGGAAACCAAAAATGTTAAAAGACGGTCAAATTCTAAGTCGAAAAAAGGGCCGTAACTCATGTAAAAATAATTGGACGGAACCCATATTCGAACTTGGCATGTATCTTTAGCTGGGAAATACACATACCAACTTTGGTTCAGATCAAATAATCTAAACTGGAGTTATCGATCAGAAACCAAAAATGTTAACGAATGGACAGACGGACGGCTCGACAGACGGACTGACACAATGGATGCTTTTTGTGAAAGTTATTCAAATTGACAACATGTGAGTCTAGTTCCACTTAGTTTTTATAATGTGGGGATAAATTATCAAACTTTTCAAACTAAACAGAGGGACAACTCTAGAACATAAACAGTTTGAATCTTCAATTGAGAGCCATTGTTATAAATAGTTTAACCCAATCTTTACAGGGTTATCACAGACAGGCAGGGTTATCTAAAACAGGCAGGGTTATCTCAGAAGACAGGGTTATCTCAGAAGACCGGGTTATCTCAGACAGGCAGGGTTATCTCAGACAAACAGGGTTATCTCAGACAGACAGGGTTATCTCAGACAGACAGTGTTATCACAGGGTTATCTCAGACAAGCAGGGTTATATCAGACAGGCAGGGTTATCTCAGACAGGCAGGGTTATCTCAGACAGACAGTGTTATCACAGGGTTATCTCAGACAAGCAGGGTTATCTCAGACAGGCAGGGTTATCTCAGACAGGCAGGGTTATCTCAGACAGGCAGGGTTATCTCAGACAGGCAGGGTTACCTCAGACAAGCAGGGTTACCTCAGACAAGCAGGGTTATCACAGACAGGCAGGGTTATCTCAGACAAGCAGGGTTATCTCAGACAGGCAGGGTTATCTCAGACAGGCAGGGTTATCTCAGACAGACAGGGTTACCTCAAACAGGCAGGGTTACCTCAGACAAGCAGGGTTATCACAGACAGGCAGGGTTATCTCAAGACAGCAGGGTTATCTCAGACAAGCAGGGTTATCTCAGACAGGCAGGGTTATCTCAGACAGGCAGTGTTATCACAGGGTTATCTCAGACAAGCAGGGTTATCTCAGACAGGCAGGGTTATCTCAGACAGGCAGGGTTATCTCAGACAGGCAGGGTTACCTCAGACAAGCAGGGTTATCTCAGACAAGCAGGGTTATCTCAGACAGGCAGGGTTACCTCAGACAGGCAGGGTTACCTCAGACAGGCAGGGTTATCACAGACAGGCAGGGTTATCTCAGACAGGCAGGGTTATCTCAGACAGGCAGGGTTATCACAGACAGGCAGGGTTATCAGACAGGCAGGGTTATCTCAGACAAGCAGGGTTATCACAGACAGGCAGGGTTATCACAGACAGGCAGGGTTATCAGACAGGCAGGGTTATCTCAGACAGGCAGGGTTATCACAGACAGGCATGGTTATCTCAAGACAGGCAGGGTTATCTCAGACAGGCATGGTTATCACAGGGTTATCTCAGACAGGCAGAGTTATCTCAGACAAGCCGGATTATCTGACAGGCAGGGTTACCTCAGACAGGCAGGGTTATCACAGGGTTATCTCAGACAGGCAGGGTTATCTCAGACAGACAGGGTTATCACAGACAGGCAGGGTTATCTCAGACAAGCAGGGTTATCTCAGACAGGCAGGGTTATCTCAGACAGGCAGGGTTATCTCAGACAGGCAGGGTTATCTCAGACAGGCAGGGTTATCGCAGACAGGCAGGGTTATCACAGGGTTATCTCAAACAGGCAGGGTTATCTCAGACAGGCAGGGTTATCTCAGAAGACAGGGTTATATCAGACAGGCAGGGTTATCTCAGACAAACAGAGTTATCTCAGACAGACAGGGTTATCTCAGACAGACAGGGTCATCTCAGACAGGCAGTGTTATCTCAAGACAGGCAGGGTTATCTCAGACAGGCAGGATTAGCTCAAACAGGCAGGGTTGAGAAAAGGAAGAAAGCCGTAGAGAGATTAGAGGAACAACTGAACAAGTTAGAAATAAAAGCCACTGACAAGGTTTGTATTAAGTGATAAATTAAATACATCTTATTTACTATAGTAGTGAATCCTTTCTTTACTAAATGGATTCTCCCATTCATTTATAATGTAGATATTGGAATCTTCTATTTTTCATTTGGAGGGGTGTTCAGGAATTAGAGCAGACGACAAACAGACAAAAAGATAATGCAGGATTCCTAATCATTGACGGGAAATGTTGAGATAATAAGTTCAACAAACGGCCTATGTGAACATTTCCTGAATGGATTCTCCCATCAATTATGAATGTGTACATTGGAATGATCTATTATTCATCTGGAGGGATGTTCAGAAAATATAAGCATATGAACAAGTGCAGGATTTCTATTCTTTGGTGGGAAATGTTCAGTTTATAATGGCTGTTTGTTGAACTTATTATCTGTACATTTCTACTTGTCAATGAGTATTTAGTAAAGAAAGTGCTCATGCCAAAAAAAAACCCACTTTGTTTCCGATAACCCTGCCTGTCTGAGATAACCCTGCCTGTCTGAGATAACCCTGCCTGTCTGAGATAACCCTGCCTGTCTGAGATAACCCTGTGATAACACTGCTTGTCTGAGATAACCCTGCCTGTCTGAGATAACCCTGCTTGTCTGAGATAACCCTGTGATAACACTGCCTGTCTGAGATAACCCTGCCTGTCTGAGATAACCCTGCTTGTCTGAGATAACCCTGCCTGTCTTGAGATAACCCTGCCTGTCTGAGATAACCCTGCCTGTCTGAGATAACCCTGCCTGTCTGAGGTAACCCTGCCTGTCTGAGATAACCCTGCCTGTCTGAGGTAACCCTGTCTGTCTGAGATAACCCTGCTTGTCTGAGATAACCCTGCCTGTCTTGAGATATAACCCTGCCTGTCTGAGATAACCCTCTGATAACCCTGCCTGTCTTGAGATATAACCCTGCCTGTCTGAGATAACCCTGCCTGTCTGAGATAACCCTGCTTGTCTGAGATAACCCTGCCTGTCTTGAGATAACCCTGCCTGTTTGAGCTAATCCTGCCTGTCTGAGATAACCCTGCCTGTCTCGAGATAACACTGCCTGTCTGAGATGACCCTGCCTGTCTGAGATAACCCTGCCTGTCTGAGATAACCCTGCCTGTTTGAGATAACCCTGCCTGTCTGAGATAACCCTGCCTGTCTGAGATAACCCTGTCTGTCTGAGATAACCCTGTCTGTCTGAGATAACTCTGTTTGTCTGAGATAACCCTGCCTGTCTGATATAACCCTGTCTTCTGAGATAACCCTGCCTGTTTGAGATAACCCTGCCTGTTTGAGATAACCCTGTGATAACCCTGCCTGTCTGCGATAACCCTGCCTGTCTGAGATAACCCTGCCTGTCTGAGATAACCCTGCCTGTCTGAGATAACCCTGCTTGTCTGAGATAACCCTGCCTGTCTGTGATAACCCTGTCTGTCTGAGATAACCCTGCCTGTCTGAGATAACCCTGTGATAACCCTGCCTGTCTGAGGTAACCCTGCCTGTCAGATAATCCGGCTTGTCTGAGATAACTCTGCCTGTCTGAGATAACCCTGTGATAACCATGCCTGTCTGAGATAACCCTGCCTGTCTGAGATAACCCTGCCTGTCTTGAGATAACCATGCCTGTCTGTGATAACCCTGCCTGTCTGAGATAACCCTGCCTGTCTGAGATAACCCTGCCTGTCTGATAACCCTGCCTGTCTGTGATAACCCTGCCTGTCTGTGATAACCCTGCTTGTCTGAGATAACCCTGCCTGTCTGATAGCCCTGCCTGTCTGTGATAACCCTGCCTGTCTGAGATAACCCTGCCTGTCTGAGATAACCCTGCCTGTCTGTGATAACCCTGCCTGTCTGAGGTAACCCTGCCTGTCTGAGATAACCCTGCTTGTCTGAGATAACCCTGCTTGTCTGAGGTAACCCTGCCTGTCTGAGATAACCCTGCCTGTCTGAGATAACCCTGCCTGTCTGAGATAACCCTGCTTGTCTGAGATAACCCTGTGATAACACTGCCTGTCTGAGATAACCCTGCCTGTCTGAGATAACCCTGCTTGTCTGAGATAACCCTGCCTGTCTTGAGATAACCCTGCCTGTCTGTGATAACCCTGCTTGTCTGAGGTAACCCTGCCTGTTTGAGGTAACCCTGCCTGTCTGAGATAACCCTGCCTGTCTGAGATAACCCTGCCTGTCTGAGATAACCCTGCTTGTCTGAGATAACCCTGCCTGTCTGTGATAACCCTGCTTGTCTGAGGTAACCCTGCTTGTCTGAGGTAACCCTGCCTGTCTGAGATAACCCTGCTTGTCTGAGATAACCCTGTGATAACACTGTCTGTCTGAGATAACCCTGCCTGTCTGAGATAACCCTGCCTGTCTGAGATAACCCTGCCTGTCTGAGATAACCCTGCCTGTCTGAGATAACCCTGCATGTCTGAGATAACCCTGAGATAACCCTGTCTGTCTGATATATCCCTGTCTTCTGAGATAACCCTCTGATAACCCTGCCTGTCTGAGATAACCCTGCCTGTCTGAGATAACCCTGCCTGTCTGAGATAACCCTGCCTGTCTGATATAACCCTGCTTGTCTGAGATAACCCTGTGATAACACTGTCTGTCTGAGATAACCCTGCCTGTCTGAGATAACCCTGTCTTCTGAGATAACCCTGTCTTCTGAGATAACCCTGCCTGTTTTAGATAACCCTGCCTGTCTGTGATAACCCTGCTTGTCTGAGGTAACCCTGCCTGTTTGAGGTAACCCTGCCTGTCTTGAGATAACCCTGCCTGTCTGTGATAACCCTGCTTGTCTGAGGTAACCCTGCCTGTTTGAGGTAACCCTGCCTGTCTTGAGATAACCCTGCCTGTCTGTGATAACCCTGCTTGTCTGAGGTAACCCTGCCTGTTTGAGGTAACCCTGCCTGTCTGAGATAACCCTGTCTGTCTGAGGTAACCCTGCCTGTCCGAGATAACCCTGCCTGTCTGAAGTAACCCTGCCTGTCTGAGATAACCCTGCCTGTCTGAGATAACCCTGCCTGTCTGAGATAACCCTGTCTTCTGAGATAACCCTGTTTGTCTGAGATAACCCTGCCTGTCTGAGATAACCCTGTCTTCTGAGATAACCCTGCCTGTCTGTGATAACCCTGCCTGTTTTAGATAACCCTGCCTGTCTGAGATAACCCTGCCTGTCTGAGATAATCCTGCCTGTCGGAGATAAGGCAAAACAAAAAAGTTTTTTTATTCTCGGGCAATTTTTTTGGGGGAGCGAGGGTTTTATTTTTATTTTTTTATGGGATAATGCCCATAGTTAGCATGGGATATTATACCTTGCCAGGTTAAGAAAATCTAAGGAGAACATTGTTTTGATATAAACTAATGTATTCCACTATAAAGAATGACCAATTATCACATTATACTACCCGTACATCATATATATATTGTTGGTATATTTGATATATGTATGTACCTTTTTATAGTATATATCTATTTATATCAGACCTGTTTACTTTCATAATTGGAAATAGGGAGATTTGTCCTCAGAAATAGGGAGATTTAGTGAAAAAAAAATTTCAATGTCAGTAACATGGAAAACACTTCATATTTTTTATTTAAATGTCAGACTGTTTGTTGCATTTAATTTTAGTTTACATCTGCCACACCTCAGTTACCTGTTTCTTGATTTTCTGCATTCAAAGGCACAGTTTAGTACATCTATGATCTATGCACAATTAACGGCCTTGACACCGACTACCGAGTGTCTCTAATTTCTAAAATCACTGAATCATTGGGAATAAAATTATGATTTTTCGGTTATGGATCACGCTTTATTTCCAACAAGCCAAAATACAACGATTAAAAATATATTTGCACACTAAAATGGTGCTCTCGGATAATTTTGTCGGCAAATATATTCAGTAACATCGGTGAATTTAAAGAGAATACACATCCATGGACAGAATTGTTGGTAAGAATGGTTTGAGGTCCGTTCGATTCCCGTTCTCTGTTACTGCGTATATAAAACACGGAATACAACAAAGACGGAAACGGAACTAAAACAAACAAATTTTAAATCGGGATTATAAATTGTATATCTATCTATATACTTTAATATTTATCCATCTATACTATAGTAACTATACATGCTAGCCATAAAAACTTCAAATATTATTAAATTAAACCAGCATACACATCGCCAATACGCACCATATTTCTTTCCGGTTTGCGTTCCCGAAATTGGAAATCACATAATTGTTTACAGCACGGAAACACATTTGACTTAATAAACTTGGGGTCTGGGCAGCTTGTGGTGACAATATACCTCGTAGTTATCGTTGCCTGGTGTCTGTTGTTGAATACCAACACATACACCATTGTATGTCTATCATATTCGATGTTTGAAACATAACTAATTTCTCTTTTCTAGTTTCCTATTTTCGTGTTATCATTTGACAGGTTCGGTCAATTTGAAAATCGTAATAAAATGCTTCAACGCGGGCCTTTTTTCCAGACGCGGCTATGCCTGAGAATCAAATTTTTTTTTTTTTTGGCCTAATCCTGCCTGTCTGAGATAACCCTGCCTGTCAGAGATAACCCTGCCTGTCTGAGATAACCCTGCCTGTCTGCGACTGAAAAGAATAAAAGTCTTTCTTGTTCAGGACAGTTGGTATAAGCTTGCGAAGGCTGCAGATCCATTTAATTATTTTGACATTGGCCTAACAATATATACATTGACCTTGTAAGCCAGTGGATTCTCTTATATATGTGAGACTCCCTATAACTGGTTGCTATTTGAGTCAATGGTCACTTTGGTGTTATTTATATTAACCCTTCATGACTGGGAGACTCGCATATATAAGAGAATGCACTGGCACAGGATCTTTAATGCTGCACCAGCACTGATCCCATCATGAAATGGTTAAACATAGTTATGTTACAAACAACACATAAATTATTTCATGCTGGACTGTAACCTGCTACATTTTCATACAAAGGCATTCTCAACTGCACAAATTTTCAATAACCTGCTCTGGACTAAATGGACTCTACTCATATAAAAGTATACCTTGTAATGGTCTATTATTCAACTGGAGGGGTGTTCAGGCAATATGAGCAGAAGACACATACAGGTAAGGCCAAAACAAAAAACTTCTCTGTTTCCGATAACAATGGGATAATTTTCCAGACAGGCAGGCAGGGATTTTTTTTTTTTTAAAACCTTTCAGCCGTAAGTGATATAATAGTGTAGTTACAGTCCCATGGAATATGGTAGATCAATGTGCATTGAAAATGAGCCAATCATTGGATAAAACATGCTGTCCCTTGAATTCATTCACTCTGCAGTATGATCTCTATCAATAACTGACTTATTTTTGCTTTCGGGATTGGGGAAAAAACAATAAATATTCACATTGACACTGTAACAGGTAACTTTTGACTAGCCTTCTGGAGAAAATTGAAGAAAAAAAATTGAGGCAGGCAAGAAAATCTCATCCAGGCAGGGTATCGGAAACAAAGAGGTTTTTTGTTTTGGCCTAATGCAAGTGCATATGGGTTCCTATTATTTGGTAGGTAATGATCATATTAGTTCAACAAACGATCATAATTTCGTAAGGAACTACTCGTCAATGAGTATTTAGGAAAGAAAGGGTCAAGTTCATTGTCTAAAGTTTATATTTTATATTTCAGGATGAAAACAAAGAAATAGCCCTTGGCACCTCTAAGCTCAATTATTTAGATCCAAGAATCTCTGTAGCTTGGTAAGTTTATTGGTCATCAACAAGTGTCATTAAACCCTTTTATGATGGGAGCATTAAAGATCCTGTGCGATTGCATTCTCTTATATATGCGAGTCTCCCATAGGAAGCCTCACCTATATAAGAGATTGCACTCGCTTACAAGGTCAAGGTAAATATTGTTAGGCCAATGCATTCTCTTATATATGTGAGGCTCCCTATGGGAGACTAGCAGATATAAGAGAATGCAATGGCACAGGGTTTTCGCAAAATTCAGGAAGCTCCATAACATGATTTAAAAAATTAGTTGAAACAATAATTTAATTATTCACTCAACAGGCTAATCAGTCGTACATGTGAAACCCTTTCTTGCTCCACACACATGCTTCTTAACCCTTTACCCAACAGAAGGGCCCTGTGCCAATGCATTCTCTTATATATGCGAGTCGACCATAGGTCGCCTCGCATATATAAGAGAATGCATTGGCTTAACACATTAAAAATTATAAAATTGTTAAAGAATGTAAGAAAAAATGGTAAAAAGTGTTAAAAAAAGATTTTTTTTAGGCCAATGCATTCTCTTATATATGCGAGGCGACCTATGGTCGACTCGCATATATAAGAGAATGCATTGGCACAGGGCATAACTGTAACTATCACAATGTGGTCAAGGAGCCGGTTCCAATGATATCCATATTTGTATGGTTCTATTGAGACAGACCGAAGATATTTTAGGCTGTTGAAGCTTTATTTGGCCGGTTTGTTGGGTAAAGGGTTAGTGATTCAGATTCATTTAACTTGCAGATCAATCAATATACTATTAGGCAACAAAAAAAAAGAGTTTTGTTTCACGGGCAATTTTTTTTTCAAAACGATGAGGGAGGGAGCGTTTTATTCTTATATTTTATTTTCCACAAGCCATATACCTCATACTGGAAAACTTACAAAACTAACAAACAGGTTAGCTATTGACTGTTGGGGGGTAATTAAGAAAGGTTTTATGAATTGCTGGCTTTGTCAAATTGTGCAGCACAGATGCAGTTTGTTCCACAGCAAATTATTTCTTCCTATTTAATACATTTTCTGTGCAAAAGTGCATCTTTGTTGCACAATACAATTTAATATTTGTCTCAAAAGCCAACCCAATAACCAATTATCACCTCACCCCCCAGGAAACAAACGTCACCATTTCCTGTGGTGGTGATGACCAAAAAAAAAACTAACTTTGAGAATTGGAACCGGAACATTTTTGTAAACTTAAAGTCATTTGATGTTTTCAATACCAAATTTGCAAATATAGAATTATTTTAGAGTTCCAAACAGGTAGAGCGTGATTTAGGTTAGTATTCTGGTACATGGCCCAGCTCAAATGTATGAAATTTGAGTGCTATGTCACTTTTTGTCATGTACTATTTCATCCAGAAAATTTATTCCAACTTTTTAAACAACCAATTGATCGATCCAAAATGAATACTTTTTTGCATATAAATAAACTCTCATTTTCTGGCAATTTCCCCGGATTTGTTTGTGGAATACTTACACTCTGAATCCAGTTGTATGACACCTTTACATAGGTAATAAACAAGACAGAATATTAAAGCTTACTTGATGTAAAAATCGTGAGTTGTATTTGCTGTTACCTATTTTCGTAGTATTTCGTGGAATTAGGTCTATTATATTTTCTGGGGTCAAAATACCAATAAAAAGCACCGATGCGGGGGGTTAAAAGTCGACGCGCTGGTGCCCGTGAATTTTTTTTTTTTTTTTTTGGCCTTACCCTTACGTTTGTTAGATTCCTGTATTATTATACCCCCTTTTTTAAAAAAAAGGGGGGTATACTGTTTTGCACCTGTCCGTGCGTCCGTCCGTGCGTGCGTCCGTGAGTCCGTACGTCCGTCCGATGTCTGTTCGTGTCATAACTTGAACAGTAGTGCTCGGATCTCAATGAAATTAGGTATGGATGTTCACTATTATGAGGACATTTAATAGAGGGTTCCATCGTTTTGTTTGGATTTTCCATTCTAGAGTTATTCATCTTTGTTTATCTGGAAATAGTGGCTTTTTGGTACATCTGGTGTCTGTTCATGTCGTAACTTCAACAGTTGTGCTGGGATCTCAACCAAATTTGGTGTGAATGTTCACAACTATGAGGACATTAAATAGAGGGTTCCATCGTTTTGTTCCGATTTTCCATTCTAGAGTTATTCATCTTTGTTTATCTTGAAATGTTGGAGTTTTGGTCCATCTGGTGTCTGTTCATGTCATAACCTGAACAGTAGTGCTCGGATCTCAATGAAATTTTGTATGGATGTTCACTACTATGAGGGCATTCAATAGAGGGTTCCATCGTTTTGTTCGGATTTTCCATTCTAGAGTTATACATCTTTGTTCATCTGGAAATGTTGGCTTTTTGGTTCGTCTGGTGTCTGTTCATATTGTAACTTCGACAGTTGTACTGGGATCTCAATGGGATTTGGTATGGATGTTCACTACTATGAGGACATTAAAAAGAGGGTTCCATCGTTTTGTTCCGCTTTTCCATTCTAGAGTTACTCATCTTTGTTCATCTGGAAATAAATGTTGGCTTTTTTGGTCCGTCTGGTGTCTTCATGTCGTAACTTCAACAGTTGTGCTGGGATCTCAATGGAATTTGGTATAGATGTTCACTGCTATGAGGACATTCAATAGGGGGTTCCATTGTTCTGTTCTGCTTTTCCATTCTAGAGTAATTCATCTTTGTTTATCTGGAAATGTTGGCTGTTTGATCCATCCGATGTCTGTTCAGCTCATAACTTGAACAGTAATGCTCGGATCTCAATGAAATTTTGTATGGATGTTCACCACTATGAGGACAGTTAATGGCACATTCAAATGTTTGTTTTGTTTTTTTGTTCTATAGTTATTCATCTTTGTTTATATGAAAATGCTGATTTCTGGGTCCATATGTCTGAGTATAGCCATCATAAGTTATAGATGTGCCCACACTAGGCGGTATGCCATGAGGGGGTATGCACCGGACGACAGTCCATCTCTTGTTTGAAAGTGTGTTATTCAAACACTACAATTACATTTCTCATTATCAAGCTAGAAATAGCTTTCTTCATTAACAATTCTCGACTTGTTAATTCAGGTGCAAGAAGTGGGAGGTGCCAATAGAAAAGATTTACAATAAAACACAAAGAGATAAATTCAGATGGGCTATTGACATGGCTGGTGCTGAGTTCAGGTAAGTTTGTTAGTTACTAAAGTAACGAACATGTTGGTATACTATCTTATATACTCATTTCTTATAATGAGGTTTTATATTACTGCCAGAACTCCACAATACACCGACTAGGGCTGCAACAATTCAGACTTAATGATGCGATGCCAATCATGATTTTACTATCACGATGCGAAGTAAATCGCGATGCAAATTTTTGGCAACTGACTGCTGTGAAAACTAGATGAACCACATAATAATTTTTAGTTTGTATATTCTCATAAGTGTTCACCTCAGCATATTCATTAAAGAAATTTGAATATATGGGATATATACAGTTGTCAAAACTTGTGCCCCGATCCCTCTTGTAACATTTTTAGTGATGAGCCGATTGTCAAATAGAGCCGTGCGCCGATTGCCGATTATTTGAGATCACAATCGGCCGATTCCGATTATTTAAATAATTATAGCAGAATATGTGATATGTGTTATATAATACTTAGAATTAGAAGCAAGCAACAAACATAGTAATATGCCAGTACATTGTATACATAAGTATATGTTTGGGTGAGTAGATAGGTGGGTATGGGCAGACTAGTGATCGAATACAGGCAACATACCCATGTATTCTAGGCTATTCCACAAAAACAATTTTGAAAGTTTGATGTAGCCACGTGCATGACGACATGTCCATGGTCCGTTTTTGATAACAATTCATCAAACGGCATTTTACTTTGATCCCAATTCAAAGACATCACATCAAAGGAAATGAGCGGACTGAACTAGTTGCAAGTTACACCATGTTCATGTCAATTTCACAGGCACGATTTGATTTTGGCGTGGTCATCATAATAATCATTTGTGGTGACATATACGTGACGTCACACGAGGCTGACTGGATGGAATGACATTGTCTTCAACTATCTAAAGTCACGTGACATGCACTTTCGGTTTATATAGTAGTGTTTATACCTGTTACGCTGTATGTACTATATAGATAGCTTTGTTGTACTGCGCGTATGCATACATTTTGATTTTGATAGTTTGACATACATAAATCAAAATGTCTACATGTTGACGAACAATAAAGTTACCTATGGGCGTACATGAGTCCCATGATATGTACGTTGTGTACATCACAATGCTAAAGAAATCAATCGACTGAAACGACTGTTCTGGTATGTCAATAATTAATGAATTATTATGCGCAATCACGGCGTCATGCTTGTTGCCTCACTCTAACCCAAAGTGTCACGTGCTTCCCGGCGATCCCCACTAATATATTGTTTAAACATAGAGCCAGGTACGGCCCGGGTATTGCAGAGGACATGTATGTATATCAAGTTTGTGTTTGGTATCACTTTCCCCACGTTTACTGGTCATTTATTCAACAAAACATCGTCATATATAAAACAGTTTATATTGAAGAAAAACAAGCACTCATTTATTATTTAGACAATCGGAAATCCCGATGTTCAAACCCGAGTACCGATTGTCATCCGATGGGCCACAATCGGCCGATTCCGATTGTCGTTCCCGATTATCGGCTCATCACTAAATATTTTAATATTTTATATTACAATAAAAATATGTATATACGAAAAAGAAATTTGAAGTAAATTACAAGACCTAACTAAAATGACCAAAACACATGGCCAGGTATTAGAAGTAGACTATAATACCGTAGCAAAAAAGTCCCCTGATCTGCCCAGATGGGAAGTGTTGACTGGACAAGTTTGGATCTCTTAACTTGATAACTCTGCATATATGAATTGTTTTTTGCATCGCATTGCACCGTCCCAATACGATGCATTCCATCGTGAATTTATAAAAGCGATGCATCAGAATCGCGATGATTCATGGCAGTCCTAGCATAACTAATTGTACTGTACAATACCTGCAAAGAACGCCATGTTCCACACGGATTAAGAAACATTTATTAATAAAATGCATAGAACTTATTTGAATTCTGGGTCACCGTTAGTAATGTTCGATTCTAGCAGAAATCGTTATGGTCTTTTTATAAATTTTATGAATGTTCCCGGACTGACAAGCCTGTAGAACAATAGTCTTAATAACCATTTGATAAGTGGATACATAGTGGATGTTTGATTAACTTAACCCTTTACCCAACAGAACGGCCCTGTGCCAATGCATTCTCTTATATATGCGAGTCGACCATAGGTCGCTTCGCATATATAAGAGAGTGCTGTTAATAGCTGAATGTCCCTTCAAGTGAATCATTAAAAATACATTCAGGATTCCAGACATCCAGTTACATCAAAATCTGATTTAACATTGTTCTCTGCTTTGTTCTGTTGAAAAAATATTGAAACTAAATATGACATAAAAACAACCTAAAAATAGCAAATATCATACCAGGATATCTAAAACATTGAAACTCGGATTACTCCCATACAAAATTGCACTGGCTCAAAAACATGCTTCTAAAAATCAGCACATTGTGTGTTATATAGTCCCTTGCATGTTCAAAGAGCAATGAAACGTATATATAACATGCTACTGTGCCATATCTACTATACTGGTACATGTATATACAGGGTTCGTACGGGTGCTTGAATATCTTGAAAGTGCTTGAATTTGGTTTTGGGTTTTTCAAGCCCTTGAAAGTCATTGAATTTTCCCTTAAACACCCTAAGGTGCTTGAAAGTGCTTGAATTTAGTCATCAAATGTTGTCTTATTGACACACGCTTGCGTCTTATACGCAGTATCAAGAAGCGTCAAAATTTTCAAGCGGCATCATATGATTGCCAGGTAGTCTGTTCGTTTCGCTATTCGTGCCGGTATTCCGCGATTTGTATTGACTCATTCTAAAAATATAACAATGGCAGCGCCCATGCTTCGAAATTATCGCTACTCTTTCGTTAAAATAACAATGGGAAAGTGTGTGTTCAACACTGCGTGGTTATAGCACGAAACTTATTCTGGTTGGTTGCAACAAACGAACAACAATAGGAAGGCAATGTGCGTGCTTTGTTGCAAAGAAATATATATTTATGGGATGGGAGAATCAGCTTTGAAAAGTCATGTGAAGTCGACAAAACACGCTGCGAAAGTTCGACAGCTATCTGTCGTGATGGTGAATAACTTTTTCGCAAGGAATCAGACAAGAACGAGTGCCCCATCGAACACAAATACTATGTCACCTGTAAATATCACATGACCACCAGCATCCAGTTCAAATTCAAGTACCGGTATATACCTAGAAGCTGATTGAATAATATTCATATATGTATCATTGTACCGGTATGAAGAAACTATGGATAAGTTGGATAAGACTGACACATGGGTGCACCTATAAGACTATATGAATAAAGGCTTAGAAATTAATGTCTGAAAACTTGAGTGTTCATCTGATAGAAGTTATATAATACAAGGTACCAGTACAGGTATATTTCTTCTTCTCTTTACTTCATAAAGGTTTATATCAAGTTATCTATGGAATATTCATCTGTTAGGATCATATTTTCTTTCCGCTATTTATGACCCTGTCTTTAGTACATAAATATGAAAGTTCATTAATTGGATGGGTATACTAGTTAATATTAAAACTAGTATACCCATCCAATTAATGAAATACAGGTAATAGTAGGGATTGTGTTATTATTTTATTCTTCATTCGAACAAAGCACAAGCCATGCATCAGATCATTTTGTTGGAGACTGGATACCCTATTTATATAATCGGTTCTAGTAGTCTGTGAGGTGCTTGAAAATATTTGAACAAGTGCTTGAAAAGTCCTTGAAAAGTCCTTGAATTTGGTTTGAAATTCATAGTGGGAACCCTGTTATACATTAGAGACCTTAAAATGTGCATATAGTGTCCTAAAGCGAAGTCGGAATACAGCGGCCATTTGAGCTTCCATTTTTTTGGGGTCACTTGGGTGGCCGTGTGGTATTATGGTTGTGATTCAAAGTCGCAAGGCGAGCTCACTGTCATGGGTCAGGGTTCAAATCCCACCCAATCCCAAACAAAATTGCACCGTCTCAAAAATACACGCTTCTAAATATTGGCGCATTCAATGTGTGTTATATAGTCCAAGGCATGTTCAAAGAGCAATGCTTGCATCTCTCAGAGATGTATTCTACTGTGCCATATCTACTATATATATATATCTTTATAAAAGCCAAGTGTTTTGTAACTCTGTCACGATTTTGGCTCGTTTAAAAATATATCACCCTCATGTCAGACTGCGACCTAATTTTGACCATGTCCTGTGGCACATCTTAGAATATGACCTGCCAAATTTCAGGCCAATCTGTACAAGATGACCTCAGATATAGCATGCTTTCTAACTTACTAAGGGTCATAAAAGCGAAATGGGTTTCCTGTGATCGGGAATTGTAATAGCGCGGTATGATAAATTTAGTTTTAAGTCGTTTGAATCGATAGCGATGCATATGCGATCGTTAAAATCAGTAAATTTTTGGCGGACAATCTCTTATTGTGCAATAAATGCATAGGAAATTCAATAGCAACCAAAATATCGTCTTTCTTGTTGCACTTCTTGTTCCAAACATGTTATTTAATACACTGGAACCGAAATAAAAAGTAAAATAGGTTTTGTAAAAATTACCCTGGAACCCTTAATATATCTTAAAAATTATTCTTTTCCTGTTGTCTGTTTATAAGTTATAAACATCCCCACAAATGAAGAATAAACTATTCCAATGTATACTATTTATAACTGAATGGGAGAGTACATTGAGCAATCAAAGGCTAATGACCACATTTCCATCTGCAGATTTACTGATGACCCAGAAAAAGATCCTCAGATGAAAAGTATGGCAGATGACGATGATGATGAAGACATGGAGGAAGATGATTAGTTTATCAATCAGTGCTATATTTATTCTAATCATACACCATCAATACCCACATTCAGAAATCACATTGCCTCAAGTTGGAATAAAAATAGAAGATTTTGAAAAATTTACAGAAAAAGATCGCTGTTTTCTATTTTAAAGTCCATGGCTAAGTAATTTTATGGCGGAGAGCATATGTCTAATTATATACCGAACATTCTTACAAAAGTTTTGAATTGAAATTTTTTTTCATTGGAGAATTAATTCTTTGATTGGAAACTTAGGTAAGAATGTTCGAGAACTTTTTTGTCATGAATATGGTATGAATTCTTCGGAATATAATATTTAATTTAATATGCTTGTGGCCATAAAAATACTGTGCTTTAGACCTTTATATGAATTTACCTTGTTTTATTTTATGTATATCTTTTAAATCTGCAAATTTCATTTCACCTTGAGACCAATGTGATTCCTGACTGAATTACCACAATCAGTTGAGTTAGGTACAAAACTTAAGTCAGGCATGGCCTACTCTTGTCTGTCAAATCATATAACTATTCTTCGTGAAAATTGCCTTTTTGGGGTTTTACCCTACCAGACATAGTTGTCCAATAGTTCTTTCAGTATAGTCAAAAATAGTTTGTGTTGATCAGGAAATGTTTTCTCAGTTGGTGGTGAACCATCACTAATTGAAATGAAAAGAATAAAAAGCAATATTAAAAAGTTGTTATCGCCAGGACTTCCTCACAATGCCTCATATTATAATCAAAACAAGCATGATTTTTATCTTCTGATACTTGTTATTGGGGATATACAGTGTCACTTTATGGCACTAATATTTTCTTATACTTATCTTTGATTAATTTAGTCATAATAAAGTATAAAATTTACATTCCTGCATATTTCAGATATCCATTTTCTGAAATATTATAGTTGGCATGGTTGGAGGGTATTCGTAGCTTTGTCATTATCCTTACAGGTACAGTAATGCCCTAAATAATCGACTCCTTAACCACAGCATAATTATGGGTAACTTTTCAGGATTTAGACAGAAATATGGCTTGTTGCCATTCATCGGAAAGCTCTCATTGAGTGGCAACAAGCCATATTTCCGACTAAATCCTGAAAAGTTACCCATAATTATGCTGTGGTTAAGGAGTCGATTATTTAGGGCATTACTGTATACACATTTCCACCTTTTTCACCATAACAGTTGTTGAGCCTTACCCATACACAGCAACCTGTGCAAAATTGGTTACATTCATTCCTTACACTTTGGTTGGTGGTAATTGATTTCAATTGAGCTTGTATGTGATAATGTCATAATGGTATTTATGACAACATTGATGTAAATTTCATTTGTTGATAACTGCTCAAGTTCTTCCCACAATTTCCCATATTGTCTTGGTTGGTGTGGTCCCTGTTGTTTCTTCTTATAAGGTCAGTTGTCTTAACTAATCAGGGTATTTACCACAGATGTTTGAAAATTACATAACTGTTTTTTTGTTTTTTGTTTTTTGAGTAGCTTGTAAAGATTATCATATCATGGAAGAATCTCTTGTCCGAGATTCCTCGTTTTTTATCTGGTGAGCTAAATGACCATTTAAGTTATTCAGTATAAATGGTCTGACATATTTGATTGACAATTCACATCTTTGTATAAGATTACTTTTTATTGCGGAGTCAGATTTTTTTTGGGCAGTGTAATATTCAGGAAATGAAATTGCCCTCAAAGATATCTTCTGCTAAATTTGTACTGCATGATTTACAAATATAGCACAATTGCCACAATATAACTGATATTACATCGCCCAATAAAATTTCAAAGTACAGGCACTTTAGAATCAAGCTTCCTCAAAGATAGAAGTTCATTCTTTTGCACAGCTATCACTAAAACCAATTTTCTTTCTACAAATAACCTGTCAAGAATGGTTGGTATATCAAGTTGTGCAGTGGTTAAAACAAATTTATTAAGCATGTATCCTAATTCTATTTTGTTTACAGAAGATTTAATCACATTAAATAAACTAAGATAAGGCATCATCAAGTGATCAGGTTGTGATATCAGAATTATATTAAAAACGTTTTAGAAATACTTGCAGTCTTGTCAACATCAGGGGTAGATCAGGGGCAATTTGGATCTGCATACCAGGTTTTAAGACATTGTATTTGGGCTCCCAGAGTACACCAAAGCCATTTGTTTGATGTGCATAATTATGATACATTTAATAGTGTATTCATGTTTTGTTCCAGTTCCAAATAGATTAATTTGTAGAACAAATTTTTTGTCTGTATTACTGATTTGATTTTGTGGATCATTGATGTTATGTTGATAGGACACTGGTATGTATAACAATCAATGGAATCCAACCAGACGTCAAATATGGTACTGGACATTTACAGAATGAGGTCTCCAGAGGGCAAATTTAGTGATGCTACCCGGCTCAGCAGGCTAGCATCACCAAATTCATCCTCTGGGGGACTTCATTCGGCTATGGGGTACCTAGACACAGGATTTAAGTTCCCAGATAGTGATGTGCACCCATTGGGCACCTCGATTGCATTGTATCGTCAGCTAATTAGAGAAACTAAAAAAAAAAAAACAATTCTAAGGAAGTTTCTAAAGAAAATAAAAACACTTGTTAATTTGAAAATAGAAGATACTCTCCAGAGGGGATGAGATTATACAGAAAGAGGTCCCCAGAGGGTGAATTTAGTGATGCTAGCCCACTGTGCAGGATAACGTCACTAAATTCACGCTATGGGGACCTCATTCCTCAAACGTCCAGCACCATATCTTGAGGCCTGAATCCAACGGGGCTTCAATTGTATCTTGCACCTCAGCTGAGAATTCTTGGGCAAATCCATGATTTTATTATAACCTTGCAAAGTATTATTTGAAACCTTTTGTGAACTGATCAAATTTTAAATTAAATATTAAGTGCCCAAATTGAAACCCTGGATCAATCCCTAAACATGTACATCACATCAGCCTTGAAATGTATATATATTACTAATTAGATAATTAAGTAGCATCACTTCAATGTTATATGTAACCCGCCATATCAAATCCAGTCGGAAGTCGGGATTTTTTTTACCCTGTGCCAATGCATTCTGTTATATATGCGAGTCGACCATAGGTCGCCTTGCATATATAAGAGAATGCATTGGCCTAACAATTTTTTATCATGTTTTTTAAATAAATGTTTCTTACAATTTTTAGGACATAAAATAAAAAACATCCATTACCCTGCAGGGAGCCCCACACATATATAGAAGAGTGTCGTATGCTCATGTTTGTCTGGGGCTCTGTATGGGTGAAATTATAAAATTGTTAAAGAATACAAGAAACAATTATTAAAATTGTAAAAAATTGTTAGGCCAATGCATTCTCTTATATATGCGAGGCGACCTATGGTCGACTCGCGTATATAAGAGAATGCATTGGCACAGGGTAAAAAAATCCCGACTTCCGACTGGATTTGATATGGCGGGTCACATATGCACATTTGCCTTGAGTTTGCATTGGATACTGTCACCCCTGTTTCTAGACTGTAGTTAGTGTCAAAGGTTATAAGATATTCTACATCACTGACATAATTTAGTTTCAAATTAATAATTCAAATTTAGTGACCTGAGCTGCTGTAAAAAAATATAACAACTTGTAATTTGATCATAATATATCGCCTGTATCATCAGTTAACCCTTCCATGACTGGAACTTCCTGAATTTTTGTGAAAACCCTGTGCCAATGCATTCTCTTATATTTATATATGCGAGTCTCCCATATGGAGCCTTGCTTATATAAGAGAATACATTGGCCTAACAATATTTACCTTGACCTTTGCAAGCCAGTGCATTCTCTTGTATATGCAAGGCTCCCTTTGGGAGACTCGCATATATAATAGAATGCACTGGCACAGGATCTTTAATGCTGCACCAGCGAAGCTCCCACCATGAAAGGGTTAAAGCGTTATGCAATCATTGTTTTCTAAATACCAGTATCGAATCAGTTGCTGCTTCGCTTGTGATCTTTATAGTGTATAAATTTAAGGCCGGCCCAGTTGGAAAGTTTATAATGGGTCAAATTTACAGTCAAAATTAGTATTGCACTCCATTGGAAAGCTTATGTTCACTACATTCCATATTATCAAGTCTCTGGGTTGGTAGGAAATAACCAGTGTATCATTTTGTTTGTTATAGGAAGAGTGTCTGAATACACATAATTATACTGTTCTCATGGGACATGGTGTGACTGACAATGTACATATCACAAATACATGTGAAGCCTATATCAATAAACTGGGACCTTGTTAGTAAAAATATGCCTTAACCCTTTCGTGACTGGAGCTTCCTGAAATTTTTGCGAAAATCTTGTGCCAGTGTATTCTCTTATATATGCGAGACTCGCATACAAGACAATGCACTGGCACATGATCTTTAATGCTGCAGCAGCGCGGCTCCCATCATGAATGGTTTAATATTATTAAACTATTTTATTTTCTGCAGAAGATTCTTCGGCAACATTGGTAACTGGCTATAAGGCCCAAAAAAGGCCCAAAAACGGATCACGACTCACCAAGTTTTATTGCCCTTCCATAAAAAAAAAAATTTGCTATCAGTCAATATCGTCTGTGCATTCCCCTATGTTGTGTGCTTTTTGCAAAGACCAACAGTGATTGGAAACCAGGTTATATCAACTTCCCCTTTCATTTTCATTTAAAATATGGCCACACCTGTCACAACGGCAGCCATTCTAGTTTTATCCAATTGTCTCATGGAAATGACTTGAAAATGTAGGAAAATATTTGAAATAAACGATTGGATATGTTTACTCTTTCAATATCACAACAGTGGGGTTAATTAAACCAGCTGGTGAAAAAAATAATCTACTGACCGACCCTAATTCTTTTTGGGGCTCCATTAGGTGTTCCAATGGTGTTTGATACTGATTTTGACTCAAAACCAGGTCTACCACTTTAAAGCAACATGGCGGTATGATCTCAATAATACACCTAATAATAGTCGCTTTTGAATATTTCCCATTATCGAAATAGGTTGATTTTATAACTACCTTTCTATGAGCATTGGAAGTCATAAAATATACAACTTCCAAACAATGTTTGGGCCCTGACCAAAAACTGCCATTTGTATTTTTGTAATCATTGAAATTCTGGAATTGGAAACAGAATGTCCGGAAAAGGTATATTGTGTTATTTTAATATGAAACTATTTAAACACTTCATGCACTGCATTCTCTTCATTTTAATCATCAAAGTTACAGTAATGCTCCAAGTAATCGACTCCTTAACCACAGCAGAATTATGGGTAACTTTTCAGGATTTAGTCGGAAATATGGCTTGTTGCCATTCATCGGAAAACTCTCCCCGAGAGCTTTCCGATGAATGGTAACAAGCCATTTTTCCGACTAAATCCTGAAAAGTTACCCATAATTCTGCTGTGGTTAAGGAGTCGATTACTTGGAGCATTACTGTATATAGTACCATAAACATTTTAGAGCGACGACAGCTCTTGGTCTCCTTAAAATGGTCTACAGTTGCAACCTCTGACTAAAAAATTGATTCGACAAACAAAATGATCTCAAATTTATCGAAAAACATAAAAAATAAAGCACGTATTTTCAGTGCTATATCGACAAATTTGTTCGGAAATCTTCCATGTAGGTCTATCTTGAGATAACACTCAACAAATTATGTATACATAACCTCATTAACATTATGTATACATAATTTTGGGACTCGAACAAACAATGCCTGCTTAAGTTTGTCACCATGATACAATCCATATATAAGCTGATGTTATCCCATTTCATTCAAATGTAATCGAGTGAGCTTTTATTCTCATAAAAGGCCAGCTTGAAACTCTCATTCTGGGTGAATGTGTCCTATGTTACCTGTTATTGTGTATGAAAGTTGTACATGATCATGAATCAGTGTTGTCCAATCAAATGAATTTTATCATTGTTACTCCAGTATTTTCTGTTGGAATGTTTTTAATTGCCAATGAAATTATTTTATGTCCTATTCTTCCTTATGTTGGATTTCTTAGATAAGAAGTAGATGGTAGCCATTTGAACTACTGGCCAGCAGTGTTCGCGCTGGACCGAAAAAAAGTTTAGCCAAAAGTTTAGCCAAATGAAAATTTTATTAGCCAAATGAAAAAAACTTTCGCCAAATGTTTTTTGGCCAAATTAAAAAACACTTTGGCCAAATTAAATCATCGTTTTCTGGTCGGTTCACAATTAATGACTAAAACGTAAAATCTAACAGACACAGGTAAAATACACAATAATTTAAATAATTTTGATGAACTAGAAGTATTTTTATATATATCATTTATTAAAAATTTATTAATCTTTATGTGAAAGAGTGAATTGGGGGGGGGGGGGTAACCCGGGATTGTCCTTCTTAATGTCATTATTTTTTTTTTTTAATATCAATATCTTTTTTAAATCATTAAATATTTATCCTTGCGAAAATATCTAAGTGACATCTGGAAACTAATAACTTAATATTGTTACGCGATTATCAAATTACAATCTGTCATAAAAGCATGCATATTATTTTGACTGTATCGGTATTGACGACAAATAGCCACAAAATATCTGTCGTTATTCACATTTGGCTGATTAAGCTATTGTCTTACACTTGGTGCTCGTAAACCTCGACCGTCATAAATACAATGTCATCATAAACATGCATTGTGCAGGCGCGCCGTGAGTGACCAGACAGACAATGGGCTGAATGGGGGATTAGGGGATTAAATGTAAAAATTAATAATGACCTTTTGCTGCTTCGTGCAGAGTGACGTAATATTTCTCCAGATTAAAACAGGCTGTTACGAACAAATTGCCTATATACCGGCGTCAATGCACTTTACAAACATTGCTTTCTTCACATTGTTATAATTCAACCACGGTCGGTTTAATGTACATGCGTCTTTGAATGTCCGTCTTGTGAAAACTAAAGATGATTGCATATCACTGTGTGATCGCTAGGTTGATAGAGTTGTCGATCGGGTTTCCCTTTGTACGATATTTCATAAGTACGAAAATAATGAAATACTTTCGTCACCTAACTTCGTCTTGAATGTCGATCTATTGAGCGCTTTTATTAATTAGCTTTCTGGCTCCATGCTTTCAGTCTCCATTTGGGTTAAAAAAAAGTTTAGCCAAAAGTTTAGCCAAATGAAATTTTTATTAGCCAAATTCGAAAAAGATTAGCCATTGGCTAATTTGGCTACCGACAGCGCGAACACTGCTGGCCAGTCAGCCATTGATAAATATATTTGCCTCGCATCCATTCCCTTAATGTATCTTGGAGACCCCACTTACTGAAATGAGAAGTAGACTAATTACTCATTGATGATCCATGTTTAACCATGTCTGTACTAAAGCATCATTGACAAGTAGTTTAATATTCCATAGGAAATATTCAGAGGTCATTTGTTGAACGTATTATCTTAACATTTTCCTCAATAAATAGGACTTGTTCTGTACTTTTATTTATCTGTTGTCGGTTTATATTACCTGTACAATATTATTAGCAGAGTTCACGCTGGGCAAAAAAAACTGTTGGCCAATTTTTTGGAAATTCCAATTTTGTTTAGCCAAATTAAATCCTCATTTTCTGATCTCACAATTAATGAATATTTTTGTTAATAATTAACATCTAACATTCTATATAGTATTGTCCATACCTTCAAATACTGTGTCTAGACCATTGTTACTTGACAATATACCACTACCCACCATCTACCATTCAACCTTATGACAAAGGATTCATAAAATTTCTGATTTTGGGGTAAACAAAAATTTGACCAACTGAAATTTTTGTGGTTATTTTAGAAAAAATATATATAAAGGGTTAAAGTTATCTGCTTTTCGATTTTTTTTTTATTATAATTTATTTAAACACCTACGGCCATGCAGAGTCAATTTCCCATAATCAGAAACCCCGCGTGTGCAACCTTTTTTTCGCGTTCAATTTGTTGGGGAAAGTTTTAAGCTGTACAAGATCATTGCTGTATATTTTCACAGAAACATGCATAATTGAAACTGAACTGACCAATTTCCCAGCTTAAGATTTCTGTTCCATTCATTACTGTAATTGTTAACTCTGTTCGGGAAATAATGGCTGCAGGCAACTGAAATTAAACACAGAGTTAGCCAATGCAGAGTTGGAATCACGAATGTGCCTCAGAAATAAATGATAAAATGTACTGTTAGACATATTTTCATTGTGTTGATTTTACATGCTTTTGTTTATAATGAATAATTGGCTAATTTGGTGTGAAATCAGATGGGGAATCTATTGAGTTTAACCCTTTCAATACTAAATGCTCATTGACAAGTAGTTCCCTTAGGTGTTTGTTGAACTTATTATTTGAGCAAAGAATATGAATCCTTCAGCACTTATATTGTCTTTTCCTCACACTGTTGTCTGCTCAGCTCATTTGTACTGAACACCTCTCCAGATGAATGATAGACCATTCCAATGTATATTTTTATAACTGAGTAGGAGGATCCATCTAGTATAGAAGTTAAATGATTTTACTAATTTTACTCTGTTATAGAAACTACCTATAGAATTATCTCAACCTGTCTCAACTAATAACAATGTTACAGTAATGCCCTAAATAATCGACTCCTTAACCACAGCATAATTATGGGTAATTTTTCAGGATTTAGTCGGAAATATGGCTTGTTGCCATTCATCGGAAAGCTTTCCGATGAATGGCAACACGCCATATTTCTGACTAAAACCTGAAAAGTTACCCATAATTCTGCTGTGGTTAAGGAGTCGATTATTTAGGGCATTAGTGTATGTAAGTGGGGTGTCTTGTTCTGTGCATGGTATTATGTTTTTTGCAGAAATTTGAGGTTTTCAGAAGTCAACTACAAAAAAATTACACGGTAACATGATGGACCAATTTTATATTGATCCCATCATCACTCTGTTGCAATATCGCATGTAACTTCTATTTTTATTTTCTCCATTATTTTTTTATGGTATTAGGCTTATTTTCATTACAAAATCTCAATTTATAGTTATTTATTTTATAAATATTGTATTTAATAATTTATAAGAGCAATTTCTAAATTTCCAGCTAAATTCGATCATGTTAGCAAAAAAAAACAAGATAAATTGTGTTTTGCTTAGATTTCAGTGTTCTGACAGTATTGTGAAATGTTTTTAATGTCCTGCCAGCTTCAGATTATAAGACATGTAACAACAAAAATGTCAGACTAAAGATAGGATAATTTACTCGATAAGTCAACATAAACATTTCAAATTGAGTCGTCATTGACTATTATTTTTATTTATCACATAATTTGGCCATAAAAACAGTTTCATAATTATCGGTAATAGACACGTTTAATATCAGCGCGTGCGATGACGTCACGGCGTTCTTCAAATAACTTGCGATCGCTGTAGTTTATGATTGTTGTTTTCGATGAATATTTCGCGTTGCTTCGGGTTTATTTGATCATGTGATAAAAGGTATCTCACACTCGTCCTATTTTATACGTAATTTATCAACCTCGTCCTCTAAATTCTTTTTGAGTCTCGGTAAACCTCGGCTCAAATCGAATTTAGTGAACTCGGTTGATAAATTCCGTATAAAATAGAAACTCATGTGAGATCCTCTATTTCAACAGCCCGGCTCATAACCTCATCCTCAGATATCATTGATATTGCCACTTATGATTATGATTTTGAATGTTGGCTTCCTTCCATTATTCCAGTCTATTGGTGTTAGTTCACTTCTTGATTATTGAATCTGTCGATCTGATTCAATGGAAGTGGCATGTTATTTCAATATTTACTATACAGTAATGCCCTAAATAATCGACTCCTTAACCACATACTAATTATGGGTAATTTTTCAGGATTTAGTCGGAAATATGGCTTGTTGCAACAGGACATATTTCCAACTAAATTCTGAAAAATTACCCATAATTCTTCTGTGGTTAAGGAGTCGATTATTTAGCGCATTACTGTAGTTGGACCAAATGTATGCCTGGTGCAATCTCACCATCTTGTGTTCCTACAAAAAGATGCTTGTGTTTTCTTGAAACATTAACATGACCTCAAAGTGATAATTGGGACTGTCATTGTGTCACAAGGTAATGAATTATTTCATCTGTCCATTTTAATGGACTAGAGGAAATCCACAATGAAACATAAAAATGACTTGTTTTTCAATAAGGAGATTGTGTCACTAATAGGTAAAGGGGATTTGGTGGTCTTCAACATTGTGTTCAAAATTTAATCAAAATTTGATGCATGAATCTGAATTTATTAGCTATATAAATTGACAATAATCCTTATTTATTGTTCCAGATTTATAATATTACTTTGTTAAACAAAGAATAATTTTAAAACCTTAAAATTCATTAGACACAGGTCTGCACATCAAATCTCAAAATGTGCAGGCTCATATATTCACGGTGGGGAATCACGTGGTTTCGAGGTTGGTGAGTACCACACATACAAAATGGCCGAGGCTAGTGCAAACGCACAAAAAACATAATATATGAGGAACAGACACAAAACATGGCATTTTGACTGTTACGAACATATGCTAGTTTATTTTTGAAACAAGTTGATAATTATTTGTTTGGAAATACTTGGTGGTTTTCTATAACATTCTGACTAAAGTTGCCAGTAGGAGGTTTGTGGAACACACCAGTCCATACCTCTAGAAAAATCCTTTGACTGACAACTTTGGTCAGAATGTTGGAGTAACCAAATGTGAATTTGGACACAAATGGGGTATCTACCTACTTGTTTGAAAAATAGTATAGCATCTGCTCTCAGCTGATAAAATACTATGTAATATGTCATATCTTAGTTTATATTCCTTTTTCCTTGTTTCTGGCCTGTGTTTTCGATTGCCTTGGCCATTTTGAATGCGTGCTACTCAACAACTTGAAACCATGTGATTCCCCACAGAGATATTGCCTACATTGACTACCACCTACTTAATAAGTTGTGCTTCACATGTGCTGGGAACTATTTTATGTAATTTTTATCATTTGTATATTGTTTTATTGTGAATACCATTGGAACCAGTCCATATCATATTTTGTTCCATCATAGTACAATATTTTCAACAGTGTTGTGAGAACACGAAATGATGATGAATAAAATGTCTCATATTATTTTTAGTCGACCACATTGATTGCTCCAGTGAATCATACTTTGCAATGTATGACCAAATATATATTTAAGTGCTTTAATCCATTTATTATACCCCCGCAACGAGTTGTTGGGGGGGGGGGGGGGGGGGGGGGGGGGTGGTATACTGGAATCAGCTTGTCCGTCCGTCTGTCGTACCGTGGACACAAATTTGTCCGGAGTATTTCTCAGTTGTTTTATGATCATTTTCCGTGAAACTTGGCACAGACATCAACCACCATGGGAACCTGTGCACCTGCAATTATGACGTCTGTCGGACATTTTTTGGTGGAGTTATCCCCCCTTTTTCGACTTAAATTTTTTTCGCAACATGTATAATTTTGTCCGCGGTTTTATTCCTATATTTTTAGGTCAATTTGTTTTAAACTTGGCACAGATATTTAGTACCATGGGAGCCTGTGCACCTGCGATTATGACGTCGGTCCGACATTATTTGGTGGATTTATCCCCCTTTTTCGACTTACAAAATCTTCTCAAAATGCATCATTTTGTCCGAGCTTTTATTCTTACATTTTCTGGTCAATTGTTTTGAAACTTGGCACAGATAATTAGTACCATGGGAACCTGTGCACCTGTGATTATGAGGTCTGTCCGAATGTTTTTTGTGGAGTTAGCCCCATTTTCAACTTAGAAAATCTTCTCAAAATGCATAATTTTGTCCGAGCTTTTATTCCTACATTTTTCAGTCAATAGGTTATAGGATTAGGATTAAGGGTTAACAGGTTCAAGATTAGTGTTAGGGCTTAGGGGATTTAGGGTTACCTGTTCACATAATTTCAGTGCCCAATATACAGTAATGGCTACTACATTCAAATAACATGTTGAATACGGGGGGTATATCTCAGTCCCAACTGGGACAGGCCCATCTCTAGTTATGAACTTGGATTGTTCACTCTTGGTTATGAAAAAACTTTTGCTACAAAAAAATCAGATGTATGGAAACTTGCATTCATCAGTGGGTCGAAAGCACAGACAAGTTATAAAGGTAACGACATTGCCAACTGGACTTGGATGTGGTAAAGCCTCCTTTTTCAGAGATTTCTTCATTTACAATGTCTTGAAGAACTATTTCACTTTGGAGCAATGACAAGTTGAGAACTTTTATTATTAAAAAATCGGATGAATGCACGTTTCCATGCAGGACAAAACCATGAACTGCAAAAAAAAAGAAAAAATCACGGGAATTCCCCTTCCATACAGACGAGTCCTTGTGAGTCTTGGAAATGTTTTATATCAAATTTGTTGAGAATTGTTTTAAAGAAAAAAATTATTGCATTTATATACATCTGGTTCCAGAAGTCTCAATACTAAATCGACAGTCATTTCCAACTTCGAGCGCCTTTGGCAGCAGTGTTTCTCTGGGAGTTTGATTCTTCACAATTTTCTGGATATATGAGTTGCTGAATGGCATTCTTCCAAACACCAATGAGTACATAATTATGCCCAAGCTCCATATATCTGCCATAAATGGATCATAGTTTTCGCCCCGTATTATTTCAGGGGAAATATATGAAGAGCTCCCACAGAAAGTATTGCTCAATTCCTTCATGTTGGACATGCGCCTCGCAAAGCCAAAGTCGGTTATCTTTGCTTTGCCATTTAAGTCGAGCAGGATATTTTCCAATTTGAGATCTCGGTGCGCTATCTTCTGCTCATGCAGATTGACAACACAGTGAATAATTTGTTTGAATAATTGCTTTGCTTCGCCTTCGTTCATGGGGCCATTTTCAGTAATATTGTCCAAGAGGTCACCTCCCCGAACCAGTTCCATGAAGATGTAAATATTTTCCTTCAGTTCGATAACATTATGCAGCTTGACAACGCTATCTGAACTAATGCTCGAGAGAACGTTTATTTCTCTCAGTAAGAACTTTTCTAGGAACTCGGGTGAAGCATTCGTCTTATTGATTATTTTCACCGCCATTTCGACGGCTTTCTTTCAATTATTGTATACGCATTCTCTGATCTTGCCGAACGACCCTTCGCCCAGCTTTCGACCCAGAATGTATCCTTTTTTCGCAAGAAATGAATTTTCCATATTTATTATAGAAATTTTGAACTTTGTCCATTTCCTCTATTTATAGATTTTTTTCCAAACGACCCGAGCATCGGAGCGTGACCCTTGTCATAAAGGTCACGACATTGTCAACCGGACTTGGATGTATAAAAGCCTCCTTTATCAGAGATTTCTTCATTTACAATGTCCTGAAAAACTATTTCACTTTGGAGCAATGACAAGTTGAAAACTTGGATTGTTCACTTTTGATTACGAAACAACTTTTACTATAAAAAAAATCTGATGAATAAATGTTTCCGTGCATTTCACGGAAACTTGGAATTTCCCCACCCCCCCGCAATCGGTGAACGTCACAGACAAGTTATAAAGGTCACGACATTGCCAACCGGACTTGGATGTATAAAAGCCTCCTTTATCAAAGATTTCTTCATTTACAATGTCCTGAAAAACTATTCCACTTTGGAGCAATGACAAGTTGAGAAACTTGGATTGTTCACTTTTGATTACGAAACAACTTTTACTATAAAAACAATCTGATGAAAGCTAGTTTCCGTGCATTTCACGGAAACTTGTAATTTCCCCACCCCCGCAATCGGCGAACGTCACAGACAAGTTATAAAGGTTACGACATTGCCAACCCGACTTGGATGTATAAAAGCCTCCTTTATCAAAGATTTCTTCATTTACAATGTCCTGAAAAACTATTCCACTTTGGAGCAATGACAAGTTGAGAAACTTGGATTGTTCACTTTTGATTACGAAACAACTTTTACTATAAAAACAATCTGATGAAAGCAAGTTTCCGTGCATTTCACGGAAACTTGGAATTTCCCCACCCCCGCAATCGGTGAACGTCACAGACAAGTTATAAAGGTCACGACATTGCCAACCGGACTTGGATGTATAAAAGCCTCCTTTATCAAAGATTTCTTCATTTACAATGTCCTGAAAAACTATTCCACTTTGGAGCAATGACAAGTTGACTGTTACATGTATTTTTGAAAATTTTGATGTGATCAGGTCATTCTTGTTAGTGATCAAAGTTTAACACTGAGTCCTATGGAGATTATAGTACTTTGGATAAATGGCGCCATTTTGCGTATTATGATATGCGCGTACTGATATTTCTAAAAAAATACTGAGTATGAAATACAGACGTAGTTTTTAAAAGAATGGATGTGATCAGATGATTCTTGCTGGGTACAGTTGCGATCAAAATTTAACACTTAACCCTATGGAGAATTTCGTGTTATGCTCAAATGTTGATTGTAATATCACTTATTGGCAATCGTGCACAAATATATATATGTAGACTAACACTCGTGTTTGACCCACTGTAACTATCCGTGATTTAATAGATGCAATTAATACATGATATAGTTATGCCTCAAGATACAGTTATTGGCAAAAGTAAGTGTCGAATGGTTTTGTAATTTCGATAATATGCAGTCTGTTGAATCAAACGAAAATATTCACAACAAGACTGTTCACGATGTGATTACATATTATATTATTGTTTTATTTGATATTTTTATGTCTTGTTGTCCACTGACTAGTTTTTAAAACCACTTCGTTGATCATAACGGGGTGTAGTGTCACAAATACACAGGTATATAGATTGTAGTTGTCATTAACTCAATCGTTGTCATCGGAGTCTATCCCACATGCACTGAGAAAATCTGTGATTTCGCAGGATTTGTGCTACTGATAAATGGACATTTCGGTGCAGCTGAGATCTTTGCTATAGCGGTATAGGCTTTACTTTCATACTTCCCACGTCAGTTACATTTGGGCCAACTTCAGTACAGCGACTGAAACCCAACATTCACCATCAATATTCTGACCACAGTCAATTTCCAACCTTCGTGTATAGCTGTGAAAATCAAGTAAATTCGAATTTCCACTATTTCATAATTTAGTCAGTGTCTAATCACAATGAATGATTAGCAACCGTTGCTAACCTTAAAGGCACGTGCGGCCTTAATTGTCGAAAATATTCATATTTGTTCCAAACATCGTAAACAGAAAAACATTAAAACGCATACAGTTCCGTTCATATATACCATGACCATCGCGTAGACAGCATGTTATCATAACGAGCTAATATATTTTACCTAAGCAAGAGCCTGATTGTGTTACAGAAGACAGCACAATGCTACTGGCTAATCACACACAAATGGCATAACCGCTCTTTATTAGTTCCATATCAGGTATTCACCAACAAAGAACGCTCTTTATGTTTACCATCATAATATAAACAAACACCAGAAAAGTTACTTTTTATGCTTTTGTTTACATAACAATGGTCAAACATATGACCATAACATACTGTTTATGCGATTTTACTTATTTGTATACGGACAAAGTCTATCTACATTTTGATGTTCTTTCTGTTTGTGGCGGTTTTTGACGGGTGGAGATATTTTCACAGGATACCCACCGCCAAGGCCAACCGTGTCTTTAAATAAGACATATGGTTCACTTTGACGGTCAGGTATATCTAAAATTTCACATTTGGGTATTAACTGCATCGGAAACGCAAACGTTGAATTACGACCCTATCTGTTACAATTGCAATTTCTAGTGAATTCCCGGTAATTTCCTAGACTAAGTTTCTCGATCTTATAATGATCAATGGCCCATGGGGCACTAACATGTACAGTTTAATATCTGTGTCACCATTTCAACATAACCAATACCATCCGACTATAGACACTATCTAATTTACGGGAAAATGCCACGGCCCAGAATGTTGATCTGTTCAAAGCCAAGTATATTATTGGGGGAGAACGGTACATTAAGCCTAAGTCGACGGTTTGTTCACAACGGATGGAGTCATGATACATTATGAAGGATGATGGAAGGGTCCCCTCAAATATGTTCTTCGACACAGTATTGTCCCGCACTGTGTCACTTGCATCTTACTGTGTTGTACTATATATAAGACCAAGCACATATTGCACACATATATCTTCTTATAAATAAATTATCTCTTAGAAAGTGTCCAGAGATGTCTTGCCTATTTATACTGACAATTTATTTTTATTCTTGTGGCAAAGGACTTGAGGGAGTGATTTGTTATGTTGACTAAGGTGTTAAATTAGTTTGTGAAACATGTATGCCGGGGGATGTATCGAGTGGACGGAGAAAGTATTTTCTTTATCATCAGATGAACATAATTTAAACTCGCAATTTTGATCAACCCGACCAGGAATTATAGAACAACCATCTATATATGCCCAGCAATATTTAGCAATACATAAGGACATGATAACATTGTTTAACATTTTTAAACAATACTGTGCACCCTATCCACATGTATGGCTAAACACATCGTTGGCATAGATGATTTGTTGTAGTTGTTACATTGATGCTGGTCGGGTTTCTCCAAATTTAATACCAAACAGAATGGTGCATAAGCTACGGTGGCCGGTTTAGGACATGGGGAAATTGTTCTTTTTATTTCGTGGCCACGAAATACTAATTCGTGGCTACTAAATTACTAATTCGTGGCAACGAAATACTAATTCGTGGCGAATTATAACTGATTGACCTTTGCATATATCCAGATACCTTTACGGTGGGATAGGATAGGATGGGATATTTTATTTCAATATACACATATTAATACATAATACATTTGACAAATATTGTATTATATATTCAAAGGGGTGGCATAGTCAGGCTAGACTGTCTTACTGCCACCCTGCTACGGTATCGTTACACTTGATGATGTTTTAGAAACAATTTGTACGATCGCAGAGAAGCTACTATAAACCCCTTATGGCGTGGGACCCGGGCTCTATTATGGGGATATGAACGTCCGATATAAACTAGCCCAGAGAGAACGGGGAAACACGGGTCAGGTGGCTCCAAGAAAAACTGAATATTCATTAGTTTTTACCACAAGGGATCGAATGGGAATGACATTTCACTCGGCATATATATTGGCCGAATTAAGTCAAATAAGGGGTTTTGTAGGATGGGCCCAAAACAAACTTATAAATATTCACCCCTTTCAACCATACCCGATCCAAAATGGTCGCCGCTCAGAAGGGGTCAAATAGGGTACACATTATTTCTTGGTCACTTGACCGATATAGATCAAATAAAGGGTGTTGTACGGTGGCTAGCAAAGCAAGCTAAATTTTCACACCTTCAGCCCCATTCGAGCGAAAATGATAAATGATTATTGGGGTCCATATAATTATGGTACAATGCAATAGCCCCCCCCCCCCCAATATTATGTTGAATACAGTGTGTTGTAAGGTGACCCTGATGAGACAAACTAAATATTCACCGGCTTATCCATCTCCGATCCAAAATGGCCGCCCAGATGGGTTCAAATATGGCACCTATACAATTTCTCGGCCCCTTAACCATTTGATGTGTTAGAATTGGTGCTGTAGTGTGGCCCCAAGATATACTGAATGTCGTGGGTGCCCTATGTGACCCACCCCCAGGACGGCGGCAACTTTGGATCGGGTTGGTGAAAGGGCGCGTGATTACTTAATTTGTTTCACGGGCCACCCTACAACACCCTTTATCTCAAATCGCCGTGGCTGATGCCATGATGGTGGACTTGACATACTTGACATATGTGCATAATATCAACTCGCACAATTCATGAAAAGGCTAATCGTGTAAGTTAATATCTGTATAATCAGTAAACGCTCTTTAAATTTTTTAAACCGTCCAAACAATTTATTTCCACTAAAATGTCAGACTGGAAACAAGTAGACTCTGAAAGTAGACCGCCATATTTGATACTTTTGTTAATTTCAACTCTCACATCCACCAGGAGTTTAGTTATGAGGATTAATATTTGTATAATAAGCAAACGCGCTTTAAATTCTTAAAACAGTCCAAAAACACTTTTTTTTCAATAAAATTTCAACTGGACACATGTCAACTCTGAAAGTAGAACGCTATTGATAAATAAACCGTTCGCATGTCATTTTAGACAATCCGAAATTGCGCGACCGTTGTTTTTGACCAAAGGAATCTGACTTGTGAAATCAGTGAGGGTGGGGGTAGGGTTAGCTTTTCTGCGATATCTTTACAAAAATTCGATGTATCGAAGTTTTGTTTGTGGCATATGATCAAGATATCCTTGTAGATTGTTCATGTTCGTCTATATGTGATCTAGCTGATTTTAAGAATATACAATACCTTAATATTTGGGAAAGAAAATTGAAAATGCAGTCATAAATACAATTCATCTGATGATTTTATGATAAAATTCCACATTAAGATATGTAATTAAGTAATTATGGCAAGATCTCTCCATGTTTTACGATTTATAAGAACAAAGAAAGCCACTTACCGAACTGGCTATGCGTAATAGCACAAACAAAAGCCTCACAAAAACCTGTTTCCACTAAAATATCAAGCAGGAAACAGGTAGATTCTGAAAACAGACACACTGGTGGTATATAAACTGTTCTCATATCGCTTTTAGCATTCCGAAAACGCGCGACCATTTTTTTCGACATAAGGAATCCGACTAAACCGGACCGCCCCTCGCGGTCCGAGCGAGATGGGGTTTGCACTATCGTGTAGAATGGACCCGAATGTACCAAAGTTCCAATCCCCCAAGTCGATAGCTCGAGCGGACACGGCACTGTTAACCCCTGACTTGCGGCCGTTTCCGCCAGGTACGGGAAATCCAAAAAGGCGCCGACCGCACCTCCACTGGCTGCCTAGGGGCGGTCCGGTCGGCGGGTTTTAATTTCGGCGTTTTTGCGTACATTTATGGCGAATTCGACAGCAGCCTATGGGTTAATTTGTTCACTTCCGCTGCAGCTAGCGACTTGTCCGATCGCCCATGGATGCATATGGGTATTCACTTCCGTGTTCAGGCAGTCAATGGAGGTGCGGTCGGCGCCTTTTTGGATTTCCCGTACCTGGCGGAAACGGCCGCAAGTCAGGGGTTAACAGTGCCGTATCCACTCGAGCTATTGACTTGGGGATTGGAACTTTGGTACATTCGGGTTCATTCTACACGATAGTGCAAACCCCATCTCGCTCGGACCCCTGGGGGCGGTCCGGTCGGCGGGTGTTAATTTCGGCGTTTTTGCGTACATTTATAGCGAATTCGGCAGCAGCGTATGGGTTAATTTATTCACTTCCGCTGCAGCTAGCGACTTGTCCGATCGCGCATGGATGAATATCCGTATTTCCTTCATGATATAATGTCCATTTCCATGGTCAGGCAGTCAGGGGAGGTGCGATCGGTGCCTTTTTTGGATTTCCCGTACCTGGCGGAAACGGCCGCAAGTCATGGGTTAACAGTGCCGTATATCCGCTGGAGCTATCGACTTTGGGATTGGAACTTTGGTACATTCGGGTCCATTCTACACGATAGTGCAGACAGCATCTCGCACGGACCCCTAGGGGCGGTCCGGTCGGCGGGTGTTAATTTCGGCGTTTTTCCGTACATTTATAGCGAATTCGGCAGCAGCGTATGGGTTAATTTATTCACTTCCGCTGCAGCTAGCGACTTGTCCGATCGCGCATGGATGAATATCCGTATTTCCTTCATGATATAATGTCCATATCCGTGGTCAGGCAGTCAGGGGAGGTGCGGTCGGCGCCTTTTTTGGATTTCCCGTACCTGGCGAAAACGGCCGCAAGTCAGGGGTTAACAGTGCCGTGTTCGCTCGAGCTATCGACTTGGGGATTGGAACTTTGGTACATTCTGGTCCATTCTACACGATAGTGCAAACCCCATCTCGCTCGGACCCCTGGGCGGTCCGGTCGGCGGGTGTTAATTTCGGCGTTTTTGCGTACATTTATAGCGAATTCGGCAGCAGCGTATGGGTTAATTTATTCACTTCCGCTGCAGCTAGTGACTTGTTCGATCGCGCATGGGTGAATAGCCGTATTTCCTTCATGATATAATGTCCATTTTCGTGGTCAGGCAGTCAGGGGTGGTGCGGTCGGCGCCTTTTTGGATTTCCCGTACCTGGCGGAAACGGCCGCAAGTTAGGGGTTAACAGTGCCGTGCCGTGTCCCTGGGGGCGGTCCGGTCGGGTGCGGTCGGGTTTTAGTAGGACCGTTCCACGTATCATTGGAGAAAAACGTATATACATTTGGTAGAAATTAATGCTAAACATATCTATATCAGCTTTGATGCCCCTCCCAATTCATGACTCGAACGGCGTCACGTTTGACACATTTAAACCACGTCCATTAAACTCCTGATATCATGGAGATGATTATGTAAATGTTTGGTGTTAATCGGCAACTAAAAACATTCACTGTATGATGGAGAAGAATATGTAAATCGGCGCTAAAAATATTATTTGGTTAATTTTGTATGCTCAACAAAGTTATGTTGATCTTATTATCTGAACAGTTATGGGATAACTACTCACCAATGAAGCTTAATATAGAAAGGGTTAAACTTATCTGAACATTTCCTATGGGATAACTACTAATCAATGATGCTTTAGTATAGAAAGGGTTAAACTTATTATCTGAACATTACATATGGGACAACTACTCATCAGTGATGCTTTAGTATACTAATTATCCGAATGATTCTTTTGTAGAGAAAGGGATAAACTTATTATCTGAACATTTCCTATGGGATAACTACTCATCAATAATGCTTTAGTTATAAAGGGTTAAACTTATTATATGAACATTTCCTATGGGATAACTACTCATCAATGCTTTAGTATAGAAAGGGTTAAACTTATTATATGAACATTTCCTATGGGATAACTACTCATCAATGATTTAGTGTAGAAAGGGTTAAACAAATTATCTGAACATTTCCTATGAGATAACTACTCATCAATGATGCTTTAGTACAGAAAGGGTTAGACTTATTACCTGAATATTTCCTATGGGATAACTACTCGTAAATGATGATTTAGTGTAGAAAGGGTTAAACTTATTATCTGAACATTTCTATATATGAGATAACTACTCATCAATGATGCTTTAATATAGAAAGGGTTAGACTTATTATCTGAACATTTCCTATGGGATAACTACTCATCAATGATGCTTTAGTACAGAAAGGGTTAGACTTATTACCTGAATATTTCCTATGGGATAATTACTCGTAAATGATGATTTAGTGTAGAAAGGGTTAAACTTATTATCTGAATATTTCTATATATGAGATAACTACTCATCAATGATACTTTAATATAGAAAGGTATTGATGTGAGGACGTGATAGGTGGGGATCCCCGCAGAGTTTAGTCTGTGTTCGTCGTGCATGTATAGCCAGTTAAGCATGTGTATCAAATTTAAACATTAATTCTGAAGCATGGCCTATATATGTCACAATATTACCAATGATAGATAAATTGTTCAAACAACAATAACAATGTGCAGCATGTTTAAACGAGAATGATTGTGTGGAGAAGCTAAGTGGCCGCGTGAAAGTGTCACAACACCTTTATGTACATGCACTTACAGAAATGGAGGAAAAACGACAGTATTACGATCATATTGTGGTCGGTTGTGGCGGAGTGGGAAGTGCAGCGGTCTACTGGCTTTCTCGCAGAGTTGGCACTGGTAGGTTTTACTTTTCATTTAATTAATATATCGACTTGCAACGGATGCATACATGTGGGCGTTCATTATTACCGCCACGAAGTGGGTGGACACTGGTGTACAGATTTGTATAGACTCATGGTCGTATGGAGGAATGTATTCTTGTTTCGTACTAGAGTATAAATCGTACCGATAATTACGATAGTACGACAAAGATTAGCACATGTGTTTACGTCACCGGTGTAATTGTGGGGACATGTTTCTATTATGAAGATTTGCTATCCCGAAGGTCCGCTATTCCGAAGGTTCTCTATTCCGAAGGTTTTTGTTATTTTTAGGTTAATTCTATATTCTAAAGTATTGAGACTAATTTGAGAGGGTTCATTATCACAAAGATTCTTTTTATAGAGTGTGCACACACATCCGAACTGATCCTGCGCGCACACCGATACAGATACAGGAGGAAATAACTTAACTTAGAACATTAAATGTGATTTTGTTTTGTTTTCGCGGGTTTTCTTGAGATTTAATGTCATTACGTGGGCCCATACCGTTGAATTCTTGGCATATAATATGAATGTTGTGGTATATATGGACCCTCCCGCATTGGGACATGACACAGGTACAGTTGACTTAAGTGATGTTCTGTGTGGGCTCCAATTTGGAGTTCAATATTTTAAGGGTCAAGTTTAGAATTTTATGGGTCCATAGCTTTGAACTCTGGGCATATAATATGAATATTGGGGGGCATGTCTCTATTCCGAAGGTTCACTATCCCGAAGGTCCACTATTCCGAAATTTCTCTGAATGTTCGCTATTCCGAAGGTTCACCAATCCGAAGGTTCGTTATTCCGAAGGTTCTGTGTTCCGAAGATTTTTTGTTATTTTAAGGTTAATTCTATATTCTAAAGTATTGAGAGGGTTCATTATCACGAAGATTCTTTTTATGAAGGAAATAACTTAAAACATTAAATGTGATTTTGTTTTGTTTTCGCGGGTTTTCTTGAGTTTAATGTCATTACGTATGACCTTATTTCTCATTACATATTCACGCCAAGCAGCCCACACAATTGCTATGTTTCCATGCGATTTAATGTGATTACGTGTGACCTAATATCTCAATAATCTGCTAAAGGCGAATTATAACAGTTGGGGCTATAACGCTCAATGAATACTGGAGGCTATAACAAACTGCGCAGCAGAATATCGCTGAATGGACGAGTATGAGATGAGCCTAACTGCAATTGTGACTTTGTTTAAAGGCCCACTTAACTTTCGAGTCATTGTTTTAATAACAATTTATGCCATAAAATTTGAATAAAATACTATAATTCATCACCATTTGAAACGCAGAATACTTCTATCTCCTAGTTTGAAACACCTTTAAAATACAGCGTCGTATATCTAGCAATTAGCAACCAACAAGTCCTCCTCGGCTTTTCATAGATTTCAACGTATTTTGATACTTATGGGTATTTATGTCCGGGAAGTGTTTTGGACGGGTCAAATCGTGACCCCGACGTGACCTTGACCTTTAAAACTGTAAATGGAAGGTCAATTTGGGTAAAACGGACAAATTTCGGCGAAATTTGATACCTAGGGATACTTTTGTCCGGGGAAAGTTTTGAACGGGTCAAATCGTGACCTCGGCCTGACATTGACCTTCAATGTGGTCAATCAAAGGTCAAATCGGACGAAACGGATGGATTTCGACGAAATTTGATACCTATGGGTAGTTTTGTCGGGGGAGTGTTTCGGACGGGTCAAATCATGACTCCGACCTTACCTTGACCTTCAAAATTGTTCATTAAAGGTCAAGTGGGGTAAAACGGACGGATTTCGACGAAATTTGATACATAGGCCCTAGGGGTACTTTTCTCCGGGTGGGGGTGTTTTTGACTGGTCAAATAATTACCCTGACCTGACCTTCACTTTCGAAATAGTCAATTGAAGGTCAAATCGCGCCTTTCACCGGAAATCAGATGGGAAACAGCCCGGGCGAAGTCGGGCCCCATCAGCTTGTGTAATAAAGAAGACGGTTTGAAGAAAGTAACGTATGACACGAGAAACGGGAAAACTTGAAATATGGAAGTATGCAAATTTCCCGCATCAAATTTGAAAGCTAGTTTATAGAATAATTGTATTATAATTTATATTTATGGCTAATAATATGATATTGGTGGCGTTACCATTTCTGACTATGGTTTTCTTGTTGTTCTCATGGTAACTGGGTAATTTTATTGCATGCTCGTCTCACCGAATCAGCTAGCAACCGAATGACAACAAACGCTGGTTCTGGCTGGACCAGATGTAAACCAGAGATGACGAACGCATCACCTAGTCTCGGGTTTAATCCACGGATTTAGCCGTCAAACGGCGTCTTAAATATAGAGGTTTGCATGGGCAATTAAGCTTTAACCTGAATCGGGCCTTATGTTATGGTCTCATCTGAACGCATGCCATGGACCACATCTTCATATTATCATATATATATTCACATTACAAGTTAACTGTCCTATATATACTTGGTTTACTCTCAGTCGGCCAGTCAGTCAGTCAATATTTAGTTAGTCGGTAAGTAATGCAGTCACTCGGACTGTCTGTGTTTGTTTGCCCCAGGAGTAAGTACTATAATATGTCTGTATGTATATAATTCGCACGCGATTGAATCGAGCCTGAGTTTAGTGTGCGTGTTATTTGCAGAATGAGGTCCATATGAATTTGTCATTAAATCTTTGACACACTGATTTATAGACCTAGGAAGATCAGTTTATTGATGAATATTTTAATTTGATAATAATTACATTGTATACTACACATGTCCCTTATCATCAGATTCCAACAACAACAACAACAACAGAAACATTTAAATTATTTTAAAATATTTCAGATGGTGAATATAACAGATTTAAAATATCGATATCTGATCACTTTGAGCTTTGATCTTTTGAGTTCCTTGACTCAAATCAAACATTTTTTTACCACAGAAGCCAAAGAAATAGTAATTGAGGAGCGTTAATTCGGATTATGTATCTTTAATCACATCGTATACTACACAGGTGACTATAATAAAATATATTCTGTTCTGGACAGACTGGACTGTTTCTTATCTATAATTACCAAATAATAATGGTCGGCAAAATGGCTGCCGACAAGGAAGGCTTAAAGATGCATAATCCGAATTAACTCTCCTAAATTACCATTTCTTTGGCTTCGAGGGTAAAATATATATTTGATTCGAGCAAAATGTTGATACATAACATCTTGTGTGCTATTTTACTATAGTTGACAGTGGTTAGCATTATATTTTTTAGCAATTCTGATAACTGAAGCAGCATTACAAGAAATCTTCTTGTTGTTGTTGTTGTTGGAATGTGATGATATGGGGACTATCGAATCGGATTGTGTACCTTTAAGAAACAAATGGCATTGGTATTTTAGGTGTACTCGGCTTGGAACAGTTCAAACTCGGCCACGATTATGGAGGATCTCAAGATCACTCTAGAATTATGTGAGTCATCATATTTCTGCGAGTTTATTAAAAATAGAATTGTTAACCCAACACACCCCATACCACATTACCACGACAATCAGCACTGTGTTAGCTCACGTGGTAGTTACTGATTTAAATGTTTGTTGTCAATTCAATTTAATTCTGTTAATCGATATGTTGATATTACAGACAAAATATATATGACATCAAAATATTCAATTATGACATAATAACAATAAATTTCACACAAGAGATACATGAGTGATTAGATATTTGATATGTTTCCGTTCGGGTGATGATTTCAGGTATACAGTGGGCGGGGAAGTTATGGTCAGGGATGTATGTATTTTAAAAATGGAGTTGGGTTCATGAAATATCAGTGTTGTAGCTTCAAGTGGACTTGTCGAAAATATCCTGGACTTTCCTTATGAAAGTTGACAGATTCCTAATGGTCTTTTTATTTCTAGTCTAGGAAATTAAACCGATGTTAAACGCTTTACGATTAAAGATGCATTGTGTACTTGTTCGGGTGCGTGAAACTGGTGAGTTAGCGTTCAGCCGCTATGCCAACTGGAGGAATGTAACATTCTACTAACATTGCCGAAAATCTGAAGCAAATCGACCGTACAATTCCATAGAAAACATCATCTGAGTTAAGCTCAATTGTAAATAGCTACTATACTCGATTCGGGACGCATCTATAGGCGATCAATTAATGAAACCCATTTTGCCATCGACAGTTGCTATATTTAATGAATATATACGTATGACGGTGTGTGTGTTGTCAATTTGGATATAATATTTGTAAAAAATAAATACTTTAAACAAGATTATTCTCCGTTTCTATTTGATCACCCTACCGGAGTGTTTCACATCACTTTAGTGTTTTATTTTGGTTTTAGCGACTTAAAGGGGTACTGTACGCCATTTTCATTAAATTTCCGGTGACAACAACGATCTAATATCGATAAGATATAGAAACATAAGTAATTTGAGTCGAAGATGTATTCTGTAAATGTAAACGCTCAGGTTAATAGGCTATCTTAAAATTTAATAATTTAAAAGTTAAAAATTTGATATAAATTGAATTTATGACTGGAGCCATAAAATGGCGTCAATTAAATTACGAATTACCGTAATCAAAAATAGTAATTGAGGGATACTGGATTTTTAAACCGATCGCACACACGATTGCTTAAAATATTATGATGATACGGGGAGAACACTCAAGCCACTCACTGACTAGCGACGATACAATAACTTAAATGATTATATGGGACTAGTATGCATATAATATAACTTTTATTTGATTCATTTGGTTGAAAACTTTACAAAAATTACTCGACAACGACAATTTGTATTTTTGCATTCCGGTAAATTTGTCATCCGTAACATGACTTCGTACTCAACAGACTTTCAAATAATGGAAATATTGTTACCTTATTCTCCGACTCGGAGACTATAGAAACCAACAACAACATGTGGCGTACAGTACCCCTTTAAGTTCAGCCATAGCTGCTGCAAATAATGCATTTCATTTCTTTCGTTTCGTATAGTATAACACCCGCTGCGCTGTTAGTGTTTTTTTTTAACAGACAATGGTTTAAACATGCTCGTCACCGGATGGTTATTTATAATGAAAGTAAGAACAAAATAGTTATTTATAAAGAAAGAAAGAACAAAATAGTTATTTATGATTTGCCTGCTGGTCTTGGTAATAATGGTTCCATTTGGAATGTCTGTGTTCAGAAGGTGCCCATAGAGTAATAGAAAATAGCTGATATCATAGAAACATTTCTCCCGTCTCGCTCACAGAATGCGACATAATTCAAAAAGATACATAGTTATTCCCCTTTCATTGAAAATAATAGACTTTGCAGTACAATCCAAATGAAACTTAAGTACAAAAATCACGCGAGTACCTCAACAAAAACAACATGTTGACAGTTTATTACACCGGATAATTTTATAATACAATGTTTTCGAGATACCTCTTTCAAATGGTATGTCATATGGCATATATTATGTGATCTGGGGGTTCGAAAATTAAGTGGACGTTTAACAACCATTGGATGACTTTTTCAGCTGTATCCACAATGAACGCCTTGATGCACTTTAGTTTCTCTTATATACATGTATGTGAGCTGAATGTAATTATCCAATCATAATAGGTTAACTGTCAACACATTGATTGAGACAATCAACTGAAAATTAAATAACAAAAATTACAGAAAATATGTCGGCTGAAAGGACAGTTGATACGCTTATCGTTTTTCACAAGCAAGTTGTCGCAGTCTCAGCGAATCTATGGTCTCGTATAGCCCATAATGGTATAGAAGACAGGGCAGAGTTAATTTCTCTGTATTAATTAAATAATTAATTATCCTGGCGCAAGAAAATATGGTAGCAAATGCACCTCGCATACGTCTCAGGAATCCTTTCTTCGGCGCAGCAGCACAATCATATTGAACATGCTTGCAAGTTTCAATTTCAATTTCACCGAGTAGTTTGACATCGCATATGCCGTTGCCGTTTTCATAGTTGGTGGATCACCTAGTACAAACGCTATCGCATGCCAAATGGGGTGGGATGCTGAAAAATCGCAAGCCAATTTGCGCGCGATTTAGTTTGCCGTGTCCCGCGTGACTCAGCATCGCATGCGAATATGTTTCGATTGTAAAATTCAAAGAAATGTTTGGGAAACACAAAATTCAAACTGTTATTGAAGCGCCGCAGGCTTGGGGGAGGCGGACGGCACTGTCTAAGACCTGTTGGGAAACACAAAATTCAAACTGTTATTGAAGCGCCGCAGGCGCGTTAAGCAACGTCACCCCTTTTTCAAATTGATATCGAGGCAGTCAGGTCGCGCCAGCGACCGCTGCCGCGGGGGCCTGATGGCTCATAAAAACAACTCTATATATAAGCGCCCGCGGCTACCACTTTCTCTGTCTAAGACCTGTTGGGAAACACAAAATTCAAACTGTTATTGAAGCGCCGCAGGCTTGGGGGAGGCGGACGGCACTGTCTAAGACCTGTTGGGAAACACAAAATTCAAACTGTTATTGAAGCGCCGCAGGCGCGTTAAGCAACGTCACCCCTTTTTCAAATTGATATCGAGGCAGTCAGGTCGCGCCAGCGACCGCTGCCGCGGGGGCCTGATGGCTCATAAAAACAACTCTATATATAAGCGCCCGCGGCTACCACTTTATAGCATCAAGGGTAGACTGAGCAAATCGAGACGGGATGCTGGTCCCGCCAAACTCTCCAGACGGCATCGACATATCAAAACGCATGCGATTCTCGCCTATCGTATCCGTATTTGGACGAGATTGTAAGACCATAGCCTGGGTGGATTCGACGTCTATATTTATCGCTTCGTCTGCAGAAATGTCACATTCTTGCCCAAACGAGCCAGAAACATCATCGCTTTCTTCCGGACCAGAAACAAGAATATTTGCCCTTTTATCAGAGCCGCCAACAACGGTTCGTACTCGCAGTATTTTCCACCTGCTCGTCAAATGTTTCAACAGATTTATTCTGATGTCCCGAGGTAGTCGTCGATGGGTTTGGTAACGATTCAAAACGTTCGCAAGCTCTATTGACGTTATTGGTCAGCAGAAGCATTAGCGACGGTCTTTGCGGTTGCGGTTGATTTGCATCATGTAGAAGTATCACAAGAGAAAGTGGTCGATGGAGATCCGACAGAAGCTGCATCCGAAATGTCATAGACTATATATATCAGTGGGCACCGCGCGGGCGACACATATGGCAAGCCAAACCGCTATTTAATATTAATTTTACTTAAGTAAAATAAAATTACACTTTATTTTACTTAAGTGAAATAAAATGTCCTTTTATTTAACTTAAGTGAAATAACGGTCATTTTTTTATTTTACTTAAGTAAAAAACTATTTTACTTAATTAAAAAACTATTTTACTTAAGTAAAATTAACCATGTTTTAACTTAAGTAGAATTCTTTTTTACTTAAGTAAAATAAAAAATGACCTTTATTTTACTTAAGTAAAAAAGAATTCTACTTAAGTAAAATAATGCGTTAATTTTACTTAAGTAAAATAAATGACATCTATCGATGACCGGTAGATGGCGTTTATTTCACTTAAGTGAAATAAAGCGCCCACTATGGGAGTAATCTTGCAAACTAATAATTTCTCCCTTGGCACGTACGCCGGGAGTGCTGTTCATGTTCGTGAGAAAGTTAGCTCCCGTTGTGTATTATAAATGGCGGATTTCTTCCATTTACTAATAATAGGCCTAACGTATTTACATAATTATGGCAGATTCAGTCGATACAACACTGGACTCAATTTCCAGGGTTATACGAGAGACTGATAGACTGAAGGGGGTATAGGAGATTTGCATCGCACGGAGATCAGAATACGTACCGCTGTTGTCAAAAAACTTCTAACCTGACAACTCGAGGGAACTATAACCAATACATATATTGCACCCAGTGAGATGTAATACGAGAGCACCTAGAGACTATAATAAATTCGCCCGCTGCATGTATGGCAAGCCAAACCGCTATTTAATATTAATTTTACTTAAGTAAAATAAAATTACACTTTATTTTACTTAAGTGAAATAAAATGTCCTTTTATTTAACTTAAGTGAAATAACGGTCATTTTTTATTTTACTTAAGTAAAAAACTATTTTACTTAAGTAAAATTAACCATGTTTTAACTTAAGTAGAATTCTTTTTTACTTAAGTAAAATAAAAAATGACCTTTATTTTACTTAAGTAAAAAAGAATTCTACTTAAGTAAAATAATGCGTTAATTTTACTTAAGTAAAATAAATGACATCTATCGATGACCGGTAGATGGCGTTTATTTCACTTAAGTGAAATAAAGCGCCCACTATGGGAGTAATCTTGCAAACTAATAATTTCTCCCTTGGCACGTACGCCGGGAGTGCTGTTCATGTTCGTGAGAAAGTTAGCTCCCGTTGTGTATTATAAATGGCGGATTTCTTCCATTTACTAATAATAGGCCTAACGTATTTACATAATTATGGCAGATTCAGTCGATACAACACTGGACTCAATTTCCAGGGTTATACGAGAGACTGATAGACTGAAGGGGGTATAGGAGATTTGCATCGCACGGAGATCAGAATACGTACCGCTGTTGTCAAAAAACTTCTAACCTGACAACTCGAGGGAACTATAACCAATACATATATTGCACCCAGTGAGATGTAATAAGAGAGCACCTAGAGACTATAATAAATTCGCCCACTGCATGTACCATCATAATAAGATCTAATAAGCATCAAACTTCGCACCACACATTTTAGCAGTTTTCTCTGATTATAGCTGTACCAGCAGTGGGTGTTGTTTTAAATTTTATTGCATGATGTTGGTGCTATAAGCTGTCTGTATTGTTTTGAGAGAGTGTGAGTTATAGTAAATACGTCTTTAATCTATCTAAGTATTTTACAACTGCCGAGTGGCTCTGTGGCACACATGTTCTGTATCACCCGTTGGGGGAAATCATTAATAACTCTTAACACCCGGTTGCACTTTATTTTACTTAAGTAAAATAAATAACATCTATCTATGACCGGTAGATGGCGTTTATTTCACTTAAGTGAAATAAACCCAAATGTTCATTTATTTTACTTAAGTAAAAAAGAATTTTACTTAAGTTAAATAAAAACTGTGTTTTATTTCACTTAAGTGAAATTCTTTTTTACTTAAGTAAAATAAAAAAAGGGCGTAACATAATGGTAATTTTATTTCACTTAAGTAAAATTAGTGTGCGTTTTAATTTTACTTAAGTGAAATAAAGTGTCATTTTATTTTACTTAAGTAAAATAAAACCATGTAGATGGCGCTTTATTTCACTTAAGTAAAATAAAATGACACTTTATTTTACTTAAGTAAAATAAAATGACACTTTATTTCACTTAAGTGAAATAAAGTGTCATTTTATTTTACTTAAGTAAAATTAATATTAAATAGCGGTTTGGCTTGCCATATGCATGTACCAGCATAATAAGCATCAAACAACGCATCACACATTTTAGCAGTTTTCTCTGATTATAGCTGTACCAGCAGTGGGTGTGGAATGTTTTAAATTTTATTGCATGATGTCGGTGCTATAAGCTGTCTGTATTGTTTTGAGAGAGAGTGTGAGTTATAGTAAATACGTCTTTAATCTATCTAAGTATTTTACAACTGCCGAGTGGCTCTGTGGCACACATGTTCTGTATCACCCGTTGGGGGAAATCATTAATAACTCTTAACACCCGGTTGCACTTTATTTTACTTAAGTAAAATAAATGACATCTATCTATGACCGGTAGATGGCGTTTATTTCACTTAAGTGAAATAAACCCAAATGTTCATTTATTTTACTTAAGTAAAAAAGAATTTTACTTAAGTTAAATAAAAACTGTGTTTTATTTCACTTAAGTGAAATTCTTTTTTACTTAAGTAAAATAAAAAAAGGGCGTAACATAATGGTAGTTTTATTTCACTTAAGTAAAATTAGTGTGCGTTTTAATTTTACTTAAGTAAAATAAAGTGTCATTTTATTTTACTTAAGTAAAATAAAACCATGTAGATGGCGCTTTATTTCACTTAAGTAAAATAAAATGACACTTTATTTTACTTAAGTAAAATTAATATTAAATAGCAGTTTGGCTTGCCATAGACACACGAGTGGCATCAACATCCTCAGTTGGGGTATTTGTGCTCGTGGTTGAGTTAGGTCTCATTGCTGCATTGACACGTCCATCTCTCTTGTGTCCATCTTGGATTGCTGTCAAATATATATAACGTCGGTCAATAAAATTATGGGGACATTGTGTGGTAATCAGTGGATTTTAATATTCAGAGATTATTAGCATGCAAATATTTGCTGGTTAATCGCGCACAGAATTGATTTCGCTACGAAATCCAACCACCACCGCCACCACCACCACCAACAGCACCACAATATACAATGCACTGACCACAGGTTTAACACAATTTTAATGAGAAACTTGCTCTCGAATTCGTTTTTCCATCTCTTTGCCTGGATGTCCATCTCATTGTAAACTATTATCTCATCGGGATTCGAACCCACACCAATAATCCCTAGCCACGACCCTCGTATTTCGATAGTTATACATGTACTAATCCAGCGTCAACGAGTTTCTTTGCATGGCGGATATGGCTGTGCGTCCTCGTTCATCGCTGAAATCATCCGCTTGTCTGAAGGACATTCTCTCGATGAACGCATACTCTACCGCTTTGCGTTAATACATATGAAATTTGTCGACTGGAATTGGAAGAAATGAACATGACTGATTCCTTGCAATAAAACAAATTAAATCTAATAGGAGATTATGAAAGAGCTGCATATATAAGATATTGGTCGGTCAACGATGTATTGTGTGTATCGTGCAACCGGTACAGGGTGGCAACAACCACAGCATTATTATAAAACAGAAATGGTTATTTTGTCTCCAAAGTGTGATACAAATCATGTCTGACATTGCACTCCTTTGAATGATATCAATAATTTGATGAATTATTTTGGAAATTCGAAAGTATTAGCTCGAACAGCCATTGAACATGTTGATGATTCGCCAATCCATACTATAGCCGAATGGCGACGGCGATCCCCGGACATTTTCGTGATTTGTCCGCAAATTCACTTACTGTGGGAAAGGCGTTAACTGTTTGGAACCCAACGGACAGATATGTACCTGTATTAAACGGGTTTAAGACGACTGAGTTGGTTGTTGCAACGCGACCACAGGGGGGGGGGGGGGGGGGGTGTCTTTATTGGTGTGTCTCGCAATATTGTCGCAACCATCGATAACAATCTGCAATGTGTACTCGAATGCTCCCTGTATAGATAATAGAGTTGTCTTGAAATCTTCAGATTTGCCGCTTACCAAAAAATGACACATTTTACACATCGCACCTCGGCAGATTATTTGCACCACATACAATAAATAAATAAATAAAATAACACTATATAGTATATACAGTAAGTCATTGTGTCACATGCATGCCGATATACGACATATTGTTGCTATTTATTGTCCAAGACATATGTCGCACGCATGTGGTCGTAGTTATATACAGTAGAGGGTCGTCTTGAACAGTTATGTCTGATTAATTTGGAGAGAATTTATCGAAGTTCGTGATTGTGCCAGAGCTTTCAGGATGCATTAGAGCATAGACTGTGCACGAATGAGTCTACAAGCAATGAGCAGAAATGTGGCATCGTCCAGAAGTAAGTCTTGCAGACAATCCAAGAATTTCTCGGAGAGTGTTTGAAGCGTACTGCAAAGAAAGAGAGCAAACATATGAATTTCATCAAGAGCAAGCAGCTCCATCGAAGTGGCTATGCCATAACGTGTCAGTATTCCTCCCAGAGTTGGTTCCGGAGAAAAAGCAGAGGTAATTATAGTGGCTGGCAAGTGAATAATACGTGTTTATTTTCGTTGTTATATCTTGATTGGCAAAGACGGCACTGAAGATTGTTTGGGTATGTCGTTCTGTGCAGTAGGAACGCAAGATTGTTTTTTATCGCTGTGCTGTGATGATCGTTTCCATATAATCCTTTCCTGAAAGACCAACATGTCAAAGAATACGGATGTGTTTTCCAGAGAACATCTAACGCAGGATCACCAGAGACAGATGACTGCCACGATGATACATATGCTTTTGAACAACAGACTGGACAATGTCTTTCCACACGGATTTTACAGGAAATGACTCTTCATCTTCATCCAAGTATTCATCCAAGTAGCGACGCAATTTATATTTGTCCATAATGGTGAATATATCTGGAACAGAGCTAGTAGCTTGGTGATTGAACAGTCTACATATGTGACAATTTGTTACAAGTTGCCGGAAGAGCAAAGTTTGCGAATGTGTATTTCACTCTCAACGGGCAGTATCCCTTAGACAATTTAGTGCTGTTCGCTTTGGAAATGACTGTACATTTTTTACACAAGTTCTTGGTGATTTGTCCATGATACTTAAATCAGTTTCTTGCTGAATTGGTATGAGTTCTGTTACAATGCTTTGGGAAGAACTATGTTTTTTATGATTGTGCACATAGTTATTGTTGTGATCGTTTGGAGGTTTTTGCTTCCCATGATTCCAAAGAATGGTTTTCTCAATTTATCAGACGAGAGACGCGACAGACATCGCCGTTGCAGATTTATTCTGTGTCACACCCAGATGGACGTAGTCAGCCACCACCTCGATCGTAGTTAGCCACCACCTCGATAATCTGGCTTGCAAGCATCCACGTCCTATGTCCATCCGCCTGAGCCTTTCTTTCTTCATTGAATACAACGACTTTTGATTTGAACAATTAAATCTCAATTTCAAACTATATGTGACATATTCGTAAAAGTTTGTCGAGCCCAGACTTTGATAGGGATAGTGTTTTATCATCTGTTGTTGTGGGAGCAGAATACGAAACTCCGTTAATCTGCAGGCCAACGGTTGATTCTTTTAAGGCCACTAGCTGAGATGTCGTTAGTGTAGATTAAGTAACAGAAAGGGGACAATACACCCCTGCCTTGTTCTATGTTTCACCGCGAAACTTTCCGAGATGCGGCCACCGTACTGCACATTACTAGTCACATCCGTGTGGACACTTGAGCGGAGACGAACAGGCTTGTTTGAGAATCCGAGTTTTATCATGTGTATAAAAGGCTTTTTGTCAGTTTATGAATCTGAGAGCGTGCTGGTGACACCGACACCGTTAGGCGGAGGTCGTATGCATACACAAAGATTCACCCATGGATACCACTGAGAGCAGTAGGTAATTATCTTATTCATCGTTTCAATCAAACAATCGGTCAATGTCGTCTCAACACCCGTTAAAACTTCTGACTGTCGCCGAAGTCAATTGAATTTCTGTCACAACTGTCAGACAGCAAAACAAGAACAAGACAGTGGTTGGTTTAGTGTTTGCCAATTGCAAATTTATCGGGAAATTACTAAGACACAATTTGTCGTTTCGTCAGGTTCGTGAGAGTTTTTTTTGTGCAAATTGTCGAGAACGTGAATATTACCAGTTTTAAATTTTGGTCGGCTGGATCATCTACGAAAAAGAGCGCATATTTTTTTGTTATCCATTTATACGGTGTATATTAAATAGCGTGTTATGTGCTTGATTTTGGTAATTTTGGAACGTCTTTAGTATACGAAAGGGTGTGACCTACGTCAGGAATGTAACTCGGACATTCGTTTGTTAAGGGGTGGGGGTATTTCGACCATCCGCATGAACCAGTCTGTTTTCGCAACTTTACTAATTCTCATTTGCACTCCCATCGATATTAAACTAGAATATTTCAAATGTATGTACTTGAAACCTTCCAACTCATAATAAATTCGACGAAAACATCCCCTAGAATTTGACATTTCTGACCCATGGCGACGAAGAATTAACTGATATAATTTGACCAGGCATTCTTGGATATTCATGATGTTTATATATGTGCAAATTTGTTCAACACTGGACAAACTCTTGTATGACATATCGAAGAACAGAAAAACATACTCACGTTCAGATCGGGCTTCGTCGGCCTCCATCCTTGCCCCGGACACGTTCGGTCGATAAACCCAATATGCGTTATTCCAATTGGTCCTTATTTCCCCGCGGCTGCAGTTCGGGGTTTTATGCTTTCATTGGCAACTACTTCATCATCATTCCCCCGAAAGCACTAACCATCTCCACTGGAACAGTGTCCCAATAGCAAGCACAATTCTGGTTTCTGATAGGCGCGAGCTGCTTTCAACGGGTCCCACAAACCCAGCTCTGGTATGCAACCAATGACTGCCAGCTCATCACTTCCAGTTTTGGTTTCGTAATCTATTTCAAACACATACGTTCCTGTACTATATTTCCAATCCATCATAGATGTAAATAGTGAAATATAATAAAAATGCTGCAAAATGTTGGGAAATGTAGAGAATATTCGAAGCACGTCAGATGATTAAAGATTTGTTTCTGGTCTGAAGGCAACGTGACATTGTATTGGGAGAGCCAGGACGTGTTGCGACGACAACTGACTGTGACGTCGGGTAGTTGCGCACAGGACCATTCGACGTAATTACCATGTAGTGGAGGAGCATGGTGCCAAAATTGTGCACTTTGTGATAAACGCACCAAACTTTCTTGAAAACGAGAAAGAAGAGTGCCAAGCTACATTTTGCCCGTGGTTGGCATGGTAACCGGTTTTCGAAATGACCACCAAAATCATGTCTGCAAGTCGATATCGGAGGCCGAATGCTTGTTTTTCCAATGATAGTTTAATGGAAACTTGAATTATTTTATAACTTAGTGTAATTGGATGTTTAATCGGAGTAGGTTTGTGCTGTTCAAACAAGAATTGCTGAACATTGGGGTCCATAATTGCTTCCACTGTGACCGCCATATAAATTACCGATTACGGTAATTTAATTATTTCAATTGCGTGTAAAAAAAACTTCTAAACTTATCTTAAACAATTAACACAGTGAAACTGACGAAATGATAGAACAACTGACTTAAATGTCAGACACATTATAAAGATGCACATAACATGTGTTCCAGTGCGCAACACAATATAAATATGACTAGTTATTCGTTAGGCTCAATGCAGCTGTGCTATTGTCGCATTTTATCAACGTATATCACATATATTAGTCAAATGGCTTTTTGCAAAATATTGGCAATTGTGATTTACTAAAGCAAGACTCTTTGCTGATATGTAGAGAGTGGGACAAGGGAAACAATTTTTGCGAGGGGGGTGCCTGATATATGGGGAGTTGGTCGGGAGATAATGGTTTCTATGGCAACGACATTACATATTTGCCCGAAAAATTAAAAAAAGGCCACTTTACGTTGGGAACCAATGAATGATGTGAACTCATATATAGTGCTATCAATGGTACATCAAACGATATAATATGCTGAATCGGCACTATCATATTACTTAGCTGATATAATTATGCTAGAGTTAGACTGATTGCATCCAAAACATTTAGAATTGTCCAATATATCGATGTGCACTGGCAAGATATCAGGCTATCAGCAAGACAAACTGAGGTCATCGCTATTTCGTTATCCCCATATCTCCGGTACCAATTAGTTTCTATCCTTCTATAAAGTACATCCATGGGAGTCAAATCATCGAGAATCATCAGAAAATATTTTTTAATCGAGTAGAGGAACCCACCCATCAAAGCTCAGTAATCAGATATTGATTTTTTAAATCTATTATTTTTCGCCACCGGTACTTTTTAGTGGCCTGGTTAAAAGTCGACGAGAAGACGGTCTCAGCTAGACCAAATTGCAGATGAAGATGGGTACTCTAACATCAAGTGGCTTTTGTGTGTCAGATATTTGACATACCGGCAAACTTTCGTTGAACAAAATGTTGAAAAATAACAGGTTTTGGGAAATTGTATACTATAGTTGACTGTGATTAGCATTATTTTTGGGCAATTAATCATGTCAGATAACTGAAGCAGACTAAAGCGGCAATTAAAAAAAAAATTGCTGTTGTTGGAATCTGATGATATGGGGACAACTCGAAATTGTACGATTTAAGTGACTTTGTGAGCGATTTTGCTTTGTGTTGCTCACAATTATGAAATTTCTCCTGGGTAATTAAATAACTGTTTATTGCTTTATCGGCTCACAAAAGTCACATACAAGCATGCAATATCGAGCTGAGACTCCCGGCCATAATGAGCATGAAGTCGATTACTGAGAAGCAAGTATTAACAAAGAAATATATTCCCTGCATTGTTTGTTCAATGTTAGAAAGTTCCGCCAGAACCAGGGTTCGCGTATGGCAAGGGAACATCAAAAAGTTCCCAGATTGTGTGCTGGTGGAATATGATAACCAAAATAGACTGATTCATGGCATGATCTAAACATACCACTCGTTTTGATTCTACAGACGGATGGCCTATGATGACGACTACTACACGCAGCTTACACCAGAAACATACAAAGCGTGAGTATACTTATATACTAACATTCCTCTTACAAGTGCATGCACATAATTATATCAGTTAATTTCATGTTCGGTGTTTCATGGTATATAATAGCCGCATCAAATTTGAAGTGGTTAGAAAACAGCTTTAAATTATCACTAAATTGGCCTCAAATAAACACTATATATACTTAATACATATACTTTAATAATACAAATGTTTATGCGCATGCACTCTTTAAAAAATGTGTATAAATTCTTCACAATATGTTTTAATTTTTATTTTAAAGATACGGGCGGCGTTGGCGGTGGGTATGCTGTTAAAATATTCACCTCCGTCAAAAACCGCCATAAACAGAAAGAATAGTAAAATATAGACAGACTTTGTTCATATACCAATCAGAAATATGGCATAAGCAGTATGTTATTGTCAAGTGTTTTTCCTTTGTTATGTAAACAAAAGCAAAACACGTTACAGAACCTGGCTTTTGTTTAGATCCGGATATGGTAAACATAAAGAGCGTTATTTGTTACTGTTTTCCTGATATGGAAATAATAAAGTGCGTTTATATCATTTGTGTGATTAACCAATATAATTGCGCCGTGTTATGTAAACACAAGCAAAACTTCTGTAACACGAGCAGGCTCTTGTTTACGTACACCATCGTACGTCTTTACGACAATATACTATTTACGCGTTGATTATGTTTGGCATATGAAAATTTAAAACTATATATATTTTAATATTCCTTCTGTTGATGGCGATATGAACAAATATGAATATTTCTGCAACGAACGCCGCCCGTGCCTTTAAACAAAATTGTGTAGAAATGACACATGACATAATGTGTCGGTGGAATATTCTCAACATTGAATATGAGTCAATTTGTGAGTGTATCACAGTTATTAGATGAGATGTGTTCTATTCGAGACACAAAACTCACAAAGGCTACCACAGAACAAAATAAATGTAAATTTGCTATACACATGTACACTATGTTTGTGTCAAAACTGAACAGCACATAATTGTGTTTTAAACCTGCTGCCAGATATTTAATGTGGTAGCTTTTACAAGGTTTGGGTCTCAATAGAACATATCTCATTTACTAACTATAATATTGTCACATATTCACTCATATTCAATGTTGAGAAAATTCCACCGACGCATATGTCATGTATCATTTCTACACAATTTTGTTTAAGATCAAAATTAAAACATATTGTATAGAATTAATAGCGCCCGCTCTCCCGCGGCGAAGCCGCGGAAGCGAAGCGACCTAGGGTATACGTATGCGAATATGAGATATACTAATCGACTTTTTCAGCCCAATATAAAAATAGATTAAATTACCTAAAGTAGAATAATTTATTCATAATTCAAAGGTCAGCGGAGTCCAAAAATGATTGTTGGCGACGGCCGCCATTTTGTATTGATTAATGCCACCTCGAAATGTGTAATTGGGCAAAATGCTCCAGGGCAAAAATAAAAAACTTTGATCTAGCAACTGTTAGCTATACTTCATCATATGTAGGAACATCATGCTCCTAAAGCCAAATATATTTTCAAAAAGTGAATGTAAATTGAACAAAAGCTCTGGTTAACAAAAAGTTAAATTGCATGAAAAAGTTTTGTTTACATATTTCATAAAATTATTAAAAATATTTACCCCGAAAGAGGAATCTAGCGACCTTGCTGGCCGTTTACATATTATCTTTAATTTTCTAACGGTATTTCCGCCTAAAAGATTGATGAAATATTCTCAAAGTTCAAGGCCGACAAACGGAAACTTTAAGTTCCGATTGAAAGATCGCAGAGTCATTTTAAGATTGCTTCTTTGGAAACCAGTAAAGGCGTCGTGACATCAAGACGTACATAATGACGTCACTACCTACACCGGCGCGCAAAATTCCAGACAGGACTGCGTCGATGGCCCGACAGCTGAGACTCGTATTACATGGCAGGCTAAAATATCCACATTTACGTTATATATGTGATTATTTACATACATTGTATATATCATTTTCTTGTGTCCCATTATAAGGGTGGATACACACATACATGTAATTTCTGCATGTATTTTACATGGCCACACCAATAATTGACAACATTAATCACCTGCGCGCGAGCGGTTCATTGTTAATAGGCCAGACAAGTGAGTAGTCCAAAACATGTCTTCTCTTACGGATGCGGAAATTAGTCAAGTCTGTGTGATATATGGCATCTTATTAATGTACGAACACCAGAAGCTATACGTCTGGAATATACAGGCTTGATGTAGAACATTTTCAACCATGATGCTTGTTTGGGTGGGGTCTCGAAAGCTTCAAATCGCTAAGGGTCTTAGTTGAATGTATCGGTCGGAATAATCTGGACAAGAAGGTACAATATGATATGTTTTACTTAATAGCTCAGAGTTAGCCACCCCGCCTGGTAGCTTTCGGGGTCATATAGAGCCCCTGCATGCGTCAGGGAAATCCTAATCCACCACTGCTATAAATAAGAGAGGACTGGTAATTATTTAAATAGAAAGTCTACCATATGGGTTATCCCACGAACAATTATTTTAAGTGGCCTGGCGACTCGGTCCAAAATAATGGATTATCTACATTCCGACTTAATTGGAACTAGAACTCAGTGCGTTCAACACGTAGGCAATGCTTGGGTTGTCAGTTGACACATATTACATCGTCTGTATGATCCATGTAAAACGCCAAATACACGATAATTACAGAGATTACATGCATGCATGTGTGTGCACCCTTAGTGTTTATCATCAAATCCTTCTATACAGATAGCAATTCATCCGATAATCCCATGAAAAGTAACAAGCGGGCGCAAATTACGTTTACGTACATGATCATATTAGCGCCCGCTCTCCCGCGGAAGCGAAGCGACCAGGGTATACGTATGCGAATATGAGATATATACTAATCGACTTTTTCGGCCCAATCTAAAAATAAATTGAAATCACCTAAAATAGGATAATTTATTCATAACTGAAGGGTCAGCCAGGGTCAGCGGAGTCCAAAATTCTATTGTTGGCAACGGTCGCCATTTTGTATTGATTAATGCCACCTCGAAATGTGTAATTGGGCAAAATGCTCCAGGGCAAAAATAAAAAACTTTAATCTTGCAACTGTTAGCTCAGTCTGGAGTAAACTACATACCCACATATACAAAATAGTGGCAATCAGGGATGTGGCTAGAGGGGGGGGGGGGTGTGTGTGTGTGGGGGGGGGGGTGTCTCACCCCCCCCCCCCCCAGCAGAGAGCTATATTTTCAATAGTTGGAAATTTCATACCTGCCACAACGAAATTTCACACCAACAATAGGTTGAAAATGTTCTTGTAGTTTGATTATAAAACAATTTATTGGGGGGAATTTATTGTTTTTCGACCAATATTTGCATATGTTCCTATTTTTTGTCAAAAATTTTGACAGAAATGGACATCAGTTGGAAATTTTCCAACCTTAGGGGGGGTGACAGGTTAGAAATTTCCAACACTTGGAAAGCTTGTGTCCTGGTCCCTCCCCCGTGGCCAGTCAAAAACTTCTAGTTAATTTAAGAAAACAATATTGTCATAAAACAATATTGTCATACAATTGGTCAACATTGTCATTGGAATTGTCATCAGTTGGAAATTTTCCAACCTAAGTGGGGGTGTAGGGTTTGAAATTCCCAACAGTAGGAAGGCTTGAGGCTAGTCTAGATGTTAGGATTTTGCGATTTTCTTGTTCATATTTCATAATTTTCGCACACCGGGCCGAACCATGGTCGGCCCGGTGTGTCATTGCCCCATCCACATGGCCAATACAAAACTGCTAATTAGTTTAGCAAAACAATATTTTACTACATTTGGTCAAACTTGTAGACATAAATGGTCATCAGTTGAAGAATTTTCCAACCTGAGGGGGAGCATGAGGTTTGAAATTTCCAACACTAGGAAAGCTTCAGTTGAGGCCAGTCTAGATGCTAGGATTTGCGATTTTCTTGTATATAGTTTTCAAAATTTTCTCACACCGGGCCAAACAACCATGGTCGGCCAGGTGTTTCCTGGTCTGTTGTCGGTTGTTGTGTGCATTTGTCTGGAATTAGATCACTAGTTGTTTTTTTTGGGGCAATTTTCAGGTTAAAATATCTTAATGTTCTCATACTGGGAAAATAAAAGCATGGCTTATGAATATATAGGAAATTAGGCCTGAGCATGAGGTACAAGGGGGGGGGGGGTGTGCAAATGGAATTATGTTGGTGTGATTCCGACTCAAGGGGGGGGGGCGTGCAGTTGGAAATTTCCAAGGTGGACACCCACCCCCCCCCCCCCAGCGGAGACCCTCTAGCCACATCCCTGGTGGCAATGTTATATATTTTTTGCATCCGAAACATGGCGAGCATTGCTCAATATCAGTATGAATCTGAGTGTATGTTTACATAGACTGCTGTTAGCTATACTTCATCATATGTAGGAACATCATGCTCCTAAAGCCAAATATATTTTCAAAAAGTGAATGTAAATTGAACAAAAGCTCTGGTTAACAAAAAAAGTTAAATTGCATGAACTGAAAAGTTTTGTTTACATATTTCATAAAATTATTAAAAATATTTACCCCGAAAGAGGAATCTAGCGACCTTGCTGGACGTTTACATATTATCTTCAATTTTCTAACGGTATTTCCGCCTAAAAAATTTATTAAATATTCTCAAAGTTCAAGGCCGACAAAGGGAAAATTTAAGTTCCGATTGAAAGATCGCAGAGTCATTTTAAGAAACCAGTAAAGGCGTCATGACATCAAGACGTACACCATGACGTCACTACCTACACCGGCGCGCAAAACTCCAGACAGGACTGCTGTCGATGGCCAGACAGCTGAGACTCGTATTACATGGCAGGCTAAATATCCACATTTACGTTAGGCCTATATGTGATTATTTACATACATTGTATATATCATTTTATTGTATCCCATTATAATTAGGGTGGATACACACATGCATGTAATTTATGTATGTAAAATACATGTATTTTACATGGCACACCAATGATCACCAATAATTGATAACATTACTCACCTGTGCGCGAGCGGTTCATTGTTAACAGGCCAGACAAATTGTCTTCTATCAGTACATTTAAGGCCAGTCCAAAACATGTCTTCTCTCACGGATGCGGAAATTAGTCAAGTCTGTGTGATATCTGGCATTGTATTAATACACGACCACCAGAAGCCATACGTCTGGCATATACATGCTTGATGTAGAACATTTTCAACCATGATGCTTGTTTGGGGGGGGGGGGGGGTCTCGAAAGCTTCAAATCGCTAAGGGACTTAGTTGAATGTATCGGTTGGAATAATCTGGACAAGAAGGTACAATATGATATGTTTTACTTAACCCTTTACCCAACAGAAGGGCCCTGTGCCAATGCATTCTCTTATATATGCGAGTCGACCATAGGTCGCCTCACATATATAAGAGAATGCATTGGCTTAACACATTAAAAATTATAAAATTGTTAAAGAATGTAAGAAAAAATGGTAAAAAAGATTTTTTTTAGGCCAATGCATTCTCTTATATATGCGAGGCGACCTATGGCCGACTCGCATATATAAGAGAATGCATTGGCACAGAGCATAACTGTAACTATCACAATGTGGTCAAGGAGCCGGTTCCAATGATATCCATATTTGTATGGTTCTATTGAGACAGACCGAAGATATTTTAGGCTGTTGAAGCTTTATTTGGCCGGTTTGTTGGGTAAAGGGTTAAATAGCTCACAGTTAGCCACCCCCGATTGGTAGCTTTCGGGGTCATATATAGCCCCTGAATGCGTCGGGGAAATCCTGATCCACCACTGCTATACATAAGAGAGGATTGGTAATTATTTAAATAGAAAGTCTACCATATGGGTTATCCCACGAACAATTATTTTAAGTGGCCTGGCGACTCGGTCCAAGATAACGGCTTATCTACATTCCAACTTAATTGGAACTAGAACTCAGTGCGTTCGTAGGCAATGATTGGGTTGTCAGTGGACACATATTACATCGTCTGTATGATCCATGTAAAACGCCAAATACATGATAATTACAGAGATTACATGCATGCGTTTATCCACCCTTAGGGTTTATCATCAAATCCTTCTATAAAGATAACAATTCATCCGATAATCCCATGAACAGTAACAAGCGGGCGCAAATTACGTTTACGTACATGATCATATTACACATTTGTTCTAAGAGCGTGTATGTGCTATATAAATGCATACTATACTAATTATAGAACTAGCTATGTTTATACGACACTTTTTTCTACCACAAACAAATGTTTTTCATTGAACTTATATACTTGGTCATTGTGCATTAACACACAATTCCATAATTTCTAACTATTTCCTGATTAGTCTGTCAACCAGCCCATTATCTAGCATTATTCCATACCACTGCTGTTAGTCTACTGGAGCAACTACTTTTATACTAAATGAAAAGCAGTCACTGTGCCAGACTTAGATACTTTAGGTATTGTGAGATCAACAGAATATCTGAGTTGATAAACTTGCAAATAATTTATTTATTAGCTTGATGCACCCGGGATAACAGTTGCATCACCGTCAAATATGTTTGAATTAATCTAATGCAGATTTGCTGAAGTTGAGAAGGAATCTGGCTTGCAATTGGTCCATAAAACGGGTGGCCTCACTATCAGTAGAAAGCATGAAAATCCAGAGGAAGTGGAACTGTATGCTAAGGCCATGGCGAAAAGGAATATACCGTGAGTATTCCATATGGGAACGAATTAATATACCGTGAGTATTCCATACGAGAACGAATTAATATACCGTGAGTATGGCATATGTGAACGAATTAATATACCGTGAGTATGCCACATGGGAACAAATTAATATACTGTGAGTATGCCATATGGGAATGAATATACCGTGAGTATGCCATGAATATACCATGAGTATGCCATTAATATACCATGAGTAAGCATCATGCCATGAATATACCGTGAGTATGCCATGAATATACCATGAGTATGCCATCAATATAACATGAGTATGCACCATGCCATGAATATACCGTGAGTATGTCATTAATATACCGTGAGTATGCCATTAATATACCGTGAGTAAGCATCATGCCATGAATATACCGTAAGCATCATGCCATGAATATACCGTGAGTATGCCATGAATATACCACGAGTAAGCAGCATGCCATGAATATACCGTGAGTATGCCATATGGGAAAGAATATACAGTGCGTATGCCATGAATATACCATGAGTTTGCCATGAATATACTGTGAGTATGCCAAAAAAAAAGCCATATGGTAAGGAATATACTGTGGGTATGTCATATGATGATATGGCAAGAAATATGAGAGACAGGGACGTTGTACAAACGCGAGAGCGCATAGTGTTTCACAAAATAGTTCCTGCCTTGAATGAATTATTTAAAGTCACCAGTTCAATCAAGAGATTATTATATGTTTATTATATTCCGCTATAAACATCTGATTTACAAGAAATAATACCGCCATTATACTCACAACGTATAAATATTGATAGCGCATATGTATACAAAAGCCTCATAAGGCGCTATAGTTAAAGTGACATAATTCACTAGTAAAATTATCATTTATAATCACTCAAGAAATCAAGGTGAATCACACATAGGAATGTAATAGATGTCTTTATTACAATAATCCTACTATTAGTCCATTCAATATAAACCCATTCTATATATTATGATATGCTCATTGCATATCAGGAAAAAGTGCCAGGTGACCCTTTTTAGTTTGTCATCTGTTTGCATTCCGCAAGCTACGTCTCAAAAATACTATGGCTTCCAATATTTGTCCCAACAAACTGAAATGAATGAAGAGCTTGAAAAGCTATTTCATTAACTCTTTGCCATTATAACAGTCTATATGTATCTGGGACTCTTTCTGTACATGGGCAAACACACTTAAATACGTGAAATGTCTTCGCAAGCCTCAGAGAAGCCGATGTTAGTTTCAGGTCCCATTTATTTATTTAAGTATGTTTTATCGAGGTTTTGATTCATGTAATAAATAAAATCTACAACTTGTCCCCAGATTATAGCGGAATTTAAAACACTCATCCAGTAAATTATGTCTGAATCTCGCCAAAGGCTAGGTCCAGACCTAATTTTGTGGACTTGTTTTGTAAATTCTGCTATAAACTGGGGACTCGTATATCCTGTCTATACCTCACTATTTTATATTATACCGTGCAGGTTTGAGAGAATGACTGGACCCGAAGTTAGGAAAATGTTTCCACAGTTTACGTTTGGAGATGAGTGGGTGGCTGTCTATGATAAGGACTCTGGTTTGGTGGATGCAGCTTTGTCCAATGCAGTCCACACGCAGTTAGCAAGAGCAAGAGGTGCAACAATTCTCGACGAAACACCCGTTACAAGGATTTTACGAGCACGGAATGGCAAAATAAATGTATGGCTTTGAAAAATGTTAGAATGCATCCATAGATTCTAGCACTTTTCCTATTATTTTTGTAAATTTAAAGATATTTCCACAGGATATTCATTGCGGATATCTGCTTTCAAATTTCAAACTGCACCAGACCAAACTCCCTGTCATATGACATATGTTCAAAATATGAACTTGGACGTTATGGTGCCATATAGGCCAGTGATTCCCATTTTCATATAACGATTTCACCAAAGTTGAATTTCAACATATTGTGAATTATGAAACCATTTCAACCATGATTGGCGGTATAATCAAGCATATATTTAGATTTTAGTAATTAGATAGCACATTTTAGCCTTGATAGCATCGAGCTCGGCTGATATCACTACAAACTCGGCTGATAACCCACAACTGAAACTTGGCAGATAACCCAAGTAATATCCTATTTATTAATTAGATCGCCTGTTAGTAACTGATAACTCTTTCATATGAGTTATTGTATATCAGTGAAGTAGATTTTCGGCATGTCGAATACATGTATCCATATTACTCAGATTGGAGATGTCTCAAATTGATATTACTCATTTTAAGGGTGATATTTATAGCCTAGTTCGATAACATGCTTTTCTGCACAAAAAAGTCATATCTAATTAATAAACATATATAATCATATCTCCCTCGTGTAATTATACATTCCAGGTGAACACTACAAAGGGGAAGTTCCAGTGTCGTAAGTTGATCGTAACCGCTGGAGCCTGGATCAATGATGTGCTGGGTTCGATAGGAGTACACATACCTGTCTCCGTCACCCAGGAACAAGTAACATACTATCTAACCCCTCACATCAAAGAGTTCACTAAACAAAAGTAAGTTGTGCCATTTCGAATACATGTTTACATTAAAGGCCACTTAATTTTCTAATGCCCAGATCACATTATATACAACATATATTCCATATTATATACCATTTGGAATAGAAACAAAAAATAGATAAAACGGAACAGCTGAGGCCTAGGAGTGTCCCCCAAGCAACAGAGATTCTCATATCCCTGATTATATGTGACCGTAACCCTTTCTATACTAAATGGATTCTCCCACCCAGTTATAAAGGTGTACATTAGAATGGTCTACTATTCATTTGGAGGGGTTCTCAGGAAAAATTAAATAAGCAGACGACATATAATACAAATACATAAGGAGTCCTAGCTATTGGAGGGAAATGTTCATATAATAAGTTCAACAAATGAGCCATGAACTTATTATCTGAACATTTCCGAACGGATAACTACTCGCCAATGATGCTTTAGTATATAACGGGTTAAGCTGGTGTCTTTTTTGATCGCCAATATGTGTAATATTTTAGGCAGTCGTTTCTGCCATTTACGACTCTCATGATGGGAGCTGCGCTGGTGCAGCATTGAAATCCTTTGCCAGTTCATTCTCTTATATATGCGAGTCTCCCATATTCTCATATATTAGAGAATGCACTGGCTTACAAGATCAAGGTAAATGTTGTAAGGCCAATGTATTCTGTTATATATGCAATGCTCTCTATGGGAAACTCGCATATATAAGAGAATGCATTGGCTCAGGGTTTTCAAATTTTTTTGGGAAGCTCCAGTCATGGAAGGTTCAAAGACAAATTTAAATGGACCACTTACAATATTTGATCGTATGAGAGTTAATGTATTCAGATAGCAATATTATTTCTTAACCCTTTACCCAACAGAAGGGCCCTGTGCCAATGCATTCTCTTATATATGCGAGTCGACCATAGGTCGCCTCGCATATATAAGAGAATGCATTGGCTTAACACATTAAAAATTATAAAATTGTTAAAGAATGTAAGAAAAAATGGTAAAAAGTGTTAAAAAAAGATTTTTTTTAGGCCAATGCATTCTCTTATATATGCGAGGCGACCTATGGTCGACTCGCATATATAAGAGAATGCATTGGCACAGGGCATAACTGTAACTATCACAATGTGGTCAAGGAGCCAGTTCCAATGATATCCATATTTGTATGGTTCTATTGAGACAGACCGAAGATATTTTAGGCTGTTGAAGCTTTATTTGGCCGGTTTTGGCCGGTTTGTTGGGTAAAGGGTTAATGCAAGGTAGGACTGATTTCAAGTTTATCTATCATAACAGATACCCTATATGGATATATATTGGACACAACGTATGTATCTATGGCCTGCCAATACACAATAACTCTGCGATGAAAGTTGCATTAGATGCAGCGGGACCGGTGGTTACAGCTGGAACAAGAAACTACACACCAGACCCCGACAGAGAAAAGACGTGTGAAGAATTTCTTGAAAATTTCTGTCCAAGGGTAAGATTTCAGATAAAGATGATCTCTAATCAGTCGCATTTCTATTCGTTGTAGAAATATTCATATTTGTTCAAATCGCCATCAACAGAAGGAATGTTAAAATATATATAGGTTTGTTCATATGCCAAACATAATCAGCGCGTAAATAGTATATTGTCGTCAAGACGTACGATGGTGTACGTAAACAAGAGCCTGCTCATGTTACAGAAGTTGTGCTTCTGTTTACAGCGCAATTCTATTGGTTTATCACACACAAATGTTATAAACGCTCTTTATTATTATTTCCATATCAGGAAAACAGTAACAAATAACGCTCTTTGTTTACCATATCCGGATCTAAACAAAAGCCAGGTAAACGTAATGTTTTTTGCTTTTGTTTACAACAAAAGGGAAAAATTGACAATAACATACTGTTTATGCCATATTTCTGATTGGTGTAAGAACAAAGTCTGTCTATATTTTACTATTCTTTCTTTTTATGGCGGTTTTTGACGAAGGTGAATATTTTAACAGCATACCCACCGCCAACGCCTCCCGTATCTTTAACCTCGTGCACTAAATAATAAATTTTGTATAGAATTACGACAAATTTGGGATCCATTTTATCACATAATCACATTTATCCAAGGAAAAATGATCTCGAAACGGCTGGGGCTAAAAAAAATTAATATTGGTTTACTTATCACAACCAAAGAGGAAGTAAAGATACATTTAAGAAAAAATGTGTCTTTTCATGTTTATCATCATAATTATATTCTAATTAAGTTCCAGCATTGCCATTGATATCATTGCGCTAAGCTCTTACGTCACTGTGTGTGCCGATAATACACGTGTGTCTTACTAAAAAATGAGGTATCATACAAAGTTATGTCGAAAAGTAACGAGAGTATAGAAGTTAGAACATAATTGTTTTGGTATGTGCCCTATATAAAATTTCAAGTAATAAAAGTAATTCATGAAATTTGTTATTCTGCATTTATTTAGCACCATGTGTGGGCAGGTTTCATTCACAGTCCACTGATTGCTGATTTGTGACCTCACTGTAAATAGATAATGTTATGGCCTGTGAATGACTGGCTTCTTAAAACGGCATTGTTTGTTTAGAAATTCCTGTTTGGCCAGAAAACAATAGACAGATTCAAATGTCAAATACCATGAATAATAAAATACAAAGTCTTCTGTTTGGAAATGGCCACAACACTAGCTAGAATTACGGCCTACATGTAATAATAACAACACACACCTAAACTCAAGCCTTGAAATAGGGTGTCTGTAGAGGGTGAATTTAGCACAGCGGGCTAGCATCAACAAATTCACCCTCTGGGAATCTCATTCTGCTCAGGCCTCAACTGCTATGGGAGTTACGCATTAGCCACCTCCATTATGCATTTTATCTTCTGCAAATTAGGGGATATAGAAACTTAACAGAAGGGAAAAATTAACTAAAAAGAATGTTAATTTGAGACTATAGATACTTCCCAGAAGATGAGGTCAAAGCAGAATGAGATCCCCAGAGGGTGAATTTAGTTCTGCTAGCCCACTGTGTGGGGTAGCGTCACTAAATTCACCCCCTGGGGACCTCATTCTGCAAATGACAGCCACACTATTTCAAGGCTTACCTGAACTTGTATCTATAGCCTCTCGAAAACATTTGTGTTGCAGGCATTGGGTCCCAAACTGAGAACGAAGACATGTCTGTATTCGATGACTCCAGATCGAGATTTTGTGGTGGACTCGTGCGCACATGCGGGGTGGCCAGATGTCCTTGTGTTCCAAGGTGCTGGTCATGCATTCAAGTGAGTTTTATATGGATACTAAAATGTGCAGCTCTCGCAAGATTAATCACGTTAAAAGATGCTACTGATATCACACATAAAGGTATATCATGACTCATGAGATATAACTGTTGGGATTAAAACTCATACTTCAGTATAAAATAGTAGATGATGTCTTAACCCTTCCATGACGGGAGTCATGCTGGTGCAGCATTGAAGACCCTGTGCCAGTGCATTCTCTTATATATGCGAGTCTTCTATAGAGAGCCTCGCATATATAAGAGAATACACTGGCTTACAAGATCAAGGTAATTATTGTTAGGCCAATACATTCTCTTATATATGCGAGTCGCCCATAGGGCGCCTCAAATATTTAAGAGAATGCATTGGCACAGGGTTTTTCGCAAAATTCAGTAAGCTTCAGTCATGAAAGGGTCAAAGATGGTCTATCTCTTCATAAACAAGTTTTATATAGTTTTCTGGGTATAAAATAATAGATATGAGTCAGACACCTGTCAGGAAACGCTTCTATCAATATTTTCTTACATAATGCCATAATCAAGTGGGACATTTTGACATCAATATTTTTAGAATTTTAAATAAGAATTATCCCGCATCGAATGCTCCGAACCAACACCCGCCGTAAAATGTTACAAATTGATTGTATTTATCTCATACCAGAAAATTTGAAATAAAATAAATATTAATTGATAGAAGCATTTCCAAACAGGGGTCTTCGATTCATGTTTATTATTTTAAACCCAGGAAATTTGTTACAATTCATAGAAATGTAAATATTTTACTCCTCATTCTCAAAGAATGAACAGATTATAACATCAGGAATGCATGGTATTTCACCATATTGACATTGGTCAAACGGTGTACCATGAATGCGAAATAATTCTCATGATTGGTTAAGCCAATATAATAAATTGCTAGATTTACATCCAACTTTTTCAGAAAAATGAAGCGGGAGGGCGAATTTGATTATTTATATTTTATTCTTCCTAATATAAATGGTCATGAACAGTTCTAGATATTGAAGCAGTAAAGCTTCAGTATTCTATCTCATAGAATACAAGGTGATTTAGATTTTCCAATTTCATCAAACTATTCTGATTGAAATGTAATTTGACGGTTAAAGGTACTCAACCCGTAAAGAGGGTCCCCATCTCAACAGATTCCAACAACAACAATCCGATCAGAGGGTCCTATATTACTATTTCTTTGGCTTTGGGGGTAAAAAATATTTGATTCGAGTCGAGGAACCCATCAAACAAAGCTCAGAGTTATTAGATATTGATTTTTCAAATTTGTTATGTTCTCGAGATTAGTACCAATAACTGCCGTAATCTGCTCTGGATGTGTACTCAAAATCTATTCAAACAGACAAGGATGAATAACTCTAAAATCAAGTGGTAATTTTAACGCAATTTTTACTGAGTTCTGGGCCAGATAGTATTCCCGATAATGAAAAATAATAGATTTCTAAAATCGATATCTAACAAATCTGAGCTTTGATGGGTGACTTCCTCGACTCGAATCAAATATTTTTGACCCCCGAAGCCATTGAAATAGTAATTGAGAGGAGTTTTATCGGGTTGAGTACCTTTAAGGCATGAATTATTTTTTTACGTAAAAGTATCCAAATAAAATAAAAATTGAGGAGATTAAAAATAGTGTAGGGAGGGGATGTAAATAGTGTAGGGAGGGGATGTAAATAGTGTAGGGAGGGGATGTAAATAGTGTAGGGAGGGGATGTAAATAGTGTAGGGAGGGGATGTAAATAGTGTAGGGAGGGGATGTAAATAGTGTAGGGAGGGGATGTAAATAGTGTAGGGAGGGGATGTAAATAGTGTAGGGAGGGGATGTAAATAGTGTAGGGAGGGGATGTAAATAGTGTAGGGAGGTAAATAGTGTAGGGAGGGGATGTAAATAGTGTAGGGAGGGGATGTAAATAGTGTAGGGAGGGGATGTAAACAGTGTAGGGAGGGGATGTAAACAGTGTAGGGAGGGGATGTAAACAGTGTAGGGAGGGGATGTAAACAGTGTAGGGAGGGGATGTAAACAGTGTAGGGAGGGGATGTAAATAGTGTAGGGAGGGGATGTAAATAGTGTAGGGAGGGGATGTAAATAGTGTAGGGAGGGGATGTAAATAGTGTAGGGAGGGGATGTAAATAGTGTAGGGAGGGGATGTAAATAGTGTAGGGAGGGGATGTAAATAGTGTAGGGAGGGGGTGTAAATAGTGTAGGGAGGGGGTGTAAATAGTGTAGGGAGGGGGTGTAAATAGTGTAGGGAGGGGATGTAAATAGTGTAGGGAGGGGATGTAAATAGTGTAGGGAGGGGGTGTAAATAGTGTAGGGAGGGGGTGTAAATAGTGTAGGGAGGGGATGTAAATAGTGTAGGGAGGGGATGTAAATAGTGTAGGGAGGGGATGTAAATAGTGTAGGGAGGGGGTGTAAATAGTGTAGGGAGGGGGTGTAAATAGTGTAGGGAGGGGATGTAAATAGTGTAGGGAGGGGATGTAAATAGTGTAGGGAGGGGATGTAAATAGTGTAGGGAGGGGGTGTAAATAGTGTAGGGAGGGGATGTAAATAGTGTAGGGAGGGGATGTAAATAGTGTAGGGAGGGGGTGTAAATAGTGTAGGGAGGGGATGTAAATAGTGTAGGGAGGGGGTGTAAATAGTGTAGGGAGGGGATGTAAATAGTGTAGGGAGGGGGTGTAAATAGTGTAGGGAGGGGATGTAAATAGTGTAGGGAGGGGATGTAAATAGTGTAGGGAGGGGATGTAAATAGTGTAGGGAGGGGGTGTAAATAGTGTAGGGAGGGGATGTAAATAGTGTAGGGAGGGGATGTAAATAGTGTAGGGAGGGGATGTAAATAGTGTAGGGAGGGGATGTAAATAGTGTAGGGAGGGGATGTAAATAGTGTAGGGAGGGGATGTAAATAGTGTAGGGAGGGGATGTAAATAGTGTAGGGAGGGGATGTAAATAGTGTAGGGAGGGGATGTAAATAGTGTAGGGAGGGGATGTAAATAGTGTAGGGAGGGGATGTAAATAGTGTAGGGAGGGGATGTAAATAGTGTAGGGAGGGGGTGTAAATAGTGTAGGGAGGGGATGTAAATAGTGTAGGGAGGGGATGTAAATAGTGTAGGGAGGGGGTGTAAATAGTGTAGGGAGGGGATGTAAATAGTGTAGGGAGGGGGTGTAAATAGTGTAGGGAGGGGATGTAAATAGTGTAGGGAGGGGATGTAAATAGTGTAGGGAGGGGATGTAAATAGTGTAGGGAGGGGGTGTAAATAGTGTAGGGAGGGGATGTAAATAGTGTAGGGAGGGGGTGTAAATAGTGTAGGGAGGGGATGTAAATAGTGTAGGGAGGGGATGTAAATAGTGTAGGGAGGGGATGTAAATAGTGTAGGGAGGGGATGTAAATAGTGTAGGTAAATAGTGTAGGGAGGGGATGTAAATAGTGTAGGGAGGGGATGTAAATAGTGTAGGGAGGGGATGTAAATAGTGTAGGGAGGGGATGTAAATAGTGTAGGGAGGGGATGTAAATCTAGTTATTTTTTATTTTGGCCTTCAGTTAGAGATTGACACTGTGAACTGCACCTTTTTCAGGTTCTCCGGTCTCATGGGCAAAATCCTGAGCCAAATGGCAATCGACGGGAAAACCGAATACGAAGTGTCCAAGTTCAACATTACAAGAAAGGAACTGAAAGATCCTAATTATGTCCCCATATTTAACAACACGATAAAGAAACCCGATTCTGCCAAACTCTGACAATTTCAACCTAAGTGATGGAAACTGTTTACAAATACTGTCTTGATTCTGCATAGCTCAGTAAAGTAATCAAAAATAGAAGGCAGGTTATGTTCCCAGGATCCCAGTGTCCCTTACGTTATAAGCATATGGCTCCTGAACAACTTGATGTGCATTAACCCTTTACCCAACAGAACGGCCCTGTGCCAATGCATTCTCTTATTTTTTTTAGGCCAATGCATTCTCTTATATATGCGAGGCGACCATAGGTCGCCTCGCATATATAAGAGAATGCATTGGCTTAACACATTAAAAATTATAAAATTGTTAAAGAATGTAAGAAAAAATGGTAAAAAGTGTTAAAAAAAGATTTTTTTTAGGCCAATGCATTCTCTTATATATGCGAGGCGACCTATGGTCGACTCGCATATATAAGAGAATGCATTGGCACAGGGCATAACTGTAACTATCACAATGTGGTCAAGGAGCCGGTTCCAATGATATCCATATTTGTATGGTTCTATTGAGACAGACCGAAGATATTTTAGGCTGTTGAAGCTTTATTTGGCCGGTTTTGGCCGGTTTGTTGGGTAAAGGGTTAACACTGGAATGTTCACTTTTCCATATCAGTGTGCAGCTGTATTCGGATTAAATTTTGTTCAAATTATGGCCATAACTTCTTAAAGTTAACCGAAAAAAAATATTATATCTTATGTTTAATCTCAAGGTTAGCCCAGATTTCATGAGCGGTGATACAAAAATAAAAAACTACAACCCAACTATCTTAGATTAAAAGGGTAACAAACATTTCATCTGTCAGTGGTCAAATGGAAACAATAAAAGGAGAAGATGATAGTTGATGAAATTTATTAAATAACATGGAATGTGAATTTCATTCAAGATTTTCATAAGATGTAGACATGAAACTCAATAAAATTTAAACATTTATATCACAGCTAAATCATCAGCTAATGCAATTGCCTGAATTGCAGAACACATCAAGGGGTCTACAACATAAATTTATGATCCACTAATTAAATTGTTTTTTTTATAGTTTATCCATTCCTGATGGATCAACGAACATAACTCAGGGCCAGGAATCTACGTCACCAATCAAGTCTCTTACCCAAATTGGTTTTGATTTTAAGATTGTTTAAAGCCACATGGCGGTTTGTGCTCCAAAATACACAAAATAATATTCGCTTTTGAAATTCTCCCGGTATCAAAATAGGTAGATAAATACACAAACTACCTTTCTACGACCAATATATGTCCCATAAAGACGCATTCAAGTCATGAAAATTACAACAAAATCTCAATGTTCGGGTCCCGAACATTTTTTTCCAACCTGCCAGTTTGGATGATGCAATCACCGACAACAGCCGAGGATTTCCGGGTGTATTCGTAAAAAAGCTTCCCCAGCGTCTTATAATTTCTGGTACGCGATAAAGGGGTTTCAATTTGATCGTATGTGTTCCTGTGAGAAAAAATGGTCTCCGTTGACAAGAATTTAATGATAGGACGGTCATCCTGAATTTATCCGAGACGTGGCGATTGGGGGAGGGGGTTCATAAGGCCAAACTTTTTTATTTTTCTGCTTTACGGATTTTTTTAACCTTGTTTTGGTAGGGTCGGTCGGAAAAAAAATAAAAATAAAAATGCTTGAATCATTTTTTTTTTTTTGGACATTCGCTAAGGTGGTAACTGTGTCTTTATAATTCTCTGTCAGTCATTTATAGAGAACACTTTTTGGATGTATATCACAAAATTCAAATCCAGCACTATTATTTGAAACATAGCTCAGATTATTGAATAATATTGAAAAAATCCAGAAATAAAGAGTTTGTTTTTGTTCAACATTATTGAATAAATGGACTCCCCCATTCAGTTATAATGTATACATTGAAAATGTCCATTATTCATCTGGATGGATGTCATGGAAAAATAAGTAGCCAACAGATAATATATTTGCAGAAGGATTCCTATTAGTTGGTGGGAAATGTTCAGATAATAAGTTTAGAACTTGTTGAACTTATTATCTGAACATTTCCTAAGGAATCTACTTGTCTGGTCAATGAGTATTTAGTATAGAGAGGGTTAATACACACATGGGAATGGTGAGATTAGTGGTAGTGATAAAAAGTTAATGTGTAACTTGAGCAAACCCACATACTCATTAGTTCGTCATTCCTATCTAAGAAACCTTGTGGATTGTTATTGTTCTTCAGTCATAAAGATCACCATAAATTCCCAGGAATACAAAATGTATTCTAAAGGCCATTTAAAGTTTTAAAGAGATGTCAAGATTTATAGAAAGCATACAGGTATCTTGGTGGCTGACACATATAAACTCAAGCTGACTTCTCAGTTTTCATCTTGAATGTAGTTAAAAGTAATTAAAGCCACAGATATCTAAAGTTGGTGTGTTCTAGGCATCTTTAATCAGTGAAATGTGGTTAGATAATTTGTTACTGATAAGCAGAAACAGCTGTTGGCTGTGAAAATAAAAATAAAAATTATATTTGATTTTTATTTCCTTGTCGGGCCACAGAAACAGGGTCGGCGGATCCGTAAAGCAGTAAAATAAAAAAGTTTGGCCTAAAGGAACATAATATTACTTATACATGTATAATAAGTAATTATGTTGAGATGCATTTGTATTTAAATTTCAATCCAATATCATTATCGTAGTATATTGTATGATTTCCAGTATATGCTGAATATATTTCTTATAGAATATAGGAATGGGTCGCCAAGTATTAGATCATGTCATGAATTTATACTCTGGCTACCGTAGAGATCATATATATTCAACCAGTTAAAAATATGGGAACGTTTTAATGTTCTGATGGAGAACTTTATAGCATTGAAAAAACAACTCAGTGACTATATATATTTATTTATTACTTGTTCCTTAATAATATATCTCACAATATGGGGTGTGACAATCCAGATTGCATGATTTGTCTGTGACTTTTGTGAGTTGATATCGAAATAAACATTGAATTTATTACCCGTGAGAAATTTCATGATTGTAAAGGATGCCAATCAAACTCGACTCAACAAAGTGACATATTTCATGCAACATTGAGCTGGGATCTTTGTGAACTACGTACAGAGTGGAATACACTATTTACTGAGAAACGATATTAACTAAGAATATATTAGCTGCACTGGTTTTTTTTAAATGTTTATAAACTTCCCTATCTGAACATGAAACATTTCACATTACTTCAACTGGTGTAGTACGGGCATAGCCAGTGTAGATATTCATGATATGATCTAGCTAAGTATATATGCATATAGTTTTTCACAATTTACGTAGATCCGTCCATTGCATGGTTATATGTTGAAATCAACTGTAAACAAGATAGACAGGCTGGGAGAGTGTGTACACAACTACACACGCAGGTAGAATTGGAACTGTGTTAATTATCTACATGGATTAACTGTTTTGAATATATTTTTTTTAACACACGGAAAAATTAGACATCATATGAAAGTAGAAGATGAGAGCCTTGTGTTCCGCACTGCTGTATAATTTGAAAGTTCTGTCGTGTAAACAATGTAGACACATTTTGAGGAAAAATAAATTAAAATAAATTAAATCCTATTCTACTACTGAAACCGATGGTGAAGAGGTTGTTTTTTTTGGTGTTATTTTTCATGTCGATTTTCTAACTATTCCAATATCAAATGGGGTAACAGGTGTGATATGGCCATGTTGGGACAGACATTGTACATAATTATATGGTTTACGACTAAGCATTGTTGTGTATATTTCATTTTATTGCTAACTTGGCAATATTTGGTGCACCCAAAGCCACTTGGCACAGAAAATCAGCACTTTTCAATACCAATTGTCATCATGGATGCCATTTTGAATAGAACATTTTGTTCTAAGCGGATTTATCGGATTTTGGATATGTTGTAGAGGATATGATTATTATTCCTCTTCAAAATGGAATAAAAACCAACTTAGTCGAAATATTTTCTAGGTCAAAACTTTTATCGACGAGACTATTTTGTCTTTTATGCAGCATTTACCCCTGACATGGAGGTCTTACATCTTTGCCCTTTTCCCACATTTCATCTTGTGACTCAGAGGCAAGTGACAGTTTTCAATATCGTTCCTTTTTATTAGAGGTAGAAACATATTTTCCCAATTTTCATTTCGATCCTAAATTAGTGTTTCTCTGGCTTTGGGGGTTAACAAAATATTAGACTTAAGTCGAGGACCCATCAAAGCTCAGAGTTATCAGATATCGATTTTGATATCTTTTATTTTTCACCACCTGGGTAGGTACTCAATCTGATCAGACGCTCCTAAATTACTATTTCTTTGGTTTCGGGGGTAAAAAAAATATTTGACTCGAGCTCAGAGTGATCAGATATCGATTGTTGAAGTTTGTTATTTCTCGAGATGTGTAATAATATGTGGCCCAGAAACACGTGGTCAAGCGGAGGGTCTTGGACAAAATTGCGGATGAAGATGGATAAGTCTAAAGTCAAGTGGTAATACGGTCAAATTTTTTGATACTTTAGTGATAAAACGGCCATATTTTGTTGAACAAAATGTTGATAAACAAGTTTTGGGAAATTTGATACCATAGTTGACAGTGATTAGCATTATTTTGTTGCAATACATCGATTCTGATAACTAAAGCGTATTTTGAAGAAATGTTGTTGCTGTTGTATCTTGATGATATGGGGACCGTCTGATTGGATTGAGTACCTTTTAAAAGAACTACGGAATTGAACTAACTGCAGTTCATCGACACACTCAACTGAAAAGTATTGCCTACAAAATTGCGATTAGAGTATATTTGAGAAAAATCAATGTGTTCCAAGGATCAATGTAAATGAATAAAATTCATGTTGACATTGTGTAACAAACTGGAAAACCGTTCTATCGTCACATCCTTGTCAACAGAGGTTATTATCTCGCATGGACAAATAGGATCCAACGGAAACACATTATCGCGTACCGAAAATGATAGAGACGCTGGGGAAACATGGAAAATATTATGTCACAAACATGACGGTATCGAGAATGCACTCATTTCCGAAAACACACGAGCGCTGCCGGCATCACTCGGAAGATCGGCTGATTAGAACAATTTAACTGGAATAGCGAAACGATATCAAATTTACGCAAAAATATAACTAACAAAACGCGTTTTTTAGCGCTATATCGACGAATTAGCTCTGGAATAGTTTGCATATGCATGTTTTGAGACCCCTTTTCTCGAATTACGTATACATAAATTTTAGGGTTCGAATGAGCCATGTCAGTTTAAAACATATAAATGTTTGTCTGATGGGATACACTAGTACATGAGGTGTGGAAATTAACAATGCACATTAAAAATCAGTATTTGTTGATATAATGGAATGTTATAAGGAAAATAGATATCGATTGTGCCCTGATTTTGAACATCAAACACACCTCAACCATTTAATAGATGTTCGTAAAATGCTCATAACCCCTTTCACTTGTAAGTACAATAACTGCTGCATCAAATATCTAGCTCATCCACTGCGTGATTCCCACATAGCAGCTATCCAAACGTCTGAAGCAATGATTTAGAGATTACATTAGTGACGTAGATTCCAGGCCCAGTAATAGCTGCAAGATTCTACACAGAACAGAAGTAAATGCTAGTTTTATCACCACACACTCTGAACTTATTATTGAGTATTTTCCGTGTGTAGCTATTGAACGTCTGGAAGATGACGCCAAGAAACAACCAAGCTGGATATAGTGTGTCTGACATTTGCAGAATGAGGTCCGCAGAGAGTGAATTTAGTGATGCTAGCCATGCAGTGTAGTGTCGCTAAATTCACACCCTGGGGACCTCATTCCACAAATGTCAGACACACTATATCCAGACTTGCTAACCAAATTTGTCATGTGAGATGCTTAAAACTTTATTAGGACCGAAGGCACTCGCAGTGGGTATATGTACGTGCCAAAAATTTAGAAGTCTATAAAAACGTCACCACTAAGAAGAACACGGATAAATGAGATAAAGTTTGTTCTTATACTCATTAATGATAGTCCAAAAAAAAAATTTTGCCTGTTGAAATCATTGTTATGTAAGCAAAACTGTTTCAGTGATTGGTGAAAAATTTGCTAAACATGTATTAAGTTAAACTATTTTAGTTTGAATATGATTTCAGAATATTTTTAATGCTTTGCTTTTTACAGTTATTACTGTCAAGTCAGGGACCAGCCGAGAGGGCGACGTGGGCGAAGAAGTCTCCCTATTCTTGGTCACTTCGCCCTAATTTTGCAGCCGGGCGAAGTTTAAGTCGCCCTGAAATTTCCGAAGTTGACCGATGAAAATCGGCAAAATATTCATCCTAATTTAGTGCCAACATCGATTGAACCCAGTTATCCATTGACAGGGTCTTATAACACACCATAATTCTTATTAATCCGATGTGGGAGCATATTCACACCTGAGAGTTGATTGCAGACAGCCGTGAATACATAGTAAGGTGTCGACAGGTCCGACAGTGACTTGTGATTTTGAGATTATCACATGGCTCACACCTAAAGATTACAACTCATACACCTTGCCATGTGTCAGTTTATCACCCCCTTTGTTCAAGTTTGTAAAGGCCAGACAACTTTGAAATGCAATTCATTTGTGTAACATGTTAATTAATATCTGTACCTAGCACTTTTAATGAGTGAGAATATTCAAGATTTCGTTTCGTTTTAGCAATTTTTTCGTATTCATAAGCATTTTTTAATTTTGTTTGTTTGTTTGTATACATAAGCGGTTGTAAAAATGCCGTTATTATATATATATCTTTATTAACCTCCATTAACGGAGAGCATACATCAATACATTGTATGTGTTGTATAAACGAATTGGGGCGTTTTGTACACATAAAGGTGAGCAAGGTCGTTTCGTATTTACAAACATGATATAGTATATATACAAACAATATTTGAGCATAGAAAATGGGGACAAATAAGTAACAACACTGAATTCCCATAAATCACAGCCGTATGGTCTATGTACCATATTAGAGTTTGAGCACATTTAAATAAGGAAAGTGTATGTCGCATGCGTATGGATGTAGATCCTATGTTCACTAAGTTGTGCTCCTTTTCATCCTCAAACATTGTAATGTCAACAAGACTTGCTTTTCTGGCAGGCAGCAAGCACACGCAAGCAGTCGGTTATAGTTTTAACGGGCAATGTTTTGTAAAAGTTGGCATCCTTTGTACATAAATTTCGCGGCGAATGTGATAATATCTCCCCAAGCGTTGATGACAGCGAGTGGAGGAACGAAGGCTGTGCCGCCGAGTAGGAAGTCACATAGATGGTTTTGCGAGAGAGAATCGATAAACACAAAGCATTCTACTCCAAAGAAGTCAACGAAGATTGACCAGAAATTGTATCTCAACTGATGCATGGCTGGCGCATTACATATAAATAATACATGTTCAATTTCGTTGTGATACGTAGATCTGCAGGCACCGCAATTCGAGTTGTTATTGAACATCGATCTATTCAACAGCCGTGCAAGATTTCTCAGTTCCTGGGAGTTTTCAGGGCGGTCAGCAAGTAATCTCCATATACTCCAGGTGGAGAGAGGATCGCTGTGAACGTTTAACATATGTACAAAAGTATCTGTGTTTGTAGCAGAATGCCATTTCAAGGAATAGGCGTTTCGAATAGTGTCTGTGATGATGCGCTTCCAGATAGCCTTCTCTGGGAAGAAGCCACTTTCAAGAAAAACTGTAAGAAATGAGTCAATGGCGTAGTGTTCAAGAATTTGGAGGATGTCAAGAACAAATCCTGATGTGTTGATATGGAAGAGTTTGTACCTGTAGAGGTTGTGAAGAAAATTTTTCAGCGGAGTATCCTTTGTAACAGGTAAGTGGATAAGTTCAGCCAGGAATGTTAGTTTCCGCATATGTAGTTGAAGATCCATTGGTAAAGTACCAAGGAGACTGAGTGATAGCCTCGTTCCTGCCCTCAGCGGGAGGTTTTGAATATGTTTGATGCACGTACGAAATGACTTCTCGATTTGGTTGATTGCCTGATCACTCGGTGTGTACAGGAGTTCGGAACCATATAAGGCCTTGGGAAGCACTATACGGTGTAGAAGCTTCTTCATTGTAACGGGTGTACACATTTGTAAGGCCTTCCGTCCAGCCATTGAAAAATATGATTTTCGCATGACGTCAGATACCAGAGAGGCACGGTTGGTACAATTGTTAAATTTGTGCTGCATTATGCCAAGATGGCGAGCTTCCGTAACTTCATCAAGTTTATTTGTTCCAAGGAACCACGTCCTATCACGCTGTTCATGTTGAGTGCGCGTTTCATTGAAAACAATGACGACACTTTTCTCTGTTGAGTATCTGAATCTCCACTTGATGCTGTAATCGAAACAGAGGCTCAATAGATGATCAAGGCCAGACTTGTGCAGAGACATTAAGCAAATGTCGTCAGCAGTGGTTGGGGATGTGCAGTTTATATTTCCGATCCGGAGACCAAATCTCGACTGTTCTAGCTCAGTGAGAAGTTCATTAATGAACACCAAGTAAAAGAACGGCGAGGTCACTGATCCTTGGCGATTTCCTTGGCATATGGAAAATGGTTCTGACTGGCAGCCATTGTAGAGAACACGACTAGTACACTCCTCGTGCATGTTCTGAATTACACGAAGAATTTGGCCTTTAAAACCGAGGTTGTTGAGTTTGATGAGAAGTCCATCGTGCCACACTCGGTCGAATGCCTTTTGAGAGTCTAAAAAGCAAACATAGAGTTTAGAACCATGGTCACATGCGAAGTGTATTGATTCTTCGACAACGAATGAATTCATGTTGCATCCCACGTGTTTCTGGAATCCAAATTGGAGGCAATGTGGAAATTGTTGAAGGGTTTCCGATCTCAGAAATCGCGATAGAAGCACAGATTCGAACAGTTTATATATTGAAGATAGAAGTGTAATCGCACGATAGCTGTCCGGATTGTGTTTAGGCTTGGGGTCTCCTTTATAAAGCGGAATGACGATCCCAAGTTTCATATCTGCCGGTATCCATTCAAATGCGATGATGCTGTTATAAAGTAAACACAGGACATCTACTAGCGATTCAGGCGCATACATAAAGTGTTCATTTACAACGTCGTCATGGCCACCTGCCTTATTTCTCTTCATTGCTCGAATTGCAGTAGATACTTCCGCGTTTGATATTATTTCGCAGAATATATCATCGTCATAATTTGCATGCGATTTAGACATGAGCAACCGAAGTTCGTTACATACTATTTTCTCAACTGAAGGGTCTTGGTGTGGGTCGGCACTATATAACTGTTGAAAGTAGTTTTTCCATCCCTGGGATAGAATATCAGGTTCATGGCATAACCCGGATCCAAAATCTATTCCTGTTGCAATTTTATCTTTTTTAGAATTATCCTTCGTCATACGCCAGAAATCTGATGAATTCAGATTGGCGGCGGACTCGATGTCCAAGAGGACTTGCTTCTCGTACTGATGTACTGCGTTCCGAATGGTCCGTCTAAATATACGTTTGGCGTCTTTGTATGCACAATATGATTCGCATAATTCAGAATGTTGCTTCCCGTCCGCTATCCAAAGCGCCCGAGTTGACTTTACCTTCACGTGAAGTTCAGAAAGGTGAGAGTTCCAGTATGGCTTCCTAAACTTGTAGAATTTTCGTTCACCGGCCGCACGATCGGAAGCGTTATGGAGTAATGACACAAGTTCAGCATACAACTGTTGAATGTCCCTTTCGTGTCGAATGGGTTTATGTCGCATTTCTACACATGCGTAATGTAACAGTGTTTGATAAGCCACAATGTCGATATTTTTCCAGCTGTATAATTTACGATGATACTCGGGAGAAATCCGCATAGGTTGGCACTGGAAGCTAAGCTTGCATCTCACAGGCAAATGGTCAGAAACATTTAATGAGTTATCGTCTCTCACAATTATATTTGGACATTATTCATTGTTATTAGAGTGATGATTTGAACATAATTATTCCATATTTGAACCTTTGTTTCATCATTTTAATTTAGATATTACATATCTCCTATTTTCCTTATAAAGACGACTACTGCACTGGTCGATTTCAATTTTGTAAAGCCGACTTCGCCCTATCGGTTGCCCACTTCGCCTTATTTTTGTGACAGGGAGAAGTCACTTCGCCCTGAAAATCAGGTCTAGGCTGGTCCCTGTGTCAAGTTTTGATTAAACTTTAGAATCTCATTTTACTAATTGGACATTTATTGGTAATTCCACTTTAACAGTAATGTTTACATAACAATGGTTGTGACATGCAAAATCTAATATATGGAGAGTTATTAATAATGAACATAAGAACAAAGTGAATCAATTTGTTCAAGTACTTGTTGTTCAAGCCTTGAAATAGTGTGTCACCTCATTTGCAGAATGAGGTCCCCAGAGGGTGAATTTAGTGATGCTACCCCGCATAGCGGGCTAGCATCACCAAATTCACCCTCTGGGAACCTCATTCTGCTGAGGTGTAAGCAGAATGAGGTCCCCAGAGGGTGAATTTGGTGATGCTAGCCCGCTATGCGGGGTAGCATCACTAAATTCACCCTCTGGGGACCTCATTCTGCAAATGACAGACACACTGTTTCAAGTACTTGTTGTTGGTTGATAGTTGTTTTACAGAATGTTATGTTATTTTACTTGAACCCACTTCAAAGGCATTTAATCCCTTTAAACCTATATGAACAATTCAGTCCCAAGGGGAGTGTAGATCAAATTTCCGAGAATTTAGTTTGATCTGTTCCACCTCCAAATAAAGGAAAAGAGATAAAGTGTGTTTTGACAGGATAACTGGGCAATATTGTCTCTTGTGGAATTCATTTATGATGTTTTATATGGTTGTTAACTGTTCTATAGCATTTTTCCTTTTGGAAAGTTTTAAGTTAAAGTGTGTGAACCATCAACATGAACTTACCAATACCAAAGGCCCTAACATTGTTGGAATAATCATATTGGTATAAATCTATTTCACACAATTTATGAAATATACGAAATTTTTAATTTTCAACATGCGGAGAAAATAGCTAGAATAATCATAATTGTAGTTTTCCCCGTTTCCGTACATGTATTTTATTTGATAATGAGATATTTAATTGGACCAGATTCTCCCCTTCTGTTATAGAAGTATTTATTGGAATGGTCTATTATTCATTTGGAGTGGTAACATGATAAGTACATAAGACATATGATTCCTATTCAGTCATTCACGACAGAATTGATGTCATTCCCCCCAAACTATAAAAACAGCATGGGGTTCTCAATCTATACAGGCCCAGAACAGCTCACAACAATTTGCTAAAGTCAAGCCACCACGTGCAAAGAAGCGAACCTCTTTGTCCGGGAGATTAAACCAAGAATCGTCATCACACAGCCAATCGTAAAGACGAGCAAGGTGACTACTGCCAAACATAGCAACGCGCACTGTGTTAGACATGTCTAAAAGGCGGATGACCTCCAGCTTTTTAGAGTCCCTTTTATGCAGACAGGACGGATCGAAAACACACTCACACCACAAAAGCATGCACTACACGAAATCCCCGCTTTAGAATAGATCTCACAGCATGCCGTCATCAATGCCCGCGCAAGCTTAAACTGACCCATTCACTCATTCTCAAAGGCATACCCTACATTGGTATAACTTTACGATTCACTTTCAGAAGCTGGCGCTCATGTCATACACATTCCACTCACCTAACAACACCAACCAAGCGGGATCCGGCTTGAAAACCGACCCAGCACTAGCTTGGGGTGGGGTGCAGGAACTACAGACCCATAAGTGGTCATATCTCTAAACGAGTTAGGAGCAGCATATACCAAAATATGCTCGCCCCGCTTGCCGCTCTGACGTTTCTTCGGGAGTAGGACGGCTCACGGCTCAAGAACAGAACACACTGAAATGTACAAAATGTATACAAATATTAACAAAATAAAGAAATTACCAAAAAAAATATAAAACCAAAACAAATCTATTGAATGTAACCATGTAATCATATATATCTCTGTACAAAACCATTCACATCGTCAACAATTAAAATCTATCTTGTACATAATCTTCAGATTTACTTCACTTATCGGAACCCAAAAAATTGTCAGAGTCTTCACCTACGCCCGTGCCATGGAATGTAGGGCGGCCCATCCAGAAACAACGAAATAAACAAAACATACTGTCTCTGCGCATTCGGCTATAGCAGAATAGCGGTACGATGGCGCATTGAATCACATTGAATCACACGCTCTGCCTTCCGGTTGGTTGTTTTTTTTAAACAACTAACAAACTAACACTATTTTAAAATTATAACACGGGCCCCGCTCCTTTTTCAGCGCACCAGATGACACGCTCAGCTCAACCATATATTAAAGGGACCCACCGGGTCACCCCTCACACCCCATATTAAAGCTCGCGGGCTCTTCCCCAAACAATCCATCCATTCAATTAAATCAAAGAGATAACATTAATCCAATTGTGTCCGCTTTTGCCGTGTTCAGACGTGACTATTTTCTGTGTGCCATATCTCCAACAACAACAACCGTGGGGTGAAGGAGAAGATCACTCGATCTTTTCGACCATCCCGGGCGCGAAACGCCCATCTACTCACTTTATTTATTCAGTCATTTACAGGGAATGTTCGGATAATAAGTTCAACAAACAATTTTAGATCGGATCTTGAACTAATTATCTGGATATTCTTCAAGTGAACTACTCGTTAATGAGAATTTTGCCATCAAAGGGATAACTACCCCTACCCAAAAAATTAAAGTGTCAATGACACTATAGCTCAACTTGGAGAGGAGTTAATGTTATGCTAAGCAGTCAAAGGAATAATAAATAATAAGGAAAGTCCACAAGTTTTAATGAAGGGATTGTATTTTGTAGATGAAACTTTACAACATTACAAACATTTCTCCGAAAAACAATATTTTCCTAAATAAGTAAAATATATATCTCCTAGAAGTATCTTACAAACTAAACTGTATGGTATAATCAGGGACGAAAGTGGTCAATAACAAAAATAACTGAAATGTATCATTTTGGTCCTAACACGATATGCCGTAGGCCCGAGATGGGGGTGTCCCCCTCCCATAGAAGGGGGGTCCGGGGGCACTCCCCCGGGAAATTTTTGAAAATCCAATGGTCTGAGGTGAATCTGGGGCCTTATATTGTGCTGTTCGTGTTGGCAAATTTAGTCATATTTCACTCCTTTTAGATAGCAAATTCCTTTTTGTGATTTTCTGTATCTGATAACTAAAGGTCATGACCAAATTAAGTTTGTTTCTACTCTTCCAACTTATACAATGTACAACACAAATATTCTCCGAGACCCCAATGTTTGTTTGGGAAATAAACAAACACAACATACATAGGAAGCCCCCTGAGGGCACAGCGAATTTATTTTGTGCTCAATTTAAACAGGAAGTAAAGTCGTTTCGATCCTTGGACTACGGATACTGGCAGCATTCCCATAACGTCTCTTCCAACATCCTGACATTCCGTTCACATGTATCATAGAACGTTGACAGAATATGCCAAAAACCATCCAGCAATACTGCTAAAAAACACCGATAGCTTCAGGCATACGCCACAAAACAGCTATCATGCTTAGCGATACCGCTTATACCAGGCACAAGCACACCCTGCATACATAGAAAGCACATAATCAAGAATCTGGGATAATGATCCCTCCAAGCTTCAAGCTGCACTTAAGATACCAGAATAACTTAACACATATCATGAACATATCATGGAGCTCTGTAGATCGATACCGATCAAGAACACACGGGCACTGATATCTTTATATTAATACTCTGGCTGATAATTAATCACCGTTAAAACCACGATATAAATTAAAGATGAACACACTCATATGAATTAATCGTCACATCCTCAGCCCATACATACGCCACCACCAATATCCGCAGTCGAGGACAAAACAACTAGAAAAAAAGAAAGAAAATACATTAAATATATATATACATATATAGACATGAATGCGCATCATTATTATAACCAGACAATGATCTCAAATAGTATGTCATGCATATACTATACTATAATACTCGGAGGCTTCGTGTGTATGTTATCGTATATAGTGGTAAATTCAATATTTTTGCGAAAACGAGTTACGTAGAAATTGTTAGCAGAAGTTTCTATATATATCATATGCGTCTCCTTGCATGTATACGTGTACTGGATGTACAAACAAGTCTAAACTTATATATATATCCTTAAAATAAACAACCGATCGCCGTGTCTCTACAGGTGCGAATGACCCTGAACCAATCAGCACGGATTGACGATACCTCACACAATTCGTGCTGAGTACCGAACTACGCGCAATCATGCGCTACAATATATCAACAGCTTGATTACCCAATCAAACATTAACCCCTCGGAGAAATCAGTTCCATTCTAATTCGTCCCTCAAACGAATAGAACTATATTTCTCCGAGACCCCAATGTTTGTTTGGGAAATAAACAAACACAACATACATAGGAAGCCCCCTGAGGGCACAGCGAAATGCCCCAAAGGAAAGGGCTCTGTTACAAAATCTAATTGATTTAATTATTTAGAGGCCCAAATTCATAGAAACGCCCATCAAACATTCCAATGATTCGTGCACATATCCATCCTTTGCCTTTTCACTTTTCCATCTGCCATGTTTTTTGAACAATCTGTCAGGAATACCTCGATTCGCTGCTTGAGTAGCTCCTCCAGATCTGAGACTATGCAAGCCGAAAGCTTTGATATCATGAACTATGTTTGAGAAACCCTGAATGAAAATGTCTCTAAATCTTGAACAGATTAAAGGAACATTGTCAGCTCTTAATTTATATCCAGGAACAGAAATTTCAGTCAAACGACGAAAAATGAATTCATGAGAACTTTCGTCAATAATGGAAAGAGTAAGATACTCCTCAAGGTTTTTTGCAGGACATAGCTCAGTTCCAGTTCGCCCAATAACGATCCACGAACCATCACGATATACATCCGTTTTCGATTTCTCAATGAAGAGAGACAAATGTGTCGTAGTAATTTCAATATCATTGCGTTTTATGTTTAGAACTTCGCACGACCTCAGAAAACCAGAAAACCCCAACAGTACCATACTGAGCAAGCGCATATCTTTCCACGAAGATCGATCACATTGACGATAGAAATCCTTTATATGGTCTATAGATATAGGCTCTTTCTTAATACTGGGTCTTGACAATCTCCGCTTCCCGGCTTCCAAAACATTCTGAACCAACGAATTGTCAGTTGGAGACATTAAACCAATTAATCGGTGGACATATTGGATGCCATAATAAGCCGAAACAACAGGCGATACTGTTTTTGCTTCTTGAATAATAGTTCTAAGATAAATCGCACAAGATAAAGGAGTCGCCGGAAGAATCTGCGTAACTCCATGGAAACATGCCCATTTAGACCAGCGTTTAAAGGCATAAAAGTACTTTCGGTTAATCGAAGATGCACGAGCATCGCATAACAATTCTGGAAGCGTATAGGCAAGTTGTCTAAGGTCCTGGGGCAATTGTTCTATTTCCGATCCAAAAATATCTACAAACACACCTGAAAACAAAATATATATCAATATATACGAAAACATTACAACATAAATGTTACACATGAGTGAAATCAACTCTCAAAGCCATCATATTAAACGGCAGATCTTTTTCTCCAAATAGACCTCCACCCACTCTACTAGGAGTAAAGCACGATTTTGTTGCTTGCCAACGCAAAACTCCTTTCACGAACCAATTAAAACTGGAATGTCCAATACAAATTAAAGGCCAAAAATATGCTGAAGGCCATTCTGGTACAATCAGTGTACCCTTTGCATGACAGTTTTCTAAGTGACTTATAGTTCTGCCTATCAAAGAAATTGGTGGAACCAACCAATTAATATCACGATTCCATTGGGCTGTGAAAGCATCAACGTTATCAGAACCAGGATTCCAGAAACGAGAATAAAACCTGGAACATTTAGTGTTGTAAAAAGAAGCGAAACAATCTACTGTGTGAGGTCCCCATTTAGAATCGATCATTTTAAAAAGATATTCTGAGACGGCCCAATCATCCAGATCTACTATTTTAGATAAATAGTCCGCCCTTTCATTCTCGTTCCTGGGTATCCACTCCATATTCAAAAATATACGATACTTCAAACATAATGAAAATATGGCTTGAGCTACTTTCTGAATATGAGGCTTCATACTGCCTTTTTCAACAATGCTGACAACATTTTGATTATCCGTAAACCATTTTATAGAATCACAATATAACAATTCACTCAAACTGTTCAGTACTAATTGCACTGCTCTCAACTCACGCCAAGTGGAACTCATGTTCACTTCGTCAACAGACCACTGTCCGTGAGATACACGATCTCCGAACTGGACGCAATAACCAGTGTAACCTGTTTCACTAGCGTCTGAATAAATCATTTTTGTGCAAGAAAATTCGGAATTTAAACAACGATTATTGAAAATCTCAATATTATCACGCCAGAATTCAAGCTGATTGATACTACGCTCAGATAGCTGAATATGAGAATTCCAAGAATTAGCATTGTCTATATCTACACTCAAACAACGGGTCATGAGTTGAACAGCACTACCAATGACTAGCTTAGTGGCAATTAATTGTCCAACAACGCCCGCTACCTTCTTAACCGGGATGGAACTACCCACTGATGACTGTTGAAGCAGAATATTTATCGCAGAATGAATCTTTGTCATTTTAAGATCTGGAATTTTAATCTGCATGGAGCGAGTATCAAGTTTAATACCCAAAAATTCTATACATTGACTGGGTGTCCATAATGATTTCTCAGTCTTAGGTACAAAACCACTCTGTAACAAATCCCGTTTGATATCGGCTGCAATAGACTCAGTTTCCTCTCGAGATGAGCCTATCGCCAAACCGTCATCAAGGAACATAACCACCCGTTTCCCTTCACCCCTCCACTTTTTTACAAGCCCCCTTGTCACTTTAGTAAACAACTACGGTGCTGTGGAAATTCCAAATGGGACAACCAGGTATTTATAATATAATCTTCGACCTTCATTGTCTGTCCACGAAAAACCAAGAAATTTTGTATGCTCTTCCATGATATCTAAATGATGATAAGCAGAGTGAATACCAAATTTTATACACCAACAATTAGGTTTTAAATACAGAAGAGCGGTCTTCCAATCTTCGAACTTTACAGACATTTTCCAAAGCCGTTGAAAGGTACCTATTCACAACACTCAGGTCTAAAATGAGCCTGTTTTTGTTATCACGAGTCGCCACCGATAACGGATTTACAATTATTGGCTTGTGATCACACTTTTCAATTAACCCTCTATCCAGCAGATTGTTAATTTCTTGTGAAACAAATTCGAAATGCTGCTTGGCTGAACTATTATTACAGAGTTCCATAGATGGTGGTGTTAAATAGAATGGTATCTTATAGCCATTCTCAATAGTATTTATAACAAAAGATGTAGATTCAATCGATTTCCAAAACTCAACATTCTTTTTAAGTCTATTTTTAACAATAATATCAGCAAAACCACTTTCATAACATTCAAAATCTGATGTTAATGTTTCCCTTTATGACAATGGAGCGGAATTCTCAATACATGAATTGTCATTCAATGTACCAAAACTAGAACAATACTTAACTTTCAGCCCATTGTCATCGATCCGGTGTGCATCATTTCCGAGGATGGAATCCGGCGACGCTGGTTGACGGTTGTTGAGAGGTACCGCTAACGAAGGGACAAAATCTCCTGTAATGTTGGAAGGACCCGCAGACGAAACACGTGCCTCTATTCGGTCCAGCGCCCTGCCACGAAAGGACTGAACACCAGCAGAAGAAATGCTGCTAGACATGAGAGAAGAATCAGTTTTCTTCTGATAAGGCACACTTCTAGTGGTTTTCTGTTTCTTCTCTTTGAGTTTCCTAACAGCCCTGGTCTCTGCACGATTGATGCGCCTATCATCTTCTGAATCGCTCGCCAAATCGTTAACCTTGTATTGTTTTACAGTTTCCCAACCGCCTTCAGACGAATCCGCTATCTTAATTAGTTTGATGCGTTCTTTAATTCTTGTAATTTCCGAATTTACAATGTCTCGACCGTAATCCACCTTTCCGTTATCCAAAGCCCAATTAACTTGCTTCAAATTGTCCAATGTTTGAGAGGAAAACAGATATTGCTGCTTATTGCCTTCAAAACGCCAATTCAACGATTTGTCCGCTTTCAACCGCTCGACCTCTGCTCTCGATTTGAAGAATCGATCGTTGATTACTTCTAATTTCTTGTCGATCCGATCCTCCAGTTCCCCGTTTTGAGAATCAAAACGATTCAACAAAAGATCCAATTTGTCAGAAAGTTCTTTGTTTTCAGACATCGCCAGGTGAGTTAACGGACAAGAGCACAACAAAACGAGCACAAATAAACAACCGATCGCCGTGTCTCTACAGGTGCGAATGACCCTGAACCAATCAGCACGGATTGACGATACCTCACACAATTCGTGCTGAGTACCGAACTACGCGCAATCATGCGCTACAATATATCAACAGCTTGATTACCCAATCAAACATTAACCCCTCGGAGAAATCAGTTCCATTCTAATTCGTCCTTCAAACGAATAGAACTATATTTCCTTTGTTTAAAACTTTAAAGATTTGTTTCACTTTGAATTTTTCACCCTTTTATACCAAGACATGTATGTATATAAATATTGTCCTTGAAATGTGAAAATAAATGTTCTATGGTACGTACATGTACCCTGTCTGAAAAATTTGGGAGAAGTACAGGGTAGAAACACTTGATATATATTGATTCTCAGAATGTCCTGGCATGTATTCCCTCTAGCATAATTGGAGCCATGCTTTTATATTTATAGGAACTTATTTTGACACTACCAGTATGAGAGTAATAAATTCAAATTTGAAATAATATACTGTAGAAACCATATTATAAATTTGTAAACATAAACTTTTAGTTTATATGTTGAATACAAAGTTCTGACATGGAGGAAATTATCATAGTTATATATACAGTTATACCTGATTGATTGTATGCAGCAGTATATAATATTTATGTAGACGAGTTTCAAAACCGCTAACTTTACCCCTCATGTAATTCGTCGAATCTGACAGATTTGAAACAAGATTTCTTATTGGAATGTCATCCTCACTGAATAAATCCAAAACCAAATTTATTAAAGTTTCTGCATTCACAACTTTCATCGCAACTGACGCATAATGTTTAACAACAACCTTCTCTTCCTCCTCGCTATAGTACGATACCAGAATTGAGAGCACCTTTTCATGTTTGTTACTCAGACACTCATCCATGTTCAAAGAAAATCTAATATTTTAAGTCGGCCAATAATCGTTTATGGTACGCCTCAGCTAAACCATCTTTAAGTTTGTAACTGGCAGTTGTCCGCTCCATGGACAACTCCCAAAGAACAGCGCGATCACGTGCCATTTCCTTAGCGTAATCAATTAGATGTGGAACCAATGATAGAGGAAAAGAATTCTCACACATGAAGGCTAGAGTCCGAGCTTCGGCATGAGATTTCCTGTCAATGATATTGACAAATGGCTTTAAATCTGGTTTCTGTAAATTTGAACATACATTTCCATTGTGAACATTTTGTGGTGCACCATATGGAATGGAGCATATTTCATGAGAGTTCACATTACTACTACTACTAGAAGTACTAGTAGTAGTGGGAGATTTGTTATCACTGTGAGATCCATCATCCAGAATATTTGAGATTATAGAATGTTGCTGGCAATGACTGGTTTGAGCTAATGTTGTTTATCTGACGAACGTGTGAAACTGCTTTTGAATGTTGTTTGAGTGCCTTTTTCCCGTCGTTGGAATAGTTTATTTCCTTGTTGCACCATGCACATTTAGCGATTACGGCGCGATTAATTTTTCGAATAAAGTCTGAAAAAAAATCGCCGTTGTTATCCTTTTCCTGAAGCCAAGCTCACCGGATTTTTTTTTTAACATCCCGATCTATATTTGAGACATCGTCCTGTCTTTTTACTTCCATAACTACATGTATTGTAAATATAGAATAGCATGTTTTTTTCTAACGAACACACAAGACATCAATTTATTATTTGTCTTTGAATAGATATGGCACCAACATTGGCACCAAATGATATAATAACTGTGCGGTGATTGGCGGAGATCAACATGATGCCATAGATTCCTTCAGAAAGCACCAATCACAGACAACTTATCACAGAACTTGGCATCGAGCACGTGCGCGACCGGTGAATACAAAGATTACCGGTGCCGAAAAGAATGACCTGCCATATAGCTTATATCGGCAACCATTACCCAAAGTAAAATTGAATGAACTCGTAACACGTCCCGAACGGTGACTTACCTCTGACAATCTTAGTCTCCACCCTCCAGAATTTGCCATTGTGTAAAGATTTGACTTTACCGATCAATTTGAACGTGTTTTTTAATAATAAAAAAAATATATATATTAATTTTTATTTTTTTTTGGAAATTCCGGATGGGCTTCAGAAAATTATCAGAATACCGGAATTCCGGTAAAAACCGGAAAACTTTCATCTCTGACCGTATAATCCAATTCTTTATTATCGTAATAGAAGGGTTAAAATTTCATTGAAAACGGTACAAAAATTCTATGGTATATTTATTCATGGGAATTCCAACAGATGACGTAATGAGTCTATCTTTAGTATTACCTGGAACATGTGCTATCCATTTTGACATAATGAGTCTATCTTTAGTATTACCTGGAACATGTGCTATCCATTTTGAATAAAATCCATGATTGCCAGGTGATTCATTCCTTTTTCCTTTCTACTATCGTAGAGACAAGTTGCTCGTCTAAATTGTTCTTCCATTGATAATTATTTTTGCTTTTGAAATTCAGATAATGCATTCATGTATTATTTGCAAACAGCAAAAAGTATGGTTTGACGATCATGTGTCGGCAGCATGCCAACATTGTAGAACATGGCTAACATCCAACTGGTCAAAGATTTTATTGTGCGTAGGTGTAAGTCCAGGCACATGTTCCTCCCCTCTAGCTCCTCTGGAAGATAACTTTGACAGAGATATGCAACCTGGTGCAGCCCACAGAAATTAGGAAAAATGTCTCACAGTAAATTTAATGTTTTGGCATGTTAGATTCCAAGTGTTCCCACAGCCTTTTCCACGGCATTGCTTATTGACGGGGCTAATTTCAAGGACCGAAGGTGTCCCATCGCTTTAGTCATGCAAAGAGTAAAATCCAGGATGGCTGCCGGTGGCCATGTATTTAATAGAAATTTTTCCAAATTCAATAGATCCCATCTAGAGGTAATCCTTAGCATGCTGGTGGCCATGTTTTTTCACCAAATTTCGAATCTGAAGATCCATATGAAGTTGGTGAAGATTGATGGTGACTGAAGGATGTGGCCTGTAAGGTGTGCTGAAGGAAATTGTTGATGGACGGACAGATGCCAACCCATGGCAGTAGCTCAAAATTGACTTTGTCAAGTTGAACTATAAATGGGGACTATAAAATATGGAAGTCAACATCGAGTGATTATAAATGAGGTTTTACTCTTCATCTGAACTTGATGAAGAAATAACAGCTTTTCGAATTCTCTTGAATTTGTCGTCTTTGGTCTTCGCTTTCTGTTTCGATGGTTTCTTCTCTTTCAACAAACTCTCATCATCATCGCTATATTCATCTTCAGATTCTGAAATTTGTTTTACCATAAATTAATAAATAGCTTTTTGTCTTTGTATCAAACTACTTATAAATTTGAACACAATTTTGCTTTATAAGTTAGCGCCAAAGACTTCCCTTTGAAAATAACTTTTCTGTTCACTGCAGCCTAATGTTTGCTGGTCAATATCACATATAATATCCAACGAAATTGTATGGACATAATTATGTTGCAATTGGAAGTTATATTCATGAAAATTAAATCAAATGAAGATATGTCATTTGTGGCAGTATTTTCAATGCGAATTACAGCTGGTGATGTCCTATTGTGAGGGAAGTTTGTTTTTGGTTAAATATAGCGACAGTAATCTTACAAATGCCAGTTACACAAATGTGACCCGCCATATCAAATCCAGTCGTAAGTCGGGATTTTTTTTACCCTGTGCCAATGCATTCTCTTATATATGCGAGTCGACCATAGGTCGCCTCGCATATATAAGAGAATGCATTATCCTAACAATTTTTTATCATTTTTTTTAAATAAATGTTTCTTACAATTTTTAGGACATAAAATAAAAAACATCCATTACCCTGCAGGGAGCCCCACACATATATAGAAGCATATAGAAGAGTGTCGTCTGCTCATGTTTGTCTGGGGCTCTGTATGGGTGAAATTATAAAATTGTTAAAGAATACAAGAAAAAATTATTAAAATTGTAAAAAATTGTTAGGCCAATGCATTCTCTTATATATGCGAGGCGACCTTTGGTCGGCTCGCATATATAAGAGAATGCATTGGCACAGGGTAAAAACTCCCGACGAGCTAACAACTGAGCTCCACAAGAAATGATAATAATTCAGTTCAACTAACCATCATCATCCACACAGAAGCTATCCATAAAGTATGAAGTATCTTGTTCTGCAACCTGTGAGAAGACGTCGGTGGCATGGGCTCGGTGCTGCAATTTGTATTTATTCCGCATGGCTGCCAGGCCAGGACTCTGGATTGATTTTAGATACATTGCGTGCATATCTGTATAGAAATAATCACCATAATAATAAATAATCAAATATACACTAACATGGGCATGTTCTCAAAATCAGTGAAAGAACAAACTGAGACATTACCAAATAGCTTGAAATCCTGAATGATTTGTGCTTAAAGAGACCCAAGGGCTTCGAAGTAGGTTTATGCGATATAACATAAACGTCTGTAAATCAACAAGTACATGAAAAATAGAGTGTCTTTGTTCTTGTATTCATTGCTAATAACAATCCAATAATGAGATTTCGCATGTCAAAACTGAGGAGATGAACATCAAAGATTGAGCCTCTAGTTATGTAGACCATACGTGATAAGTCACCAATTGGTGATACGTCGACTAAGGAGCTGAACATTTATGACTTGAGCCTCTAGTTATGTAGGCCATATCTGTGTTATACTGCTGATAAAGGCTGTGATGGCCGAAAGCTTCGGCAAAGAGTTACTTATTGTTCCTGTTATGCTGACGCGTCCCTTAATATATATGGACATGCAATTAATAATTCTCATTAATATAGTTAATCGGTAGTTGTTCGCCTATGTATGTATCGACAACAATTTACCAGAAGTCACACCTACTTACATATCAAAACAGTGGTGATTAGGTGCTATTAGTAGCCTATTACGGCACACTTTCTTTCAATATAATACCATGCAAACAAGGAATTCAATGCACATTATTATAGATATACTAGACCTATTTTACCCTTTCAGTTTCAGTTTAGTTCAATTTTCTCCTTTAAAAATTAAATAGCAAATTTGTTTTTGACGTGTCATTGTCGTTACTTTTGAATTATTTATTTATTTTTGTTCAGTTTTGGTTTTATCAATGACCCTATATATTGGTTATTTAATTTGGTAAAAGTAACTGAAAAATTGGCCAAAAGAATTTTTTGTTCAGGGTGAACTCTGCTATTTATGCAGTGAGGTAGTATGGTGGGGTGGGTGGAATAAGAGCACGGACATACCAGGAGCTCCCGCCTGTGTAAACTGTGTGCAATCATCTATAAGACTCGGATCATAAGTGTCTAGCTGACTGCAATCAAGCTCGTCGGAAGAAACATCGCCATCCTCTTCACTCAGTTCTGCTTCGGCGTCGATAAAATGATTCTGTGATGACAGAGACGTTAGTGGGATCAAGTGAATTTCACACAAAAAATATTTACATTTAATAATATAATAATGTGAATATGAATGTCAAAACACGATATTAGGGAATCTGGACCCAGTCCATGTTACCTAGAGGGCCAAAATACATGACCAGCCCTCTTAATTCAGATTGTTTGGCTTCGGCAACAGTATGCCGTGCCCCAGTTTGCTTCAGCAAATTGCTTCGGCAATGCTGATTGCCGTAGCCAATTATGAAGGCTGCATGACCATACAAAATTTCAGAGCAGTCCGCCAAAGTAGTTCCCAAGAAATTGTTTTGCTCGTGCGGATATGACATCATAATGTCAAAACATGATGTTGGGTGGAGTCCGGGCTAAGCTCATGTTACCCGGAGAGCCGAAATACATGCTGTATCACACTGTGAAAGAAGTGTGTAATTCTGGCCATATTCTCTGTATTGGTTTTTGGGTTGGTCTATCCTCCAGGTAAAGCCTGAGTTGGGAGTTCAGTTATGCATAGCTGGCGGTCTGTGTTTTCAGCGAGCGTCCTTTGATGGGTGATTCCCGCGCTGACTGTAACTTGTTATTGCCTTATCAATTGTATAATTTGGAATATATGTTTTGAAACTCGAACATTGGAACTTGAATTTTTGAAACTCGAACATTGGAAGTTGAATTGTTAAGTTGATACAACTGAACCTGGCTCTCAGTGTGTTGCATTGCTCAGTCTAGAATGCCCACTAACGTGTAAGTTAACTTATTGTTTAAAAGTGTTTGAATCTGAATGTGATGTTCATGGAACAGCATGGGTTGACAATAGACATGTGACCTGCCTGTGAAAATCCTAATGAAGTGGAACGTGTATATAATGTGGTGTCATATAATGTGGTGTCCTATATTAAACACTGCTAGATCAACCTATGTGCTCGCAGTGTTGGGAATTTATGCTGAATGACTGTCGTGTAAACTGTACATGTATCTGAATTCTGATTGCAACAGAATATGAAAATTCTTATGTGATTATCGGCGAATTACTGAAAGCACAATGGATTCAGTTGACAAACCAGCATTTCTTATCAAACATTTTATTCTGATCGACTTGAATTTTGGAAATGTTTAGATCATACCTTCCTTCTCTTCTTGTTGAACACTTTTGTAGGCGCTTTACTTTTCCTTGTAGCAGGACTTTGAGCTGAAAAAGATTAACGAAGCCATACTTGAGCAACAGCCAATATGATTGTTGCATCTGACAATTAACTATTTAGTCCACTTATTCCAAATTTTGAGAAGGAAATTTGCATTACCGTATAAAAAGACTTAAATGGCATAATGGTTCCTATTAAATTAAATTATTTTGTTCATATAAAGTCAACTTCTGGGTTGGAGACTTATACAGAATATGGAATATATTTTAATAAGCTTCCAATGAGATATTTTGATGCATTCAAACTAAACCTGCCATTTTAACCCTCTCTATACCAAAGGTATTCTCCCATCAGTTATAAAAGTATACATTGGAATGGTATATTATTCATTTTGGAGGGGTGTTCAGGTGTTAAGCAGATGACAGACACAAAAACAGATAATAAAAGAGCAAAATAATTCATATTCATTGGAATTGGTGGGAAATGTTCAGATAATAAGTTTGACTAGAGATGTGACTGTCCCAATGGGACTACGGATACCCCCCTGTTTTAAAATACTAAGATGTTTCACATGTCAGTAAACATTTAGTTAAAATAATAAAATAACAGTTCCCATTGCAGGTGTACAACCATAACACTAATCTTAAACCTATTGACCGAAAAATGTAGGAATAAAAGCTTGGACAAAATTATGTATGTTGCGAAATAATTTCTAAGTCAAAAAAGGGGAATAACTCCACACAAAAAATGTCGGACAGACGTCATAATCGCAGGTGAACAGGTTCCCATGGTACTAAATATCAGTGCCAAGATTAAAAAACATTGACCGAAAAATGTAGGAATAAAAGCTCGGACAAAATAATGCATGTTGCAAAAAAAGTTTCTAAGTCGAAAAAGGGGGATAACTCCACCAAAAAATGTCGGACAAAAGTCATAATCGCAGGTGCACAAGTTCCCATGGTACTAAATATCTGTGCCACGTTTAAAAAAAATTGACCGTAAAATGTAGGAATAAAAGCTCGGACAAAAGTATAGATGTTGCGAAAAATTTCTAAGTCGAAAAAGGGGGGATAACTCCACCAAAAAAAGTCCGACAGACGTCATAATCGCAGGTGCACAGGTTCCCATGGTGGTTGATGTCTGTGCCAAGTTTCACGGAAATTGATCAAAAAACGACTGAGAAAAACTCCGGACAAATTTGTGTCCACGGACGGACAACGGACGGACAAGCTGACTCCAGTATACCCCCCCTAACTTCGTTGCGGGGGGTATAACAAATGACCTATGGTTGAATATATTATCTGAATATTTCCTAAGGGATAACTACTCATCAATGAGCTTGAGTATTTAGTACAGAAAGGGTTAAAGAGTGCAGAATGATAAAGGACAGAAGACAAACAAACCAATCAATACATCTGTAACAAATAGAGTCAGGACAGACTGTATCTATACAAACTTTCAAATGAATACAAACAAACAAGTCATTACATCTGTGACAAATGGAGTCAGGACTCAGGACCTACTGTATCTATACTTTTAAATGAATCAGGCTAGTTTGATTGGAGCTTACAAGCAATGATTGTGTTGAAAAAAAGTGACATCATTATGACAAGAAAAAAACAACATCAGATCAGCCTGCAAATAGTTTGTCTGTCATTTGCTGAATGAATCCCCACCAGAGGGTGAATTTAGTGACACTAACCCACACGGCAGGCTAGCATCACCAAATTCACCCTCTGGGAACCTCATTCTGCATAGGCCTCAACTGCTATGGGAGACCTAGGAGCAGATTGAAGTTTCCCAATTGAAATTGGTGATGTTCACCCATAAGTCACTTCTATGATGCATTTTATCTTCTGCAAATTAGGGGATATAGAAAATTAACAGAAGGGAAAAAGAAACTACAAACATTGTTAATTTGAGACTATACATCTATACTTCCCAGCAGATGAGGCCTGAGCTGTGCGGGGTATCAAGACTAAATTCACCCTCTGACAGACACACTATATCCAGGCTTGCAACCTATGTTATATTCTCACCGATCTGACCAGGACGCTTGAATGCTCCTCCATCAAATTCATCCATACTATCACTATCCACATTAAAAATGACGCTCCGACTGAAATTAACACTCCGATTCGAATTAACACTCCGACTCGAATTAACACTCTGATTCGAAATAACACTCCGACTCGAATTAACACTCGGATTCCTAGATGAATCACTCTCGCTCACAACCTTCTTTCTGTTGTTGCCAAATGGAACACCACATGGACTGACATCAGAATCACTTTGAAGGCATCTGTTCCGTTTGCTGACAGGTTTGAGCGGTGTTGTGTCTGAGTCACTCAAGATGCGTCGATTTTTATTTATAGCTGGCTTCAATGGTGTTGAATCGGAATCACTTGAAATGCAACGATTTTTCTTCATCACAGGCTTGAGTGGCGTAGCATCATCATAATCATTCTGAAGACACATACTCATCTGTCCATTAAACCTGAGAGGAGATACGTCAGTGTCACTCCCCTCACACCTGAGAATCGTCCGGCTAGTTATACTAGGAGTCCGATTAGGATTAACAATGGATTTTCGTTCACTAAACTGCGTAGTTCTTGACTGACTTTGCTTCGGTTTCTTCTTCAATGATTTGATCGGAGTGAAATCTGTGTCACTATTGAGATCTGTTGTTTTTCTCTGATGATATGAAATAAAACAGAAACAAAAGTTGAGAATGTAATTGAGTTGACATCAGGCCTGTAAATTTTAGGCGAATGTCCGTTCAGTTCGCCTGGAGGTTATATAAAATGAAAATGCCACAAATGAAAAACATGTCGTGCCAAGTTCTCTGAATGTCTCGTGATCACTGGATCTGACCTTAATTATTGCTCAATCAAATCCAAATATGAGACATTCAAAATTATGAGTATATGAAGTGCCCATTAGGAGTTAATAATACCAGTTAACACTCTCATGATGGAAGATCCTGTGCCAGTGAATTCTTTTATATATGCGAGACTCCCATAGGCAGCCTTGCATATATAAGAGAATGCACTGGCTTACAAGGTCAAGGTAAATATTGTTAGGCCAATGTATTCTCTTATATATGGGAGACTCCCTATGGGAGACTCACATATATAAGAGAATGCAGTGGCACACAGTATTCACAAACTTTCAGGAAGCTCCAGTCATGGAAGGGTTAATAAGTGAATCGGCCATCTTGTAGATGTAACTGACATGACACAACAGGAATAATAATATTTTCTTCACAATCTGGGGCTGAAAAATAATTGCTTAACAGAGGATAAAATCTACATGCATAATTAAGTTGATATATTGAAATTTGCTAGACACCAAAACAATATAAAGTATTTGCTGTTATAATGTGTATTATAAACATGGTTTGCGCTGCCACTTGCCAATGGCAAAAATAATTCAGATTTGGCAAAAAATATTTTCATTTGGCAAAAGTTTTGGCAAGTCACTTTCAGCATTTGGCAAATGCTAAAATAATTTGGCAAAAAATATTTTCATTTGGCAAAAGAAAATTTTGGTCCAGTGCGGACCCTGGTTATAAACATTCTCATTTTTAATCTAAGTCGCCATGTCTCCATCGGATTAGCATATTGAGATATCCATCAACTCAGATCAATTTATAATTTGATTTTGGGGTTCGAACCAACAATATTATGTTATTAATTGGTTGTTTCCGTATTGGCCGAGTTATGAGGCCGAGGTCTGTCGTATTGGCCTGAGGCCGCAGGCCGAAGGCTAATAATACAGACCGAGGCCTCATAACTTGGTCAATGTGGAAACAACCAATTAATAAGTATTTTATTAATTAGCAACATTGGCAATTGTTATTTCACAGGCTGAATATATTAACATAGATATACACCATTGTGCGCTTTATTAAATTAACAATTATTCCTGCAATTTTTAATCTTGTGAACTTAGTGAATAACTTGAAGCGATTTCACAGTACTGTCTGTTTCCACTGGGAATGATATTGATACAGATAGTAGTTCATCCACATATATTTACTCTAAAAAAAACAGTGACAGTCCGTAATTCATCCGAAGGCAACTGTAATCTATCTTCCGTCGACCCAATATTCTTTGCCGATCAAGCTAATTATGTATGACGTCATTTACGTTACCTTGACTTATTGGCCGCATTTTCTACTTATTGGCCAACTTTTTTTGTTACTTATTGGCCGCGTTTTCTACTTATTGGCCGACTTTTTGTTACTTATGATGCGGGCAGCATTCTACTTATTGCGGCCGATAATCTGTAGCTAATTAATAACCTCTGCTAGCAGTATTCGATTACTTGATTACAAGTAAACAAGCCATGAAATAGTGTGTCTGTTATTTGCAGTGTGTCTGTTATTTGCAGTGTGTCTGTTATTTGCAGTGTGTCTGTTATTCGCATAGTGGGCTAGCATCATCAAATTCACCCTCTGGGATCCTCATTCTGCTTAGGCCTCATCTTCTGGGAAGTATCTAGTCTTAAATTAACATTGTTTTTAGTTACTTTTTCCCTTCTGTTTCTATGTTTCTATGTCCTATAATTTGCAGAACATAACATACATAATTGAGGTGAAAAATGGGTTAACACAACAAACTTCAACTGGGGAACTTCAATCTGATTCTAGGCCTCCCATAGCAGTTGAGTCCTAAGCAGAATGAGGTTCGCCGAGGGAGAATTTGGTGACACTAGACCACCTTGATGGAGGGTGTCACTAAATTCACCCTCTGGGGACCTCATTCTGTAAATGTCAGACACACTATATTCAGCCTTGGTAGTAAAATGATAATTACCACCCACCTGAGTAAAACTTGCTTTTGTTTCAGCATTATCTGAAATTGAATAATTTTTGTTGATAATTATTTGCATATTCATTTTCATTGGGATTCATCACACAAAAAATACATATACTAGATGATAAAAAACGTATGTGCTGTCAGGCACCACCTGGGTCTTTAATATTTTTGTATCATTACATTTTAATTGCTCTCAAAATAATTAAGGAATAATCTCAGTTTCCTAATGTAATTAGTGTTTAACCTTTTCAAGACGGGTGCTGCGCTGGTGCAGCATTAAAGATCATGTGCCAGTGCATTCTCTTATATATGGGAGTCTCCCATAGGGAGCCTCGTATATATAAGAGAATGCACTGTCTTACAAGGTCAAGGTCAATATTGGTAGAATGGTAGAATCACATATATAAGAGAATGCTTGGCACAGGGTTTTAAAACATTTCAGGTAGCTCCAGCCATGGAAGTGTTAAAGGCGGGATGGCCTATCACATTCTCATAAATCGGATAATTGTGATTTATGATAAATCGCGAACAGTTTGTGATTTGGCATGATGTCGTTAAGCTATTTAATGGTATTAGTATACCAACATTATTACGTATTATTACATTTCAATGAAAAATATTAACCTGAAAAGCATTTGAGTTGGAAATATCATTGAATATTTAGAACTTTGTAGTGACGTTCCTGCAAGGTCGTGTGTTGCCATGACAAAATTCCTACTCTCAATGTTCATTTCTTTCCCAATGTAATTTAAATCCCATAGGGAGCCTCGCATATATAAGAGAATGCACTGGCTTACAAGGTCAAGGTAAATATTGCTAGGCCAATTGGAGACTCTCATATATAAGAGAATGCATTGGCACAGGGTTTTATTCCAAAATTTCAGGAAGCTCCAGTCATGAAAGGGTTAATTACACTTCTGAGGGAACTCAGAATTTTGATAACCATGTGACTTACTTTGATAGCTTTCAACTTTATCCTTCGTTGGATCACTTTCTTCTTCCATGTCATCTGACAGCATGATAAAGTCCTCGAGGGATAGATGAAACCGGTCTTCATCATGGTTGTCGTCAATCACAGGAATATCAGTGAAGTCTCCTAACTTCACATCATCATAAGCATTATGAGAATCCGTTTCCGTAACACTACTCACGTCAAAACACTGTGTCATCTTCAGGGCACTGTCCTGTGAAATGTCTACAAGTTTGTCACATGACATTTCTCTAAGAATATTCACTGCCTCACTCGTGAATCCTTTATTGGAGTTTGAAGTGAAATTTCGCTGTTTGTTATTATCCGCAGAAGAATGAGTTTGGTCGCTTTTCCGCAGAGGATGGTTAGTTTGACAACTTTCTCTCGGTGTCCTGTCCATCTGAGAAATGCTCACATCACTCGACTTAACAACATGACTAGCATGAGATATATCTTCCTTTGTCGAGTTTAAGAGAGAACGTTCTTCATTTTTATTCACAACAGTAGTATCAGCCATGTAACTGTCCTTTGATGAAAGATCGGTGGGAATATGGACGGACTTGTTGCTAGCCTGAGAACTAATCGTCGTAGATCCGAGTTTGTAAGAATCGTGTTCCATCAAATTTCTCCGACACATTGATGTTCCGAACCCTATTTTATTTAGAATAGAATTTTGAGAAGAAAATGAATGGAAACCCTGAGACGCACCGGGTGAAGGAGGCACAAAATCCTGTTCCTGAGACGAATCGTCACCATCTGGTGAGTCTCTCTCATCATCTCGGTTTGTCACACAATCATTATTGCCATTGGAAAACTTTGGTGAATCTCCGTCGTTATTTATGTTTTCTGCACAATCACCATGGTGATCAGAAAACTCTGATGATTCCTGTTCATCTTCCATATCGAAACTCATATCAAACTTGGCACTCTCAACCGCGTCACAATCAAAGTTAAAATCCCCTTGTTCACAGTCTCCAAATAAATCCATCGAATCATCATATTCTATTGGTTCATCAAGAATACTGTCAACTTCAATTTCATTTTTATAATTTAACAATGATTTTCTGAGAGAGGAGTGTTTAGATGTATTAATGCCTTTTGGTTCGTTGATGTTAGCAGGTGTTGTAATGGCATCATTGGTCACATGACATTCCCTGACCGTATTTGTATTTACGGCTGTACAGATATTTTGCATTTTTGTAGAATGTCTCCTATTTTCACCTTGTATAGGTGACGACATAATTTCAATTTGGCTGTCCAAATCACGTATAATCTGTGTGAATGTTATTTGGGATTCTGATTTACTTGAATGTTCTACATGTGGCTGATCTTTCACAACACTGTCAGAATATATTCCAGATTTTACATGTGGCTGATCCTTCACAACACCGTCAGAATATATTCCAGACTTTTTCTTTGTGGAAGACTTTTTTAAATTCCTCGGTGGAACTTTAGCTGGAGTCTTGAAACAATCAGGACTGTATTCAAAAGTTTCATCAAATCCATGTTCTTCAACCTGCATTGGATTGTTAATTGAAGGAATATGATTAAATCGCGACTCGTTATGAATTGTTCTCCCTGGAGTATTAATATCACACATATTTTTTCGAGGCGAGTCTATATGACTTTCAGTTACGCAAAAGCTTTCGCCCTTGGTTGACACTTGATGTGAGCTTGTCGATACATCTGTCGAATATGTCATGTTTTCTCTACAAATATTTGACGGACTATCTGCAATTTTGACACCAGTCGATTGAGTAGTATTCAATTCAACATCAGAATTTCTCCTGTTTCCAGTTTTACACTCAATTTGTGGCATGTCAACATCGTCTTCACCTGAATGAACTTTATCATGATCCGACAGATCTTCCCCTTCCGAACTATAAACAAAATCAACATTGAAAGAACAAGATTTGTCCGCATGTGTCATCTTGTTCAAACTAATAGAATTCTGCACACTTTTCGTCTGTTCTACAGAAGGCTTCCTAGAAGCGTTATTTTCTGCTGGAGATTGAAGTTTTGCATTGACTTTAGAAGTACTCTCTGAATTAAGTTTCCTGCTAGCAGTATGAAATAGTGATGGAGTAGACGTATTTGTGGCAGATGGAGACGGATATTTAGCGAATTTCTCTGAGCTATGTTTTTTGCTAGACGTCTGAGTTGCTGGTGGAGTAGGCGTCCTTATGTCTGATATATTAACATCGTTACTAACAGGAGAATAACTGATGCTATCTGAAGAACTATTGCACTTTAATGCTGGACGATTTGGTGAAATCTTACCATCCTTATGGACAGAAACACACATAGTCGTCTCAGAAGTCTTCACAAAAGAACTAGAAACCTTTGGAATATTAAGATCTTTCAATATTGACTTTTTTGGTTTATCATGAAAGATGTCTGAAGTCTTGTTCCTACATTTGAAGCTTTCATCAAAATCGCGTTTCTGGCTCGAAGAGATATCCTCTGAGAAGGTCCGAAGAATAGGATCAGTTCTGCATAAATTAAAGAAGAAGTCCAAGTCGAGTTCCTCATAGGTAAAACTTATCTCCCCTTTTGGTGGAGACTTTAGTATAATTGAATTTGAACAAATGGCATGAGAACGCCTTTTCAAAGATGGAAGAACGACAGATTCAGAAATGTCACCTGTGGTCAATTCTCTAAAGTTATCATTTTTATGACATGGAGGTGAACCTTCAACATTTAAACAGTCATTTTCGAAATCAGCCACATCAGAAGCATCGGCCGCGTCAGGAGCAGCAACTAAGTCTTGTGAACTATTCAACTCTCTCATAAGTTTGTTGCTACTAAACAACAAGCTGTGTCTGATATCCTTCAAATTTGAAATAGAACTCTTCCTGAATTTTTTCTTTGCTCGTTTGAGTGTATGATAGGGAGATATTTGTGAAAGTTTGCCGTCAGTATATTTTCTCTTATTACACAATATACTTGTATCAATCTTATTCAGTCTCGTTGAATCGCGTGTCAATGTAGATACCTCTTTCTGAGAAGAACTTGATTCTTGACTGCTCAAAATTAAGTTGAAGTTCTTTGCAATTGATTTTTTAGCAGCACCAGCTTTGGTCTTCTTAGGTCGAACCTTTCTGCGCTCTGGGACTTCTTCAATATTCTCACTAAGGTAATGCTCAGACATCGTGCGTATACTGTTTATCTTTGATGGTGAGAACACATCTTCTTGATTAAAGTATGATTTTATTTCATCTCCATAGTGATCTTCATTAGTACCAGCCATATCTGAAATTAGAATATCTAGATAAATCAGGATAGAACCATTAAAATAACATATCTGTGTTCTCAGGCAATTAGATCTAAATTTTGAGATGAGGTTGGAGGCTATTTATTTTTTTCTCCAAATCTGGAAAACATACTCCAAAACGAACAAAAATTAATTTTCGTTGTTCAAATCTATCAGAAATTATTGGAAAAAAAATGTTTGACGAGGCTTTTTAAAAGAAAATTCAGTGACAAGGGAGGTGCCTGAGAACACAGATTTTAAATTTTTTGTCCTAAATGAGATAAAAAAAAAATCCTCTTGAATTGAAATATTTAGGGGAATTAGGCTAAATAAACAAGACAGTCAATGACTGTGGGGTCGCTCACCAGACTGCAAAGACTGATAAGACTGGGACTCTGGAGACCAAAACAGTGAGCACTTTTCATAATCACTTTAAAAGAAGTAGATTTAAACAGGATATGTGGCTAGAGACTTCAAGTATGTAGCTTGGTCAAAAACCACCTTGAAATTGCCAACTGTACACTACTGATCACCCCCCTCCTCCAGCTCAACAAGTCCCCTCCCGACCGGGATCCAGACTCCCAAGTCTTAGGTTGGAATTTCACAACCGACACCTCAAACTTTCTCAATTGTTGGAAATTTCCAATCTCACAAGCGCCTTTTTCTAAAACCATTTAAACATGTTTGAAGCCCAATTATCCATGGACCCAAAACACAATACATGTATGTTAGACCAATCAGTCAGGTGGTTCCAAGGTAGATGTTTTAATGAATTTGGTATTTCTATGATTTTATTGTGGACACAAAAGTGTTAACTCCCCATAGACTGCCATTTCTTGACAGGTTGACCTCATTTTAACAAATCTGTATCTCAGTCACTAAAGGATCTTCCTGATTCCTCCATACTATATGTAAGCTAAATTGTCCAAAATCCCTTGAGAAGACATTTTAAGAATTACTATAGAGACATATAGTTATGTCCCTGGTCCCACCCTTTTAACCTGGTGACCCCATCTGAATAAATTTGAATCTCAGACACCAAAGAACCCTTCATACATATCATAAATATCAGTCAAATAGACCTGATGGTCCTTGTGAAGGAAGCATATTAAGAGGGAAACTGTCCTTCGCTTGGCCCCTATTTGACCAGGTGACCCCATTAAAAAAATCTGAATTGCAGTCAAGGAAGAACATTCCATTCTATATAAGCCAACTAGTTCTTGCAAACATATTTTAAGAATTACTATGTAGTGAAATAGTTAAGTCTCTTGCTCTGCCCTTATTTGACTTTGTGATCCCATTTTCACAAATCTGATAAGGATAAAAATTAAGTTCCCCAGTTGAAGTTGGTGATATTCACCCATTGGGCACCTCATTTATGAATTTTATCTTCTGCAAATTAGGGGATATAGAAACTTCCTAGAAGGGAAATTTAACTATACTTCCCAGAAGATGAGGCCTAAGCAGAATGAGGTCGTCAGAGGGTGAATTTGGTGATGCTAGCCTGCTGTGCCGGATAGCATCACAAAAAGCGTGTCTGTTCCTACATTGTGTATGCCTGGCCTCAAGCAACACAATGTATTATACAACAAGCCTTGAAATAGTGTGATAGTGTGTCTGTCATTTGCAGAGTGAGGTCCCCAGAGGGTGAATTTAGTGACGCTAAATTCACCCTCTGGGGGACCTCATTCTGATAAAGTCCTCAACTGCTATGGAAGACCTAGAATAAAATTGAATTTCCCCAGTTGAAGTTGGTGATGTTCACCCATTGGGCCCCTCAATTATGAATTTTATCTTCTGCAAATTAGGGGATATAGAAACTTCCTAGAAGGGAAATTTAACTAACAACAATGTAAATTTGATACTATAGATACTTCCCAGAAGATGAGGCCTAAGCAGAATGAGGTCCCCAAATGGTGAATTTGGTGATGCTAGCCTTGAATCAAGCTTTGAAATAGTCTGTCTGTTATTTGCAGAATGATGTACCCAGAGGGTGAATTTAGTGAGGCTATCCTGCACAGCGGGCTAGTATCACTAAATTCACCCTCTGGGGACCTCATTCTGATAAGGCCCTCAACTGCTATGGAAGACCTAGAATAAGATTGAAGTTCCCCAGTTGAAATTGGTGATGTTCACCCATTGGGCACCTCAATCATGAATTTTATCTTCTGCAAATTAAGGGATACAGAAACTTCCTAGAAGGGAAATTTAACTAACAACAATGTAAATTTGATACTATAGATACTTCCCAGAAGATGAGGCCTAAGCAGAATGAGATCTTGAGACTCTAGATACTTCCCAGAAGATGAGGCCTAAGCGGAATAAGGTTCTCAGAGGGTGTATTTGGTTATGCTAGCCTGCTGTGTAGGATAGCGTCACTAAATTCACCCTCTGGGAACCTCATTCTACAAATGCCAGGCACTCTTTGAGAAAATGAAATTAATCTGATTTTAATGACCACTGAGTGATAATATAAACAACAAAGGTGCTTCATTGATAACACCATTAATCTCATTTAAATTATGGATGACATGAATACACTCCCTGGGGACTCTGTCTAAGGCTGCAGTTCTAAGCTCTCTTTATCTCTCTATCTGCCTTGCCATGTGTGATGTCTATCAGTTCATAGGAGAGTTGCCTTGTAATGGGAATTTAAATAAATATACTTTATTTACCTGTGAGTTAGGATATGAGATAGGGTGGAATGCTGTTGGTTGGGGGTGGGGTTCTGGGTCATGTGGGGGGGGGGGGGTGATATTTTGTTTTTGTATGTTAAATTGATCAAGGAGTTCCTGAATTTTTTATTATTTTTGGGGAATTATGGCCCTGGCTCCACCACTATTTGACCCAGTGACCCCATTTGAACAAATCTGAACCCCAGTCATTCAATGACCCCACATACCAAATATAAACTAAATCGGCTTAATGGTTATTGACAAGAAGTCGTTATAAGAATTACCAAGGAGGAATATAGTTATGGCCCTGGTTTCGCAACTGTTTGACACAGTGACCTCATTTGAACAAATATTAATGACAGTCACCTAGGGAACATCCACCCCAAATATGATCAAAATGCAAAAATGTAATTTTTTGGTTTTTAGAGTTATGTCCCTGGCTCTGCCCCTAATTGACCCAGTGACCCAATTTGAACAAATCTGATTCCCAGTCACCCAAGGTTCCTCAGTACCAAATATAAGCTAATTCGGCCCAACATTTTTGTAGAAGAAGTCATTGTAAGAATTACTATGAGTTATGGCCCTGGTTTCTCAACTAATTGACCGGGGTGACCTCATTTGAACAAATCTGAACACCAGTCACCCAAGGACCCTCCATACCAAATATTAGCTAAATCGGCACAATGGTTATGGACAAGAAGTTGTTGTAAGAATTACTGTGGAGGAATAGAATTATGGCCCTGGTTTCGCAACTATTTGACCCAGTGACCTCATTTGAACAAATCTGAATGAGAGTCACCTAGGGAACATCCACACCAAATATGAACCAATTTGGTATAATGGTTTCAGAGGAGAAGATGTTTTTAAAAAAAGTTGACGGACAGACAGACAGACGGACAGACGGACAGACGGACGGACGAGGAGTGATGACTATAGCTCCACCGGAGACTTTGTCTCAGGTGAGCTAAAAACATTCTAAGATATTTTATCAAATCATCTGCCATTTATCATTCTATACTTCTATCATGCACAGCAGCCCTATGTGATGGTTCTAATCGCAAGTACTCCCAATGGCAATACACATCTCAGATTCTATAAACAGGAACAAAGAACAAAATATTATGAAAATCATTGTCAATATGGTGGTATAGATATTTTGAGATATTTGGCGCTGATTGCCAAATCATATTCTAATTGATTACTTAGTTATCATTAAATATTTTTCTGATAGCGAATATTCGCAGGGCCCTAGTTTATTATTTGCTTTTGAAATGATATAGGATACACAAAGTCAATTTCCTGTTTCTCAGGCTCATATGCATGGTCACAAAACCCCGTTCATGCAACCTTTTTATTCGCGGCATATATGAAAAAATCATGATCAGTAGAAAATAATTACGGTTCGTTTATACAAACTACTCTGAACTGAGATCGAACACACCCGTTTCCAGATTCAAATTTCTGATTAAATACACGACCATCATGATAAATTGTGTCTGTAAACTCATTAAAAACTATGCCGATGATACTTTATTGGGTGAAATAAATTAGATGGAGACTATCAACTAACTTTAGTGGACATTTGTTTGGGTAACAATGGCCACAGGCAACTCATATTAAACCCAGAACTAGCCGATCCAGGGGTGGAATGCTTTGTTGGCGTGTGTCCCAGAAATGAACAAGAGCATCGCTAGGGCGTGGCAAAATACGCCCTTTAGCCATTTCGAATTGTACTATCGCAAAATAAGATAAGACTTTGAGCTTACATTTAAAGAAAATCTGATATACCCCTAATTTCAATGCCAAAATGTGGTCAAATTCTAAGTCGAAAAATGGCCATAACTCATGTAAAAATAATTAGACAGAATGTATATTCAAACTTGGCGTGTAGTTTTAGCTGGGAAATACACATACCAGCTTTGGTTCAGCTCAAATAATAAAAACTGGAGTTATCGGTCGGAAACCAAAATGTTATGAAATTGGTCAAATTTTAAGTTGAAAAAGGGCCGTAACTCATGTAAAAATAATTGGACGGAACCCATATTCGAACTTGGCCTGTATCTTTAGCTGGGAAATACACATACCAACTTTGGTTCAGATCAAATAATCCAAACTGGAGTTATCGGTCGGAAACCAAAAATATTAACAGACGGTCAAATTCTAAGTCGAAAAAGGGCCGTAACTCATGTAAAAATAATTGGACGGAACCCATATTCGAACTTGGCCTGTATCTTTAGCTGGGAAATACACATACCAACTTTGGTTCAGATCAAATAATCCAAACTGGAGTTATCGATCGGAAACCAAAAATGTTAACGGACGGACGGACGGACAGACGGACAGACAGACGGACAGACTGATAACATAATACGACCTTTTTTCAAAAAGGGTGTATAAAAATTAAATGAAATAAAAGGTCGGTAGACCTCATGTCCGCCTCTAAGGGTCGGCTTGATACAACCGTTGTTTGCGCATAAAAACCTTTCTTTAGTGCTAGTAAACCTACATACCAAATTTAACTTCATTCAGTACATATTTACCAAAGTTATCATCCAGAAACCTCAAATTGGCAAAAATTCTAAGTAAAAAAGGGACATAACTCTGGTGAAAATTGGTGGGCGGAACCCGAATTCGAACTTGACCTGTGTTTTGCTGGGAGAAAGACACATACCAAATTTAGTTTAAATCTGATTAACTCTACTAAAGTTATCATCCGGACACCAACTTTTGGGGTTTTATATGTCGGGTCGGCGGACAAAAAAGGGCCATAACTCTCGCAAAAATTATCGGATTAAACCGAAATTCGAACTTGAGCTGTATTTTGATATAAGTAATCCACAAAAAAAAAACGGGTTTTGCATATAAACAATCCAAAATCAAGTTATCATCCGGAAACCAAAAAACAGAAGAAAAACAGAATTTTCTATGTCGAAAAAGGGGCATAACTCTGCCAAAAAAGGTCGGGCAGAACCCAAGTTTGAACTTGACCTGTGTTTTGCTGGGAGAAAGTAATAGACCATTCAGGGGTTTTCTAAGTAAAAAAAGGGGCATAACTCTGGTAAAAATTGGCGGACGGAACCAGAATTCGAACTTGACCTGTCTTTTCTGCTAGTAAACCCACATACCAAATTTAATTTAATTTGGTTCACTCTAACTAAAGTTATCATCCGGAAACCTCGGACGCACGGACAGACGGACGGATGGACACACGGACGTGCTGATTATAATAGTCCTCCGAACCTGTTGGGTCGGCGGACAAAAACCGCAATCTTGCATGCTTATCAAATTTTTTTGGCAGATAAATAGGAAATTGACTTGGCCATACCATAGTTTATAATTTGTATTATATGTAGTTTCTACACAATATACTCAGAATTGAACACTGCTACACAATCAAATCAAATACAAACCTTGTAAATCTCTGAATTCCATCAATTCCACAAAGCTCTTCGTCCTTGAGGAATGGTCAATAACAAACGTTTCTTGCAGCTGATTTTGCCATGGTAACCAGTCTTGTAGAGACAGCTCCTTACTATTCTGCTCAGGAATAACTTTTCTCTTGTCCTAAAAATGATTCATCAGAACCCATCAGGATTAGAGATCTCCCAGATCCTCCAAATTGGCTACCATGTGAAAGCTAACGTCATACACATCAACCAAGAAAAAAACCAGCTGAACTTAACTCGTGTATATATGTGTTTGATAAGTGTTTTTATTTTATCTTAAAATACCAACAAAAATACTCATGTATTACACTCCTTGTTGACAATATTCTATCTTTTGGATCACTAATTAAGCACCTTATTCTCATCAATAATTTTCGATTAAATTTTACTCGTTACCCATTCGCCATTTTAACCCACTTTTTGACTGTTATTATTAGCATGTTAGCCGTTCGCCATTTTACCCCCTTTTTTCGCTGTTATTTTTTAAGCACGTTATCACCCCCAACTTACCAGTAACTTTTTATGATTTTTTTCGATTTTGTGATTTTATGCGCTTCTGTATTTTTTATAACGTCTCACTTATAGTTCTACTTTTTTGATGATGTCCATAAATATGTCTTATATTTGCATTTGTATTTTATGTTTAACATGTCAAGCGTTTTAGAGCACTTCGGTGGATTTTATGCTATACATTGTTATTTAGTTATTTATTTATTAAATTGGAACAATATTTTTTGTAAAACTTAACCTTCATTATCTTTAAGAAATAACTCTTGTTTCAATTAAGGTTTTACAGTTATAACTGAAAGGTTTGAAGAAAAATTATATAAAGCACACAGTGCTTTATAGTAAATATTTGACTTCAAACTTTTCGGTTATAACTCATAACCTTAATCGAAACAAGAGTTATTTCTTATAATTTAATCTATTATTTCACAGAAGAACCACCATATGTAGATAGTAGAAGGATAACGAGCGTAAAACTTTGAGATTAATTCAGATGAAGAAGACATGTGAAGTTGAAAGAGGTCTGTCACTCAAAACATACTTACCTAGTATCATGTATGATTTGTAGGGTAAAATTGATTAAAAGTGATAAAAAATCCCACCACTGGATCTGGACGTATAGCCTGCTATACAAAGAAATATACACTGCGTTTTGACGTAAAACAGCATTAACCTAACCAATTTGATTGGCTGGTTAACGTCAACTATTGCTTTGAATGCCATACTGGATGCTAAATGTTATAAATTTGTACTGCGGATGTAATATCAAAATAAAGTAACCCACTCGTGGCATAATTTTTATGGAGGCAACAAATTTCAATCCTATGAATTATGCTATTTTTCTGATGACAGTGTTATATGTTGTAGAGCCTTCGCAATTATTGAGAAAAGGTAATGTGATAGATAAATTTGTACAATCATCAATGATAGGAAGTTCAGTATAAACTGGACATCTACGCAATATAATACAGTAATGCTCTAAATAATCGACTCCTTAACCACATCAGAATTATGGGTAACTTTTCAGGATTTAGTCGGAAATATGACTTGTTGCCATTCATTGGAAAGTGCTCACTAAGAGTTTTCCACTGAATGGCAACAAGCCATATTTCAGACTAAATCCTGAAAAGTTACCCATAATTCCACTGTGGTTAAGGAGTCGATTATTTAGAGCATTACTGTACCATGGAAAATTACAGAAGAAAATTGCTCATTTTGAGGGCTGGTTATCTAGGATACAAACTTCTTAACCCTTTTTGAAGTTTCGATTTTTGTATCAACCCATATACCCTGTGCCAATACATTCTTATATATGCGAGTCGACCATAGGTCGCCTCACATATATAAGAGAATGCATTGGCCTAACAATTATTATTTTTATTTTTTTTTACAATTTTTTACAATTTTAATAATTTATTCTTATATTCTTTAACAGACTTATTTTGTAGGTTTAGGGCTGATGAGATCGGCCCCTGGCACTCAAAGGGTTAACTACTCACAGTAGAAAATTGAAGAAACTCGGATTTAGGTAAGGTCTTGATAGATTTTGCTGGTACTTGATATTTTTCCTTCCAATCAGCATATTCTTCCTCTGTAAGATATGGGCCTGTGCTTTGTTTGTTCTTCTTCACTGTTTAATATGAAAAAATGCATGCACTTAAAATTAGATATTAAGGAAACAAGATATTGATTTGTAGATATAATTTGTTTGAAACTAGAGGTGTGACTGTCATTAAATATTTGTTGGCAACTTGAAACTTTTTGCACATGTCAACTATCAACATATCATTTAATTTGACCAATCAAAATGTTCTTCATTCAATTGATTGAAGTGTACACATCAAGATTTGGCATAAAGCAATTCAACGGCTAAATTAAATGGAAAATGGTAGTATTGATGCAACAACTTTTATCGGCAATGAAACTCAACCCTTTATGATGGAGCTGATACTGTATAATAACAAGGGGTACGCATCTAAGATGCTTTTGTCGAGTTTTTTGGCAGTCGAACCAAACTTCTGCCAATAAGGTGCACAACTCCGGGAAAAAAAGTCGGACGTGGTATATTATTGGAATAGACCTATATACCAAATATCAATTGAATCCGTTAATATTTCATTGAGTTATCGCACCAACGGTGATAAAATTGTTATTAAAATAGACAAACTAAGACCCAGACTCCGGAAAATTCGGACAAACCCCATTTTCGAACTCGTCCGAGATACTGAACATTGCAAGAGACTCATATACCAAATATTGTTTAAATCAGTTAATATTTCATTGAGTTATCACGCTAAGGGGGTGATAACATTGCTAAAAATAGACAAACTAAGACCCATAACTCCGGAAAAAAAATTCGGGCCAACCTGGTTTTCGAACTCGTCCGAGATAATGTTGCAGGAGACTCATATACCATATATTGTTGAAATCGGTTAATATTTCATCGAGTTATCGCGCTAACGGTGATAACATTGCTAAAAATAGACAAACTAAGACCCATAACTCCGGAAAAAAAATTCGGACAAACCTGGTTTTCGAATTCGTCCGAGATATTGTTGCAAGAATCTCATATGCCAAATATTGTTGAAATTGGTTAATATTTGCGTGAGTTATCGCGCTAACGGTGAAAAACTTAACTAAAAACCATCTAAGATGGATAACTTTTGTAAAAAAGTTCGGACGTGACCCATTTTCTACAGGCAGTAAATAGTCATTGGGAGCAACTTCCATACCAAAATTTTTAGAATCCGTTCACACATGTCAAAGTTATAAGGCATTCTTTAGGTCCGCCCGCCAACCGTCCCTCGTCAAACCATAAGTCGAGTTTTTGAAAAACTCAACTAAAAACAAAACGAGCATAGCTATGGCATGGCAAAATACGCCAAAAGGGCCATAACTCTGTTGAAAATTGGCGGGCAGAACCCAAATTTGAACATGACATATATTTTGGGCTAGTAAACTCACATAACAAATTTCATTCGATTCAGTTCAGACTTACTTAAGTTATCATCCGTAATAAAAAATTTAGTACAAATTCCAACAGAAAGGGCCATAACTCTGGGGAAAATTGGCAGGTGGAACCTGAATCGAACTTCACCTGTGTTTTTGGCTAGTAAACTGACATACCAAATTTCATTCCATTCAGTTGAGACTATCTAAGTTATCAACCGGAAACCAAAAGCGAACAGACATACCAACATTTGGGGTAGATATGTGGCTATTGAGTTATGTGGCTAAAATAATTATGTGTCTTCAAAATTTACGTGGCTATCAAGTAGTTGATCAAATTTTATGTAGTAGGAATCAGAACATGTAGGAATTATAGCAGAAGTAGCCGATTGAAACTCAAAAACTTGTAAACAGCAACTAGGACAGTTGAATAGGAGAAACTGACAGGTCTGTGATTGAGTGAATAGCCACATAACTGTCCAAACACCTCTTATTGACAGATCATGGATGTCGAAATCTTTTGTTTCCAACTTTTGAGTGACTACAAAATTAAATATGGGCCAAATAGATAATTCTTGAGGGTTCATCTCAATGCTGTTACATGGCTAGCTACATAATGGACATTAGACACATAACTATTTTTCTTATTACTAGCCAGCAGCCACATAACTATCTATTTTTCTTATTACTAGCCAGCAGCCACATAACTATCTATTTTTCTTATTACTAGCCAGCAGCCACATAACTATCTATTTTTCTTATTACTAGCCAGCAGCCACATAACTATCCAAACGTAAGCATGGCTAGATACCCCGATAGACAGATGCCCCCAACGGACAGAGCAATAACATAATATGTCCTGTTTTTAAAAAACGGATAAAAACTCTTGATAAAAACGGAAAAAATGCTTACCAGCAGTGCTTTTCTTCTCCTTTACCAAACTTTTCTTTCCTTTCTTTTGGAATGGTTCATTGACTGAGACATGCATTTTGTGACATCGTGGTTTGACTCCTTCAGGAACCATACGGTAATTCTCATCATAATATTGCAGTGATTTGGCCCCATTCAGTATTGCTTTATCAATGTGTCTTTTTGCACACATCCCCTGTTTATAAATCTGAAAGAAGATTATTTTCACTGATTAATGGATACACACGCTGATAGTTAGGGAGCCCGCATATGTTCTATTTACACTTTTGCGTACAAAAGGTTTGACCCCCTAAAGTTGGTACCAATAATGGAACATTCTGAAAAACCGATTTCTTAAGTTGCGCATTCCTGGGGTTTAGGGGCTGCTGAACCCCAAAAAGTGCCAAAAATCACTTCTATTTACACTTCTGCGTACATCGATGAATTTTGGTTTGATGATACTCCTAAGTGTACTCATTAAGAAAACACAACTTAAGAAAGGGATTTTCCTGGGGTTTTCAGATAAGAAAGGGGGTCCCATGCTGAACCCCAAAACGTGATTTTTCACTTTTTTTTACACTTTCGCGTACATCCATAATTTTTGGTCTCAAAGTACTTTGATATATACTAATTATAAAAACACAACTTAAGAAGCAACTTTTCCTGGGGTTTTAAGATAAGAAGGGGGTCATCGGGTCACCCCTCAAAACGTAAAAAAAATCACTTTTATTTACATGATTGCATTTGTCCAACGTGTGTGTATGTGCGTACATCCCTTGTACGTTGCACTATTACAACTAATACATTCCTAAATCGATACGGTCAACTTAAGAAATATATATTCATGTCGTTTTCTGATAAGAACGAGACTTGTTACACCCCCCCCCCCCCCCCCACAACCCGATCCATTTTCTAGAACTATAAGTGAGCCAGTTTTATGAAAATTATAGCGGGAAAATCTAGTAAATTGTACACAAATGTATATATTTTCGTGAAGCTAAGACATAATGACACTTTTTTGGGCCAAAATTGAAACTCACCATCCAAGATGGCCGCCAAAATGGCTGCCGGAAGTTGAAAATATGACATTTTTTCACAAATATCTTCTAGATCAATTCATGCTGTTTGGAACTGGTTGAGTAATGCAACTTTATTTTGTGTTTTTTTATATTAACTGATCATTGGAGCAATTAAATATGCAATTATTGGGGTCCTAACCCCTTCCGATCCCTATAAAATTTCACCCAAAAAAATCACAATTGGGATTCTAGTCATATTTCAACAAGAAATGAACAGAACTTTGTAATGTGAGTGAGGCATATCATTACCTATGCATATTCCAAATCACTGGAACCAAAATTCTTACTTTGGCTCAAAATGGCTGCCAATATGGCCGCCAAAATATGGAAAATGGTAAATATTACACCAGCGTGTCCTGCAATCGCTTACAAGTTGTGTTGATGTATAAAATGGGCCATTCTGCATTCTATACATTGAATGCTAACATGTCTGATGCACCATGGTTAATTGTTCTATTTTCACCACTGACATCGTCAAAAATATTGGACTTTTCTCTAAAAATATTGGCAAAAATTCAGTTTTCAGGTTTGAATCATTTTTTCAGGTAAAATATAACTATCTTTGGATTGAAAGGTGTTTATTGTTTTGGTCTATCTTAAATGTGTCACACTAAGGTGTTTATAGACCAAATTTCTCAAAGCTCAAGATGGCTTCCAAAATGGCAACCAAATTTCTAAAATGCTAATTTTTTACATATATCCCGAACATTCTCTGCATTATCCGAAAAGATAGCAAATTGTGACTCACTTGGTTATTATACGTGTTAGTTAATTAACTGACAACTACATGTTCTATTCCCAGTTGTCCCAGTTCCGTATGGGGCATGACAAATTCATTTTAAAGTATGTAATTTGCCGAGAACCTCTTTTGTGATTTTGGCCATATTTATTGAAAGGAAATGGGCAGAAATTTGAGACAGAACTGAGATGGACCATAATCGTTGGCTATTCTGGTCCATTATGATAAAAAAAATGTCTACAGGATACAGTGTGGATGCCAAGATCGTAGCCAGGGAGTTACTCTGTGATCATATGTGAGGTGAATAGGTATACATGGAGTTATTGTATGTCATGACTGATGTGAGTAGGTATACAATGAGTGACTATATGGTTATAAGTGGGTTGTCCATGGTAAGATGCATCTAGGTATACAGGGAGAGGTCATGGTCAGGTGTGAGGTGAATCGGTATACACGGAGTGACTGTATGGTGTATGATTGTGTATATCCAGTACGGGTGCATCCGGTGTGCCTGTATGGTCATTGGTGTGGTGTATGGATATATCTACATGGTCATCTATGTGTTGATTATGTATATATGGAGTGACTGTAAGGTCATGGGTGGGATGTACATGTGTTGCCTGTATGATCATGGATGGGGTGTGTGGATAAATAGGTAGTGATTTTATGGTTGCGGGTAATGTGTATAGGTATATATGGAATGACTGTACGGTCATTATTTAATATGAATACCTGGAGTAAGCTGGTGGACATTATCGAGCGTGTGGGTACATAGGGAATGTCCTTGTGGTAACGGGTGGGATGTATATTTATATATATCGTGGATGTATTATCATTGGTAGGTGTATAGGTCTTAGCTGTATTATCATGGATGGCGTGTATGATTATACAGTGAATTGCTGAATTGTCATGTGTGAGGTGTATATGCAAATATGGATTGTTTGAGTGGTGGTATGTGCGGGTTTTTTGTATATCTGGAAGGGCTGAATGGCCATTAGTGAGCGTTACATGTATACCTGGAGTGAATCTATGGTCTATGATGGGCTGCATACGTATATCAAGTTGTTATATGACTATATGTGTCGAATAGGTATACATGTAGTGACTGTATGGTTAATGGTGAGATGAGTACATGTAGGTATACAAGTAGTGACCGTATGATCATAAATGTAATGAACATCTATACAGGGGGTGACAGGCGTATGAGTATACATGTACCTGGTGTTCCTGTTTGGTGACTCGTGTCGGTATCGTCATGTGTAGGTTATACCAGTACACACACATGTTGCTTTATTGTCATGGGCGAGGGATATGTGTATATAGCGAGTGGCTATATGGCCATGGATGAGGTGCATATGCATACATGGAGTGACTATACTGACATGGCTGGGGTGTATTAGTATATCTTGAGTGGCTATTCGGCTATGGTGTGACAAATAGGAATACATGGATTGACATGGCCACTGTTGGGTGAATATGAATACAAGGATTGACCATGATCGTGTATGAATGTTTTGAGTACACACGGTACACATGGGGTGACTATATGGCCATAGGTCAGGTGCAGGAGTATACCAGGTAACATGGGTGAGGGTATGTGTATGAAGCGAGTGGCTATATGGCCATTGTTATGTGCATATGTATACCGGAATGACTTTATGGTCATTGTTGTGGTGTAGATGTATATATTGATTGTTCATTTGAACATGCGTTTGGAGAATAGGTATACAGGGGATGACCTTATGGCAAATGGTGAGATGAATGGGTATACATGGAGTGACTATATGGTTATGGGTCATGTTTAGGAGTATACCCGGTGTGCCTGCATTGTGACGCGTGGCTGTATGGTCATCCGTGGTCATGGGTCAGGTGTACATGTATACAGTGGGTAACTATATTGTTATGTATGTGGTGTTTATATATATATATGTAATGACTGTGTGTTAATGGGTGGCTATCACTTTCCACGATATGACATGACCTCTCTATTGATTAACATATCCTTGAGTTATTGTGGAAAGCGATAGCCACTCAAGGTACATATGTACAACCCAACCATTACCCCAGTCACTCCATATGTACATAAACACCACACAAATGACAACATAGTCACCCACTTTATACACGTACATGTACTAGTACACCTGATCATACAGCCATACTTGGTTATACCCGTACATACCACAAATGACGATACAGCCACGAGTCACCATGCATGAACACCTACACCCGACCATATAGTCACTCTATGTATACATATTCACTACATTCACGATCATACAGTCACTCAATGTATACATATTCACCTCACATGGACCATACATCCACTGCATGTATACCTATTCGCCATACCCATGACCATGGAGTAAATCCAGGTTTACATATGCACATCACCAATGATGAGCCCGTCCAGATATACCAATAACCGCACCTACGACCACTCATAAGTTCCATACTTGCCATACTCATACACGCCATCCATGATAATAAATCTACTCCCCATACACCACCAATGATAACACATCCACAACATATATAAATATACGCCCCACCGTTACCAACAGGGCACTCCCTATATACCCACACACCATTCATGACCATACAATAACTCCCTGTATACCTATTATCCTCATATATGGTCATAACTCCCTGGCTACCATCTTGGCTTCCACCCTGTATCCAGTTGATAAATTTTTATCATAATGGGCCAGAATACCCACATATCATGGTTCATCTCAGTTCAGTCTCAAAGTTCTGCCCATTTCCTTTCAATAATATGGTTCTCCGCAAAATTCCATACTGCAACTTTAAAATGAATTTGTCATGCCCCATACGGAACTGGGACAAACATAATAGAACGTAGTTGTCAGTTAATTACATTGTAACTAACACGTACAATAACCAAGTGAGTCACAATTTGCCACTTTTTTTCGGATAACGCAGAGAATAATGTTCGGGATATGTTAACTTTTTACTTTTTACAAGTCTCGTTCTTATCAGAAAACGACATGAATATATATTTCTTAAGTTGTTCGTATCGATTTAGGGATGTATTGGTTGTAATGGTGCAACGTTCCAGGGGTGTACGCACATATACACACGTTGGACGAATGCAATCATGTAAATAAAAGTGATTTTTTTACGTTTTGAGGGGTGACCCGATGACCCCCTTCTTATCTTAAAACCCCAGGAAAAGTTGCTTCTTAAGTTGTGTTTTTATAATTAGTATATATCAAAGTACTTTGAGACCAAAAATTATGGATGTACGCGAAAGTGTAAAAAAAAGTTAAAAATCACGTTTTGGGGTTCAGCATGGGACCCCCTTTCTTATCTGAAAACCCCAGGAAAATCCCTTTCTTAAGTTGTGTTTTCTTAATGAGTACACTTAGGAGTATCATCAAACCAAAATTCATCGATGTACGCGGAAGTGTAAATAGAAGTGATTTTTGGCACTTTTTGGGGTTCAGCAGCCCCTAAATCCCAGGAATGCGCAACTTAAGAAATTAGTTTTTCAGAATGTTCCATTATTGGTACCAACTTTAGGGGGTCAAACCTTTTGTACGCAAAAGTGTAAATAGAACATATGCGGGCTCCCCAACTATGACTGAACAACTGTAAAGACTAAAGAATCCATCAATACAATTATCGGCGTCATCCACCGGGTTTTAATTTCAATTGTAGCGGATTATTATATGATCTTAAACTTTCTTATAAAAGTCCCATATTAAATCATATGGAAAAGGAGTTGATAAATCACAATATCTACTGGATTTTCCTATAGATAGGAATGATGGGTTAATAACAAGCTCACGCAACGTCATGAGATCTTAACCCTTTGAGTGCCAGGTCGATTTTTGTATCAACCCATATAACCTGTGCCTCGCATATATAAGAGAATGCATTGCCAAAACATTTTTTTTATTTTTTTTTTTTACAATTTTAATAATTTATTCTTATATTCTTTAACAGACTTATTTTGTAGGTTTAGAGCCGATGAGATCGGCCCCTGGCACTCAAAGGGATCTTAAACTGTCTTATAAAAGTCCAAAGTCCCATATTTAATCATAAAGCTCAAACAACGTCATGAGTTATTAATAGGAATAGTAGGTTGATATAAATACCTGGGTTAAATTTTGACTTGTTGAATCACATTCTTGACAATTTGATGGATCCATGTACATATATATATATATACGCAGGACAGTATAAGGTATATCAGGACAAATGGGCTTGATAACATTGGTAGATCATATGATGAAAGTGTCAATGACACTGTAGCTCAACTTAGGTAGGGGAATAATTTAATGGTTGACAGTAAATGGAGGAATTAGGAAAGGTGCTAATTGAAATGTCCAAGTAAGACAAGATGTAAATGAGATCGGTCTATAACCCATGCTAATGGATTTTGTGGAAATATTTAGTCATACAAAGAGTAAAATCCAAAATGGCCATATTGTTTTGCCGAATGACTCCAAAATGACTTGTTCCCATCAATAGGTCACCCCGATGATCCATATGAAGTTTGGTGATGATCAGATCAGGGATGTGGTCTGTAGGATGTGTCAAAGGATTTAGTGATGCAAAGAGTAAAATCCAAGATGGCCACCAGCGGCCATGTTTTTTGGCTGATTGATCTTAAAATGACTCGTTCCCATCTACATGTAAATGTCAACATTCCTGACAAATTTTATGATGATCAGACAAACAGTACGGCCTGTAGCCCGCGCCAATTGATTCAATTTTGAAATCCAATATGGCCACCAGCGGCCATGTTTTTTGGCCGAATTACCCCAAAATCCTATTTTCATAGGTATAATATATATTTCCTATAGTAGACACTTACACACTGAACTATATGGTTTACCATCGCTTGCGTGTTTGTCCAGACGTATAAGGAACCTCTTCCCGTTAATAATGATCAAAAACGGTACGGAATATCTTGAGTACGAATTTTGAAATTAAATTTTTTTAACCGGAAGTGACCTTCTGTCAGTCTCGTGTCACGTGTACCTTGCCTACAAATTGGATTGTGCAGGTAAGATAGATCTTTTTCTCGGTGCATCTTGATGACGGTTGTACGAGTGCGCGGGGTGGGCCGGGAGGGCCCTGAGAGTTCAGTGTGTAAGTGTCTACTATAGGAAATATATATTATACCTATGAAAATAGGATATTTCCTACAGAGACACGTTACACACTGAACTATATGGTAGAATGCAAGCCCAGGAGGTGGCCACGAGACTGAGAATATAAACTAATATAAACTAATCCTAAAGAAAACAAAAGAACCTGGTAGGAGATGGTGCATGATGAATTAAAAACAAAAGTAATCTAATGAGAAACCACTTGTTGAGCAGCAACAAGCGGACCTAAGCGGTAGATTGAATCTGACTGAGATTGGAGATCTCGAAGGTAGAAGGAAGAGAATGTGGAAGGTTGAGACCAATATGCGGCCGACATGATATCACGAAGAGCCACAGAGTTCTGATATGCCCAAGAAGCAGAAAGTGCCCTAACCTCGTGAGCTCGGATATTGAGCAAATGTCTGTGATGAGGAGCAATTTCCTCATAGGCCATAAGTATGACACGTTTTATCCAGCGTGAAATCGCTCGTTTAGAAATGTCTCTGAAGCGGGTGGCGAGAGAAAGGAAGAGACGAGACTGACCTCGCCTTCTGACCTTTGATCTACGAATGTAAATTCTGAGGGCTCGAACGGGACAAAGATGAGAGTCGCTATCAGGGGGCAGTGCTGGAATTTGAATGACTGAGGGATATTTAGTTGGAAGCTGTGTCTTAGCTAAAAACCCGGGACAAGGAAGAAGCTCTGCAGCCGTTGATGATATCCGTAGAAACTCATCCTTCACTGACAGGGCATGGAGTTCGCTCACACGTCTAGCTGATGCGAACGCTAAGAGAAACACTGTTTTTAAAGTGAGGTTGGTGTAAGAGCAGAGATTCAATGGTTCAAATGCCGCCCCCCCCCCAAGAAAGGTCAAAACCCATCCCAAATTCCATTGAGGTGAAAAGGAACGGCTACGAGGCCTTGATAGAGAAAAGCTAGAAAGTAGGTCTGACAACACCTGGCACTTTCCAATCCATGTTAAACCGTCATGACTGAATGTCCGGGACAACATCGACCGATATCCCTTAATTGTAGCTGGGGAGAGACAACACCTGGCACTTTCCAATCCATGTTAAACCGTCATGACTGAATGTCCGGGACAACATCGACCGATATCCCTTAATTGTAGCTGGGGAGAGATTCTTATCGTCGAACAAAAATTGCAAAAATTGTGTGATTGACCTGCGAGAGGGATTAGAAAAATCAGCACCAGTGGAAACACACCATGTAGTATAAATATTCCAACGAGCATGATAGAGCTTCATAGTGGACGCCCTCCTTGACTTAGTAAGGCTCTCCACGACTGATCGGGAAAAACCCCACGTTTCCTGAGACGGGACCGGATAAAAGCCAAGCGTGTAAGAGGAGACCGGCTGGATGAGGGTGCGGAACCAACGGAACGCCTTGACCGATGAGGTCGATGTGTTTTGTCGGTAGTCTGACTGGAGGGACCAGAAGCAACGGACGCAACATTGTTGTCCACGAACGCGTCGGATCGAGGGGACATACGAGGAGCACTTTGCACCGTGATGACCCTATTTTCCGAAGTACATGAGGTACCAGGGAAGCTGGAGGGTATGCATACGCAAAGATGTCGTTCCAAGAGACAGACAGTGCATCCACTGCTGATGCCAGTGGATCGGGACAAGGAGAGATGAAATTTGTTAACTTCGCATTGAAGCGAGTTGCGAATAGGTCGATCTCCGGCTGCCCCCATAAGAGACAGAGACGGTGAAAAATCTGTGGATTGAGAGACCATTCGGTTGTAATTACTTTTCCCCGTCGGGACAGGCTGTCGGCTATTACATTGAGAGACCCCGGTATATGACGAATTTGTAGTAGGATTTGATGATCCTGACACCACTGGAGCAGTTGAAGAGTCAGGGCACACAACTGAGTTGAGTGGGTCCCCCCTTGCTTCCTGATATAGCTGACCACTGTGGAGTTGTCTGACAGAACAAGAACAGTTTGACCCGTTAACAGAAGTTGCCAATGGTATATTGAACAGATCACTGCCATCATTTCTTTGATATTGATGTGAGATGAGGACAGATGACTCGGCCATATGCCCGAAACCGTCTGATGTGCCGGAAGCAACACCCCGCCCCAACCCTGAGAGCTGGAGTCGGTTGTCAGGGTTAGGGTAGGGAACACTTTGTCGAGTGGAATTCCTGATTGTAACCACGGCAGAGATGTCCACTGGGCAATGTGGAGAGCAATTTGCCCGGTGACCGGAATCTGGGTCTCCAAATGATCGTGAGCCATATGCCAGTGTGCAAGGAGATGCAGTTGTAGCGGCCGCAGACGAGCACGACCGAGATGAATTAATTCGCTGGCGGCATTTGCCAGCCCCAATAACCTCATGAAGCTGCGTGCTGTGACTGAGTTTTGGCGGAGCGTCCAAAGAGCCTGAGTCCGAACTATTTCGGCTCTCTGGAGTGGTAGTGAGACCAGATCCATGTTTGTTTGAAAAAACATCCCTAGATGGATAAAAGTCTGAGAAGGGAGCAGACTGGACTTCTCCCAGTTGACAAGAAATCCCAGGGCACCCAGAAGGTGAACTAGGGATTGCAGGTCGTTTTCTAAAATTGATGGGTTGTTGTGGTTTAGATATAGATCGTCCAGATACCCCATGACGACAGAAGACGCTGTTTTCCTGAAAAAAGCGAGGACAGACTCCATTGTGCGACAAAATGCCCAAGGGCTGAGATTTAGTCCGAACGGAACTGTTCGATATTGGTATATCTTTGTCCGATAAGAGAAGCGGAGGTACCGTCGAGAAGCCTGTTGAATCAACAGATGACTGTAAGCGTCCTGTAAGTCGACACTCACTCCATAAGAGTGAGGTAGGGTCGCCGCTCTGACTGTCTTTGCCGTATCCATAGAAAAGTGGGGAGGATTGAGAAACCGGTTCAAAGCAGACAGATCTATCACTGGACGGAATTTTCCGTTTTGTTTCTTGACCAGGAACAGCCTTGAATAAAACCCGGGACTGTTCTGGTTGTAAACTTCTTCCACAGCCTGTTTTGTGACTAGTTCTGAAATGACTTGATCCAACAAATGTGCCTTGATTTTGTCGCGTGGCACTGTGGTCGGTGTTGGATAAGTAGTTAGTGGAGGGGGGGACTCGAAAACCAGAAAGAGACCCCTGGAGACTATGTTTTCCAGCCATGGGTTCTTGTGAAACAATGGCTGCCATGCCTCGGCATGAAGTGAAAGTCGCCCCCCGACCACCGGACTTACTACAGGCTGCGGATGTAGGGCGTCAAAAACGACGCTGAGAGGAACGGGTTCTAGACCTCGATCCTCTAGCTCGAGCAGTGAAGAAACCGTTACCTGACCTCTCGGTAGGAGTGTAGGTAGGAGTGTATTGGGAGGCAGAATATCCTGAAGCTTGTCGAGCATTGTCAACCATTTGATGAGCATTAGCTTGAAGCTCATACTGGCGCTGTGCCACCGGTATTGGTTGAGAGGAAGGAGGATATGGAAGGTTATATGACAACTCTGGGTTAGCTGACACTGGCGGACCTGAGAGTCTCACTCTCTTGCGCTCTCCTGAATGCACGACACTCTTTCTGCGCTTATGCGTGGCTTTAGCCATGGAATCATTGGAGCGTTTTGGGGCGCCATACTGTGCCTCAGTAGCGAGTGTTTCGCGTAGATCTGCTATTGAACAAACTCTTGCTACCCACTGGTTCCTTTACAAGCATATCTTTATGATGTGGTCTTAGAACCTGGCTACGCTGTAGAGATGCTGACCGCAGTATCACCTCCAGGTTGTGATGTATAAGTACAGTGCTAGACATGGCATGAGATATGCATCTAGAGAGAACTTTCGAGAGATCCTTTATATCTCCAACCCGATCCGGGTGAGCTCCCATATAAATTGCAGACGAGGAGAGATCAGCTAATGAAAGAGCCTTGATGACATCCTTATTTGCCATTTGAAGATTCTGATATTGTTTTATAGTAAAAGAAACATCTCTTGGAAGGGAAGCGCCGATAGAGGCGGCATCCTTATCTAACTGTGGTAGTTTTTCTAATGGAATGGGAGCTCCTTCCGAATTATACCACTGCCTGTCAAACCCTGTAGAAGTTCGAGTTCCGTTAATTGGCAGTTTATCACCCCAATGAGTATTTGCTTCACTGAGCAGGTCATTATAATGGTTGAACGTGGAAGCTACTAACGGAGATTGTGGTACCGACTTTCTCTCAGAAACAGAGGGCTCGCCTAGCATGCCGTCAACACTGGAGGTGATACAAGGTTTTTTAACATGTTGTGGAGTAGGACATAGTTCGGAAGGAAGAAGCTTGGAGATCAGATCTACAGTAGATTGGAAATCACGATCTAAAGCCTCTACCGTACCGATGCCAGACTGCGAAGACTGGAAGGACCCACAGTCTGACGTATCTTGCGCAGACGCGTCGTCATCAAAAGCCTCAGACGCCTTGGGGTGTAAGGATATCGTGTCGCTCTCTGCCCTAGCGTAGGAACGACCTGCAGAGTCCGAAATGGACGACAAAACAGTGGAGTGAGGCCCACCCTGGCGATGGCTCGATCGAGGGGTAAACTCCTCGGCATGGGGATTTAAGTTACTGCCAACTACCTGAGTGGAAGGCTGAGAACCTGAGTTCCAATTCGGAGTCCAGGGTGGACATGGAGAACCCCATGGCCAAAACGGGGTTGAATAACCGAAAGGGGGTGGAGCCATCGGACCGGGGTGAGACCCCCCCCATGCAGGTGGTCCCGACCAAGCTGAATGTCCTGTCCAAGCAGGTTGTTGGGTAGAGGCCATTGAACCATAACCCCAAGACGGCTGAGAGGTAGGCAAGGCCGTGTCTTTATATAGATCGTGACCAAGGGGACCGGACTCGCTACCTCGATGGGTAGTGCCACTGCCCTGCGCCGAAGTTGCCGTAGGCTTTTCCGCCGGTGTCGTTACGTTCGCACGCGATTTGGCAACTTCAGCACACAGAACCGCTTGTGCCGGTGGGGGACAAATTGTCCTGGGGGTCCCAAGTACCCCTGCATCTCCACCGGTCACTCCCCCAATAATTGATTTAACCGCCGAGGCGTAATCTGGGGAGCGTGAGCTGTTCCTACCCGAGAACTGATCCGGACCAATTAATTTTGAAGAAGCAAGACCGTCCACGAAGAAAAATCGTGAACGTACCCAGCTTTTGCAAACTTTGCAACGGTTATCCGGTGCGCAACCTGCGCACCGAACACACGGAAGGTGATCATCGAATTCCGCTTTTGCCGCGTTGCAGACTAAACAAGATATGATAACAATTTATTTTTGTTGAAAAAAAGTTATGTTTTTTGAGGACTTCCCTTAATACGTCCGACTAGGACCACGTATAACGAGAAAAAGATCTATCTTACCTGCACAATCCAATTTGTAGGCAAGGTACACGTGACACGAGACTGACAGAAGGTCACTTCCGGTTAAAAAAAATTAATTTCAAAATTTGTACTCAAGATATTCCTTACCGTTTTTGATCATTATTAACGGAAAGAGGTTCCTTATACGTCTGGACAAACACGCAAGCGAGGGTAAACCATATAGTTCAGTGTGTAACGTGTCTCTGTAGGAAATATGATTCGTGCCCAACTAGGGGGCCACCCCAATGATGAATATGAAGTTTGGTGATGATCGGATGAGGGTTGTGGTCTGTAGGGTGTGTGAAAGTATTTAGTGATGCAAAGAGTAAAATCCAAGATGGCCACCAGCAGCCATGTTTTTTGGCCGAATGATCCTAAAATGACTCGTTCCCATCTACATGTAAATGTCAACATTCAAAACAAATTTTATGATGATCAGACAAACAGTATGGCCTGTAGCCCACGCCAATGGATTCAAATTTGAAATCCAAGATGGCCACCAGTGGCCATGTTTTTTGGCCGAATGACCCCAAAATGACTCGTTCCCATCTACATGTCAATGTCAACATTCATGACAAATTTCATAAAGATCAGACCAAAGATACGACCTGTAGCCCGCGCCAAAGTATTTAGTGATGCAAAGAGTAAAATCCAAGATGGCTGACGGCGGCCATGTTTTTTGGCTAAACGACCCCAAAATGACTCATTCCCATCTAGAGGTCACCCCAGTGATCCATATGAAGTTTGGTGATGATCGGATCAGAGATGTGGTCTATAGGATGTGTCAAAGGATTTAGTGATGCAAAGAGTAAAATCCAAGATGGCAACCAGCGGCCATGTTTTTTGGTCGAATGATCCTAAAATGACTCGTTCCTATCTACATATAAATGTCAACATTCATGACAAATTTTATGATGATCACACAAACAGTACGGCCTGTAGCCCGCGCCAATGGATTTAATTTTGAAATCCAAGATGGCCACCAGCGGCCATGTTTTTTGGCCGAACGACCCCAAAATGACTCGTTCCCAATTACATGTCAATGTCAACATTCATGACAAATTTCATAAAAAGCAGACCAAAGATACGACCTGTAGCCCGCGCCAAAGGAAATTGTTGACGGACGCACACACGGACGACGGATGCCAACCCATGGCAATAGCTCAAACTTACAAAGTAAGTTGAGCTAATAAAACACTTATTGCATTGTCTAAAGGCTGACATGAGGATTTTTTAATGTTGGAAGTTAATTGACTTCCTCTGGTTGATAAATCCTCATGTCAACTGCAGGGTTCCCACTATGAATTTCAAACCAAATTCAAGCACTTTTCAAGGACTTTTCAAGCACTTGTTCAAATATTTTCAAGCACCTCACAGACTACTGATTATATAAATATTTGCATTTAATACAAGGAAGGGTATCCAGTCTCCAACAAAATGATCTGATGCATGGCTTGTGCTTTGTTAATAGTTTTAATATTAACTAGTATACCCATCCAATTAATGAACTTTCATATTTATGTACTAAAGAGAGGGTCATAAATAGCGGAAAGAAAATATGATCCTAACAGATGAATTTTCCATAGATAACTTGATAACCTTTATGAAGTAAAGAGAAGAAGAAATATACCTGTACCGGTACCTTGTATTATATAACTTCTATCAGATGAACACTCAAGTTTTTAGACATTAATTTCTAAGTCTTTATTCATATAGTCTTATAGATGCACACATGTGTCACAGTCTTATCCAACTTATCCATAGTTTCTTCATACCGGTACAATGATACATATATTATATGAATATTATTCAATCAGCTTCTAGGTTTATACCGGTACTTGAATTTGAACTGGATGCTGTTGGTCGTGTGATATTTACAGGTGACATAGTATTTGATGGGTTCGATGGGGCACTCGTTCTTGTCTGATTCCTTGCGAAAAAGTTATTCACTGTCACGACAGATAGCTGTCGAACTTTCGCAGCGTGTTTTGTCGACTTCACATGACTTTTCAAGCTAGCTGATTCTCCCAATGTCCCATCCGAGAAATATATATTTCTTTGCAACAAAGCACGCACATTGCCTTCTTATTGTTGGTCGTTTATTGCAACCAACCAGAATAATTTCTTGCGATAACCACGCAGTGTTGAACACACACTTTCCCATTGTTATTTTAACGAAAGACCAGCGATAATTTCAAAGCATGGGCGCCGCCATTGTTATATTTTTAGAATGAGTCAATGCAAATCGCGGAATACCGGCACGAATAGCGAAACGAAGCGACTACCTGGCAATCATATGATGCCGCTTGAAAATTTCGCCGCTTCTTGATACTGCGTATAAGACGGCAAGCGTGTGTCAATAAGACAACCTTTGATGACTAAATTCAAGCACTTTCAAGCACCTTAGGGTGTTTAAGGGAAAATTCAATGACTTTCAAGGGCTTGAAAAACCCAAAACCAAATTCAAGCACTTTCAAGATATTCAAGCACCCGTACGAACCCTGAACTGATTGTATTTTTCTCGGGCTGATTGGGTGTTATAAATATGTTATAAGCACGGCATGCGTTTTTAGACACCACACATGCCCTTTGGGTGCTTGTGATATTTAATTTGTGTATAAAAATCATGCCAGGTTTATAACATACATTTATAGCCAACTACTGTAAATACCTGTACTCGTTTTAGCACAATATAAAATAGTCCAAAATAAATGCAACATGCCCATGGAGTCAGAGAGATTTTAAAGCACCACCAGGACACTATGTATTGTCATATATACAAACCATGTCATTGAGAGAAGCACAATAGAAATTGATCACAATGAACTACCGGTAATTAGAAATTTGGCAACAACGTGAATCTAACAAGAGATGGACTGTCGTGCGGTGCATACCTCCTTGTGGCATACCGCCTAGTGGGGGCATACAGATAACCACTGACTGTTTTTCTCAGACAGAAGGACCCAAAAATCAGCATTCTTAAATAAACAAAGATCTATAGAACGAAAAATCTGAACAAAACGGCTGAACACTCCATTGAATGTCCTCATAGCGGTGAATATCCATACCAAATTCATTGAGATCTGAGCACTACTATTTAAGTTATGCCCTGAACAGACATCGGATGGACCAAAAAGCCAACATTTCCAGATAAACAAGAACGAATAACTCTAAAACGGAAAACCCGAACAAAAAGATTAAACACTCCATTGAATATCCTCATAGTAGTGAACACACATATCATATTACATTGAGATCCGAGAACTAATGTTCAAGTTATGACATGAACACGCATCGGATGAACGTATGGATGCCCCGACGGACCAGGCTTCTCAACGGTACCAGTGTTGGAACCATCGGTACTTGGACAATTTTCAGCGAACCGGTACTGAGTGTTGAGTACTGCGGTACACGGCACATGGCGGTACTCAAATTAGTAGTCTATACACATTTGTATAAGCGATGGATAACTTAATTTAGATGTTATTTGCAGCACATACAGCCACATACAATATTATCAATTGAGACTTTCAGTACCGGAACTGGTACCGATACCACACGCGGAACCGTCCCGGTATGTCTGGAATTGTCGGTACTTTGACAGGCCTGCGACGGACGGACAGGGGCAAAACAGAATGCCCTCTTTTAACAAAAAAATGAGTAGTTATCCTATAGGAAATGTTCAGATAACAAGTTTAACCCTTTCTATACTAAAGCATCATTGACGAGTAGTTATCCCATAGGAAATGTTCAGATAATAAGTTTAACACTTTCTATACTAAAGCATCATTGACGAGTAGTTATCCCATAGGAAATGTTCAGATAATAAGTTCAACATAGGTCATATGTTGAACTTATTATCTAAACATTTCCCTGAATATATAGGACTCCAACTGTACTTTTTATTTATCTTTTGTATTACCTGTACATCCCTGCAAATTCAATAATAGACCATTCCGATGTACACTTTTTAACTGACTGGGAGAATCCATTTAGTATAAAAAGGGTTAAACATGAGAACTAGTAAACCAATAGTCACAGGTACCTGATCTTCTTTTCCTTCTGTGACCAACATAACGACACGACCTTCACGCTTCCTACCAGTTCTTCCCATCCTCTGGACCAATCGAATTGGACTTTTGTTGGCATCGAAGCATATAATCAAATCAATATCACCAATATCAAGACCTTCTTCACCAACACATGTTGCCACGAGAGTGTTGTAACCACCCTCACGAAAATCCTTCATCACCTGAAAATATAACACTAAGATAGCTTCAGCTGTACTTAACCCTTTGAGTGCCAAGTCCGATTTTTGTATCTATCCATATACCCTGTGCCAATGCATTCTCTTATATATGCGAGTTGACCATAGGTCGCCTCGCATATATAAGAGAATGCATTGGCCTAACAATTTTTTTTTTTTTTTTTTTTTTTTACAATTTTAATAATTTATTCTTATATTCTTTAACAGACTTATTTTGTAGGTTTAGGGCCGATGAGATCGGCCCCTGGCACTCAAAGGGTTAAAGTAATTTTTTTAACACTTTTTACCATTTTTTCTTACATTCTTTAACAATTTTATAATATTTAATGTGTTAAGCCATTGCATTCTCATATATCTGAGGCGACCTATGGTCGACTCGCATATATAAGAGAATGCATTGGCACAGGGCCGTTCTGTTGGGTAAAGGGTTAATAAGATCCTCATGGATGTATTCTTTTTTTCAACTTTTGATGTAACGGCCTGCTAATAGACTGCAGTATCATAACAGCACGGGACCATAACTCCACCGCAGTGACAGTCTCGACCAATATGCCAAACAATAATTTATCTCCAAATAGTCATAAAAAATAACATGGCTGCGATGATAACAGGTTTCAACCGTAGCACTCAAGATGGTTAACAGCCTACTGCGAATCGGCAAATTTCAAATTAATTTAGTATATAGTATCTCATTTGTATTTTCGAATTCGAAAAGTAATTTTTAATGACACAATTGTTAGTTATTCCTCTGCATCGATTTCATTTGTTTTCATTCAAGTTGATATTGATTTGAGGGGCCTTGACCATCTTGTATTGTGCCTTTTCTACGTATACGCAAAATCGGCCATTAAGATTTCGTCCAATCGTTCGAAGTTGTTACTCAATTAACAGAAATTGTGAACAGACAGATTTGAGATAATTCTTTAAAATATGTTAAAATTAATTATAAGCAATCAACATCGATTTTGTTGCATTTATGGGCATATAAAATTGTAAGTGGCTGAACAACAAACTAGACGACATAATGCATAATCGAGGTACCCAATGGGTGGACATCACCATCTTCACAATCTGGGAACTTAAATCTGAGTCTAGGTCTCTCATAGCAGATGAAGCCATGCAGAATGAGATATCCAGACTATGAATTTGGCAATGCTAGCCCGCTATGCATGGTAGAATCAATAAATTCACCCTCTGGGGACCTCATTTTGCAAATGACCGGCACCATATTCTCAGGACTGAATCTGACCTTGAGCTGTTCTTTTTGTGTGAATCCTTTACGAGTTTTATTCCCTGAAGCTTGACCGATGAAGCACATGACTTTTACTAGAGGATCATGTCGGCGCAGTAAGCTTGTGATTTCCTGTACACTGTCTCGGTACATAGAGAATATCATTACTCTCGTACTCCCACCACCTAAAACACAAAACAATTTAAAAATAACATATATTATTTGAGTCTCAGATCAGTGCCACATTGAAATGAATGGCATGCATTGGACATTTAATTTTTCGATTTTTTATATTATGAACAAAAAAAGTAAAAAGCAAAAAAAACCATTTTTTTTAAAAATTATTTTGGTATGTTTTTTTTACCAACATTATACATATTGAGCATTAATTTAAAAATACATGAACTCTTAACATATCTCTTTGATTGATAGATTGACTATCATGTATAAACATAGAACATTAATCAGATGAATACCTTGAAGAAAATGAATATCTGATCATCATTGTCTGGTGTACTTATTGTAACTCCAGAACAATTGAAAGGCACTGGAGGAAATTTAGGATCACATCTGATCACATGTTATAATGGAGTCAGGGGCATTAGAACATTGTTGGTAATCCCTATGTCATATACTAGTAGCACAATGTCATTTTTTTATCAGATTAATGAGTGTATATGCAAAACAAAGTTTCCTCTTCACGTTCTGACTATTATCAGATATGGGAAGCTATCATGACCCATGCTTACGATATGCACATTGAATCAGAACAAAAATTATTTGAGATTCATATCCATTCATCCCATCGTTAATATTTAAAAGATCATTCACATCCTATCTAATATTACTGAGATACAGGGATGGGCGTATTTTACACTCTACAAAACTTTGGAAAATGAAAGTGTCAGTGACACTGTAGCACTTGTTGAGGGTCTCGAAGGATTTAGTCATGCAAAGAACAAAATCCAAGATGGCTGCCAGTGGCCAATTTTCAAAAACATTTCTCTAACAACTGTGGCTGCAGGGTTTACTGATGTATTAAAATGTGAAATCCAAGATGGCTGCTGGCGGATATGTTTAAAAATTTTTTTTTGATAGTTCCCATGTAGAGATCATCCTGAAAATCCATTGAAGTTTGACGATGATCGGGTGAGGGATGTGTCATATAGGGTGTTGCCTATGGATATAGTAATGCAAAGAGTAACATCCAAGATGGCCACTGGTGGCAATATTTTTTAATGAAACTCAGACAAAATTTATGGTTTCCCTCTTGAGGGTTACCGGAAGATCCATATGAAGTTTGGTGAAGATGAGGGATGTGGCCCGTAGAATGTGCTAAAGGATTTATTCAAAATAGGAGGCTCCCATCTAGAGGTCACCCCGAAGATCCATATGAAGTTTGTTGATGAGGGATGTGGTGGTCTGTAGGGTTGCCAAAGGATTTATTCAAATAAAGAGTTAAATCCATGATGGCTGCCGGCGGTCATGTTTTTCATTGATAATCATTCAAATTCAATAGCTCCTATTCGGAGGTGATCCTAAACATGCCTGTAAATTTTCAAAACATTGTTCCAACAAATGTGAGTTGCAGGGTGAGCTGATGGATTTAATTGTGACCAGAATACACATTTTGTAACATTTGAGATGTTGTGATGTTGTTAAAAAATGCCTAGTGGTGGATAAATGTACCAGTTTCATGCAATATCTAATGTTTCTCGTCTGTTCTTAGTCTGTTATCAGTGTTTGAATCACTTATCGCAGATTTGAATACACCCTGAATATAGCGCTTGAACACATGTACTAAAAACTATTTGTTCTTTGCAGTGTATTACTGGATAAGAGATATATTATTGGTACTCACTTGTCTCATATTTCTTAAAGTGATCCAGAACAACCTCCTTGAGTTTCTCCAGTTTCGGGTGTCCAGTTACGAATGAAGGGCGTTGACTCGGATTCTGGCTGAGACCTATATCAGTACTGCAGAATAAGATAGGAATGTCAAGGTCACGACTCAACTGGTTTCATATGAAGTCCATCAACTAGGGGTGCCACAATTAATTGTTGAATCGATGAACCGTTGATAAAGCCTATAATCGATTACCATTTCCATCGTCGATTAATCTGCGTTATTTATTTCGGACGTCAGAAAATGCCGGGTATTATTGAATACCGTCTTTTACACAGTTTAATCTACAACCGAGGTGTTAACATCCTTTGATCGCATATCAAAGAGATTCCAATAACATGAGCACTACTAATATATGTTGCAAACAGTCGGCAGTTCATTTGATGATGCGACATGGTTTCTCGTCGGGTCGTTGTATATTCTACAAATTGGCGGCACTGCAGATTTGAACACATTGCGACGTCGTTGTATATTTATACTTGAAAGGTGGCACTATGTCTTTGAAATGTGCTGACTGTCACCGTGTTCAATGAACTGAATGCACTCGCCCTTGAATCTGATTAGACCAAAACCAGGGAACCAATATATACAACATTTTAATCAGCGACATTCTCTGCAATGTAATTGCGAGTGTACTTTGTTTGCATAAGTTAGTGTTGAAACGATTAATCGATTAGTCGAAATCGACGCGATTATTAAATTAGTCGATCCCGAAATATGCTAGTCGACTAGTCAAGAAAAAGCACTACCTGAGTGCTATCATGACAGCAGTGCCATTGCATGGAAATATTATAACGTAATCTGTAACAGTTAATACATATTAACTTCTTAGAGCTTATTGCGTTGTTCCTTTAATACACCCGACATCTCATTAGCGAGACTTACTAACGAGACTTGCCTATTTATTTTATGGTTACCGGCGACAATTGTGTTTATATAAAATGTTTTATTACCGACATTCCCCAAACCATGAGATAATATGAAGGTTGCAGGAGAGCCGGGTTTAATACATCAAATTCGGAGACTTACGGCAAAACGGGAGATTATATAGTTCACGTGCTTTCCGTTTTAACGTTCTGAAACGAAGAGTTGGATACTCAAAACTGTGATGCCACATGGCCCTTTTTATACATCATATGGGCATAGAAACGGGAACTCTTAAAAGGGGTCTGACTAGTCGATTACCTCTGGCGACTAGTCGATTCCTTAAAAATGCTAATCGTTTCAACACTAGCATAAGTACAAATGTATACTTACATGTAGAAGTTACTAGTAAAGGCTAACACTTATCGTGTGGTGAATGCTGAATGAAACGGACTATTATCAAATACTTAGCTTGTTCTGAGTCCTGCAATTTGCGGGTGGGGGCACACGTTTGTGATTGTTAACCACGCTCTGAAAGTTTGATGAAACTTATAGTTTCTGTAACCTTTGATTCCTTTTTTTAGGAACCGCTGGTGGTCCATCGTTCATTCCTACTTTTATATTGTTTGTATATTTGGCTAATCATAAAACTGAAATTAATCGCTACGTTCGTTCTAATGAATTCACAAATATTATAACCATAACATCGCCGAGAACTGTGCTGGTATTCAATACATTGTGCTCATTAGTCATTAACAGTGGTTTATGATGCACTTTATTAACGTAAAAATTACATTAGCCGATGCCTCAAACAACCAGCAACAGTGCAGTTATTGAGTTAACCAGCACTCAGCCAATAGTTCATAATACGGAATACTTCCACTGATTTTTATTAATATTAGGTACGATTAATAAATTATAGTCGATTATTGATGACCGATTATCGATTATCAAAATCAATAATCGTGGCACCTCTACCATCAACTCATATCAAGCTTGAAAATCAATCCTGATTTTTGCCCATGTGAGGCTACGAACCCATGACAACCTCGGCTAACCCAGACTGTGATGATGGTATACGTGACCTCAGAGACCAGGCTCTCTTTAAAATGTGCCACTTTTTTACCTAGGAAGAAATGACTTCTCTCTCATTTACAAGCATACATATGACCCAACAGCATGTTTAAAGTATATTTACTGATTATAATGGTGTTCTTACTCACTATAATAAATATATTTACTGATTATAATGGTGTTCTTACTCACTATAATAAATATATTTACTGATTATAATGGTGTTCTTACTAACTATAATAAAGTATATTTACTGATTATAATGGTGTTCTTACTCACTATAATAAAGTATATTTACTGATTATAATGGTGTTCTTACTCACTATAATAAAGTATATTTACTGATTATAATGGTGTTCTTACTCACTATAATAAAGTATATTTACTGATTATAATGGTGTTCTTACTCACTATAATAAAGTATATTTACTGATTATAATGGTGTGCTTACTAACTATAATAAAGTATATTTACTGATTATAATGGTGTTCTTACTCACTATAATAAAGTATATTTACTGATTATAATGGTGTTCTTACTCACTATAATAAAGTATATTTACTGATTATAATGGTGTTCTTACTCACTATAATAAAGTATATTTACTGATTATAATGGTGTTCTTACTCACTATAATAAAGTATATTTACTGATTATAATGGTGTGCTTACTAACTATAATAAAGTATATTTACTGATTATAATGGTGTTCTTACTCACTATAATAAAGTATATTTACTGATTATAATGGTGTGCTTACTAACTATAATAAAGTATATTTACTGATTATAATGGTGTGCTTACTAACTATAATAAAGTATATTTACTGATTATAATGGTGTTCTTACTCACTATAATAAAGTATATTTACTGATTATAATGGTGTTCTTACTAACTATAATAAAGTATATTTACTGATTATAATGGTGTTCTTACTCACTATAATAAAGTATATTTACTGATTATAATGGTGTGCTTACTAACTATAATAAAGTATATTTACTGATTATAATGGTGTTCTTACTCACTATAATAAAGTATATTTACTGATTATAATGGTGTTCTTACTCACTATAATAAAGTATATTTACTGATTATAATGGTGTGCTTACTAACTATAATAAAGTATATTTACTGATTATAATGGTGTTCTTACTCACTATAATAAAGTATATTTACTGATTATAATGGTGTTCTTACTCACTATAATAAAGTATATTTACTGATTATAATGGTGTTCTTACTCACTATAATAAAGTATATTTACTGATTATAATGGTGTTCTTACTCACTATAATAAAGTATATTTACTGATTATAATCGTGTGCTTACTAACTATAATAAAGTATATTTACTGATTATAATGGTGTTCTTACTCACTATAATAAATATATTTACTGATTATAATGGTGTTCTTACTAACTATAATAAAGTATATTTACTGATTATAATGGTGTTCTTACTCACTATAATAAAGTATATTTACTGATTATAATGGTGTTCTTACTCACTATAATAAAGTATATTTACTGATTATAATGGTGTGCTTACTAACTATAATAAAGTATATTTACTGATTATAATGGTGTTCTTACTCACTATAATAAAGTATATTTACTGATTATAATGGTGTTCTTACTAACTATAATAAAGTATATTTACTGATTATAATGGTGTTCTTACTCACTATAATAAAGTATATTTACTGATTATAATGGTGTTCTTACTCACTATAATAACGTATATTTACTGATTATAATGGTGTTCTTACTCACTATAATAAAGTATATTTACTGATTATAATGGTGTTCTTACTAACTATAATAAAGTATATTTACTGATTATAATGGTGTTCTTACTCACTATAATAAAGTATATTTACTGATTATAATGGTGTTCTTACTAACTATAATAAAGTATATTTACTGATTATAATGGTGTTCTTACTCACTATAATAAAGTATATTTACTGATTATAATGGTGTTCTTACTAACTATAATAAAGTATATTTACTGATTATAATGGTGTTCTTACTCACTATAATAAAGTATATTTACTGATTATAATGGTGTTCTTACTCACTATAATAAAGTATATTTACTGATTATAATGGTGTTCTTACTCACTATAATAAAGTATATTTACTGATTATAATGGTGTTCTTACTCACTATAATAAAGTATATTTACTGATTATAATGGTGTTCTTACTCACTATAATAAAGTATATTTACTGATTATAATGGTGTTCTTACTCACTATAATAAAGTATATTTACTGATTATAATGGTGTTCTTACTCACTATAATAAAGTATATTTACTGATTATAATGGTGTTCTTACTCACTATAATAAAGTATATTTACTGATTATAATGGTGTTCTTACTCACAATAATAAAGTATATTTACTGATTATAATGGTGTTCTTACTCACAATAATAAAGTATATTTACTGATTATAATGGTGTTCTTACTCACAATAATAAAGTATATTTACCGATTATAATGGTGTTCTTACTATTATTTACTGATTATAATGGTGTTCTTACTCACAATAATGCTTTTATAAATTGGCTCTTGTGTTATAATAATGGAGTAATTACTATTAGGCCAAATAAAAAAATGTTTGGTTCTCAAGCACATTTTTTTTCAAAGTGATGAGGGAGGGCGGTATTTATTTTGAGTATTTATTACAACTTTAAGCCATGAGGGAGGCAGGTTTTTATATTTATTTTTTTATTATACATTTTAACCATGCGGAAGGCAGGTTTTTTTTGTTTAAATTATTTCCTAAAAATGTTTGTTAAAATACAGGAAGGGCATGGTATTTAACAGTTTTATACATCTCTGTGGCAGGGATGTGAAGGCTAGAACAAGACAAATTATTATTTAATACATGTTTTATTATACTTATAGAACATCTGTCATCAGAAAACATGTACTGAACATCCCCTGTTCAATACTTAAAAATAAAAATAATTAGTACTGGAGGAACATGCAATTGGATCACTTGACTTTGAATGAAAGTCGAACCTAAAAAAGCGACCGAACAGTTCGGCAACTGTTTGAACGTTCAGTTCACATGAAATCAGGGAAGGATCCAGGGCTCTTTTGATACCTGTTACAGGTTTGGGGGCCCAAACTCTGGTGGCCTAAATGTCCCTAAATTGCAAGTGGATAGTTTTATTAAAGCTGAATTTTCGATATTTTGAAGGAAATCTTCTATTATAATTCAACAACATGCAATGCAATTCATAAATATACAGTTGATATAGAGCCTTTATTTGCTTAATCAAGTGTCCAGTGAGAACTATTTTAACCCTTTAATGACTGGGGCTTCTTGAAATTTTGCAAAAATCCTGTGCCAATGCATTCTCTTATATAAATGAGAGTCTCCCATCTAAGGAGCCTTGCATATATAAGATAATACATTGGCCTTTATCTTGACCTTGTAAGCCAGTGCATTTATGCGGGATCTTTAATGCTGCACATAAGGGAGGGGGCGACCTACCCCATCTCAGGCCTACGGCCCTTGGGATATGCCTTCGGCATATCATGGTCCCAAAACAGGTGTCCCCAAAAAATCGCTGGATCCATCCCTGCGTGAAATAGTCAGCTGTTTTAGATTTCCCAATATTCATTGTTATGGCTACATTTCTTTCTGTCGATTCGACGAAAGGGTTAAATTCCATTGGTATATCATGGGTATCATGTCACCAACTGTCGCAGTTGGCCCAACCGACGTGATCGTCCATGGCACACGTGTAAACGGTGTTTTATTTTCGGCACGCGTTAGAACACACGCGTTAACCAACGTCGCCATCTGTGTCTTGGTCTCCCATAGAAGATAAGGTCTAAGCAGAATGAGGTCCCCAGAGGGTGAATTTAGTGATGCTAGCCTGCTGCGTGGGGTAGCGTGACTAAATTCACCCTCTGGGGACCTCATTCTGTATATGTCCGGCACCATATTCTCAGGCCTGATTGTATGTACTATAATGAGAAGAAGAAGAGCATTGGTAGGGCATGGCAAAATACGCCCATGGTAATTCCAACAAAGAGCCATAATTCTGGTGAAAATTGCCAGGCGGAACCCGAATTTGAAGTCGAGCAAGTTAAACCCACATAGCAAATTTTATTCAATTTATGTTGAGACTATCTAAAGTTGTCATCTGGAAACGAAAAAAGTGAACGGACGGAAGGATGGACCAATAACATAATACGACCCGTTTAAAAAAAAACTAGCGTATAAAAATCAGTGTCACATGATCAATCATATTGTACTCACTTCATAGGACACGGTCCAAACTTCTCCCTCAGATAAACCATGATTTCTACATAGTTGGAGTTGCCTCGCAGCTCATTTTTCGTCCGACTTTGTCCCTTTGTACCATTGTCTATGCCTTCCAGAAAACTGAAGAAAGCTCTCATACCATGAAGCTCAAGCAATTCAAATCCATGATACACTGTCATGCAAAAGGCAAAATCTCCTTCGATACTATTCAGATGCTGAGGCTGAAAAAAACTCAAATCCATGATACACTGTCATGCAAAAGGCAAAATCCATGATACACTGTCATGCAATAGGCAAAATCTCCTTCGATACTATTCAGATGCTGAGGCTGAAAAAAAACTCAAATCCATGATACACTGTCATGCAATAGGCGAAATCTCCTTCGATACTATTCACATTCTGAGGCTGAAAAAATAATATTTTCTTGTATTCTTTAACAATTTTATAATTTCACCCATACAGAGCCCCAGACAAACATAAGCAGACGACACTCTTCTATATGCTTCTATATATGTGTGGGGCTCCCTGCAGGGTAATGGATGTTTTTTATTTTATGTCCTATAAATTGTAAGAAACATTTATTTAAAAAAAATGATAAAAAATTGTTAGGCCAATGCATTCTCTTATATATGCGAGACGACCTATGGTCGACTCGCATATATAAGAGAATGCATTGGCACAGGGTAAAAAAATCCCGACTTACGACTGGATTTGATATGGCAACTCAAATCCATGATACACTGTCATGCAATACGCGAAATCTCCTTCGATACTATTCAGATGCTGAGGCTGAAAAAACAGCATGTCATGGTAAAATGGTAGACAGAATAGGGCCCAGTGAATCGATGCGATACAATGTGATTCGGAATCTTTCTTCTGATTTTATTCGGTTTGATTTAAAATCGGCTTGAATTTGATCGCATACTGGCTTCTTTGTTGCTTCAAATAATGTTTCATTATTGTACAGCTGCTCTAGCCGGCTGCAAAGAATGCGCACTTATTTGGATAGAAACATATTTGATCTATTTATAGATAATATTCACATTGTACGTTGAAGATCACTTATTGTTGTTATGGATTGTATACATACTGGTATTCCCTGTGGTGGGGTCAGACGGAATTGGTCTCGTGACTTGAGCAGGAAGAACTTTGAGACACTGGTTATCTCCTTCTTGTACAGTACTTTCTGTCTGACCAACCGAGATACAGCTGTCTCCATGATCTGGAAATGGTATTATTGCAGGATTATTAAACTTTTGTTGAAGTTTAAATTTCTAGTAAGGCCAAAAAAAAAAAGAGTTTTGGTTCTCGGGCACTTTATTTTTCAAATCAATGAGGGAGGGAGGGGTTTTTGTTTTGTCTTTTTTTTTCGGCGCATAGTAAGCATGGACAAAGATACCTTCCTCTGTCTAGTAATAACCAGAAATGTAGAGGGAACTGTTATGCATATAAACTCATTTAATCTTATATAAAAATGACATTGTACTACCAGTGTATGACTGGGATTACCTAACATTATATAATGCCCCTGACATTAACTACTGTTATTGTTGTCTAAAAACTGATACCTCCCCATTCTAATATGTGATCCTGAATTTAGTTCTGTGCCTTTCAATTGTATAAAGTTACTATTAGTGTAAGTTAGTTCACAATGACTAATTGTAAGAAGAGCATGAGGGTCAGCTTATCATTTTCTTAATTGTAGTCATCTACAATTAAGTTGTAAGCCTGCAAGTCACTTTTTAACACATTACATGTTAGAGCTCAATGCACACTATTATTCAACACATATCTGCTACAGACAAGTTTTTTAGTCATAACATCAGGCATTGCAATAAAAAGGCCTAATGCGGCCCTTTTTATTCAATGCGGCAAAGCCTGAGAACCAAAACCTTTTTTTTTAGGCCTAATACACGTAAATAAAACTTGGTATCTCTTAAATGCATGGATGGCCTTGGTTGTAGGTTATAATTTAGAAATAAAAGTTGGCAAATTATGAAAATTCCCTCAAGAATAAACTAATAGTATAGAATAATGATAGTATGAATAGGATATTTTTCACAAAACACACTTGTGTGAGCTGAGCATATAAAGAGTGTGCAATAAGCAAAACACACAACACTGTGGTGATTTTTTTGGGGAGATTAGTTAATGTTGACCCATTCAATACCAAAATATTGAGTGGTGGGGATTAGCTAGAGCTATAATGGTATGTTGTATACAACATGGTACAGTATTAACCAAAGTTCACTCAGTGTGATATCCCCCGCGTTGAGTGTTTTGCTTATCGCTTACTCTTTACATACGGTTTGCATTCATTAAATGGTGTTTGTTAACATAATGTACTAACATGCAATTTACTCAATAGTTATGATTGGTGTAAGAATAAAGTTTGTCTATATTAATATAATATTCTTTCTGTTTATGGCGGTTTTAACGGATGTGACTATTTTAAATGCACCCACCACCAATGCTTACCATATCTTTAATTAGTCATCTTCATGAAGAGAATTTTTGCACATAACAATTCAAAGTGAAGCCATCTACATCAATGTGGTGCCATAGCAACAAAGTCAATTTAGAGGCCGGAATATGGCAAAACAATTGAATAACAAAAATATAATTAATTGAATAAAAAATTCTTTTCTAAATAAGAGGTTGTTTTGGGCAAAATTCTAACCAAGTTGATTTATCCATCATTTTGCAAAGACAACAGGTATGACCTGCAGAAACTATTATAGAGTTAGTTAGAAAGCTGGTAGTAAGTGAAGAGGCTCAGTTGTTACTGTTGAATTTACCTTCATATATTTCTCCTTAATTGATGCGATTTCTTCTCCTATTGGAACAATGATCTTATCGATATTTCTTTTGTGAGTGTAGGGTCTGATGTCGATAGATTCCTCAGTGCGGAGCTCAATATGAGCAATCAGTAAATTATTCAACACATCCTGAACAGCCTGGAAAAAATATACAGAATTTTTTTCAACACAAACTGAATGAACAGCCTGGAAAAATATACAGAAAGCACAAATAAGGGGTTATATGGAATAAAGTAGCCTTACATTTGAGGAGATGGCTCTATATAAGCATCTGATGCTTGTTGTCAAATCCTCTTCCTCCCTTCTATACATATATGTGTCATTTTTTATAATTATATCTTTTTGGGAAGAAATAAATATTGTTTAAACCAAGTCAATGCAATGATAATAAAGGTCAGCCGACCACAGTGTCCCCCGGCAACGTGGCAAGTCAATGCCGCTTTGTTAAAGAAATAAAAAAAATGTTGAAAGGGTTAATAATTCCGTGAAAAAATAATTTTTCCGTCATCTATATACATGTTGCACATCTCCAATATGTGGGTAACAATACTCTGAAGTTTAAAATATCTACAATCAAAACTGTAGGAGGAGTTGATTACACCATGAAGGTACTCTCATACAGAAAATTATAAAAAATGTTTTTCAAAGTCGAAAGGCCCATAACTCTGGGAAAAATCATTGGATCAAACTCAAATTCGAACTTGACCTGTATTTTAATATATGAATGACCCACAAAAAAATGGAATTTTCAATTGAATAGTCCAAACTTGAGTTATCATCCGGAAACCAAAGAAAAAAGAAGTAAATTAAATTTTCTAAGTCGAAAAGCCCATAACTCTGAGAAAAATAATCGGATCAAACTCAAACTCGAACTTGACCTGTATTTTGATATCAATAACTCACAAAAAAATTGAATTTTCAATTGAACAGTCTAAACTTGAGTTATCATCCGGAAACCAAAGAAAAAAGAAAAAAATTGAATTTTCTAAGTCGAAAAAAGTCCATAACAAAATTCGAACTAAACCTGTATCTTGATATGACTGATCCACATAAAAACGGTATTTGCAATGAAGGATCCAAACTTGAGATATCATCCGGAAACCGAAGTGAGAAATTTTCTAAGTAAAAACAAAGTTGAAAAAAGGGAAATAACTCCATAAAAGAACATCGGATCAAACCCTGTGTTCTTGGTTGAGACACCAACATACCAAGTTTCAATCAAATCGGATGATCATTACTGGAGTTATAACTCCGGACGGATGGACGGACGGACGCACAGGGCTGATTACAATAGTCCCCCAAAAATAATTTTTTCGGGGGACAATAATAGTACGGCACAATTGTGTAAACTGGTTAATGTAATTGCACGAGTTTTCTGTTATATACCTTAATGTTACTGCCAGGTGTAGCACTCAAAGCCAACATTCGGAAAACCTTTGTATGTTTGACCAATTCTCGGACAACCTGAAACAAATACAATATGAACAAAGGTAAAAATGGTGATGTGACAAGAATAACAGAGAATGGTAGATAACTTATTAGACATCGTCAAGATTCCACGCAGGCCCGAAATTATTTTTGGCAAATGAAAATATTTTAGAAGCAAATTTTTGAGACAGTGAAATTTTTTTTGGAATTGGGTGGGATTCGAACCCCGGCCCATGACGACGAGCGCGTCTTGCGACTCAAAGTGTTGTATAGTCCCGACATGTTCAAAGAGTAATGCTCGGCATGTTTCGGAGATGTATATATAACATGCTACTGTGCCATATCTGCTATATATAAGAAAATATTTTATGCAAATTCTTTTATAAATTGCCAAATGTTATCAGTTTCTGCAACATTGAGTCTTATATTCTGATAATCATTGTTTGAACGACTTTTGATATCGATAGGAAAGCAATTAATTATTAATTATTCTCGGCTCTCTATCGCGCAGCCATAAACCAATAACCTAACAAAATTGTAGAAGGCTTGTTTCATCAGAAGGGATTAACTACATAAACCACAATAAATAATCCTAGCTCCACCCTAATTACTTATGCTATCAGATTAACTGCATCTTAATAGAGATGGTACTTATTCTACCAGATTAAATGCATCTTAATAGAGAAGGTACTTATGCTACCAGATTAAATGCCCTCAGGAGAGCTGGAGCAATATATTACAAGGTGAATTTAGATTGTCCAATTTGATAAAAATAGACTGAAAAATTCTAGGAGTACAAGATTCCGTCCACGCAAGGATGGACAGACTGACAAGCTGATTCCAATATAACCCTCAATAATTTTACTATAGGGGTATAATAACTGATATGGCCAGACTTACCTGGCAGTAAGCATGGTTCCCAGACCTACCTGGCAGTAAGCATGGTTCCCAGACCTACCTGGCAGTAAGCATGGTTAGCAGACCTGCCTGGCAGTAAGCATGGTTCCCAGATCTAAATGGCAGTAAGCATGGTTCCCAGACCTACCTGGCAGTAAGCATGGTTCCCAGTCGCCTTGTGAGCTTCATCCACCACCAGACATTTTACTTGGTGTCCAGGACAAATGCCACTAATTAGATCATTAACCATGATTTGTGGTGTGAGAAAGAAGATCCTCTTCTCAGTCCAGCATTGTTTTCTATGGGTCGGGGTCATTGTACCTGTCGAGAAATACAAGGTACTAATACACAGTATTAAATAGAATGACAGGAACATATATACATGTACTTCCCAATTAGCCTAACCCCATGTAAATTTGGTAAAAATAAAGCCTTGAAATAGTGAGTCTTGAATTATTTGCAGAATGAGGTCCCCAGAGGGTGAATTTGGTGATGCTAGCCTACCATGCAAGATAGCATCATTAATTCACCCTCTGGGAACCTCATTCTGCAAATTACAGACACACTATTTCAAGGCTTGGTCAAAATCAAGATTACTTGCAGCTGGACGGGGGCCGGGGCCCACAGTCATTCATTGAACCATTGGAAGTGGTAGCCCAGTGGTTAAGAGTATCGCACTTGTAATGGTGTTAATGAACCGGCGTGAGTTCGCGCCCCACCGGTGGATTACTGTCTCTGCAACAGTGGCTTGGCTGGATTAAGCGGTGTGTGCTATATATAGCCACACGCTGTTTCAAATCTTGCGTCAGGTTGTGACCCTTGGGCAAGGTCACTTGTATTGTGCTTGCTTTGCTGTACCTAGACGAGATATAGGGACCTGGTTGTTGAGTAAGTGTAAGCCGAGAGGCTCTTGTGAAGCGCCATATGATGGCATCATGCAGAAGACTTGGCATTACACAACAGCTGGGGTAATAATGTGAAGCTCTTAGGGCCCTCGTGGAGCTCTATATAAGCTCCATTTTTATTATGGTCGAGTTTATTACTCAACTCGACCAATAACAAAACTGTGACGGAATGTAGAAGTTGAATACAGAACGCAATCTCAATACATGTTTATTCTTCGGAAGCACAGGTCGTTATGACACAAATAGCACACACACGATTCACTGTCCCGGTCAGTTAATTAACACTGCGCGCGTGGGCCAGCAGTCGCACATGATTATGATATACTCTAGGGTGATTGTCCGAGATATCCCCGACATCCTGGGGGGGGGGGGGGGGGGGGGGGGGGGGGGGGGGGCGACGGAAGTCCCTTCATACAATAATAACAGCGCACGATCTGTCAAGTCCTATTCATCACAGGAATAATACTCTGTTATCCTGTGCTTTGCTTCAGATGCTGATCGAACTGGTCTTATCGGAGTGTCACATACAGTATGTTCATTATATTTACATTTTGAGTCAACATTGTTCACATACGAATCACAATTGATTTCCAACGGATATAATTTCGCAATCGGCCTGTTTGTGACTCCATACTTAGTTTTTAACGATACAGATCGTACATGACCATCGCTCCCTTTGTGCAGTTGCGTGATTAAACCAATTTCCAATTTAGGCGTGGATTGTCCTCATGTATTTGTACAACGTCTCCCACTTTCACGTAACTTTGTCCATTCTTGGATGTATTGTAGTGTTCACGTAACGCTAAGAGGTATTCGTTCTTCCATCGTGTCCACGCAGCTTGAACAACGGTCGCTAAAAGTTTGGCCTTTGCCACATAGTCAGATTCATTTCCATAATCTGGGTCAGTTAGAATGTTGTCTGTCATCGACTGGTGAATGTGGAAGCGCCATCAAGTTTCGACCGCACATGAGTTTTGATGGTGTAATTGGGTCTGGTTCACCAACATCAGACGATATGCATGTCAGTGGTCTGTCGTTTATAACAGCTTCGATTTCGGCTACCACAGTTAAAAGTTCACCGAACTTAATACGTCTGGAACCTAGACTCTTTTTGAGAAAAGTTTTTGTCAGGCCAATTAACCGTTCCCAAAATCCGCCGAACCATGGAGCGCGCTTTGGTATGAACACCCACTGAACGTTTCTTCTTGAGAGCTCTTCTGTAATTAGTGGGTCGGAAATCAGCTGACGTATATGGCCCGCAGCTGCCTCAAAGGTACTCGCGTTGTCGGACATCATTTTTCTTGGCAACCCCCGTCTACTGACAAATCGTCTAAAACATTGAAGGAAAGTGTCAACACTTAAATCGGGAACTACTTCAAGATGAACAGCACGAGTGGTGGCACAGGTAAACAGACAAATATACATTTTGTGTGAGTCGTCACTCACATTTAAGTGTCCAGTGAAGTCTACGCCGGTCACTTGGAAGGGTTCGCCGTCTGTCACCCTATCAGCTGGTAAGTGAGGAGGCATTGGTGATGTGTACGGTCTTCAGATGACCTTTTTACATGTCACACAGGTTTTCAAGAGTCGTTTTGTTATCTGATTTAAGCGTGGCACCCAAAACTGTTGCCTAACAGCAGAAACTGTTTGGGTTACACCGGAATGCAAAGTTAGTTTATGGTGATGGATCACAACTAAGTCAGTAAACGCATTATTTGGAGGTAGAAACGCGGAAAACTTTGTTTCGAAATCCAACGGTGCGTTTCCGATACGCCCTCGGCTGCGGACAACGCCGGAATCATCAAGAAACAGTTGTAACTGGGTTACGAGAGGTTTTGAACGGGCCTCTTTGTTGTGTAGAAAATCTACAACACATGGATAGGCGTCATTTTGACACTGTTTTATTAGAAACAAGTCGGCGTTCTCGAGTTCCTTGACAGACAGTGGTCCAAATGTTCTATCGGCTCGTGTTGATGTAATGTTATGTTTAAATCGTAGAACAAATGCTGCAACTCTTCTCAGCTTCCTAAATGACGAACATCGAAAGGGGTCAATAACATTTTCAATAGCACATGTAGAGAGTTTGGTTCGATTTCTTGACCCGTTGTCTAACAATGTCAATATTGCAGTTTCTGGCACACTCCATTCTGACGGCCAATTGTCTGAACCTTCACGCAGCCAAGTAGGACCATTCCACCAAATACTGTTTGACAGCTGAATGTTTGTGCAACCTCGACTAAGAATGTCTGCTGGGTTGTCTGCAGATGCACAATGTCGCCAATCGCTGATGTCAGTTAAGTTTCTTATTTCCGATAATCTATTGGAAACGAACATGGGTAGAGTTTTCATTGAGTTGATCCAATATAAAACAATAGTGCTGTCTGTCCACATGAAAGTTTTGACCTCCCTAGAACACCAAGACTGTTGCGAATAAACACAGACAAGCGAGCTGCTAGGAGTGCTGCCATCAATTCAAGTTGTGGAATTGTCATAGCTTTCACAGGAGCAACTCGACTCTTTGCCATGACGAATTGAGGCATGTCGCTGTCCGACTTCAGATAAGCTACAGTTCCATATGCTTTGATACTAGAATCGGCAAAGATGTGTAGTTCAATTGCATCCCTGTTGGTTTCGTTGAAGTCGATCCATCGTGGAAGTTTGATTTCCGATGCTACTTGAATATCTTCGCGTATTACACCCCATTCCAAAGAAAGTTCAAGCGACAGTGGGTCATCCCAGGTGATACGTTCTGACCAAAGTTTCTGCATAAACATTTTAGCCCAAATTGTTACTGGTGAAACGATTCCCAAAGGGTCGAAAACACTGCATGTATCACTTAGAATTTCCCTCTTGGTAATAAGTTCAGAAGTGTTCATCGATTTGGTAGGAAATCCTAAGGAATCAGACTCAATGTCCCATCGAAGACCTAGCACAGACACATTTGTATCTTTGTCAACAACATTTTCATCAGAGGCAACTGCACGTAATTTGGGAGAGTTTGATGTCCATGCGCGAACATTAAAGTTACCTTTTGACATTATATCTCGAGTTCGTTGGAAATAATTGATGAGACCAGCATGTGTACCAAAGCTAGCAACAAAATTATCTACATAAACATTGTTCAAAAGATTCTGAGTAATATATGAACACGATGATGACTCTGACAACAAATGTCTCAAAATTGTGGCGTTCAGTATAAAGGGGGACGATCTTGCACCGAACAGAACCACATTGAATCTGTATACGTCAAATTTAGATTCTGGATCACCGGGATCTGATAACCAGAGAAATCGTGTATAGTCTTTGTCATCGTCAGCCAATTTCACATGCAGAAACGCCTTCTCGACATCAGAAACTACGGCATATTTGTAGAGTCGGAACCTGATAAGTATAGAACATAGATCATTTTGCAACGCAGGACCACTCAGCAAACAGTCATTTAAACTCGGACTAAATCTATTCATCTTACAACTACAATCGTAAACGATTCTCATGGGCGTTGACGATGAGTTTTTGAACACAGGGTGGTGTGGAATGTAATGACAGTCTGTACTATTAGATTTGAGTTCACCAGATGTCAACTTCGCGATAAAACCCATACTCTCTTGTTCCTTTATCAGTTTATCATAATTAAGCAGAAGAGAGTTTTGTTTGGTAAGTCTATGAACTGTGGATCTCGTGCGTTTGTTAACAACATCGAAATTTGTTGGTAAAGATTCATGATTATCACACCATGGAAGTGGTGCAATATAAGAACCATCTTTGAAAGTTATTTTGTCACAGTACGTGGATAGTATTTCAAGATTACCTTTGGAATCATTTGGCGAATCAACACCGATAGCTTCAAGTTTCCAGAACCTCTCAAGTTGAAAGTCTCCATCAGAATGATCCATGAAAATATTGAGCATTGATGCTTCTTGAGATTTTGACTGCTTGCCGATAGGTCCCGCGAGTAAATACCCGAGTTTAGATCCGACTGCAATGGGGCCATCTATATCTTTGACTTGTGTACCATTAACAATGTCATAGTAAAAGTCTGCACCCACTGGAATGTCAATCGTAAAGCTGTCGGAATCACTTATTGGGTGAGCCAATTTTAGCCCAACAAGATGCGAATATGACCGAGCCGTTTTTTGCATCTTAATATTTAGTGGTGTAGATATTCTGGGAACAACTAGTAACTCTAATTCAACAGTTTCATTTTCACATAGCAGTTCGAGTTTTACAATGTTCAAATATCGACATTGTGCGGTTTCGGATCCAAATGCAGAAAGATTGATTTCCTTCCTGCCAATTGGTGAAAGATCAAGTTTATCAGCAAAACTTTGAGTGACGAACGAACACTGAGAGCCATCATCGAAAAGTATATTACCGGGCGCGGTGCATGTTCCAGATGATACGTCTGCGACGGCCGTTTTTAACAGTGAACATGTAGATGATACGTTTTGAAGAACAGTCTGGTCTTGCGAATTATCGGTTTCTATTTTGCCGGGTTCCACGTTGCAATGCATTCCATGGAATGACCCTTGAGAAGCCGGTTTAGTACTTTCACGATTAGACTCTCGGTTGGACATATAATCGGTCGCATAAACTTGAGTGTTTTTTCGAACATTGTCGACAACGAAAACGCGATAGGCAATCTGAACATCTATGGGTTTCAGACAAGCAGTTGAAACAAAGTTTCTTTTGACGAACGATATCATTGCGGGCTTGAACATCAGTTACTATAGTGCAATTTGCGGAAAAGTGTTGATTATCACAGAATACACACATCGGACGTGAATTTCGAACTATTGGGGATGATTCATCGCTTCTGGTACGAAGTACACAAGACGTATTAGTAAGAAAAGCTGACGCAGACGGTTCTACAATTTTGTCATCCTCACCCGCTTCAAGAATTTCTACTTCCGTTTGAAGAAACTCGCGAATATCCTTGAGTGTGAATTGGCGGTTTCCGTATTGTCGCACCAGGTTACTACGTAGAACAGAGGGGAGCTTCTGTATTATCATTGAGACAAGCATGTCACTATAGGCCGTCAGCTGATTTAGTGCATCAAGTGATCTAATGTTGGATTCCATGACATCGCGGAATTTCCTCAAGCTAAATACATTGTTCTGTGGGGCAGGTAAGTTCATCAATGCTTGCATGTGTGCGTGAATGATTTTGTGTTTTTGTCCATATCTTTGTTTCAAAATTTCAACAGCACTCTGATAATTGTCATTAGTTAACGTCAATCCATCAACACAGAAAGCAGCGGGTCCTCTCAATAATGATTTTAGATGCTGAAATTTTTGAACGGGTTGTAGATCAGATTCTGGAATTGAATGTACGGCCGCATTAAATGAATCCCAAAATGATTGCCATTGGAGAATTTCACCATCGAAGAAGGGCAGCGACAGCTTTGGTAGGTTAACTTTTTGTCGAATGGGTTTAACAGAGTTAGTGTCATTGAGTTTTGGTTTAACGTCGGGTTTGATAGATTCTTCTAAAAGTTCTACATACCGACCTTTTCGCTCCATGATTTTCAGCATATGTGCTTCGGCATCTTGGGACTCGGTATCGAACTGAGTATCATCATCTCCGAGTGCCAACAGTGACAGAATGGAATCATTCAGCGTGGTCAGTATATCCTCCTGTGACAGAAGCACTTTGAGTCTTTTACAGTCAAGTGTATCACATTTAACAACCGCGTCTGCTTCTGTTATAACTCGGGTTAGATGCCCGCGTTGTGCCCTTCTTTTCTTTTGTAGAACGAGAAGTTGTGTTTTAGCATCAGCATCCATTTTTAGGGTTCGAGGGACCAATTATGTGACGGAATGTAGAAGTTGAATACAGAACGCAATCTCAATACATGTTTATTCTTCGGAAGCACAGGTCGTTATGACACAAATAGCACACACACGATTCACTGTCCCGGTCAGTTAATTAACACTGCGCGCGTGGGCCAGCAGTCGCACATGATTATGATATACTCTAGGGTGATTGTCCGAGATATCCCCGACAAAAACTTCCAGGTGAAATGTAGATTTTGGTCTGACTAACTAAACATTGTGGTCACTTCAAGCAATAATTAGACTCTATTAAAACATAATGAAAGGACTGGAAAGAAAACAATACTTACAAATTTTAGTCATTTTAGTAGAGAACTTTGACATGTAAGTTCATCACTGAAAACTGGTCCGACAAAGCCCTTTTACAAAATAAATTAATGGTACTTTCAGATTGACTTGTCAATTAGCTTATTATGAGGCCAGATTTTCTAATTTATAAGTCATACTGTCATATTATATAACAGATTAAAAATAAGTCGAAAAAGAGGCGGAACTTGAAAAAAAAAAGTCGGACCGAACCGCAATTAGCATCATGCGGAGAGACCGTCCTAAGGAGATTGCATACAAAAAATTATTGAAATCGGTTCATAATTGTTTGAGTTATGAGGTCGGACGGACGGACGGACAAATGGACGGAGAAAGCGTGACGGACGGACGGACAGACGCAGTCAATCCCGTATACCCCCCATTTTCTTCGAAAGTGGGGATATAATAATAACTTGTAACATGTATGTAGGAATATGCAGGGTTTCCGCTATAAGGATCAGCAGGGCCCTTTTAAGGTCTCTAACCCATCACTTAAATTTCCCCTCCGACATATTCTCCTACTCGATACAGCAGGATGCCATCACAGGCCTAAAAATATGTAGTTGGACATTTGCAGAATGAGGTCCCCAGAGGGTCAAATTAGTAACACTACCCGGCACAGCAGCTAGCATCACCAAATTCATCCTCTGGGACCTCATTCTACATGGCCTCATCTGCTGTGGGAGACCTAGATACAGATATAAATTCTCAGATGGTGAACATGGTGATGTGCACCTTCATTGTGAATTGTGTCGTCGGCCAATTTTGTGATATAGAGAAACTAAACTAAATGAGAGTCAATGACACTGTAGCTCAACTTGGGAAGGAGTTTATTTTTTGCTGAGTAATGAATAGAATGATAAAGAAGGGAAGCCAAAACGTTACAGTAAAGGTCTTGTATTGTGTAGAAGAAACTATTTTCATTTCAAACATTTCACCAAATGTGGGCTACAGCATGTGCATATGGATTAAAAGATGACTGCTGGCAACCATGTTTTGTAACGAATTTCAAAAATAATTGATGGCTCCAATCTAGAGTTCATCCTGAGATCCATATGAAGTTTGATGATTATTGACTGAGGGATGTGGCCTGTACGGTGTAAGGATTTAGTCAGGCAAAGAGTAAAATCCAAGATGGCCTCTGGCAGCCATAATTTTTAACGAATTTCAGAAATAATCGATGGCTCCCATCTAGAGGACACCCTGAAGATCCAAATGTAATATGGTGACGATCAGATGAGGGATGTGGCCTGTAGGGTGTGCCGAAGGATTTAGTCATGCCAAGATGGCCACTGGCAGCCATGTTTTTCTACAAATTTCGGAAAAATTTATGGCTCCCATCTAGAAGTCACCATGAAGATCCATATAAAGTTTGGTATTAAATGATCCAATGAGAGATGTAGTCATGCAAAGAGTAAACTCCAAGATAGCTGCCCGCAGCCATGTTTTTCATCGAAATTTGTTCAAATTCGATGGCTCCCATCTGGAGGTGATCCTAAACATGCCTGCAAATTTTAAAAACAATTCTCCAATAAATGCGGGCTGCAGGCTGTGCCGATGGATTCAAATTTAAAATCCAAGATGATTGCTGGCAGCAACGTTTTTTGACAAATTTCTGAAAAAATTGATGGCTCCCATCCAGAGGTCACCCCGAAGATCCATATGAAGTATTTTGATGATCGGATGAGAGATGTGACCTGTAGGCTGTGCCAAAGCATTTAGTCATATAGAGTAAAATCCAAGATGGCTGCTGGTGCCATGTTTTTCAACGAATTTCACCCCAAAGATCCCTATAAAGCTTGGTGGTGATTAGATGAGGGATGTGGTCTGTAGGGGGTGCCAAAGGATTTAGTCATGCAAAGAGTAAAATTCAAGATGGCTAAACGAAAATTGCTAAAATTTGATAGCTCCCATCTAGAGGTAATCCTAAACATACCTGAAAATTTTCAAAACATTTCTGCAATAAATGCAGGCTGCAGGGTGTGCTGATGGATTAAAATTTGAAATCCAAAATGGCTGCTGGTTCTTTTAACAAATTTCGGATAAAATTTATGGCTCCCATTTAGAGGTCACCCCGAAGATCCATATGAAGTTTGGTGATAATCGGATGACGGATGTGGCCTGTTGGGTGAGCCAAAGGAAATTGTCGACAGACGTACGGATGATGGATGCCAATAGCTCAAACTTTACAAAGTAAAGTTGAGCTAAAAAGAAACACTCTAAAGAAGTTTCTAAAGAAACTAAATAAAATTATAATAAAGATGTAGTCCCCAGAGGGTGAATTTGGTGATGCTAGCATGCTATGCGGAGTAGCATCACTAAATTCACCATCTGTGGACCTCATTCTGCAAATGTCCAGCTCCATAATTTCAGGCCTGAACCCGACAACATAATCTAGCCAAGACTGCAAATAGTGTATCTGTCATTTGTAGAATGAGCTCCACAGAGGGTGAATTTAATGATGCTATCCCGCACGGTGGGCTAGCATCACCAAATTCACCATCTGAGAACCTCATTCTGCTTAGGCCTCAACTGCTATGGGAGACCTAGGATCAGATTGAATTTCCCCAGTTGGAGTTGGTGATGTTCACCAATTAGTCACCTCGATTGTGCATTTTATCTTCTGCAAATTAGGGATATAGAAACTCAACAGAAGGGAAAAATTAACTAAAACCAAAGCTAATTTGATACTATACATATTTCCAGAAGATTAGGCCTATTCTTATTCTGCTTTAAGCAGAATAAGGTCCCCAGAGGGTGAATTTTGTGATGCTAGCCTTTCGTGAGTGATAGCATCACTAAATTCATCCTATGGGACCTCATTCTGCAAATGACAGACACACTTTTTGCAGGCTTGAATCTAACAGAGTGGATAACTACATGTAACTTACCATTCATTTCAGAATTGTCTGAGAGCGGAATTCCCATCACCTTGTAGGATAACTAACTTACCATTCATTTCAGAAACTTGTGTCTGAGAGGGGAATTCCAATACCGAACAGAGTGGATAACTAACTTACCATTCATTTCAGAAGTGTCTGAGAGGGGAATTCCGATCACCTTGTAGGATAACTAACTTACCATTCATTTCAGAAACTTGTGTCTGAGAGGGGAATTCCAATACCGAACAGAGTGGATAACTAACTTACCATTCATTTCAGAAGTGTCGGAGAGGGGAATTCCAATACCGAACAGAGTGGATAACTAACTTACCATTCATTTCAGAAGTGTCGGAGAGGGGAATTCCAATACCGAACAGATTGGATAACTAACTTACCATTCATTTCAGAAGTGTCTGAGAGGGAAATTCCCATACCGAAGTACCGAACAGATTGGATAACTAACTTACCATTCATTTCAGAAGTGTCTGAGAGGGGAATTCCCATACCGAACAGAGTGGATAACTAACTTACCATTCATTTCAGAAGTGTCTGAGAGCGGAATTCCAATACCGAACAGAGTGGATAACTAACTTACCATTCATTTCAGAAGTGTCTGCGAGGGGAATTCCCATCACCTTGTAGGATAACTAACTTACCATTCATTTCAGAAGTGTCTGAGAGCGGAATTCCCATCACCTTGTAGGATAACTAACTTACCATTCATTTCAGAAACTTGTGTCTGAGAGGGGAATTCCCATACCGAACAGAGTGGATAACTAACTTACCATTCATTTCAGAAGTGTCTGAGAGGGGAATTCCCATCACCTTCTAGGATAACTAACTTATCATTCATTTCAGAAGTGTCTGAGAGCGGAATTCCCATCACCTTGTAGGATAACTAACTTACCATTCATTTCAGAAACTTGTGTCTGAGAGGGGAATTCCCATACCGAACAGAGTGGATAACTAACTTACCATTCATTTCAGAAGTGTCTGAGAGGGGAATTCCCATCACCTTCTAGGATAACTAACTTATCATTCATTTCAGAAGTGTCTGAGAGCGGAATTCCCATCACCTTGTAGGATAACTAACTTACCATTCATTTCAGAAACTTGTGTCTGAGAGGGGAATTCCCATACCGAACAGAGTGGATAACTAACTTACCATTCATTTCAGAAGTGTCTGAGAGGGGAATTCCCATCACCTTCTAGGATAACTAACTTATCATTCATTTCAGAAGTGTCTGAGAGCGGAATTCCCATCACCTTGTAGGATAACTAACTTACCATTCATTTCACAAACTTGTGTCTGAGAGGGGAATTCCAATACCGAACAGAGTGGATAACTAACTTACCATTCATTTCAGAAGTGTCTGAGAGGGGAATTCCCATCACCTTCTAGGATAACTAACTTACCATTCATTTCACAAACTTGTGTCTGAGAGGGGAATTCCAATACCGAACAGAGTGGATAACTAACTTACCATTCATTTCAGAAGTGTCTGAGAGGGGAATTCCCATCACCTTCTAGGATAACTAACTTATCATTCATTTCAGAAGTGTCTGAGAGCGGAATTCCGATCACCTTGTAGGATAACTAACTTACCATTCATTTCAGAAACTTGTGTCTGAGAGGGGAATTCCAATACCGAACAGAGTGGATAACTAACTTATCATTCATTTCAGAAGTGTCTGAGAGTGGAATTCCAATACCGAACAGAGTGGATAACTAACTTACCATTCATTTCAGAAGTGTCGGAGAGGGGAATTCCAATACCGAACAGAGTGGATAACTAACTTACCATTCATTTCAGAAGTGTCGGAGAGGGGAATTCCCATCACCTTCTAGGATAACTAACTTACCATTCATTTCAGAAGTGTCTGAGAGGGGAATTCCCATCACCTTGTAGGATAACTAACTTACCATTCATTTCACAAACTTGTGTCTGAGAGGGGAATTCCAATACCGAACAGAGTGGATAACTAACTTACCATTCATTTCAGAAGTGTCTGAGAGGGGAATTCCCATCACCTTGTAGGATAACTAACTTACCATTCATTTCACAAACTTGTGTCTGAGAGGGGAATTCCAATACCGAACAGAGTGGATAACTAACTTACCATTCATTTCAGAAGTGTCTGAGAGGGGAATTCCCATCACCTTGTAGGATAACTAACTTACCATTCATTTCAGAAGTGTCTGAGAGGGGAATTCCCATCACCTTCTAGGATAACTAACTTACCATTCATTTCAGAAGTGTCTGAGAGGGGAATTCCCATCACCTTGTAGGATAACTAACTTACCATTCATTTCACAAACTTGTGTCTGAGAGGGGAATTCCAATACCGAACAGAGTGGATAACTAACTTACCATTCATTTCAGAAGTGTCTGAGAGGGGAATTCCCATCACCTTGTAGGATAACTAACTTACCATTCATTTCACAAACTTGTGTCTGAGAGGGGAATTCCAATACTGAACAGAGTGGATAACTAACTTACCATTCATTTCAGAAGTGTCTGAGAGGGGAATTCCCATCACCTTGTAGGATAACTAACTTACCGTTCATTTCAGAAACTTGTGTCTGAGAGGGGAATTCTCTAGTGCTGAAACGGTTGACCTATTTTTGTAGCCGGTTAACCGTGATGTGTAACCGGGTCATAACCGGATATCCGCTATTTTCAACTTATGACTTTACACTCGTTATTTACACCATAATATGAACCAATATATCATCATAATTTGATTTATTAACTGTATGGCGAATTCACGTAATGTTTACATAGACATAGCTTGTATTAAATGAATGAAAATCACCAAACACAAACAGTAAACGGCCATGCGTTGACAAATTGACAGGTGACACAGGTGAACTACAACTCGCAGTGTTTATAAATATAGACGCATCATGCTTGACCTGTTTGCATTGCAGTCGCGACTGCTGCCCGACTTGTCGTTCTCGTTTGGGAAGAATATTGCATGACCTATATAAATTTTCGTACATGCAAATCCCAGCAGCTTTTTATTGTCATTATAGCGATTGCGGGACTGGAGAATATTAGGTCATGTGATTCTTCGGCGATTTGAGATGCAAAGGATGACCAACGGCAGATAAACACAATTATGAAGTGTCATGAACTTTATGTAGTTAACACTGAAAAGAAAATTTAAAAAATCAGCTGAAAACCCGCTGAAAACAGTGTCCCAGACATCTGATTTACGCATTTCTTCAGTATATGTCAAATGACCAGGCCTTACTCCATTGAAAATAATTGCATTGATCTTTGCCGACGACTCAGTTGCGTCAGTGCACGTGTTCACCGGACATCGGAACATCAAAGATGATGGCATGCAGCCATGCATCTTTGATGTTTAGCCGCCAAAGCCAGACTACTAGTACATGTATGTAACTTGCCATTCATGGAAGACTTTTTTATCTCGCACCAGATTGTGATTTTTAATACACGTAATTTTGACTATACTCCTCAGAGTGATAAAGATTATAGCACAATTGATAAAGTACTAGTACACGTGTTTAAAACCTACTGTTATCAGTCTCGTGCTGATTAAGAACCTAATATGTTTGTTTATGTCGTTGGCATCGCATGTGTGCAATACATATCGGTTAACCGGTTTATCGTAGTTCAACCAGTTGTCGACAGTAGCTGGTTGTCAACCGGATATCCGGATATCCGTTTCAGCACTAGAATTCTCATCACCTTGCAGCAAGCTTCAATCTAACAGATTGGATAACTAACTTACCGTTCATTTCAGAAGTGTCTGAGAGGGGAATCCCCATCACCTTGTAGCATGCTTCAATCTGCTGAGCCACCAGAGGTTTGGTGGGAGCCATGAAGATAATTTTGCCCTCGGCATACCACCTGTAGTAGTTATACATGATAACAGCGGCAATAAACGTCTTCCCGAGTCCGGTCGGCAGGACAACCAATGTGTTTGTAAACAGTGCTTTTTGAATAACATTGAACTGGTAATCCCGCACTGGGTAGTTCGTAGGGTATATCCACAAGTCGCCAGCAAATCTGTCAAAACCGGATGAATCTTGAGGTAATTGCGAGAATGATGTTCCACATGAAATAACATTATCACTAACTTTTGAAAAAGTTGCATCATCGTGAGTTGAGTTATTGTCAAGAAGAAAAGAAGTTCCAGTCCTATCTTTGGTTCTTGTAAATGTACCAATGTCGGCGTCATGGGCATTAAGTGTCTCATCATATGCATTAATAAGGTCAAGGTCATCATCATCATCACAAAGGTCAATGAATTCGTCTGAGATATTATCATAATCCAAATTATTCGGTACATTTCCTTTGGTATCTTTATTTGATCGGTTTCTATGTGTGTTATTGGTTTTTGATGTTGATGGTAATGCTGTCGTATTATTAAGACTAGCACCAGCTCTGGATTTTCCTGAACCCCATGTCTGGAACAGTGTTTTCTGCTTGTTTTTGCTCATGTCTTTTCATATTGGAACCTCCATACAGTATATTGGAGTAACCAGATATTGGCCTTCAAATTAAATTATCTTTTGTGCATCTGTATGGATTCCATTCCAATCATTAAACTGCACATTTCCAACATATACATCTCTTGTTTGTTCTTGCATTTTGTCTGTGTTATACAGTATGGTAATAGTAAGTCCTAAAATGAGATAAATTTTTTTGAGATAAATTTTTTTTTTAAGTATGACACATTCATGATAAAAATATATAAGTATTCCAAATTACAATGGAACCGATGTTTAAAAGTGATATCGATTTTTGAATCAAATATCTAGGTCGAATCGAATGATACAACAAATATCCAGATTTCTAATTTATCTTGGAATTTTGCCGACACCAAGACTTCTTTGCCAAGGTAGGGACTTTTAATTTAATGTGAGCACATTGTTGCATGCGGGACAGCAATCACTAGCAGTCTTGGCTCCCAATCTGACAATGTTTAGCAATGACCAGGGTTCGCGCTGCCACTTGCCAATGGCAAAAATAATTCACATTTGGCAAAAAATATTTTCATTTGGCAAGTCACTTTTGATTCATAAAGAATGTTTAATAATATTTGTCAACTAATAACACTCAATTCAGGAAAATCTCTCATCACTGGTATTAGTGGTGATTTATAAGGTTATGAAAAGTTAACACCTCTATTAAGATACAATTAATCCGATATCATTAGTAGTTGGTGGTGGTGTTTACATAGCTAATCCTCTTTGTTTCGACATGCCTTTCTGATGAAGAAACCCTTCCACAATTCCATTGTTATGTTGTCGGTTTATTATTCTATGATAAACCCAAGTATAGAGGCGAGAATCATCAGTAAATAACTGCTTTCCTATCGATATCAATGGCCACTCAAACAGCGATTGTCGAAATAGTCAAAATAAAAGGCACAATGTTGTAGAACTGATAGAATTTGGCAACTTCTAACAACAATTGGCAATAATTATTTTCATTTGGCAAAATATTTGGCAAAAATAAATTTGTGGCCAGTGCGGACCCTGGCAATGACTACCATACAAAGTCTGATCTGATATGTGAAATTTTCCAGACATTTTTAAATTTTCAGAGTAAACGCTCTTTATTCATACCATGCATACCATATATTACAAAAACCAACACTATTTGTTATTCAATGCTGAAGAATACCAGGACTTGATTCTTCTGACTTTAATTAGTTTTTAACCTGGATTATTAGCATATAGTTTGTACAAATAATACGGAATACTTCCACTGATGTTATTAATATTAGGTATGATTAATCGATTATAGTCGATTATATCAAAATCAATAATCTTGGCACCTCTAGTACAAAGTCAGTTTATTTACGCGTGCGCCGAGTTCTAAATTCACTTACTGCAGAGTTAGAGGTATTACAATTACATGCTTATGTTGATTTGAATGTAAACAGTTTGTCGTGCATAGTTGATATATCAAATGCCCTGATTCCAGATTACTCCTCAATATTATTAAATAGCCTATTTGTTTATATAACCGACAGTCAGGGTCCGCGCTGGACCAAAATTTACTTTTGCCAAATAATTTGCCAAATGAAAATATTTTTTGCCAAATGCTATCCCTGATAGTATCATTTTCTGCAAAATAGAGTCTTATTTTGTGGTTTATCATACAACAATAAACCGAACAATAAAATTGTAGAAGGGTTGCTTCATCAGAACAGCACATTACAATAGGATTAGCTATGTAAATACCACCACACTAAATACTGGTAATCCTTCAACCATCGATACTAATGCTATCAGATAAACTGCATCTTAATAAAGGAGTAAACTTTTCCTAAACCTTATTACTCTAGTAGCTGAGGTGGTTTTGTATGCACTTTTATGTCCAGAGCAAAACTCTTCATGAATCCACTAATTGAAGGTACACGAACAATATTTGGTTGGTGACACATTTCCCAATGAGGGCGAAATGGGTCAAATGGCCATGCCCCTTTTTGCGCGAAGTACTACCATCCGCCGTGACTATATCTCCAGAACCGTTGGACATAGGGGGTCGAGTAACCACTCAAAATGTGCGGAATGGCCACATTATGGGGGGTCAGTAATACTTTTTCATATCCAAAAGTCAATGGTTTTTAAGATAATTGCCAAAAACCAAAAACAATCCATTTTTAAGGGCCCAATTTTGGGGTTCAGCACTTTTATCTCAAAGCTGAGCCCCCAATTCGAATTTTATTGATCTATATCCATTGGTACCACATATAGGTATAATTTCTGTACCATTATCGGATGGGATTGACCTTCAAGGAGCTCTTGACCCTGAAAATCCATATTATGGGGGGTCAGTAATACATTTTCATGTCCAAAAGTCAATGGTTTTTAAGATAATTGCCAAAAACCGATTTCAGCATGTTACGCACCACAAGTATACAATACCACCAAGGCCACAGCATATGTATGACACTTTTTAAAGAACTATTCAAATTATCTGATCGACTTAAGAGCACAATTGACCACACACAATGGGATTAGCTGGAAATTGCTGCTGAGGATGTGTTGACCCCGACACACAACATGAGCTCTTCACGACTGAACATGCCTTGGAAACTGGTGTGCTTTACCAGGTAACAATCAGGTAACAATTGTCCTCTAATCAACAGAAATGTACAGATTGAACAAAACAGGTTTTCAAAATTTGTTATGAACATTTAACACCTGATCTGATTTAAGTGACCAAGCTACGAAACATGCTAGACACTTTACTAAATGGAATGACCAGCTGTTTGCTTCATGCAGCAGCCACATGTTGCGATCCTAAAATGGGTATTGCATCTGGGCATAGTAAAAACATGTTGTAATCAGATGAGAGATGACCATATATGCCAGTATATATTTCAGAAGTAATCAATTCATCCAAAAGGACACCTCATCTCACAAAAAGTTTTAGGAAATGATGGAATTAGTTTTGATTGGCCATGATAGTTGCAGCACTTACAGGTTGGAGAAGATGAGGGTCTATAATTTCACTAACATAATTCTTCATAATAGGTAATAGCCCTCATAACTTACCATTTTAAAGATATTTTCATTTTCAATACCACCCCAGGTTAAGTGGTACTGCTAAGTTTATATTATGCTGATGGGTACTACTGGATTGCTATAATGTTTGTAGGTCAAAGCGATTCTGCTAAGTACCATCATTTTACCTAAAGTTGGTTATGTTTGCATTGTTTGGCTAATCCGAGCAATTTGTGCAAAAGTCAGTGTCTGTATGAAACATTCAAGAACAAATATACTTCAAAATATTTAATGTGTACGCTGATAAACAACCGGAATAGTCATCTCAATTACGGCCAGTTTGTAAAAACCAGCACCCATTATTGAAATATTTCACAATATACATGTTTTTAATGTTTTCTACACATAGTGGCTTATCCTCGATTTGTTCAGATCGCTTTGCTCTACCTGAATATCATACCAAATTTATTAGCATCACCACTAAACTTGGGATGAATACTGCCAAATGAATATATTGTGATATATAGGGCAGTGGAAAAATAATGGTTGAGTCTTTTCTAAATACAATTCTAGTAAAACCTACACAATACCGTCTTGGTCTGATAAGACTCAGAGTCATGTTTATTTAGGAGTATAGACATGAAGTCCACCAGTCTCATGAAAATTAAATGGGCTCTGCACTAGTAACATCTGGGCTCCTGGGACCCATTAATATTGACAAATGCAACACAAATGAAAAATACATAGTAACTTTCCTCAAACATAGATTATAACCTGACAACCATTGTGTTAAAATCAGTGTACATACGTATACGTAGGCATGGCCATAGCATGTTTTTGAAATACTGCAGAGTGCAGACCATAAATTTCACTAGAATATACATGTAGTTACTGTATGTACATCACACACATAAGGCGACTGACACACATACACGTACCTGCATGGTTCACAATATTTGACATGTAAAGTATATATATATATATATCTCCTGTGCCTATAACATCAAACCAAACGGTTTACAGTACTTTTACTGACATTTTTGGAGTGGCACATATACATACATAAAAAGTCAATTTAAAGGGACGAAATGAAAAATAAATTTGTGCAACTATAATGTTATAATGGAGATCTATATTGCATTACAACATCCAGAAATCTACAAAATCTACAACATCCACAAATCTACAAAATTTACAAAAACATCTGACTATCATAGACATTGGTAATGTGATCATTTTTCCTTGACAAGTTGAAACATGAGGGAGGATTGCATAGCATGGCTACCTGCAGAATGTAGATTTGTATGTATTTATATCTGCATATCAACTGATGCTTGTATTTTTCTTCTAACTCTCTCACAACGCAACAGGATTGCATTCGGAATGTCAAGCCCATAAAGCTAGACACTTTAGAATCAAGCTTGCCAAATAAATTTCCATGAACCTCACATGAACTCACTCAGTTGAACACAAGGAACGATTGTCAAGTTGGAAAATATTCTGTATTTATGGAAGCCCTATATTTTTAATGTGTGGATTTATTATAACTGGACATGTATTTGTTAGTTTTGAACAGGACAATATATTTTAATATTACTGCAACTGCATCTTTCTTATGGCTTATTTTCTTACAAACTCCCAAATTTGAACCAGAAACAATTTAGGGCAAATATACATCTATGTGTACGTATACATATATCAGGATATAAATATAGGCAATCATGCCAGGCTAGCCATTATTTGTTCTAAAATAATGTACGTGTTAAGGAAATTGTAGAACCTTTATACAAAATGGTGATGCAGCCAATCAAAATTGATGTGGGACTGATAAAGACACAACCTGCTCGACTACCGAATCATACTGATTGATCAAATTGTAGTAACTCAACATTTACTAAACCTACTTGTGGGCTGAGTATAATTCAATTCAACATTAGAATACCATAAAAACACCCTGTTCTCCCATAAGTTTAAAGAAAATAACATATTGAACTCATTTACAAGTATATTGCTAATGTGATATATGTCATTCCATTTATAACCATTTTGGCAGCCATCTCACATCAAATGCCATGAAATCTAGATAACAAAAGATGAACTACATTCAAATTATATCACCAGGTAACCTTTTTGTAGGATTTTTAGGTTACTGATCAAATACCCCCATAACTGATGATTTCCTCAACATCTTTGTTATTGGGAAAATGTCTGTTTTTCATTCTACGACCAATATATTCCATCCAAAAACCTTATTTTCAGGGTCAAGAGCTCCTTGAAGGTCAATCCCATCCGATAATGGTACAGAAAATATCAGAAATGATACCTGTATGTGGCACCGATGGATATAGGTCAATAAAATTCTAATTGGGGGCTCAGCTTTGAGATAAAAGTGCTGAACCCCAAACTTGGGCCCTTAAAAATGGATTGTTTTTGGTTTTTGGCAATTATCTTAAAAACCATTGATTTTTGGATATGAAAATGTATTACTGACCCCCCATAATGTGGCCATTCCGCACATTTTGAGTGGTTACTCGACCCCCTATGTCCAACGGTTCTGGAGATATAGTCACAGCGGTTGGTAGTACTTCGCGCAAAAAGGGGCGTGGCCATTTGACCCATTTCGCCCTCATTGGGAAATGTGTCACCAACCAAATATTGTTCGTGTACCTTCAATTAGTGGATTCATGAAGAGTTTTGCTCTGGACATAAAAGTGCATACAAAACCACCTCAGCTACTAGAGTATATAAAACACCACTAATATAATTATATTGTGATAGTTTCCTGAAATGAATGGTATTGATTAGCCAATATTTTTCAACTTTCTTGAGGAATTAAAAGTGAAAATGACTTGCCAAAACTTTTGCCAAATGAAAATATTTTTTGCCAAATGTGAATTATTTTTGCCATTGGCAAATTTGGCAAGTGGCAGCGCGAACCCTGCCGACAGTTAAAATAGTTTTAAACTGTATTATTGAGTTTTGAATATTTGACTTCGTGCTCATTTTTCATGTATTTATCATGACAAATTAAATAAAATCTTCACAATGCAAGGTCCTCCGAGCTTCAATTTGAAAATTGGAAACAATGATACAGCTCCCAAAATGCATATACGGGTTCAATTCTTCTGCATGATTTGTTGTTAAAGGGGTACTGTACCCAAGATGTTGTTGTTGGTTTCCATAATCCCCGAGTCGGAGAATAAGGTAACAACTTTTCCATTTTTTGAAAGTCTGTTGAGTACGAAGTATTGTTACGGATGGCAAATTTACCGGAATGCAAAAATACAAATTGTCGTTGTCGAGTAATTTTTGTACAGTTTTCAACCAAATGAATCAAATAAACATTATATTATATGCTTAGCAGTCCCATATACTCATTTAAGTTAGTGTATGGTCACTAGTCAATGAGTGGCTTGGGTTTTCTCCCCGTATAAGCATAATGTTTCAAACGATCGTGTGTGCAATTGTTTTATTAATCCAGTATCCCTCAATTATAATTTGATTACGTTTTGTACACGGAAATTCCAATTTTAAGAGACGCCATTTTATGGCTGGAGCCATAAAATCAATTTATATTAAATTATTAACTTTTAAATTATTAAATTTTAAGATAGCCTATTAACCTGAGCGTTTACAGAATACATCTTCGACTCAAATTACTTATATTTCTATATAGTATCGATAATAGATCGTTGTTATCACCGGGAATTTATTGAAAATGGCGTACAGTACCCCTTTAAGACAGGTTTTGGTTTTCTGAATCAATAATATGTTGGCCGTTCGACCACGTACATGGATGGGAGTCTATTGTCAATTTTGCAATTTCCAATTTTACTGAACACGGTCTTACAGCAAAGTCAGTTAAATATTTTCGGTACGGTATCATACATACTTTAATTTATCTCCAAATCTTCCAATCTAAGGTTACATTTTAACACATATTCACCATATTAACGACCATATATTCTTTTAAACATAATAGACTGACCATATTTGCATTTCAAAAATAATAAAATAATTTCCATATCCCTTCAAATATTGCTTACTTAAGAAAAAGCATGTTTATTAAATTGGACAAACAGACCCATATTATTGTTATTTATCAAATAAACAATCTTTGGTGCTAATCTTCTATATATAAATTACAACAATTTGACCCAGTTGATATTTCCAGATCTGCATAGTATATCTTGATTTTCACAAGTATTGAATTTGCCTGGCCTAACCATGACGTCATTACACTCATTTATTTTCAAAATGGTGATATGTTTTAAACTCAGAGTTAAAACTAACAAATCTGCAATTCTGAAAACTTACATATCATAATCTATGTGTAAGCACAAAGAATACTATCTCCACTACAGGTAAGACTCATGTATTTGTAGATGATTTCAGAGGAAATGGTGTTTTGAATGGGTCATAACGGTGGTCACTAGTGGTGACCTGCTTAAAAACCTGTGCTAACTGTGCTTTCAGCTCGATTATTAGACTATAGGATTTAGATAAACTCATAAATGTCCAAATATTAAAATATATCTTATTCTGAATCTTAATCTGAATAGTCTAATTTGTTGGACCAATCTGTACGGTATGTCCTTCATGTAAGAATACACTAGCCCTAACCCTAGCCCTAACCCTAACACATATGGAAAATGGAGGGGGTTGCTTGGTTTTGTGTATTCTTACATGAAGGATATACCGTCTGTACTATATGCCAGGCTCCCTAATACTGGTACTATAATTAATATTCAGTTAATAGACCTATGGCCAGTATGGGCTACTCACATATAAAGATAATGAATTGCCATTTGATATATACAGAGTTTTCGCAAAATTTCAGTAGTTCTACTGGAATAATACAGCTACAATAGCTGTTTTAAGCTAACCTAACTGAATTCAGCTATATATATTCCACTCGCGAACCGGCTGTTTTTCAATAATAAACTAGAAGCACTAATTTGCGCATCAAATTTAGGTCACTAAAAAAAATGTCACTTGTTTTGTGACAAAGTGTTGCAATTTATTGATTCAGCGATTTTGATTTTGTGTGAATACTTAGACACTCCTGTATTTCTTCCCACTGCTAAAATGGAAAGGAGCACTAGAATGATTTACATAACCTCTAGAATTTAAACTCACACACAACTAACGGGTTGTGAGTGATAGAGATAACTATTCATAACCAGGCCTTCGATTATGAGGCGTGCGATCGCGCACCATAGCACGCCTGAAATTAAATCTTGGCGAGTAATTAATCACACCCCTCGGCGATATTCGGCGCACGATTGAAACAGGGTTTATAATAACAATCAACCTTGTTTGCTGGAGAAGACTGACAGACATGCCGTATACGACGGAAGTAATTGTTTTAAGTTTTGCGCATGCGCTAGAACATTATTATAGTCAGGTGCGTTTAGCGATGTCGTCGCATTCGTATGTAGGTCTGAGTAATTCTCGGCTAGATATTGTTACCAACATGACATATTTAAATTAATCCCACCGTGCACCCCACCACCAATGCAACGTAATTTTGGTACCATGATTGTGTTGCGTTCTAAATGAAGCCGCCCCGATGGGCGGTGAAGATGAATAGAAATTGAAACTTGAGTTCGGGGCAATCAAACATTATTTTTAAAAATATCGATAGAGTTCACACAACAGGAAACTCTCACGTGGTTACATGGTCTCTGACCGCATTTCATAACAACTTACATCCAACGGAAGCATTACGACGCAATTCGAGAATGGAGTTTTAATTACTTCAATGTGGAGAATACATGTGTACAAGATGAATCACAATGGTGATAAAATTGATTTAATTTTGAGTCTTCGTTTGTCATTTTATACCCCCGAAATATCCACCAAAATCACACGCCTGGGTTTCAGGTTAGGCGAGTGACCAACCACACTCCTGCATTTTACAGAATCGAAGGCCTGCATAACGGTATTATACAAATAGTGTGTGGTAAGCTAAAGAGGTGAGTTGTGCTCGCTCGGTTAATCTCGGGCTAGAGATGTCCCCCTTTTCAACTATTTAAAGATGCATAATCCGAATTAATGATAGCAAATAACTATTTCTTTGGCTTCGGGGGTAAAGAAATATTTGATTCGAGTCAAGGAGCCACCCATCAAAGCGCAGAGTGATCAGATATTGATATTTGAAATTTGTTATTACTCGAGATATGTACTTATTGGTGGCCTGGAAAAAAATTGTCAAGGCGACGGTCTCAGACAAAATTGAGGATGAAGAATTGATGTTAACTCTAAAATGAAGTGTCTTTGGATATTTATAGATATTTGAAAATCAGGCCATGTTTCATTGAACAAAATGTTGATAAGGCCAAAAAACAATAATACCTGTGTTTAGGATGACATGGTCCAGAATAATTAGGGTAGGTAGGGAATTATTTGTTATTATTTCAAATTTTGTTTATTCTGAATTACATTGGGTCATTGACAATTCAATCAAGAAAGCTTCACAATTCAGATTAATTGAAAGGTTTAATTCTAAATATTGTTAATCTTGAATTAGCCAGAGCACTAGACTAATAATACTTCTAAATCTTTTTTATAGGAGAGGTTTGAAAATGGGTAAAATACCTTTCGATGCCCTTCCCACTGAGCAAATTTTTTTGTTATATGTGTCTACAGTCCAATAAAAGTTTTTGGTAGGCACCTTTTTCTATTGTAGGTACATGTAGGGAAACCCTAAACACATGTATTTTTTTGGTGGTATATAATAAGGCACATTTTTCTAGGGTAGGTAGGGAAACCATAAACAGTTATTTTTTTGGGGCAATTTTATACTATAGTTGACTGTGGTTAACATTATTATTGGGCAATTAAAATTGATTCTGATAACTGAAGTGGATTTCAAAAAAATATGTTGTTGTTGGAATCTGATTATATGGGGATCATCGAATCGGATTGAGCTCATACAAAAGTGATAATGAAAGAACTATCACTAAAATTATATATCTTTATATGGTGATCAAACATGGTCACAATAAGAGACAGTAAGTCAACATGGCTGCAGGTTTGCTAGGATTCAGGTTTGATTTTGAGCTTTTTAGCTTCTTCATCCGGGTAATCGGGAATATGACATCACGATCGGTGTGCTCGATTCCAACTCCGGCAATGGCCAGAAATCCTAAGATCACTACACTATACCTTTAATAATTTTAAAGCTCCAATCAAATTGCATTTGAGCAGCACCAGATTAATATTTCCGGAACTGATAAAGGCATTGCATCTTCAGCGTTGAATAGTGTATTAAATATAGTTTTCAAGGTATTCCGCAATGCATAAGTCTTATATAATAAGAGGGTTATTAAACCGTTATGACTAACATCTTCCCGTAGTGAGTTTTCACACATGTATAAACAACATCGCCATGTCAATAAAACGCAACACTTAGTCACAAAACGACTGATGCTTTTGATTTGTTCGAAAGTGATTGCAGAATGGCGTAACCTTACTGTCGCTGAAATGGTCACTGTCACCCCCTTTCGTTCAGTTGGGTACCCAGCTTTTTAAAACTTTCAGTTGGGTACCCAGCTTTTATAAAATTTACAGTTGGGTACCCAGCTTTATGAGCAGTCAATCTGCAGTACATATGTCCTATGCATACAATATTCTTCTCCATTATTATTGTCAAGCATCGTGACGAATAGACATCATAATTCATATGTAAACAAGAATTCACACATTTACCAGGTTCATTTCGCATTAATGATTAATCAACTGAGGGCAATCACTAATTAAATCAAGCTCTGTGTGAGATTTCATAAAGCTGGGTACCCAAATGTAAATTTTACAAAAGCTGGGTACCCAACTGAAAATAAAAATAAGCTGGGTATGTGCGGAATGGCCACATTATGGGGGGTCAGTAATACTTTTTCATATCCAAAAGTCAATGGTTTTTAAGATAATTGCCAAAAACCAAAAACAATCCATTTTTAAGGGCCCAATTTTGGGGTTCAGCACTTTTATCTCAAAGCTGAGCCCCCAATTCGAATTTTATTGATCTATATCCATTGGTACCACATATAGGTATAATTTCTGTACCATTATCGGATGGGATTGACCTTCAAGGAGCTCTTGACCCTGAAAATCCATATTATGGGGGGTCAGTAATACATTTTCATGTCCAAAAGTCAATGGTTTTTAAGATAATTGCCAAAAACCGATTTCAGCATGTTACGCACCACAAGTATACAATACCACCAAGGCCACAGCATATGTATGACACTTTTTAAAGAACTATTCAAATTATCTGATCGACTTAAGAGCACAATTGACCACACACAATGGGATTAGCTGGAAATTGCTGCTGAGGATGTGTTGACCCCGACACACAACATGAGCTCTTCACGACTGAACATGCCTTGGAAACTGGTGTGCTTTACCAGGTAACAATCAGGTAACAATTGTCCTCTAATCAACAGAAATGTACAGATTGAACAAAACAGGTTTTCAAAATTTGTTATGAACATTTAACACCTGATCTGATTTAAGTGACCAAGCTACGAAACATGCTAGACACTTTACTAAATGGAATGACCAGCTGTTTGCTTCATGCAGCAGCCACATGTTGCGATCCTAAAATGGGTATTGCATCTGGGCATAGTAAAAACATGTTGTAATCAGATGAGAGATGACCATATATGCCAGTATATATTTCAGAAGTAATCAATTCATCCAAAAGGACACCTCATCTCACAAAAAGTTTTAGGAAATGATGGAATTAGTTTTGATTGGCCATGATAGTTGCAGCACTTACAGGTTGGAGAAGATGAGGGTCTATAATTTCACTAACATAATTCTTCATAATAGGTAATAGCCCTCATAACTTACCATTTTAAAGATATTTTCATTTTCAATACCACCCCAGGTTAAGTGGTACTGCTAAGTTTATATTATGCTGATGGGTACTACTGGATTGCTATAATGTTTGTAGGTCAAAGCGATTCTGCTAAGTACCATCATTTTACCTAAAGTTGGTTATGTTTGCATTGTTTGGCTAATCCGAGCAATTTGTGCAAAAGTCAGTGTCTGTATGAAACATTCAAGAACAAATATACTTCAAAATATTTAATGTGTACGCTGATAAACAACCGGAATAGTCATCTCAATTACGGCCAGTTTGTAAAAACCAGCACCCATTATTGAAATATTTCACAATATACATGTTTTTAATGTTTTCTACACATAGTGGCTTATCCTCGATTTGTTCAGATCGCTTTGCTCTACCTGAATATCATACCAAATTTATTAGCATCACCACTAAACTTGGGATGAATACTGCCAAATGAATATATTGTGATATATAGGGCAGTGGAAAAATAATGGTTGAGTCTTTTCTAAATACAATTCTAGTAAAACCTACACAATACCGTCTTGGTCTGATAAGACTCAGAGTCATGTTTATTTAGGAGTATAGACATGAAGTCCACCAGTCTCATGAAAATTAAATGGGCTCTGCACTAGTAACATCTGGGCTCCTGGGACCCATTAATATTGACAAATGCAACACAAATGAAAAATACATAGTAACTTTCCTCAAACATAGATTATAACCTGACAACCATTGTGTTAAAATCAGTGTACATACGTATACGTAGGCATGGCCATAGCATGTTTTTGAAATACTGCAGAGTGCAGACCATAAATTTCACTAGAATATACATGTAGTTACTGTATGTACATCACACACATAAGGCGACTGACACACATACACGTACCTGCATGGTTCACAATATTTGACATGTAAAGTATATATATATATATATCTCCTGTGCCTATAACATCAAACCAAACGGTTTACAGTACTTTTACTGACATTTTTGGAGTGGCACATATACATACATAAAAAGTCAATTTAAAGGGACGAAATGAAAAATAAATTTGTGCAACTATAATGTTATAATGGAGATCTATATTGCATTACAACATCCAGAAATCTACAAAATCTACAACATCCACAAATCTACAAAATTTACAAAAACATCTGACTATCATAGACATTGGTAATGTGATCATTTTTCCTTGACAAGTTGAAACATGAGGGAGGATTGCATAGCATGGCTACCTGCAGAATGTAGATTTGTATGTATTTATATCTGCATATCAACTGATGCTTGTATTTTTCTTCTAACTCTCTCACAACGCAACAGGATTGCATTCGGAATGTCAAGCCCATAAAGCTAGACACTTTAGAATCAAGCTTGCCAAATAAATTTCCATGAACCTCACATGAACTCACTCAGTTGAACACAAGGAACGATTGTCAAGTTGGAAAATATTCTGTATTTATGGAAGCCCTATATTTTTAATGTGTGGATTTATTATAACTGGACATGTATTTGTTAGTTTTGAACAGGACAATATATTTTAATATTACTGCAACTGCATCTTTCTTATGGCTTATTTTCTTACAAACTCCCAAATTTGAACCAGAAACAATTTAGGGCAAATATACATCTATGTGTACGTATACATATATCAGGATATAAATATAGGCAATCATGCCAGGCTAGCCATTATTTGTTCTAAAATAATGTACGTGTTAAGGAAATTGTAGAACCTTTATACAAAATGGTGATGCAGCCAATCAAAATTGATGTGGGACTGATAAAGACACAACCTGCTCGACTACCGAATCATACTGATTGATCAAATTGTAGTAACTCAACATTTACTAAACCTACTTGTGGGCTGAGTATAATTCAATTCAACATTAGAATACCATAAAAACACCCTGTTCTCCCATAAGTTTAAAGAAAATAACATATTGAACTCATTTACAAGTATATTGCTAATGTGATATATGTCATTCCATTTATAACCATTTTGGCAGCCATCTCACATCAAATGCCATGAAATCTAGATAACAAAAGATGAACTACATTCAAATTATATCACCAGGTAACCTTTTTGTAGGATTTTTAGGTTACTGATCAAATACCCCCATAACTGATGATTTCCTCAACATCTTTGTTATTGGGAAAATGTCTGTTTTTCATTCTACGACCAATATATTCCATCCAAAAACCTTATTTTCAGGGTCAAGAGCTCCTTGAAGGTCAATCCCATCCGATAATGGTACAGAAAATATCAGAAATGATACCTGTATGTGGCACCGATGGATATAGGTCAATAAAATTCTAATTGGGGGCTCAGCTTTGAGATAAAAGTGCTGAACCCCAAACTTGGGCCCTTAAAAATGGATTGTTTTTGGTTTTTGGCAATTATCTTAAAAACCATTGATTTTTGGATATGAAAATGTATTACTGACCCCCCATAATGTGGCCATTCCGCACATTTTGAGTGGTTACTCGACCCCCTATGTCCAACGGTTCTGGAGATATAGTCACAGCGGTTGGTAGTACTTCGCGCAAAAAGGGGCGTGGCCATTTGACCCATTTCGCCCTCATTGGGAAATGTGTCACCAACCAAATATTGTTCGTGTACCTTCAATTAGTGGATTCATGAAGAGTTTTGCTCTGGACATAAAAGTGCATACAAAACCACCTCAGCTACTAGAGTATATAAAACACCACTAATATAATTATATTGTGATAGTTTCCTGAAATGAATGGTATTGATTAGCCAATATTTTTCAACTTTCTTGAGGAATTAAAAGTGAAAATGACTTGCCAAAACTTTTGCCAAATGAAAATATTTTTTGCCAAATGTGAATTATTTTTGCCATTGGCAAATTTGGCAAGTGGCAGCGCGAACCCTGCCGACAGTTAAAATAGTTTTAAACTGTATTATTGAGTTTTGAATATTTGACTTCGTGCTCATTTTTCATGTATTTATCATGACAAATTAAATAAAATCTTCACAATGCAAGGTCCTCCGAGCTTCAATTTGAAAATTGGAAACAATGATACAGCTCCCAAAATGCATATACGGGTTCAATTCTTCTGCATGATTTGTTGTTAAAGGGGTACTGTACCCAAGATGTTGTTGTTGGTTTCCATAATCCCCGAGTCGGAGAATAAGGTAACAACTTTTCCATTTTTTGAAAGTCTGTTGAGTACGAAGTATTGTTACGGATGGCAAATTTACCGGAATGCAAAAATACAAATTGTCGTTGTCGAGTAATTTTTGTACAGTTTTCAACCAAATGAATCAAATAAACATTATATTATATGCTTAGCAGTCCCATATACTCATTTAAGTTAGTGTATGGTCACTAGTCAATGAGTGGCTTGGGTTTTCTCCCCGTATAAGCATAATGTTTCAAACGATCGTGTGTGCAATTGTTTTATTAATCCAGTATCCCTCAATTATAATTTGATTACGTTTTGTACACGGAAATTCCAATTTTAAGAGACGCCATTTTATGGCTGGAGCCATAAAATCAATTTATATTAAATTATTAACTTTTAAATTATTAAATTTTAAGATAGCCTATTAACCTGAGCGTTTACAGAATACATCTTCGACTCAAATTACTTATATTTCTATATAGTATCGATAATAGATCGTTGTTATCACCGGGAATTTATTGAAAATGGCGTACAGTACCCCTTTAAGACAGGTTTTGGTTTTCTGAATCAATAATATGTTGGCCGTTCGACCACGTACATGGATGGGAGTCTATTGTCAATTTTGCAATTTCCAATTTTACTGAACACGGTCTTACAGCAAAGTCAGTTAAATATTTTCGGTACGGTATCATACATACTTTAATTTATCTCCAAATCTTCCAATCTAAGGTTACATTTTAACACATATTCACCATATTAACGACCATATATTCTTTTAAACATAATAGACTGACCATATTTGCATTTCAAAAATAATAAAATAATTTCCATATCCCTTCAAATATTGCTTACTTAAGAAAAAGCATGTTTATTAAATTGGACAAACAGACCCATATTATTGTTATTTATCAAATAAACAATCTTTGGTGCTAATCTTCTATATATAAATTACAACAATTTGACCCAGTTGATATTTCCAGATCTGCATAGTATATCTTGATTTTCACAAGTATTGAATTTGCCTGGCCTAACCATGACGTCATTACACTCATTTATTTTCAAAATGGTGATATGTTTTAAACTCAGAGTTAAAACTAACAAATCTGCAATTCTGAAAACTTACATATCATAATCTATGTGTAAGCACAAAGAATACTATCTCCACTACAGGTAAGACTCATGTATTTGTAGATGATTTCAGAGGAAATGGTGTTTTGAATGGGTCATAACGGTGGTCACTAGTGGTGACCTGCTTAAAAACCTGTGCTAACTGTGCTTTCAGCTCGATTATTAGACTATAGGATTTAGATAAACTCATAAATGTCCAAATATTAAAATATATCTTATTCTGAATCTTAATCTGAATAGTCTAATTTGTTGGACCAATCTGTACGGTATGTCCTTCATGTAAGAATACACTAGCCCTAACCCTAGCCCTAACCCTAACACATATGGAAAATGGAGGGGGTTGCTTGGTTTTGTGTATTCTTACATGAAGGATATACCGTCTGTACTATATGCCAGGCTCCCTAATACTGGTACTATAATTAATATTCAGTTAATAGACCTATGGCCAGTATGGGCTACTCACATATAAAGATAATGAATTGCCATTTGATATATACAGAGTTTTCGCAAAATTTCAGTAGTTCTACTGGAATAATACAGCTACAATAGCTGTTTTAAGCTAACCTAACTGAATTCAGCTATATATATTCCACTCGCGAACCGGCTGTTTTTCAATAATAAACTAGAAGCACTAATTTGCGCATCAAATTTAGGTCACTAAAAAAAATGTCACTTGTTTTGTGACAAAGTGTTGCAATTTATTGATTCAGCGATTTTGATTTTGTGTGAATACTTAGACACTCCTGTATTTCTTCCCACTGCTAAAATGGAAAGGAGCACTAGAATGATTTACATAACCTCTAGAATTTAAACTCACACACAACTAACGGGTTGTGAGTGATAGAGATAACTATTCATAACCAGGCCTTCGATTATGAGGCGTGCGATCGCGCACCATAGCACGCCTGAAATTAAATCTTGGCGAGTAATTAATCACACCCCTCGGCGATATTCGGCGCACGATTGAACAGGGTTTATAATAACGATCAACCTTGTTTGCTGGAGAAGACTGACAGACATGCCGTATACGACGGAAGTAATTGTTTTAAGTTTTGCGCATGCGCTAGAACATTATTATAGTCAGGTGCGTTTAGCGATGTCGTCGCATTCGTATGTAGGTCTGAGTAATTCTCGGCTAGATATTGTTACCAACATGACATATTTAAATTAATCCCACCGTGCACCCCACCACCAATGCAACGTAATTTTGGTACCATGATTGTGTTGCGTTCTAAATGAAGCCGCCCCGATGGGCGGTGAAGATGAATAGAAATTGAAACTTGAGTTCGGGGCAATCAAACATTATTTTTAAAAATATCGATAGAGTTCACACAACAGGAAACTCTCACGTGGTTACATGGTCTCTGACCGCATTTCATAACAACTTACATCCAACGGAAGCATTACGACGCAATTCGAGAATGGAGTTTTAATTACTTCAATGTGGAGAATACATGTGTACAAGATGAATCACAATGGTGATAAAATTGATTTAATTTTGAGTCTTCGTTTGTCATTTTATACCCCCGAAATATCCACCAAAATCACACGCCTGGGTTTCAGGTTAGGCGAGTGACCAACCACACTCCTGCATTTTACAGAATCGAAGGCCTGCATAACGGTATTATACAAATAGTGTGTGGTAAGCTAAAGAGGTGAGTTGTGCTCGCTCGGTTAATCTCGGGCTAGAGATGTCCCCCTTTTCAACTATTTAAAGATGCATAATCCGAATTAATGATAGCAAATAACTATTTCTTTGGCTTCGGGGGTAAAGAAATATTTGATTCGAGTCAAGGAGCCACCCATCAAAGCGCAGAGTGATCAGATATTGATATTTGAAATTTGTTATTACTCGAGATATGTACTTATTGGTGGCCTGGAAAAAAATTGTCAAGGCGACGGTCTCAGACAAAATTGAGGATGAAGAATTGATGTTAACTCTAAAATGAAGTGTCTTTGGATATTTATAGATATTTGAAAATCAGGCCATGTTTCATTGAACAAAATGTTGATAAGGCCAAAAAACAATAATACCTGTGTTTAGGATGACATGGTCCAGAATAATTAGGGTAGGTAGGGAATTATTTGTTATTATTTCAAATTTTGTTTATTCTGAATTACATTGGGTCATTGACAATTCAATCAAGAAAGCTTCACAATTCAGATTAATTGAAAGGTTTAATTCTAAATATTGTTAATCTTGAATTAGCCAGAGCACTAGACTAATAATACTTCTAAATCTTTTTTATAGGAGAGGTTTGAAAATGGGTAAAATACCTTTCGATGCCCTTCCCACTGAGCAAATTTTTTTGTTATATGTGTCTACAGTCCAATAAAAGTTTTTGGTAGGCACCTTTTTCTATTGTAGGTACATGTAGGGAAACCCTAAACACATGTATTTTTTTGGTGGTATATAATAAGGCACATTTTTCTAGGGTAGGTAGGGAAACCATAAACAGTTATTTTTTTGGGGCAATTTTATACTATAGTTGACTGTGGTTAACATTATTATTGGGCAATTAAAATTGATTCTGATAACTGAAGTGGATTTCAAAAAAATATGTTGTTGTTGGAATCTGATTATATGGGGATCATCGAATCGGATTGAGCTCATACAAAAGTGATAATGAAAGAACTATCACTAAAATTATATATCTTTATATGGTGATCAAACATGGTCACAATAAGAGACAGTAAGTCAACATGGCTGCAGGTTTGCTAGGATTCAGGTTTGATTTTGAGCTTTTTAGCTTCTTCATCCGGGTAATCGGGAATATGACATCACGATCGGTGTGCTCGATTCCAACTCCGGCAATGGCCAGAAATCCTAAGATCACTACACTATACCTTTAATAATTTTAAAGCTCCAATCAAATTGCATTTGAGCAGCACCAGATTAATATTTCCGGAACTGATAAAGGCATTGCATCTTCAGCGTTGAATAGTGTATTAAATATAGTTTTCAAGGTATTCCGCAATGCATAAGTCTTATATAATAAGAGGGTTATTAAACCGTTATGACTAACATCTTCCCGTAGTGAGTTTTCACACATGTATAAACAACATCGCCATGTCAATAAAACGCAACACTTAGTCACAAAACGACTGATGCTTTTGATTTGTTCGAAAGTGATTGCAGAATGGCGTAACCTTACTGTCGCTGAAATGGTCACTGTCACCCCCTTTCGTTCAGTTGGGTACCCAGCTTTTTAAAACTTTCAGTTGGGTACCCAGCTTTTATAAAATTTACAGTTGGGTACCCAGCTTTATGAGCAGTCAATCTGCAGTACATATGTCCTATGCATACAATATTCTTCTCCATTATTATTGTCAAGCATCGTGACGAATAGACATCATAATTCATATGTAAACAAGAATTCACACATTTACCAGGTTCATTTCGCATTAATGATTAATCAACTGAGGGCAATCACTAATTAAATCAAGCTCTGTGTGAGATTTCATAAAGCTGGGTACCCAAATGTAAATTTTACAAAAGCTGGGTACCCAACTGAAAATAAAAATAAGCTGGGTAGCCAACTGAACGAAAGGGGGTGACAGTGAGTTGAGTGACCATTTCAGCCTTACTGTCCTTAGACTTAGTCCTTACTACTTTTTACTAGTTTTGATTAGTCCAACAAATTAGACTATTCGGATTAATACATATTTTAATATTTGACATTTACGATTGTATTAATCCTTTTAGTCTAATAAAAGAGCTGAAAGCAAAGTTAGCACACATTTTGAAGCAGGTCAACATCAGTGACCACCGATATGACCCCATCAAAATACCATTTTCTCTTAAATTATCTACAAATACATTAGTTTTACCTGTAGCGGAGATAGTATTCTTTGTGTTCACACATAGATTGTGATATAAAAGTTGTCAGAATTACAGATTTGTTAGTTTAATCCCGGATTGGAAAACATATCACCATTTTCAAATACAAATAAATTATGTTAATTTCGCGTGTTTTCCCAGATTTCTGATCTATTACGCATGCGCGTGCTTTCATTTTCGTATGTGTTCGCTAGCGTAGACGGGTTTGAATATTTCTGTCGGTTGAGTTGTTATAAAATTATATGGATAAATTAATCCGATTAATAGTGACACAAATTTATGCTAGTTAGTTCAGTCATGATATTTAACATTCCAACAAAAGGTATGTGTTTTTTATTTGTAGTTTTATTTGTGTCATTAGACGTGAACAGTATAAGTTAAAGGGGCATGCCTTGCCACATAACTCTTGCGGCTTCGTAGCGTTCAAAGTTTTCACGTCCTTTGTTGGACGATGAGGGATTAAGACCACATAAATGTCCAAATATTAAAATAGGTCTTAATCCGAATCGTCTAATTTGTTGGACTAAGTTTTGATGTGCACATTAGCATTTCTAGTAAATTATCGAAAAACAGCAGGTTTGAGAGTAGAATATATAGCTGAATTCAGCTAGCTTAGCTAAATACAGCTATTGCAGCTGTATTATTACATCTGCCAGACCTGCTGAAAGTGAAAGTTGAAACCGAAAGTGAAACTAAAATTTGTAAATTTCATGAAGCTTTCCTGGAAGCTCCAGTCATAAAACGTATTGAAAGTTTTAACAACACTAGTGACTGATTTCAATTTTATAACCTTTCACTTTACCTGCTTACTGCGATTCATAAATTAGTGTCAGCACGATACTATTGCTAATACTAGTAAACTATTTCGTCGTATTTCAAAAACCGCCGCTGAAAAAAAAATAAAAACAAGTAATTTGTCGTTATTAAGATAATGTGAAACGTTTGTCTATTGGCCAATGATCCAGAATGATCGATAATTTAATCCAATCAGAACTAGTATAACAAAAATAGTGAAAATAATTATTAGGAATTAATGTCGGAAAAAGTAAGTGTATTCATATTCCTCATATAAAGGTTAACATTAATCAGACACAATTTTTTCTTTTGTTATCATTTTTTCATAAAATTTCACTAAGAAAATTCAGCGTTATTGAGTAAATCTGCTACATTTTTTTATTTGGTAAGTTAGATTCCGTTAATAGAATTCCCACTTTTTAAGCTGCATTCCATTACAAAATTTACTTCCGCATAAAAAATAGTTGGAAAGGTGGCGGGCAAGTGGAGGTGAATTTGTTTATATAAATGTAAGATGATATTCATTTATGTATTTCATTTTTAGCTCAACTTACTTTGTAAGTTTGATTTTGACGAAATTTTACGCAAATGTTTAGTGGTATCTGATTCACATCCTGTGTGAGGCACCACCATGTGAGTTATGTTATGGCCGGCTGAGCATGAATTGAATGGAAGAGGGGTGCTTTTCAAAAGTTGCAAAACACTGACATAGAGTGGACAGTCACTCCATTGTTCCATTGTTCACACAAGTTTTTACTGGCTGTAAATGTGGTCTAAAAGTGACACTGTGAGTTCACGATAACATGCGTGTCATCTTCAGGACACAATGTTCCTGGTGAATGCCCAGGCCATTCGGTCTAATAATATTCCTTTGGAATGACACCTTGAAGTTTCATGATATGAGCAACACAGAGTTATTGAAATCATTCTCTTTGAAGCAATTTTTCAGTAAACCATGTTTCCCACCATGTAGGCCATTGATGTACCAACAGATAAGGATGTTCCAAGCCTGTGCGAGAAGTGGGGACCAAGGCACAGCTGAATGTCTAATCACTCTATCTGTGTTTTTGCAACTTTTGAAAAGTGCCCGTGCCCCTCTTCCATTAAATTTGTGCTCACTCAGCCATATTTCACCTCACAGCACAGTAAATAGCACACTTGATGTCTTTGGTACCACAAATCATTTGCTGAATGTTTCATAAAAATCCATCCAATATCTCATAAAATATTAACGAATATATTAGGGGGGGGGGCTTTCTTTTTTTTAGGCCTTTATATTTGACTTTATAACATTCTCTGTCAAAACTTCAAAAAGTTCCAAGGTTTTATACTGGTCGAATACGATCTCTACAGGCGTTAGCCAGAGAAGAGGTTCATGGGATGATCTACGGGTCCGTGAAATCAGGTCCTTGAAGATTCGGCTGGTTATATCGGCCGAATCTTCCTATGTTTAGACCTATTCTGTTCCTTTACAAAACGTTTCTACAACCATGCATGTGACAACCAGCTCCTTATCAAGTATATCACCCTACAAAATTCAATAACATATGGGACTCAGCTAATTTTAATATGGTTTGCCAAATGTGTCATTTCAGCTTGAGACGAGATGGATTTTGAGTACATCTCCTTCCAGAAACAAAGTAGTCGGACACATATACACATGATATTTACTTTAGTTATAATTAGATGGGAATTATGCAACATAGATGGTTGGTTGTTGGTCACAAAGAAGCATTGTCGTATATTTTCCGAAATCAACTCAATTTATTGAAATTGGCGAAAGAATGAATATTCATTTCAAAGCAAGGTGGTTGCAGAAAGATTTGACTTTAGGAATCCGAAAAAATCTACAAGGAAATACTCAATCATGTTGCTAAATTCTGATTCATTTGTGAAAAAATCTGTTTCAAAGGTAGGACCCCAGGCTGTTTCTGCAGCCTATATCTACCCCAATGCTTTGACGAAATATACAGAAATGCATCAAATTCAACCCGGCAAATGTTGAGGTATTCAGCGAATATAACTGCTACTATACCTACCATTCAATTCTGTCAAAATAAATTAAAACACCCCATTTATGTCGATTTCATAGTACAGATTGCAACATAAAACTAGGAGATGCACGGTTGTATCATCATAGAAGTGAGGTTGACAACACAGATGCACGTTTTGTATGGTTGGTGTGTTCATGAGGCTAATTTACATACACAATTTGAAAACAGTCAGAAAAATAAATTCTAAAGATATAATCCGGAAACCAAAATAACCTGCAAATTCTAAGGCCAAAAATATAAAAAATACTTGTGTTTGGGGTAACTTCGATGAAATAAAAAAATTAGGGTAGGTAGGGATTAACTTTTAACTTAAAGACATTTTATGTACTCGTTCAGGTATGTGTAATTGATAAGTTAGTACTCAGGCACTTTGCCAACCTAGAGAATGTATCATTCCACTAACATTGCCGAAAATTTCAAAGAAATTGACCATACCACTCCATAGAAAACATCATCTGAACTACGCTCAATTGTAAATATTTACATCTCGATTCGGGACGCAACTATCGGCGATAAACTGACAGAATTTCGCCATCGAGAGTCAATGCATTTAATTAATATATTAGAATAACGGTGTGTGTTGACAATTTGGATTAATATTCGTAAAAAATAACAACTTTAAGCAAGATTATTCTCAATTTCTATTTGGTCAGTTTCATCTACACAATACAATCCCTTCACTCAGAATATTTGACTGCTTATTCTTTTATTAATCCATTGACTGCTCTGCATAACGTTAGCACCTCTCCAAGTTGAGCTACAGTGTCATTGACACTTGATTGTATTTACTTCACTTTTGACACCATATGAATAGTATTTCTATAGACATTTTATGTAACAGAATCTCGTATTTCTTTTTCAGAATGATCATGATGAAGCCTTTACTCTTATGATGTTGGCAGTCATCAACCAGATTCTGCTTCCTTTAAAAGCAGCATTCCTGCAGAAAGCGAAGACAGCTTTCAGCCCAAAATACCTCTTATACACAAACATTGCAGTTTGCACTGTTATGAGCACAACTGGCGATGGGATCTTTCAAGGTTATCAGTACAAGAACAAGGAAATTAAACGATGGGATAAGACAAGATCATCCAGGGTGGCTGCCAGTGGATTACTAATTGCCCCCGCGTGTCACTACTGGTATATTTTTCTTGACTGGTTTCTTCCTGGAAAGTCAATTCGGACTGTATTCAAAAAGGTTATACTTGATCAGCTTATTCTTTCTCCGATTATAATAATAACGTACCTTGGAACAGTTGGATACCTTGAAGGAATGTCATCAAAAGAAATCAAACACGACTTAAAGACAAAAGGGAAAACAATATTTTTAGCAGAGTGCGCAGTATGGCCACCGGCACAGTTTATTAACTTTTATGTAATTCCATTGCGTTTCCGTCTTCTGTTTGACACTTCCATATCATTATGCTTCGATGCATATTATTCCCGTATTAAATTTATGAAAAACTCAGAAGAGGAAACACCAGAAAAAGAGACAGAGACTGACTCGGTTCAAACAACAAACAGTGTACCAATGGTTACTTCCGTACTATCAAACCTCAATGTGACTGATGCTCAATGTGAAGACTCTGAGTTGGAATCTGGACCCAGATTATTTTTTTCAAAGTGGCACATTGTCAATGCTCATCATTATTCACCTGTTTAGAATAGAAATATATGTTTATGGCTATGCAACAGGGATGTCAAGACATATATTTTTGACCTCATCCACATTAAGCAGTTTTGATTTTGATGCTGAATGTTGAAATATATATGTCTCATCTGTTATATTTTTGATGTTTATGAAGCCTTTTTATATATTTAAATGGAGTATATTTATTAAATAACTTTGAAACTGAATTATAGTCTGATCAAACCCCAGAGGTGGTTTTAAAGGCACGGATGGCCTTGGTTGTAGGTTATAATTTAGAAATAAAGCTTAATAAATTATGAAAATTTTGTCAACAATATACTAATAATATAGTATAATGATAGTATGAATGCGACATTATCCACAAAACACACTTTGTGTGAGCTGAGGGTTTGTTTATATACAGCACGTAAAGAGTATGCGATAAGCAAAGCACGCAACACCGTTTTGATATTTTTTGGGAGAGTGATTCACGGTGACCCATTCAACATCAAAAATGTTGTAAACAAAATGATGGTAGTTTTAACCAAAGTTCAATTAGTGGGGTCTCCCCGGTGTTGGGTGTTTTGCTTATTGCACACTCTTTATTACTGTACTGTAACATAATTGAGCTTTTTTGAACAATCTTGAGAGTAACATGCTATTTATGTGATATTTATGATTGGTATAAGAACAAAATCTGTATATATTTTAATATTCTTTTTGTTTATGGCTGTTTTAATGGATGTAACTATTTTAACAGCAGTACCCATGGCGAATGCCATCCGTATCTTTAAGCCATATTATTTCATGATTTTATTATTTATTTTTATCAAAATTTGGCTAAAAATTGTTGTGCCCTCACTTCACATCATTCTAAAGAAGCGTTCAGATGACTCCAGCTAACAATAAGCCTTGAAATATAATGTGTCTGTCATTTACAGAATGAGGTCCTGAGAGCAGGGGGGGGGGGTCATTCTTTTTTTTCCATACAGTAGGCCGGGGTGGGTTGGTGGTTCAGCCGCGAAAAAATCACTTTTTTCCAAGTGGTCAGTTTTTTCCTCTTACAACATTTCTGCAATATAATTGCCTCAAAGTGTTCAGCATCATTGTTATAGTATGTATGACACTTAGGTCAGGGCTTAAGGGGGTAGTTAGTGTGGATATAGGCATAATGCTTCTCAGAAATCCCAGTTACAAACCAACACTCACAATTTCGTCTTTTGCATCAGATCACATTGTCAAGTACCAACGCCACTGGTTCAAGATGAAAATGGACAATTATGAATTTATGACACCCACGATTAAAGTACATGTATATAAAAATGAATAAACCTATTTATTGTCCCCCGAAAAATTTATTTTTGGGGGACTATAGAAACGGGGTCCGTCCGTCCTAGAGATTTGTAACTTCAGAATATGGTTGCCCATATATTGAAGATGTGCAACATGTATATAGATGACGGAAAAATTATCTTTTGACAGAGTTATTAACCCTTTTTGACTTAGAAAATTTCAACATTTTTTATAATTTTCTGTATGAGGGTACCTTCGTGGTGTAATCAACTCCTCCTACAGTTTTGATCGTAGATATTTGAAACTTCAAAGTATTGTTACCCACATATTGGAGATGTGCAACATGTATATAGATGACGGGAAAAATTCCTCAAATAAGGCAGGCTTTCCACTAGGTTTTGGGGAACGGGTCCTGTATCTGCCGAGAGGAAAATGCAGTCAATGTTTTCAATGTCGTGGAAACACTAGTGAACTTACTTTTGTTTTATCGGCCAATAGAAGAAACAGAGAGTAGATTCGCTGATCGTTTTGCATCCATTTTCTACCTAAGTTACTATGCTATCAACCGCAATAACTTTAAAACATAGAAAAGTTATTAGATAAAAATTAATTGCTGTATACGGAAACACACCCGTTGAAGGTAAACGGCCACTATTCAAGACTAGGCAGAAAGTTCGGATGCATATTGTACCGGAATATAACATGATTAAATTACCGGCGGTCATTTTTTATAACCTAACCACAGCAATGTAACTAGCGGACTCCAAAGCATGTGTTCTATCGATGTCGGTTTGATCACTTCCTCAGTTCGTGTTAGATCGGTCTGAGTGTATTCTCGCTAGAAATCAAATAAGTTGTCAACTATTTAAATTTCTTAGTACTGTCCCAACGAAATTGAGAAGTAAACATCTTTATACCTGTAGACATTATCATGTGGAATATGTCCTGTGGTATGACAGAAGGGGAAAAATTGGCTGGGGGAATGGGGCCCAAAAGGGATCCCCTGCCGCTATAGCGGAAACCCCGAATAAGGGGTGATTTGGCTGGATTTGGAGGTAAAAAGGGGGTGGGTACCCCACATGAAATTGGAAAAAATATTTTTTCCTTCAAATAGGGGGGTGGTGGGTACCCAAGAGGCGGAAAAAAAATTTCAGCCTACTGTCATGGCACTTTTTTCCGACCCCCCCCCCCCCCTGCTGAGAGGGTCAATTTATTGACTGCGAGTCCTTGTGAGAAATTAGTGCTGTTTAAACTTCTTGCCACTTGCAGTAAGGTGGAATGGTTAGTGATGTTCTGATAATGATAAGTCCTCTGACTGATTATCTGGAGGCACACTCGGCCAAAGTCCAATTCTGATATTTGTATGGTATGTTGGGGGCTTGTTGAGATACACACATTGAACTCCCTATTGCGCTGGTCTATTTGCAAAGCCAAATTCACCAAAGTACGATATAAACTATTGCGAAACTGCTTCCTTTGCTCGCTGTCTTTGATAGTTGTTTTGACAAAGAGATCACAGGTGCCCACTAAAGACTGGTGACTACCGAGTAATGTTATGACCACGCCATGAAGCACATACGTGCAGTGTCTGAGTTATGATTTTACTACGTGTAAGTTGCAACAAGGCACGGAATGGCGATGTTTATTAACTAAATTTAGATTGATGGATAATAATTGCGGTCATATTTGTCCTGAGATTTCTCATTGGTTTTCCCTATTGTCTTTTGGTAACTTGCAAGCTTTTAGTTGCGCCTACTAGATTTTTTCACAAAGACCACCTCAAACTCCAATGTGGGGCAATCATGTTATGACTCAGCAGTAATACATGTATTTCATAACCTGTTATGCAAACTTCTTTTTTAATGACAAACAAATTACCAGTGAACAAAATTACATGGTATTTAATTAGACCACATTGGGATGGCACAGACTATAATCGATATGCATGGATAAGTGTGGATATACACAATAACATGCGTCCATCCGTTTGTCTGCTCATATATCTCAACCATGGGTTATCGGATGTCGATGAAATTTGGTATGCAGATTTGGCATCAGGAGTGCTTTCAAATGAGGGTTCAAGTGTTATCCCTCTTTGTTTATCTGAAAATGTTGCATTTCCGTCCATATGCTCATATCTCTCAACCATGGGTTAATTGGATATCAATGAAAGTTGATATGAAGGTGTGGGCTTTCAAAAGAGGGTTCATTGATGTTGTTCACATTTTCCATTCAAGATTTATCTGTTTTATATCTGAAAATGTTCACTTTCTGTTTTTTTTTCTTTCACAATTTGGTTTCCGACCTGCCCATATTTCAATTTGTCACCATGGGGGTATCCCAGCACATGTGGTGCAACCTTTTATTGAAGATAGTTCTGAGCATGCCTGTACTAATCCATGCACTGTCTCACGTATTTATTAAAGCCTTGACACAGCAGGTGCTGATGTGACGTCACATCTTTTGAAAATGTTCAACTGTGAGGTCCGATGTTTATCTGATGGGCTATTATCGACCAATGTTCATTGGTCGACCAATGTTCATTGGTCGATTATCGGAACATCACTTGCAATGGTTCTATTTGCTGTGAATATTTTGTACTTCACTTGATGAGTACATGCAAAGGTTTGGCTTCTTGAATCTAATCTTAACTACGGATATGGCAAAATGACATCTGATAGAAAGAACACAATTCTACAGACGGTGAACCCTATTCATAAATCATATCAGTAGTAGTTCATTATGCAAAAGGTGTCCAATGCTAACCCTGGCTTTATAACAAGCATAAGCCAAACTAAACAAAAATACTGTGTTCTCAGGTACTTCCCTCATATCCAAAAGTATTGTGTTGTCAGGAACCTCCCTCAATATAAAACAAATTTATTTGCAATGTTATCCAGAATTTCAAATAGTTCAAAAGCTAAATCTCCAACTTATCCATAACTAGAAATTTAGAAAGGTTTGTGTTGAAGACATAATGGATAAATAGTATCGGACGATAGATTCTATACAATGCTTGGGAAATTGTAGGATTTTTTACCATATAATTCCCCATACATTCATTAATTTTTAGAATTCTTGGAAAAAATACAAATAAAAAGCCTCCTTCCCTCATGCAGTTTCCAATGTGTAATTACCTGAGAACACATGTATTTAATGGCCTAATCATTCATAACACAGTGTTGGGCTATGGGCAATCAAATAAGCAGGTATAGTGATGGAATGTATGGAATTTATGTTTGCAAAAGCAACAATAATCAGGTGCAAATTCAATAATGTGACAGGAATATTGACAAATGATATAAATAAAATGATATATGGCACACAGACTATTTATCAACGACATAAGTTACAAAAATAATTTATATCTGGACGGATTCACACATAATGACTCATGATAGAGTACACACATGATTGAATATAAGTTTCTCTTTAAATTAAAACACAATATTTTTTCGTAATTTGCTTTTAACCAGTCCTTATCTACTGATACTGAGTCTATCATATTCCCACCAACTTTTTATTTCTCATTTCTTCATTTCATTTCTTGCACTTTTATCTTTATTAACTATTAAAGATGCATAATCCGATTAAGCGCCCCTCAATTACTATTTATTTGGTTTCGGAATTAAAAAATATTTGAATCAAGTCAAGGAACCCACCCATCAATATCAATTTTTTAAATCTATTATTTATTACCATCGAGACTTATCAGTGGCCCAGTAAAAAGTCGACGAGCTGACGGTCTCAAACCAAATTTCAAATGACTATGGATAACTCTAAAATCAAGTGGCTTTTTGTTGATAATAAGGCCAAATTTCGTCAAACAACTTGTTGATAAATAACACGTTTCTGGGAATTTTATACTATAGTTGACAGTGGTTAGCATTATTTATGGGCAATCAATCAATTCTGATAACTGAATCGGTATTTCTAAAAATGTTTTTGTTGTTGGAATCTGATTATACGGTGACCATCGAATCGGATTGTGCACCTTCAATATAGTGAGTTCTGATTGGCACAACTGACAAGGAATCCCGCAGTTTGGGATATAGAAAGTCTATGACAAATAATTAGACCCACTATTTATATGTAGGTCTGTAGTAAACTTAATGGGTATTTATGTGGCAGTTCTCATCCTGTACATCTCCAGATCCTGCTAGAGAATGAGGTCCCCAGATGGTGAATTTAGTGATGCTGGCCTGTGCAGACACTATTTCAAGGCTAGAGTGGTAACATCATTAAGCTATTGCCACATGTTATCTCTGATTATGTGTCACATATTATATACCCCTATGAAAAAGCACAGTGGTATATTATCCCCAAATTCACCCTATGGGGACCTCATTCTGCTTAGACCTCATCTTCTGGGAAGTATCTATAGTCTCATATTAACATTGTTTTTGGTTACTTTTTCCCTTCTGTTCAGATTTTAGATCCTCTAATTTGCAGAAGATAAATTGCATAATTGAGGTGCCCAATGTGTGCATTGACCAATTTCAAATGGGGAACTTCAATCTGATCCCAGGTCTGCAATATCAGTTTAGGCCTAAGCAGAATGAGGTCCCCAGAGGGTGAATTTGGTGATGCTAGCCCACTGTGTGGGATAGTGTCACTAAATTACCCTCTGGGTACCTCATTCTGACATACACACTATTTCAAGGCTTGCCTATGAACATGATCTGTTTGTGGCTGGATTATTATTCCGTTTCTATTCCTAGTAGGTAGTTGGAAGGTAAAAGCAATGATTTTAAGTCTTGAGTTTGAATCAAAGTCAGATAGGATTTTAATTTATAGTGGATTTCATGTTTTGATTGCAGGGAGGAATTAATGCAAAATATGTTCTATTATACTATATATTTCCCTCATCTAAATTGAACCTTTCAGCAGTGTTTAAAGGGGAACTGTACACTAAATCCGGCCATTTATGGGACCATCTCCTTTTATACTCAACGGAATATATGCAACAAATGAATGAATTTGAGCTATGGATTAGTGCAAAATACACTCATGTGCTCTATGAACAATGCAAACAACATGGCAATTATAATGAAAATGAATCTATGACTCCAATAAAAAAGCAGATGGTCCCAAAAATGGCCGGATTTAGTGTACAGTCCCCCTTTAAGAATCAAACTTATTTCAATCACCTTTCAAAAATAGGTTGATATCCATTATCCAATGACTTACATCTACACGAAGCATGAGATATCGGCATAAAATATACATTATTTGTTCCAGTGATGGGAACCCAAGTGTCAGTTTTGAGCTTTCTGATCAATCTAACCAATGACAAGATTAGCCCTGTAATAAGGCTGAATTGACTGAGCTCATCTGTTTGCTGTCAAAAAACTACCCAAGTTCCTAATATTGTGATAAAGGTACATAATTAGCACAGGGCGATCGGTACCCAAGTTCCTAATATTGTGATAAAGGTACATAATTAGCACAGGGCGATCGGTACTCATGTTCCTAATAATGTGGTAAAGGTATATAATTAGCACAGGGCGATCGGTACCCAAGTTCCTAATATTGTGATAAAGGTATATAATTAGCACAGGGCGATCGTTGATAAAGGTATATAATTAGCACAGGGCGATCATTGATAAAGGTACATAATTAGCACAAGGTGATCGTTGATAAAGGTACATAATTAGCACAGGGCGATCGGTACCCAAGGAAACCCAACTTGGTTTCCAAAAAACTCAGATCATGACTACTAGATACCTGGAAAAACACAAGACGTCATATCAAATGTTAACCCTACCATGACTGAAACTTCCTGAAATTTTGCGAAAACCCTGTGCCAGAACATGCCTCTAAATGAATAATAGACCATTCCAATATATACTTTTATATACTAAATTCACCCTCTGGGGACCTCATTCTGCAAATATCAGACACACTAATTTAACCCTTGCATGACTGGAGTTTCCTGAAATTTTGCGAAAACCCTGTGCCAATACATTCTCTTATATCTGCGAGTCTCCCACCTTGACCTTGTGAGCCAGTTCATTCTCTTATATATGCAAGGCTACCTATGGCAAACTCGCATATATAGGAGAATGCACTGGCACCGGATCTTTAATGCTGCACCAGCGCACCTCTGTCATGAAAGGTTTAATATAATTTAGGTTTCTTTTTGTAAGGGAATTATTGTGTACTTCTGGTTTTATTGTAGACACAATCTGATTTTTTTAATATCGTTCACCTAGTGTGATTGAGGAAAATTTGGAAAAAGGTACACAGGCTATCAATTAGTAACTAAATGTTCATAGTTGTTATAAAAATTGCTGCATGTCATAATGTTTACTTTACCAATTGTCAGTCAATGAGGATGATCTAATGGCTAAATTAAATACCATGGGAAATCTACTATTATACTTGGTCTTCGCTTTGACCATCCAAAACTTAAAATTATGAACCTGAAAGGACTTCATAAAACTTCACAATTTTTTCCCAACCTGGGTACCTTTAGCACAATTTTGTGAACCTGGTTATCTTTCTCATAAGATAATGGTCGTGAGTGAACAATTCAGCAATAGCCCTGTTAACCCTTTCATGATGGGAGCTGTGCTAGTGCATTATTAAATATCCTGTGCCAGAGCATTCTCTTATATATGCGAGTCTCCCATAAGGAGCCTCACATATATAAGAGAATTTATTGGCTTACAAGGTGAAGGTAAATATTGTTAGGCCAATGTATTCTCTTGTATATCCAAGGCTCCCTATATATAAGAGAATGTATTGGCACAGGGTTTTCGCAAAATTTCTGCCTCAGCCCAGCCGATAGCCGACACTAGCCAGGGCTGCAGCACCTTATCACATAAATTCTTCACATAGAATCTTCAGGGCCGTGATATATTTGAGAATCTTCAGGGCCATGATATATTTGAGAATCTTCAGGGCCGTGATATATTTGAGAATCTTCAGGGCCGTGATATATTTGTCATATCACTAAGAACAATCTTCCTGAACTTCGTTTCCAATTCCTTCATATAAGGAATGTTGTCGGACACATGAAATCCTCTCAGAGGCTCCTCCTGAAAGAATCGATATGAACATGTTATTTTTGTCCTTTGGAACACAATTTATTCAGGGGCAGGAACCTACGTCACTAATGTAATCTCTAAACCGTCGCTTCAGATGTTCAGGAACCTACATATCTAATGTCATCTCTAAACCGTCGCTTCAGATGTTCAGGAACCTATATCACTCAGGCCTCAGCCTAGGGGTTCAGAACAGGGAGACTTGAAGTCTCCCTCCAGGAAATTTAGGGAGACTTCAGGAAATTTAGGGAGACTTCAGGGAGAAGTGGGGAGACTACCAAAAATTGACAATTTTCAAATAAATTGAAATATCGTTTTATTTTATAACATCAATAACAAATTTAAAAAGTTAAAATAAGAAATAAAACTAAAAAAATTTGACTTTATCTGAAAGTAGCGTAATTAATTGTTATTATACATTTAACCGTCTGAATCATGATCAGATGTAGTTGGTGGACCCAACTAATCAAATATTCAGCCGTGCTCTGATAATTAACGTCAGATTTGCGGACTAGATCAGGATTCAGATGATGCATGTAACTTTTTAAGTTTAATTTGGTCACGGCTGTAATGTGGGTGTCCGCTAAAATAAACAATAAGGACTAACTAACAAAGGAGTTGCTAAAGCTTTTATTAATTAATGGCCTCCCTTAATTAATGCCAACATCACTGGTATAATCCGATTAAAGCAATAAACTTGACATTTATTTATGGCTACGGAAGCGGTCTCTTCAAAAAGTGGAACGCGGTCTCTTCAAAAAGTACGACGCGTTACCGAAACGAACTTCCGAACATACTCTGACAATTGCGTAATTGTTTTTATATCTGAAAAGCGGGACGGCGGTCTTTTAAGTTAATTAAAACATTTATTTGTGACACTCACGATGGTCAGTAACAACACAGATGCGAACATATCGTGTTTTCAGCGTGTCAAAACATTCGTGATTAACATTCATTACCGCAAAGCGAACAAATGCGACTGAATAACAACACAAAACAATAGGTCATATTTTATTTTTTATTTTAAACACTTGGGTCTTTGTCTCTGAATCGTCTGTTTCTTTTTGGGATGGCTGCCACAATTCATCTATATACGGACATGTCTGGGGGGAAAAAACTAGAAGAAAAAATAAAGAAAAAAAAAAAAAAATCCCCCTAAAATTGAAGGCGACTTCGATTTCGCCTTAGAGCGACGATAGGGCGAAGTCAGCGACAGTAAGGCGACAATCTCGCCCGAGTCGCCTTGTGAGCTGAGGCCTGATATCACTAATGTAATCTATAAACCGTCGCTTCAGATGTTCAGGAACCTACTTCACTAATGTAATCTATAAACCATCGCTTTAAATGTTGAAGGGGAAGGAACCTACATCACTAATCTACTCTCTAAACCATCGCTTCAGACATTCAGGGTCAGGAACCTACTTCACTAATCTAATCTCTAAACCATCGCTTCAGATGTTCATGAACCTATATCACTAATGTATTCTCTAAACCATCGCTTCAGATGTTCAGGAACCTATGTCACTAATGTAATCTCTAAACCGTCGCTTTAAATGTTCAGGAACCTACGTCACTAATGTACTCTCTAAACCGTCGCTTCAGATGTTCAGGAACCTATATCACTAATGTAATCTCTAAACCATCGCTTCAGACATTCAGGAACCTACGTCACAAAATCTAATCTCTAAATGTGACCCGCCATATCAAATCCAGTCGTAAGTTGGGATTTTTTTTTACCCTGTGCCAATAGGCCATAGGTCGCCTCGCATATATAAGAGAATGCATTGGCCTAACAATTTTTTACAATTTTAATAATATTTTCTTGTATTCTTTAACAATTTTATAATTTCACCCATACAGAGCCCCAGACAAACATGAGCAGATGACACTCTTCTATATGCTTCTATATATGTGTGGGGCTCCCTGCCCCTGCAGGGTAATGGATGTTTTTTATTTTATGTCCTAAAAATTGTAAGAAACATTTATTTAAAAAAAATGATAAAAAATTGTTAGGCCAATGCATTCTCTTATATATGCGAGGCGAACTATGGTCGACTCGCATATATAAGAGAATGCATTGGCACAGGGTAAAAAAATCCCGACTTACGACTGGATTTGATATGGCGGGTCACATATCATCGCTTGAGATTTTCAGATAACTGCTATTTGGAATTCGTGAACTGGATGAGCTTGATAGTTTTTACAGAAGTTATTGTAATTACGAGTGAAAGGGGTTTTATTCATTTTAAAATGCATATAACCCCTTTCATATATTTTAATATCATTTGTTAGTCTTAGTAAAATAAACAGCCATGTATGGAAATTTAACTTCCCAGTGCTATTATTCAAGCACTTGACAAGGATCCTACTAAAAAAAAACTGTTTTTTTCTAGGGTTTCCAGGCCTGGAAAAAGTTATGTTAAATTCAAGCACTTTCAAGATTTTCAAGCACCCGTATGAGCCCTAACTGTAAGAGTTTTAACCCTATCATGACGGGAGCTGCGCTGGTGAAGCAATAAAGATCATGTGCCAGTGCATTCTCTTATTATATGCAAGTCTCCCATAGGGAGCCTCATATATATAAGAGAATACACTGGCTTACAAGGTCAACGTAAAGAATGTTAGGCCAATATATTCTCTTATATATGCGATGCTCCCTATGGGAGACTCACATATAAAAGAGAACGCATTGTCACAGGGTTTTCGCAAAACTCCTGGAAGCTCCAGTCATGGAAGGGTTAATATATCATTGCACATTGACCCATATAGTGGGCCTATTTTTACCTTGAGAAACAGAATGAGATCGTGAGTTTGCATGTGCTGCATGAGTTTGTATTGTAAATGCTTGAGTACAGCTACACAGATGTAGACCTGATAGTCGACGCCCATCAATATGCACAGACACACGTAGTGGCAGATATCAGCCCAATCTAGGTAGTTCCAGAAACACTGTTTCAACCAATGCACGCAGATCTGGAATATATAAAGAACAGGTATAATTTATATATTGAGGAAAATGGGTTATCCAGGCTAATTGTCCCTTTCATGACGGGAGCTGAGGGCTAGCAAAACTAAATTAACCCAATGGGTCCTCATTCTGCTTTGACATAACTGCTATGGGATACCTGGGATCATATTGAAGTTCCCCAATTATTCACATCGATTATGCATTTTATCTTCTGCAAATTATGGGATACAGAATAAGTAACTAAAATCAATGTTAATTTGAGACTATAGATACTTCTCAGAAGATGAGGTCTCCCATAGCAGTTGAGGCCTAAGCAGAATAAGGTCCCCAGAGAGTGAATTTAGTGATGCTAGATCACTTCAAATGTCAGACACACTATTTCAAGGCATGCCTACAAGTGGGTAAAAATCCATCCATGAGGATGGGATATCTCTTCCTTCTTATTGTATATTTAAACATACTTGGACTCAAAGGTGATCTATCTCTTCCTATAACAAGTTTTATATAGTTTCCTGGGTATAAAACAATAAATATGAATCAAAGACCCCTGTCTGGAAATGCTTCTATCAATTAATACAGATTTTATTTCAATTTACTGGTATAATACATACATGTACAATAAAATTGGGACCTCATTTGGCAAATGACGGACACACTATTTGCAGGCTTGACAAAAGGCAAAAAGTAAGTAAATCAATGTTAATTTGAGACTAAATATACTTCCCAGATTATGAGGCCTAAGCAGAATGAGGTCCCCAGAGGGTGAATGTAGTGATGCTGTTCTTTATAAAGACTTACCTGTGCAGGGGTGAACCCTGACATTTTAAATGCAGAAAACACTAGGGGCAGCTCTATCTGTAAGATGAACTCTACGTTATGGGCCGTGCTCGAGAAGACGGGGTGAATTCCACTCGACATCAATGATGCAGGCAGGTGTATCTGAAAACAGGAACCTAATGCTAGTATTCATTCTTCTAATAACAAGAATCGTAACAGATATGCAGGGGTCGAGTTGCGGTAGCTATGCAAAACATGGGCTTGGAATGAAAATGTATTAATTGTAACTGGCTATCATACATTGGGGGTTGAGGCAGTCTGACATACCAAATATTCCCCATGACCCTGTTGATATTTGTTCAAGTTTTCGAGCTATCACCATCTGCAGATACCCGCCTGTGAACCGACTTCGGCAAACAAAAGGTCGATTTTAAAAGTTTCCTTCTTTTGTTTGAGATGAACCTCTTCTATTTCTGCTTTTTAAATTTAAAACAGATAAAATATATGTACCCATGTATGAAATGTCTTCCTATACATAAAGAGACAAAGAGACAGATGTTTCAGATCAGATGCTGCCGGCATTTTTTATTTTACTGCAAAGTGTTGTATCAGTAATTGGATAGTCTCAACACCTTTATTCATGTTGCTCATTGGCGTAACTAAGAAAACAATTTTATTGTGTGCACATCAAAGCCATATTGGTCTGTCCTCACAACCCATTCATTCGCGATCAGACCTCATTGAATTATATATGTGGTGTCGACACATTGCGCCATCGTGGGTTTGCTGACACCCAGTTCAGTGTGAGAAACGTAATATTAATAACAATGATTCAGAAGAATTTTTTCAATACCTTATTCGGTATAACTTGAGTCAATATCGTGAAGCTCCAAGCCAAGCAGAAATTAGTAAATTTATTGAAAATACCAATTGTTCAAAACCATTTCAGCATTTACAGAAAGTCAAAAGTTAAATTATAACCAAATTGTGCTCACTGAATAATGTAACCTTGGCAACCATAGATATCCTGATGATGCCAATGATGAGAAGTTATACAGGAAATCCCACGATTTATCCAGGTTCCCGTTAAACATCAAGAACACTGTAGCTGTGAACCAGTCAAATCCTGGATAATCGGCATCCTTAGAAGCTAAATTACTTGTTAAGAAAACAACCTGGATTGGTGGATATAAAATATGTTAATTAACACTTTCATGACCGGAGCTTCCTGAATTTTTGTCAAAACCCTGTGCCAATGTATTATCTTAAGTAAAATCTCCCCTAGTATGCCCCGATGGACAATGGTGATTTCTTTTGTCCCAGAAAATTATTTTCTGGGGAAAATTATGCAGCAAAACCCCAACACATAAGTTTTATTCAAATTATAAAGTAAATTAAGGTATTTCTTCCAATAAAACACCAAAACAATAGAAGGTGAAAACAAAAAAGAGACTCTGCCATATAATATTTTCTTCACCACTGTGACCACATGCTTCATATTTTAATCAGAGTCAACATAAACCAATCACATAAAAAAGATATTTTTTTACAATATAGGGGAAAAAATTGTAGAAAGGGGGTTCATAAACCAGGCTATTAAATTTCTGTTGCCAGAAGAATCTTTATAAATGGATACAGGTTTTGTTGCTTTTCTTCTGTTGTTGTAGGAAGAATGTGGTCTGTTTGAGTAATTTAGTCAAGTCATCTGTAGCCTCCGATGAACTGTTTATTACTTTGAGATGTATTCCATACCTGGAAAAGACAAAAAGTAGTCAATATCTCTGGTATGGTCCACACTACAGGGACCAGCCCAGAGGTTTCAGATTGGGAGAAGTCACTTCTCCCTATTGGCTTATTAGGGAGAAGAGGGCTGTTATCAGGGAGAAGTCATAATGGCTGAAGTTCAGTGTTAACTCCAACATCACCTTTTTCTATGATCCAATAATGTTTATGCAATACAAAAGTCTATTTATAAAGCCAATAAAATGAGTAATTACACAATTATAATCAGGAAATACACTTAAAATGTGCTGTTGGAACATATGTAAACTGGTATATGAGAGAGAAGTCACTTCTCCCTAGGACAAAAATAGGGAGAAATGGCAGAATTTAAAGAGAAAATATCTCCCAAGTCGCCCACTAGGCTGATCCCTGGTGTGGTCATACAATTTCAAAGATCCTCAGATTGGTAAAGATTTAATCATGGATGTACAGTAATGCCCTGAGAGCTTTCTGATGAATGGCAACAAGCCATATTTCCGATTAAATCGTGAAAAGTTACCCATAATCTTGCTTTGGTTAAGAGGTCGATTACTTAGGGCATTACTGTAGTGAACATTTTGATTAATTAGCCACAAGCTAGCCAAATGGGAAAAAATAGCAAATGTTCTGCCCTTAGTATGAAACATCATTGATTGGTCAGAGAGCCCCGCAACATATCCCATGTTTACATCTCCAGTCGTCAACAGAAGGGATATCATGACAACCATTCCATATTCTCTCATCACCAGAATGCTTTTTTCATGATGTCATCTACATTGAATGTTATGGAGAGGCCTATAGGAAATTTTGACATTATGTGCTGACAATATTTTTTTCCCAAATAAACAGGAATAAATGTCAAATTGTTATAAATGACTGCAGAACATATACGTTATGAATGACCAGGACTGTCGGCAGAACATATACGTTATTGTGGTTGATTGACGGGTAACATGGAGTAACATTGATGGCTTGGATCCTATGTTCAACCTCATCGCATCGTGATAACAATTGAACATAAGATCCAAGCCATCAATGTCACACAATGTTACCGTCAATGCACCTACAGTATTGTGCCCTAATTTAGCCTTATGTTTGACATTTACTATTCAGTTATACAAGGCCACCTGGCCACACATCTTTCGCAAAGGATTTACAATATCTAGAACGACAATCTGGAACCCAGTGTTATCTGATAAAGCTGAATTCAGACGTGACCTAATTATTAAGTCAAATCAGACTCTTCGTTGTGATGATCAAACAATCCTGACTGGAGTATGATCTTCATGAAACCATGACAACACATTTTATAATTCGACTAAGGCCCATAATTCTGGCAAATTTCATCTGAACCCAATTTAACCCTTCCATGACTGGAGCTTCCTGTAGGGAGCCCCATACAGGTGGCAGCTTGTATTGCTGAGTGTCGTCTGCTCATGTCTGTTAGGGGCTCCATAAGGGTAGTTTAACCCTACCATGATGGGAGCTTCCTAAAATTTTTCGTAAACTCGGTGCCAAGAATTCTCTTATATATGCGAGTCTCCATAGCTACGCATTTATAACAGAATACATTGGCCTAACAATATTTACCTTGTCATTGTAAGCCAGTGCATTCTCTTATATATGCAATGCTCCCTATGGGAGACTCACATATATAAGAGAATGCACTGGCACAGGATTATTAATGCTGCACCAGCAAAGCTCCCTTCATGAAAGGGTTGCACACTTATTAGAAGCCAATTTTGTTTTTAAAAGTTCGTTACCAATCTAAAATTAACATGAATGAAACAAACCTGACGGCCATCTTGATACCAAGATTCTGTAGAGGAGAAAGCTTGAAATTCTTTAAAGCGCTGTCTGTACCTGTAACAGACAAGAACAGAGCTTGATAAATAAGCCTGAAAATAGTGTGTCTGATATTTTCAGAATGAGGTCCCAAGAGGGTGAATTTAGTGATGTTATCCCACACAGCGGGTTAGCATCACCAAATTTATAATCTGTAGACCTCATTCTGCTTAGGCTTAAACTTCTGGGAAGTATCTATAGTCTTAAAAAAAAAAAAATTGTTACTTTTTCCCTTCTGGGAAGTTTCTATATCCCCTAATTTTCAGAAAATAAAATGCATAATCGAGGTGACGAATGGGTGAACATCACCAACTTCAACTCGGGAAATTCAATCTGATCCTTTGTCTTCTATAGCAGTTGAGGCCTAAGCAGAATGAGGTTCCCAGAGGGTGAATTTGGTGATACTAGCCTGCTATGTGGGATAGCATCACTATATCCACCCTCTGGGGACCTTGTTTTGTAAATGTCAGACACACTATTTGAGGGCTTGAAAATAATCTAATTGTAGGTGCCTGCAATAACCCAGAGAAGAGGCCATGGGGGTTTCTGTCCCAGCCTGAGTAAAGTGACTCACACATTAATTCACATTCAACTTTAACCCCTTTCATAACAGGAGCTGTGCTGGTGCAGCATTAAAGATCCTGTGCCTAGGGCCCAGCGAACCTTAGATTTTAGGTCGAACCGAACCTTGAAGCCGAATCATCGTCTCGGTTTCGAATCGAACCGAACCTCGAACCCAAACAACGACCATGTTGTCGTAGACTCACGATAGAGTGGGCAATCAGAACAGTTAGTGGACATTATTATAGTAAAATCAATGGTTATTTAAGTATTGCGGCCATTGGGCCCATCCACACTATAAGATAATTACATAATAAAGAATTATTTTATAATGGAGATGTTTATTCGTCTGCGACTTTTGTTTCAAATCTACGCATTTTATGTTCTGATCTTTTCTATTTTTGAAAGTGACTTACGATTTTTTATCGGAAAAGTAATTAACGTAGGGTCCCAAATAAACACTGTGCAGTGGGAATTTTCTCTTGTAAATACATTAAGTATGGCATATTATTATTGTAATGAGCACACTCAGTACTATTGACAGACAGCTAAATTGTAGCAAGACATCGAAGCACTCGACCGTCAATCAAAACTCTGCGACAACACACGACAAAGATCAAAGCGTTTCACACAGTCACAAGACAATACACATCGGGTAACATAACCATGTCAATCATTTGTGCTGACACACAATGACCACACCCTCTCCTCACTGATTGGTTGATTCCAATTGTAGACACAGAAGAGCTGCCCGGAAATGTCCATTTCAGCCAGTTACGGAGTTCATAAAAGCTTGTTCGTTTGTATTTATGTAGTCATAAATAATCGTAACTTGAAAATTGTCTCATTAATTAAGTATAATTATGTCTATTAGTAAAATTATATGGGGAATAAAACGAACTTTGATGACAGACTAAATAGTTTTACTAATTAATTATCCTGACCGTTTAGCGGGAACAGAATAAAATGATTATGCCAAAAGACCTCTTCAACGAAATATCACCCAGTGACCCAACCCGAGTAATGATCAAATTAATTATGTCCAGTGTAAACAATTCAAACATAAAATCATAGTATCACACAGTTGTGTATAAACCAATTAATGTACTTTATATAATCAATAAACAATTCCTGGTAGAAAAACTTGCCCATTTGACGGGACTAACGAAAAGGTTTGATATGCACGAATCCCGTCTAAGGTTTCGAACCGGACCGAATCATCACGGCGGTTTCGAATCGAACCGAACCTCGAACGGTTCGCAGGGGACTACCTGTGCCAGTGTATTCTCTTATATATGCAATTATTTATGGGATGCACTGGCTGACTAGGTCAAGGTAACTATTGTTAGGCCAAGCATTCTCTTAAATATGGCACAGGGTTTTCACAAAATTTCAGCATTCTCCAGTCATGGAAGTGTTAAATATCAAGAAAACTGGAAATAAATTTTTTGCAATATCCAGCTTCATGGACAATTTGGATGGGACTATTATGATCTCAATGCGTAACCTTGAACTACAACAATGTGTAACCTTGAACTACAAATGACATATTAATGTATAGGGCAAAACTACAAAGTAACAAAAGGCAATATCATCCAATCTCAAAATTTCAGATGGACTCATTTTCAAATTGTTTAGTCTTTGTTTGAATGTTAGAAAAATACTGATAAATTATGGAATAGTAGTCAAAACCATTATACTATATTAAAGACTTCTAAGTAAAAAGGGCAATAACTCTGCTAAAATGAGTGACCAATCTCACAATCACAGGTACACAGTATTTCATACATGTTTCAAACTATTTGACTAGAAAATGAAGAAATACAAGCTGGGTCACAATGTATGCTACAATCCTGAAGTCACGGATGGCCTTGTTGTAGGTTATAATGTATGCTACAATCGTGAAGTCACGGATGGCCTTGGTTGTAGGTTATAATGTATGCTGCAATCGTGAAGTCACGGATGGCCTTGGTTGTAGGTTATAATGTATGCTACAATCGTGAAGTCATGGATGGCCTTGGTTGTAGGTTATAATGTATGATACAATCGTGAAGTCACAGATGACCTTGGTTGTAGGTTATAATGTATGATACAATCGTGAAGTCACGGATGGCCTTGGTTGTAGGTTATAATGTATGCTACAATCCTGAAGTCATGGATGGCCTTGATTGTAGGTTATAATGTATGCTACAATCGTGAAGTCACGGATGGCCTTGGTTGTAGGTTATAATGTATGCTACAATCCTGAAGTCACGGATGGCCTTGATTGTAGGTTATAATGTATGCTACAATCCTGAAGTCACGGATGGCCTTGGTTGTAGGTTATAATGTATGATACAATCCTGAAGTCACGGATGGCCTTGGTTGTAGGTTATAATGTATGATACAATCCTGAAGTCACGGATGACCTTGGTTGTAGGTTATAATGTATGATACAATCGTGAAGTCACGGATGGCCTTGGTTGTAGGTTATAATGTATGCTACAATCCTGAAGTCACGGATGGCCTTGGTTGTAGGTTATAATGTATGCTACAATTGTGAAGTCACGGATGGCCTTGGTTGTAGGTTATAATGTATGATACAATCCTGAAGTCACGGATGACCTTGGTTGTAGGTTATAATGTATGCTACAATCGTGAAGTCACGGATGGCCTTGGTTGTAGGTTATAATTTATGATAAAATCCTGAAGTCACGGATGGCCTTGGTTGTAAGTTATAATGTATGATACAATCCTGAAGTCACGAATGGCCTTGGTTGTAGGTTATAATGTATGATACAATCCTGAAGTCACGGATGGCCTTGGTTGTCGGTTATAATGTATGATACAATCCTGAAGTCATGGATGGCCTTGGTTGTAGGTTATAATGTATGCTGCAATCATGAAGTCACGGATGGCCTTGGTTGTAGGTTATAATGTATGATACAATCCTGAAGTCACGGATGGCCTTGGTTGTAGGTTACAATGTATGATACAATCCTGAAGTGACGGATGGCCTTGGTTGTAGGTTATAATAATCGTGAAGTCACGGATGACCTTGGTTGTAGGTCATAATGTATGATACAATCCTGAAGTCACAGATGGCCTTGGTTGTAGGTCATAATGTATGATACAATCGTGAAGTCACGGATGGCCTTGGTTGTAGGTTATAACAATCATGAAGTCACGGATGACCTTGGTTGTGGGTTATAATAATCCTGAAGTCACGGATGACCTTGGTTGTAGGTCATAATGTATGATACAATCGTGAAGTCACGGATGGCCTTGGTTGTAGGTTATAATGTATGCTACAATCCTGAAGTCACGGATGGCCTTGGTTGTAGGTTATAATGTATGCTACAATCATGAAGTCACGGATGGCCTTGGTTGTAGGTTATAATGTATGCTACAATCGTGAAGTCATGGATGGCCTTGGTTGTAGGTTATAATGTATGATACAATCCTGAAGTCACGGATGGCCTTGGTTGTAGGTTATAATGTATGCTACAATCCTGAAGTCACGGATGGCCTTGGTTGTAGGTTATAATGTATGCTGCAATCCTGAATTCATGGATGGCCTTGGTTGTAGGTTACAATGTATGCTACAATCGTGAAGTCACAGATGGCCTTGGTTGTAGGTTATAATGTATGCTACAATCGTGAAGTCACGGATGGCCTTGGTTGTAGGTTATAATCTATGATACAATCGTGAAGTCACGGATGGCCTTGGTTGTAGGTTATAATGTATGCTACAATCGTGAAGTCACGGATGGCCTTGGTTGTAGGTTATAATGTATGATACAATCCTGAAGTCATGGATGGCCTTGGTTGTAGGTTATAATAATCCTGAAGTCACGGATGGCCTTGGTTGTAGGTTATAATAATCCTGAAGTCACAGATGGCCTTGGTTGTAGGTTATAATAATCCTGAAGTCACGGATGGCCTTGGTTGTAGGTTATAATGTATGCTACAATCGTGAAGTCACGGATGACCTTGGTTGTAGGTTATAATAATCGTGAAGTCACGGATGGCCTTGGTTGTAAGTTATAATGTATGCTACAATCATGAAGTCACGGATGGCCTTGGTTGGAGGTTATAATGTATGCTACAATCCTGAAGTCACGGATGGCCTTGGTTGTAGGTTATAATGTATGATACAATCCTGAAGTCACGGATGGCCTTGGTTGTAGGTTATAATGTATGCTACAATCCTGAAGTCACGGATGGCCTTGGTTGTAGGTTATAATAATCCTGAAGTCACGGATGGCCTTGGTTGTAGGTTATAATAATCGTGAAGTCACGGATGGCCTTGGTTGTAGGTTATAATGTATGATACAATCCTGAAGTCACGGATGACCTTGGTTGTAGGTTATAATAATCGTGAAGTCACGGATGACCTTGGTTGTAGGTTATAATAATCGTGAAGTGACGGATGACCTTGTTGTAGGTTATAATGTATGATACAATCCTGAAGTCACGGATGGCCAGGTTGTAGGTTATAATTTAGAAATAAAAGTTAACAACTATGAATTTCCTAAAGAATATACTTAATAGTATAGAATAATGATAGTATGAAGCGATATTACGACAAAACACACTTTGCGTGAACCGATCATTTGTACGATAAGCAAAACACTCAACAGCATGCCAATTGGGAGAGGTGATTCACGGTGACTCATTCAACACCAAAATCTTGAGTGACGAGGATTAGCGAGCACTATATCGGTATAGTGTAAACAATATGTGTAAATTTTAACCAAAGTTCACTTATAGTGGGGTCTCCCCGGTGTTGAGTCTTTTGCGTATCACACAAACTTTATGCACTGTACTGTAACATAATTTAGCTTTTGTTTACTAACAAGGCATACAATCTTGACAATAACATGCTATTTATGCGATATTTATAATATTCTTTATGTTTATGGCGGTTTTAACGGATGTGACTTTTTTAACAGCAATTCCGATCATGAAGACCATGCATATCTTTAAACCTTCTCATAGCAGAAAACAATTATTAGCAGAGTGAATCAAACCACGGCAGGATTAATAAAGCATTAGTGATGTTACCTTCTCTACCTGAGTATTGAAGAAGGGGAAACGGTGCTTCCTCATTCATTTGGCTCATAATCTTAATAGTGTCGTCTAGAACCTGCTGCATTACTGGAAAAGAGACAAATATATACAAATAGTATCAGTCGTCAGCCATCAGAATTTTATCCGCAGAAATTATCTTAAACGAATATCAGTTTATATACCATGGAATTAGTACATGAGAGCTCGGGTATAGTAAAACCTCTCCAACCCAACATGTATTGGACTGACCCTTTAGTTTGATTTATGGAAAATTGTGTCAGCACCGAAACATGATGCTGCCATTAACAAGAATCAATCCATTATTAAAGGTACTCAATCCGATAAAACTCCTCTCAATTACTATTTCAATGGCTTCGGGGGTCAAAAATATTTGATTCGAGTCGAGGAAGTCACCCATCAAAGCTCAGATTTGTTAGATATCGATTTTAGAAATCTATTATTTTTCATTATCGGGAATTCTTTCTGGCCCAGAAGACAGTCAAAATTTCGTTATTATTACCACTTGATTATAGAGTTATCCATCCTTGTCTGTTTGGATAGAGTTTTGGCGTAAAATCTCGAGCAGGTTACCAAATTGACGGCAGTTATTAGTACGCATCTCGAGCAATTAACAAATTTCAAAAATCAATATCTAATAACTCTGAGCTTTGTTTGATGGGTTCCTCGACTCGAATCAAATATTTTTTACCCCCAAAGCCAAAGAAATAGTAATATAGGACCATCTGATCGGATTGTTGTTGTTGGAATCTGTTGAGATGGGGACCCTCTTTACGGATTGAGTACCTTTAATTGATGCAACTTTATTAGACATTTGACACCAATAATTAAAAACATTTATATAAAAGTAACGATGTACATGTATAGATAAATAAAAAAACAGATTTTAAAACTGACTTCACAATAATTTTGTTAAAGTTTTAAAATATGCATATATTTCCAGCATATATTACTATTAATGATACCATGTGTTGCAGAATAATAATCCATGGCAAGAAGGGATTAATTTAGTTCTAATGTTTTCTTGCAAACCTGCTCCCTTTGCTATGATAATTGTTTAGGCCAAACAAATAATATGATTTGAGTCTCAGACAATCTTTTATCTGAATTAATGAGGGAGGGAGGACTTTATTTTTCTTTTCTTTTTTGTTGGCACATATTAACCCTTTACCCAACAAACCGGCCATAACCGGCCAAATAAAGATTCAACAGTCTAAAATATCTTCGGTCTGTCTCAATAGAACCATACAAATATGGATATCATTGGAACCGGCTCCTTGACCACATTGTGATAGTTACAGTTATGCCCTGTGCCAATGCATTCTCTTATATATGCGAGTCGACCATAGGTCGCCTCGCATATATAAGAGAATGCATTGGCCTAAAAAAAATCTTTTTTTAACACTTTTTACCATTTTTTCTTACATTCTTTAACAATTTTATAATTTTTAATGTGTTAAGCCAATGCATTCTCTTATATATGCGAGGCGACCTATGGTCGACTCGCATATATAAGAGAATGCATTGGCACAGGGCCCTTCTGTTGGGTAAAGGGTTAAGCATGGATTATGATACCTTCACTTGTCTAGTAATATTCAGAAAATTTAGAGGGAACTTTGTTATGCATATACACTCATTTAATCTGATATAAAAATAACATTGTACAACCATTATATGACATAGGGATTACCTATAATATTCTAATGCCTCTGACTATTCACATTTGTTATTGTTGTCTATAAATTGACACCTCTCCATCATAACATGTGGTCCTAAATTTCCTCCAGTGCTTTTCGATTGTTCTGGAGTTACAATAAGTACACCAGACCACAGGTACCTGGATACCTGGAACAAAATGAACCCACTCCCAAAAGTACAGTGGGGTCAGTTTATTCCAGGTACTAGTACCTGTGCACCGAACTATGATGATCAGCTCATGAGTTTCTTCAATGTAGTCATCTACTTCATGTTCTATGTTACTATACGTATGCATGATATAGTCAATCTTCGTACATTACACAGATTATGTTAAATACATGTATTTTGCAATTAATACTCAATATGTAAGTGGAATTTTGGAAAAATATACCAAAATAATTTTGTAAAAAAAAAATCACTTTGTTTTGGTCATAATTTAAAAAAAATCGAAAATAAAACGTCCAATACAGCGGTGTCCGAGCCTCAAATAACTTTTTTGTTTTACATACCCGCTCCCTTCACTTGCTCAGGCATGTTCTTGAGCAATTTTGTGAACTGCGTTCGGCATTCACTCAACCATGATGGTAAATTTGTTGGCTTTTTCTGTTTGTTCAAAAACTTGATGATATCCAGTTCTGAAGAAGAAAAACATCTCATTATCGACTGAAAATAGCAATATTTTGACAAGCTCTGTATCAACCTTTCAGTAGGCTAGATACTGAACCTCACTATTTGATTTTAACACTAAAGTTTTAGCATGATTCAGAGTATGTTTAACCCTATCATGATGCTGGTGCAGCATTAAAGATCCTGTGCCAATGTATTCTCTGATATATGCGAGGCTCCCATATAAGAGAATGAATTGGCTTACAAGGTCAAGGTAAATATTATTAGGCCAATGCATTCTCTTATATATGCGAGGCTCCCTATGGAAGACTAGTATATTTAAGAGAATGCATTGGCACAGGGTTTTCGCGAAATTTCAGGAAGCTCCAGTCATAAAAGGTTTCAGCATAAATTTCTTTACACAACTGTGATCACCATCAAAAACAGACTGGATCGTAATGTATGATCATCAAAAGCATACTTGCCTTGCTTAGCAGTTGTTCGTCCACTGAGGTTTGGTGTGTACTCTCGGGGGACTGGATAATTAATGATCATTGTATTTGAGTAAGGAGTATCCTCTGTCTGAAATGAGAACGATAGAAAATTAATATATAGCCTATTGTTTGGAAAGAAAATCAGGGTGCTAAAATTGTTTTCTAATCAAGCCTTGAAATAGCGTGTCTGTCATTTGCAGAATGAGGTCCCCAGAGGGTGAATTTAGTGATGCTACCCGCATAGTGGGCTAGCATCACCAAATTCACCCTCTGGGGACCTCATTCTGCTTACACCTCAGCAGAATGAGGTTCCCAGAGGGTGAATTTGGTGATGCTAGCCCGCTATGCGGGGTAGCATCACTAAATTCACCCTCTGGGGACCTCAAGGCTTGTTTCTAATAGCTTGTCGTTTGTGCCAATAAAACTCAGCTTGAGAGCATCTCCAGGCGGACATGTTTTCCTCATGAGTGCCGATTTCAGGAGATTGATATTCCAAATTCGGGGGATCTGGTTCAAATTCAGGAGTCTTTTTGTACCTAAAATCTTTCTAGTTTTACTCAAATTATAACCAAATAACATCATATGGGAAACAGCAAAACCAAACTTTAATATATCAGTTTAACTTGGACAATAAAATAACTGCCCTGCCACACATCAAGGAAGAAATTGTCTTAGACCCCACCGCATTCTTGATGAAAGCGTGTTAATAAAATCCCACTGTGAAGATGTCATCATCCAGCTCTGTTATGACATGAGATGACATCACTTCTTTTTATAACTTTGGGTTTGGGTAAACATCAAGATTGTGTTTCTTGCTGGATGAATAATAATGATGCTGTGCACGTGGTCAGTAAAACCAAATGGTTTCTTAGTGTCCACACTACCCTCATATATTCGGTGCTGTAGAAACTTGATTACCAAATATCAGTTGTTCAACTCTGCTATTGTGTCACAAAAAAAATGAACTATTACCCAGCATCAAAGAATAATTATCCTACCCAAAGCCTGAAATTAGTGCGTCTGACATTTGCAGAATAAGGTCCCCAGAGCGTGAATTTATTGAAGCTATCCTGCACAGTGGGCTATCATCACCAAATTCACCCTCTGGGGATCTCATTCTGCTTAGGCCTCATTGCAGAAAATAAAATGCATAATCAAGGTTACTAATTGCGAAAATCACCAACTTCAACTGGAGAACTTCAATCTGATTTTTGGTCTCCCATAGAAGTTGAGACCTAAGCGGAATGAATTTGGTTTTGCTAGCACCCCCATCGCTAAGTTCACCCTCTGGGGAGACCTCATTCTGCAAATAACAGACATGCTATTTGCGGCTTGACTATTAGGCCAAACAAAGCATCCACCTAAACCCCTGCGAGAGCAAAGTTTTTATCGGTACGAAATATGGTGTTTTGTTACATTACATTCAATTTACGATGCATTTTGCATTCGTAATTTCGTACGCAGAGGAGACCGTTTAGCAACGTCCAATTTATACCTCGAATTACGGAAATATGCCGAAGCTTCTATCACTCCAGATCGTCAAGAATGTCAAGATACTTCTTGATTGGATCGTTATGGAAGTTATGAGGAACAGAGTACATTAATCGAGTTATATCAAGATGTCTGTTTAAATAAATTCGAGAACTTTTATCTTGATGCTTCATTAGCAACATCGCAAGAACTCGAACTTGAGTGTTTTGTGGGGACTGATCGCAACATCGATCGATCGTTCCAGCAGGTAACCTCGACCGTGAAAGTTATTGATTTGCTTTCTGATTTCGGGAAGTATATTAAGTTCATCGTAAAAGTAAAACAACCTGAGACTGTTGACAAAAATGCTACTTGTACCACTGGAAAGTCTGGAACAAATGCTCTCTAACTTCTGATGGAAAAGTCAAAACAGTTACAGCAACAACGAGTTCTTCCTGCGAAGTTTGATGAAAAGCTTGCCGAAGGAAATTCCAAATATCGTCTATTCAATGATGTTATTGACTTGCCAGCTAAAAATAATGTTGGATGGTCAATGGTTGGAAGTGCTGACTCAGTTGGTAAGCCGTTCATTGATGCTGTTGTGAACTTATTGTGGTACTTAGATCTACATCGGGATAAATTGAAAAGCAGGAGTTATGATTTCGGTGGTATCTTCAGCAGCTTTGGAGGCTATAACAACCCAAAATCTCAGACATGGTGTGCCACCAATTGATTGTGAAAAGTTGCTTAGCTTAGAATCGGCCGTGGATGTTTTCATAGACAAACCATGGATGAAAAATAAATCATGGGAAACTGAGAAAAGACTTGGTTGGAGTTTTGGATGTTGTCCACAAATATGTCATGTATCTTCAGAAAAAATTGGATGAAGTTAAACAGTCTCATGATTGTGAAGAGTCTGTAAGATCTTCTGCTGATTCACAGATGTTGTCAATAGTAAATCCGAACCATTTAGTGAAGCCAAATGTTGTTGCACGTTATGCAAAACTCAATACTCAACTCTCGAAAATGGCTTATTATGAAAAATTGAGCATTGATGAATTTACACCTGACGATACCCGAGAACGTAGACACTATTTTGATAATATTAATCATGGATTGACCTGCAAATGTGTTCATTTTTCAATGGTATCAGGAAATAACATTGTATTAGTTGTAATCTTGTCACATGTTCATTTTTTACAATTTTTCAATGCATATGATTTACAAAGACATGCCAATTTTTATTGACAATTTTCCCAGTACATGTTATGAATCTTATGATACATTTATATATTATCAGATACCCCAAAATAACCCATTTTATATGATAAGAAAGCTCATTCCTTCGATCAAAGTACCTAACAACAGAGTGTTCCTCTTTATTGTTGTCTTATGCTGACTGCTTGCACTATCAGCCACACACGGCAAGAAAACAAATAAAAAATAAAAAATATTTACCAAATATTAGTTGTTCAACTCTGCTATTGCGTCACACAAAAAAGCTGTTACTCAGGATCAAAGAATATTTATCCTACCTGACTCAGAGACTTCGCTGGCAGTATCCTCTCAGAGGGCCCACCAATGACATAACTACGGACTAGGATATGGTTCCTTTCAACGGAGCACATGTCAATTATCACGTTATCCCTGGAATAAAATGAGACGTGATAAAACAAATCTGAAACATGGGCAGGATATAAAATAAACGCTCGATTAGGAAGATCATAACATTACTGATGAATTCACACGGCGTCACAAGCGATGCAAAGCAACCAAAGCAAGAAAATGATTTGTTCTAATTGAGTGATGTGGTCAGAGTGTTTACTCAAGTTATTTCGGCTTTCTCAACGATAGAGATAGAAGAAGTCACCAGATGTGGAATCCATCAACATGGCCACGTTCATTCGAGGTAAACGGAATGGCTACTTCAAATCCAATATCTATAGCGGAAATTATAATCACAGTGGAAAAGCATGAATATTATATAACAAGACTGTGCATCAAACAAAACATCCAAAGAGAATGTATGGAATATGGATGGACAATGTGTCTTGTTTGAAGTGAATGGTATAATTAAATTGACATTTAACTTTTTATTACAAGGCATTAACCCTTTACCCAACAAACCGGCCAAAACCGGCCAAATAAAGCTTCAACAGCCTAAAATATCTTCGGTCTGTCTCAATAGAACCATACACATATGGATATCATTGGAACCGGCTCATTGACCACATTGTGATGGTTACAGTTATGCCCTGTGCCAATGCATTCTCTTATATATGCGAGTCGACCATAACAATTTTATAATTTTAAATGTGTTAAGCCAATGCATTCTCTTATATATGCGAGGCGACCTATGGTCGACTCGCATATATAAGAGAATGCATTGGCACAGGGTCCTTCTGTTGGGTAAAGGGTTAACAAGAATTCTCTTATATATGCGAGTCTCACATATATAAGAGAATGCACTGGCTTACAAGGTAAAGGTAAATATTGTTAGGCCAATGTATTCTCTTATATACGAGAGGCTCCCTATTGGAGACTCGCAAATACAAGAGACTGCATTGGCACAGGGTTTTCGCAAAATTTCACGAAGCTCCAGTCATTGAAGGGTTAACAGCAAATGATACATAAGTACTGAACATTGATTTGTCAATTCACCAGCTTCCAATGCTATGTCTAGAATTTTGAAATCATTATAAATTTCTAGTAACAGTATAAAAATTTATCCATGGGGTGACAGAAAAGTTGATTTGCATACTCATCATCACGGCAGTTGTCTTCTTGCATCGTCAGTAGAACGTCTTGTATTTTATACTGAGTTTGCAGCAGCAGTAATGTATCAAGGCATGTAATCATCACACTCAGAAGTCTAAAAATATAAATAAAATCTATAAAATAAATAGAGAATCTCTAATGAATCACAATTCTATATGAAACTGATTAACTGAGTGCACTAAATTCGATTCAAGCTGAAATTTAGTAAAGCTCGAATCAAATTTAGTGGATGAGGTTAATAAAAACAGAATTGTGATGAATTTGAGATCCATTTTAGCAAGGAAAAATTATCTTGAAATGGCTGGGGTTAAAACAAAAATAGTATTGATTTCCTTATCACAACCAAAAAGAGGAACTAAAGATGCCTTCAAGGAAAAATATAGTTTCATTTTAAATGTGTCTTTTCATGTTGACAAAATTGTTCCAACCACCCTTATTACCCATGTTTATCTAACAGTCAACACAATAACCCAACACAAATTGAATATATTAATTATATATTAATTAACATAATAATAAAGTTCTGACATTGACAATGACATCATTGTGCTAAGCTCTTGCATCACTGTGAGTGCCGATAATACTAAATGTCTTACTATGAGACTGGATTTAGGGTGTAATTATGTGATAAAATAATTTTTGTATAAAAAACCAAAAGTATAATTTTGGATTTCTCTGTTGAAATAATTACTATTTCAAAGGAATATATCACACTTATTAATTAATATGACATATTGTCCATAATAGCATGTTATCAAACTAGGCTAATATCGGTCTTAAACTGAGCACTATCGATTTGCGTCATCTCCAATCCAAGTAATATAGATTTACGACATGCTGAAAACCTACTTTACTGCAAAAATATAGGTATCCATTTTTGCGATGCCAGTCATATGAAAGAGTTGTCAGTTACTATTAATAAATAGGATATTACTTGGTTTGGTGTGATATTTGGCCTGATATCAGCCCTCGGTAACCTCATATCAGCCTTCAACCTCCGGTCTCAGGATATGAGGTTACCTCGGGCTGATATCAGGCCAAATATCAAACAAACCCAGTAATATACTCCAAATATTCCTGGACATCTATAATGTCTGTGCCTTGTAAACTACAGTAATGCTCTAAGTAATCGACTCTTTAACTACAGCAGAATTATGGGTAACTTTTCAGGATTTAGTCGGAAATATGGCTTTCCGGTGAATGGCAACAAGCCATATTTCCGACTAAATCCTGAAAAGTTACCCATAATTCTGCTGTAGTTAAAGAGTCGATTACTTAGGGCATTACTGTATGGAGAAATCCTTACTTATCAAGAGGCTCATTTTCAGTCTATAAACTTTGATCACTTCAAGCATATATGTCAGTATAAACGAGCCTTACTATAATCACTCTCTGGAGACCTATTACTGCTTAGACCTCATCTTCTGGGAAGTATCTATTGTCTCAAATTAACATTTTTTTAGCGACTTTTTCCCATCTGGGAAGTTTCTATATCCCCTAAGTTTCAGAAGATAAAATGCATAATCGAGGTGACTAATGGTTAAACATCACCAACTTCAACTGAGGAACTTCAATCTGATCCCAGGTCTCCCATAGCAGTTGAGGCCTAAGCAGAAGGAGATTCCCAGAGGGTGATGCTAGTCCACTGTGTCGGATAACGTCATTAAATTCACCACATGGGGACCTCATTCTGCACATGACAGACACGCTATTTGCAGGCTTTAGTATATAAAAAATCTCCTGTACATGTCACTGTATTGACAGAAGTAAAGTACCAATTCAAAAGAATGAAAGTGTCAATGACACTGTAGCTCAACTTGGAAAGGGAATAATTTAATGTATTACAGTCAATGGAGCGATTAGGAATGTGGAAAGTTGAATGTCTAATACTAGTTTATAGACATGAAGAGAAAAGTAAAATCCAAGATGGCTGCTGGCGGCCATGTTTTCGGCCGAATGACCCCAAAATGAGTCGTTCCCATCTACATGTCATCGTTAACATCCATGACAAATTTTATGACGTTCAGCCTAAAGGTACGACCTGTAGCCCATGCTAAAGAATTTAGTCATACAAAGAGTAAAATCCAAAATGGCTGCTGGCGGCCATGTTTTTTGGCCGAATGATCCCAAAATGACTCGTCCCCATCTACATATCATTATTAACATTCTTGACAAATTTTATGATGATCAGACTAAAAGTACGACCTGTAGCCCGTGCTAAAGAATTTAGTCATACAAAGAGTAAAATCCAAGATAGCTGCTGGCGGCCACGTTTTTGGGCCGAATGACCCCAAAATTACTCGTTCCCATCTACATGTCAATATTAATATCCATGACAAATTTCATGATGATCAGACAAACAGTACGGCCTGTAGCCCGTGCTAATGGATTGAATTTTGAAATCTAAGATGGCCGCTGGCGGCCATGTTTTTTTTCCGAATGACCCCAAAATGAATCATTCCGGTACAAATGTTGATGTCAACAGCTATGACAAATTTCATAATGATCCGACCAAAGGTACGACCTGTAGCCTGCATTGTTGACGCCTTACGTACACACGGACACACGGACGACGGACGACAAAGCCATGGCAATAGCTCAAACTTTACAAAGTAAAGTTGAGCTAAAAAAACCTATGCAAATGTTATTACCTCAATCCAAACACATGAGAATGCTCGAAGTTAAAGAGGGAATGTATTTTAGCAGCGCTGTCCACAAGCACAATTCTGTCCATCAAATCCTGGAAGAATAAACATTCAATATTATATTTAACCCTTTCAGTGCCAAGTCCGATTTTTGTATCAACCCATATTTCCTTGATCATTTTTCAAATTTATTGATTACTAGCAGGGTTACCCGGCGTTGCCCAGGTTTAAGTGATGTGAAACCCTCTGCATATTGTGGATATATGATGGGAATAGAGGATACTCTTGCCCAAAGCATTACACATATTCTCATAAATTATATATAAATAGCATCACAAAACATGATTCTTACACACGGAATATAAGTGGTAGCTCACCTTGTCGGACCGGAGCTATTGTCATTTTGTTTATCGCGATTAATCCGTCCCACCAATAAAGAACTATTTATTTATTTACAACTACGTATACTTCAGGCGTTATAACATGAACATCATAAACTCATTAGTTCACAAAAATAAAATACGAAAATTGAGTTTTACATAGAGATGTATCAATCAGTCTGGTGGGTTTGACTAAGATTTTGAGGACACCTCGTTATCATATCTACATGAAGATACAGATGTTTTAAAGAAATGTCCAGGTGCCCCTCTGTTCATTGTGCTATATACTGGCTAATTGTTCTCAGTTTGAAAGAAATGTTCTATGCAACTATATCAGCTACATGTGTCTGACAAAGAGCGAGATTTTGAGTTGTTTATGTTATGCGATAAGTCTGTTCTAAAACATGAAAATATCATCTGTATATTGGGCAGATATAACCTTGTCAGATGTCAGTATTGGAGGATCCTGTCATGTGCCACTGACTCCGTTTTTCTTTTATCTCAGAAGAAATTATATTTGACGGCACACTGTGACCACTATTGTTGAACAGGCCTTCTATACATTTCCATATCTCTTTTAACTGTTTTTGTGGAAACTATATTGAATGGGGCAGACTCAATTGTGTTATAATATTAACATGAGCTATTCTAATATTTTAACATGCACCATTATCTTTGTCATAAAAAGTTACCACTGTTAGAACGCCTTGGAGCCATCTCGATTGTACCCCGTGAAGTTATATATAGAACACATACAGAGACATATATTTGCAAATATATCTAGGCACCAAATGTGACTTTTTAACTCGCACGATTTGATTCCTCCTATCATTTGAGAAGAACGTGTATGAATTTGATGCTAGTTGGCACTAAACATATTTCTATCAGTTGTGGTGACCCGCCCGTCCCTATTTCGGACTCAAGCGGCGCTACATTTGACATCATTAAACCACAAACTTAGACTCATTATGGAGATTTAGGGCATCCATATCTCTCACCCAAATGGCACCAATTCGGCGTATTTAAACCACACGTTTTAGATTCGTCGTATCACGGAGAAGAATAGGTATCAGTCTGGTGGAAATCGGTGCTAAACACATTGTTTATCCATTTGTGTGTGTGTGTGTGTGTGTGTGTCTCTATCTCTCTCTCACCTCTGTGGACCCCTGTCTCGAATGGCACCACTTATGACATCTTTTAACCACACAATTAGACTCCTGATATCATGGAGATCAATATTTATAAGTTTGGTGCTAATCGGCAACTAAACTTTTTTTTATTATAAAATTTAGTGCCCACCACACAGCCCACACCCCAAATCAACAACAGCACAAATATAGCGTCTTTAAATCACATGATTTGATACATCATATAATGGATAAGAATGTGTATCAATTTGGTGGAAATCGGCGCTAAAATTATTTGTATCAATGTTGGTGCCCCTCTCCCTTTCAGTGCACCCCTGACTGGAATGACACCACTTTTGACAGCTATAAGCCACCCCATTAGCCTCCTCATATCGTGTGGATGATTTTGTATAAATTTGTGTATAAAATTGGCGAGAATACAAATTCGTATACAATTTATGCCCCCATATCTCTCATCCAAACGGCACCAATTTGGCGCATCTAAACCAGACGATTAGTTTCTCGTATAACTGAGAATATGTATCACTAAACATATTGTTCATCTTTTTTGTGTTCCTCTCACCCTCTATGCATTCTGACTCGAATGCCCCCACTTGTGACAGCTTGTGACATCCATAAACCACAATATTAGACTCTTGATATCATGGAGATTATTATTGATAATGTTTGGTAAAACAATTTTGATAAATTACTGCGTATCAATTTTGGTGCCCCTCTGCCTTTCAGGTCAACCCTGACTCGAAAGACGCCACTTTTGACAGATTTAAGCCACACCATTAGACTCATCATAGAAAATTCTAACCCACACCATTATCTTTCTCGTAAAAAGTTACTCCTAATAGACCGTTTGGTGTCATCTAGATGGTCCCTTGGCACTAAACTTAGTTTATCAATTTTGGTGGCCCTCTCCCCTTCCGTGCATCCCTGACTCGAACGGTGTCACTCTTGACATATTTAAACCACACCATCAGATTCCTTATATCATGGGGATGATTATATATAAGTTTCGTGGCAATCGGCGACAATTTGTTTTCCTGCCCCTCCCCCTTTTCTGCCCCTGACAACAATGGCGTCACTTTAGAAAATCCTAACCCTCACATTCTCTTTCTCCTAAAAAGTTACCCCTAGTAGACCCCTTTGGTGTCATCTAGATGGTCCCCTGTGAATTTCTATAGAACACAGACAGACAGACAGACATACATTCTCAAATATAGATACAGATTCTAACCCACACCATTATCTTTCTCGTAATAAGTTACTCCTAATAGACCGTTTGGTGTCATCTAGATGGTCCCTTGGCACTAAACTTAGTTTATCAATTTTGGTGGCCCTCTCCCCTTCCGTGCATCCCTGACTCGAACGGTGTCACTCTTGACATATTTAAACCACACCATCAGATTCCTTATATCATGGGGATGATTATATATAAGTTTTGTGGCAATCGGCGACAATTTTTTTCTTCTGCCCCTCCCCCTTTTCTGCCCCTGACAACGGCGTCACTTTAGAAAATCCTAACCCTCACCATTCTCTTTCTCCTAAAAAGTTACCCCTAGTAGACCCCTTTGGTGTCATCTAGATGGTCCCCTGTGAATTTCTATAGAACACAGACAGACAGACAGACAGACAGTCTCAAATATAGATATAGATAATAATGTGATACATTGATGGAAAGAGCTCTAATAGGTGTTACACACAATAACATAGGCAAATTATGTTTAACCCTTTCAGTGCCAAGTCCGATTTTTGTATCAACCCATATTTCCTTGATCATTTTTCAAGAGCTCTTTCCATCAATGTATCACATTATTATAATCAATAAATTTGAAAAAATGATCAAGGAAATATGGGTTGATACAAAAATCGGACTTGGCACTGAAGGGTTAAACCATAATTTGCCTATGTTAGTGTGTGTAACACCTATTTTTACACCCTACTGTGGGTATAAAGTTCTACTGTGGGTGTAAATTTTCAAACATCATTTCATGGGTTAAAGATACTAAATCCGATCAGACGGTCCCCATATCATCAAGATAAAACAACATTTCTTCAAAATACGCTTTAGTTATCAGAATCGATTATTACAACAAAACAAGAGGTACGCTGTCGCGTGGCATTTACCCCCGACCGTAGCAATTCAGATTAAGCATGGACGAAACTGCTGATATCCGAGGAGGTCTATATGACCATTCCAAAAGAAGTTCATACTAGAAATTCCGGAAACCCAAAAACAAGCGATCTGGAAACCCAAAAACAAGAAGCAAAGATTCAAATTTTCTAAGTTGAAAGAAGGGCCATAACTCTGGCAAAAATCATCAGATCATACCCAAATTCGCACTTGACATGTATTTTCATATAACTGATCCACAAAAATACGGGATTTGCAATCGTACCACCAAAGCTCACGCTATCATTTGGAAACCCAAAAATACTAGAAAAAAATTGAATTTTATAAATAAAAAAAGGGCCATAACTCTAGTGAAAATGGGTGGACGATACCCGAGCTATGCATGTAGCTGTCCCCCCATGCTGCTCTATCACCATACCAAATATCAGCTAAATCTGCCCAGCAGTTGCTGAACAATAATGCAAAAATGTTTGTACGGACAGACAAAATTGAATTTTCTAAGTAAAAAAAGGGCCATAACTCTGGTGAAAATGGGTGGACGAAACCTGCGCTATGCATGTAGCTGTTACCCCAAGCTGCTCTGTCACCATACCAAATATCAGCTAAATCGGCCTAGTGGTTGCTGAACAATAATGCAAAATGTTTGTACGGACAGACGTACGGACGGACGTACGGACGGAGACGTCGACTATATACCCGCCGACTTCAAGTCAGGGGCATAATAATGCTAACCAGTCAACTATGGTATCGAATTTCCAAAAACGTGCTATTTATCAACATTTTTTTCAATGAAATATGGCTGTACAGTCAATTTCGCTTTATTGCATAGCGTCGGTGCATGGCTTTTCTTATGCAGTTAACCGAATATGCATAAAGCCGAAATCACGATAAAAAGAAGCATAAGCCGTTTTTCTATCACCAGCATCAGTCTAGAAATACAGTGAATTGTTTATGTTTCGTTCATTCAATTTCATCATCAATTTAGTTTGTTTAAAAAAAAAAATATCTAAAGAGCTTCATCTATATTAATTTAATGTTATTCCATATTATATTATCATCTACGATTGTAAAATGATCAAGAATAAAACGATGTTCTTGTCAGGAACGGCAACCCCCATTGATAATAAACTCACTATATACATGTTTATATTTAGAATATATCCAATCAATCAGTTAGAAATGCATTACACACACGCAATATTAAACAAATAATCTTTAACTACCCACCAAATATCAGTTAATAGCCACCAAGAACTGATAAGAAAAACGCCAACGTTTCCCGATAAAATTATAAAAATACTATTTTTGTTTGTTTCACGTTATGAGAAGGGGGATAATTCTATGTACGGTAGTTGCCGTTTATTTTCGGTAATTTTGTTTGTTTCAAAATAAATAGGTATATGAAGAACCATCTATCCATGTAACCAACTGGAAAAACTAACAAAAATCAAATTGATTTCCCAATATATCATGCATTTTTGTGAGCGCAATTTACGAATCTATATTGAACTATGGGAAGAGGCATAACTCTATTCATTAAATGAAACATTATTTTTTGGGAAACAAAGTGTCTTCAAAAATTAAATAAAATCTGATCTGATAATTAATCAGTGCACATCACACCAAAACAATTGAGTAGCCACTGTCAAATGTAAATGTTTGCTGAATTGAGCCCCAATATAGTTTTAATTAAACACTGAAGCCCAACAGTGTATGACACCTTCTTTTATTGGTACGCTCACAAATGACTCCCAGCAACATGACAATTCAACAAAGGTTATTGTTTTGATTGCACGTGCTATTGTCTGGAGCATTTCTTTAGTGACCTCATTGACATTGCTATGATTTCATTTTGTGCTGCAGCTGCAGTTAATGGAATTAGGTCAAATTCACACCTCAATGCATGCATATTTGCAGCGACTTGATTAATCTTTTGTTATCGCCACAGAAGCTGTTTAGTGTTTCCCAGAAGCCGGCGATTTCTAAGAAGTTGGAGTATGAATAAATATTGAAGACCTGTTAAATACGGGTTATTTAAATTTAGACAAAATAAATCACTTTGTGTTGCGAAGACAATAATTTGATGATTTATTTCTGAACTATTTTTCCGTGACCTCGCGTAATTATAGCTACCCATGTCATTCGCGGAAAAACTTAGTTTCACTTTCGGTTTCAACACAAACTGACCGGGAAACTGGAATAATTGCGCAGGTGTTTACAAACTTGCATTTTCTGAAGCTGACACAATTCAACAGATTCTGTTAATCTGATAGAATTCCTGGAAATATTATTTGATCTTTCAATAGGATTATCTGAATCTGACATAAATTCCAGGAATCAATTGCGCCGGTGATTACAAACGCCATGTGAAATTGTGTTTAGTCGGCGTCTTGATACTTCATTGATGGAATTCCCGGAAACTTCCTTCCTTTCACTTATCAGAATTGCAACTGGAACTGCATGTGTTTACATACGTTTTTTAAAGGAAATAAGGAAGCATACAGGAAATGTTTGTGAACAGAAGCATGTTAGAAGAAATAGAAAGCACTTTCGGTTTCGGTTTAGTTGACTTCCTTGTTGGGGAATTCCCGGAAATCTTCCTTTCACATTGAATTCTCAGAATTGCAACTGGAACTTCAGGTGTTTACAAACGTTTACAAACTCAACAAACAATCAAATAAATATACAAATTTTAATAAATCATGCAATTCACAAATAAATATGGAAACATACTGGGAAATGACTGCCCAGCTAACTCATGTAGTCTCTGTACGCCAAGTTATACACAATTGACATATAATTCTACAGCCGAATGTTAAACTACCCCGCCCCCATTGACAATCCTATCTTTCTGACCTTTCTTAAACCTAACTACTCTCCTTTCGTCCCATTGGTTACCTTTAATTCCTTAATCACACCCCACTCCAGTTCTTATCTTATCTCTTGTTATCTTTTGTTGAGTGCGATCTATATCAAAATCACCAATAAGTTATTTAAAGTACAAACCAGAAAAATTCCCGTCTGACACGCTCGAACGGCCTTATGTAGTTCGGAAAATTTAAGCGATCTGGGAGAGGACTTACAAAAAAGCCACAATATAGGCTTGTTGTCTCATCCCTTTCCAATCACCCATACTCATCCATTAGCATTTTTGTAAAATATTCAACTTGTTTTGTATTGGGAATAAATATTGTTTACACCAAATGTGTGTCAACAGAAGCATGTTACTGACTGAGAAGAGATAGAAAACCACGTGTGTTATGAAATTGAACATTGCCGTCGTCGCTCTCGCGATGGTCATCTTCAACAACTTTGTATTAAGTTTTCCCATAAAATACGTTTTTCAAGGTAAATATTTTTACAAATTGCTATAATTTCGACATCATGAGGTTACTTTTTACCCCTTCTCATCAACATTTTTGGCGATTTTCGTATGCATAAAAACGGAATAGACTCTGACCCTTATGCAAATAAACGATTAAAAAATAGTCTTTTTATGAGAAAATGGTTTGGTGCATGCATATTTTATGCAAATGACCGAAATATGCATTTAAACGATATGCAATTAACTGAAATTGACTGTATTATCACTTGAGTATCACAAAAATTGGCCATATTACCACTTAATTTTAGAGTTATCCATCTTCATCAGCAATTTTGTCCGAGACCGTCCATTTGATGATGCTTTTCTTGACCACAAATAATTGCACATCTCGAGAAATAACTAACTTCGATATCTGATCACACTGAGTTTTGATGGGTGGGTTCCTTGACCTTTTTTACCCCCCCCCCCCCCAAGCCAAAGAAATAGTAATTTAGGAGGGTTAATTCGGATAATGCATCTTTAAACATTTAACCCTTTCACTGCCAGGTCCGATTTTTGTATCAACCCATATACCCTGTGCCAATGCATTCTCTTATATATGCGAGTCGACCATAGGTCGCCTCGCATATATAAGAGAATGCATTGGCCTAACAAATTTTCATCATTTGTTATTATTTTTTGCAATTTTAATAATTTTTTCTTATATTCTACTCTCTTCCAGTGCCAGACTTATTTTGTAGGTTTAGTGCCAGGGAATCTTACGTTTTTCATGGGCATCAAAATTATTACTATGAATATTTGGTGATAGTTTTGAGTTATAACATGCCCCTAAGGTTTTAACCAGTTTGTTTTTAAATTCGCTATAGCATGCTTAAGCATACCCAAAAGACTGTATAACTTATGTAATACTATTAGGGCCACTTCCTAATGGCACTTCTGGCATATGCCAAAGCGACAAAATGTGTGCCATTAGTCGCTTGCCAAAAGTGTGCCATAATGATGCACATTTTGGTGCTTGTGTAACAACATGTGATGATTTATAGGGAGCCTGAATATATAAGAGAATGCATTGGTCTAACAATATTTACCTTGATCTTGTAAACCAGTGCATTCTCTTATATATGGGAGAATCCCTATAGGAAACTCGCATATAAGAGAATGCATGGCACAGGATCTTTAATGCTGCATGTGCTAAGCTCCGGTTATGAAAGGGTTAATGGTCTAAACTCACAATCATTGAGGAGGGCATTTCTCGGAAGCTGTAATTATCTCGGTTGGGTAACTCTCTTCTGTAGAATAACTGGTAAATGGCTGGGTACGCCGACAGAACATTCAGTAATCTCACCAGGTGCTGTAAGGTATATTATATATTATATATACAAGAGTGTTAACCCTTTACCCAACAGAAAGGCCCTGTGCCAATGCATTCTCTTATATATGCGAGTCGACCATAGGTCGCCTCGCATATATAAGAGAATGCATTGGCTTAACACATTAAAAATTATAAAATTGTTAAAGAATGTAAGAAAAAATGGTAAAAAGTGTTAAAAAAAGATTTATTTTAGGCCAATGCATTCTCTTATATATGCGAGGCGACCTATGGTCGACTCGCATATATAAGAGATTGCATTGGCACAGGGCATAACTGTAACTATTACAATGTGGTCAAGGAGCCGGTTCCAATGATATCCATATTTGTATGGTTCTATTGAGACAGACCGAAGATATTTTAGGCTGTTGCAGCTTTATTTGGGCGTTTTTGGCCGGTTTGTTGGGTAAAGTGTTAAACAGACTCATTTGAACCCGAGGTATCTCAAAACATACCTGAGCAGAAATTTCCGAAACAAATTTGTTGATATAGCACTGAAAATACGTGTTTTGTTTATTATTTTTTTCGATAAATTTGAGATCATTTAGTTTAAGTGCCGGTTAAAAATTTTGTCCACAGTCGCGTAAAAATTGCAACTGCAGACCATGGGAAGATAATCTAGAGTTGACGTCACTCTCAAACGTTTATTGTACCATATAATTTTGATGATTAAAATAAAAAGAAAGCAGTGCGTGAAGTTTTGCAATAGTCTCGTGTTAAGATAACGCAAGACACCTTTTCCGGACATCCATTTCCGAATCAGGAATTCCGATAATTACTATTAAATGGCTGTTTTTTTTTGGGATCAAATCATCGAGTTCAAAGTTGTATTTTTTATGACTCAATGCATCTTTCTGGGACATATAATGCTCATAGAAAGCAAATATTATTAGGTGTATTTTGGAGCGTAAACCGCCATGTGGCTTTCACTTAAAGATTTTGAAAACTTAGTATCTTTATGTAGTGAGTTCTGGACATGCAGGACCATAGAAATAGACAGTTCCGTTGCCTTCCATTTTGAAATATTTTAAAGGATAAACAGGATCATAAGTGCTAGCTTCTTATATCATTGATTCACAGATCTCAGTACATACATGGTTATAATTGATAATAACCATACTCAAAATTATCAGGTGACAGATGAAGTTTCTATATCGCCCAATTTGCAGAAGTTAAAATGCATAACTGAGGTGACCAATGGGTGATCATCAACAACTTCAACTGGGGAAATTCAATCTGACCCTAGGTCTCCCATAGCTGTTGAGGCCTAAGCAGAATGAGGTTCCCAGAGGGTAAATTTGGTGACATTAGCCTGCTGTGAGTGATAGCATCACTAAATTCACCCTATGGGGACCTCATTCTGCAAATGATAGACACATTAATTCAAGGCTTGCTTAGGATCAGAAGAGATCTTAAGTAGTGGAAGTGTGAATGCAACCAAGTCTTGAGTTTAGTGTGCCTGTCATTTGCAGAATGAGGTCTCCAGAGGGTGAATTTAGTGACGCTATCCCGCATAGCGGGCTAGCATCACCAAATTCACCCTCTGGGGACATCATTCTGCATGGCCTCACGCCCTCATCTGCTATGGGAGACATAGACTCAGATTGAAGTTCCCAAATGGTGAATATTGTGATGTACACCCATTGGGAACCTCGATTATGCAATATGTTGTCTGCCAATTTGGGTATAAGCAGAATGAGGTCCCCAGATAGTGAATTTAGTGATTCACTAAATTCATCCTCAGGGTACCTCATTCTGCAAATGACAGGCACCTTATTCTCTGAATGGAACTACCTACCTTATGTTCAGGCTTATCAATGGGATCGACCTGGTAGTTTTTCGGTGAGAAAACCGGAGTGTCTGACATGCCACATTCCAACACAGACCACAGCTCGGTCACCAGGGATTTTAAATAACCTGCATTCTCCAATGCCACAATCCCAGGCACTGTGGCAGCTACCTGTGTTGCCATGTAACCATACCCAAACTTCTCACATTTGCTGACCTGAAATGATGGACTCATTCAATTGGGGTTCGAAATCAAAGGACAGTTATAACTGAAATTTACAAGGAAAATAGGTAAACGAGTGTGCCCAATTTTGACCATATATATATATTTGAAGAACAAAGAAGAGTCCCATTTATTGAATAAAATAATATTGAAATAAAATCAATATTAACTGATTGAATTGTTTCCGGGATTTCCAAATCATGTACTATTTCATACCCAGGAAACTATCTAAAATGTGTTATTTAAAGAAATAATCCATCATTAGTTATTTTCTGGTGTAGAATACGTACAGATGAAGGCTTTATAACGGCAAATCGGACTGGGCATCTTTAAATGTTGAATGTTAAATCTTACTTGTAATTTCTTCTCATATTTCGAGTGCATGTATGACACACACTCGCTCATTGCATCTGTTTGTTGCAACAATAGTATTCCTTTTGGAGTGCTGGCAAAATTCAGAAGGTTATCTCTCAACGTCTCTTCCCATTTCAAACTGTTGATGTAGAAGATTGGAGAAGAACATGATAAATTTAGATGGAAGTATAAAAATCAACTCATGTGAACTAAATAATATCTTGTTTGCACAACAAAAACATCTTCTCTTATCCAGGCATGTAGAATGAGGTCCCCAGAGCGATGCTACACAACAGTTCCTAAACAAGCCTTGAAATAGGGTGTCTGTCATTCTGCTGAGGTGTAAGCAGAATGAGGTCCCCAGAGGGTGTATTTGGAGATGCTAGCATCACTAAATTCACCCTCTGGGGGCCTCATTCTGCAAATGACAGACACCCTATTTCAAGGCTTGCCAAAGTGTACCGTACCGGCCGGTGGATAAGTCGCATCTTTTTAACCCAATTTGCCCTATTAAAATCCTCCTGCGACTTATAGATCGGTAAGTCAATAAGGGGCATATTTTCAGCCGAATTTTGAGAAATCAACTGCGATCACATGTAAATAACAGGACAAAATGCCGACACAAACTAACCGCAACGCGATAAAATAATACAATTCGGTATACAAAAAATAAATAAATACCCCATCCTCATATGTACTTTGTCTTTATTTTATTGCCTGTCCGACATTTAAAACATATATATCGTATTATATGTATTGATATCTAAGAATTCAACCGCAATTATAAACAGCAGCAAATTCACAAACAGTGGGCGTCCTTGACCTGACTGTGTAACACGTGCATGAGTGACCCACATACAATGACTGCAGTATGATCTCTTTGATGTCTGCAAACTTCTAGCAGATGACGTCACATCGGAATGTTTATTTAATGCCCTGGAATGAGCATAATAAAAGCCCTAAAGACTCTAAATGCATGTCTGGACAGCGTGTTCTCATATTTTAATGAGGCTTATGTGCGAAGCCGCGAACTCCTGTTTATATTACATAAACATTATTTTATGCTGTACCGTGTACGCATAACATTTAATCCCCACGTAGTAGTTGACACTTAATACTGAAGAGTGCATTGCATCACTATTAGCCCAAAGCGTTTTCATTCATGCTTCGCGACAATTAGGTGACAACTAAATTAACGAGGCCATTATCCTAAAACATCAGTAAGCCGAGTCTCAGTTTTATATTCCTATAAATGATAGGATATTTTGTGTCTTTCCTCATACCTTAAAACTATTCAAACGACATCGTGCTTCATTATACCTATCAGTTTTCTTCGAATTCAAAATGGATAAACGTGGCATCAAAAGGAAACGTCTAAGTTACGAAAGTTCATACAAGTTGAAAGTGATAAAATTCGCAAATGAACATGGTAATCGGCCTGCAGAACGAGAGTTTGGTGTTAGCGAGAAAATAATCAGGGACTGGCACAAAAAGAAAGATATGATTTTTGCCATGCGTAGAGACAAACGAGCAAATCGCGGCAAAGCTGCATTCTGGCCTGAACTTGTGAAAGTGAAGTCAAATGTTTCTGTTTTATTTATATTTAGTTATACAAGTTGAAATGATGATGAATAAATGTTAATTAATACATTGATTTTACTCTCAACCACCCAGAGTTAGTCCAAACATCATTCAAGTCAAAATAATAAGTTTTATAATCCATGTTCCCACACACTCCTAATGAAAATGAACCAATGTTATCTCCCCTGCTTGGGAATTCCCCCAAATCACATTGGGAATACTGGAAGCATTGGTGGAATGTTCGTTCATTTTTACGTCTGTGATAAATTCTATTAAAAAAAAATGCTTCCTCTGCTCTAAATAACTCTAAATCCAGGTCAATCTGTCGTTTTGATGTTCCCTTACAAGCCACTGAAATAGGTGCGACATATACAACAGAAAGAGCCAAAAGGCAACATTTTAAGCTTCAAAATTCAATGCGACTAATCCAACGATGCGATTTATCCACCGGCCGGTACGGTAACTGTTATTCAATATTCTGTTGAATGAGTTGAAAGATAAACAATCCTGAAAATAGTGTGTCTGTCATTTGCAGAATGAGGTTCCCAGAGGGTGAATTGTGATGATATCATATAGTGAGCAACATGGTGGTTAAATTTGTTCTGTTATAATCTGCAAGATACTTTCCATTTTATTCTGAATACTGGTCCATGTTTTTATTATATGCCTGTGATTTTTCTCATCTAAATATGACATTTTTTGCTAATGTTTTCCAGATCAGATACCACACTGTGGATTTCCGACTCTGAATGACAATGAGGCTTGTCGATGGAACTATTTTCGATCTAAATATAGCAATGACTCAAATATGCACTCGATTCGGATGAGGTAGATGCGATGGTGTGCTTTCTGATATCCTGTGCATGGATACCGAAGAAATTCCCCATCAACAATTTGTGAGAAAATATAGTCATAAGTTATTATGGGATATTTCTGGGTAACTGAGTGAATTCGTAGGCAAAATTAAATTCCTCAAATTCATATAATGAACACATTTTAACCACCTCCCACCCCTCTCTATTATACATTTAAACTCCATCAGATAAACCACACCTCTATCCATCTACTAGACAGATACAGCATCCTCTACTAAACAGATCAACTTAATAGTATGCGAGGATGAAAAGTTACAATAACTTGGGCCAGTTTACCTCCAGCAGTTCATGAGCGACATTACTGAATCGTAACAATGTTATGCAGCATCATTAGAACGCACCCTGCTGGCTTCCGTTATTAACGACAGCGTTCTTAGAAATGTCAACATTCACAACCTATTATCGTGCAATCGGTTGTGACTCCTTTCCAAAAGATTTTAACGATATGCCCCAAAACTCACTCAAATAGAATATGTCAATGTTTAGTCGGTGAATTATTATTATGTTTTAACTCGTTTCACTCGAACAAACATAAATGATTTATAGAATAACAACTACGAATTGTATAACGAAGATTTAATCTAGAAATTCAGGATAACGTTGGCTTCACATGAACTGTGCACATCCTATATAATGTTATCATTAAATAATCATAAAAGACCTATACTATTATGGCATACTATAAACATGTATCAGGCAATGAAACGAAAGTTTTCAGCCTATATTCTCGTATGTATTGATGATCAACTTTTTCAAAAGCCAATATATAATTGAATGATCTACGTTACTACATGTGGGTGGGAGGGTGGGCCCAACCGTGCACATAAGAAGCTAAACGTAGAATGAGCGCTAAAATCTTGTTTACGTTCAAGCACACTTTAGAACATTCGAGAAACTCGTGCTGAATCGAGTCAATTATCAATCTATGCTTATCACGCGTGAACTACTATCGCCAATCACCCAGACATCGCCAATCACCCAGATATGCCCCATCGATTTAACCCCTGTCGATAAAATATTTTACATTAACACCCTGCTCTAAATAATTCTTCGTTGAACTTCAATAAAGTAATTTATTATCAAGTGGTCTTGATTCATATCTATTATTTAATACCCTGGAATCTATATAAAACTTTCTAGGAAGTGATCACCATCTTTAAGCTTTTAACTCACATGTCATATGGGTTGGAATCTGACACCTGTGTTACATTACTGGCATCGCTGTCATCTGATGGCGTCGGCGTATCTGCACCGTCTGCTACTCTATTTGCCTAAAAATGGGGCAGAAACAATTACATAATGATGTCAAACATGAGCCATGCCTTAAAAGTTTTGACAGATTAACCCTTTGAGTGTCAGGGGCCGATGAGAATGGCCGATCTCATCGGCCCTAAACCTACAAAATAAGTCTGTTAAAGAACATTAGAATAAATTATTAAAATTGTAAAAAAAAAAAATTGTTAGGCCAATGCATTCTCTTATATATGTGAGGCGACCTATGGTCGACTCGCAAATATAAGAGAATGCATTGGCACAGGGTATATGGGTTGATACAAAAATCGACCTGGCACTCAAAGGGTTAATGGATTTTTGTTACATGTCATGTTCAATGTGAAACTGAGAAAATTAACTTTTAATGATAAGGGCCCAAAATGACCCATCCTAAATAAGGCCATTCAAAATAAATACATGTGTTCTCAGGAAATTACAAAGAGAAAATTGGATGAGGGAGGGAGGCATTTTATTTAAAAAAAATTCCAAGAATCTGTGAAAGTAATGTATATAAGGATAATTTTAACCCTTTCTTGGCGGGGAACTGCGCTGGTGCAACACGAATGCCAGTGCATTCTCTTATATATGTGAGTCTCCCATAGGGAGCCTCGCATATATAATAAAATGCACTGGCTTACAAGGTCAAGGTAAATATTGTCAGGTCAATGTATTCTCTTATATATGCACAGCTCCCTATGGGAGACTTGCAAATATAATAGAATGCATTGGAACAGGGTTTTCACAAACTTTTAGGAAGCCCCAGTCATGGAAGGATTAAGGAATAAAATCCTACAGTTTTCCAAGCAATCCATCCTCCAATCAACAGAAACATATCTAAATTGATGATTGTGGATAAATTGATAATTGATATTTGAACTTTTCAAACATTTTGGATAAGTTTGCAAATAAATTGTTTTATGAGACTCTCTATTTGGGTGATGAGGGAAGTGAGTGAGAACACAGTAACTTTATTTTTTGGCCTAAGCCTGCATCCCTGACATATTTATTGCCTCATGAAATACCAACAAAAAAAAACAAGATCCAAAAAAAAATTAATCAAATCACTTCATCTGTATGTGGCGGAAACAAAAAACAAAACAAAAAACATATTATTTATAGATGTCATCATGTTGAACATATTAACATTGCAAGATGAAATTAAGCCAGATAAGATGGTATTAAGTAGTGTTCAGACAAGTCTGCTGCCTGAGTTGAGTTGAAATTGGACTACCGACAATAACATTAGGCGTTCAGATGGATGTGATGTGTTACGTTGTATCCGTTAACACATGTAGAGGAGAGATTCTATTTTCAAAGCAACGTAAGGCATATTGCATACCTTATATGATGCGCATCATGACGTTTCTTGTTTTCAATCGATAAAAGATGCCGACTGTCTTTAAAGTGAAGGAAAATTGACTTACATTTATGTCAATAAAGTGTTAGTTGTTGGAATTTGACAGGTTTGACATTGTCGTACAATTAATTTATTACAGATAGATTGATTTGCATTATTGCATTTATTCCATTATCGATCTTATTAGCTGCAATTATTAATCAGAAGCCCTGCGTTATAGTGCAACATACACGCTCATACGAACAGCTTATTAAAGACAACAAATCGTGCCAACGCAATGTAAGGACCAACACAACATATTCATCTGAAGGCTACTTAACATCCACAATATCAAGTGTGATAATTCAGCTGGAAATGATGAAAAATTCTTGGTATCAGGTGCTTACATCTCTCCATGCATTAGCCTCACACTCATGAAGCTGATATGGATAGAGGACAATGAGGCCTTCACACGTGCTGTATAACTGTCGACACAAATACAGGTAAGCTCCAATGGTGGTGCGAGACGGTCGAGCCTCTATTCCAATTGGTAACTGGTTCAACAGTGACTTCTTTGTAAACTCAGCAATAACGTGAGCTGCAGAAGATCTGAAAATATCAATGTTTATTATATGCTTACCTATTAAATAGCGGAAAATAATGAAATGTAAATCGTTGTACATATCTTTCGAAGCTACAGTGAAACACAATTGTTTTTATTTCATTGTAGCTTTTTGTTATTTCACTGTAGCTTAGTTATCCATTTTTTCACAAAATCACATTTTAGCAAGGAAAAATGATCTCGAAATGGCTGGGGTTAAACAAAATTAATATTGATTTACTTATCACAACCAAAGAGGAAGTGAAGACACCTTCAAGAAAAAATATAGTTCCATTTTAAATGTGGTCTTTTCATGTTGACAAAATTGTTCTACCACCCTTTAATATCACCCATGTTTATCTCACAGCCAACACGAAATAACCCAGCACAAATCGAATATCATAATTATATTCCAATTAACATAATAATAAAGTTCCGGCATTGACATGGACATCAATGCGTTAAGCTCTTACGTCACTGCACGTAATACACGTGTGTCTCAGTGTGTGTCTTACTAAAAACTATGTGGCAAATTATGAGGCCGGATTTAGGGGCTAATTATGTGATAAACTGATTTCTAAACGGGAACATCATACTTTGTCCTATTAAAGAGGTCCCTGCCGTCTCCATACAGTAATCGTCTCCAGCCCTTGGTACTGCTGGCCAGTAAACAAAGGAGATCTGCTACATGTAACATCGTACTCTCACTAGCCATATGATGTTCCTGTAATGAATAATTAAATTATTTACATACGCATTAACCATTTCATGACGGGAGCTGGTGCATCATTAACACTTTAACACTTAGTGACATGATTCGATATGTCTATTGAATACCTGTGACATTGCTTCATTGAACACTACAGATAATGTCAAAACGCCAGTTTATGAACGTTATAAAACTTTCTATAATCTATATGACTGAAATGTTCATATGAACAAGAAATAAATTGATTTATTATAGAAACTGATGATGCAACATCAAAGTGATTTATAAGAAATCAATTGATTTATTATTGAAACACGATGATGCGACATCGAAGTGATGTATAAGAAATAAATTGATGTATTATGGAAACAAGGTGATGCGACATCGAAGTGATGTATAAGGCATGTGTAAACTTTGTAAATAATAAGTACAAATTACTGAATTATACCTAACTGTAAACTCAGTAATCATATAATCGTGCTGAGAAAAGAAGAAAATTAAACATTGATTTAACCATTTGTATACTAAAGCATCATTTATCCTGTAGGAAATGTTCAGATATTAAGTTTAACCCTTTCTATACTAAAGTATCATGGATAAGTAGTTATCCTGTAGGAAATGTTTAGATAGTAAGTTAAAAAACGACAATAGGTCGTTTGTTGAACTTACTATCTGAACACTTCCTCAATAAATAGGACTCAATCTGCACTTTAATTATCTGTTTTCAGCTTATATTACCTGTACATTCCTCAATAATAGACCATTCCAATGTGCATTTTTTTTAAACTTGTTGGAAGAATCCATTTAGTATAGAAAGGTTATATCACTCACATTGTGTTGGTCGAGGAATTGCGAGACAGGTGAGATGAGAACATCGATGACTGAAGAGCAGAGACATATCTGGCAGACCTTCTCCGACATACAGATCTCCTTCAGCGCCTGTGTGACTATCATGCCCGGATCATATTCTTCTACAATAGATAGCAAAATATTTTACTTTAACCCTTTACCCAACAGAAGGGCCCTGTGCCAATGCATTCTCTTATATATGCGAGTCGACCATAGGTCGCCTCGCATATATAAGAGAATGCATTGGCTTAACACATTAAAAAAAATTTGTTTAGGCCAATGCATTCTCTTATATATGCGAGGCGACCTATGGTCGACTCGCATATATAAGAGAATGCATTGGCACAGGGCATAACTGTAACTATCACAATGTGGTCAAGGAGCCGGTTCCAATGATATCCATATTTGTATGGTTTTATTGAGACAGACCCAAGATATTTTAGGCTGTTGAAGCTTTATTTGGCCGGTTTTGGCCGGTTTGTTGGGTAAAGGGTTAATAAATATTGTCCGCTGTTTTTTTCCTGAGATGCATAAGGTAAAGCAACAAATTTCCAATCTGGAAATGCTTAGTCTTGTTATGTCATAGATACACAGAACGACACGATGTGTAAATGGGTTTGTCGATACGAGTGCTGTCATGGAAGGATAGAACGAGAGGCACTTGCGCCTTGAGTTCTATCCTTCCGCGACATTACGAGAAACCATTTACACATCGTGTCGTTCTGTGTTTATTACACGCTTCTAGTCCTAGAATCCGTGCATTAAAAATACAGGATTAGAAGGTTTATTTAGGCTAATACAGGGCATGTTTGTCATGTGTGATTATTCTTTTATTTAAATAGTTCCACTTTCATGGTTGAGGTGAACATCATGTACGTAATTTTACGTCAACGAGATGCATATGGAACATACGTTCCATACGGATTTGTAAATATGGAACAGCAATAACACTGTACTTCTAGGAACAAACGTGTAATAAAAAGGAAATAATGAATCAACCAAGCATTATAAATCACTGATTCATCATACCTTCAACTGCTTTACTGAAGTGAGTTCCTGTTATAAATCACTGATTCATCATACCTTCAACTGCTTTACAGAAGTGAGTCCCGGGGTCCACAATCACTTGTACAAGGGAGATTATCAACTTCGTCAGTGTCACAGATTCTGGAATAAATAATAGTTACATTAGTTGTTTTTAAGTATAGCTCCAGGGTTTCCGTAGGACGGCCTCATTCCCCTCGCAGATTATCTGTTTGGTTCATACATATACCAAATGTCAGTCGCAATATGTTGTAAAAAAAATTCAGTTGCAACGGGAGTTCAGGTGTTAAACAGAATACTAGTGAAATGCGGGTCAAATAGCTACGTTAGATACAGCGTAATACATGTCGCGGTATCATCAAAGAATGCCGGACAGCTGAGTATGCATATTTTTGTGCACGGGATGAAACTACTCATGCTCGAAAATCCCGTGATATCCTACTATTACATAATTTGATAAAAAAAAATCCAAATTTCTTAGTCGGGACATTTTTATGCATGGGATTTTCATGGATGAAACTACTCCTTCTCCGAGATCCCGTGCTATCGTACGGTACATAATTAATGGGTCCCTCTGCAGAGTCCATGAGGTACAGAACAGAGTTTTAGCCAGCGTGTTATAAAATATAATTTTGGCGGGAAATGTGAACATGTGCATCGTTGATTGTGTTTGGGGACCCAGGCGGGACAATGCAACTATTATTTACCGTACTTTGACTTTATCTCCATATTGGGGAGGGGGTATGTATTTGTCTTTATCCTCCATGTATTGGATCATATGAATGGTGTTGTTAACTTGTCACTATGAATTCCCACTATGAAGACTGATTTCTGGACAGGTTCCGTATTATTGTGAAATAAATCACTTTGGGATTTTGTTGACTATGCATGGCAATATACGCATAATAAGCAATTGCGGACTAATAGAGACTATTGAACAAGCTATTCCGAATGAAAGATGTCGCTACCATTCGTATTCCGCCGCTATAAATATCTCCTGCAGACAAACCCTGCAGTATGACGTGACAGCGCACAAATAGTTTTACGATTGACAGCGTATATCCTAGCTGTTAGTTTCATTTTCACAGAAGCTGCTTGAAATTCTAGGAAATACTTTATTCAATTCTCCTTGCTATCTATTATTGGTCAATGCATAGATGCTTTGTAATGTTTAGATTCATTATACCTGTCGGAATCTTATTGTATAAATTTGTAAACACTAACTCGTAGCTTGTTCATTAATATATAGTCTTCAATCAGACGGCAGTCTTACGTGCGTAACTAATTGATTATCTGGACACCATCGGAATTAAAGCACCCACGGAAATGATTGACTTGCGTAATACATGTATATACATAGCTTTGGGTTGCTTTTTTTTCACCTGACAAGACGAACCATGGTCGTCCCGTCGCGTTATTTGTTTCCCAAATAGGGACTCATTAACTTCCCCATGGCGGAAACCCTGATAGCTCATATATTTTTTAGTGAAATGAAGTGAAAAGTGAGGATAAATGAGATTTTGTATGTCCTATAAATTAATATCCCTCACAGTGGGCTCGCATCACCAAATTCACCCTCTGGTAACCTCAATCTACTTAGGCCTCATCTGCTATGGGAGACCTAGAATCAGATTGAAGTTACTCAGTTGAAGTTGTTGATGTTCACCCATTAGTCACCTTGATTATGCATTTATCTTCTGCAAATTACGGGATATATAAAATTCCTAGAAGAGAAAAAGTAACTGAAAACAATGTTAATTTGAGACTATAGATACTTCCCAGAAGATGAGGCCTGAGCAGAATGAGGTTCCCAAAGGGTGATGTTAGCTCAATGTGTGGGATAGCATCACTAAACTCACCCTCTGGGGACCTCATTCTGTAAACGACAGACACACTATTAGCAGACTTGACTGCGGATAAGTTGATAATAAGATACCGTACCTTCTGAGTCCTTGTATTTCAGCGGAAACAGTTCTCTCCCTTTGGTAAAGCAAAGAAGTCGACTAAGAACAGAAGTGGAGTGTACAAAATAAGCATACTGTAACTCAGCCCCTGTGTAGAAATTCCTCTGATCTCCTGTAAATATATTATGTTCTAAGTTAGCTTATATTCAGATAATATTTGATGTTTGTATGTAAACTCTTGAGTCATGATTTGCTACTAAATAAATATCTTATAAATAAAAAAGACACGAGGCAGTTTGCGCTCCAAAATACATATAATATTATTCGCTTTTGAATTTTTCCCGGTATTGAAACAGGTCGATAAAAATCTGAACTACCTTTCTACGAGCATTCTATAACCCAAAATGATGCATTGGAGTAATGAAAAATACAACTAGGAACATGGTGTTTGGGTCCCAAACAAAAACAGCCATTTGCATGACATGGAACAGAAAAAAGCATTCCATGCTAGTCTGTTCCTGTTATGATAAAAATAAAGAGCATTTATCTGACTTCTGGCAAAAAATTTATAATGCTGGAAAAGGGCTGTGACTTTGGCAACTATTTTTCAGAGCATATGAAGCCGGTATATCAATAGTTTGTGTGTTTATCAACCTACCCTATTTGTCTTTCCAAAATACATAGACAAAATTTAGAGGTTTGAATGAGCCATGTCCGTTTAATAGGAATATTTGGTAAACTTAATGAGAAATTGTAGGATTTTTTTTAGTGTGTTTCATTTTAAATTTAGAGGTAAACTTTTTAACTAGCTAGTGTTTGCTTTTTTAGTGTTCCCATACAACAGCAGGAATGTGACAAAAGTTAATTAATTCTTGGGTTAAAGTTAGTCTTGAAAATTAAATGGTCGTTTAACTAGTTGTCAGTTAGGCCTACATTATTTGAGTGTTAGTATCCTTAGACATGCCACATGAGTAAAATCACTGAGGATTAATTAGCATGTTGAGGCAATTCCGAATAAAATTTGCTTACCAACAGTCATTTTAGACAAGTTCTCTGATGTTTCACTGATCAAATCAAATGCAACATTTCTGGAGGCCGAAAATTCCAAACAACAGCGAACAGCATTCTCCACCTTGAATATTAAACAGTAAAGAATATATATTATTCCACACCCATTGATGTGAGGCACAAGTATTCACGGGAATCCCACTCATTGAACACATAACATGGTATACCTCTAATAGAATACAAGTTGGAATTAAATGACATAGATTAAGTCAACGATGAACTTAGGGTGATGCCCCGATCATTACTGGTTGTTCATCAGACTTAAATCACAATTAAGGCAGCTATACTAGCAATGAAGGTGAGTCATGGATTTAATTTATTGGGACACAAGGGTGTAGAATAAATACAGAACACAACTTGCATCATAATCTCATATCTTTTATCAAACTCGTTGCGGACGGCTCTCGCGAAATATATCCTTTCGCCATCTGCAACTCATTCAATAGAAGATTCTCGATTAAGATGCGCGTTGTGTTCTGGCTATTTATTTCACAGTTCATTTAACCATTTCAGTGCCAAGTCTGATTTTTGTATCAACCCATATTTCCTTGATCATTTTTCAAATTTATTAATTATAATAATGTGATACATTGATGGAAAGAGCTCTTAGAGCTCTTTCCATCAATCTATCACATTATTATAAACAATAAATTTGAAAAATGATCAAGGAAATATGGGTTGATACAAAAATCAGACTTGGCACTGAAAGGGTTAAAAATATGGTATTAAGCGTTGGTGGGGTATTGCTGTTAAAATAGTCACATCCTGTAAACTCGCATAAATTGCATGTTATTGTCATGTTAGTACTCTGTGTATGTAAACAAACGCCATGTTATTAAACAAACAGAACGTAAAGAGTATGCGATAAGCAAAACACTCAACACCGGGGATAACCACTAATGGAACTTTGGTACTTTGCCACCAAGTTGTTTACAACATACCGGTATAGCACTCACTAACCTTTGCCACTCAAGATTTCGTTGTTGAATGGATTACCGTGAATTACTCTCCTAAAAAAATTGCCATGGTGTTGAGTGCTTTGCTTATTGCTCACTATTTATAAACAAATGCTCGGCTAACACAAAGTGTGTTTTGTGGATAATATCGCATTCATACAATCATTATACTATAGTATTAGCCAATTATTGAGGAAATTATTATAATTTGGTAACTGTTATTTCTAAATTATAACCTATAATTAAGGCTATCCGTGCCTTTAAGCCATTGATAAATTAATGCTTTCTAGTGGGTGGTTACTTGATTCCCGTTTAATATTCATTTTAAGGGATGTACAGCCAATAAGGGAAAACAGCCTTTTAACATTGAGAAAGAGAAAAAGAAAGAGAGAGAAAGAGTGTATTTCCACCTAACAAGTCTTATATAGTTTCTGGGGTATAGAATAATGAATATGAATCGAAGACACCCATTCGGAAATGCTTCTATCAATTAATATTGATTCTATTTAATTTTTTCTGGTATAATAATTACAGGGAGAACTGTATCTTGTTAGCATCCCCAATCAAGGGGGAGGACTCTATCTAGTTACTATCAATAAAGGGGGAGAACTGTATCTTGTTAGAATCCTCAATCAAGGCACATTTCATTTCAACTGAGAGATTATATTCTTATTTTTTTAAGGTCATCTTATATGTCAATAACATATCTGAAGAATATAAGAAAGGAATGTATTTTATTATTCAAGCAACTTCATGATATTATTCATAAAAAAAACCAACAACTCACACTTTATTTCCAATATCAAAAGAAGCAAACAATTTAAAGGCAAAATGCCATGTCTTTTTTCATATAATAAACAATTACATTACCAGAGGTCTATAGGCTCGCATGCAGAGTTTCTCAAGTAATGGCATTCTGCTGTAATTCCCATGCTGAAACAGAAACGATAAATCTAATGAAAAAATAAATCAAGACACATTAACCCTTTGAGTGCCAGGTCCGATTTTTGTATCAACACATATACCCTGTGCCAATGCATTCTCTTATATATGCGAGTCGACCATAGGTCGCCTCGCATATATAAGAGAATGCATTGGCCTTTTTTTTCTTCTTTTTTTTTTCGTTTTTTACAATTTTAATATATTTTATTATATTCTTTAACAGACTTATTGTGTAGGTTTAGGGCCGATAATATCGGCCCCTGGCACTCAAAGGGTTAAAAACCCCAAAATCTATGCTGAGATAATCACGGCCGTCATTGACTGCTCAGGTGCTTACCAGTTGCCTTGAAACTTGGGGGGGGGACTGTAATTTAATATTCCAAGCATGTACATTAACCCTTTACCCAACAGAAGGGCCCTGTGCCAATACATTCTCTTATATATGCGAGTCGACCATAGGTCGCCTCGCATATATAAGAGAATGCATTGGCTTAACACATTAAAAATTATAAAATTGTTAAAGAATGTAAGAAAAAATGGTAAAAAGTGTTAAAAAAGATTTGTTTTTAGGCCAATGCATTCTCTTATATATGCGAGGCGACCTATGGTCGACTCGCATATATAAGAGAATGCATTGGCACAGGGCATAACTGTAACTATCACAATGTGGTCAAGGAGCCGGTTCCAATGATATCCATATTTGTATGGTTCTATTGAGACAGACCGAAGATATTTTAGGCTGTTGAAGCTTTATTTGGCCGGTTTTGGCCGGTTTGTTGGGTAAAGGGTTAATATTCCAAGCATGTACATTAATGCCCTAAATAATCAACTCCTTAACCAAAGCAGAGATTACATTAGTGATGTAGGTTCCTGAACATCTGAAGCGACGGTTTAGAGATTAGATTAGTGACATAGGTTCCTGGCCATGAATGTCTGAAGCGATGGTTATAGATTACATTAGTGACGTAGGTTCCTGAACATCTGAAGCGACGGTTTAGAGATTACATTAGTGAAGTAGGTTCCTGAACATCTGAAGCGACGGTTTAGAGATTACATTAGTGATATAGGTTCCTGAACATATGAAGCGACGGTTTAGAGATTACATTAGTGACATAGGTTCCTGCCCCTGAATAAATTGTGTTCCAAAGGACAAAAATAACATGTTCATATCGATTCTTTCAGGAGGAGCCTCTGAGAGGATTTCATGTGTCCGACAACATTCCTTATATGAAGGAATTGGAAACGAAGTTCAGGAAGATTGTTCTTAGCGATATGATGAATATATCACGGCCCTGAAGATTCTACAGTAATGCCCTAATTAATCGACTCCTTAACCACAGCAGAATTATGGGTAATTTTTCAGAATTTAGTCGGAAATATGGTTTAATCCATTCATCGGAAAGCTCTCACCGAGAGCTTTCAGTTGAATGGCAACAAGCCATATTTCCGACTATTTATCCTGAAAAGTTACCCATAATTCTGCTGTGGTTAAGGAGTCGATTATTTAGAGCATTACTGTATGAGGGGTTGGGTGGGTGGTCAAGAGTACACAAAAGCAACTTTTTCTGCAGCTCAAAAAATAAATGTCCACCATTCTTTTCAACTATTTTTGTCCTTAAAACATAGAAATAAAGTAATTTAAACAACACATCTGCCTTGAAACAGCCAGTACAGATTGTTTCTTGTAAAATTACCAATACCCGATATATGTCAGTCTATGAACACTCCGAACATAACATTCATGGACAAGTTGCATAAGCAATGACTGCCAAGTCAAATTGAGCTAATCACAAAAACCAACATGTAATAGATAGTTGATAGTAAACAGACAGTAAGTGGAGGTCCTCTCGGTCCAAAACAGCTTTGGATATCGGTTGGGTTGATGCTATTTTGATCCGAGTCCCATCCCATTACTTTTCCATAACGGACTTTACATCCAGAATCATGGGAGGAAGTCGGTACTACATGTATTAGTCTATTGCAACGTTGTTACATCAAGGGCACAGCTGGCCGGAGGCATCTTTGATCTTTACGACATATTAATGACAGTGTAACTAACATCATGACGTTTGACTATAGCTGGAGCGTTATGTGTCAATTTCGGTGTCCGTGCAAACTGGAAAATGCATGGGCAACTCGGTACAGGCAGCAATACTATAATCTTTGTCCATGTTGGACTGGAATCATATGGAATTGAAGCACGTGTTATGGAGGATCCCCGTGCACACAAAATTGAAACCCTCACAGGTTACTTATAATTAGACGGTGATGCAATAGCGACTTGATATATACGCAGTGCAGATTATTTGATACAACACGATCTTGTCAATTGCAAATAGCATTGATAGTCATGCATTGATGAAATCACTTATCCTTTTCAAAAGAGGTGTGACAGCATGCGCGTAAATCGTCAAAGAGATGTGTGAATATCACTTATATAAGTAGGTCATTTTGTTGCCTAATTTATCTGTTGTCACGAATGTAGCAAATCAGTGGACCATGGGCATATATACATGTATATTGTTCAGTTAAAAACTTGAATTACTGAAATTTACTGGGAATCTCTGCTCTGGTCTTATAATTTAACAACAATATCAATTACCGTACCGTTACCGAAGTAAATCAATGAAAATTTACTGATACCGAGATTGAAATTTCAATACTACCCATCTCTAACCAGAGACTATGTTATTTGCCTATTATTTTCGAACTTACCATCCATCGTGTAAACCACTGTGCTTTGGGGTCCAGAACAGCGATAAAATGAACTGGTGTGAGTTGTGATGATATCCCCGTTGAATTTATAGCAAAAAGAGTCAACGTCCTCACCAGGATGTCATCTAAATACCTGTAAAATGAACAATTTATTTAGAGTCTAAAGCATTTTTGGGCAGTATTATCATTTTATACTATTTGAAATTGTTTTAATATTATATTTACCACAAAGATGTCAGTATCATTAATGTAGGAAAAACTGTGCCGAGGCTTATATTAGTTCCACTGTAAACCTTTGCATATTGAAATCTATTTGAATTAATAAATTAATGAATATATATAGGTCACAACAATTATTAACCCTTTCATGATGGAAGCTGCGCTGATTCTGCATTAAAGATTCTGTATGAGGGCATTCTCTTATATATGTGAGGCTCCCTTTGGGAGACTCGTATTATAGAGAATGCATTGGCACAGGGTTTTCGTAAAATTTTAGGAAGTTCCCGTCATGGAAGGGTTAATAACAGCTTTCAGTTTTTTTTATTCCAGTTCAATTTAATATAATTTTATATTTAATTTTTTGGTGCTCAAGAACATTGTCACCAAATTTTGACTTAAAATTTATTTCAGTGTCAAATCGATAAGTACCTACCATTACTTCAGCAAAGATGTTCAGTTTATTACTATATGAGTGTCATCAAATTTACAAAGAACTGAGAATTCTGCGAATGTTGAAAATTAACTCATGTGCCAATGCATTCTCTTAAATATGCAAGTCTCCCATAAGTACCCATAACCTAGTGGTACACTCAACAATTTAGTTAAAAAAATAAACCCCCACCAACTATCTTTTTAAACTCTTACAACAAGAATCCAACAACATATTAGGGATATATCAAATGCTCACAAAAGCTAGTCAGTAAACACAACTACCACTCATATTGTGTCACGTGTCTCACACACTGACTCAGACATCGAGAACAATACTCGAAGTCGGCGAAACATATAAAACTGGATTTTCCAACTAAGGACCAAATATCCAGAGGGCACGAACAGGTCAGACACCTTAGGGTGAATAATATTAATCTCTAGGCACATCCTGCATTCAACTATTATAGTTATTTAAAATATTATAGTTAAATTATAGTTTAATTTGACAGTATAAAATCCACCATTCGCTGTTTTTTAGTGTGGAAACTTTGGAAATCGAGCATTCCCTGTGCACAGCCAATTGCATTCTTAAAAAATATTGAAGAGTCTCCAGATATAATTTGTTTTGCAACCTTTTGTGCGATCTTATTTTATTTAATAATAGAACAAGTACATCTTTCTAGATGACATTAACATGATGATCAAAAGCTTCTCCATAACAGTATTTATACGAATTAAATGTTGACTGCTTTATCATGATTAATCATTCGCATGGATCGAGACATGTTAATGTGTCACATTAACGAACACGGTACAAAATTAGTATGACACTGATTTTCAATCATTTTTGTGAAATATGATTTTGGATTATCCCTCTTTTATCAATATATCACAAAACAGAAATATCCATATTTATCTATAATAGTTAACCCTTCCATGACTGGAGCTTCTTGGGAGACACACATATATAAGAGAATGCACTGGCAGAGGGTCTTTAATGCTGCACCAGCGCTGCTCCAAGTGCCTGGCCACCATATAAGCGACCATGAATATAGATAATTGTACTTACTTTTCTGGGTACCTAATCCAGTAAACAGGAGCTTCTTTCTGAAACTCATTCATCAGCCTTAACTACAACATATAATAAACGAACCATCAATTCATGAGCCTTAACTACAACATATAATAAACGAACCATCAATTCATGAGCCTTAACTACAAAAAATAATAAACGATCCATCAATTCACCAGCCTTAACTACAACATATAATAAACGAACCATCAATTCATGAGCCTTAACTACAAAAAATTTAAACGAACCATCAATTCATCAGCCTTAACTACAAAACATAATAAACGATCCATCAATTCACCAGCCTTAACTACAACATATAATAAACGATCCATCAATTCATGAGCCTTAACTACAAAAAATTTAAACGAACCATCAATTCATCAGCCTTAACTACAAAACATAATAAACGATCCATCAATTCACCAGCCTTAACTACAACATATAATAAACGAACCATCAATTCATCAGCCTTAACTACAAAAAAATAATAAACGAACCATCAATTCATGAGCCTTAACTACAAAAAATAATTAACGAACCATCAATTCATCAGCCTTAACTACAAAAAATAATTAACGAACCATCAATTCATGAGCCTAAACCACAAAAAATAATAAACGAACCATCAATTCATGAGCCTTAACTACAAAAAATAATAAACGAACCATCAATTCATGAGCCTAAACCACAAAAAATAATAAACGAACCATCAATTCATGAGCCTTAACTACAAAAAATAATAAACGAACCATCAATTCATGAGCCTTAACTACAAAAAATTTAAACGAACCATCAATTCATCAGCCTTAACTACAAAACATAATAAACGATCCATCAATTCACCAGCCTTAACTACAACATATAATAAACAATCCATCAATTCATGAGCCTTAACTACAAAAAATTTAAACGAACCATCAATTCATCAGCCTTAACTACAAAACATAATAAACGATCCATCAATTCACCAGCCTTAACTACAACATATAATAAACGAACCATCAATTCATCAGCCTTAACTACAAAAAAATAATAAACGAACCATCAATTCATGAGCCTTAACTACAAAAAATAATTAACGAACCATCAATTCATCAGCCTTAACTACAAAAAATAATTAACGAACCATCAATTCATGAGCCTTAACTACAAAAAATAATAAACGAACCATCAATTCATGAGCCTAAACCACAAAAAATAATAAACGAACCATCAATTCATGAGCCTTAACTACAAAAAATAATAAACGAACCATCAATTCATGAGCCTTAACTACAAAAAATAATAAACGAACCATCAATTCATGAGCCTTAACTACAAAAAATAATTAACGAACCATCAATTCATGAGCCTAAACCACAAAAAATAATAAACGAACCATCAATTCATGAGCCTTAACTACAAAAAATAATAAACGAACCATCAATTCATGAGCCTTAACTACAAAAAATAATTAACGAACCATCAATTCATGAGCCTAAACCACAAAAAATAATAAACGAACCATCAATTCATGAGCCTAAACCACAAAAAATAATTAACGAACCATCAATTCATGAGCCTTAACTACAAAAAATAATTAACGAACCATCAATTCATGAGCCTAAACCACAAAAAATAATAAACGAACCATCAATTCATGAGCCTAAACCACAAAAAATAATAAACGAACCATCAATTCATGAGCCTTAACTACAAAAAATAATAAACGAACCATCAATTCATGAGCCTAAACCACAAAAAATAATAAACGAACCATCAATTCATGAGCCTTAACTACAAAAAATAATAAACGAACCATCAATTCATGAGCCTTAACTACAAAAAATAATAAACGAACCATCAATTCATGAGCCTTAACTACAAAAAATAATTAACGAACCATCAATTCATGAGCCTTAACTACAAAAAATAATAAACGAACCATCAATTCATGAGCCTAAACCACAAAAAATAATAAACGAACCATCAATTCATGAGCCTTAACTACAAAAAATAATAAACGAACCATCAATTCATCAGCCTTAACTACAAAAAATAATAAACGAACCATCAATTCATGAGCCTGAACTACAAAACATAATAAACGATCCATCAATTCACCAGCCTTAACTACAACATATAATAAACGATCCATCAATTCATGAGCCTTAACTACAAAAAATTTAAACGAACCATCAATTCATCAGCCTTAACTACAAAACATAATAAACGATCCATCAATTCACCAGCCTTAACTACAACATATAATAAACGAACCATCAATTCATCAGCCTTAACTACAAAAAAATAATAAACGAACCATCAATTCATGAGCCTTAACTACAAAAAATAATTAACGAACCATCAATTCATCAGCCTTAACTACAAAAAATAATTAACGAACCATCAATTCATGAGCCTAAACCACAAAAAATAATAAACGAACCATCAATTCATGAGCCTTAACTACAAAAAATAATAAACGAACCATCAATTCATGAGCCTAAACCACAAAAAATAATAAACGAACCATCAATTCATGAGCCTTAACTACAAAAAATAATAAACGAACCATCAATTCATGAGCCTTAACTACAAAAAATAATAAACGAACCATCAATTCATGAGCCTTAACTACAAAAAATAATAAACGAACCATCAATTCATGAGCCTTAACTACAAAAAATAATTAACGAACCATCAATTCATGAGCCTAAACCACAAAAAATAATAAACGAACCATCAATTCATGAGCCTAAACCACAAAAAATAATTAACGAACCATCAATTCATGAGCCTTAACTACAAAAAATAATTAACGAACCATCAATTCATGAGCCTAAACCACAAAAAATAATAAACGAACCATCAATTCATGAGCCTAAACCACAAAAAATAATAAACGAACCATCAATTCATGAGCCTTAACTACAAAAAATAATAAACGAACCATCAATTCATGAGCCTAAACCACAAAAAATAATAAACGAACCATCAATTCATGAGCCTAAACCACAAAAAATAATTAACGAACCATCAATTCATGAGCCTTAACTACAAAAAATTTAAACGTACCATCAATTCATCAGCCTTAACTACAAAACATAATAAACGATCCATCAATTCACCAGCCTTAACTACAACATATAATAAACGAACCATCAATTCATGAGCCTTAACTACAAAAAATAATAAACGAACCATCAATTCATGAGCCTAAACCACAAAAAATAATAAACGAACCATCAATTCATGAGCCTTAACTACAAAAAATAATAAACGAACCATCAATTCATGAGCCTTAACTACAAAAAATTTAAACGAACCATCAATTCATCAGCCTTAACTACAAAACATAATAAACGATCCATCAATTCACCAGCCTTAACTACAACATATAATAAACAATCCATCAATTCATGAGCCTTAACTACAAAAAATTTAAACGAACCATCAATTCATCAGCCTTAACTACAAAACATAATAAACGATCCATCAATTCACCAGCCTTAACTACAACATATAATAAACGAACCATCAATTCATCAGCCTTAACTACAAAAAAATAATAAACGAACCATCAATTCATGAGCCTTAACTACAAAAAATAATTAACGAACCATCAATTCATCAGCCTTAACTACAAAAAATAATTAACGAACCATCAATTCATGAGCCTTAACTACAAAAAATAATAAACGAACCATCAATTCATGAGCCTAAACCACAAAAAATAATAAACGAACCATCAATTCATGAGCCTTAACTACAAAAAATAATAAACGAACCATCAATTCATGAGCCTTAACTACAAAAAATAATAAACGAACCATCAATTCATGAGCCTTAACTACAAAAAATAATTAACGAACCATCAATTCATGAGCCTAAACCACAAAAAATAATAAACGAACCATCAATTCATGAGCCTTAACTACAAAAAATAATAAACGAACCATCAATTCATGAGCCTTAACTACAAAAAATAATTAACGAACCATCAATTCATGAGCCTAAACCACAAAAAATAATAAACGAACCATCAATTCATGAGCCTAAACCACAAAAAATAATTAACGAACCATCAATTCATGAGCCTTAACTACAAAAAATAATTAACGAACCATCAATTCATGAGCCTAAACCACAAAAAATAATAAACGAACCATCAATTCATGAGCCTAAACCACAAAAAATAATAAACGAACCATCAATTCATGAGCCTTAACTACAAAAAATAATAAACGAACCATCAATTCATCAGCCTTAACTACAAAAAATAATAAACGAACCATCAATTCATGAGCCTGAACTACAAAACATAATAAACGATCCATCAATTCACCAGCCTTAACTACAACATATAATAAACGATCCATCAATTCATGAGCCTTAACTACAAAAAATTTAAACGAACCATCAATTCATCAGCCTTAACTACAAAACATAATAAACGATCCATCAATTCACCAGCCTTAACTACAACATATAATAAACGAACCATCAATTCATCAGCCTTAACTACAAAAAAATAATAAACGAACCATCAATTCATGAGCCTTAACTACAAAAAATAATTAACGAACCATCAATTCATCAGCCTTAACTACAAAAAATAATTAACGAACCATCAATTCATGAGCCTAAACCACAAAAAATAATAAACGAACCATCAATTCATGAGCCTTAACTACAAAAAATAATAAACGAACCATCAATTCATGAGCCTAAACCACAAAAAATAATAAACGAACCATCAATTCATGAGCCTTAACTACAAAAAATAATAAACGAACCATCAATTCATGAGCCTTAACTACAAAAAATAATAAACGAACCATCAATTCATGAGCCTTAACTACAAAAAATAATAAACGAACCATCAATTCATGAGCCTTAACTACAAAAAATAATTAACGAACCATCAATTCATGAGCCTAAACCACAAAAAATAATAAACGAACCATCAATTCATGAGCCTAAACCACAAAAAATAATTAACGAACCATCAATTCATGAGCCTTAACTACAAAAAATAATTAACGAACCATCAATTCATGAGCCTAAACCACAAAAAATAATAAACGAACCATCAATTCATGAGCCTAAACCACAAAAAATAATAAACGAACCATCAATTCATGAGCCTTAACTACAAAAAATAATAAACGAACCATCAATTCATGAGCCTAAACCACAAAAAATAATAAACGAACCATCAATTCATGAGCCTTAACTACAAAAAATAATAAACGATCCATCAATTCATGAGCCTTAACTACAAAAAATTTAAACGAACCATCAATTCATCAGCCTTAACTACAAAACATAATAAACGATCCATCAATTCACCAGCCTTAACTACAACATATAATAAACGAACCATCAATTCATGAGCCTTAACTACAAAAAATAATAAACGAACCATCAATTCATGAGCCTAAACCACAAAAAATAATAAACGAACCATCAATTCATGAGCCTTAACTACAAAAAATAATAAACGAACCATCAATTCATGAGCCTTAACTACAAAAAATTTAAACGAACCATCAATTCATCAGCCTTAACTACAAAACATAATAAACGATCCATCAATTCACCAGCCTTAACTACAACATATAATAAACAATCCATCAATTCATGAGCCTTAACTACAAAAAATTTAAACGAACCATCAATTCATCAGCCTTAACTACAAAACATAATAAACGATCCATCAATTCACCAGCCTTAACTACAACATATAATAAACGAACCATCAATTCATCAGCCTTAACTACAAAAAAATAATAAACGAACCATCAATTCATGAGCCTTAACTACAAAAAATAATTAACGAACCATCAATTCATCAGCCTTAACTACAAAAAATAATTAACGAACCATCAATTCATGAGCCTTAACTACAAAAAATAATAAACGAACCATCAATTCATGAGCCTAAACCACAAAAAATAATAAACGAACCATCAATTCATGAGCCTTAACTACAAAAAATAATAAACGAACCATCAATTCATGAGCCTTAACTACAAAAAATAATAAACGAACCATCAATTCATGAGCCTTAACTACAAAAAATAATTAACGAACCATCAATTCATGAGCCTAAACCACAAAAAATAATAAACGAACCATCAATTCATGAGCCTTAACTACAAAAAATAATAAACGAACCATCAATTCATGAGCCTTAACTACAAAAAATAATTAACGAACCATCAATTCATGAGCCTAAACCACAAAAAATAATAAACGAACCATCAATTCATGAGCCTAAACCACAAAAAATAATTAACGAACCATCAATTCATGAGCCTTAACTACAAAAAATAATTAACGAACCATCAATTCATGAGCCTAAACCACAAAAAATAATAAACGAACCATCAATTCATGAGCCTAAACCACAAAAAATAATAAACGAACCATCAATTCATGAGCCTTAACTACAAAAAATAATAAACAAACCATCAATTCATGAGCCTAAACCACAAAAAATAATAAACGAACCATCAATTCATGAGCCTTAACTACAAAAAATAATAAACGAACCATCAATTCATGAGCCTTAACTACAAAAAATAATAAACGAACCATCAATTCATGAGCCTTAACTACAAAAAATAATTAACGAACCATCAATTCATGAGCCTTAACTACAAAAAATAATAAACGAACCATCAATTCATGAGCCTAAACCACAAAAAATAATAAACGAACCATCAATTCATGAGCCTTAACTACAAAAAATAATAAACGAACCATCAATTCATCAGCCTTAACTACAAAAAATTTAAACGAACCATCAATTCATCAGCCTTAACTACAAAACATAATAAACGATCCATCAATTCACCAGCCTTAACTACAACATATAATAAACAATCCATCAATTCATGAGCCTTAACTACAAAAAATTTAAACGAACCATCAATTCATCAGCCTTAACTACAAAACATAATAAACGATCCATCAATTCACCAGCCTTAACTACAACATATAATAAACGAACCATCAATTCATCAGCCTTAACTACAAAAAAATAATAAACGAACCATCAATTCATGAGCCTTAACTACAAAAAATAATTAACGAACCATCAATTCATCAGCCTTAACTACAAAAAATAATTAACGAACCATCAATTCATGAGCCTTAACTACAAAAAATAATAAACGAACCATCAATTCATGAGCCTAAACCACAAAAAATAATAAACGAACCATCAATTCATGAGCCTTAACTACAAAAAATAATAAACGAACCATCAATTCATGAGCCTTAACTACAAAAAATAATAAACGAACCATCAATTCATGAGCCTTAACTACAAAAAATAATTAACGAACCATCAATTCATGAGCCTAAACCACAAAAAATAATAAACGAACCATCAATTCATGAGCCTTAACTACAAAAAATAATAAACGAACCATCAATTCATGAGCCTTAACTACAAAAAATAATTAACGAACCATCAATTCATGAGCCTAAACCACAAAAAATAATAAACGAACCATCAATTCATGAGCCTAAACCACAAAAAATAATTAACGAACCATCAATTCATGAGCCTTAACTACAAAAAATAATTAACGAACCATCAATTCATGAGCCTAAACCACAAAAAATAATAAACGAACCATCAATTCATGAGCCTAAACCACAAAAAATAATAAACGAACCATCAATTCATGAGCCTTAACTACAAAAAATAATAAACGAACCATCAATTCATCAGCCTTAACTACAAAAAATAATAAACGAACCATCAATTCATGAGCCTGAACTACAAAACATAATAAACGATCCATCAATTCACCAGCCTTAACTACAACATATAATAAACGATCCATCAATTCATGAGCCTTAACTACAAAAAATTTAAACGAACCATCAATTCATCAGCCTTAACTACAAAACATAATAAACGATCCATCAATTCACCAGCCTTAACTACAACATATAATAAACGAACCATCAATTCATCAGCCTTAACTACAAAAAAATAATAAACGAACCATCAATTCATGAGCCTTAACTACAAAAAATAATTAACGAACCATCAATTCATCAGCCTTAACTACAAAAAATAATTAACGAACCATCAATTCATGAGCCTAAACCACAAAAAATAATAAACGAACCATCAATTCATGAGCCTTAACTACAAAAAATAATAAACGAACCATCAATTCATGAGCCTAAACCACAAAAAATAATAAACGAACCATCAATTCATGAGCCTTAACTACAAAAAATAATAAACGAACCATCAATTCATGAGCCTTAACTACAAAAAATAATAAACGAACCATCAATTCATGAGCCTTAACTACAAAAAATAATAAACGAACCATCAATTCATGAGCCTTAACTACAAAAAATAATTAACGAACCATCAATTCATGAGCCTAAACCACAAAAAATAATAAACGAACCATCAATTCATGAGCCTAAACCACAAAAAATAATTAACGAACCATCAATTCATGAGCCTTAACTACAAAAAATAATTAACGAACCATCAATTCATGAGCCTAAACCACAAAAAATAATAAACGAACCATCAATTCATGAGCCTAAACCACAAAAAATAATAAACGAACCATCAATTCATGAGCCTTAACTACAAAAAATAATAAACGAACCATCAATTCATGAGCCTAAACCACAAAAAATAATAAACGAACCATCAATTCATGAGCCTTAACTACAAAAAATAATAAACGATCCATCAATTCATGAGCCTTAACTACAAAAAATTTAAACGAACCATCAATTCATCAGCCTTAACTACAAAACATAATAAACGATCCATCAATTCACCAGCCTTAACTACAACATATAATAAACGAACCATCAATTCATGAGCCTTAACTACAAAAAATAATAAACGAACCATCAATTCATGAGCCTAAACCACAAAAAATAATAAACGAACCATCAATTCATGAGCCTTAACTACAAAAAATAATAAACGAACCATCAATTCATGAGCCTTAACTACAAAAAATTTAAACGAACCATCAATTCATCAGCCTTAACTACAAAACATAATAAACGATCCATCAATTCACCAGCCTTAACTACAACATATAATAAACAATCCATCAATTCATGAGCCTTAACTACAAAAAATTTAAACGAACCATCAATTCATCAGCCTTAACTACAAAACATAATAAACGATCCATCAATTCACCAGCCTTAACTACAACATATAATAAACGAACCATCAATTCATCAGCCTTAACTACAAAAAAATAATAAACGAACCATCAATTCATGAGCCTTAACTACAAAAAATAATTAACGAACCATCAATTCATCAGCCTTAACTACAAAAAATAATTAACGAACCATCAATTCATGAGCCTTAACTACAAAAAATAATAAACGAACCATCAATTCATGAGCCTAAACCACAAAAAATAATAAACGAACCATCAATTCATGAGCCTTAACTACAAAAAATAATAAACGAACCATCAATTCATGAGCCTTAACTACAAAAAATAATAAACGAACCATCAATTCATGAGCCTTAACTACAAAAAATAATTAACGAACCATCAATTCATGAGCCTAAACCACAAAAAATAATAAACGAACCATCAATTCATGAGCCTTAACTACAAAAAATAATAAACGAACCATCAATTCATGAGCCTTAACTACAAAAAATAATTAACGAACCATCAATTCATGAGCCTAAACCACAAAAAATAATAAACGAACCATCAATTCATGAGCCTAAACCACAAAAAATAATTAACGAACCATCAATTCATGAGCCTTAACTACAAAAAATAATTAACGAACCATCAATTCATGAGCCTAAACCACAAAAAATAATAAACGAACCATCAATTCATGAGCCTAAACCACAAAAAATAATAAACGAACCATCAATTCATGAGCCTTAACTACAAAAAATAATAAACAAACCATCAATTCATGAGCCTAAACCACAAAAAATAATAAACGAACCATCAATTCATGAGCCTTAACTACAAAAAATAATAAACGAACCATCAATTCATGAGCCTTAACTACAAAAAATAATAAACGAACCATCAATTCATGAGCCTTAACTACAAAAAATAATTAACGAACCATCAATTCATGAGCCTTAACTACAAAAAATAATAAACGAACCATCAATTCATGAGCCTAAACCACAAAAAATAATAAACGAACCATCAATTCATGAGCCTTAACTACAAAAAATAATAAACGAACCATCAATTCATCAGCCTTAACTACAAAAAATAATAAACGAACCATCAATTCATGAGCCTGAACTACAAAACATAATAAACGATCCATCAATTCACCAGCCTTAACTACAACATATAATAAAAGATCCATCAATTCATGAGCCTTAACTACAAAAAATTTAAACGAACCATCAATTCATCAGCCTTAACTACAAAACATAATAAACGATCCATCAATTCACCAGCCTTAACTACAACATATAATAAACGAACCATCAATTCATCAGCCTTAACTACAAAAAAATAATAAACGAACCATCAATTCATGAGCCTTAACTACAAAAAATAATTAACGAACCATCAATTCATCAGCCTTAACTACAAAAAATAATTAACGAACCATCAATTCATGAGCCTAAACCACAAAAAATAATAAACGAACCATCAATTCATGAGCCTTAACTACAAAAAATAATAAACGAACCATCAATTCATGAGCCTAAACCACAAAAAATAATAAACGAACCATCAATTCATGAGCCTTAACTACAAAAAATAATAAACGAACCATCAATTCATGAGCCTTAACTACAAAAAATAATAAACGAACCATCAATTCATGAGCCTTAACTACAAAAAATAATAAACGAACCATCAATTCATGAGCCTTAACTACAAAAAATAATTAACGAACCATCAATTCATGAGCCTAAACCACAAAAAATAATAAACGAACCATCAATTCATGAGCCTAAACCACAAAAAATAATTAACGAACCATCAATTCATGAGCCTTAACTACAAAAAATAATTAACGAACCATCAATTCATGAGCCTAAACCACAAAAAATAATAAACGAACCATCAATTCATGAGCCTAAACCACAAAAAATAATAAACGAACCATCAATTCATGAGCCTTAACTACAAAAAATAATAAACGAACCATCAATTCATGAGCCTAAACCACAAAAAATAATAAACGAACCATCAATTCATGAGCCTTAACTACAAAAAATAATAAACGAACCATCAATTCATGAGCCTTAACTACAAAAAATAATAAACGAACCATCAATTCATGAGCCTTAACTACAAAAAATAATTAACGAACCATCAATTCATGAGCCTTAACTACAAAAAATAATAAACGAACCATCAATTCATGAGCCTAAACCACAAAAAATAATAAACGAACCATCAATTCATGAGCCTTAACTACAAAAAATAATAAACGAACCATCAATTCATGAGCCTTAACTACAAAAAATAATTAACGAACCATCAATTCATGAGCCTAAACCACAAAAAATAATAAACGAACCATCAATTCATGAGCCTTAACTACAAAAAATAATAAACGAACCATCAATTCATGAGCCTTAACTACAAAAAATAATTAACGAACCATCAATTCATGAGCCTAAACCACAAAAAATAATAAACGAACCATCAATTCATGAGCCTAAACCACAAAAAATAATAAACGAACCATCAATTCATGAGCCTTAACTACAAAAAATAATAAACGAACCATCAATTCATGAGCCTTAACTACAAAAAATAATAAACGAACCATCAATTCATGAGCCTAAACCACAAAAAATAATTAACGAACCATCAATTCATGAGCCTTAACTACAAAAAATAATAAACGAACCATCAATTCATGAGCCTTAACTACAAAAAATAATTAACGAACCATCAATTCATGAGCCTAAACCACAAAAAATAATAAACGAACCATCAATTCATGAGCCTTAACTACAAAAAATAATAAACGAACCATCAATTCATGAGCCTTAACTACAAAAAATAATAAACAAACCGTCAATTCATCAGCCTTAACTACAAAAAATAAAAAGAGCTTAACTACAAAAAATAATAAACGAACCGTCAATTCTTCAGCCTTGACTACAAAAAATAAAAACAGCTTAACTACAAAAAAAAATAAACAAACCGTCAATTCACCAGCCTTAACTACAAAAAATAATAAACGATCCATCAATTCACCAGCCTTAACTACAAAAAAATAATAAACGTACCATCAATTCATCAGCCTTAACTACAAAAAATAATAAACAAACCGTCAATTCATCAGCCTTAACTACAAAAAATAATAAACGATCCATCAATTCATGAGCCTTAACTACAAAAATAAAATAAACAAACTGTAAATTCATCAGCCTTAAAGGGGTACTGTACGCCAATTTCAATAAATTCCCGGTAACAATTGCGATCTAATATCAATATTATATTTAAAAATAAATTATTTGAGTCGACGATGTCTACTGAAAACGTTCCGGTTAACACGCTATCATAAAAGTCAAATTGAATTATTTAATATAAATTAATATAAAATCTTTTATGGCTCCAGCCATAAAATGGCCGCTTATGCTATTACGAGTTACCGTTCTTGAAATTTCATCTCTCGCGTGTATTTTATCGACGGCCGTTCGCGAACATTATTGCGTTGCGAACAAAAGATGTTTCCTGTGAAAGGAAGACCCGTGATAACAGATTTAGAAAAAAAGAAAAGAAAGGGAGAAAGAAACAAGAGCCATAAATCGTCGAGCATTTTTATAGGGAGCGAGATTGTCCGGTGGAAGCGGTTAAAGGCGTCAATTGAAGCTGTAAACAATGAACAGGTGGCAAAATATCTGATGGACAGGTGAGTTAACTTTCCCAAATTCGCGGTAGTAGTAAACACGCCGTAAATTGTTATTGTCTATTGTCCAGTATTGATTCTGAAATAAACCTAGAGGACTACAATTGTAAAAATGTCAAAATTATCACATTATTTTGATATTATTAACCTTTCTGGATGAAACAATTGGCTGGGTGTTTTATAAGTTTTAAATCCAGTATTGATTCAGAAATAAACCTGCTAGACTAGAGCCTAGAGGACTACAATTGTAAACATGTCAAAGTTATGCCATTATTTTGATATTAGTAACCTTTCTGGATGAAACAATACGCTGGCTGTTTTATAAGTTTTAAATTAATGATGCCCGTTATTCGTTACTGTCAGGGGTCGATTAAAGGTACCGGTACTCAATCCGATCAGAGGGTCCCCCATCTCAACAGATTCCAACAACAACAATCCGATCAGAGGGTCGTATATTACTATTTCTTTGGCTTTGGGGGTAAAAAATATTTGATTCGAGTCGAGGAACCCATCAAACAAAGCTCAGAGTTATAAGATATTGATTTTTGAAATTTGTTATTTTCTCAAGATGAGTACCGGTACTAAGAATTGCCCTTAACTTTGTAATCTGCTCGAGATGTGTACACCAAAACACTATTCAAACAGACAAGGATGGATAACTCTATAATCAAGTGGTAAATAATAACGCAATTTTGACTGTGTTCTGGGCCAAAAAGAATAGAAATAACGAAACTTCAAATATCGATATCTGATCACCCTGAGCGTTGATTGGTAGGTTCCTCGACTCGAATCAATTATTTTTTACCCCCAAAGCCAAAGAAATAGTAATATAGGCCCCTCTGATCGGATTGAGTACCTTTAAAATTTTGCTATAACATTATCAGGTCTGGCAAATACATGTAGCAAGTGGTACTCGCTCGGTTAATCTCTGGCTCGAGATGTTCCCTTTTTTTTTTACCTATTTTTAGCAGCATCCTATTGATACTTCCGGGAATGAGGAAGACGTTCCATCTTCGGTGATATATATTGCATTTAATGTACTTTTCAATGTATTCCGCATTGCATAAGAGAGTTATTAAACCGTTATGACCGACATCGACCGCCGTTGTGAGTTATCACACAAAATCAGCATCGCCGTGTAGACAAAAGGCAACACTTTGTCACAAAACAAGTGACAATTTTTATTTGGTTGAGATTGGCCCGAAGAATATGGTAGCCTAATTTTGATGCGCAAATTAGCGCTTCTACATGTAGTTTAATGTAAAAAAAACAGCTGATTTGAAAGTATAATATATACCGGTAGCTGAATACAGCTACCGCTATTCTCAAAGTAATTGACCAGAAAAACGGGGTGATACCCCGGTCATGACCGCGGTGATACCGGTAATAAACGGTAACGGTATCGAGATGGTCACGGCGGTGGAGTTACGGTATTGGGCGATAATGATACCGCAGTCTTTTAGCGGGCACCGCATTAATTTTTTTGAATACCGCGGTCTTTTAGCGGGCACTGCATTAATTTTTTTGAATACCGCGGTGATTTTCATGGAACTCTTTGAGGGGAGGTATTTACTCCCACATACTTGTTCGCATTAACAAGCGGTATCAGTACCGCGGTATTGGAGGATACCGCGGTATAAACGGGGTGACACCACGTTATTGGTGGTCAATTACTTTAAGTATAGCGGTACATGTACATCATGTATGTTAGCCAAATACAGCTATTATAATTTATACCGTAGCTGTATTCTCACATTTGCCAGACCTGATTATGGCTTTATGCGGTACTGTGTATATTTTGTATAGCATTACCTACCTATACAATGTTAATAAATGGTTAGCAAAAAATAGAAATTGCTTTTCAACTTGTAAACGAGCCCTGGTTACTGTAATACTGATGTTGTTATTGTTCTGGGCACTATTTTGTTAGGAAAAATCCAAGCTTTTAAAAGTTGACAAAATGAAGTTTTTGAGCATATCTTAGTAGATCTGATTTCCTTAGTGTCTGCCGCAGGATGAAAATTTTAATTTCTTTTTTAATATTCAAAAGCCAACACACATGTCATTATGCAGAAGTAAACATATTGTTACCAAGTTCCAATGTTCTTCTCCACAGATTATATGATGATATTATGAAAGAGATAAATGCAGAAGAAGAGTACGAAGAAGAATATGAAGCAGAGTATGGAGGAGAGACTGAATATGGAGGAGACTATGGAGGAGAGACTGGGTATGGGGGCGACTATGGAGGAGAGACCGAGTGTGGAGCAGAGTTTGGACAAGAGTATGAACCAGAGTTTGAAGAAAATTATGAAGAAGATGTGTTTGGAGAGATGCCAGCAACACCACTCAGAAAGCCATTGTTAGCAGCAAGTCAAAAGGCATCAACACCTGGAGTTAGCTACCTGCCACATCTGAGGCAACCCAGTGATGTTCCAACAACAACAATCCGATCAGAGGGTCCTATATTACTATTTCTTTGGCTTTGGTGGTAAAAAATATTTGATTCGAGTCGAGGAACCCATCAAACAAAGCTCAGAGTTATTAGATTTTGATTTTTGAAAATTCTTATGTTCTCGAGATGAGTACTAATAATTGCCGTCAATTTCGTTTCGCTTGAGATTTGTACACCAAAACTCTATTCAAACAGATAAGGATGGATAACTCTAAAATCAAGTGGTAATAATAACGCAATTTTGACTGAGATCTGGGCCAGAAAGTATTCCCGATAATGAAAAATAATAGATTTCTAAAATCGATATCTAACAAATCTGAGCTTTGATGGGTGACTTTCTCGACTTGAATCAAATATTTTTGACCCCCGAAGCCATCGAAATAGTAATTGAGAGGAGTTTTATCGGATTGAGTACCTTTAAGCGCTGAGGTGTGTAGACTCAAATGTTGAAAATCTTGTATTTTTAAAAAATAAACCAAAAGTTGTATCTCGACTAGTTTGGATGTGAACTTCTAGCAATTTGACAATGATGATAGCTATTTGTTCAATATGAACTTAATGTGGTACATGTATATATATATATTTCTGGATTGGATATTAGTGCGACATTTTTACGAAATAACGTGCATTATGTCTATGGCTGTTATTTCGTTGATATTCATAATTCACGAAATAACAGTCATCTTATTACACATGCGCTTCCGTCTAGTGCGGACAAATTTAAAAAAAAAAATCTTATTTTTGTTGTCTTTAGGTGAAGAAACTTAGGTAGACAGTAAAATGTCCACTTACTAGTAAGTGCTTCAAATTTTTTAAACAAAAGAAACTGTTGCCCTAATATCCAATCTAGGAATATATATGTATATATATAATCTAGGAATATGTATCTACTATATATCTCTTGATGGCATGGTATAATTTTAATGTTTTCTTTAGCCTGCTACCAGATTCTGATTCAAGTCTTGGAGTTGTGCCCATAGCTGACTCAAGCAAAGAAGAAATTGATGGTAGACGAACAGCTCACTCAACTGAGTTACCAGAGTTTTGGTACTACAAGAAGGACCCAGAGTTAGTATTTACTAATTTGTACTAATATGTGCCCTTCCAGGACAAAAATAATACTGATATTTGAAGGAAATAACTTTTTTGACTGGATTATTTCTCAAAGCAAAACAATCAGTGACTGTTGATGGAGCTTGTTACTTATTGGCTCTGATAATACTGCGCCAATTACTTGTAAATTTGGTAGACTCTTGCAGTGTCACATTTTGCCAATAGATGTCAAGTTTGCACATATGTAGCCATTTCTCTGTAAGCACTAGGTGGGCCATTTAACCATGGAACAGTAATGCAACAGTGAAATTATTGTTTGGTGGAGAATTGTAATTGAATCAAAACCTACCGCTTGTCATTTGACAATAATTGTTTGAGACTGACTAAGCTAGCAATTATTAAGGAATTACTCTTCACACTTTTTATATAATAATGAGGCAATTTATTTAGTTACGCTCAGCCTGCGAAATTGTCCATGGCAATAAGCAATGGCATGGCAACATTTGGAATAAAATATTCTTAGCATTAAATTTGTTGTAGGACATTTTTTTTAAATTTTTTGGGCTGAAAGCTGATGATCCATGTATATGATGTAAACAAAACTTTCACAATTTTTTTTTACTCAGTGTTTCAGTGGAAGTTAGCTTTGGAGAAACCAGTGACATTGCTGGAGATGATGAATTAGATGATCCAGATTTCGAAGCAACTTTGAAGTGAGTACACATGATGCCCGAGGAACTTATCGGCAGGGTGCTGAAATGAGAAAATCTCCTAGGTTGATATTTGAAATTAAATTTTGTTTGGACCAGTACTCCACCAATTTTGTTTTCTATCAAAGTGATGTAAATTTGTATTGTTACTCACAATACCGGTAGGTCTATTGGCAAAGTACTTTGATTAGATCAGAAAAAACACTGTCATAGCTCAAATACAGGAAACTTTGAGGAGTGTTAAATGTATCTTTTGAAATTTCTAACTGAATAAATGATTAGCCACAGGCCAGGCTTATATATCAAATGATTTGACCTGCCACAACATTCACCAGAATGTGAAATGTTTAGAACAACATACCCTCTTACACTAAATAAATATTTCTAATCTAACACATAGATATTGTATTTTCAGTCCACTCAACATGGAAGAAGACAATGTGATAGATCAGTCCATAGCTGACATGGTTTTTGATATAGATGATGGGAGTTCCAGTGATGAGGATGGTGGTGCTGATGAATATGAAGGTCCTAGTGTCATTAGTGTCACTTCTGGCATTGACGCTATCCAACATACTCCATGCATAGCTTACAGAGAGCCATTGTTGCAGCTAGCCAAAATGAGGAAGGTGATATGTCCTGTCAAAGGTTGTTCTGGTGAATATGATATTCAGGCAACCCAGAGGGGCACAGCCATTCATCTCAAGTGGGTATGTAACTTGTATTCCATCACAAAAATTATTATGAAGTAGTCTTATAATTTCAGCTTTTCTTTGGTATATTTTCTCTCTAACAAATAATAACAATTGAGAATATCTCAAATGACTGACCAATTGATCTAAACTCGGTCTACTTCACAATTTTGGTTCATAATCTTAGTTCAAACAAGACAATCCAGATGGTTGATAGATTATAAAAATCATTGCTAGCTATGAAAGTAAAATTGAGTAATTTACCAAATTCTAATCGTTGCTATTATGTAACCCACAATTATTCCTAACATTTTCATCATTTTGTATTTTATTTTTAAAACAATGTAAAACAATATACATTTTATGCTTAACTAATTAAAATATGCATTGCTCCATCTATCTCAGTGAAGCTGATACGCATTGATAATATCTTCCCACACTACATTCATGTTTCATGCTCTTCTGTCATCTAACAGGTTTGCCCAAAAGGTCATGTTGGTGCTCAGTGGTGTTCACAGCCAATTGTCAAGAAACTACAACTGGGTGATATCATGACATCTTGTTCCCTATTTCTATCCGGGAATAATTATAGAAAGATTCTCCTCATGGCTAAATTCATGAACCTCAAGTTTATAACAGAGAATCTTTTCTACCAAATTACCCGGTTGTATGTCGTGCCATCGATTGAGAATGCCTGGGCGACAAAGCAAGAGGATACGTTATCAACAATACGAGGGAGGAAGGTCATTCTGCTTGGTTAGTATATCTTTCAGTTAATATTGTATTTTAAAAGTTTTAATACTGTTGGGTAAATTCAAACTTGGTTTGCACAAAATCATCTGCATTTGTGATAGTACTGCTTTGTGAATCCTTTAAATAATTCAAGAAGAAGCCATTTGCTTACCTCAACTAACTTCCACTACATCTGGGCTGTTGATTATTCGGGCACTGTAGAATATTACCAAAATTCATATATAATTCTGTGATGACCCAGGGAATCATTAAATGAAAGTGTCAATGATGCAGTTGCTCAACATGGAAAGGGATTAATTTCATATGTCAATGGAGCGATTAGGAATGCTGAAAGTTGAAAGGTCTAACTACTACTAGATTATCAACATGAAGAAATATTCTAGTATATAAAGTAAAATCCAAGATTGTTGCTAATATTCTAATCTCACTGGAAGGTGGGGGTGTGTTGGTGACCCTGTTGCTAAACCTCCATCCATACCCCTGAACAAGCCCCCCGAAAAACTTGCCCACCCAGGTATATCAGCTAGATTTTGATAAACCTGTGTGTGGTACACTAGTCATCGTTTATCAGAAATAAAACCAGCTTTGCCATTGCTAGACAGTCAGATATGCTATGCACCTTACTGACTGAGCCACATCTCATAATATAATATAAAGTTTTGATGTCACATATCGAGTAAGAGGTTGAAACTGGCAGAATAATATTTAGCCCTTTCATGACGGGAGCTGCACTGGTGCAACATTAAAGATCATGTGCCAGTGCATTCTATAATGTATGCAAGTCTCCCATAGGGAGCCTCACATATATAAGCAAATTCACTGGCTTATAAGGTCAAGGTAAGTTTTGCTTGGCCAATGTGTCTTATATATACGATGCTCCCTGTGGGAGACTCGCAATATAAGAGAATGCATTGGCACAGGGTTTTTGCCAAAAAAATCAGGAAGCTCCAGCCATGGAAGGGTTAAATGAAAACTGCATAATGTATGATTGTTTAAATGCTTCCAGGTGATGGACGATGTGACTCACCTGGCCACTGCGCGAAGTACTGTACATACACTGCACTGGACTCAGAATCGGAGGAAATCATCAGCATGATTATAATAGACAAGAGAGAGTGTGATCTAAAGTCATCGAATATGGAAATGTTAGCCTTTAAAAGGACGCTGGAACTTCTCGAGGGGAAAGGTGTTGTCATCGAAGAAGTTGTTACTGATGAGCATTCCATGATATCAAAATATCTAAGTAAGTTATACAATTGTAAACATATACTGATTAGTACCCACTGAACTACTGTAATATTTTGATCCATTAGTTGATAACTTATAATTTCCATTATAGTCATACTGGTATGCCATGCACACTGTTTGATGTACATATTTTAAGAGATAGTGACCTCATTGTTCAGAAAAAACTCAGTTGCCTTGTAGCAGATTTATCCAAACGTTTAATAATAATAATCATTATTTTAAATTATAATATATACTGGTAGAGCATTCCAGAGTAATTAGTTATAGCGCTCTTTACTTGAATATCACCATGGCCATATGGGGCATCGGTTACCTATCATCGATTAGGAGGAAGCAATTCAAGCAGCTAATGAGCACATTAGGATTAGCATACTGACAATATCCATAGACTCCCGACTGGGTACTCGGTTAACGGGCGAGTCCCTGGCAACAACTGTAGTATGAGATTACTTGTCGGAGGAAACCAACGCAGTGTTTGACTTTCAATGGCAAAGTCGAGATTCGAATGCATGAGTTTTCATACCATGAGGTGGTTACAAGTCGAGCATACCACCACTTATTTAAAATTTCAAACATTATGTCAACACTGAGTTATTTATAAATAATGGTTTTAATTTTATGCCGTGTTGTGATAATTGATATAATTGCATAATGATATTGTTATCTGAGGCTATTTGTGTATGTGTGTGTATTTAGAAAGCTTCTCCGACTCAAATTAATTAATTTTTTTTAATTTGAATATAGTTGTGGTCTACATGACCCTGATTTGGAAAATGCCTGATTTACATGGGGCATTTGGTTAATTTCCCCAATTTGAAAATTTAAGGGGCAAGTACCTGTCAATTCAATTAATTCTAATTCACAGAGTTGTGAATTGTCCAGTGTCCGAAAGGCATCACACACACCCTCCTCCATGAAATAAGATCATTTAGGCAGGGTCGCTAACTAGCACTGAGTCTTTTCATTAATAAATTTGTAGGAACAGAAAGGACAGACTTGAATCATTCCTATGATATGTGGCATGGAGCAAAGTTATTAGCTAAATATCTCACCAAGGTAATTACATTATTTTTCGTAGGTCTACAGTGCTGCTCTGCTTTTAACCCTGTCATTACTGGAGCTGTGTTGGTGCAGCATTAAAGATCCTGTGCCAGTGCAATCCCTTATATATGCGAGTCTCCCAATGGGGGCCTCGCATATATAAAGGAATGCACTGGCTTACATGGTCAAGGTAAATATTGTTAGGCCAATGTGGTATTCTCGTATATATGCGAGACACAGGGCTTTTGCAAAATTTCAGAAAGTTCCAGTCATTGAAGGGTTAAAGGTTAGCAATCATATCGGTTATTTTGAATTCATGTAGTTTGATTTCTGTGCTTGCATGGAAATTCATTAGCTATGACATAATTCTAAAAAAAATTATTCTGCTATCCTTCATGGGTCGAGCCCTAAATTTTGTTACTTTGTCACATCATGGTACAATTTTAAAACTTGATATATCCCCTATATAGTTTTCACTTCAGGGCAAACTGTATGATGATTCATTCCTGCATTTGAATATTTCATATTTTGAGAAAACTTCATTACCCGCTGAAGAACTCATGAGATAATATATCTCTATTTATTTTTCTCTGTTTTAATTTTCAGATTTCAAAAGCTGCACCATGTAAAGACTTGAGGTCATGGATTAAGAGTATCACAAACCATTTCTGGTTTTGCTGTGAGAACGCAGACACAGAAGAAGCCTTTTTGGTTAATATCAGTATTTAGCATGATGGCTACCGAATTCCCATTTTGTCAACCCCCGATATCAGCCACTGTAATAACAAATGAAAATTTGATCATTCCCTTCGCATGGCTGTAATCCCTTATAACAAGCCAGTGTCTAGCACTTCAAATATATTCATCCACATTATTTTCAATGTTAGTTTTCACCAAAATATGATTTATAGGTTCATAATTGACTTTACACGTAGTCACTTCATTATATCACAAATTGGAATCGTTGTTGGAAGTGAAATATATTGTTCATTACTCATTTATTTCGTGATTATGTTATATTTCACAGTCTTGAACCATAGCTTATCAGGAGTAGCATCACAATTCGCTCATAATAAAGAAACTGATTTCCGCGTATGATTTGATTTATTCTGTCAATTCCTTATTTCAGGGGATGTGGTGCGGTTTGATAAACCATGTCACAAATAAGCATGAATGGTTAATAGGAGAAGGCTTTGGTCCAGGCGAATGTACACACAGTCCCCTTGAGGATGATCACCGAGATGATTGGTTGGAGAAAGGCTCAACTCCCCATGTAGCAGTTAAAGACTTTGTCTGGCGCCAACGTTTCCTCAAGAAAATTCCATACTACCTCAAATTCAGGTATTAAAGTTGTATTTACTGTACATAATTCCATTGATTGTTTATAAAACACCCAGACATTTCTTAGTTTCGATGTGTTGTAAAAGCGAAAAATGTTCTTGCATTTTGTTGCCCATCATAACAGTGTTAACATCTGCTCATTACAGTTTATAGATTAAAAAAATTAAAATGAGCAGGCAAGCCTTTTATTAGCTCAACTTTCTTTTTAGTTTGAGCTATCGCCATGGGTTGCTGCCAGTCGTCCATGTGTGTGTGCGTGTGTCTGTCAACAATTTCCTTTGGCGTGGGCTAAAGGTCGTATCTTTGGTCTGATCTATATGAAATTTGTCATGAATGTTGACATTGACATGTAGATGGGAACGAGTCATTTTAGGATCATTATTTTAGGATCATTCGGCCAAAACAAATGGCTGCTGTTGGCCATCTTAGATTTTACTCTTTGCATCACTAAATATTTTGACACATCCTACAGACCACATCTCTGACCGGATCATCACCAAACTTCATATCGATCATCGGGGTGATTTCTAGATGCAAACGAGTATTTTTTTGGGTCATTTGGCCAAAAAACATGGCCGCCTGCAGCCATATTGAATTTTACTCTTTGCATCACTAAATACTTTGACACACCCTACATACCACATCCCTGATCTGATCATCACCAAACTTCATATGGATCATCAGTGTGACCTCTTGATGGGGCCCTGAGTCATTTTGGGGTCATCGGCAAAAAATATGGCCACCAATGGCCATTTTGGGTTATACTCTTTGTATGACTATATATTAGAATAGGTATAGACCAATCTGTTTGTTTGATCTTCATGAAATTTGTCATTGACATTGACATGTAGTTGGGAACGAGTTATTTTGGGGTCATTCGGCAAAAAAAACATGGTCACCGGTGGCCATTTTAGAATTTACTCTTTGCATCACTAAATCCTTTGACACACCATAAAGACCGCATCCCTCAATATATTGTCAACCATTAAATTAGTCCCCTACCTAAGTTGAGCTACAGTTTCATTGACACTTTCATTTGAATATGGCTTCCTATACTGGTATATCACATATGAAATGAAATTTGGGCTTCAGTTTCCTATGGGCATTATAAGTACCATAATGTGAAATGTATATCTATTTGAACCTGTATAGTTTTGTCAGCAAAAATGGGTGGTTTGTGCGGGGGGGGGGTGAAAAAAAAAATTCCGGCACATATGCCGGGGTGGGTGGGTGGTCAAAGCCACCAACAAGCAATTTTTTCCCCAACTAAAAAAAAAAATTCTGCTTGTTTTTTTAGTGTTTTGGCAATGAATTGGGCTTCAAAACCACTTTGAATGAGAGAAATAATGTAATTATAACTGGTAAACTGACTGCAGGCAGTTATCGTGTTGTATTTTGTTGCAAATTTTGAAATCCAAGATGGCCGCTGGCAGCCATGTTTTTTTGGCCGAATGACCTCAAAATGACTCATTCCTATTTACATGTCCATGTTAACATCCATGATAAATAGTATGCACAGAAATTCATATACAGCTGTTTACAGTGAATTTCCCCCCGCAAATCTCTGTTTTAGTGTTAAAAGGGGGGGTGGGTGTCAAAAAATGGTCGGAAAAAACTGCCGTAAACGGAAAAAAAATTGGCGGTGGGGGTGGGTGGGTATAAAAAATGATCGAAAGGGAAAAAATGCCATACGTGCCTGAAATTTTTTTCCGACCCCCCCCCCCCCTGGTTTGTGCGTTATTTTTCAGAAAGGCCATAACTCTGCTAGAAAAAGTGTGGATTCCCAAATTGAGCTGTATTGTATTTTCATGGGATCATGCGAAAAAAAAATAGTTGTATTTCTTAGTCCGACAGACAGTAGACATGACTGCATGTTTGTTTAAATTGCTGGACAAAAATTATATTCATTTAGTGTAGACCATTCATTTTATAATATTTATCAAATATGATTTTCTCCAACAGGACAACAGCATCCCTTGAATCCTTCAATCAGCATATTCTTATGTATGCAAGCAAGCGCTTTGCTTACAAATTTCCAAACTTCAGAGCAAGAAACTACCTAGCAGCTCTGGACTATTCTCATCACAAAGACAGGGCATATAAAGTCACCAAGGATGGCAGAGAACGGTATGTGTTACCCTTAGTTCATTTTAGGATGGTGACCTTTTTGGCAGGAATTTTGACTAAAAGTAAAGTTTCCTGTCAATAATAGATAGGAAGGTGTTGTAATTTGTATTCATTTGGACAACATTTATCTAGTGTTATAAATACTTTACACATGATTTACAATACATGCAGAGAAATATGGTCAGAAGTATTCGTAATGAAAAAATAATTATAATGTTGCAAGAACTTGTGATATTTCACAACAAATAAATCTCTGGCGTTTGGCAAAGTAATTTCACTGAAACTGTAGACACCGATTATGAATAGCATTCATTATCAATGGTTGAGCCAAGCCAAACTGTAATCATCTCTCGAAATTATACCTTTCAGGGCAATAAAATCATAACTGTAAGAAACAGTCCATGTGCAGTGTTGTTATTCAATTGCTAAATAATGTATTAACTGATATAACAATGTAAAATGCAGCCCAATTTATCAGATTCATACCTGTTGGGAACCTACTCTATACATAAAAGGTCCTCAGGTTGATCTACATGCAGTGATGCAAATGTTTACAATATCAAACCAAGACTATCCAAGCATCAGTGAGTTATTGATGCCAAAACACAGTATAACAAGTCCGAAATTGCTCTATATTGCTGATGTCATATATGCCTTTCTCACATGAATGATATTTTTCTTTACAGCCATAACAGAGTTTTCAACAAGAATTCGAAAAGATGGACCGTCAAAAAACTCAAAGTAACAAAAACATACAGCTACATTCCGGGTTTAATTCAGCAGATCATCGATGCCAAGCTATCGGACGACCTTTCAATGAGGCGACGGAAGGAATTGGGTGAAGAAGATCCTGAAAACATAGCCAAGACCATTGCGCCGATGAGCCCACCAGCTACATCAGATCTTGTAGAAGCGAAGAAAAGCCGATTCGCACAACAGATAACGTTAGTTTAGCTCCTTAACAGTAGAATAATTCTGCAGATTGTTATTGACCAAAGCATATGGCTGTGCCAGATGAGCTCAGTTGTGGGTGATTTTAAAGATCATATTTGACACAAAATTAATCTATATATTATACCAGGAGGTTATTATACTAGGAGGTGACCCGACTTCGTCCAGGCTTTGACCTTGAATTGTCCATTTTGAAGGTCAAGGTCACGATTTGACCCGTCCAAAACACTCAGTGGACAAAACTAACCCAATGTATCAAATTTCGTGGAAATCACATCAAAATTCTCTATTTTACCCTATGTCAAGGTCACGTCGCACGGGCAAATGAATATGCTTATGAAGAGACTCCCCATACGAAAGTACCCCCACATACCAAGTTTCATCGAAATCCGTGTTATTTGGGCGTTTGACCTTGAAATTACCCGATTTCAAGGTCACGTAGCATGGGCAAATTAATAGGCCTATGTCACTCCCCGGTCGAAAATACCCCCACATACCAAGTTTCATCGAAATCCGTGTTATTTGGGCGTTTGACCTTGAAATTACCCGATTTCAAGGTCACGTAGCATGGGCAAATTAATAGGCCTATGTCACTCCCCGGTCGAAAATACCCCCACATACCAAGTTTCATCGAAATCGGCTTGGCCGTTTTCGAGTCCATCGATTACAGACAGACACACAGACAGATCTTCCAAAATATATAATAGATTTCCAACTGATGGCTATTTCAAGTCTACAATTTTGGCCTCAGGTAGAAAAACATGCAATTGTTGCTCCAATACAACAAATTCCCAACTAATGAATTATTTGAAAAACAAACACTACAAGAACAATTTCAACATATTCTTGGTGTGAAATTTCCAACTATAAATGATGTGGCAGTTATGAAATTTCTAAATATTGAAAATTTGAACCGTAGTAGGTCGCCCCAACTTTGGTCAAAATATTCCAACGCTTGGTAATTGCATAATTTCTCCCCCTGTTGTCACGTCCCTGATGCCCAAGTCACCTTCCAACTATAAATGATGTGGCAGTTATGAAATTTCTAAATATTGAAAATTTGAACCGAAGTAGGTCGCCCCAACTTTGGTCAAAATATTCCAACGCTTGGTAATTGCATAATTTCTCCCCCTGTTGTCACGTCCCTGATGCCCAAGTCACCGTTTTATTTTCAATCATCCTGCTCAGTGATTCCATGGAATACGGTATCTGACTATCTGGGCGAGTTTCAAATCTGCGTTCTTGAAGGCTTGTAAACAGTGGGTCACCAAGACCTGATCTGCACCCAAATATTTTGAGAACTTGACAAACTATATGACAATAAATTTTATGTCATATATCTTCACTCAATGTAATAGAGATCCTGGTGTGTTACCATTTATTTGAATCGGTGGGTGCAGATCAGATCTTGGTGATCCACTATTCACAAATCTGAATTCGAAAACGCTCTTGTCAGGAACAATTCAGAATGAAACCTCATATAGCCCACATGGTTCTAAGTGATAAGACACAATAGCTTTGAGAACATATTTTATGATATTACTATTATGCAGGCAGTCTGAAAATATTTCAATTTTATCAAGATAGTCTGCCAACATTAAACTGGTGTTGTGAATGCAATTATAATTTTCAAATGGGAGATTGATGAACATCGAAAAATTTTCATCTGCGCCTCTCGTTCTATCATTCCGCGACAGCACAAGTGCCGTATCGACAAACACATTTACACATCGTGTTGTTCTGTGTATTTATAGATATTCCTTATTTCAGGCCAAGCGAGCAGGATTAAACCCTTTATATTGGGAAAACGAATCTGGAAATCGATCTCTGATTCTCCAGACCACACAGGATGGAATCACTCTCCTGATGTTGGCTCCAAGCCTTCCATGAAAGAACAGCACATACTGCCGGTATGCCTGATGCCTGTTTGCTTTATTAAGCGGATCTCTGTCCACATAATTGAAAACTTGCCCCCGGTACTGCCGGGCCACTTGGAGCACACCCTCATTGAGCACAACTGTGTCGAGAACCTGCAAAGGAAGTGAACTTTATGTACAGACCATCTTGTCAACAATATACATGTAATTGTGTGTGAACATGTGTTATTTATTAAAGATGAAATAAATTTGTTCAACTCTAGAATATGCTTGTCAAAGATAGACATCCAGAAACCCCCCCCCCCATCATTCAACCAGCAAACATATCACCCCCCCCCCCCCCCCCCCCCCCCATGGATCATCATGGTTGAGATCTTTCTAATACGTACCCTCAGGTCATGGCAGATCATTTCTGCCTGAAAACTGGCAGACGGGATGGAATTTTACCATTGTACTATTGGGCTCCAAATAAACATGCATGCCCGTTTATTATTTTCTTGGGAAATTTCCCCCCTGCACAGTGCTTATTTGGGTCTGCACGTTTATTAATTTCGAGGCTATGAAAATTGAAATCAGCACAAACTCAAGATTTCTATATGACTCTGATACCAAAATGATGAGTTTATATCTTTATGCATGTACATATTCAAATATATGACACACATGTGAACATTTAAATACTGAATAAAACACCACATCTGTAAAAATAATATGTTTAACAGTTGATGTTTTGCTCAGAGTTTCCCCTGCACTATTATTCGGGTCTGCACTTTTATTAGCTTTCAATGAAATCCCCCCCCCCTGCACTATTATTGGGGCCTGCACTTTTATTTGGAGCCCGAGAGTGTGGGCACGCATCCTATATACCATAGATGAGAAAGATACATCTAACTCTATATTTACTTTCAGATAATGAAAGTAAATAAATGTGGGGTACAGGGTATGCCAATGGATTCACATTTGAAATCATGCTGGCGGCCATGTTAACGGAAATACTCGATGTGGCTCCAATTTAGAGGTCACACCAAAGATTCATATGAAGTTTAGTGATCACCAGACTTGATATGGAACTTCGAGATGACGCTAGATTGGAGCCATCAAATATTTATCGATTTTGTAGAAAAATATGGCTGCCTGCAGCCATCTTGGATTTTAATTGATAAATGTCTCTTCATGTTCACATCTATTATTACTTAGTCATTTAATTTTCACATCACTAATCGCTCCATTGACTGTAGCACATACAATATCCCCTCTATAAGTTGAGCTACAGTGTTTTTAGCTCAAATTACTTTGTAAGTTTTAGCTATTTCCATGGGTTGGCGTGCGTGTGTCCGTCAACAATTTCCTTTGGCGCAGGCTACACGAGTCATTTTGGGGTCATTCGACTAAAAAAATGGCCACTGGTAGCCATCTTTGATTTCAAAATTAAATCCATTGGCGCGGGCTACAGGTCGTACTGTTTGTCTGATCATCATGAAATTTGTGATGGATGTTACTATTGACATGTAGATGGGAACGAGACATTTTGGAGTCGTTCGGCCAAAAAACATGGCCGCCAGCAGCTATTTTGGATTTTACTCTTTGCATGACTGAATCCTTTGACACGGGCTACAGGTCGTAGCTTTGCTCGGATCTTCATGAAATTTGTCATGGATGTTAACAATGACATGTAAATGGGAACAAGTTGTTTTGGGGCCATTCGGCCAAAACACATGGCCACCAGCAGCCATCTTGTATTTCACTCTTTACATGACTAAATCCTTTGAACAGGCTACAGGTCGTATCTTTTGCTGGATCATCGTAAAATTTGTGATGGATGTTAAGAATGTAGATTGGAACAAGTCTTTTGGGGTTCATTCGACAAAAAACATGGCTGCCAGTGGCCATCTTGGATTTTACTCTTTGCATAACTAGGCCTTTCATCTTTCCACATTCCTAATCACTCCATTGACTGTAACACATGAATTATCCCCTTTCCAAGTTGAGCTACAGTGTGACAGTCATTGACACTTTCATTTAACAAAATAACATGAACTGGATCAAGGGGGGGGGGGGGGGGTGGGGATGGTAGTGAAACGGATATAAATCAACTCTGCAAAAACAGATATTTGTAACATAAATTCACAATGCAGCGATATTGCTAGAAACATACAAAATTATACTTCATTATAATATAAATAATAAGTAACATAGGGGAACTACTCCTGTGTGCCAAATAAAGGTATCTGTACGTTTATTGATTTTATGAGAAAAAAATCTGCCCTGCACAATGCTTTATATTCAGATCTGCATGTTTTTTAAAAGATTGATGGCTCCGCTCTAACTTTTATTAGCAAATTCTATACAATTATTTAATTACCAGAAAATGTTGATTTTTCATTTGAGATATTGTGCACAGCAAACACTACTGTTCTGTCCTGCACTGTTCAGCCCTCATAATTGGCTACGGCAATCGGCAATGCCGAAGCCATTTGCTGAAGCAAACTGGGCCACGGTAAAGGGTTGCCGTAGCAGATTGCCGAAGCCAAAAAATCTGAATTAAAAGGGCGGACTGTTATTAAATTTTCTGAAATTTTCACCCTGCACTTATATTCCAACCTGAACTTATGTTTGGCACACAGAACTAGGTAATGTATGAATTCTTGTTTAATAGCTACTCACTGGAATCAATGAGGTGCAATTTTCAGGCTGATTCCCACAGCATAGTCTTTCGATCAGCTGTGGCATCTCCCGACAATGTCCACATATACACCATGGTGGTGAAGGTCCATCTGCTGGTGGGTGGTAACCCACACGTGGGGTTCTGCCATTTGTCAAGTCCAGAATGCTGAAGACCAATGGCAAATGCTCCATGGCAAACCTTGTACATAGGTCTCTCACGTCTGCCTCTGGCATTGTCTGGATGCGTTCCTGTAAATAAGGATATTTCATCTAGTATGGTAGTTTCACAAGCATCCGTAACGCAACCAACAAAATAAAATACAATAATTCGCATCCGAGATGCAGGGCAATACTATGTCATTTTTTTTTGGTGAACTTTACAAAAAGCTACACATCATTAAATGATCGCTGAAGATCCAAAATATTTTAACCCTCATTACTGACTTCTCCATTAATATGCCAGTATGGTTATTGTTTAATTGATTAGACTGAATATCAGTAAGATATATCTATGTATATTTCAAATTATTGGTCAGAAACCAACATGTTAACAAACAAGATGGACAGACAGACCAATAACATAATCCTGGAAATTTAGGCAGGATTCAGTGCCACTCCAGAAATTATAATTGTAGAAATACAGGTGGATTCAAAATACATGTAGCTAAAACCATTTGTCGCTGTTTGGTCAAAATGGTTTATATCAAATACCTACTTGGACATATTCTCGCTGGTCTTGCTCTATTTCCTCAGCTGAGCGTGCAACAGCCACAGCTTGAATGACTGGGGCACCCCTGCCCCGACCTCTGCCTCTCCCCCTTGCTCGAGCTCTTCCAGAGGTGGCTCTCTGGCCAGCGGCATGTTCCTCGACTGCAGGGACTGTCACTGCACCCCTCCCTCTTTGTGCCCCACCCCTTCCTCTCGGACGTCCTCGTTTTGCCGCAGTGCCCCGCTCGCTGCCTGCTGCTAGTTCATCAGTGGTCTCAATTGCACCTCTCCCTATTGCTGCAGCACCCCTTCCTCTTGGTCGCCCTCTGCCCCTACCACGACCAGTGGCACCTCTTGGACGACCTCGACTTCGCGTCGCAGTTCCTCTTTCATCAGAATCTGCACTGCTGTTTATAGAGCTTCCTGTTGAAGACTGCAACGAGGAATATCACAAGATAAGCTTATGCTTATGATAAAGGATATCACAAAAGGAATGCTCAGTACTTGGTACTAAATCCCACCCATCTCGATTATTAGAGACATGAACTGTATCAGAATTAATCCGATTTAATACTACTAAATAACTACACATATTTCGTCGGATTTGGGGGTAAAAAAATACGTGATTCCAGTCGAGGAACCCACCCATCAAAGCTACCGGTATCAGATTTAGATTTTTTAAATCTGTTATTTTCACATTGAATATTTGGTGGCCTGGCAGACGCCTTTATGAGAGTTTGATTAGTCACGCAAATGTCACTGTTCGCTTTTACTTTGCATGGTGATCAATGCTATCGCAAATTATCTTCGAAATATAAAGGGACAAAAAGCAACAACACATATTAGGTAACTTGTGATAGTTTATGGGCGGCTAGTAGTGGGCTACATAACATATTCTATAAATTTAAAGACATATTATGGTCTTGCGCATGATACTGGTAAGCTACTGTTCAGGTGCCATTCCAAATTGGAGGAATGTAGCATTCTACTAACATTACTGAAAAGCTCAAGCATGTTGTCTATACCACTCCATATAAAACTTCGTCTGAAATATGATCAATTGTAAATATTTACTTCTCAATTCGGGACGCAACTATCAACGATAAGCTTATGAAAATGGTATCGCCATCGAGAGACACTGAATTTAATTAATATATCAGAATGACTGTGTGTGTTGTCAATTTATAATATTTGCAAAAATGACTACTTTGAGCAAAATTATCCTACATTTCTATTTGATCACCCTACCAGAGTGTTTCACATCACTTTAAGAATCAGTAAGCATGTTTTAGTGTTAATGCTAATATACATGTTACAGAACAACATGCCTGTTACACCTGGAAATATGCTTGTTTACATTTGAGATGGCGTGTGGGGAATTCAACTAAAACTATGAGCATCACCATATATGGAAGTAGCAATCTACAATCGCTTGTCAACAAAAAAAAAATTATTATAGGACTTTATCAGCAAATATGATATCATGCTTGGTATCATTTTGAGTATTTATTGCTGATACACTAATTTGGATAACTAAATCAGCTTTTGGTGAAATTCTGTTGTTGTTGTAACTGGATGATACAGCGACCATCGAATATCATTTTGAAGACAGATTAATCGCAGACATGTGAGATGATAAAACCACATTATGTGAATGTTCCATCAGTGATAGTTTATTCAGTTGCAAAATGGCGGCCAGTCAGACTTATCTACAAGAAATTAATTGTCTTGTGGTTGGCAGTAATAGCACACAAATGTGCTTTGAGCCATATAAGATACTGGGTTCATAGGATTTGTCCAAAAAAAAAATTCCCCGCTGAATTGTCGATCAGTTATAACTATTTCAACCATATGGATTACAGGATCTAAATATTTCCAACAGTTGGAAATTTTTGGTACCAGTTATCTCGGAAAATGGCAACATACATACCGGTATAAGGGGATTGGGTGAATAAAATGATTTTAAAAATACAACAAGCGAAAAATGTCAACCCACGTAAGGGAGTGAGGTGAATAAAGTTTCACCCATTCACCCATTTTGGAATTTCAGGTCATTATATACTGGTCGAGTGAACCATGGCATTTCATGTAATGGCTATCTTGAAGACGAGGTTGATTACAGAAAATGATCGGTCACAAATAGGCCGTGGTTGGTTGATGAAGGTAATTGGTCATGAATAACTCGGCACTATGTTAACATGCAATTTAAAAAAACGAGGTGATTAATCGCCAGCACGTGTGCAGTATGAATAGACCCTTAAATAACGTCAATTCCCAACATATCACAAGCTCTTGTGGGCTGAGAAGACTTGGTCTAGTGAGTGCTTTAAGGTTAGCCAACTTCGCTGAACCCGTCGTCTCTGTCCAATTACAAGAACTTGTCCATGTCAATAATGCCAGGGTTAAAATCTGATGAGAATCAGAATCATGATTCTTAGTTTTATTTTCGTAGAAGCAACTGATTCGCTGTAGAAATGATAGAATTTGATACTCGCAAAAATATTATGGCAGTTTGAAGCCTGCACAAGCAGTGCATGAGTCTTAATCTTGGACGAATAATTGTATATGTAAAACTTTATATGGTGCAGGCAGTTTTCCACACATGTATGGAAATAGATGTAATAACAGTAACTCGGTCATATTATGAAAATATCTGCACCAGCTTGGCGAGATGACGGGCAGGTGTAATTGGTCATCAACGGGACACGGCTAATAGATGAAGATAATTGGCAACACACACTTTAATGTGACATGTCATTAAAATACATTGATCATGTGGTGGAAACAGACCCTAACATGGATGGACGTTATTGGTCATGAATAGGGAAGTCGGTGGCCGAGAGGTAGCGTACTGGTCTCTCGTGCTATCAGACCGGGGATCGCAACCTGGTCAGGGTATTCTGACAAAAATCAGAACTCGGTCAGATGCCAAGTTTGTCAGGCTGAAAAGTCTCATTTGAGATCACTGAATAAAGATCCAAATTCAAAAATGGCGACTCCCCCCCCTCCATTACAACACTTGTCCAGGTATGTTGTCGTGGGTGCAGTACGCTGTCCGATCGGGCTCAGACATTAATGGGTGACCTGTGTACACGCCTATGTGTGTGCACGTTAAAGAACGCTACTGGAGTCACCACAGGGTTATAAAGTTACTCGGCTGTGGTAGCACTTGGACCTCCACATAATCCTCAGCACATTGAGGGTGATTGAGTATCAATTAGATAGATAGATAGACGTGGAGCTATGTCAATCTCCCTTACCGAGTCTTCAACTTATGTTAATTTACTAATTTAGTTTTAAATGGAACTACCGGTAGTAATATCAATGTGTTTACATTCAACTGCTTGACCTAATTTTTATGAACTTTAGCTACTGCATGTTTACCTGCTCATAAAAATATAATTCACTAATTACCAGTGTTGGTAACCTAGATGAGAAGGAGTGTGGCTGTTGTGTGGACAGTCACAGTGTACCTGTACTTTGTGTCTGTGCCTGTGGTCTGTTCCATGTCAGAACAAGAAAAAACTAATATTCTGTACCCACTAACCCAGATACAAAGTACCACAAATACAACATTCTAAAGTCTTTGTTGACGACTGATGCGATATACATCATTCCATCAATCATCCCGACACGATTATGGGCCAATACAAATTTAAACTCAAGACAAGTGAAGTTGTGGAAAGTCGCTCAAGAAAAGAGCACAATGATTGAATGAACTACTTTTCAAAAGATCACACTGCTCTACTGACATGAATGGAATCGATATATCAGTGCTATATATATGTCCCGCTATTTTGCACGTAATCAGCGACCAAGGAAACACCATATAACCTTATTATTCGTGGAAAACGACAGACACATTTTAGAAAAATACTCACCGACATATTTTATGCTTGTTTTTTCTCGCTACCACGTGACTGTTCGCAAACTTCCGGTTCTTCTTGCGATCTGCGTCTTCTCCGGTGAAGGTCAAAAACATGGCGCGTAGTTTGAAATCGTAATATTTTTATTACCAAGATCAATATTTTCTTCGCTAAATTAGGTTTATACGAAGCTCATATCACACGAACACTATCTAACTTGAAAGTCACACGAACACTATCTAACTTGAAAGTTATGTCAATAGGAGTAAATTAAAAAATCGGCTATGTCTGTGTACAGTACCCCTTTAACTACAAAAAAATAAAATAAACGAACAGTCAATTCATTAGCTGCCTAATAGGCTTTAAATACAAATCATTTGCAATTGATTCTCCATTCGGTTCTAAAAGTATGAATTTACCATTTCTATACTAAAGCATTATTGATGAGTAGTTATCCTATAGGAAATGTTCAGATAAATAAGTTCAACAAATGACAATAGGTGGTTTCTTGAAATTATTATCTAAACATTTCCCTCAATAAATAGGACTCCTTCTGCACTTTTATTTATCTGTCATCTGCTTTTATTATATTAACATCCCTCCACATGAATAATAGATCATTCCAATGTAGCTTTTATAACTGAATGGGATAATCCATTTAGTATAGATAGGGTTAAACTAGTCCATTCTTCATTTGTAGGGATGAACAGATAAGAAGCAGGGCAATTTGTTTTTGAAAATGACTTATGAATGCTCAGACCATAAATATAAACATACGGTAAGGCCAAACAAAAAAGTGTTTTGGTTCTCGGGCAATTTTTTTTCTCAAATCAATGAGGGAGGGAGGGAGGGTTTTATTTTTATTTTTTATTTTTTTCTGCGCATAGTAAGCATGGACAAAGATACCTTCCTCTGTCTAGTAATAACCAGAAAGGTAGAGGGAACTGTTATGCATATAAACTCATTTAGTCTTATATAAAAATGACATTGTACTACCAGTCTATGACTGGGATTACCTAACAATATATAATGCCCCTGACATTCACTATTGTTATTGTTGTCTAAAAACTGATACCTCCCCATTCTAATATGTGATCCTGAATTTAGTCCTGTGCCTTTCAATTGTATAAAGTTACAATTAGTGTAAGTTGTTCACAATGACTAATTGTAAGAAGAGCATGAGGATCAGCTAATCATTTTCTTAATTGTAGTCATATACTTCATGTTGTAAGCCTGCAAGTCACTTTTTAACACATTACATGTTAGAGCTCAATGCACACTAATATTCAACACATATCTGCTATGTTGACATGTTGATAATATCCACAATTGTTTTTGTTTTTTTTCAAATTTTTTTTTTTTTGTAAGTTTTTTTGTCATAACATCAGGCATTGCAATAAAAAGGCCTAATGCGACCCTTTTTATTCAATGCGGCGGGGCCTGAGAACCAAAACCTTTTTTTTTTGGCCTAACAAACACAGGTGACTTGTACTCACAGGCTTGACTAGCTTCATCACGTCACTCTTGGAAACATCAAGTCCGTTCTTTATGTTAGGAATTGTGAACTTCCTGCTTTGGAACTGATTTATCAATGATTCAACTGAAAGATAAGAGGTTTAGCGGCATAATGACTCATCAATGTTCTTTTGGAGAAAACCCTTAGAAAAGCAAGACTCAATCAGGATTTATAACAGCAGAAACAAGAGCATTGAAAAAGGCCCATAACTCTGGCAAATATCATCGAACCCAACCCAAATTTGAATTTGACCAGTATTTTGGTATGACTGAGCCACAAATCATCCGGAAACCAAAATGTTGACATACTGATTACATAATATGGACCATTTTTTTCTTCAAACAGGAGTATAAAAACTGTTTCCATCAATGTTTTGATACTGGAATGATTGCAAGCATAAAGCATCCATATTTAGGAACCACATGATGTCACGCTACTGGGAGTTCCCCGTGCGTCTTGAAATCAGTTTTGTTACGCATTGGGTCCAACGTTCATATGTAATCTTGGATCGTAGGATTTCAATTCAATCTGGATATGAATATATTTTTCATGAAGGGCAAAAGCATAGAGCAGTGGTACAATTAAGAGCAAGCCTGCAAATAGCGTGTCTGTCATTTGCAGAATGAGGTCCCCAGAGGGTGAATTTAGTGACGCTATCCCGCATAGCGGGCTAGCATCACTAAATTCACCCTCTGGGGACCTCATTCTGCTTAGGCTTCATCTTCTGGAAAGTATCTATAGCATTAAATTAAGATTGTTTTTAGTTACATTTTCCTTCTAGGAGGTTTTATATCCCCTAATTTGCAGAAGATAAAATTCATAATTGAGGTGCCCAATGGGTGAACATCACCAACTTCAACTGGGGAACTTCAATCTGATCCTAGGTCTGCCATATCGGTTGAAGACCTAAGCAGAATGAGGTCCCCAGAGGGTGAATTTAGTGATGATAGACACGCTATTTGCAGGCTTGATTAAGAGCTAAAAATGAAAATCTTACCTAATAATGTGTAAACTTCTCTGGTTTGTGGAGTAGTTGCATTGAACGACCTGATAACAAATTTCAGGCAGTGATTCTGTAAACATTTTAAGAAAAAACAGATAATATTCAAGAATCTAGCTGTCAGACTAACTATATGTTTTGAACATGTAATCGTTGATTTTGATAAAAATGTGGATAAATATTGCCCTCGCATGCATGGCTTATCACTAACAGCATTGCTCACCTGAGACATGTTATTAACCTTTTCATAACGGGAGCTTCCTGAAATTTTACAAAAACCTGTGTGAATGCATTCTCTTATATATGCGGGTCTCCCATAAGGAGCCCCACATATACAAGAGAATGCATTGGCCTAATAATGTTTACCTTAACCTTGTAAGTCAGTGCATTCTCTTAGATAGACGAGGCTCCCTATGGGAGACTACTCCCGTCATGAAAGGGTTAATACACCAAGGGTAGCATAAAGTGTATGTGAAAAACCGTAGAATTGTAACATGGGAAGTATAAGACTTTTCAAGCCTATGTACTGTAGAGGAACACTATATAATGAATCATATTCCCAAAGTATTCTAATAACCCTTTACCCAACAGACAGAAGGGCCCTGTGCCAATGCATTCTCTTATATATGCGAGTCGACCATAGGTCGCCTCGCATATATAAGAGAATGCATTGGCTTAACACATTAAAAATTATAAAATTGTTAAAGAATGTAAGAAAAAATGGTAAAAAGTGTTAAAAAAAGATTATTTTTATGCCAATGCATTCTCTTATATATGCGAAGCGACCTATGGTCGACTCGCATATATAAGAGAATGCATTGGCACAGGGCATAACTGTAACTATCACAATGTGGTCAAGGAGCCGGTTCCAATGATATCCATATTTGTATGGTTCTATTGAGACAGACCGAAGATATTTTAGGCTGTTGAAGCTTTATTTGGCCGGTCTTGGCCGGTTTGTTGGGTAAAGGGATAAAAGAGTTTCTATTTTTCACAGAAAAAAACAGAGAATCTTGTAGCTTTTCTAGAACTCAAATATGGTGCCTGACTTTTGCAGAATGAGGTCCCTAGAGGGTGATTTTAGTGATGCTACTCCACACAGCGGGCTACACAGGTATTCAGTGTACCTCATTCTGCTTAGGCCTCATCTTCTCTGGAAAGTATCTTTATTATCAAATTAACAAGTTTTTTAGTTTCTTTAAAAGAAGTTTCTATTTAGTTAGTTTCTCTATATCGCGAATTTGGCAGACAACACAATGCATAATTGAGGTGCCCAATGGGGGTACATCACCATCTTCACCAACTAGGAACTTAGATCTGTGTCCAGGTCTACCATAGCAGATAAAGCCATGCAGAATGAGGTACCTAGAGGATGAATTTGGTGATGCTAGCCCACTGTGTGTGATTGCATCACTATATTCACCCTCTGGGGACCTCATTCTACAAATGTCCAGCACCATATTCTCAGGCTTGAGCTTTTGTAATACTAAGTACCTTGAGATCCCCTTCAGATTCTGTGAACACCTCCAGCAAATGTTTCCTCAACTCCTGCCAGCTCAGACAACTGATGACATCATTCGGACCAAGTTTATTCAGTTTCTGAATAGCCTCCGTCTTCAGCTATAATGATATGAAGTATATGAGGCAAAAGAAGATATTTAAAGGTACTCAATCCGATTAAGCACCCCTAAATTACTATTTCTTTGGCTTCGGGGGTAAAAAATATTTGATTCGAGTCGAGGAACCCACCCTTCAAAGCTCAAGAGTGATCAGATATCGTTTTTTGTGGTCCACTTCCACGTGCTCAAACGGACAAATTACAAATTGCAGGTGTAAGATGGATAACTCGAAAATCAAGTGGTTACTATTAACAATAATAACCACTTGATTTTAGAGTTATCCATCTTACACCCGCAATTTGTCCGTAATTTGTCCATTTGAGCACATGGAAGTGGACCACATCTCCAAAAATGAACAAATTTCAATAAATCGATATCTGATCACTCTGAGCTTTGAAGGATGGGTTCCTCGACTCGAATCAAATATTTGTTACCCCCAAAGCCAAAGAGATAGTAATTTAGGAGCGTCTAATCGGATTGAGTACCCTTAAAGACGAGATAGATAAGATAAATAGAATCAAATCAAAATTCGGATATATACAACATCAGGCCTCAAAATATGGTGCCTGACTTTTTTAGAATGAGGTCCTCGGAGGGTAATTTAGTTCACAGTGGGCTAGCATCACTAAATTACCCTCCGGGGACCTCATTCTGCTTAGGCCTGATCTTCTCTGGAAAGTATCTTTATTATCAAGTTTTTTAGTTTCTCTCTTATTCTTTTTTAGTTTAGTTTCTCTATATCCCCAAAATGGCAGAGGCACAATACATAATCGAGGATCCCAATGGGTGTACATCACAATATTCACCATCTGGGAACTTAAATATGTGTACAAGCTGAAATGTTCATACAAACACAAAATTAAAAAATGTCCGATTCAAAAAAGGGCCGTAACTCTGGTAAAAATTAATGGACGAAACCTGTAGTATGTGGGTATCCTTTCCCCAACCTGTGATATCAATACACCAAAGCACAACCAAATCCGATAACCCATGCCCAAACTACACGTTGAATGTTCATACGGACACAAAATAAAAAACTGTCCAAGTCAAACAAGGGCCATAACTCTGGTAAAAATGAATGGATGATACCCATAGTAGGTGTGTATCCTTTTTCCAAACACGTGCTATAACCATGCCAAAGGACAACTAAATCTGATAATTGACGCCTGAGTTATAAGTTTGTATGTTCATACAGGCACAAAATTCACAAATTTCCAATTCGAACAAGGGCTGTAACTCTGGTGAAAATTAATGGATGAAACCCGTAGTATGTGGGTATCCTTTCCTCCAACCTGTGCTATCACCATGCCAAACCACAACAAACTGCGATAAGTCACACCCGAGTTACAAGGTGTTTTTTTCTGATGGATTGACAGATGGACAAACAGACAGGCGGAGCCCTAGGCTATATGCCCTGAACCTCCTACAGTGGTCGGGGGCATAATAAGCCTTCAATAAGGAGTAAAAATATTAGGACAATATTTCTAAAAAGATCAAAATCTTATAAGATATATATATATACATATATATATATATATATACAAATTATCAACAAGTTTAAGAAATACTTTCATAAGAAATAAACCCACCTCAATGCTGCACGTTCTTCCCAGCATCTCAATGATAGGCTGAATCTGTTCATTCTTCATAAACATGATACTCCCCTAGAAAATAAATATAATAATAGCAACACACAAACACGATAATCTCCTACAAAATATAGAGACATAACATGTCTGAGTTTAGGGTGCCTGTCATTTGCAGAATGAGGTCCCCAGATGGTGAATTTGGTGATGCAAGCCTGCTATGCGGGATAGCGTCACTAAATTCACCCTCTGGGTACCTCATTCTACAAATGACAGACAAACTATAATCATAATAATAACTATAATACAGAGACTCATGGAGAAATCATATCATTAGGGCTGAAATTGTTATGGGATTTTCATGACCGGTTAACCATTTGAATTAACCGAGGTTAACCAGTTAACCATGGTCATGCAAGCCGACATTGAGTCATTGACATATGATGCAAACGGAAATGAAAAGCAAATGAAATTGTCGCTAATATGTGAACATTCATGAAGCATCAAGGAAATCGGCGAACCTTGGCGATTTCCATACTGCAAATGCGCGGAGTTCTGAATGAAACTCGGGTGGTTCCTATTATCTCCCTTGAAGCGTAATATACCATCCATGCATATAAGGGGACATCAATATTTGTCACTCTTATTTATATCAGGGTAGCATATTTCACTCGCCCATGCATTTTCCAGTTTGCACGGACACTGAATTTGACACATAACACTCACAGACAAACATGTGTTAAAGCCCACTTAATTTTCAAGTCACAGATTATTTGTTTTTATAGTGCGTTGATATACGGTTTTAATAACAATTTATGCCATACAATATGATTAAAATACTGTAATTCATCACCATTTGGAATGTCTGTGTCTCAGAAGGTGCCCATAGAGTAAAGAATATAACTGAAATCATAAAATCATTCCTCCCGTTATGGCTCCCAGAATTCAAACTATAGTTTATTTTCAATGGAAGGGGAATAACTCGATATCTAAATATATAAAGTAATTCCCCTTCCATTGAAAATAATAGACTTTGTGTAGAAACTTCAGCACAGAACATACATCGGTTTCTCAACAAAAACAAACTGTTCACAGTTTATTACATCGAATAAATTGAAAATACAATATTTATCTCACAGTCAACACTAAATAACCCAACACACATTGAATATTATAATTATATTCTAATTAACATAATAATAAAGTGCCGGTATTGACATCGATATCATTGGGCTAAGCTCTTACGTCACTGCGTGAGCCAATAATACACATGTGTCTTACTAAAAAATATGAGGACGGGTTTAGGGGCTAATTATGTAATAAATAAAATTATGAATGATCTCTACAGCATAAAATGTTACGAACCTGATTATATGAACTCCCACAGGAGGATTCGTCCTCCTCATCCGGGAAGTATGTCCTTCTTATTGCCTGGCGAGAGGCCTCGGGACTCTGTAGCGCTTGGTGAAACTCAGAATCATAAGCCTGCACAATTTTATTAATTGCTTCAGAAATATTTTCCCTGAGGGTTTTTTTGAGTTCCCCATATCTGGAATAAAAGTATAAGTTGACCCTTTCTATAATAAATACTCACTGATGAGTAGTTATCCCTTAGGAAATGTTCAGACAATAAGTTAAACAAATGCCATTGTTGAACTTATTATCTTAACATTTCCCACCAGTGAATATGAATCATATTCAACTCTTTTGTTATCGGTTTTTCAGTCTATCGTCTGCTTTTATAAGCTGAAGACGCCTCAAATGAATAATAGACCATTCCAATGTATACTTTTATAACTGAATGGGAAAATCCATTCAGTACAGAAAGGGTTAATATATAAATTAAATATAATTAAATTCACCCTCTGGGGACCTCATTCTGCAAATGTAAGACACACTATTCTTATGAAGCAAACCTGTTCTACAATTTCATTATTAGGTTTTGGTTTATTGTTCTATGATAAACCCAAGTACAGAGGCGAGGATTATTAATAATAACTGCTTTCCTATCTGTATCAAATCTCGCTGAAAATAGTCAAGATATAAAACACGATGTTGCAGAAAAGAATTTGGCAAAAATATTTTAATTTAGCATAATATTTGGCAAAAGTAAATTTCAGGCCAATGTGGAACCTGGGTACAGGCTGTCAATAATACATGCAGCAACTCACTGTCGAGACTGGATAACTCTCTCAGCAATCCTAGGAACACGAGTTTCGTCCGGCCGTGTTGATTCATGAGAATCCTTGTGTAATCCGTAGTTGTATTTCTCAATCTCTTCTTCAATTAAAGGACCAAGAACAACATCCATCCTCTTCTTCAAACGACGAACAAATTCGTACCTGGGGTCAGGGAAACAATTACTATTTAACCCTTTCATGGCGGGAGCTGCGCTGGTGCAGCATTGAAGACCCTGTGCCAGTGCATACTCTTATTTATGCGAGTCTACCATAGGGAGCCTCGCATATATAAGAGAATGCATTGGCTTACAAGATCAAGGCAAATATTGTTAGGCCAAAGCATTCTCTTATGGGCGACTCGCATATATAAGAGAATGCATTGGCACAGGGTTTTTTAACAAAATTTCAGGAAGCTCCAGTCATGGAAGGATTAACTTGAATAAATAAATCAATATACTGTTCCATCAATCAGTAGTTTTGAACAGAAATCATCTACATACAAAAAATCTAAAAGTATATTAAAAAAGCCATGCAATTTATCTGGAAATAGATAAAAACCTTATCGATAACAAAATCTTTCACAGAGGGTGAATTCGGTGATGCTAGCCCACCATGAGGATAGCGTCACTAAATTCACCCTCTGGGGACCTCACTCTGCAAATGACAGACACTCTATTTCAAGGCTTGATACGTACCTGTCAAAGTTTTCATCATTTTCTTCCATATGAAGAAGAGACTCTTCTGCTTGTTCCACGGAAGTTGCATCTTTCATCTGAGGCACGAAGCTCTGAATCAGCTGGCGAAGATTATTCACAAGTTCCTCGCCGTCAAGACCTTTATCAAATTTGAATGACATTTCTACAAGTATGTCACTTTATACTGGTATGTTATGTCATCAGTTGCGTTCCATTTCAACTGGAAGGACTCTGAAAAGGGGAAAACTAAGATAAGAAATGTCAGGATTTATAAATAAAATCAATGTTCTATTTCTTGGACACCTGCCCCTCATAAAAATATGGTCCCCTGGGTGCTTTTTACAGTCCTCCCAGAGCATGCGTATTCTTCTATACTGTTCCAGTCCCTGATCGTTCTCACGAAGAATGAATGTTTATATTGTTACGTGTTGGCTCTTAATGGTTCGAACGATCGTGAGTTGATACGCTCTTGGCTCGAAATTATGTTATCACTTTTATGGTTATGAAATTGTTTTGCTTGAATCTTCCGTCCTTTCTTTTCCTTTAGTAAGTCATGTGTGTGTATGGCTGGGATTTTCCCCTCAACCACCTTGCCGAGGAGTTCTATTCTCTTCATCTTTCTGCGGGTCTCTAGTGAGTCTAACCTTAGGCCATCTATCATGCTGGTTACTGCGCCTTTTTCTCTGTCTCTATAGTTGTTGGTGATAAATCTAGCCGCTCTTCTCTGTACTTTTTCTAACTTCTCGATTTCTCCTACTGCGGTGGGGTCCCATATTTCAGCTCCATATTCAAACGTGATGTTCTCACCATAGCTCTATATGCTGTCTCTCTGGATTTGTTATCCACTCTTCGTAGGTTTCTGCGTAGGAAGCCTAAGGTGCTATTGGCTCTTCCAGTGATCTTGGATATGTGCGTTGTCCACTTTAGGTCGTCTGTGATGGTCAATTCTAGGTAAACGCTTTGTTTGACTGTTTGCAGAATTTTATTGTCAAGTTGGTAGATTAACGATGTTTTGTTCTTGTCCTTGTTCTTCATGGACATTATGGAGCATTTTCCGGCATTAAATCTCATCCCCCAGGTTTTCGCCCACTCTTCTTGTGATGTCAGATCCTGTTGTAGTTGGATGTGGTCTTGGTGGCCATTTGTCAAGTGGTATACATGTAGGATGCAGTCATCAGCAAAGAGTCTTACTTCTGATTTGACTGTTTATGGAAGGTCATTGATGTGGCAGAGGAATAGTAGAGGTCCTAGTACTGTGCCTTGGGGTACTCCCGATTCCACTGGAACACTTTTGGATGTTTCTCCTTCCAACACTACTCTCATATGCCTTTTTGTTAGGAAGCTTGTCAACCAGGTGTGTATAGGTCCGGTGATTCCGTACGACTTCAGTTTGAATAATAGACTCTGGTGTGGTACTGTGTCAAAGGCTTTGGAAAAGTCGAGAATTGCCATATCTGTTTGCTTCTCCGAGTCGAAAGACGATAGTAGATCTTGTGTGGTGTTTACAAGCTGGGTTACACATGAGTGGCCAGATCTAAATCTTTGGTTTCTCTCAGTAAGTAGGTTACAGAGTTCCAGGTGGTCGCGGATGTGTCTGCACAGGACTAGTCCAAGTCTTCTCGTACTGAAACCAGCTAAGATATTGGGATGGAGATGCTGGTATTTAGTCCGAGATCGCCGCCATAGGCTTCTTATAACACGAGTTACGCCCAGGGTTTGTGGCGGGAATTCGTGGTGTATTTTACTCAATTTACCTCTCAAATCAATACATGATGCTATATACATCGGAAAGAGTGACATCTTATGGTCATAATGGTGTATAATAATCTAACTTTCATGTTAAATTACACATAGAATATTCCGGTTGATTGCCACTAACGTCGCTTTTTTGATATGTTTGTTTACGTTTTAACTGAAAGCCGAGTGTTCCGAAGAACTTCGGCATTGTCCGGAGTTTGTTTTGGCGGAGACGAATTTCGATACAAACAAAATGGCAGCCGCCATATTTATTCTAATGCTCGTTGTGTTTACACTGTTTTAAACTGTGAGAGGGTTGTAATTCCCATAATTTATTTAATGTATTACATTTATATCTTAAATATTTACTTAAAGGGGTACTGTACACAGAGATAGACGATTTTTTTATTTACTCCCACTGAAATAACTTTCAAGTTAGATTGTGTTCGCGTTATACGAGTTTCGTATAAACCTAATTTAGCGAAGAAAATATTGATCTTGGAAATATTACGATTTCAAACTACGCGCCATGTTTTTGACCTTCACCGGAGAAAACGCAGGTCGCATGAAGAACCGGAAGTTCGTTGTTCGCAGCTTCAATCTCTTTCATCGAACAATCTCACTCCCTATAAAAATACTTGACGCTTTGAATCTTGTTTCTTTCTCGTTTTTTTCGAATCGGTTATAGCGGGCCTTTCTTTTGCAGGTAACATGTTTTGTTTGCAACTCAATAATGTTCGCGAACGGCCGTCGATAAAAGTCACCCAACATATGAGATTTCAAGAACGGTAACACGTAATGTCATAATTCTCCATTTTATGACTCCAGCCATAAATTGATTTATATTAAATAATTCAATTTTACTTTTATGATAGCCTGTTAACCGGAAGGTTTTCAGTAGACATCATCGACTCAAATTAGTTATTTTAAAATATAATATTGATATTAGATAGCTATTGTCACCAGGAATTTATTGAAATCGGGGTACAGTACCCCTTTAATCTATTTATTTATTTATTTATTGACACACATAATTACAATTACAATGGAGAATTCATCGCCATGTGCGTGGTTAGTCGAAAATCTACGGAATATTTTCACCGGAAAATGCCGAACACAGTTCGCGAGGTCAACTGAGTTCGCATACTATATGTCAACAATGCGGTAAATGTCTCTTTTCACATTAAATTACCACTTTCACTTCACAACTGATGTGGGTTTCAGATCAAATACCATGTCTTCTGCAGAAAAATATCCGTTTATTGTCGCAATTGTGATATTTTATTTCATATAATTGTAGTTTTATTTGAGCGGGTCACTAACGCTCAACTCGTGTTATAAGAAGCCTATGGCAGCGATCTCGGACTAAATACCAGCATCTCCAGCCCAATATCTTAGCTGGTTTTAGTACGAGAAGACTTGGACTAGCACAGGACGTGCTCTAGTAGTTTACAGTATGTTGAAGTGAGTGATACTGGTCTGTAGTTTGATGGTTGGTGTATATCTCCTTTCTTATAAACTGGTGTTATGTTTGCGTTCAGCCAGTCTTCTGGAAGGGTGCCCGTCTCATTGCAGTTTCTGATGATAAGTAATTCAACTCCACCAAGATTTTGTGTATGGCCAGGTGTCTCCCTTTGTTATTGTTTATAAATATTTTTCTTCTACAACGTACAAGGTCCCTGTTGTTGACTCAAATCTCGATCAGTCATGTTTTGTCAATTTTCATTTTGAAATTGAATTTGTTATTGATTCTTGAGATTTGTGAAAAAAGAAACGAGATATCGGAAATTCAAAAACATACACTTTTGACGGCTAGATGACTTATACTATGCCCTAACCCCCCTTATTCAGTTCCCTCAATTCACTTGATATAAAATGCCAAAAAATATGTTTCTTTTATTCAAATTACGTTAGGCAAAGAATTGTTTACATCGACAGTCGCCATCTTGTTTTCTCCTAGCAGCATCAGATTACGGAAGGCCGATAGTGACACAAAGCGGAAGAACTCGACAGGTGCCCGTCATTTTGTATGGAAACGTATTAGTGCCACCTGACAAAAAATACTATCTCTTAGGAAATAGCATCTCCTAATTAGGACTTAGTGTCTCCTAATTAGGAGATCTTATCTTCTACTAATTAGGACTTAGTATCTCCTAATTAGGAGATCTTATCTTCTATCTAGAATTTAGAATTACCTGTCAACTCCCCTTTCGGGTATTACAGACAGGGTCCAGGTCTCGATTGTGGTCGGTGCTTTCATGGTGGGATACTCTAACCTACAGCCGATTTCTTTAACGTGCACATAGTCATCCATGTACACGGGTCAGCCATTTATGTCGGCTCCCGATCCGACAGCGTACCGCACTCACGACAACATACCTGGACATGAATGTCGCCGTGAAGGGAAGTCATACAACGTTAGTCCGAGAGCCCATAAGGTTTTATTGTCGTCACTCTGACCAAAAGACCCACTCTGCTCATTTTGTGGCAAATTATATGTAGTTTACGGAAACCAATTTCTTGCGAGTGGGAAACGCGGCGTTTGGCAGATATTTAACATAGAATGATGCCTGGTGAGAGCGAAAAATGTTACTTAAGTGTTGGGGGGAGGGTTAGTAATTACGAATGTATGCAACATATGTAATGTCAGCTATATATACATTTTGTCGACAATAAGTCATTCTATCTAGTGAATAAACACAGAATTAGAATTTCAGCCAGTGACCTCGAGTACGAGAGGTCAAAGGTCAAATATATTTTGAAACGCCATTTTTTTTTAAATGTCAAATTGGAAAATTAGCTTAAGAAATTTTATAATCATCTGTTGGAATCCGTTCTAGTATAATTTTGAACTTTACTGTATACCAGATTCGGATATGCGGAAAGAAAATTAACACAGCCGTAATTGCAACCATTCAAGATGTCAGCCAAAATGTGTGCCGAAATAGCCAAAAACAGTAAAAATTCATAAGGTCTCTTTGATCGCCGTTATATTAAAGATGATGTCACATGCGGTCATGTTGTCCGTTCGATACGTTATGGTAATATACAACCCTTACAAATTAGCCAAAAATCCGACACAAAACTCCAATATGGCGGCCAAGATGGCCGCCGAAATGTGAAAATTTGCTATTTTTCTGACATTTCACCACCTTTCGTTTGTCTCTGTTGGAAAATATTGGCTATTTGACGCGATTTTATACATTTATCGTATAGAAGAATCATTGGCGAACACATGGGGATAATAATATATATTCCTTGCTGGAAAGTTTTGTCCGATATCACGTTTTCCCAAATGCCGGTATAATCCGGTCAAAGCCAAAACGACGCTAATAACACAATGACTGTTTCGAATCAATGAATGTTATTGCTATCACAACAAAACCCACGCGTAATATGTGCAGGAGATACTCGAGCTAGGATTCCTCTTATACCCGAGTAGAGAAATATTCACCCAAATCCAAGATGGCGGCTAAAATGGCCACACGAAATAGAAATATTGCCGAATATCGCTGATTTTAACATCAGTGACAGATATTGTCACGACAACTCCACACCTGCTTACTATTGTGAGTTGGGTACACTGAGTCGAAGAACTGTGCTTATATTTCATCCAAATAAAAGTTGCCCAAATTCAAAATGGCGCCCACAATGATTGACATATTTAGAAAATCACAGAAAATCTCTCATATTCACACCATTGGGCATTATTGTCGAGACAACTCTACCCATGCTTACAGCTGAAATACTGTGATAAAGTAATTATCTTGGATTTGATGAAGGATTTTTTTTCCAAATCGAAGATGGCGGCCAAAATGGCGTCCGAGATTTGAAAACAAGCTTACATTCCTTTACTTTCATACTATGTGCGTCATAGTTGTGAGAATTCTACACACACTTAAATATTCATATGGAAAATTGATATGAAGTATCTATTTGAGTTTGGCCAACTCTCGCAATCAAGATTGCTGCCAAACTGGTGGCCAGAAATTGAAGAAAGTCGAAATTATCACACACAAATTTCAACTTTTCGTCATAATATCAATATGTATGGATTGAACGAAACGGTACATAAGCCAACTATTTGTTCCAACATAGGTCGTCGCCTTCTGGAAGGATGAAAACCCACAATATATATGCCGGTGTCAAGCTCACGCGTTTGTCTCGAAAGATGGGAATTCTTATCCTTATCCTTGACGAGCTTCATTCATGGTAGCTTATGGTATAATTCAGACACTACATATGGGGTCTGATCGTCATATTGTGTGATAAACTAGAAAGTTATGCGGTCGATGCGTATAATAGCTTTCAGAAGGACGTCTCTATCTGCGTATTCAGATTCAGATTTGGTAACTTAATGTGGATAACAAAATGGTGATCTACCCATCCAGCCACTTCTAAATATATGGTTCATCAATTCACATATTCACATACTGACGTAGCCGGATATCTTCTGTATATGGATTCGAATTTCTGAAAGCCTAACATTTGACGGGTGCCTTTCTGATAAGGCGTAGAAGACCATAATGCATAATATACTTTCACTTCTTGACCGTGATCATAAGAACAGTCCTTGTGGCTTCCAGCAATCGTCTCACCGTACAGATCCAAGCAGATAATAACAATACACAGTCATGGTGGCGTCCAGCAATCGTCTCACCGTACATATCCAAGCAGATAATAATAATACACACGGTGCTAGTTTGTGGGCAAGTGTCATGATAGTGGAAATGAAATTGGATCATGACTGCACTGCCCCTTCTTTGGGTATGTTTTAGATTTAGACATGATCTCATGTAGCTTTGCTTCCCTTATATGCTAAGATTGTATCTTCCAATCCGTTTGGAAGCCGTTCTTAATCAATTAGACCAGGCTTGTACCATTGGCTACTACTATATAAGCCCCACCCAGAATGGGATGTAGTCTTGAGGACGATGCATTTGGTAGTTGATGTCATACTCACGATGTATGATGGTCGGTGTGGTTCAAGAAAGTGCAATGCCATCACCACAATGGTGAAAATTTTAACTCGAAAAACATCTAGGGGATTGTTGAGACATTGCATTAAGTTTAACCTACGTTGGATACACCAATTTATTTCTTGGTAACATCGCCATTCAAAGCCATTGTCCTGCATGACACATATTAACTACTATATTCTAAAGTTATATACTATAAAGCTATATGGCCATAAAGGTCAAGTTCACCAATATCATCATCCATTCCCATCGATCTATAGATTGTTCTCACAAATGCATCACAGTTCCTTGGAAAATACCGCCCATATACTGACACTAGTCTTGAGAGAGGATAACAACAACGCATACCCCCATTCCATAAAGACATCATTTAGCCCATCCGACTCTTCTGTGGAGGATAGGATAGTATTATCCAGACAAAATTACATGTCTGGTCAAGTTGATTAAGAACGGCCTTGAAACGGATGTGGAAACACAAATCTTACCACACCAAAAGCACCAACATACATGACATTCTATATCTGAAAAATGCACCTGATGTGGGGGTGTATGCCGTGGCCCATTTCATTCCCACTGTCATGGCGCTTGTCTATAAACTAGCACCGCGAGTATTGTTCTTCTCTGCCAACGAGACGAATGCGGGACGTTACAAAGTTGCTTAGGATCATGATCAAGAAGTGTGGGTAGTCGGTACATTATGGTCGTCTCTGTAGCAGATATGAATGTGTCCAAGGGAATGAGACAGCTAGCTACCTTTGAAACACTGCTGAAGTTGTCAACGTATGCCAATACGTTCGCTAAGTTTGTGAGTTGAACCATCTATTGAGAAATGACTAGTTAGCTGGGAAGTTCGCCAGGTCTACATGTGGTTATCCACATGGGATATGAGAAATACATATATGGAGATGACCTGTAAGCTTGTATACTTATAGACCATATGCCTTTCTAGTTCAAGATGACGACCAAATTCTCACAATGCGCACATAGTATGAAAGTAAAGGAATGTAAGCTCGTTTTCAAATCTCGGACGCCATTTTGGCCGCCATCTTCGATTTGGAAAAAAAATCCTTCATCAAATCCAAGATAATTACTTTATCACAGTATTTCCAACTCGGCTGTAAGCATGGGTAGAGTTGTCTTGACAATAATGCCCAATGATGTAAATATGATAGATTTTCGGTGATTTTCTAAATCTGTCCACCATTGTGGGCGCCATTTTGGATTTGGGCGACTTTTATTTGGATGAAATATAAGCGCAGTTCTTCGACTCAGTGTTCCCAACTCACAATATGTGTGGAGTTGTCGTGACAATAGCTGTCACTGATGTTCAAATCAGCGATTTTCGGCAATTTTTCTATTTCTGGTGGCCATTTGGCCGCCATCTTGGATTTGGGTGAATATTTCTCAACTCAGGTATAAGAGGAAGCCTAGCTCGAGTATCTCCTGCACATATATACGCGTGGGTTTTGTTATGATAGCAATAACATTCATTGATGATTCGAAACAGCCATTGCGTTATTAGCGTCGTTTTGGCTTTGACCGAATTATACCGGCATTCGGGAAAACGTGATATCGGACAAAAATGTCCAGCAAGGAATGTATATTATTATCCCCATGTGTTCGCCAATAATTCTTCTATACGATAAATGTATAAAATCGCGTCAAGGAGCCAATATTATCCAACAGAGACAAACGAAATGTGGTGAAATGTCAGAAAAATAGCAAATTTTCACATTTCGGCGGCCATCTTGGCCGCCATATTGGAGTTTTGTGTCGGATTTTGGCTAATTTGTAAGGGTTGTATATTACCATAACGTATCGAACGGACAACATGACCGCATGTCACATCATCTTTAATATAACGGCGATCAGAGAGACCTTATGAATTTTTACTGTTTTTGGCTATTTCGTCACACATTTTGGCTGACATCTTGAATGGTTGCAATTACGGCTGTGTTAATTTTCTTTCCACATATCCGAATCTGGTATACAGTAAAGTTCAAAATTATACTAGAACGGATTCCAACAGATGATTATAAAATTTCTTAAGCTAACTTTCCAATTTGACATTTAAAAAAAATGGCGTTTCAAAATATATTTGACCTTTGACCTCTCGTACTCGAGGTAAGTGGCTGAAATTCTAATTCTGTGTTTATTCACTAGATAGAATGACTTATTGCCGACAAAATGGTATATATAACGTGTTAGCTGACATTACATATGTCGCATACATTCGAAATTACTAACCCTCCCCCAACACTTAAGTAACATTTTTCGCTCTCACCAGGCATCATTCTATGTTAAATATCTGCCAAACGCCGCGTTTCTCACTCGCAAGAAATTGGTTTCCGTAAACTACATATAATTTGCCACAAAATGAGCAGAGTGGGTCTTTTGGTCTGAGTGACGACAATAAAACCTTATGGGCTCTCGGACTGTGGTAATCTGACCAAGTTTGGATTTTTGTCAGAATACCCGACCGGGAATCGATCCCCGGACCTTTAGCACGAGAGACCAGTACGCTATCCTCTCGGCCACTGACTTCTACTAATTAGGACTTAGTATCTCCTAATTAGGACTTATCATCTCCTACATAGGAGATATCTAATCTTGTGTCGAATCGTACGGTCCCTAAATCTTTTCAGACAACCACTCCAGAATTAGCACACATTTCTTTTAGATCTAAAATGTGTCATTATTTTATTTTCTATTCAATATAATTATATCTCATATATATTTTGAAGACCTCTGTCTGTATGTATGTTTGTTTGTTTGTTTGTCTGTCTGTCATTAATACAAATCTACGATTCTCGACCGATCGGGACGAAACTTGGTACGTGTGTGTAGTTTGACCAGGCGGTGGACGTTGTCGTATTGGCGAGCCCGTGCGGCGCCCGCTTCGCGCATGCGCAGACTAGATCTCGGGAACGGGTGGAGCTATCGACTTGAAATTTGCTATGTGAATGTATCTTGCCCCGGATACGAATTTTATCGGGTCGCCGAGCCCGTGCGACGCCAGCTTCACGCATGCGCAGACGAGATCTCGGAAACGGGTGGAGCTATCGACTTGAAATGTGCTATGTGAATGTATCTTGCCCCGGATACGAATGTTATCGGGTCGCCGAGCCCGTGCGACGCCAGCTTCGCGCATGCGCAGACCAGATCTCGGAAACGGGTAGAGCTATCGACTTGAAATTTGGAACGTCGTGCTGGGTAGAGCTATCGACTTGAAATTTGATTTTTGAATAGCCCGGACAACGTCGGGCCTCAGCTTCGCGCATGCGCAGACCAGATCTTGGAAACGGGTGGAGAATACCCGACCGGGAATCGATCCCCGGACCTTTAGCACGAGAGACCAGTACGCTATCCTCTCGGCCACTGACTTCTACTAATTAGGACTTAGTATCTCCTAATTAGGACTTATCATCTCCTACATAGGAGATATCTAATCTTGTGTCGAATCGTACGGTCCCTAAATCTTTTCAGACAACCACTCCAGAATTAGCACACATTTCTTTTAGATCTAAAATGTGTCATTATTTTATTTTCTATTCAATATAATTATATCATATATATTTTGAAGACCTCTGTCTGTTTGTTTGTTTGTTTGTCTGTATGTTTGTCTGTCATTAATACAAATCTACGATTCTCGACCGATCGGGACGAAACTTGGTACGTGTGTGTAGTTTGACCAGTCGGTGGACGTTGTCGTATTGACGAGCCCGTGCGGCGCCCGCTTCGCGCATGGACAGACGAGATCTCGGAAACGGATGGAGCTATCGACTTGAAATTTGCTATGTGAATGTATCTTGCCCCGGATACGAATTTTATCGGGTCGCCGAGCCCGTGCGACGCCAGCTTCGCGCATGCGCAGACCAGATCTCGGAAACGGGTGGAGCTATCGACTTGAAATTTGGTTTTTGAATAGCCCGGACAACGTCGGGCTCATCGGCTATAATATATATATAACAACAGGACCCCACAAAAAGTTTAACTTGCAAGGGCAGGGCCCTTATGCTTGTATAATGATACAGTGTTATGTGAACGTATATTGGGTGTATATATTTCGGGTGCGTATTTACAATGTGTGTATTATATCGTATAGAGATTGGCAAGAAGGGGTGGGGGCATAATATCAATATGTATGGATTGAACGAAACGGTACATAAGCCAACTATTTGTTCCAACATAGGTCGTCGCCTTCTGGAAGGATGAAAACCCACAATATATATGCCGGTGTCAAGCTCACGCGTTTGTCTCGAAAGATGGGAATTCTTATCCTTATCCTTGACGAGCTTCATTCATGGTAGCTTATGGTATAATTCAGACACTACATATGGGGTCTGATCGTCATATTGTGTGATAAACTAGAAAGTTATGCGGTCGATGCGTATAATAGCTTTCAGAAGGACGTCTCTATCTGCGTATTCAGATTCAGATTTGGTAACTTAATGTGGATAACAAAATGGTGATCTACCCATCCAGCCACTTCTAAATATATGGTTCATCAATTCACATATTCACATACTGACGTAGCCGGATATCTTCTGTATATGGATTCGAATTTCTGAAAGCCTAACATTTGACGGGTGCCTTTCTGATAAGGCGTAGAAGACCATAATGCATAATATACTTTCACTTCTTGACCGTGATCATAAGAACAGTCCTTGTGGCTTCCAGCAATCGTCTCACCGTACAGATCCAAGCAGATAATAACAATACACAGTCATGGTGGCGTCCAGCAATCGTCTCACCGTACATATCCAAGCAGATAATAATAATACACACGGTGCTAGTTTGTGGGCAAGTGTCATGATAGTGGAAATGAAATTGGATCATGACTGCACTGCCCCTTCTTTGGGTATGTTTTAGATTTAGACATGATCTCATGTAGCTTTGCTTCCCTTATATGCTAAGATTGTATCTTCCAATCCGTTTGGAAGCCGTTCTTAATCAATTAGGCCAGGCTTGTACCATTGGCTACTACTATATAAGCCCCACCCAGAATGGGATGTAGTCTTGAGGACGATGCATTTGGTAGTTGATGTCATACTCACGATGTGTGATGGTCGGTGTGGTTCAAGAAAGTGCAATGCCATCACCACAATGGTGAAAATTTTAACTCGAAAAACATCTAGGGGATTGTTGAGACATTGCATTAAGTTTAACCTACGTTGGATACACCAATTTATTTCTTGGTAACATCGCCATTCAAAGCCATTGTCCTGCATGACACATATTAACTACTATATTCTAAAGTTATATACTATAAAGCTATATGACCATAAAGGTCAAGTTCACCAATGTCATCATCCATTCCCATCGATCTATAGATTGTTCTCACAAATGCATCACAGTTCCTTGGAAAATACCGCCCATATACTGACACTAGTCTTGAGAGAGGATAACAACAACGCATACCCCCATTCCATAAAGACATCATTTAGCCCATCCGACTCTTCTGTGGAGGATAGGATAGTATTATCCAGACAAAATTACATGTCTGGTCAAGTTGATTAAGAACGGCCTTGAAACGGATGTGGAAACACAAATCTTACCACACCAAAAGCACCAACATACATGACATTCTATATCTGAAAAATGCACCTGATGTGGGGGTGTATGCCGTGGCCCATTTCATTCCCACTGTCATGGCGCTTGTCTATAAACTAGCACCGCGAGTATTGTTCTTCTCTGCCAACGAGACGAATGCGGGACGTTACAAAGTTGCTTAGGATCATGATCAAGAAGTGTGGGTAGTCGGTACATTATGGTCGTCTCTGTAGCAGATATGAATGTGTCCAAGGGAATGAGACAGCTAGCTACCTTTGAAACACTGCTGAAGTTGTCAACGTATGCCAATACGTTCGCTAAGTTTGTGAGTTGAACCATCTATTGAGAAATGACTAGTTAGCTGGGAAGTTCGCCAGGTCTACATGTGGTTATCCACATGGGATATGAGAAATACATATATGGAGATGACCTGTAAGCTTGTATACTTATAGACCATATGCCTTTCTAGTTCAAGATGACGACCAAATTCTCACAATGCGCACATAGTATGAAAGTAAAGGAATGTAAGCTCGTTTTCAAATCTCGGACGCCATTTTGGCCGCCATCTTCGATTTGGAAAAAAAATCCTTCATCAAATCCAAGATAATTACTTTATCACAGTATTTCCAACTCGGCTGTAAGCATGGGTAGAGTTGTCTTGACAATAATGCCCAATGATGTGAATATGATAGATTTTCGGTGATTTTCTAAATCTGTCCACCATTGTGGGCGCCATTTTGGATTTGGGCGACTTTTATTTGGATGAAATATAAGCGCAGTTCTTCGACTCAGTGTTCCCAACTCACAATATGTGTGGAGTTGTCGTGACAATAGCTGTCACTGATGTTCAAATCAGCGATTTTCGGCAATTTTTCTATTTCTGGTGGCCATTTTGGCCGCCATCTTGGATTTGGGTGAATATTTCTCAACTCAGGTATAAGAGGAAGCCTAGCTCGAGTATCTCCTGCACATATATACGCGTGGGTTTTGTTATGATAGCAATAACATTCATTGATGATTCGAAACAGCCATTGCGTTATTAGCGTCGTTTTGGCTTTGACCGAATTATACCGGCATTTGGGAAAACGTGATATCGGACAAAAATGTCCAGCAAGGAATGTATATTATTATCCCCATGTGTTCGACAATAATTCTTCTATACGATAAATGTATAAAATCGCGTCAAGGAGCCAATATTATCCAACAGAGACAAACGAAATGTGGTGAAATGTCAGAAAAATAGCAAATTTTCACATTTCGGCGGCCATCTTGGCCGCCATATTGGAGTTTTGTGTCGGATTTTGGCTAATTTGTAAGGGTTGTATATTACCATAACGTATCGAACGGACAACATGACCGCATGTGACATCATCTTTACTATAACGGCGATCAGAGAGACCTTATGAATTTTTACTGTTTTTGGCTATTTCGTCACACATTTTGGCTGACATCTTGAATGGTTGCAATTACGGCTGTGTTAATTTTCTTTCCACATATCCGAATCTGGTATACAGTAAAGTTCAAAATTATACTAGAACGGATTCCAACAGATGATTATAAAATTTCTTAAGCTAACTTTCCAATTTGACATTTAAAAAAAATGGCGTTTCAAAATATATTTGACCTTTGACCTCTCGTACTCGAGGTAAGTGGCTGAAATTCTAATTCTGTGTTTATTCACTAGATAGAATGACTTATTGCCGACAAAATGGTATATATATAACGCGTTAGCTGACATTACATATGTCGCATACATTCGAAATTACTAACCCTCCCCCAACACTTAAGTAACATTTTTCGCTCTCACCAGGCATCATTCTATGTTAAATATCTGCCAAACGCCGCGTTTCCCACTCGCAAGAAATTGGTTTCCGTAAACTACATATAATTTGCCACAAAATGAGCAGAGTGGGTCTTTTGGTCTGAGTGACGACAATAACACCTTATGGGCTCTCGGACTGTGGTAATCTGACCAAGTTTGGATTTTTGTCAGAATACCGGACCGGGAATCGATCCCCGGACCTTTAGCACGAGAGACCAGTACGCTATCCTCTCGGCCACTGACTTCTACTAATTAGGACTTAGTATCTCCTAATTAGGACTTATCATCTCCTACATAGGAGATATCTAATCTTGTGTCGAATCGTACGGTCCCTAAATCTTTTCAGACAACCACTCCAGAATTAGCACACATTTCTTTTAGATCTAAAATGTGTCATTATTTTATTTTCTATTCAATATAATTATATCATATATATTTTGAAGACCTCTGTCTGTTTGTTTGTTTGTTTGTCTGTATGTTTGTCTGTCATTAATACAAATCTACGATTCTCGACCGATCGGGACGAAACTTGGTACGTGTGTGTAGTTTGACCAGTCGGTGGACGTTGTCGTATTGACGAGCCCGTGCGGCGCCGCTTCGCGCATGGACAGACGAGATCTCGGAAACGGATGGAGCTATCGACTTGAAATTTGCTATGTGAATGTATCTTGCCCCGGATACGAATTTTATCGGGTCGCCGAGCCCGTGCGACGCCAGCTTCGCGCATGCGTAGACCAGATCTCGGAAACAGGTGGAGCTATCGACTTGAAATTTGGTTTTTGAATAGCCCGGACAACGTCGGGCTCATCGGCTATAATATATATATAACAACAGGACCCCACAAAAAGTTTAACTTGCAAGGGCAGGGCCCTTATGCTTGTATAATGATACAGTGTTATGTGAACGTATATTGGGTGTATATATTTCGGGTGCGTATTTACAATGTGTGTATTATATCGTATAGAGATTGGCAAGAAGGGGTGGGGGCATGGGGTGGGGGGGGGGGTCGGGTTGTGAGATGGCGATTATAGTCATTTTTTTTAGTTGTTATACTTTATCTGGTAGCCAATATGATTATCTTGATGTCTTTATGCTGAGACCTGCGCGATCGTCTTGCAATTTTCAAGAATGTGGGGAATACCAGTATTTAAGGTGATCAATGAATTATGGATGTGAATACTAGTTGATTTGGTTGAGGAATTGGTTAAGGTTATAGACAAGTTTATTGTTTTGCACTGTTGTTCAGATGAGTGACAAATAGTGACACATGGAGGAAATGTGGCATAAATTTGCTTGGCCTGTTCCTCACCGGGAGAGCTGACCAGGAGAGGGAGGATTATACTATGAGAATAAAGAGAAGTTCATTAATTTCTGCCCCCTCTTCTGGACAGTCTCTGCCGTAAGGGACTACTGGCTGGTATTGCCTTAGTATATATAATAGGGGAGAGAATACATACAAACTGGATTGTTATTTGATATTTGGGGTGTATTTATTAATGAAATGTGTTTTTAGGTACTTATGATATTTGTCACTAGTTTCTACGCGAAGCTTACAATCACATGGGAGTTCATTCCATAGACATCTGGCTCTGGTTGATATGACACTTCTTGCTTTTTTTGTTCTTCTTAATTCACAATACAGATTTGAATTTGCTTTGAACCGTGTATTGTGGTTATGGATATCATGTATATTAGTAAATATTGAAGACAGAGATTTGGGGAGTTTCTTTTGATGGAAATCATGTAAAATTTGTATTAGTTGCATGTTTCCAATGTCATTAATCAATAGCAAATTATGGTCCCTGCATATTTCTGGTACGCAGGGACCATAATTTGCTATTGATGAATGACCACAGGAACGTTCAAAGAAATCGGATATCTTAAGTTCCGCATTTTATATTAGGCCTAATAGTGCTCCAACAACCACTGATCAACAATACATAATTTTAGAAACGAAATTTCCTGGCGTTTTTATTTCAGAAGGGGGCCTTTGTATGCACCCTCAAAACCCACAAAATGACTTCTATTTGCAGTGCACTTTCGAGTACAAAGCTGATTTTCATATCAATAGTGCTCTAGTCATCACTGATCAATAATACACAATTTCTTAAACGAAATTCCCTGGCGTTTTCATTTCAAAATGGGTTTCTTGAATGTACCCCCAAAATCCAGAAAATTTACTTTTATTTTCACAATCATGTTGTCGAAGACAAAGCTAATTTTGTTTTCCTCAATAGTTATTCTGCTATACCGCTGGTCATAAAAACCTCGTTTAAGGAACTAAATTCCGCGGCGTTATCATTTAAGAAGCATAGGTCCCCAGAACAAAATTTACCCTACCCCAATAATACTTAATTTTATAGGAGTAAGTATTATTGGGGGTGGGGGTAATTTTTTGTTCTGGGGACCTTTGTTAAGGAATGGTGAGTTTGAAGTAATGTATCCAACCAAAACCCGACAATATAGTGCTATTTTCACTGCCGTATACGCACAGATGATATTTTTTTTATAAATACTATCTCCACTATCATCACTGTTCACAGACCAAATGGTAAAAACAAAAACGAAATCACCCGGCGAATTCCTTAAAAAAGGTGTAGAAAATTATGAAACAATGAAATGCTATTGACCCCGTACGTCCACATGCTCGCTGCCTAATTTTCTTGGCAAGTTTATCGGAATGTCGTTGTAGAAGCCATGTTGAAGCTTAGCTCTGTATGGTTCTTGGTCAGAATCAATGGTGCAGTAACACGTGACATTTCATAGTTCTCATTTTAGCGATAAAACAATGGAACATATGTAATATGTAATAGTTTGTGTCATTTTATCGGCCACAATCGGGGGAACAACATTTTCAAAATCTGCTTTGGGGAAAATTTTCTAGAGTTCTTTGAAAAAAAAGTCATATTTACATGTATCGCTTTATTGTCAGATATTTCGTTCCTTGTGGAATATAAACTTCCATGAAATTTAAATTTATGTTATAAATATGGCGGAAACATGTAACAATTTTTTTTTTTTATTATTGTTGTCATTAGCGGACAAAATAGTGTCCGGAAGTGGTAAAATTGGGCAAATTTCGCTACATTTTATCAGACAGTTCAGTGGATAGTTTCCATTTTTTTAAGAAAGACAAATTTACCATACTAAATCGATATATGATAATAATGAGCCATATCACGAGAATTTGGCCCTTCAGTGTCCATCAAATTAAAAACAGATTTAAAACACAATTTCGAAGAAAAATCAATTATTATTTTAATGCCCAGAAGGGAGATGAACTCACCAGTGAACTGAATACTGAATACTAATTAAGATGACAGATATGAACCATTAGTGCGCATTTTAAACGAGGGCACCAATACCCAAAATAGGGACAATATGGCGACCGACAGCAGTAAAATTGAGCAAGTTTCGCTAAAGTTCACCAGACTGTTTCCATGGCATCGAAAAAATTGGCGATCGAAAATAAAAAAATATATATATTTTCATTGATTTAAATTGTAACTAAATCTTCTCATATCGAATATAAGTTATGGCCAATAGTCCTATATGCCATCAGATGTGTGTCAAAAGCAACCACACTTGTATCCAAATATATCCAATGAGTGTCCAAAACCACTTAACGAGCTTAAATCCACACAACGGGGGTCTCAAATCACCATATTAATTAATATAGTATACCAAGCCAACCCAGTCTATAGAACGGGCGTCCCAAATTGGCCAACCAGTGTCCCGAACCACTCAATACGTACCCCAATCAACCCAACTAGTGTCGCAAACCATCCAAAATGGTGTCCAAACACACCCTAATGAGTAATCCAAACCATCCAACGATTGGCATATATCATCCAGAAAATGTCCCAAATCATGTACGTGGTGTCACAAACCTCACAACGAGCGTATCAAACCATCAATTGAGAACCCCAAACCATCTACTGGGTGTCCCAAACCATACAATGAGTGTTCATAATCATCCAATGGCCGTCCCATGCAACATGACGATTGCCTCAAACCACCAGGACCAGGAGTGTCTAAAAAACATCCAACTAGTGTCTAATACCACCCCATGCAGAATGTCCCACACCATCGAATGATTGTCCCAACTATTGTACAAAATCATCCATCGAATATCTCAAACCACCCAGCGAGTATCCCTTGGTTTGATAAACCCACTGGATGGTTTGGAACACTCATTTTATGGTCTTAACCCTTTAATAACTGGAGCTTCGTAAAAGTTTGCGAAAACCTTGTGCCAATGCATTCTCTTATATACGAGTTGCCCATAGACTCGAATATATGCGAGAAAACATGGCGCAAGATCATTAATGGTGCGCCAGCACAGCATCCGCCATGAAAGGGTTAAATACTCGATGGAGGGTTTTGACACTATTTTGGATGTATTCAGATGCCAGTTAGTAGATGGTTTGTGACACAATTTGGATGGATTGGGAACTCAATGGTTGATTTGTGATACTAGTTTTATATGGTTTGGGTCACTCGCTGTGTGGTTGAGACACCAATTAGGTGGTTTTGGACACTCGATGTGGATATGGGACACACGTGTGGTGGAATGGGACACCAATTTGTTCACTGGTCGAGGCGTTGAATGTATTGAAACGAGTTTTGGTGGTTTTGGGACACCTGTTATATGACATAGAACTCTCCTCGGATAGCGTGCATGGGACACTAGTTGTGAGGCATTGAGTGCATATTAGACATATTTTTCCGTTCGAACACTCGCTGGATGGTTTGGAAATTCATTGTGTGGTTTGGGGCAATCATTGGATGGATTGACCCACTCATTGTATGATTTGGAGCACTCGTTGGATGGTTAGGGACACTCATTTTGATAGTTTGGGACAAAACTTATTTGCATGATTTGGGTACTTGAGTACCTTTAAGGTATGTGTTAAAATATATATTTTTATTGCGAGTAACCAATGCCACCACAACCTATGAACTGTATTTGTATGGCATACTATTTATAGGGCCACTTCCCAATTGCGCTTCTGGTGCCACACGTGCGACATTAATCGAGCGCCGAAAGCGACAGAAGCTCCAAAACATGCGCGACATTATATCATATATTCGATTTTGTGATATCATATATTCATTTAGTGATATCATATATTCATTTAGTGATATCATAAAATGAATTATTGATATAATTAGATAGGTAATACATAGAAGAACGGCGCCCCGTGAATTAGTGATATCATAAAATCAAATGTGTGATATTACATGTAGTCGCACATTAACGCTTGTATCGCTTTCGGCGTGCGCCAAAACATGCGGCATGTTTTGACGCGTGCCGAAAGCGCCACAAAGTTTGACTGCAACGATACAATGGCCTGTGTGTTCTCAAAGGTGAGTCACAAACCAAGTAACAAGAGATTATCTTGAAGATTGCTCAATTTTTCATTTATAAGACAACATAAATGTTATTTATAAAATCAATCTTGGCCTGCATGCATCTTCTCAAATGAGAACCAAATTCAGTTGAATATTGCTCAAATTACTATGCAAAAACCCAGAAAACAGCGATTTCTAAGTCGAATAAAAGGTCGCAGAATCGAGGTGCATGGCTGTTTGGGACGTTGGCTTTTTTTTAAGAACAAAGAATTTAAATTCTGGAAAATATTTACTCCAACTAAACGATGGCCTGCATGTTCCCAACGGTGAGCCACACTCCATGTGCAGTTATCAAGAAATACTTTTGAAGATTGTTCAACATAATATATATCTTGTAGCAGCACAAATATTAGTCCTAATTCGAATAAAATCAAAAGTGGCCTGCGCCGTCTTATCAAATGAGAACTGCGTGTACCAAATATCAAGACATTCAGTTCACTATATATGTGACCCGCCATATCAAATCCAGTCGCAAGTCGGTTTTTTTTTTACCCTGTGCCAATTCATTCTCTTATATATGCGAGTCGACCATAGGTCGCCTCGCATATATAAGAGAATGCATTGGCCTAACAATTTTTTACAATTTTAATAATTTTTTCTTGTATTCTTTAACAATTTTATAATTTCACCCACACAGAGCCCCAGACAAAAATGAGCGGACGACACTCTTCTATATGCTTCTATATATGTGTGGGGCTCCCTGCAGGGTAATGGATGTTTTTTTATTTTATGTCCTAAAAATTGTAAGAAACATTTATTTAAAAAAAATGATAAAAAATTGTTCGGCCAATGCATTCTCTTATACATGCGAGGCGACCTATGGTCGACTCGCATATATAAGAGAATGCATTGGCACAGGGTAAAAAAATCCCGACTTACGACTGGATTTGATATGGCGGGTCACATATTGCTGCTGAAGCTGGCTGAATAATTGAATAATTAGTTATGGTACATACACACTTCGTCACTTATAAAAATACTTATTAAATACATTAACTAAACAGCTCATTAACGGAATGGAAATAATTCTGATAACCCGCTGTTTTCAAATTCTCTCCAATTGGGTCGTAGCGTGATCAAATTTGTTTTGAATATAGATTCTTCATTGGCTTGTGACAATAAATGGTGATCAATTTAACATGATACAATCCTCTCTTATTTCTCCGTGACATATCTTATCCTGATATTAATGGTAAGTTTATCTACCCCCTTTTCAACTACTACCTGCACTCCCTTTCCCTTTCTCTTTCCTATCCCTTCATCTATAAACTTTATTATTCGGACCATACAGAACCAATCCCGTCTGCTATACCCCAATGGTATCTATTGGGGTAACATTTATTTTCTGAGGATAGGACTTAACAAAAGCCCCCAAGCTTGTTGCCCAATCCTCAGTAGTGTATATGAATATCCAATTCGTATACTCTATAGAATTAAAGGTATTGTAAGACATACTAATAACTATTTCTAGGCAGATGGTATAGTAAGCAAACTATTTCTAGGGAGATGGTATAGTAAGCAAACTATTTCTAGGCAGATGGTATAGTAAAGCAAACTATTTCTAGGCAGATGATATAGTCAGACTAACTAGTAACTATTTGAAGGATTAGTACGCACGATTGAATACATGTATTATTATGTAATATAGTGATGATAGGTTAGTAAAATAATAGTCCTAAATGAGATGAATTATTCGCTAGTGAATAACCTCGTGCATGTAAAAAACCACAAGGCTAAAACACATGGAATATTTGTTAGTGTCGGAACTGTTTCTTCTTTATTGTAGATTTGTAGGTAACACTATTCGATCTCATAAAACTCGATATTACAGAGTCTCGTAGAAATCGAAATGTGGAACCCTTCACACTTTAGTTCCTTTAATGAATATTAATAATATATATCATAAACAAACACAATTATATCAATATTTTGATCAATATTAAATACAAAATATCATAAAACAAACATAATCAAATCAATCTTTTTTAAGATATGGACAGTCTGGTCTTAAATGATCTCCGTTACATTCATAGCATCTAACACGAGTCTTTTTAAATTTATCAGCTGAATTCAATTTAGATATCCTATACAAAATTTTAGCATTTTTATCAGCTAATATTGAAATTTGTTGTCCTATCTCTTCTATATCAGCCAAATTATCTAAAAGTTTTCTTTTTAAACTCCCTCTGTTCTTTCCTTTCTGAGAAACTTCGAATTCACTGTCAGAAGACATTTTGATTTTAAAAATATTATAAAAAAGCATTTCATTTATAGCAAAAAAAAAAACTAAATATCGAACAACACGGGTAGATGTTGTTTACACCAATTATAAACGTAAGTATCATTATGAAAACCGGGTTTATTTAAAACGTATAGACAGTCCAATCCTCTACAAGTATGATACAAATAATATAATACGAAATAACCACACAAAAAAGAAGATATATGTTGAATATAATTTGTACTATAATACAATCTACCATATTTAGCTAACATATTTTTCAACTGCTCAGATGGAGGTAATCCGATAGGATCAAAATATATTATAAAATTATCATCGCGTTTCCATATACATATCCAATGTTCACCATCTAACCAAGATGGGTCAGTATTACAAATTAAACCTCTGTTCGGCTTAATAGTATCAGGTAATTCGTCCAAAGCATAAACGCCTATTATCATAGAATTCAAAACTGAGTCTGATTTTAATGCATCAGATATATCTAAGTTGCTCAACATAATGTTAAAATATTCCACCCGTGTAAACGCTACGTTCCCCGCTAATTTCTATAGAACTATCGTATTCGGCATATACTATTACATTTACTGTATCTGGTAAAGCTGTTGAAAATTTTGCACTTAACCGTGCACTACCTCGCTGTTTTGGGTGCCAAACTAAACTATCAGCATTATGATCTGCAGTTAAATCAAAACCGAAAGTTGTAAAACCATTGGCATAATCAAAAAAGCTAACTCTGAAAGATTGCTCGCAATATAATTTATTTATAGAATTCAAAAATGTGTAATATGAACCTACATATAAATCATCATCGAAAGTTTGTTCGTATTTATGCCCATTCACGGTTTTACCATTAACAGACAATTCCATTTCGTAGCAATCATAATGTTTAAAATTAAAAGGAGAAGATGCTATAGTACCATTAAATGCTGTATTATCTACTAAAAATATTAACACTCTCTTAGGAAGAAATGGATCACCCAAAAACAAATCGTCTTTAATCAAGCTTAAAGTCCTAGGTGCTACGCTAAATGTTTTTAACGAAACTCTATCCAAAGGATATTGAGCATTGGTTCCACTTAATAACTTTTTGCTTATTTCATTTGAAGTGACATCACTTAACTCTACGGTTCGTACAAACAATTTAGTATCTGACAGCTCAATCTTATAATCACCAGCACTACCTTGTAAACAAAAAGTAGGCTTTGATCTATGCAGTCTGAGTTTTATGGGTACGTTTGGAATTAACAATTTTGGTTGATTAAACATGTCCAAATGTAGTTTACCGCATAATTGAATTTTTTTTCCAATATTACCGTCTTTAATTATTCCAAGTAACTGCCTACCTCTGGGAATGTCTGCCGGTACATCATCCAAAGTCCCACCTTTCTGAGGTATAAATAAAGTTGTTCTCTCTAATTGATTTTCTCTTGTAGAACTTAAGAAAGTTTCTATGTAAGATCTATAAGCATAATATCGACCAACTCCACATTCTACACCGTTTAATAATAAATCAGCTCTCTCGAATAAAGAATGAAGAAAATTATTTATTGGAAAAGCGTGCTGATCGCCTGCAAAAACGGTTCCATCGGTTTTCGATATTTTAACGTTGGTTTGCAAATAACTTTCCGAAAGATCAACATAATGTGCAGATGGAGACTCTAAAAAGAACTCTAGTACGTTACTATTTGAATAATTTGAATTCGATGGATGTTTCTCTGTAAATGAACCGTCTGTTATAGTTACCACAGTAGGTGGAATTTCAAAAACATCCACCTCGCTCTTAGAAACTGGACAGCTGTTGGGATTCATTTATTCAAAAATATCACGTTTTGTTTTTCGTCTCTTCCTACGTCTTTTTGAAGGAATATCCGAATATTCTTGTAATTTACGTCGTTTTGATGGAATATCCGAATTATATTGTAATTTACGTTTAGGCCGTAAAAGATCTAAAGCTGCTTCTTTACCCCGATTTCGAATAGATTCTGATAAATTTTGCCCACTCAATATATCGCTACCAACATTAGAGGCTGTTTCTAAACCTTTTGTTAAAAGAGATTTTCCCAGATTTTTTGCAATTGGCGCAATTGATCTGGCTAATTTACCAAAAATAGAACCAAGTCCGTAACCTCTCTGATACCTATCTCCTATAAAAATAGGAATAGGACTATTCGCCATAACTTTAAATAATGAAACATCTATTTATATACATTTATATTTAATATCAATCCTTATCCAATCAAAATGCGTTTAAATAATAAAACTAGAACAGTTTTACCATAATCCGTCCAAGGAGGTGGCATACCTGTAGAATCACGAATATATATCGAAATAGTGTCAAAATTCTTATGATGTATAGGAAAAAATTGCAAATTTGCGAATTCATAATATGTTGTTGATACAATATCATCAGAACGTGGGCATATTACTTTCAATAATTGTGAATTAGAATCGCCTACTATACTATGTGTACATATATCTGAATAAATATAAAGAGCGTCTATATGATCCAATTGATTAGTTACAATTAAAAAACAGTCTTTGGATTTTCCACCGGTATCTTTTAATTTTAGTTGATAATTTTCACGCAAATTAAGAAGATATCCCAATTCAGAAGTCCTTGTAATTTGCAAATCCATCGCCAACGAATAACGAGACATGCTTGTATGGTTTGCCATTCTAGTGAAACAAAGGTAGTTCACGTTTTGACGTTTTCTCACCTTAATGTCAATAACTACATCCCCGATTAAATCCTCAAATATGGTTTGGGACTCTTTCGCATCGATTGAATTCAAACCTGGATCGATTAATTTATATTTCGTCTTTTCTAATTCTGACATAAATTCAGAATCTTTGTAAAAATGCAAAATTAATTTTCGTTGAACTAATTGCATCCTATCTATCAAATCTTCGAACGAACATTTGTCATCAAAAATAACACCATATTCAATCTTTGTAAATACACTTTTCCTCCATCTAATCGGACCTTTAACCCGAAGTTTCCTAGCAATAATACCGTAATTGGGATCTCTAACAATTGGTAAATCAGTTTCTGGCGTCAAGAAATTCATATCCACCACTATTCCATAAACAAATGCATAAGATTGATCATCTGTGGAAAAGGTAAAATTTCTTTGTTACAGGAGCGGGCTTTTAAATCTGGTTGGAATAATGGCTGATGATAAAGCTACACACCAATCATCCTCCTGTAACCGAATCTCACTAGGCAAACTCACGGTATATTCAGATAGTGAATTTCTGAATAAATCACCAGAAACATTAGACGGTAAAGTCACCGAAAACAGGCCCGTTGCTTGCATGTTTACTTAATTTAGGAGATGGAGACAAAAGTCCAACAGAACCCGACAGTAAACTAATCCAAATAGACGGTGTGTCCACGCCGTGTATACTAATATTTAATATAGCAGAAACACATACTATATAAAGCAAAAATACTTGACTGATATACACAACCTGTCCTTTGGAAACTTTATTATTGAAAAAAGTCCATTTTGACGATTGTCGTTTTAATCTGAGGTCGTGATCCATTCTCTTGGAATGTACGAATCGAAACTGGCTGGATAGCCGCTCCATCTAACTTTTATTTGATCCCCGTCTCGTTCTAATACACGTTCAATTTTCCACATAGTATCGGAATCAATCGTTACAGGTGATAACTCGCTCTCGTAGAATGTACCCAATATTTCCTCTGAATTGAGATCAGCTATTTTATATCTATGTGGTTTAGAACCAGGTACCAAAGACGTAATCTTAAACACTTCATAAGTATAATTGGCCAAAAAACCCTTTTCAAACTTATTTTTTAATTTTACCAAGCGAACGCTCTCTCCCACTTTAAATTTTGCTTTTGTAAGTGGTAATTTATAAGTCTTCGATTCATTTCTAGCTGCAATTGCTTGCGATGTCAAACACGAGACATCTTTCGGTGCCATTTTAATCGCTCTGTGTATCTTCGAATTATAGGAATTCACCAATTTAGGCAAAACTGTTAAATAGCGCATAGATTTAGATTTGAAGAAATATTTATACATTTTAGACTTTAAAGAGCGTTGTACTCTCTCAACCAAAGCGGCTTTCGTGTCATAATTTCCCGTAGAATATAAATGTACACCATTCTTCTTCAGAAATTGCTTAACGTTAGCGTTGTAGAACTCGGTTCCGCGATCAACATGTATACCGTTCGGTCGTTTGCGCTGTTTAAAAATCATTTCTAAAGCCTTCATTATGGAAACACCAGTCTTGTTCTTTAATGGTTTAACAATTAAAAATCTTGAAAAGCAATCAATGCAAAACAACAGGTAGCAATAACCATCGTTTTGCTTGGATATATTTCGCACATCACTCAAATCCATCTGCCATATATTATTTACAGAATAAGACTCTGTTCTTGACCTAGGAAATATTATTCGTTTCGGCCTGTGCAACGAGTACGAATTTTGTTTTTGTAACCAAAGTCGAACATTTGTTCTCGATATTTTTTTTTTTACTTCCTTATACAAATTATATTCAGATCCATAGGATGAGCGGTGAGATGGGTCATAATAAATCGATGATAATATATTATCAATTTGACGAGGAGTCTGATGTCCATTTAAAATGCTTCTGTTTTTTGCCTTTGGGGGCATCTGCAACTATCAAATCTGCTTTACGAAATTTATTTCCTATGAAATGTGTTGGTATATTATTATCTCGTAATGATCGGGACAAACTATCCCAATTTCTAAGTGCACTGGGTTTCCTGACCTTGCTAGAAGGTATTATATCATTTACCAAATCAGTTATGCTTCCGATTGGCTTGTCAGATAATGAAATCATTCCACTGTCGTTAATTTCAATTCCTGGCATTCTTTTTAAATGCGATAAAAATAACGAGACTTTTTTCTGGTAAATTTTTGGCAAACTCTCAATCGCTAAATCAATTTGGTTAGGTTCAGATAAAGCGACGTCACCGGCAGGCTCTTTCGTGATTTTAACTGGAATCGGCGTTGTTTTTATAGAATTCTTAGCCATGTCATATTCAATAGACGTGGAATTAATTTTTCTTTTCTTAACTGACTCGGGCATATCTTTATCGTCTAATATTTGATGCATTTTTTGTCTCACATCCTCTGTTTTCAACGATTGAATAGACTGAGAATTTTGACAGTTTGCAAAAGTCTTAAAAGGCACCAAAACCATTTTTTCCATATTCAGAAAACTTTGCCTAAAATATCTCCTAAAACAGGAATTAAACTAGCAGCCAGTGCAGCCAAAAAACCGCCGTGTTGTAATTTTTTTTTCCTGCTTTTAACAGGATTAGACTTCTTTGACAAATGACGAATAGAACTTTTAAATGGTCTTAAATTAGCTTTAATTTTAGACGAAATTGGTACATTTCCTTTAAGCAAATTATTACAACATTCAGATAGACTGTCTAATCTCGGTCTGTTTAATGCCCTCACGTCTCCAGTGCGTAACATGTTTCTCAAATATTTGGCATTTTTTCTTAATTTCACGCTGGGGCCCATATCGTAGGATTTTCACTGAGCACGTCTGATCTCAATCGAAGGTTATCCGGACAAGTTTGGTTGAAATCCACCAGTAAATGAGAATATGGATCTGTTGTACACAATTTATATGCTTTTGATAAATTATTAATACCGCATTGGGTAGATAAGAAATTTATCTGACCACAATCTCTAGGAGATTTGAATAAAATAAAATAATTCGCGTTTAACGATAATTTTCTACATTTTCTTTCAAAAAGATTATGCGTCACGTATACCACACTACATCCTTCGTGATGTGATTTTCTAGCGAATATATCTGTTACATTATCGATCTCTTTGTCAATATGATCCATATCATCCAATATTAATAAATCGCAATCGCACAACGATTCTGGAATTTGGTTTACTAATTCTACATTATCAGACACCTGTTGATCACAATTAGGAGTCACATAAGTTATTTTTTCCGGAACTGGAGACATTAATTTTTCTTTATTTTGGATTAGACTATATATGAAGGTTGATTTACCACACGCAGATGGACCATTAATAATAGCACGAAATACGTCCTTAAAACATACATAATCGTACGTTTTCATTGTTGGGGTTTTAAATTCTGTTCACACACTGGATGTCCGACAAAATTGACAAATGTTTTTCGTACCAGCGTCAGCCCATATATATTCAAATTTATCTGTCAACTCTATGCTATCACATTACAATTTATTGTCTGGAAAACACCTATTCAATTTAAATTTTAGTACATGATTGAAATAGCCGCCCCTAACGCTATTATCCACTGCATGCACGGCATCGCGAAAAACAATTAACATGTTTTTAGTACCCGCCACCCTATTATCGAGTCCGTGTTAAGCCAGTTACAACACTGTCACCTCTGTTTAACGAGAATGAGATGTATAGAATACAAAAAAAATTATCACGTGGTTTTCAACACAATGGCTTTAAATTAATCGCGTCCGGAGCTAACCATATATAAATTTACAAACTTAAGTTCTTCACTCACGATCTGTTTATTCATTTTGTAAACATCCCAAAAAAATTATGGCTGACGCAAGTATTTTCCAGAGGAGAGCTCCGACTTCGGCTGAAGTCGAAGCACAACACAAGATAGCAAGGATGGTAAAAGCATCGGATACAAAGCAGTATTATGCTGAGTGTATGCGAAGTCTGAATAGACTTCGCACCTGGCCTACAATTCCAGTCATGATTGTAGCTGACAACTACAGAGCAAGATTGCATGCGCGCGAAGAGGAATTTAGACGGGTGGAAACCATTCTAAAATTGCAGGACCTACTGTTTAAAATGAGCGAAGATAGAGCGATATTGATCCGGGCTCTAGAGATTGATGACGCCCCAAGGTGGGTCAGAGATTTAAGACTGCCCATGTATCCGGAGGAGGATAGCTGTTCTGATGACGATGGTTTCGACGAGGAGGTCGACGAAGGGATAAACCAACATCAAGATTTAAATAATCCCGAGTAATACGAAAGTAATACTTCGCATTTTTTCTACGGCCTTGTTCCCCTAAAGGGAATGGGGCCCCCATATATATTTTCACATGTCTAATACGTTTATTTTAAAACTAGTATTAGCATTGCGAATATATGCGGGAAACAATTAGTTGCTACATGTGTTTTCTTAATAATCAGGTAAGTGCAATTTATATACGTAAACAAAACTGTTACAGAAGTAGTAAGAATAATGCACTGCTTGATACATACAGATAATTGAAGCACTCAACATTTTATAGTTCTGCGCAAAGGAATAATTATGTTAAATTCATCATGGTTGGGTATCATATGAAAAAGAAAAAAATCTCCACCCGGCTCGCATAAACAGTTTATGGTCCTACGTTTGTAAACAAAATGCATTTAAAAAAGTTACATTTCCGAGGGTTTGAAATATTATTGTGGTAAATATAAAGAGCGTTGTATAATACCTGATATGTAATGAAGAGCGTTTATTTCATTTTATGTATGATTAGTCACTAGCATTGTGCTGTCTTCTGTAAATATGTTTATGATAACATACTGTTTACGCGATAATCCTGTTCGATAATCCTGTTCGGCAACAAATATTCAATTAAAAGGGCGCTGATGACACATACATAATTCCATAAAATTTAACATGCTGGTGCTATGTTGCCACATATATCTCAGATGATTAATCTTCTCTATACAATTCAACCAAATCGCTGTTGGAATACAGGTTCATAGATATTGCTCTGCACACCTATAGTATGAAGATGGAAATTACTCCAGTCCACCCGCGATGTACTTGGCAACATACGAAAATTAGTTGCCCGATAGGAGATTGTGTATACACTTCCAACTGCGAACAAAATTTACATTTCTGTCGTCTCATCTTGGTAGGGGTTTGTAAATCGAGTTCCATGTATAAATAGAACATTATTGCGTAAACAAAGCTGTTACACTATATTGTAAACAAAACTGTTGTAGTGAAATTTAACATGCTGGTGATAATTTGGCTTTGTTTTCTTCCGCCTCGGCCACGTACATATCTTTTTATTGCTCTGCAGATAGAATTGAGTGCTGTCCACCATATTTAACTATCCAAATTATATTGGAGGGTAGATTTCCGTGCCGATTTAAAAATGTGCAGATAATGAACGGGGACATGCATATAAAACACACATTAACCTAGTCTAACGACATCGAGCAATTCCTGATGTAATGTTGCAACTAATTGGCTTAATATTATTGTTTGATTGATTCTGTGAGATAATTGCATACTATTGATAGCCATATCATTGCAAGTACATGTGCTCGTGTGTGAACATAAGCATTTTATATTCTGGTTCATCATTATACTTTACAGAAATGCGAGAAAAATAATTACTCTAAATGTTTAAATTTCAAAATGGCGGTGAGTAATGAGTTTTATGCATGTGTGCAGATTCCAGTTTAAAAACGAACGACCGGGCATTGTTTTTCTCCGATCGTGTTTACATTAAATGCTAAATTGCGTACGGATTAACCAGCATGTTTTTTTTCCAACTCATGTTGCCATTATGATTAAGAGAAGAATTATTTGCCATAATCAGTTAAGTGTTATCTTTATTTATTATGTAAACAAAACTGTTACAGTATTTATTTTTTCAAAAATTAAAAAAAAAAATTTGAATTGGAATGTTAATTTGTAGAAATTAGAGCGCATTTGCTAGATAAATGTAAATATACTGTTACGATATCCTTAGCCACAACGTGTAGACAAATAATATTTTACATAAAAAAAAAATTGTAAAACTATGATTATTGTTTTTAGTTTGCATGTTTAAAGATAACTTTCCGTAGAATCGGAATTGCAACAATGTTAATTTGGATACTGTAATATACTATTTGAGTGTAACAGTATCCGTTTTTTATAATTAAGAGTTGCATACAAACAGATAATAAACGCTCTTTAACGATAATTTTTCAACCATATTTAAGTTAAATTATTGGCGCCCTTTTAAGAATTAAGATGTGAATAAGACATATTTATTAACATTTCTGAGGTAAAAATTATTACAATTTTTTTTGCTGTGATATTGAAACACTTTTGGTATTGAAATTATAAAATGAAATCTTAGTGCCATTTTAAGACATCTGGTTTAAACAAAGTATGAAATAATAAAATAAGTCATTTTAAGATATCTGGGATGAACAAAGTATACTGTATCCAAATATTACGATGGGTTTGAAAGAGTTGCATACAAACAGATAATAAACGCTCTTTAACGATAATTTTTCAATCATATTTAAGTTAAATTATTAGCTCCCTTTTAAGAATTATGATGTGAAGAAGACCTATTTATTAACAATTCTCAGGTAAAAATTATTTTAAAAAAACAAATTTTGCTGTAATATTGAAACACTTTTGGAGATTTAAATGAAATCTTAGTGCCCCTTTTAAGACATCTTGTTTATAAATAGTATAAAATAATAAAATAAATCTTAGTGCCATTTTAAGACATCTGGTTTAAACAAAGTATACTGTGTGCAAATAAGAAAATAAATAGACAACTGCTTCAAACTTCCTCAATATGTTTTGCTCCGATAAATATACAAACTTGATTCTAATTTATCGTTTTAAATTATACAGAACATAGGTTGAATAAGATATGAATTAATTTAAAGTTATCTGAAAACATAATTTAACTAAACTCACCAGGTGTTTTAAATCCGTGACTTTATAGGCCATTTACCTGGCTTATATATTATAATTGGAATGTTTGGAATGTTTACCGTAAGGTAAGTTGATCTTCAAATAAGCGACCTGACAGGTGTATTTTATATTACTGGTTTTGTAAGGACGGGTCGTTAACGAATGAGTTCTTTGAAATATGATCCAAGCTAGGTAGCCTAGTTGAATAAATTAGTCGCCTTGTACAGATATATGTCGACATGAATTATATTATTCATGTGGTCGGATAAAATGGGAGGGTACATTATGATAGGCATACGAGAACATTTAACAAGATAGCTCGACTGATTTGTTTGGGAGTATAGATAGCTTGAGTAAATTAATGTGTTACTGTATATAAACAGAGCTCGACATGAATTCTCGACGAATGATATTAGATTATTCGGCTTGGGTCGTATGACATCATTTTGATGGGACCTAAAGATAGAATGAATAAATTAATGTCTTTTTATATAAACAGACGATTCTTATAGGTAAAATTGAGAGATAGAACTATACTTCGATGGATTATCTGTTGTTTAATAGGTAAGTAGCTTTTACTATGCAAAACAGAGGTGGACATGAATTCTCGACGAAGACCTCATCATGTTTAGTGCAATATGTTGGTAGATTATTCGACTTAAAGAAAGATGGCTCGAATGACATCATTTGTTGGGACTAAAGATAGAATGAATTTTCCTTATATAAACAGATACGTTCGGATAGGTAAAATTGAGGCAGAGTAAAAACATTTGGAATATCAGTTGATTGCGTCAACAGTCAACATTTTTTCAAAAAATTAGCAATAAATTGATTAAAGTTTTATTGAATTTTCATATTATTTTATTGACATATAAAGTTTGTGCTTGAATTTTGTTGACGAAAACATTAGTGTTTTCCTAAGATTATAATATTTTTACATTTTTTGATTAAAGACAAAACATTTATTGTCTTTTACAATTATTGTGGTAATAAAAAGGGACTTTTGATGCTTGCGAGCGAAACATATAAAGTTAACATTGAAATTGTTTTTTTTTTTAAATTCGGCTTTCAATTGAGATATTTGATTAAGGATTTTCATATTTTTTTGACGCATTATAACATATAACTTCAATTTTGTTGACGAAAATGTAACTTAAATTGTGTTTTAATTGCTTTATCGTGCTTTTAATATTTCATTAAAAGAGAGATTTTTTTTATTTTTCTGAAATACTGAATTTGTGTTGGAATTGAAATACGTTGTCTTGATATAAACCGAAAATAGTTACTATTTGTTCCAGTTTTCTTTCCTAAAATACTATAGATTATGAATTAACGTTGGTGTGATATAAATAACTAATTATTCACAATTTAACATGCTTGATACACATATTTTTATATATTCCAACATAAGTTGATTGATTTGAATATATTTCCATCATTCATAATGTTTAAAGGAACCGATAATGGTTATACATGGTTATACAAATGTGTTGCCTACTAATCTACAGAAGAACGTTCCTAAAAAAGTTCAATGTGTTTAGACCTGTGGTTTTACATGCATAGGTTTATTCGCTAACGAATATATCACTGTATCATTCATTAACATATATCAATCGTTTAACATCTATATTGAACTTAATAAAACAGATTATTCAAATGCACAGGGGAGCTAACTCTGTTCTTTATATTCCAATTAATATTTGTAGATTTAGTTTACAACTCTGATATTTTTGATTAACCTAAAAATAGTTTGCCTGAGTATAACCCATAGCCTAGAAGTAGTAATTTTATGACCAACTTATAAATAAATAGTTTGACTTTAAATAATGATTAATTTTAATACTGTTACAATTCACAGGGGAGCTAACTCTGTTCTTTATATTCCAATTAATATTTGTAGATTTACTCAGTATATTTTTGGAAATGTTTGAATAACCTAGAAATTGTTTGTTTGAGTATAGCCCAGAAGAGGTATTTAAACACCAACCTAGAAATAGTTAGTCTGACTTTAAATATTGATACATTTTTGCCAGAAGATATTTCGACGGGTAGACCAGAGTGTCCATATCTTTAAAAAAGATAGATTTGATTATGTTTTTTGATATCTGTTTGTATACTAAGATTTATTTATAATTAATATTCTTAAAGGAACTAAAGTGTGAAGGGTTCCACATTTCGTTTTCTACGAGACTCTGTAATATCGAGTTTTATGAGATCGAATAGTGTTACCTACAAATCTACAATAAAGAAGACAAAGTTCCGACACTAACAAATATTCCATGTGTTTTAGCCTTGTGGTTTTTTACATGCACGAGGTTATTCACTAGCGAATAATTCATCTCATTTAGGACTATTATTTTACTAACCTATCATAACTATATTACATAATAATACATGTATTCAATCGTGCGTACTAATCCTTCAAATAGTTACTAGTTAGTCTGACTATATCATCTGCCTAGAAATAGTTTGCTTTACTATACCATCTGCCTAGAAATAGTTTGCTTACTATACCATCTCCCTAGAAATAGTTTGCTTACTATACCATCTGCCTAGAAATAGTTATTAGTATGTCTTACAATACCTTTAATTCTATAGAGTATACGAATTGGATATTCATATACACTACTATCCTCTTTTGAACACTTTAAGATTATATGTTATGTATTTATTGTTTGTAATTATGTTCTGTTTAGTTCAAATAAAATATTGTTTAAACCAAGTACTTATCATCCGAACGACAACCCCCCCCCCCCCCCAGCGATTTCTAAGTCAAAGAAGGGACATAACTCCATCGATAAATCATCAGGCCGTGACCAATTCGAACATGGTTTGCGACTTCTCAAATGTGAACCATGTACCAAGTATCAAGAAATTTTGTTGAATTAGTGCTCAGGTTACATTGCGGACCGACAAGCGCAAAAACAGCACTTTCTAAGTGGAAAAAATGGCATAACTCCGGCATAGCTCCGTCAAGATATTCTGTTGAATATTGCTCAAGTTATCATGCGGACAACCCGAAAACAACGATTTCTAAGTAAAAAGGGGAATAACTCCGTCAAACATCGGTGGACCGTTATCAAATTCGAACTTGGCCTGCTCTTCTCAAATGTGAACCACGTGCCATCTATCTTATGTAGAATTTTCTCAAGTTATCATGCGAACAGCATCGAATGGATGGACGCACGGATGCACGGACATGCTGATTAGATATAGTATAGTCCTGTGGATAATTCCGGGGCCCAAGAGGGGCCGAAACTCATGTAAAAACAAGTGCAACGCCAAGCGGATTATATGCCCTCGACGCTCAGTTTAAAGAGCGAGAAGTACTAAATATTTGTATGGATGGAAACTTCTACATCCAAGAAGTTTTCCCTATAATTATAAACTGGCCCACCAAGACACCAAAGCACAACCAAATCCGATGCTCCATGCCCAAGTTACAAGCTGAAAATTTCATAAAGACACAAAATTCAAAAATTCCCAAGTCAAACAAAGGCTGTAACTCCGGAGAAAATGAATGGACTAAACTTGTAGTAATCCATACCCTCGCATAAAGAAGATAATGTACTTGCATACAAGGTCAAGGTAAATATTGTTGGGCCAATGTATGCTCTTATTTATACGAGATCCTCTATGGGAGACTCGCATATATAAGAGAATGCATTGGCACAGGGTTTTCGCTAAATTTCAGGAAGCTCCAGTCATGGAAGTGTTAAAGCAGAAATCATTCACTACTCACACAAATATCGCTTTTATTGGTTGATTGCATTTATTAGACATATCATAATAATTACATCATAGGCATAATGCATATATGGCCTATGTATAAAATTGTAAAAGTATAACATATTGTTATATGATTAAAACATGATATACCATAATATATGAAATCAAATCTAATGTAAATAATAGTGTTCGAGTCAGCAAAGCGGTCCCGTGAATTTAGTATGGTGGTATATATGTTGCGTTCATTCCTCTCGATGTAGAATAACAGCAACGCTGGCCAGAACAACCATGAAATAATTCGCTGACGACTGCTCACTGCTCGATACTCTAAAGAAAAGTGAGTCAAACCTGTAATGTAAAAACATGCTCAATAAAATGTCTTGCACGTGAATATTCGAGATTCGATTCAGTTCGAATATTTTCGAGGCGCTGATGCCCCGAGTTCACGCTTTCCTGTCATATATAGGCCAGATTTTTTTCGAAATTAAATCCCCCCAAAACATTTCATTTTTCCAAACTTTTGGCCAATGTATTTTTACCCAAAATCGGAAAACTAATTCAAAAACCCAAAATTGATTTTGTAACGGGAGCGACACGAGAATAAAATTTACAGTATGATCATCTGCTAATTGATTAGGCGATACTGCTTAATTGGTAACAAAAGGCTGGGCGACCTTTTCAGGCTTTTGCACAGTTGGGAGACCCTGGGTGTCTTTTTGCACGTTTAGGATATCCTGTGTGTCTTTTTGCAAGAAACCATGCGACAATGACCAATTCAGCAATTTCGGCGTAATGCATATAGTTTTACCTGCTGAAGAGTCCGTATTTCTTTTTAAGCCATTCCATTTCCAACAGACTGCCCTCGAACCAAGTTTTTCCGTCCTTAAAGTAATATTCGAAGCCTTGGTTAGAAAGACATCTGTACGCACCACGTTGCCATGGGAACTCGAACAGGTTGTCACACTGAAAACAAAACATCGGTTTATAATTAAAGCCTTGTAGATTTTAATTTGTTCACTGAAAGAAAAAAACAACCATACGTAGTTATCAGAGCGAATGAGACCAGAAGAATTCATGTAATTACAATATAAGTGAACAGACGGAACAGATGTAGAAGGAAAGAAAACAAAACAGATGATCGAAAGCAGACTAATAGTATTGCGCTACGACTCAAACCAATATAAGGCATAACAAGTCGGACAAATCATGACACATATAGGATACATGTCTATCACCAAAATAAAAACACGACTAATCTGACATAAGACATAACACCTGAGGAAATACATAAACTATAAGACATAGCACCTTCAGTAAAAGTGGGCCCCATGACTCATTTGGTATGGAATAATTATTTCGATTCAGGCCAACATTAACAATTAAACCCCAATAACCCACACAAACCCTTCAGACAAACATGACCCGCACATGGAGCTAAATATGACCCACCCATGAGACGAAACTCCATCACAAAATACGACCAATAACACATGATATACATGTAATACAAATAATATGTACTCTATATCACTATATATTGTCAGTGATAATTAAGACGTTATATTAACCCCATTTGAGGTATAATACTAAGAACAAAACACGACTCACCACATCTCACATAAAATACCCGATGGAATATATAGTCCATTCCACGCGAAACATCACACCACCCAAGTCACGGGGAAAAACATGAGAGCTATAATGTCAGGGACAACGCAACACATTAATCATCCCATTATAGAGATAACACTTTAAGCATTGCTCACCACATTTTAGACGTATTACAACAAAGGCGAAAATTGGCCCATTACACATGAGACATAGTATTCGTGGAACAAACATGGTACAGTCACACGTGAAAACTAATATCTAGAGAAAAATATGACACATTTAATACGAGAGATCACGTTTGGAGAAACCGTTAAACATGGCCTATCAGCTCCTATAACAAGTTTTATATCGTTTCCTGGGTATAAAATGTGAATCGATAACCCTAGCTGTCTGGAAAAACTAATATCAATTAATATTGAATTTATTTCGAAGATTCTGGTATAAATATACATACAATCAATTTGGGAGATTTTACGGCTCGCGTTCGTTCGAGCGTAGAATGCGGGATAACTCTATCTAAAAATAGTAACGAAAAATTAACCCAATATATTTTCGCATTATACAAGAAAATTTAGATATGAAATCAATATTAATTGGTAGAAGCGCGTATCCGGACATGTGTCGATTATTGTATACCCCAAAACTATATAAAACGTGTTAAATGAAGAGATTGACAATCTTTAATCACACCATATACAATAAGTTCTGGAGAAAACTCCCGGAACATTTTGGAAAAAAGGTGACACAGTTGTACCTCGTGTGGGAATGGGTCATGTGCGCTGACCTTTATAAAGGATAAACTCTAATATAACTACGTTATATGCACTTTTATAGGATAGTTTATAACTGTAATAATTCTATATTCACTCACCTTTGAAGACAGATACGGGCATTTGGCCGTGTTTTTAAATGCGTTCGGCACGTCGTGTGACATTGGACACTGGTTGATCCGCAGTTTTACTAAGGGTACATCAACTGTTACGACACCCCTGGAAGAGTCCCAAAATAAACGTATTATGGACCTTTGGTATCATCTATTATATTCAAGGCTGCAAATATAGTGTGTCTGTCATTTGCAGAATGAGGTACCAGAGGGTGAATGTATTGACGCTATCCCGCACAGCGGGCTAGCTATCATCTCCAAATTCACCCTCTGGGGACCTCAGTCTTCAAATACAGACACAATATTTGCAGGCTTGATAATATTATCGTGTTTTTATCTGATATTGGTCGTTCCAAACTGATTTTTCAGGATTTGGAGGCCCGTAATATCAAACTGATACAAGAATAAATACAAAACAAAGAGAGTGTGCATCCACACATATACATAAAGAGCGTAACGTGTTAGTCCATCCACAAATGTACACAGAGCGTTACTTATAAAGTACATCCACACATATACATAAAGAGCGTTACTTGTTAGTTCATCCACAAATATACACAGAGCGTTACTTATAAAGTACATCCACACATATACATAAAGAGCGTTACATGTTAGTCCACCCACAACTATAAACAGAGCGTTACTTATAAAGTACATCCACACATATACATAAAGGGCGTAACGGCTAGAAGTTATTAATGGCACGGATGGCATTCGCGATGGTAATTGCTGTTAAAATAGCCATAAAACCACCACAGACAGAAAGAATATTAGAATATAGACAAGTTTTGTTCTTATATCAATCATAAATGGCATGTTATTGTCAAGATTGAACGCCTTGTGTGTAAATAAAAGCCATGTTATGATACAGTACAATACGTAAATAATGTGCATTACGAAAAACACTCAACGCCGGGGAGAACCCACTAAGTGAACTTTCGTTAAATTTGCCACTATATTGTTTACAACATACCGATATATAGCGCTCAGTTTGTAACACTTTCGAATGTTACACAGCCTAAGTATGGTTAACGCTATATTGATCGGGGTCATTGTCCTGGCTTGATGGTGCGATCAATGACTCTGAGGTGAATGACCTCGGTTATTGACTCTCGGGGTTCATTGCTCATCAAAACAAGTTTATTTGTCCACCTGTTTTGATGGGAGTGGCGGACACGTGTTCCAATTCAGGTCGTTGACCCTTGTCATATATATTCTGGACAGAGCCTAGAAAGATTCAGACTCTGAATTCTATCTTACACTTCTAGGTAAAGCTATCCACGACGAAGCTTCGTCGTGGTAGCTATGATTATGTGTAAAGTAAAGTAAAGTAAGATTATGTGTTCTCTGTGGCTGCCTGATGTTTAACTATTATATACGTGTACAATACATGTCTATGTTCTGAGAGTTCCGACTTAGTGTTAAAGAACCTGGGGAGTGTTATATCTCCTAAGTAGTGCCGATTAAGCAGGACGCTTCTTGGAATTATGGGACATGGGCGTGCAGGCAGTCATGGGGGAAGAAAGAGAGAAAGAAGGAAGGAAGGAAAAAAGGGTATGAGCCAATTTGCATTTAATTGGCTGGTTCACAACCCCCTATATCTATTAGGTCGATTTATCTTTGGTTAAAAATTGTTGCGTCAATTTTTCCATATAAGATATGCTTGGAAGCTACCGTTGTGCCGGTGATTTTTATTTCGAGTTGTTGTTTCAAAAATCGTTGTGTCGATTTGAAATAAAGATTGGATTTTCGAGGTATTATTAGTTAATAATAATAATAAATAATGTATAGCATTTGTAAAGCGCCTTTCCCATGAGGCCCAAAGCGCTCAAAGTTTTACAATTATTACCCTGATGAGCCTGAACATTCAGTAACCATCTACTGCTCCCCGGGGACAGGGTGAGGTACAGCCGGGAGTATGCGAGGATACCATATGGCTAGCATACTGACAAGATCTTTCACTGTTCATTATCAGGTACCCTTGTAATGCATGGGTGGTGCAAAGCAGACACAGTACGAGCGACCTTGCTCAAACAGTGAACAATCCAACAATTGCACATCGCTCAAGTCGGCCAAGCCACTGCTGTGTGGAAACTCATAACAGACCACCAGCCAGTCGCGAACTCGCCTCGCTGTGTTGACAGCGAAGACAAGTCCAACGCGCTAACCACTGTACGCTGGTCTAAATTTTTGTGTAAATTGGCCATAAGTTATGTTTCCGAGACACCCTATCGCTTGTTCTGTTGTATTTGCCTAGCTTTGAAGTAATATGTAGACTTAAAGGAAGCGATCCATATAGATAAGGTCTAGTTGTTCCCATTGAGAAGAAAGTTAAAACAGCTTGTCAAAATATGAGTTTATCAATGGAAGTTGAAATAAAGATTGTTTTTTTTCTCGAGGTGTTAATAGTTACATGTACGCTGGTCTAAATATTTGTGTAAATTGCCATAGTTATTAAAATTGACAAAATTCTCACATCGAGTAATCTGTCGATTATATTAGTTTTTATTTGAACAATATGTGGGTAAAGCAAAAAGTTGTTCAGGGAATACACAGTTATAGTTTAAATTGTTGCGTCAATTTTTCCATATAAGGTATGCTTGAAAATTACTGTTGTGTCGGCGTTTTCTATGTCGAGTTGTTGTTTCAAAATTGTGGCGTCAATTTGAAAAATGTTATCAGCTATAACAAATAATCACAGGAATAAATTTGTATCCATCGCTATATGGAATCCTATAAATAGGATAAGATTGACGTTACAATCTACACGAGAAGAGATCCCAGTGAATTATTAAATGATGCATATATATACAGATATAGTGAATACACAGTTAGTTGTATGTCTGCTTGTTTTCAAATAAGTTGGAGTTAGTTGACAATTTCCAGATAAAGAAATTTGGCACAAGGTTATGATTAGGTAATTTAGACTGTTTATTGAAGCCTATTTTGTAGGAGTTTGTCAAAAACAAAAGTAGGATGGTTTGACATAAGTTTTGGTTTTGGAAAAGAACTTTTGGGGTCTTTGTAGTTTGTTCTGAGCATGTTGAAGGCATTTACATATAGTACTAGCGCACTTTTGGTAAACTTGTTTGAGGTTGAATAAATTATTTGTGAATAATGTAAATCACTGAAAAAAAATGTTCTAGGAAATTCTGGTTATACCGGGGGGGGGGGGGGGGGTGAAAAAAAAAATTCCGGCACATATGCCGGGGTGGGTGGGTGGTCAAAGCCACCAACAAGCAATTTTTTCCGCAACTAAAAAAAAAAATTCCTGCTTGTTTTTTAGTGTTTTGGCAATGAGTTGGGCTTCAAACCCACTTTGAATGAGAGAAATAATGTAATTCCAACTGTAAACTGACTGCAGGCAGTTATCGTGTTGTATTTTGTTGCAAATTTTGAAATCCAAGATGGCCGCTGGCAGCCATGTTTTTTTGGCCGAATGACCTCAAAATGACTCATTCCTATTTACATGTCCATGTTAACATCCATGATAAATAGTATGCACAGAAATTCATATACAGCTGTTTACAGTGAATTTCCCCCGCAAATCTCTGTTTTAGTGTTAAAAGGGGGGGTGGGTGTCAAAAAATGGTCGGAAAAAACTGCTGAAAATGGAAAAAAATTTGGTGGTGGGGGTGGGTGGGTACAAAAAATGATCGAAAGGGAAAAAATGCCATACGTACCTGAAATTTTTTTCCGACCCCCCCCCCTGGTTATACAAGTATTAAATTGTTACACCATTATGCAGGTTATATAGGTATGCAAAATTTACTGCTGATTTTAGGATGTTTTCAAGTTAATCAGTATAATTTTAGAGAGTTCTGGTTTTGAACGAATTATGATTGGAATTTTGTTAAATTTGTTCTGTCGGTGAATTAAGTTTAGTTTTACTGTGCTCGGATGATCTACTGGAAAATATTAATTATTTATGACAGTTTGTCAAGAGACTGGTTGTGCCCAGAGAAACATATGTTTTAGAAAGAAATTAGTTTGAGAAACTTAAAACTAAATAAATTATAGTCCAGATAAAAATAAAAAACTTTCCTTTAACGGAATTTAAATGGATCCGGAAATAATCCTGCTAATTCCATTGAAGAATATACTGAATTAAGACACAATTTGAGCCATAGCTATGTTGAAAACATTTTCATTGAAAGAGAAATATATCCGTCCGAGCAGCAGAACTTCATGAAACCTAAAGCCATCTGTTGTCCATGAGAGAAATTGACATCCTTCGTAAAGATACATACTATTTGATTTTGGTCAATTTAAACGACAGGCCGGTCCCCCTATGTATACACAGGACAATAAACCTGGTCACTTCAATACGAAGCCACACAATTATACCACAAATGCATGGATAACACTAGAGTCAAATCTTGCCTTAGGGCATCAATTGTTGAGACCGGCCAGCTGTCCATGGAAGACGATATGTCTAAAGCACCTCGTAATTATTCACGCATGGTCAATTAAACAATGCGGTGACCTTGGTAGCGTCTCAGTGTTGTTATAAAGTGGTGCGCGGTGAAAATTATACATATTATAATAACACCGTTGATCGAGAACAGTCCAGGGTTGTGCAAATGTCGGCTTTTAATATATTGTGTATATAGTATGCCTCAGGAGTTTTTTTAATAAAATCAGGACCCATCTAATAAAAACAAGATAGGTTTGTTCAAGGTTTTACGTCGTTTACAGTTAAAAAGTTCCCTTAAATTGATGGTATTTGGTCGACAATAATATTTGTGGATGTATTTGACTCGCATGTCTTTTAAACACGGACATTGCAATATTACATAAAATTCGACCCCTCTGTTTGTACCACATGGAGTACATAGTCTATCAGAATAATCTGAGCTATAAGCAGGTGAAATGGGAAATTAATTCTCGTCTGTCGTTTAACAAAAGTTGTATGAGGTCATGTGAAAATATCAGCTGTTCTGAGGCAATTGTCCAGCGATAAATTTTTCGCTATGTTGTCAAAATTATTCATAGGCCAACACACCTCGAGCATTACAAAGTTCACTTCAGGTGAATTAGAAATTAGCATACACATTTCGTTTAAGAGTTGTCTGAGGATTTTAGTATAAAGGGAATGAAATGGAAATAATAGTTTATTTCATTAGGACCCATATTTAGTTATGTGAACCAATAAGCCAAGCAAATTGTCTCAGGGTTGTACATTTTATGTCTGTTGTGAAATTGTAGTTCACTTTCACAAGGAATAGATATATATGAAATATATGACATTTATATAAAATGTCCTTGGTGTGGGTATTGTTTATGTTATAGAGCATTAATGTACATGCTGGTATATATAGAGATGTTTAATTTGGCGTTCCATGTTAATGGATAGTGATTTTGACACGAATGACGAGGTTTGACACGTCGATGCCAATGATATTATAAAAGTTATGTTATAGAGCATTAATGTACATGCTGATATATATAGAGATGTTTAATTTGGCGTTCCAGGTTAATGGGTAGTGGTTTGACACGAACGACGATGTTTGACACGTCGATGCCAATGAATTGTTGAAATTTTTTATTTTCTAGAGCATTGTATATGCTGGTATATACAGGGCCTTTAAGCCCAACTAAAATGTTTAGTCGGTTAGATGATCATCTCAAGAATGAAACGTGTTCTACACGTAAAAGCGTGATTTTACACGCTGATGACATTGACCAGACTTAATTAATTTCAGTTCTTACACATCGTATGAAGTCCTACACTAGACAAAACCATATTGACCCTTAATTAATTTACGCCCAAATTCAAGATCAAGTTGAAATTTATTCAACTTTCGTATCGAAACAAGGCAATATAACCTACAACAGGAAGTCATACCCTGGATATTAAACCATATTGATCCCTCACCAAATTTCGCCCGAATTCAAGGTCAAATTGAATTTATCTCAATTTTCATACCGAAACAAGGCGATTATTAGGATATAGCGAGGATGCATGGGAATAGGGGATCTCACCCTTATTACCCCTCCCCTGGATCAGGACCAACTATACGGGAAGACAGGACGCATGGGAATAGGCGGGATCTCACCCTTATTACCCCTCTGCTGGATCAGGACCAACTATACGGATAGACAAGACACACGGGAATAGGCGGGGTCTCACCCTTATTACCCTGGATCAGGACCAACTATACGGAAAGACAGGACGCACGGGAATAGGCAGGATCTCACCCTTATTACCCCACCACTGGATTAGGAACAACTATACGGAAAGACAAAAGGAAAAGCTTATTCTAGAATTATGACATTCCTCTGTTTCGGAACAATTCCCTGTTATCAATGATTTTACTCGATTAACGAACTTTCGGAGTATGAGATTCCTGTGTTATGAACTTGTGTGTTCTTTTCAGAGCTATCCATATTCCAAATGGGATAGTTTGGATCTCTATCACGGAATCATCAAGTTTTTTGTCTTCGGGCAATAATCTTGAAAAAGGTGATAAGAGTTATGTAACACTTTCGAATGTTACATGGCCTAAGTATGGTTAAAGCTATATGGGTGGGGGTCATTGTCCTGACTTGATGGTGCGATCAATGACTCCGAGGTGAATGACCTCGGTCCTTGACTCACGGGGTTCATTGCTCATCAAAACAAGTTTATTTGTCCACCTGTTTTGATGGGAGCGGTGGACATGTGTTCCAATTCAGGTCGTTGACCCTTGTCGCATATATACTGGACAGAGCCCAGACTAGATTAATCGAGACTCTAAATTCTATCTTACACTTCTAGGTAAAGCTATCCACGATGAACGCTTCGTTGTGGTAGCTATGATTATGTGTAAAGTAAAGTAAAGTATGATTATGTGTTCTCTGTGGCTGCCTGATGTTTAACTATTATATACGAACCTCGCCACTCAAGATTTCGGTGTTGAATTTGTCACTGTGAATCACTTTCCCAAAAAAAACGAAATAAAAAACCCCCACACTAGCTCTTTATGTGCTCTATATAAATAAATGGTCGGCTCACACAAAGTGTGCTTTCTGGATAATAACCGCATTAATACTATCTTTATACTATACTATTAGCATATTTTTATTTATAAATTAAAACCTACAACCAAGTCCACCCGTGGCTTTAAAGATGGTCTATCTCTTTGCAAACATATACTCATTATCGCTTATAACTATGTAATAAAACAATACAAACAATCAATCTGGGCCATTTGACATTCGTAGCTTCGCTATGGGAACACCCTAATGATCTCTATCGCTATATGGTATCGCCTGAATGGTATGTTATAAAAATAGAACAATAAAGTGTCCCAGTTAATCATTTCATTTTATAATAACATATTCGAAATAAAATCAATATTAATTGATAGAGGCGTTTCCGGACATGGGTCTTCAATTCATATTTATTATTTTATACCCACGAAACTATTTCAAAATTGTTATATATATGCAGCTCGATATTACATGTATTAGTCGGCCTACCATTTCCCTTCTTCCATATACTTGGATATTATTTGGAAGTTCAAATGAGCCGTTTAAAGGCATGTATGGCCTTCGCAGTGGAAATTGCTATTAAAATATCACATCCGTCAAAACCGCCATAAACAGAAAGAATATTTGTTTGTTCTCTTACCAATCATAAATATCGTGTAAATAGTATGTTATTGTCAAGTTCATATGCTTTGTTATGTAAAAGAAACCTTAAAATGTTACAGAACCTGACTTTTGTTTACATAGCACAGCGTACGGACTTGACAATGACACACTATTTACACGATATTTATGAATGGTATATATAAGAACAAAATATGACTATATGTGACCCGCCATATCAAATTCAGTCGTAAGTCGGGATTTTTGTTACCCTGTGCCAATGCATTCTCTTATATATGCGAGTCGACCATAGGTCGCCTCGCATATATAAGGGAATGCATTGGCCTAACAATTTTTTATCATTTTTTTTAAATAAAGGTTTCTTACAATTTTTAGGACATAAAATAAAAACACCCATTACCCTGCAGGGAGCCCCACACATATATAGAAGCATATAGAAGAGTGTCGTCTGCTCATATTTGTCTGGGATTTGTATGGGTGAAATTATAAAATTGTTAAAGAATACAAGAAAAAGTTATTAAAATTGTAAAACATTGTTAGGCCAATGCATTCTCTTATATATGCGAGGCGACCTATTGTCGACTCGCAAAAATAAGAGAATGCATTGGCACAGGGTAAAAAAAATTCCGACTTACGATTTGATATGGCGGGTCACATATTTGAATAATCTTTCTGTATATGACCGTTCTAATAACGGATGTGACTATTTTAACAGCATTACCACCGGGAAAGTCATCCGTGCCTTTAAAGGTTTCCACCCACAATGCAACACGAACACTGTCCAACATAGCTCGCGAATAAGCATGAGCCACCATCATCAGTCCAGTTTACACGGGGGACTGTTTCCGAGTTAAAAATGTGTTAGATTAGTCAGGTTTTGCCACACGTACGTGTACCTCGCAATATTTGTTACTATGGTATTGCTATGGTATTGCTATGGTATTGCTATGGTATTGCTATGGTATTGCTATGGTATTGCTATGGTATTACTATGGGGATGCACTTGGTGGGAACATGCAGTCATGTGATTTTATGGCGCCAAACCTACAAACCTACGTGTTGACAAACGTGTAAACAATAAAATAGTCAGTGGTGATATGCTTAATATGTTTCAAATCAAAATACGATTTTCTCGCTCATGCAAATACCTGTATGCATATCATTTGTTGCTCATTCGGCTATTCGAAGAGTAGATATTCCTCTTCATATGATACACGTTATAGGCACACTATTTCTAAACTGTTGGTCGTATACGTATTTATGTGAAATGGTCATGTGAGTTTGGCGACTTCCGTTGGCAATGACAACTTACGTGTCGCTGAAGCATGCTATTGTTCACGATGGGTATTGCTGTTAAAATAGTCACATCCGTAAAACCACAATAAACAGTAAGACTATTAAAATACAGACATATTTTGTTCTTATACCAATAATAAATGTCGCATAAATAGCATTTTCAGGATTGTAGTCAGTGTTAGTAAACAATAAAAAGCATATTATGCTACGTTCATGCAGTTGAGTACACAAAGAGTGTTCGATAAGCAAAACACTCAACACAGGGGAAATCCCATTAAGTGAACTTTGTTTAAAACTGTACCATGTTGTTTACAACATATCACTATAGCGCTCGGTAATCCTCTCAACTCAATATTTCGGCGTTCAATGGGTCACCGTGAATCAATCTCTAAAAAAAAAATCACCACGATGTAGCGTCTCGTCCAATATGACTTTTCACCTCAACCTGGACGAGTACAAGAAAACACATACTGTACACAACATTGTATAATGATATTTTTATTATCCATCAGTAGGTTTATACAAATGACGTCACCAGTCCCAATAACTTTTATAAAAGTCACATTGGACTCCAGTATGACTTTCGGGAGTCCAATATGACTTTTCCCCGGGTTATCGTGTGACGGCTTTTGCCCAAACAGAAAAAAAGTGTTAGTTAAGGGATGGATAATAAAATGCATTAACTTATATATGCAAGGACATGGTAGTCTTGCATATGTACAAGATGATGCACCGGCACATGATCTTTAATGTTTGGCCATATGGTCTATCTCTTCCTAAACATGTTTTATATAGTTTCCGTGGTATAAAATAATAAATGGACCGGATATATATTTAGACAAAACCCGAAATATCATGGGGGAACTTACTATTTTAGGTGCTATTTTAATACTTACTTGAACACGTATTTCTTGTCTCCTTCCCTCCCAAAGAATGGCACGGCATACGTAATGACCCACTGGTCAACCCGACCGTCACATTTGAAGATAGGTTGTGACCACGTGCCATGCTCCATCGAAGGTGCCCAATAAAATATGGGATAAAATTCAAACTTCACCAGCGACTCGCCGTATATTCCTGACCTAATTTTGGGTTTCATTATATATTTCTTGAGTTCGTTTGTGTTTGTCATCCATCTGTTTCTTATTTGCCTATACCAATCTTCGTGTGTGTATTTTGTTTTGAGCCCCGCCGTGTCGAGTGAAAAATACTCATCTCCATTAACCCCCTTTCTGAATGCTAACGGCCCGAACAACTCTCGTGATTTACCGCCTTTCTCAACGTACGCGTGTGTGTCGTAATATACTCCACTTGAAATGATTCTGGGGTTGGTCATTACGTTGGCTATGACTTCCCCGAATATGTGATCGTAGTGCAGAGCCCCTCCTCCTTTCAGTTGTCCGTAATTTTCATCGAAGTCGACATTCTCCAGATAGTTAGTCAAGAAGTGTGATAATCTGAGAGCAGTTCGAGCCTCGTTTTCAAATTGAGTCTCGACTCCGTATGTGACGTCACCGGACATAGTCAAGTCTTGAGGTGAGTAATTCGCGCAATTTGTCTTAGTAATAGTTTTTTCCTTTTGAAATATTCTTATCATGCGCTCGAATGCCTCTGGGTCGTAACCCACCTCACGTTTACTCCTGTGATGTCCTCCTCCCATGGAAGATGGAGGTTCTTGTGGTCTCTGAAACGATTTTTCAAACTCCACGAACTTTTGAACGTGATGAGTCATGTTATACTTGGGATAATCGGCTGAGCGTTTTTTAATTATATCCTCCACAGACTCGATATCTGTCATGTCGAAAAGTGTCGATAGATCATTGTAGTCAATTGCTTCGCTGCCTGCCTCAGCCGGAAGCACCTGTAGATCTGCAGAAAAAATACAATATGATGTTTCCAAGAAAACCATTGTCAGAAATGGTAACGCGCTCAAGATCATATATTATATACCCATGATTGTAATTACAGAATCTATTTCATTTCTGTTATTTGTAGTTGGCATAGATTATCACAAACCAAAAATCAACATTATTGACATAATGTAAACGCCGATAAACGAAATTGAAATTCTCAACTACACCTTCTACCGGGCTCGGCATCGGGGTCGCACTACAGCTCGTCCTCGCGGTCGCACTACAACTTTTAACGTGTCCCGATAATTAACATTCTATAAATAGACCCCCCAGCGGCATGGCAGCGCTCAGGCGAAACAATAATTATACGGTTGTACTAGGCCAATATAAGTAAATTGCTTAATTTACATACACATTTTCAGAAAAATTGTGAGGGGGGGGCGGGTGAATTTTATTTTTCATTCTTCTTAACATAAATGGTCATGGCCATGCATGGTCAGTTCTAGATATTGAAGCAGTCATATCTATACTGTAGGCCTAATACAACCGGTTATATATAAGCCATTTTAAGACACCTGATGATGCCAACGGGGCCTATATAATAAGATTTTCCAGTGTGCGCCGGTAGATAAAAGCCAATCGCATGAGCCTTTCAAGTTTGACACTGTGTGTCGCTAGTAGTCGCTCGTGTGACGTCACATTAGGGAACATCTAGGTTACAATACACCAAATGATTTGCATAGGCCTCAGTGTTAACAAATCCCACTGGCCTGTATTCGCAGGAAAGCTTTGACCTTGCACGAGTATCAAAAATTGAAGAACGTCCGTTTAGACGCACGAAAATGTGCCCAAAAGTACTTGTAAACGTGCTGCGTCACACTGCAGTTTTCACAAACGTCACACTACCCTTAAAATGGAGAAAAAAATGACATCGAAAAAAACACCAACCCCTCCCATAAATTGTTTGCCAATTTGACAGCCGTAACCGTTCACCATGTGGCTGGTTACGTAGCGTTTTTCCGAAGACCCATAACTCCGAAGGTCCGATTCTATTTTGCCGGGGGGTCAGATTCTCCGACGCCCCGATTCTCCGAAAGCCCATAACTCCGAAGTCCCGATTCTCCGAAATCCCATAACTCCGAAGACCCATATCTCCGAAAGCCCATAACTCCGAAGGCCTATAACTCCGAACGCCCATAACTCCGGAGGTCTATAACTCCGAAGGGCCGATTCTCCGAAGGTCCGATTCTCCGAAGGTCCGATTCTCCGAAGATCATGTTTTATCGCTTATTAAATAGTGTACAGTCCAGTGGCGGTGTCAATGTGGCCATAGGGAAGACCGCCCCCAAAAAACATGTCAAATGTCATGTAAACGTCAGGAAATCCCTCCGTATAGGCATTCAAATATTCACAGTGTTCCTGCCCAGGGGAGCCCCCGGACCAACGATTGGGGGCGACCCCTCCCATGTATGCGCTCCCCAAATCAGGCCTTCGTGATATGCTTTCGGCATATCATATGCATGATATATCCCCCACATATCCCCCACATATGCTAATTAATGTGCACCCCTAAATGGGAACCCTGGCTCCGCCACTGGTGTGCACCGGGTATATTATAACGAAACGCTGCAAGAATAGCCAGAGTAGCCTAACATGCACAGGGGCGACAAGTTCTTCCCCGTTCACCCATGTACATTTTACTCTGGCATCTCATGGGCCAACGTAACGTTATAGTATCTGGTGTATAGTCAGTGGCGGGCCAGGATTCCCATTTAGGTGGGGGCAGTAGGAAAGTTTGAATATTTGATGCCCCATGAACGATTTCCGGGCGTTTACATGACATTGGACATGTTTTGGTAGGGGCCCATATTGTCTGAAATAGCAAGTAGAGGTTTAATGGGGGCAGTGGGAATTTTGGGACCCCTTGGCTTCGCCACTGGACTGTACACTATTTAGTAAACGATAATACCCCGATAAAACAAAATCTTCGGAGAATCGGACCTTCGGAGAATCGGACCTTCGGAGTTATGGGCCGTCTGAGAATCGGCCCTTCGGAGTTATAGGTCTTCGGAGTTATAGGTCTTCGGAGAATCGGCCCTTCGGAGTTATGGGCTTTCGGAGAATCGGATCTTCGGAGTTATGGGCCGTCGGAGAATCGGGTCTTCGGAGTTGTGGGCCGTCGAAGAATCGGGTCTTCGGAGTTGTGGGCCGTCGGAGAATCGGGTCTTCGGAGTTGTGGGCCTTCGTAGTAATAGGTCTTCGGAAAACCGGTCTGACACCATGTGGCTATATTTGATGTTTCTCGTCGGGAAACACGTTTGTGCATTTTTTCGTGAACTTTTCATCCATGTGTCATTGACCATTCAGCTGCCAGGATTTTTTTTATGCTGAACCTAGCTTGAGGGTCCCAGGGGAAATCACTCTACTAATTTGTATTTGGTGTATTATAACCTTAACTATTAGGGCTGCATAATCGATGATGGAACATTAAATCGGCATAACTTCAGTTATGGGCGGCCTATCACAAATCAGTTATGGGCGGCCTATCACAAATCAGTTATGGGCGGCCTATCACAAAAATCTTTTCGGCATGTGACAAGTGGCGATCGATAACGCTAAAAATATAGAGTGGGGTAATCTTTTAAGGACAAGTGCGCCTTTTGAATTTACATGTAGTTATATTCCGTCGATTCGGGGGTACGACAACATTTAGATTTAAAGTGGAATTAAGCATTGTATAAGTTTTGTTTTACAACACTGGCCCTTGAGAGTACGTTCACACACTGGCAAGTTTACACGGCGTAACACTATCCCATAACAGCTGGTCAGCCGTGAGTATGTTAAAATGATTTATTTTGTATTTCCAGGAACATTATCTCTCCTTATTAAAGTGTCCAAAGGGAGATTGTAATTCAGTTGTAAATTGGTTGATCATCTGTGACTCCTTGTCTGTATAGCACGTGTATAATAAAATTATTCCCTTAAGGGGAAATTGGAATCATTAATCTTATTAGAAGCATGTGTCTCGGCGTGAGTCATACTGAATCATCACACATCTGGGCCCAGGTCCATTGTCTCCTGGCTTGACCAATTGGTATGACTGAACGTTGAGACCAAAGACATTCAGCTTAAATTATTCCAGATTCTCAACAGAGATATTCATTCTCTTCCACGTACTCTTCCAGATAAGTTATAACCTATATGCTCTCCGTGACTGCTTATTGTATTATATAGCTCTTATACATTTATTCCTACAAAATAAATATTGTTCACCATCTCAAGAATTCATATCTCGTGAGGAACCTGGGACCAGTCTCAGAGTGGTACAACGGCATTTTTGTCTGGCATTTTCTCATAGAAAACCCTATGGTGCCAGAATTTTAACGACAACATGTATCTAAAATACATATTTACCAAAGCTAACGACGTGAGAAGTAAAATTTCGATAGTTCCACATGCATGTATAACGGTGCTACTAACACGTAGCCTTCAAATATCTGTATGATTTATTATTGTCAGATAATTGCATGCAATTTACAGGCAAATTTCGATAGCATCGCTGCCAGTAGAACTACATATTTTCACTTCGCATGTATGGCAAGCCAAACCGCTATTTAATATTAATTTTACATAAGTAAAATAAAATTACACTTTATTTTACTTAAGTGAAATAAAATGTAATTTTATTTCACTTAAGTGAAATAACGGTCATTTTTTATTTTACTTAAGTAAAAAACAATTTTAATTAAGTAAAATTAACCATGTTTTAACTTAAGTAGAATTCGATGACCGGTAGATGGCGTTTATTTAACTTAAGTGAAATAAAACCAAATGTTCATTTATTTTACTTAAGTAAATCAGAATTTTACTTAAGTTCAATAAAAACTGTGTTTTATTTCACTTAAGTAAAATTCTGTTTTACTTAAGTAAAATAAAAAAAGGGCGTAACATAATGGTAATTTTATTTCACTTAAGTAAAATTAGTGTGCGTTTGAATTTTACTTAAGTGAAATAAAGTGTCATTTTATTTTACTTAAGTAAAATAAAACCATGTAGATGGCGCTTTATTTCACTTAAGTAAAATAAAATGACACTATATTTTACTTAAGTAAAATAAAATGTCATTTTATTTTACTTAAGTGAAATAAAGAGGAATTTGATTTTACTTAAGTAAAATTAACATTAAATAGCGGTTTGGCTTGCCATACGCATGTAGTTAGCTGCGGTATATATAGATGCATTTTATAATAAATTTTATGTTGGGTGTCTGGTATATATACTGAAATGCCTGACAAAAAGTGCCTGGCTAATTTGCGAGTCTATGAACGTTCAGTAAAGAGATGGTAACATGTAACGGGATGAAGTCGAATTCCTGAGAAACTGAGATTCCGATATTAGGTAAACTCTCAAATTTAGAGACAGATAACTCGAAAAATACTCTACGTATCTGGAAAATGTTTACTGTTCTGTAATCAAAATGGATTTAAACAAAAAGTCCAACAATAAAACATGTCTTCTCTTACGGATGTAACATGTAACGGGGATGAAGTCGAATTCCCGAGTTATGAGTTGTTGGAGGGACTTGAAATGGAGTTGATGGAAGGACTTGAAATGGAGTTATTATAAACATCCTTGAAAAGGCATAAATTGAATATTTTAACAAATTTAATTAATTTTTGTTATCAGTTTTCGCCTTTCTTGATCCTTTTTTATTTTTAGTATGTTGTATATAATGGGTTAATAGACTTATTCCTGCTCAGAAACATTTTGTTGCAATTAGTTTGAGGTTTGACACTTTGTCCTCATAAATGCACTGGGCTATAGGTTCCTGGCCCCAGAAAGTGCGAATTCAGTAAATACTAACCTTTAACGGGGATGCGAATCGATTCAGTAAAATTTAATACTAACCGTTAATGGGAATGCAGTCGAATCCCTCTTCGTGTTCTTTGTACGTCGCCTTTTCCACGTAGATCCCTTTGAATGGAGGGACGATTTGTTTTGGAAACCGGTATCCTGATTTACAGACACAATAGTACCATCCTCTATCGAAGCCCTTGTTGAAATTTGAGTCTTGTTTGCACTGCAATATACGAAAATTCGTATAATTTTGTGATTTTGATGCGACGGACATTTTAAGATGGCGAAGAAATGTGGTTTAATCCTTCCATGACAAGAGCTTCCTGAAATTTTGCGAAAACTCAGTGCTAATTCATCTCTTGTATATATATACATAAGGAGCATCGAATAAGAGAATACATTGACCTAACAATATTTACATTGACCTTGTAAGGGTGGATACACACATGCATGTAATCTCTGTAATTATCGTGTATTTGGCGTTTTACGTGTATCATACAGACCATGTAATATGTGTCCGTTGACAACCCAATCATTGCGGCTGTGTTTGACCACAGTGAGCCAAGCTCTGAGCGTGCATAGAACCGTTGACTGAACGAAGTCGTCAGGCCGCTTAGAATAACTGTTCGCGCGATAACCCAAATGTTGGACTTTTTGTTTAAATCATTGTCAGTCTTCTCTTGATCTTTATACCGATGATGGCACCAGGAGTTCCCCAACCCAGGGGCTATGATCCACACCATGGGGGCAATATTATCAGGATTTCCTGACGCAGGGGCTAAATATGACCCCCGACTTGGGGCTATATATGATCCCGAAAGCTACCAGACGGGGTGGCTAACTCTGATCTATTTAAGTAAAACATATATTGTACCTTCTTGCCCAGATTATTCCGACAGATGCATTCAACTAAGTCACTTAGCGATTTGAAGCTTTCGAAACCCCACGCCAAGCAAGCATCATGGTCGAAAATGTTCTATATCAAGCCTGTATACATCAGGTGTGTCGCTTCTGGTGATGTGCATTAATAAAATGTCAGATATCATACAGACTTAACTAATTTCCACATCCGTAAGAGAAGACATGTTTTGGTCTGGCCTTAAATGTCCTGATAGCAGAGAGTTTGACTTCGCCTATGACTACTCACTGGTCTGGCCTGTTAACAATGAACCGCTCATGCGCAGGTGATTAATGTTGTCAATTATTGGTGTGGCCATGCATGTAATACATGTATTTTACATACAGAGATTACATGCATGTGTGTATCCACCCTAAGCCTGTAATCATTCTCTTATATATGCGATGCTCCCATTATATAAGAGAATATACTGGCACACTAACTTTAATGCTGAAACAGCGCAGCTCCTGTCGTGAAAGAGATATTCCCCATTATTTCTTATCATTTTTTTTATATATTATCACAGTCCTAGGGATCACTGTCCATGTAATATTCAACTTGATTAAAATATAATAAATAAATATATTACCTCTACTATATAGATATAACTTTATATTAGTATAATAATATAATATAATATATTGTTTTAATATTATTAAATAATATTTAATTTAATTAATTCCTAGGGACTGTGATATTATCCATCATTTCCTTGTAGGTTTGTCGCTGTCATCAGTATGGAGATGGAATGTAACGACACCAATCACTGTCCGGTGAGCTTTGGTAATCCGGGGCCCAGCTACGGTGCTCATAATAGCCGAACACAACCGAACACAAGCGAACACAAGTCCAAACTAGAATGCACTCAGAGAGATGACAACATGCGCAAAAATGTAATAAAAAATAATTAAAAAAATAATTTCACTGTATTTTACTTAATTTATTTAATTTAATTTAATTTAATGCTAGCAAAAAAAGACAATTACAATAATTTTATTTAGGGGATAACAGTGTGGTGTTTTGTGATTTCGGAAAGGTACATGGCGAATATACTGTGGCAAATTTAGTTAATGGGCGACGGCGGAGCTGGAGCCCATTAACGGGTATTTGCCACAGTATATTCGCCATGTACCTTTCCGAAATCACACCACACTGTTATCCCCATTCTAATGCTCTTCAAACTTAAAAATGTTATTTAGACAAACAAATGGCTCGTAATTATCAACGAAATGTGCGGCCATAGAAAACACTCAGCCAATTCACGACTTTTTATTTTAAATTTAATGCGCTAGATAAAATATAGTCCCCCAATTACCATCACTCTTATCGTTAAAAATACTGATAAACATGAAAAATTGCCACCTCCCAATAGAAATAAATATGCACAACAATTAGTTTCTGCATGTACCTGATGTCTTTTTCAGATGTTTACCACTTACAAATTGCGGTTTTTATTTTACCGCGATCTTGAAGTTGAATTGAAATAATGCCTTAATGGGAATTTGTTTACTCAATGCGATGTATTTCACGCCGTGTCTGTCGCGGTATCATGTCAAGAAATGTGATCAAATGATATCGATACACTGACATTGGTGGGGTATAACGTTGTGGTGTTTTGTATTTTCTGAAAGTACATGTATACAGGGCGAATGTACTGACTGTCAACTTTCGACAAAAGCCACATCGCTGGTTTGTTTATATAGCAACGAGATAGTAACGGAAGTCAGTGCCAAGGGCGTCAACTCTATAATCTATTCCGTAACGTCGCCGGTATGTACTGCGTAAGGGTGACGTCATGGAGTGAAATCGGTAGGGTGACACCAACCTTATTTTTCGAGTTTAATTTTTTGTTTTACACACGGAAAAATTATAGATCATATGAAAGTAGAACATGTCAGCTTCATGTTCCGCCCTGCTGTAAACTTTGAAAGTGGTGCCGTTGTCATGAAAACAGCATGTAAACAATGTAGACACATTTTGAGATAAAACCCTTCAGCAGACGGTAAAAAAGAATTTAAGCACAATCCAGGACAGAAACATATGTTGAAGATAATTCTTGATGTTATTTTTCCACGATAACTATTTTCCAACTACGCCAGTAGTTACTAGGATGCCCATATAGGTTATGAAGGTTTTATTGCCATTTTGGGGTAAAAACTGTTGATTTTTGCAAAAAATGCGATAATTTTGGAATTGGAACATTTATTAGATACTACATTGGTTACAGTAATAATTTATGCATATTGTGATAGCTTCATACGGGTACTTCAAACTAATTTGGATAAAACTGTCGAAAATGCACAATACCCTGAGAAATAACTGTTACCATGGAAACGATATTGAAAAAATACAAAAAATGGCATTATTGGAAAGAATTGAAGTCCAATAACCCTTGCAACACAATATAACTTTCTGAAATTTGTTTTCTATGACATGCACTTTTAATCCAGACTTCTTCATAGGGTCACTGTTGGGGATTATTCAGCTGTTGTCATGGAAACGGACCAAATTTCGTCAAATAATCAGAAATAATGAAATTGTGTCCATAAACCGGACATTTAAATCGTGTAATGGCAACGCGTTATAGATGTCTCAATCCCTTTTTCAACCATAACTATCTTCCAACCAGTATTAAACAGGATGCACATATAGGTAATAAGGGTTTTATTGCCATTTTGTGGTGAAAATTGTGGTTTTTACCAAAAATGCGATAATTTTGTAATTGGAACATTTATTAGGTACATACTACATTGGTAACAGTAATAATTTATGCGTACCGAAACAGCTGCATACGTCTACTTAAAACGCATTTTGATTAAACTGCCGAAAATGCCCAATACCGTGAGAAATACCTGTTACCATGGAAACGATATTGAAAAATATACTAAAAAATGGCATTATTGGATAGAAATGAAGTCCTATAATCCTTGCGACACAATATAACCATCAACATCATCATCATCAACACCGCCATCATCACCACATCATCAGCAGCATTATTGTCATCATTGCCGCCCGTCATCGTCAACGCCATCAGAACATCATCATAGCATTGGAACGCCACAGCTGCCTTATGTTAAAGGCACACAATCCGATTCAAGTGTCCCCATATCATCAAATTCCAACAACAACATGTCTTGAAATGCCGCTTATCAGAATCGACTAATTGACAAAAAATAATGCTAACCACTGTCAACTACAGTATAACATTGCCCCAAAAGCAGCAAAAAGTGTTATATATTAACATTTTGTTCCGAAGCAATTTGGTATCGAGAGTATGTCAGTCGGCATTCGTCGAATATTTTCCAGGCCTTAAATATACCAGGTGGTGAAAAATAACAGATTTAAAAAATCGATATCTGTTAACTCGACTCGAATAAAATATTTTTCACCCCTGAAGCCAAAGAAATAGTAATTTAGGAGCGTTAATTCGGATTGTTCATCTTTAAGCTCATGCACTATATCTGATTAATATATCAATATATAGCTCATTTACCATTGTATGCAGCTACTTTGTCAATATATGTGGTTAGTTGGTCAATTTATGCAGCTAATTTGTGTCAATACATGTATATGCAGTTAGTTAGTCAATAAATGCAGTTAGTTCGTCATTATATGCAGTTACTTTGCCAATATATGCAGCGCATTGTTCTTTTTAATATATGTTGTTAGTTCATCATTATACACGGCTCGTGATGTTCCATTATATATAATTGTCACCCGAATTTTTTTTCGGGGGACTATTAAAATAGCCGGTGTCCGTCCGTCCGTCGTACCGCCCGCCCGTCTAGCCGTCCGTCCGTCCGTGTGTGCGTCCGAAATGGTTTCCGGATGATAACTTTAGTTTCGTTTATTAGATCAAAAGCAAATTTTATAGTTGAGTTTATCAGACCAAAATACAGGTCAAGTTCGAATATGGGTTTGCTCGGCCCATTTGTGCGAGAGTTATGGCCCTTATTTTTACTTAGAATCTTGTAATTTTCTGGTTTCCGGATGATAACTTCAGTTTGTGTGATCTTGTCTGAATCAAATTTAGTATGATATTTTATCAGCCGAAAATACAGGTCAGGTTCGAATATGGGTTTTCTCTGCCCATTTTTGTGAGAGTTATGGCCCTTTTACGACTTAGAATCCTGTCAATTTCTGGTTTCCGGGTGATAACTTTAGTTTGTGTGATCATATCTGAATCAAATTGATGCCCCAAATGAAGCCACTTTTTCGGAGGACACTGTGGCCGGACGGCCTTTTATTATATATTGACAAGAGCAATGAGCTGCATATATTCTCTTGTGAATGTATCATTATAAAAAACGGGACATCGCGAGTTGCATATATATTTCTTCCTCATATTTCTGACTGTCCTCCGAAAAAATTGTTGGGGGGTCTATATAATGACGAATTAACTGCATATATTGACTAATTGTTTACACATATTGGCAAGAGCAATGCGCTGCTGATATTGGCGAAGTAACAGCATATATTGACGAAGTAACAGCATATATTGACTAACTAACCACATATATTGACAAGAGCAATGAGCTGTATATACTGTAGACCAAGTCTTCTCGGTCCACAACAGTTGAGATATCGGTTGAGTTGATGCTGTTTCGGACAGAGTCCCGTCCCGTTACTAGTCTATAACAGACTTTGATTTAAGAGACGTACTACATTTACATGTGGAGCCCCTGAATGTGATTAATCATCTGACATGTCCGCGATTAATCTGTCTTCAAAATGCTATATAATTTACCGTGATACAAAAAAGATAAAGTGATGATACAATAGTTTAATATACTGTTTACATATATTTTATGATAGCGCGACAAATCAAAATTCTCCGGAAAACAAGGCTTTGTTCAGCGGACCTCTGGTATGTTTGATATTATTGACTAACTAACCGAATATACATGTATTGACAAATTAGCTGCATATAGTGGCAAAGTAGCTGCATATATTGTCTAAATGACCACATTTATTGACAAAGAAGCTGCATATATATCTGCCATAACTATGGTCACTAATCCACATTCTATGAGGCAGGCTTTAATTGTTTTTGATGGCTGTCTCTCACCTATTGTAGTTCAGTGTTTTGACAGTTAGTTGCATTCGGTGTTTCATGGCGCTCTATATTATAGAAACAACATGCTTTTGATAGGCATGTTGAAGAAAGTATCCATGGCAATGCAAAATTGACTTCCGCTCCTTATTAACGACTCTCATCGAAACAGAGAACTGTAATTGAAGATGGTATTCAACATTGCCAACAACCTCGAGAGATCAAGCGGGCTGTTGGTAAACCAACGACAGATCTCGAGGCCACAACCAGCGCCACACACAACATCATGTGAGAGTAGATGCTTATATAAATACTCCTTCTTTCCGTCTGCCATACTGATGTGGAACGCCTTATCCGAAGAGGCATGCAGTGGCATGCACCTCCCTGGAAATCTGCTATAAAGATATAACGTGGTTCAGTTATTGGTATCGATCGTACGTTCAATCTAAGTTCTTGCTATGTAACGACAGTTTGTTTCAAAAATCCAAATATCATCAGAAAGTCATCAGAATCTGTTCCTATTTTGCTTGGTCCGGTTTTTCTACACTGGGATGGTGCATTTCACACATACCATCGCTTCTTATCTTACCTCAACAGTAAATTGGCCGAGATTCCGTCATCTAATATTGTCACGAAAGTTAAAGGGACCCAAATGCAAAATCAACTATCCGTAACAAGTACATGTACATGTAAAACATAGATTGACTTTGTTCTTATTTTCATTATTAATAACTTCTCAAATAATGAGATTTCGCATCTCAAAACCATTTTTATGAAAACAATAATGTTACAATGGAATTACCAATAAAAGTCAAATTACTCCAATAAGATACCGAAGTTTAATAAAAACTTTAAATTTTTTTATTGAGGAAATAAATAATACAAGACGAAGAGACAGACAGACGTAAATCACAAACATTTGAGTAACGATACATTGAGACATATAATATTCTTGCACGCTCCGTAGTGAATTTCACTGAAATTAACTTGGGCCACTCCCTCACTGGCGACATTAAGAAAATCATACACAAATCATATAGTTTGTGTGGTATATATATAAGGATTAACTGTCATGTGGACTGTTTTTATGGAGATGTAACGGTGAGGTAAGTGGACATAACTTGTGTAAAACCCAAAGGGTTTTACATACAAGTTATGTCCACTTACCTCACCGTTACATCTCCATAAAAATAGTCCACATGACAGTTAATCCTTATATTTATATACATTTAGCGAAAAAGCCACTTTTGTAAATATATTTAAATCGAAAAGTGTATCGTGACAGGATCAGCCCAAAATACCCAATAGCACCCTTGGCAAAAGTTAATAGGAACAATTTCTCTTCATGTTGAAACCCGATGATGTATTAAGTCAATCCTGCGCGAGTCCAAATGCGCCCAAAACATTACGCGTTCGTCTTTCCAAACCTAATGACGTATCGATGGTGTTATTAGCTTGGTGTTATGAGGCGTTACGCATTCACCGAGAAATAACTGCAACTAGCCACGTGGGCGCCGACCAATCAGAATGCTGGATTTAGTGATGACAACACTTAGTGTGTAAATATAGTTATATAGTAGATTGTTATTCCGCTGACCATTGGGTGACACAACATTCGTGCTCTCAATGAAGAATGTCATGTTTTAGAGTTATATAAAGAGTTAAAGATGAGGTCAAGTGACCCGCCATGTCAAATCCAGTCGTAAGTCGGGATTTGTTTTACCCTATGCCAATGCATTCTCTTATATATGCGAGTCGACCATAGGTCGCCTCGCATATATAAGAGAATGCATTGGCCTAACAATTTTTTACAATTTTAATAATTTTTTCTTGTATTCTTTAACAATTTTATAATTTCACCCATACAGAGCCCCAGACAAACATGAGCACACGACACTCTTCTATATGTGTGGGGCTCCCTGCAGGGTAATGGATGTTTTTTATTTTATGTCCAAAAAATTGTATATAAGAAACATTTATTTTAAAAAAAATGATAAAAAATTGTTAGGTCAATGCATTCTCTTATATATGCGAGGCGACCTATGGTCGACTCGCATATATAAGAGAATGCATTGGCACAGGGTAAAAAATTCCCGACTTACGACTGGATTTGATATGGCAGGTCACATATCTCCACAACAAAAGTTACAGAGTTGCAAATATTTCTGGGCGTGACTTTGCGCGGTATTGAAAACAATACATATTTATCTGGCTTGGAATATAGAAAGTTGGTTGATTTTTTAAAACTAGGTCAAACGTTGTAATTCCAGAAAAAAAATTCAGCAAAAAATTGCCAAATTACCAAGCGCAGCCGCCAGTTAAATGTTATGTCTTTTTAATGATATGGCTGCTTTATATATAACTTTTGCTGCGGAGATTTGCATGGAAATCCCCATTCAAAATTGGTCACTTTACCTCCTCCTGAACATTTCTTATGGGATAACTATACATTAATGATGCTTTAGTATAGAAAGAGTTAAACTTATTATCTGAACATTTCCTAAGGATGGATACACACATGCATGTAATGTCTGTATGTACATGGCCACACCAATAATTGACAAAATTAATCACCTGCGCGCGAGAGGTCAATTTCACCAGTGAGTAGTTATAAGCCATTATCAAACAAACTGCCATCAAGAAATTTCAGGCCAGTCATAAACATGTCTTCTTTCATGGATGCCGAAATGAGTAATTCTTGTCTGATATAATTTATGTTGCTGTTTTTCACGAGTTATATATAATTCATTTCGAAAAGTGGATTAGAGCCTGTCGATTTTTACTTGATTTGTTTCTGTCATTTCTTGGAAACAGGGTCATCCAAAACAAAAATAAAATATGCAGAATTCTTTTATAGGATGATACCGGCTTGTTGAGATTTCTCTGATAATTTGAGAGCGAGCTCATGTGATAACATTAATTCAATTGGGACTGCAAATATTCATTATAGCGCCAAAAAATAATGCAGGTACAGCGTTGAAATTAAAAAGAGTGACACCCCCCCCCCCCCCCATTTATATATATGTTTCTCAAGCCAAAGGATGAACAAGCTCCTAACTGTCACAAGCTTGAATTATAACATTTTCGACCATAATCCATGATTGGGGGAGGGGCTGGTTCTCGAAAGCTTCCAATAACTAAGGGAGTTAATTGAATGTATCAGCCGGGATTATCTGGGCAAAAATTACAATATAATGTTTTACTTAAATATTCCATAGTTGTAAATTTTGCGTATACATGTATAACTGTATAACACAAGAGAGGAAAGGTAACGTAGTTGGGAACTCGTAGCTAGGCAACCCTTTCGCCGAATGAAGACAAACAGCAACACCATGCATTCAAATTTAAAGCTGTATAATATGTTCATAATAATATGAATAGCATAAATTGCTGCATATTAGATTAATCACTCGTAGAAAACAGACACGACAGACATGACTACGATATTTATAAAGCAGGGTGTCAGGACTCAGGGTGCTGCATGCACAGACCCCCCCCCCCCCCCGGTCGAGGTAATATGCAATGGTGAATTCGGTAGCTTCTGGGATAATATAGCTCCCCGTGCATGTTGGGGGTCATAGCCCCCTGCGTTGGTGAAGATGCCATCACTGGTATTAACATCAATAGAAGACTGACAATGATTTAAACAGAACGTCGACCATTTGAGTTATCGCGCGAATAATTATTTTAAGCGGCCTGACGACTTCGTCCCAGTCAACGGCTCTTCAGAGGTTCAGAGTTTAACTCACTGTGGTTAAACACAGTCGCAATGATTGGGTTGTCAGCGGACACATATTACACGGTGTGTATGATCCATGTAAAACGCCAAATACACGATATTTACAGAGATTACATGCATGTGTGTATCCACCCTAAGGGATAACTACTCATCAATGATGCGTTAGTATAGAGCGGGTTAAACGTATTATATGAACATTTCCTATTGGATAACTACTCATCAATGATTCGTTAGTATAGAAAGGGTTAAACTTATTATCTGAACATTTCCTAAGGGATAACTACTCATCAATGATGCTTTAGTATAGAAAGAGTTAAACTTATTATCTGAACATTTCCTAAGGGATAACTACTAATCAATGATGCGTTAGTATAGAACGGGTTAAACTTATTATCTGAACATTTCCTATGGGATAACTACTCACCAATGATGTGTTAGTATAGAGCGGGTTAAACGTATTATATGAACATTTCCTATGGGATAACTACTCATCAATGATTCGTTAGTATAGAAAGGGTTAAACTTATTATCTGAACATTTCCTAAGGGATAACTACTCATCAATAATGCTTTAGTATAGAAAGAGTTAAACTTATTATCTGAACATTTCCTAAGGGATAACTACTAATCAATGATGCGTTAGTATAGAACGGGTTAAACTTATTATCAGAACATTTTCTATGGGATAACTACTCATCAATGATGTCTTAGTGTAGAAAGGGTTAAACTTATTGTCTGAACATTTCCTATGGGCTAACTACTAATCAATGATGCTTTAGTGTAGAAAGGGTTGAACTTATTATCTGAACATTTCCTATGGGATAACTACTCATCAATGGTGCGTTAGTATAGAATGGGTTAAACTTATTATCTGAACATTTCCTAAGGGATAACTACTCATCAATGATGCTTTAGTATAGAAAGAGTTAAACTTATTATCTGAACATTTCCTATGGGATAACTACTCATCAATGATGCTTTAGTGTAGAAAGGGTTAAACTTATTATCTGAACATTCCCTCTGGATAACTACTCATCAATGATGCTTTAATATATAAAGGGTTAAACTGATTATCTGAACATGTCCTATGGGAAAACAACTCGTCCATTATGCGTTAGTATAGACAGGGTTAATTCCAATTCTTCTTGGATTATCAACCACAAGACATACAATGACTGAAGTAGAAGTTATAACTTTCGATATTTTCTTTTAATTCGAGCTTTTGTTAAAGTCACAGCGAAATAAATTAATGTATCGTATTTGTTATTTATAATTTAATGAATTGACTCACATGACTTATAGGATTTACCATCACATACGTCAGTCATGCTCTCATTAAACAAATTAATTATTAGTCTGTTGAATGCAAGGTTAATTTCTTCCGATATCATGGGAGATCTGGTGTCGTAAACCGAATACCCTATTTGAAGCTGCTCATTGGTGTCTAAATACAATATGTCGTTTCAAAGACTGATATTAAAGGCACGAATGGCCTTCATTGTAGGTTATAATTTAGAAATAACAGTTTCCAGATTATGAAAATTTCCTCAAGAATATAGTAATAGTATAGTTTAATGATGATATGAATGCGACACTTCCACAAAACACACTTTGTGTGAGCGAAGCGTTCGTTTATATACAGAATGTAAATAATGAGCGATAAGCAAAACATCCAACACCGGGAAGATTTTTTAGGCGAGTGATTCAACACTGAAATCTTGAGGCCATGTCAATTATAATGAATAATAAGTTCATTTTCATTATAATTACAATGTTATTTGCATCATTCATAGAGCACATGATTGTATTTTGCACTAATTAATGTAAAAAATTCATTCATTTGTTGCATATATTATGTTGAGTATAAAAGGAGATGGTCCCATGATTGGTTGGATGTAGTGTAAGTCCCCATCCCTCTCAATGTTGCAGATACTTGACCGCTGCCCCAACTCCCCCTCCTAGCTGCGGTATATGATTTATTGATCCGATACTTACGACGTTATACTCTATACTTCCAACAACTCTTTCTAACGACTTCCAAACGGACTTGCAACTCGTTATTCCATCAATAATGGCTGTTTATTAATTTAACTATTTCACTTTAATTTTCAGATTCAATTTTATATATTTAAATTTGAATTTAGATAAGATTCCAGTGAATAAACAAATATATGTAAAATGCATGTTTACAAATGGATACGCAACGGTCAGTTTTCTCTATATCAAGTTTTGGAGTATATTTTGGTTGAATATATTAAGGGAAATTAATAAGACTTTGCTCACACACTAGAGGAAATCCGCTCAGCAGACCTTCAGGTAATTCGCCACAGAGGGATATCACATGTAACAACGTAATATATAAGGATTAACTGTCATGTGGACTGTTTTTATGGAGATGTAACCGTGAGGTAAGTGGACATAACTTGTGTAAAACCCGAAGTTTTTTACATCTCCATAAAAATAGTCCACATGACAGTTAATCCTTATATTTATATACATTTAGCGAAAAAGCCACTTTTGTAAATGTATTTAAATCGAAAAGTGTATCGCGACAAGATCAGCCCAAAATACCCAATAGCACCCTTGGCAAAAGTTAATAGGAACAATTTCTCTTCATATTGAAACCCGATGATGTATTAAGTCAATCCTGCGCGAGTCCAAATGCGCCCAAAACATTACGCGTTCGTCTTTCCAAACCCAATGACGTTTCGATGGTGTTATGAGCTTGGTGTTATGATGCGTTGCGCATTCACCGAGAAATAACTGCAGCTAGCCACGTGGGCGCCGACCAATCAGAATGCTGGATTTAGTGATGACAACACTTAGTGTGTAAATATAAGTAGTTTAATAATGAGATTCTTAACCTTTGAATGTGTGTGAATAATCTAGTCGTGTAATTTCCAACTATTGTTAGGTAAATTGGCCAGTGTGTGAACAAACCCTAGCCCTCTAATAAGTATACTAACTGTAGTGTATGTTTAAAGGTACTCAATCCGATCAGACGCTCCTAAACTACTATTTCTTTGGCTTCGGGGGTAACAAATATTTGATTCGAGTCGATTTATTACCACTTGATTTTAGAGTGATCCATCTTTATCTGCAAGACCGTCCGTTTGAGCTCGTGTTTCTGGCCCAGAAACAATTGAAATAACAAACTTCAAAAATCGATATCTGATCAATCTGAGCTTTTAGGGTAGGTTCTTCGACTCTTTTTACCCCCGAAGCCAAAGAAATAGTAATTTGGGAGCGTCTGATCGGATTGAGTACCTTTATTAATTGACGCAGTCAAATACCGTTAGTATTCTCAGCCAGGCATTGGACAAGATTTCCAGGCTTTGCATCTTTGAACTGTGGTAATTGTGAGGCAATTTATGGCATTTTCGGTAAGTGGCCACCAGACTATGTTAAATATTCAATATATTTATCATTTATGTGTACACTCAGGGTGGTATTTGTTTTTGCATTCTATTTTACTTGAGTATACTGGTTGATCAATTTAACACGCATCAATTTTTTATAGTTATCTCGACTCCTGTTTGCTTTTTGTATTTTATTAACAGAGTTCCAGATATTCGAAAGAGAATGTTCTGGGAGATTTTCCGAAAATGTCGTTCTTGGCGTTGATTTTGGTCTAATGTTTCCTGCGGCCGCCAGTCTGCTATATATTGGTTCCTAATTTGACACCAAATGAGTTGGTGAAGGTTACTGGAAGTCTATTATAAGCCCAGCCATGCATGAATACTGATGTTTGGTATGTTTAGAGGTCACAGAATTTCAGAATGTTCAGTTTTTTTAAAAGGGGTTCATTGAGACTATTTTAGCATTGGTTATTGTTCTAATCGCCCTTTTTGCAATAAAAATATCTTGCTTATGGTTGCCACACGCCGCAAATCTGAATGCCGTATACCATTATTATGAAAATTTAGATAATTTTGTGCTTAATTGTGTGTTATCATCTCATAGTCAATTAAGCAAACACTAATCACACCAAGAATAATCATATTACCTTACTTCGAGTGGCACGAAGTTTGAACGCCACTATTTTGTCACGAACGCACTCAAAGGTTTTTGGACCGTACACATGTTTTTTCGACTGCTATAATATAAGCTATTCGTAATATAGTTCATTATGCGAAATCGTGCAATTATTTTCATAATTGAAAATACGTAATCTAACACACATGTATACAGTGCTCCCCGTAACTCCAAAAATGTGCAGTTGATAGTCATATGCGACGAATTGGCTGAATAGTTATCCAGGAAATTTTATCCATATAAGAGATCGCAGATGTAAGCCTGAAAATAGTGTGTCTGTCATTTGCAAAATGAGGTCCACAGAGGGTGAATTTAGTGACGCTATACCACACAGCGGGCTTGCATCACCAAATTAATCCTCTGGGGACCTCATTCTGCTTAGACCGCATCTTCTGGGAAGTATCTATAATATCAAATTAACATTGTTTTTAGTTATTTTTTCCCTTCTGGGAAGTTTCTATATTCACTAATTTGCAGAAGATAAAGTTCACAAATCGAGGTGACTAATGGGTGAACATCACCAACTTCAACTGGGGAACTTCAATCTGATCCTAGGTCTCCTATGGCAGTTGAGGCCTATAAGCAGAATGAGGAACCAGGGGTGAATTTGGTGACGCCAGCCCGCCGTAAATTCACCCTCCATCTGGGGATCTCATTCTGCAAATTACAGACACAATATTATGAAAATCATCATCAATGTCATATATAGATAATTTAACCCTTTCTATACTAAATACTCGTTGAAATTTAGTTCCCTTAACCCTTTACCCAACAAAACGCCCAGAAAAATAGCCCAAATGAAGCTGCAACAGCCTAAATTATCTTGGGTCTGTCTCAATAGAACCATACAACCGGCTCATTGACCGCATTGTGATAGTTAAAGTTATGCCCTGTGCCAATGCATTCTCTTATATATGCGAGTCGACCGTATACAGGTCGCCTCACATATATAAGAGAATGCATTGGCCTTAACAAAATTCATTTTTAACACTTTTTACCATTTTTTCTTACATTCTTTAACAATTTAATAATTTTTCTTACATTTTTTAACAATTTTTATAATATTTTTCTACATTCTTTGACAATTTTATCATTTTTAATATGTGTTAAGCCAATGCATTCTCTTATATATGCGAGGCGACTTATGGTCGACTCGCATATATAAGAGAATGCATTGGCACAGGGCCGTTTTGTTGGGTAAAGGGTTCAGACATGTTCAGATATATAATAAGTTCAACAGACGACCATATTTGTTGAACTTATTGACTGAACATTTTCCTCCAATGAATATGAACCATTCTGTTCGTGTATTATATGTTTTTCTGTATGTCGTGTGCTTTTATTACAACAACATCCATCCAAATGAATAATAGACCATTTCAATGTATACTTGTATAGCTGAATGGGGGAATCCATTGAGTATAGAGAGGGTTAACAGGTTTGTGATGGTCATACCGTTGTTGTCTTCCTTTTACAGTGGTCTATACCAGAAAGGACACTCGGACCCGGATTACCGACGCTAACTGGGCACGCATTGAAGTCGATATTGAGGAAATCCATTTCCATGCTAACAACAGCGACATTCCTGAAACAAGAAAACCATAGTTGGAAATGGTAATGCCCTCAAGATCATATTATTAGGCATTTATAAAATATGAAATATACTGGTTTTATGACTGCACCAACTCGGAATTCCGTTAAAACAACTAATTCTTCAAATTATTACAACATCTACGGCTTATCACTGCAGGTTTCTCATTCACCACACGAGAAAGCCTATAAATGCGGACACAAAATCTACTAATTGGACTAAATACACCCGATACTTCGCAATACTACCTTTAGTCTACATTCCAACTGAGACATACTTCATTAGCAATGTTAGCTGCTATATTATGCATTGTGTTCCCGAAATAAAATCTTCAAGACTGGCACAGCCATTGTTCACACCTAAATATCGAAATCAACGTGGTCATAAAAGTTACATACTGCAACAATGAGACATCTGCGAAGATACATCCGCGAATATATACATACTGCAAAAAGTCTAACCGGTACGCAATATAGCGAGTACGTTATTAATCAAAGTGTGTTAATAGTGTCTATATTATGCATTGTGTTCCCGCAATAGCATCTTCAATAGTGGCCGAGCCATAATTTAACACCTAAATATCGAAAGCAATTAACGCGGTCATAAAATATAAATACCGCAACAATGAGCCATCTGCGAAGGTACATCCGCGAATACATACATACTGCAAAAAGTCTAACCGGCACGCAATAAAGCGAGTACGTTATTAATCAAAGTTACCCCATAGCTCCTGTGACATCGCCAGATCATCCTCACAGTATGCACACGAGAGGGCGTAATAAACAAGCGGTTTGCATCCAATCTCTACCATACATAGCGCACCAGTCATACTTACCGAGTCATCAATGGATGTAAACCCTGCATGCAGTTTGGTTGCAGCAGGGGTGTTGGCATACCCCCAGAATGTCAAATTAAAACATACGAAGAACGGACTCCGCATTTTAAAAGAAATATAATGAAAAATGCGACTATTACCTTTTCATAAGCCCTGTCACTAACTCGCAGCCATATTGGACACACCAGGCCCGGTTCCGTGGTTTTAGTGCTACAGGTCAAAGTGCTGTAGTAGCATTTCCATATATGGAAGTCATGAATATTCAAAAGCTCCATATATGGAAATGCTACCAGAGAGTTTAATGACTTATATAATTAAAAATATATATTATTGTTGCTCACTTCCACGAACTGGGAATGAAATTCTACTATTTTTTAGAACATTACAAATTATGATTTCCATTGAAAACGACGTTATAAATTAAGAATGGTAATGTCACTAGTGAATTTATGCCATTCCTCATGGCGTCATTGACGTTATGTCGCTTACTGATCTAGACTGAAATTTCGATGGTTGATCTTTCTCCACATCGGGACTTTCATGCATTAATTCTGGGTGTTTTAATCATATTTGGCGAAGAAATTTATTCAGAAGTGTAATAAATAAAGTAATCAATTAGTTCCGAGAATTACGTTAAATATTTACCTTGGACGTCTCATGTGTGTCCAATTTGAATATCTCGGCATGAAATCCACTATCGGGGCATTAGCACTGACCACCCACTCGTTCCGCGTCCCACAATCGAAATACGGCCTCGAAAAGTTAACTGGAAGAATATCTTCCTCCTTCTGACTTGGATTCGCCGGACCAAAAAACGACGTAGTCACATACTCTTTAGTCTTAAACTTGCCAGGATACTTCGCATACTTTATACCAACGGTATATGCGAACTTGTTCACGGAATCCATATCTCCCTTCTTATCGGGGAGCCAGTGTTCGTACCAGTTATTCATTTTATATTTAGGGTGGGTATAATCCGAATTCTTTCCGGCCCCTATATCAACTACCATGGCTGCCCGTGTCGATGGTTCCCTCAAGTAGTTCCCTGTATCCTTATAGTCATCATGGTCCCATGCCTTCACTCCGAATCTTTTCAAAGTCGTGTTGAATGCTTTGTCTATATACCAATTTGCGTAGCATGTCTTGTAGTCAAAAGCTATTACCGTGCCGTTAATCTCATGGTTAGCCTTGGTGCAGGCCATGGCATCCATGTACATGTATATCCACCTTGGTTGATATTTATAATACTTAGTTGCGTTCATTTTCTGGAAAATAAAACTATAAAACATGGCGCGATTTAAAGCCATGTTGTGCAGATGTATGAGCTTCGTGCGGTTAGGGTACCAGTATTTTGAAAATTTAAGCTGGTTCGCTCGCGGTATCTGGGACACAGAATGCCTCGGAAGCATGAGCTCCTCTTTACTTTTACCGTGACAGTTCCCGGAGTTTACTTCAGCTTTGTCCAGCATATCTCTTACCACCTCGAACCCGTCCGTGTATTTCTTCCACATAAACGGAGTGTCACTAAAAGCCTGCAATCGACATGCGTAGTAAACCAAAACAACGCAAATCGCTAATACATGGCACCACTGCGTCATTGTGTCAACTATAGAACACAACTTCAAACACTTGTTATTTAAGTATTCTATATCAGCTATTTAAAATCTGTATTTTGAACCATACGTATAATCCATATGCTAAATCCGCGGCATGTGAGTTCACGTTTAACTATTGGTCCATGTTGGTCATCACGTGTGAGTGGTGTGATACGTTCATGACGTCCGAACGCAGATACCGATCATGTGTCATGAAAAGAAAACTAATTGTGTATTCGAGAAGAGGGTTCATTGCACATATAAGTAATCCGAATATTACATATTACATATCTGTATATTAACCCTTTCTGTACTAAAGAATTATTAATGTAATTTGATGAGTAGTTAGCCCAGAGGAAATGTTAGTTCTCCATAAACTATACCAATGGAAAGCAAACATTGACCAATGACCACCCCAAGGGAGGAATATAAACATTACCAATTTAAGGTTGGTACTGTTCGACACGGTGCGAGGAAACAAGCGATTAAACGCCCACTCGCCATCGCGTATCGAACCCAAGTGGCCGATGGTCAGCTTTACTGTTAATCACCAACTCCTTACTGACTACTTCGTACAAAACCCTATTCAGCACAACACCAATATTTACAGTGCATTAACCCCATACATGTAGAAAACATTGGAAGGCACTACACACTATATCTCTCATAATTTATCACCATGTAAACACGTTTGTACCGTCATCTTGATCACATGTGTGTTATTATATTGTGTTAGGAGAGGGGCTTCATAAGTTTGTGCCCCAATCCCTTTTGTTTTGTATATTATGCAAATAAAATATGTTTCAAGTCAAATGTAGAAAACAATTTCCGATTAAATCGTACCTCAACCAGCCTCAACCAACTAAAATGTAATATGTCGTTTGTTGAACTCTTAATCTAAACATTTCCCTCAATAAATGAGACTCCCTTCTGCACAATTAGTTATGTCATGTTGCTCTGTTGCTTAGTATATATCTTAATATTACGGAATCCACCAAATGTGTGTAAAATATCGCGGATAGCAGTGGTCTTACCGAGTCATCGTGCGGTCGAGGTAACTGATGCATGGACTTTGCAAACTGCAAGGCAGTGTTTAGACACCAGACCTCGAACAATCGCCGGTCATGTGATCTATATACACCCGGAAGCGAATGTATGGCGGAAGGCATTTTTTTTTCACAACATCGAAACTGCACTCAACAAAGTTCATCAAATGTAAGAAAACTGTGCCATGTTTTCAAGCAACTTCGATGCAATCGTAGACTAATTATATAATATGACCGCGGGGTTCTCTCGGGTTCATAATTTTCCAGGCCGCCAAAAATGACATATCTCGGGGGGGGGGGGGGGGGAATTTCAAAGTCGATACCTGATACTTTGATGGGTGGGTTTCTCGACTCGAATCAAAACATTTTTTACACCCAAAGAAATAGTAATTTTGGAGCGTTAATATATATCTTTATTTCAGACAATTGTGTCCATATTTTTTGAGTTGACATAAGTTATTAAGGTATATACAACATGTCAATTATAGTGTTACCATGGCATATTGCCGCACAAATTTACAACAGTGGACTTATGTATACAATAATTCGTTCCAATATATTATCAGATCAGAAGTGTATAATATATCTGACCTCATTATTGCAGATAAAACACAGTTATTCGACTTGCTCATCCTTTCACGAAAACCATACACAAACGTTCGTCTCAACATTGGCATTGACAACACTATATCATTCACAAACATACCACTAGCACTGCATCTTCTGTCATAACCCATACATAGTCTATATGCATAATTAATTAATTCAGATTATGCTCCTTTAACCATATTTTCTACGATATACTTTTATTTTGTTTCGGATGTGTCGACGTAATAATTCGCGTGGGTCAACACGATCCCTTCAGGGAATGACTTGTGTCTTATTTCGGTCTCACGTGTGTGTCATGTGATCCTTTTATGACGTCTGAACCCAGGCAGCGATCATGTGTCTTCAAAAGAAAATAAATTGTGGGCTCAGAAGCTATCTGAATGTTGTAGATTCATATTTGTATATCAATATCCTTTTATATTATACTTGAGATGCGGGAATATCAAGTTTATCAAATAAACTTTAAGCACTGGCATATAAGGGTACGTTCATATAATAAAACATAACATCTACACTTTTTTGGTTGGATATGGTAATTATCTTACTCGTGATGACAAACAAATGAATTTCCACTCGTTGAAATTCATTTTTTGTTTGGTCATCATACACTCATGAAATAATTCCCATTTCCAAGTGTAGATACCCTCTATATGTCGCGATAATAATTCGATATCGTATCAATAATGTGTTTGGTCATATCGTGAAGGTGCTGCAGTCGGTTGAACTAAATCATAAATTGAACGCAAGGTAATGAAGGTGAGACAACTGTTACTTTTTTTTACCTCATTTTATTATTCGCTTACAAACTTTAACCCTTTAATGACGGGAGATTCTTGAAATTTTGCGAACACCCTGTGCCTTTTCATTCTCTTATATATGCGATTCTCATAGGAGCCTCGTATATATACGAGAATGTACTGGCTTAATTGGTCAAGGTAAATACTATTTGATCAATGTTTTCTCTTATATGCGATGGTCCCTATGGGAGATTCGCATATATTAGAGAATGCTTTGGCACAGGTTTTTCGAATTTTTTTCAGGAACCTCCAGTCATTGAAGTGCTAACATAACCAATTTTGACAATATATACAGAGGACGATATGATAGTGGTGTGATGGTTATACGAAATACATAAATGTGCTGATGATGATGGTGATAACGACGATGGCTTAGCTTATGAGGATTATGGTAATGAGGTTGATGCTGACAATGATGCTGACGGTGGTGATAATGGTGGTCATGATGCTGATGATGATGACGATGATGATGATGCTGATGATCATGGTATTGGTGATGGTGGTAATGATGGTAATGATGATGATAGTGATGATGATGAAGATCAAACTATGATAAATAGATGTACATGTACATGCACTATATATAGTGGCGGTTTTCGCGACATGGTTGCCTAGTATATCACACAGGCGCCTGTGGAAAATAGCAGATGTACCAATATACTGTACCAGTGACAATATTTCAGTGAGTCTTATTGGCCATGAACTTTCCTTTCTTTTGATGTATAATTCCATAATATCAAACGAAGGGAAGTCGAGACATCGTACCGAAAACTTGCAATATCTACTGGACATTTGTGAGTAAAACGGGTCGTCATTCTCCCTGTCCGTCTAATATCTTCAATAGTTATAAAAAATTGGCAACTCAGCCAAAATATGTCCTAGTGTATGTTATATGCTATAAAACAGACCAGTTATACTGTGGGATCTTGAGCGGGCGGCATGTGGTCTGAAAATAGGTGGAATTAATTTATGTTCACCAACTCATGCTGATGATATGTTGTTAATGTCATTAACTCCAACTGGGTTACAATCACTCTGCTCAATTTGCAGTTCATACAGCTCTATTTGGCGCTACAAATACAATGCATCAAAGAGTTACACAGTAGTCTTCAATGAATCAAGGACCGACCACACTGGATCTCACAGGGAATGGACTATTGGTCGAAATGAAATGACTGAAGTCACTTCTGTCACCCACTTAGGTATTCCTATAAATAAATTCAAATTCGCTTCATCCCTAGTAGATGAGGTATGCATCAAGATAAGGGGCACATTTTACATGTTGGCAAATGCAGGTATGTACGCAGGTGGTCTAACTCCTGTGAGCTCAGTAAAGCTTTACAAGTCTATTGTATTACCAGGAGGTCTATATGGAACAGAACTCATCACTGATATCACTAATACTGATAAGCTTAAACTTGAACGCATTCACCGATTTTGCATAAAACGTATTCAGGGTTTGCATCCCCAAATCCGCACGGCTATGGTAGAGGGGTTGCTTGGTATCCAGTTACTTCATAACCAAACGCATACTGTCTTTGTATCGTTCACTATGCAATATGAGTAATGACAAGGCCACGAAGCAACCTTTTTACTATCGCACAGCTGAATCTCACTTCGCACAGGGGAGTCCTTTCATTAGAAAAGTTGAATCAGATCTTAATGACCTGACGATTGCTCACTTGTATGAGGAATTCTCATCAGAATCAAAAGTAGCTAATAAACACCATTGGAAGTCCATGGTTAACAACGCAATGATCTCCAACTCAAGAAATGATTGGTTACACCTCGTATCAACACAGAGTGACTTCGGTCGTTTCGCTACCGTCCAAACAAATATACACATGCCCCATCTTTGGAAAGCATGCCATAAATACCCCAGACACAAGAAATTTTACAGTCTCATTGTTCAACTACTTTGCATGTTGAAATTTGATGAGGGCGTTGTGTGCATAAGATGTGGACATATTTATAATGATACGGTAAATCATGTTTTTCACGACTGTTCTTTTCTAATCGACTCAAGAAATGACACTTGGTATCGTTTCCTCTCACATTTCCACATAGACTGTTATATGTGCATTGATGAGCTCCCCGTGGACAAACAAATGCTCATGTTTATTGGGTATATCCCAAATTCTCTCCTTGGCATCGCTGAAGATGTCCTGGAGATTGTCGATTTTATGATGAGAGAAGGCACCTTTGGATGTTCGGGGATAATACACTGTTCTCCAGATTTCATTCCTGTCTCTAACCATCACTGCGTGTATATATACAGTTGATCGTGTAATCGTGTACATGTAGATGCGCATGTTACGGTTCCCATGCCACTATATGTGTGTGTCCAATTATATTGTCTTGTGTCTCTGTGTTTGTACATAATTGTTTGTGCATGAAATGTTTGTGTAATTCCTTGTTTATATTCTGTGTATTTGTTTGATTATAATATATTGACTCTTCAGACATGGAGGAATAAAAGATATATCGTAATTATTGAATTGGTATCCGTGTATAATCACTACTTATCGGACAGGGAAACTGACAACCGCTTTTTGTCGGAAGTTTTTGGTAGTTTTCGATACGATATCTCGACTTCCCTTCGTTTGATACTATAGAATTATACACCAACGAAAGGAAATGTCGTGGCCATTAAGACACAATGCGATAAATTGTGACTGGGAAGACAGATTTTGAGAATGTGTGAGGAATATGATAGATGGTGTGCTTTTCCTAAAATCGCACTAGTGAACCTTGTCACTGTTATAGTATATATGTGACCCGCCATATCAAATCAAGTCGTAAGTCGGGATTTTTTTTACCCTGTGCCAATGCATTCTCTTATATACGCATAACCGTGAATACCGGTAGCAAGGATATAGTAACGGCCACTTTTAGATAGTTGTAAAATTCACGAAGGGCCAAAACAATTCGTGTCGCAAAAATAACGCATCATATTTAAGGAGGAGGTCAAGTGACCAATTTTGAATGGGTATTTCCATGCAAATCTCCGGAGCAAAAGTTACAGAGTTGCAAATATTTCTGGGTGTGATTTTGTGTGGTATTGAAAACAATACATATTTACCTGGCAGGTCGGTTTGGAGTTTGTTCCATTGGAAACTTGATGTATTTATGTTTGATTTTATATTGATTTTTCAAAACTAGGTCAAAATGTTGTATTTCCAGAAAAAAATTATATATAACTTTTGCTTCGGAGATTTGCAAGGAAATCCCCCATTCAAAATAGGTCATTTGACCGCCTTCTTTAACCACAATATCTCATATGATTCAGTCAATGGTGTGTTATATGCGACAGAGAGTTGTTTTGATAATCGTTCTTTGAAGAGTTCGCAACTCATTGTGTCATTAGAGAGGTTTTGCCAACTCACGGATAGATTTACGAGTATACCTTTAGCTATTCGTATCCGTAAAATTCACGTAAAAAACAACGGCATATCAGTTCATCACTAATGCCGTCCTATTGACTTCAGGCGGAGAAGATAATCTTCTTATCAATCGGCCAATTAGGGGATAATTATCCAAAGCCTGATAAATGATGGCTGCATTTACATGATACAACAAAACAAATTGACCGAGTGTTTGTATTTTTAAACGGATTTTTGGGTGCACAAACCAATAAATTAATACTCTATCGATCGCACGGTTATGACATTACGACAATACGGATAGAAAGTGCGCATAATTTGATTACGTATATTACCCCAACCGTCGCTCTAAACGTATCCGTTACTCTATCCATGAGTTGCGAAACCTCTCTATTGTGTACTCGGTCTTTAGTATAACCGGTACGTTTCGCTATTCTTGAAATTTATGAGGGTATCACCCCCCCCTTCGGTACGCGGGATTCGGGGTGTTTTGAAGCCGTACGCGGGATTCATACCCCCGAATTCACTGGTATGCGGGTTCAACCAAAACATATTGGACGCAGGTTTTGATGGCGCAAAATAATATTTTGTGCTAGTTATCTGTATGAGTGAGTGGGTAGAATAGCTTCTTGGGCATATTCGACCACCATGCCATCATAAAGTATCATTAATCGTATCATAACGGCCTCATAACGCCCATACCACGACATGTCAGGTATAATGGATCATGATGTGTCTATGTAACTTCTGCTTGTATCTGTCTGATATTAAAACAGTCAATTTGTATGTCATTTATCGCATATTATTTCTTAACATGTATTCAGGATTCACCCCCCCCAAATTAACTGGTATTCAGGATTCACCCCCCACCCAAATTAACTGGTATTCAGGATTCAGGGGGAGGGGTGATACCCCATTCATGTATAGGGTAAAAACAAAATCATTTCGCAAAGTATAACGACGACGATTACGATTATTGAACGCGACAATGTATGGATAATCGTTCGTAGTGAGATGTTCGCTTTACCCTAAACGTCATGTTAAGGAACACTTAATTTTCGAATCACCAAATCACATTATATATGGAGGATCTCCAACTCGTTATGTTGGGATATAACATTTTATGAAACGAGTTCAATAATTTTGACGAGATTCATAAAATCTTATATCCCAACATAATGAATTGAAGATCTGGTATATCACATGAAAGAAACTAGAGCTTTATGTCTTTGTGACAAATCAAAATCCTTAACAGAAGCATTAAAATGCACACATTTACATTGTTGGCTGAGACGCTTCACAACCGTATACGACAGTATATATTGCACGCTCGAGCTGCCGACGGAACATATAGTCCCCCAATTGCCTCTTTGTGTTTGTGCCTATTTGCGTTAGTGCAACGAAGTTGGACAATAATTAAACTTTAATGAACAAAGCAATCAACAATCATTTTGCATTGTCTGGTATTGTTGTCATGTGCGGCTTTACGAAAATGTATTAATAAACCTGATTCAATGTAAAGTCATTTTGTTGGTGCGATGCCAAGTTGGCGGGAATCTCGCGCCTATTTGTCATTAGTGAGAAATAAGGAAATATGTAATGGCTATTTAAAAGATATAGTAGGGTTTTCATGTTATATACAACATATTCCATATTATATACCATTTGAAAGAGGAAGCTCCAAGACATTGCATTATCAACTCATCCGGTCGAATAAACTGTGAACTTGTTTTTGTTTTATCACGGTGCCGACGTGTGTTCTGTGCTTAATTTCGATTGATATGTACTGTCGGTCTATTGTTCTCAGTGGAAGGGGAGTAACACTATCTCTTATAGTTGTGAATTATAATGCATTCTGGTGTTAATAACTGGGGAAGTCTTGGTGTGAATATGAGAATTTCTGTCACTTGGTGGACATTTCTAGGCCATAGCAGCTGCTGTTCCCTATTCCGGTAGAAATATATATATATCGTTGGTTCCTCTTCCAAATGGTATATAATAATATAATATGGCATATGTTGTATACTGTGATCTGGGGATTCGAAATTTAAATGAGCCTTTAATCCTGCTGATCTTAGCCACAAGGGCGTGTCGTTAACCCTTTACCCAACAAACCGGCCAAAACCGGCCAAATAGAGCTTCAACAGCCTAAAATATCTTCGGTCTGTCTCAATAAAACCATACAAATATGGATATCATTGGAACCGGCTCGTTGACCACATTGTGATAGTTACAGTTAGCCCTGTGCCAATGCATTCTCTTATATATGCGAGTCGACCATAGGTCGCCTCGCATATATAAGAGAATGCATTGGCCTAAACAAAATCTTTTTTTAACACTTTTTACCATTTTTTCTTACATTCTTTAACAATTTTATAATTTTTAATGTGTTAAGCCAATGCATTCTCTTATATATGCGAGGCGACCTATGGTCGACTCGCATATATAAGAGAATGCATTGGCACAGGGCCGTTCTGTTGGGTAAAGGGTTAAAACGAGTAAAATATAAATTAAAAGATATATCAGTTTAACGGCCCACTTAATTTTCGAATCACCGATTAATTTTTTATAGTGCCTTGATATACTGTTTTAAAGGTACGGTTGGCCTTGGCGGTGGGTATCCTGTGAAAATATTTCCACCCGTCAAAACCCGCCACAAACAGAAAGAACAACAAAATGTAGACAGACTTTGTCCGTATACAAATAAGAAATATCGCATAAACAGTATGTTATTGTCATATTTTTTACCATTGTTATGTAAACAAAAGCATAAAAAGTTACTTTTCTGGTGTTTGTTTATATTATGATGGTAAACATAAAGAGCGTTCTTTGCGGGTGAATTCCTGATATGGAACGAATAAAGAGCGTTTATGCCATTTGTGTGTGATTAGCCAGCAGCATTGTGTTGTCTTCTGTAACACAATCAGGCTCTTGCTTAGGTAAAATATAGTAAATCTTTATGATAACATGCTGTTTACGCGATGGTCATGGTATATATGAACGAAACTGTATGCGTTTTAATGTTTTTCTGTTAACGGTGATTGGAACAAATATGAATATTTTCGACAACTAAGGCCTCACGTGCCTTTAATGACAATCTATGCCATCAAATATGATTAAAATACTATAATTCATCACCATGTGTAACCATAGTTTATTTTCAATGGAAGGGGAATAACTCTATATCTAAATTTCTACACACACTTTACATATACAATAAATTTCGCCAATGGTTATACAAATTAGATGTGTATATAATATCTGAATTAGCAATTGCAGAGAGTATATAATTGTTGGATTCATTCACACGTTCCCAGAAACCAAACACAAACTTTCTCCTTAGCATATCAAGTGTCATTACACAGTCAGAAACAAACATTCCACTCGCACTACATCTTCTATTATAACCCATACACAGTCTATACGCGTTATTGTAGCATACTTTCAGTTTGTTAAAGTTTTTCTTTTGAATAACACCCACACATGAGAGCAATATTGTGGGGTGATGTATCGTTGAAAGAGGAACGATTTCACCTGCTGTGAGCATTTAGAAAACCCCCTCATTATTAAAGTGATTTGGGGGAATCTAAAATTAAGTGGGCCTTAAAAACGAGCGCGCCAGATTAAAAATTGCATTGATAAACAATACATATATAAAGTGATAAACAATACATATTTAAAGTGATAAACAATACATATTTAAAGTGATAAACAATACATATTTAAAGTGATAAACAATACATATTTAAAGTGATAAACAATACATATTTAAAGTGATAAACAATACATATTTAATATGATAAACAATACATATTTAATATGATAAACAATACATATTTAATATGATAAACAATACATATTTAATAAGGGAGTTTTGCGGACAACGAGTCGAAACGTGATGTGACATGCGCTTAGCATGGCATATAGTCAGCAATCTGCAACTGATGATGGTCTTATCAAAACATTTTGGCATCTTTTTAACTCATTGGGAGTAATTTTCAAAAATTTCGAAATTCTACCTTTGGCATTAAATGATATCTTTTTCAAAATTCTAATAAACCGCTCCAGGGTCCAGCTTCCACCTCAAAATTCATGTCATCAGAACGAGGAGCAATTTGGAAAATTCTGGACAACACATAATCACAATCAACACTTCGAGATTCTGCGTAATCAATGGAACTATGAAGCTCTGCCCATAAAGAGAGAATCAAAGTAAGTTGTCAGGAGAACCCCAACTAAGTTATCCCATAGGAAATGTTCAGATAATAAGTTCAACAAATGTTTGTTGAACTTACTATCTAAACATTTCCCCAAATAAATAGAAGTCTTTCTGCACTTGTATTTATCTGTTGTCTGCTTTTATCACCTTAACATCCCTCCAAATGAATAATAGACCATCCCGATGTACACATTATAACTGACTGGGAGAGTCCATTCCGAATATTGAAAGTAAGTTGTCAGGAGATCTCGTCTTCTTCTGCATCATGTGCTACTTCACGTCCACCCGGCAAATAAAACAGAGATTACGACAGCAAGAGCCATCGTCACGTGATTTACCGTTGCTACTGAACTGCTCGAGACTCGACAATAAAGTGAGTCGAACCTGCAAAACAGAATAAAATCCAGGTTTATTCTCAGCCGTGGCAACGAACATAATTATCCACAAAATTATAATGTTAAAGTTGACCAGGTAAATGCGATTCTACTACATGTTAATATCACGATTATATATATATGCATGATATTTTGGGGGTTAAATGATGTTAAATCATGTTGAATATCATACATTTTATAACGATTATAATCGATACTAATAATCAATCCATTTATTACACGCATTATACAGGTTCCAATCCGTGGGAAAATCATTGCCCCAGTAACCATCTACTGCTCACCGGGAACAGAGGAGGGACCGCCATCGCTAGCATACTTTCACTGCTAATATTCAGGTACCCTTTTCAACGGTGGTGCGAAACACGAGCGACCCCGCTCAAGGGTCACAACTTGGCGCGAAATATGAACAGCGTACAATCCGACAATTACTCTTTGATCAATTCGGCCAAGCCACTGCTATCTGAAACGAACAGACCAGCAGCGGTTTGCGAACTCATCTCGCTGTGTTGACAGCGAAGGCGAGTCCGACGCGCTAATCACTGGACCACGGACTTACGTAGCTTCATCATACGCAAAAAGTGACGACAAAGACTGTAAATATTAGAATATCCGGTACTGAACAATTATTAGAACTTGTATGATTCCTTGACTGTGTCGAAATTCAAAAATGTTAAAGGGACAATCACTTTATATTACCATAACCAGACGTACAATGGACGTTCTTTATTGTGATATGCTGTAAACAAACTGACAACTGATTTTTTTTTCTGAATGCCACATTATCCATGTGACAGTCCATTGCTTTCACAACATGCTCATAATTATGTCATCGTCTGAGCAGCCAATTAATCGACGGGTGCCGACCACATGGCACGCCTCTGCTATTTTGACCCGCCAATTTCGGGTTGGTCCAAACTGATCCGAGGTGACGTTTTGAACGAGGTTTTATGCCGGATAATAGCTTTAAACTCTTCATTATTTCGATCGATTCATTCGTTGTAATAATGTAAAGTTTCAAGCCATTATCATATACATAGATATTTCGAGGTATATAAAACACATTAGCAACAAAAATCATACCTGCTGAATATCCCGTATTTCTTTTTCAGCCACTCAATCTCCAAAAGGCTTCCTTCGAACCAGGATTTTCCATCTCGGAAGTAATACTCGTAACCCTGGTTACACAAACATCTGTATGCTCCACGTGCCCATGGATACTCGAACAGATTGGCACACTGAAAATAGACATGAGCTGTATGGTTGGTTCTCGATAGAGGTCGGTCGTGTCTAACGGTATGGAATCACATGTTTTCGAGTTGATGGGTATAAAGCATTCAATATGGCCAAAGCGATCCCAAACGCGACCAGATTTTTGTATCAACCCATATACCCTGTGCCAATGCATTCTCTTATATATGCGAGTCGACCATAGGTCGCCTCGCATATATAAGAGAATGCATTGGCCTAACAATTTTTCATCATTTGTTATTATTTTTTACAATTTTTCTCAATTTTAATAATTGTTTTTCTTTAACAGACTTATTTTGTAGGTTTAGTGCCAGGGAATCTTACGTTTTTCATGGGCATCAAAATTATTACTATGAATACTTGGTGATAGTTCTGAGTTATAACAGAAAAAAAACGGTAATAAACTGCAGGGAACCGACACATTACACAGTATGTTGGCAGCTACGAGTATCTGCTATTTCATCATTTTTCAAACAAGCTGATACCTCATTTGTGTCCAAACTGACAGTTGTTTGCTCTAACATTCTCACAAAAGTTGTCAATCGAAGGATTCTCCTAGATGTATGAACTGGTGTATTATACGAACATCCGACTGGTAACTTTGGTCAGAATGTTATAGAAAACTACTGAGTATCTCGGAACAAATAAATGTATCAACTTGTTTTAAATATAATCTAGCATATGCTCGTAACAGTCAAAATGATACGTTTTGTGTCAGTTTGCACTCGCCTCGGCCATTTGAATTCGTGGTATTCACCAACCACGAAATCACGTGATTCCCCACCATGAGGTTCTCCATTATAGCGACAATGTGAACCACTATAGTTTACAGTTGTCCACGGAGAGTTTGGGAAATATAACTATAGTGGTGAAATGAGTCACACCAGACTCGTCGGGGAATCCCAGATGACGTCAGCTGGGCAGTCACTGTCGGTCCGGATGACGTCATGACTGGGAGCCTCTCCCATCTCTCTCTCTCTCTCTCTTTCTCTCTCTCTCTCTCTCTCTCTCTCTCTCTCTCTCTCTCTCTCTCTCTCTCTCTCTCTCTCTCGATAAAACAAGCCGAACCCAACGCCTTTGTATTCGCAATGCTCTTCAACTTCATATTGTAGTTTCCTGGCAGAACCTTTTGTTACCGCATTGTCAAGGATGTATACCAACTCTGTCAGAAAGTATGACTTGTAAGTCCACAATTTTAGTGGCCATTATATAATTAAGATCGCCCAAATTATATAATGGCCACTAAAATTGTGGACTCACAAGTCATACTTTCTGACAGAGCTGGTATACATCCTTGACAATGCGGTAACAAAAGGTTCTGCCAGGAAACTCTCGCCAATCTGAAAAAGGTTCCGACATAGCCCCATACTATAACGAAGAAGCTCACTCCTTATGTGTATGATGTTCGACTCCAATATTCAGACTTCTAACCAGGACATAATTAGGAATTAAGAACTGACATTGATAGAACATAATAATATAATACAGTTTTCATATCAGAACCCCCCCCCCCCCCCACCACAGACCCCTTCTTATTCACATCATTCATTTCTGAAATGTGAAACATAATTTATGTTCAAATATTGTACAACTCACCCTGGTGGACGGATGGTGACATTTTGCTGTGTTCTTGAAGGCATTCGCCACGTTGTAGGGCATCGGACACTGGTTTATTCGCAGCAGGGCTAATGGTACGTCCACGGTAACAACGCCTCTGCAAAGTTGATTACAATATATAATTATTATCAATTATCAATCTCTATCAGAGAGCACTAGTCATACTTCCTGTCTGACTCTGTCCTCGACTGCATGGGTACCAGTCTGTGGTTTTCTATATTTAGCGCGGGGAAAAAAATGGCGAACTCGATCTACCCAAATTCAAATCTGATATATATTTGCTTCGAGAACAATTTTCTCTCTAAAACTTTACTAATTGGCATACTGGAGATTTAGAACGGTGGGTCCTGTTCTCGATATTCAAGTTTTGATACTGCTCGGCAAAATGGCGGCCAATTAAAACTATTTTCTTTGATTTGACTGACGTCCGTCGTGCATGTTGTTGTCCATGTGAGTTTAGATACATTGTATTTGTGTTGATGAAATAACCGGATACCAAAGCACTACATTGAGCAAGATAGTTATTTCGTTCTACGTGGGCGGATGGTGACATTTTGCTGTGTTCTTGAAGGCATTCGCCACGTTGTGTCGTTCACTGGTTAACCCTTTACCCAACAAACCGGCCAAAACCGGCCAAATAAAGCTTCAACAGCCTAAAATATCTTCGGTCTGTCTCAATAGAACCATACAAATATGGATATCATTGGAACTGGCTCCTTGACCACATTGTGATAGTTACAGTTATGCCCTGTGCCAATGAATTCTCTTATATATGCGAGTCGACCATAGGTCGCCTCGCATATATAAGAGAATGCATTGGCCTAAAAAAAATCTTTTTTTAACACTTTTTACCATTTTTTCTTACATTCTTTAACAATTTTATAATTTTTAATGTGTTAAGCCAATGCATTCTCTTATATATGCGAGGCGACCTATGGTCGACTCGCATATATAAGAGAATGCATTGGCACAGGGCCGTTCTGTTGGGTAAAGGGTTAATCCCGATGAGCTCTACGGGCATGTCCACGGCAACAACGCCTATGTAAAGATGATTATAAAAATAACATATTCTCAATATATTTTGAGGTAGCATTCACACCAAACATCAATTTATAGAATAATTATTGTAACTATATCCAGTGTAGTTTATTCTAAGAACAACATTATCAGTTAGCAAGTTTGAACTGTATATGTAACAGGCATTTCGTCATTGAAAACCATATGGAGCCAGAATATGAACAGTGTTATTGTACCTACAAGTGGAAGGGGCTATGCACATTTAAATTTATTAAATGGTTGAGGTGTGTTTGATGTTAAAAATCGGGGCATAATCGATACATATTGTCCTTGTAAATTTCAGTCATAAATATGTGACCCGCCATATCAAATCCAGTCGGAAGTCGGGATTTTTTTTACCCTGTGCCAATGCATTCTCTTATATATGCGAGTCGACCATAGGTCGCCTCGCATATATAAGAGAATGCATTGGCCTAACATTTTTTTACAATTTTAATAATTTGTTCTTGTATTCTTTAACAATTTTATAATTTCACCCATACAGAGCCCCAGACAAACATGAGCAGACGACACTCTTCTATGTGCTTCTATATATGTGTGGGGCTCCCTGCAGGGTAATGGATGTTTTTTTATTTTATGTCCTAGAAATTGTAAGAAACATTTATTTAAAAAAACATGATAAAAAATTGTTAAGCCAATGCATTCTCTTATATATGCGAGGCGACCTATGGTCGACTCGCATATATAAGAGAATGCATTGGCACAGGGTAAAAAAAATCCCGACTTCCGACTGGATTTGATATGGCGGGTCACATATGTTTAAACAAATTAAAATTGGGTTAGAGACTTTATTGGTGACGTTTAGTTTTCTGAAGAAAACAACCACATACGTCATAACCCATTGGGGGGGGGGGGGGGAGTCGGAAAACGTATGCTGATTTTTGACTTTCGACCCTTGTTGGGACCTACCCACCCCCGCGTCCATTTTTTTTTCCGTTTTCGGCAGTTTTTTCTTCCGACCATTTTTGGACACCCACCCCCCTTTTAACACTAAAACAGAGATTTCCGGGGGGGATTCACTGTAAACAGCTGTATGTGAATTTATGTGCATACTATTACTCATGGATGTTAACATTTACATGTAAATAGGAACACGTCATTTTGGGTCATTCGGTCAAAAAAAACATGGCTGCTAGCAGCCATCTTGGATTTCAAAATTCAATCCATTAGCATGGGCTACAGGCTATACTGTTTGTCTGATCATCATGAAATTTGTCATTTATGTTAATATTGACATATAGATGTGTTTTAAGCCAAACTCATTGCAAAAACAGTCAAAAAGACTTGCAGGAAAATTATTTTTCAGTTGCATACGTGCCCGGAAAAAACTTTTTTCCACCCCCCCCTGGGTTGAAGGGGAATAGCTATATCTCTTATAGTTGTGCATTATGATGTATTCTGTGGTAAATAACGGGGGAAGTCTTGGGGTGAATCTGATAATCTCTATCAAATGGTGGATATTCCAAGGCCCCAGCTGTTTTGTATTCCAGTAGAAAAAAAAATATTTTTGGTTCCTGTTCCAAATGGTATATAATATGGAATATGTTGTATATACTGTGCTCTGGGAATTCGAAAATTAAGTGGGCCTTTAATGACTTACTTGAAAACATATTTCTTTTTTCCTTGTCTTCCGAAGAAAGGAACCGCATACATCATAACCCACTGGTCGACTCTACTATCACATCGGAATATAGGCTGAGACCAGATCCCATCCTTGACAGACGGTGCCCAATATACCATCGGATAAAACTCGAACTTAACCGATGATGTCCCATTGATATCTGATCGAACTTTCGGTTTCATCACGTATTTCTTTAAAGCAGCTGTGTTAGTTTGCCAACGACTCTTTATTCCTCTGAACCAATCTTCTTGAGTGTATCTCGTCTTCAATCCAGCCGTGTCTATCGCGTAATAAGATTCGTCCTTCCGGAAAGCCAAAGGCCCGAACAATTCCTTAGTAGTTCCGTTCTCAACAAACTGATTACTGTCAAAATAGACACCACTCGACAAGATTCTATAGTTCGACATTACGTTTGCGATGACTTCGCCGAACATATGATCTTTATGCAGCGGACCGCCTCCTTTCAATTGACCATAGTTCTCATTTTTCCCAACATTCTGCAAATAATTACTGAGAAAATGTGACAATCGCAATGCCGTTCTAGCCTCGTTGTCGAACTGAGTCTCGACTCCGTATGTGACGTCACCCGCCATTGTCAAATCATATTGCTTCCTGTCTTTGCAATTGTTCTTATTTACGGATTTTTGTTTTTGGAATAATTTAATCATTCGATTAAATGCCTTTGGATCGTAGGTCGCTTTGCGTCTTTTTCGATGGTGGTTGGGGACCTTATAATTTGAGGAATCGAAATTTTTCTGGAAAGAATTCTCGAACTCGACGAACTTTTCCTTTGCAGCAGTCATATTGTACCTCGTCATGTTAACCGATCGTTTGGCTATGACTTTCTCAACTGATTCAACATTAACTTTCTTCATATCAAGAAGCATAGAGAGGTCATGATAGTCAACAGACTTACCCTCCACCTCAGCTGGTAACACCTGTTGATCTGAAAAAGAAGGAAATACTGTTTTGGCTTCTATTCACAAGGCTCACGCGAAGCACTATATGACAAATGTGCACGGTACAGTATACAGAATGTGAAAAAAACAAAACATTCAACACCGGGGGACCCAACTAATCCCACAGTGCATGGTACACGAGGATTAATTCACTGTGATTTTATATATTTTTTTCTTATATTCTATAACAATTTTTATATATTTTCTTATATTTGTTTTTTTATTAACAATTTTATCATTTTTTATCATTTGTTCTCACATTCTTAACAGTTTTATCATTTTTTATCATTTTTTATCATTATTTCTTACATTTTGTAACAACTATAACAAAATAATATAAAATGTGTTAGGCCAATGCATTCTCTTATATATGCGAGGCGACCTATGGTCGACTAGCATATATAAGAGAATGCATTGGCACAGGGTTTTCGCAAAAATTCGTGAAAGCGGATTAAATAGACCACTGTGGATCATCAGGATTCACCTTTATTTTTTCGCGGTGATTCACAGTGAAGTTACGTGGAGCAGATTAAATTGAATCAACATAAAAGAAATGACCAGCTCTAGAATCGCCGCGAAACAATGTAGACTGAGCATATAGCCAAAAAGAACAGAATCACCGCGAACCACTGAGAATCACCGCGAACCACTGAGAATCACCGCGAACCACTGAGAATCACCGCGAACCACTGAGAATCACCGCGAACCACTGAGAATCACCGCGAACCACCACTGAGAATAATAATAATAATAATAATAATAATAATAAGGTTTATAGTCACGACTCCACAAATGTGCTCTCGGACTTAACAATATACACATAAAACATACACAACACAATACAAATATACAACATAAACTGCGGCTATTTCTTCACTTTACGCAATGTGGGCCGAAGACCAAATAGTGCAGCGGCCAAATCGAAAAAGAGCTCTAGTTTTTGAGATACCCCTACCCACGGTAGAACAAGTTAAAACCACCTTTTTTAAAGGAGAAATATATACTTTTGACGAAAATGATAGTGAAAAATAACGAAATTGGTGGTGGCTATTGTCAAATCGACGATGAGCGATACCTACCAGTGACTTTTTCCAGAAATTAAAGATTTTGGTAAAGCGAGCCCTGTGGCTATGTCCTAACTTATTTGCCAATATTGTTGGGGTTAAAATTACTATATGATACGATACGTCTACCTGATATGAAAAACGTGTTGGTTCATTTAGATTTTCCTGCCATTTGGAGCCGAAACATTTATTTTTTGCTGAAAAATCGCACTTTTTCACAAAAATATTATTTTTCAAACATTATCATTCAAATGGATATTGCTATAATGCCGAAATATTTAGGCCTTATGGTGAAGCAGTTATCTGCCAAGCATATGCAGAAAGAAGTTAACAGAAATTTGGAACGATTTGCGAAATAATGGATTTTAGCTACCCCTCCCCCGTTTTTGGAGTGTCAGACCGGTTTTCCGAAGACCTATTACTACGAAGGCCCACAACTCCGAAGATCCGATTCTCCGACGGCCCACAACTCCGAAGACCCGATTCTCCGACGGCCCATAACTCCGAAGACCCGATTCTCCGACGGACCATAACTCCGAAGATCCGATTCTCCGAAAGCCCATAACTCCGAAGGGCCGATTCTCCGAAGACCTATAACTCCGAAGACCTATAACTCCGAAGGGCCGATTCCCCGAAGACCTATAACTCCGAAGGCCCGATTCTCCGACGGCCCATAACTCCGAAGGTCCGATTCTCCGAAGGTCCGATTCTCCGAAGATTTTGTTTTATCGGGGTATTATCGTTTACTAAATAGTGTACAGTCCAGTGGCGAAGCCAAGGGGTCCCAAAATTCCCACTGCCCCCATTAAACCTCTACTTGCTATTTCAGACAATATGGGCCCCTGCCAAAACATGTCCAATGTCATGTAAATGCCCGGAAATCGTTCATAGGGCATCAAAATATTCAAACTTTTCCTACTGCCCCCACCTAAATGGGAATCCTGGGCCGCCACTGACTATACACCAGATACTATAACGTTACGTTGGCCCATGAGATGCCAGAGTAAAATGTACAGGGGTGAACGGGGAAGAACTTGTCGCCCCTGTGCATGTTAGGCTACTCTGACATTATTGCAGCGTTTCGTTATAATATACCCGGTACACACCAGTGGCGGAGCCAGGGTTCCCATTTAGGGGTGCACATTAATTAGCATATGTGGGGGATATGTGGGGGATATATCATGCATATGATATGCCGAAAGCATATCACGAAGGCCTGATTTGGGGAGCGCATACATGGGAGGGGTCGCCCCCAATCGTTGGTCCGGGGGCTTCCCTGGGCAGGAACACTGTGAATATTTGAATGCCTAGGAGGGATTTCCTGACGTTTACATGACATTTGACATGTTTTTTGGGGGCGGTCTTCCCTAGGGCCCCATTGACTCCGCCACTGGACTGTACACTATTTAATAAGCGATAAAACATGATCTTCGGAGAATCGGACCTTCGGAGAATCGGCCCTTCGGAGAATCGGCCCTTCGGAGTTATAAACCTTCGGAGTTATGGGCGTTCGGAGTTATAGGCCTTCGGAGTTATGTGCTTTCGGAGTTATGGGTCTTCGGAGTTATGGGATTTCGGAGAATCGGGACTTCGGAGTTATGGGCTTTCGGAGAATCGGGGCGTCGGAGAATCTGACCTTCGGAGAATCGGACCTTCGGAGTTATGGGTCTTCGGAAAAAACGCTACGTAACCCGTTTTTGGTCGAAAAATTACATATTTTTTTCAGAATTTACCAAATTTACCAATTGATCATAATGGGACCCAACATAATTCGTTTGCTGAAAATTGAGTCCGGGGACATTGCTTAAGTGATTAAAGACGTGTTCGGGCTTCCAGACCCCAAATTACAACAACAACCCATTTTATTTACTATTACATACAGTAAGTGTCGCATATCACAAGTACTCCATTCTCGCTTAAGATTGAAATTCAGTAGTTTGAACTATGATTTATTGAGTAATCACATTAAAACATCCCCTCTCTGTCATTGTGGCAAAATAGAAACAGCACATCGTTACCTGTTGGAATGTCCTGAATACAGTGGTCCTATATTGAGCTTCTATGCGCCATAACGAATGTCATTTTATCAGAAATACTATTGTGTGTGGAACACAACAACTCAGTCATCGCGAAAATATTAAAATAGGTTTCAAACATTTATCTCGAAAACAAAGCGATTTCCATAACGCTGTCATTTGTGGACACGTCGTAAAAAGGATTGAAACCCTGCTGAACGCGAAATTTACCCCCACCAGATCGTCTGTAATCTCACGGCGACGGACGCATCAATGACGCAAACAACATTATCTGTATATCATTGTGTCCAATCAGCTCCAACGAAACTATGTGTATATCATTGTATCCAATCAGCTCCAACTGGATTACATCCTAACTTTTCGCATACAGTCTCTCTCCCAGATAAATTGTTTACCTCCTGATAGAACTACCCTACGTCCACAGACTCAGTTAAAACTGGGAGCATATCCCTCGAGTTCATGGTGTTTTCATGACTTAAAATAGCGTATGTGTCACATAAACAGTTAAAATAGCTTTTTTGTTATTTGCCAGCCGCTTTTTTTGTAAAGTGTCACATGCTGTCGGAAACAATACAACCTTATATATCGCATAAACTGGGAGCATGTCCCTCGAGTTTGTGGTGTTTTCATGATTTAAAATAGCGTATGTGTCAGATAAACAGCTAAAATTGCATTTTTGTTATTTGCCAGCCACTTTTTGTAAAGTGTCACATGCTGCCGGAAACCAACACAGCCTTATATGTCGCATAGTGTCGGCCACAATATATGTTGATATTGAAAGCATAATCCCTTTAGTACATGATGTGTTCAAGACTTCAAATAGGGTAGGGGTACATAAAACTGAACATTTGCCAGCCGCTTGTTGTGAAGTGCCACATGGTGCAGACTTTCGGGAACCAACACATGTGTATATGCTGATAAAAACTAACCTTTGGTCAAGCACTCAGTTATTATTGAGGTCATATCATTTCACCATGTGGTGTCTTCCAAGACTTCAAATACAGTAGGGGGTCCTCAAACTTTTACCTTTATAATTTTCCAGCCACTTTTCGTTAAGTGCTCATGCTTTCTGAACCCATTCCATATATATACATTGTGTACGCCCTTGTACAAATAACTCTCCATTGTCCATACACTCAGTCAATGAGGACATCGTTCCAGTTTGTGGTGTGGTATAGTCTTCCAATTGGGAAGGGGGTAATAAAAAATTGACAAATCGCATTATTTATTTTCCAGTCGCTTTTTGTAAAGTGTCCCTGATTGTCGGGTACCAACCCATCTATAACAATTGTGTATTTCTTGATAGAATATACATTTGTCCAGATCGTCATTTGACATTGAGAGCACACCCATTCAGTTCATGCCAGGTTCAATGGTTTACATGGGGTAGGGGTCCCTTAAAATTCGCATTCATCGTTTGCCATATGCTTCGTGTCCCCTGAGACGGTGAAAATTAGGCTTTTTCGTTTGCCGGCCTCTTGTTGTAAAGTGCCATAGGCTTTCGGGAACAATCTCATCCATAACAGATTCGTATTTCCAGATAATACTACCATTTGTCCACACCATCAGTTAACACTGAGGACATATCATTTGTTTAAGACTTCAAGTGAGATAGTGGAGTCCTCAAAAGATAGAAAATTCGCATTTCGTGTTTGCCAGCCGCTTTTTGTAAAGTGCTCCAGGATTTCGGGGGAACCAAATCACCCATACCAATTAATAATTCAACGATAGCAATATCTTTCGATCACACACTCAGCTAAGTATGAGAGAATATAACTTCAGTTCATGCTTTGATCAAGATATTAAATGGGTTAATGGGGTCCCCCAAAACAGTGCGTATTCGCCTTTCTCATTCACCAACCGCTTTTGTAAAGTGACACAGACAGTCAAGACCCTGATATACTATACTATTGATATAGGGTCCATTTCTCTACACACTCAGTTAATATTGGGAGCATATCCTTTCGGTTCATTGTTTGTTCAAGACTTGAAATGGGATAGTGTGGCCTCAAAACAAAAAATTCACATTTCGTATTTGCCAACCGCCTTTTGTAAAGTGTTCCAGGAGTTCGGGAACCAAACTACACATACACTTTGTATATAATCAATGAAAGCACTATATATATACCTTTCGTTCGCACACTCAGTTAATAGTGAGAGCATATCGATTCGGTTCAGTGAGTGCTAAATAGTTTAAAAGGGATATGGGTACCCAAAACAGTGAGAATTCGCCTTTTTCTTTGTTAGCCACTTTTTGTAAAGTGTCCCAGACATTCGGAAACCCACCCACCCACTGAATTACCTACCGTTTGTCCACACTACAGTTAATATTGAGAACATATCCATCCATTAGTGTGTTTAAGACTTTAAATTGGGTATGGTGCTCAAAGAAAATTCAACTTTGGTATTTGTAAAGTACCCTAGGATTTTGGGAACCACACTACCCATATAAATTGTATATTCCCTGATAGCACTACCTTTCGTTCACACTGTGAGTTAATAATAAAAGCATATATATTCGGCGCATGGTGTGTTCAAGAGTTTAACTGGGCTTATAAAGGGGTCCCACAAAACAAATAAATATTCGCCTTTGGTGTTTGCCATCCGATTTTTGTAAAGTGCTAAATGCTTGCGGTAACCAACCAACACATCCAACTTTATGTATGTCACGATATTACTATCCTTTGCCCACATCCTCTGTCAATATTTACAGCAAGCATTTCAGTTCGTGGTTTGTACAACTTTAACACTTCAATTGTGTAGAGGGGGTCATCAAAACATAGCAAATTCCTATTCGTCTTTCTTAAATATCAGCCACTTTGTGTAAAGCGACACAGGCACAAGCCACCCATACAAAATATGTATTCTCTGATAGTACTACATTCCAGTCACAATCTCTGTTAACATAGAGAGCATATAGCTTCAGTTCGTATTGTGTTCAAGTCTTTAAATCGGGTAGAGTGTTCTCGAAAAAATAGAAAATTCCCCCTTCATATTTGCCACGGAGCCTCGTTCTGTAAAGTGCCACAATATTTCGGGAACAAACCCATCCATAAACATTGTGTATTTCCTTATGTAACTGTCCTTTGTACAGTTACATGATTCTTAATATTGAGATCATATTCTTTTAAGTTCGTGGTGCGTTCAAGACTTCTAATAGGGCATGGGGCCTCAAAACATAGAACATATTTGAACTAACGCTTCCACCTTGGTCAGACTAGTTTATGAGATATAAAATACAATATCCATTGTTTCTATATGTTGGTCAATTTAGAGGGACTCTAATAGTCACTATGTCAGCAACAATGATTTTGTTCTGTGTATGTTAGTCTATATTATATATGTGTCGTTTAGAACAAATACTTTAGTTCCTCAAAGTCGCTATATATTAATATAAAATTACATGTTATAAATAAAATGTGTTGTTGTTGTTGTAACTGGGGGTTTGGAAGCCTGAGGACATATATAACCACGCTCGCGGTGTCTACGGATCAGGTTTCCATCACACAACTCATGATTAGATGCCCATTAGAATCATTTAGAAAAGTATGTGTTGTCGTTATCATAAATATGTATTTTTCAACCAAATCGCGTTCGGGGGAGCGGTACCTAAATACAATATCTGGCAAACCGTTCACAATTTCTGTCAAATTCTTTCTACTTGTGATGTACAGATAACTACTGATCCATATGAATTCTATAGTTGGTCACGTGTTGTTTATAACAAAGGTTTTAGTACTTAACATCGATGTTAATGCATGCAAATTACATGTTATCAATAAAATAATTGTTGTTGTTGTAACTGGAGGTCTGGAAGCCTGAACACATCTGTAACCAATTAAACGGTATCTCTGGACAAAACTTTCAGCACAAGATTCATATTGGGTCCCATTAAGATCAATTAGAAAGTGTTTGTAAAGTCGTTATCAAAAATATGTATTTTTTCGACCAAATACGGGTTTGGGGGAGGGGTAGCTAAAATCCAGTATCTCGCAAACCGTTCAAAATTTATGTTAACTTCTTTCTTCATATGCTTCTCAGATAACTACTACACCATATGGACATTATTGCAATATCCGTTTGAATGATAATGTTTGAAAAATATTATTTTTGTTAAAAAGAGCGATTTTTCAGCAAAAACTAAATGTTTCGGCTCCAAATGGCAGGGAAATCTAAATGAACCAACACTTTTAGCATATCAGGTAGAGATATGGTATGATGTAGTAATTTTAACACCAACAATGTGGGCAAATAGGTTAGGACATAGTCGCAGGGCTCGCTTGACCAAAATCGTTAATTTCTGGAAAAAGTCACTGGTAGGTATCGCTCATCGTCGATTTGACAATAGCCACCACCAATTCCGTTATTTTTCACTATCATTTTCGTCAAAAGTATATATTTCTCCTTCAAAAAAATTTGGTTTCACCTTGTTCTACCGTGGGTAGGGGTATCTGACCACTTTTGGCGTTTGGCCGCTGCACTAAAATGCCACTTCAAACATGTGGGTTTTAAGTGCTGATTTGAAATCATTTATTGTTTGTGGAATCCTTAAGTGATCAGGAAGTAGGTTCCACAGCTTTGGGCCAGCCACAGAAAAAGCGCGATCGCCGCATGTAACCAGATCCCCAGGTTTATAGACAAGTTAAAGGGGCACTTTGATTATTGCGATATAACCAAGAAGCGGGCCCCGTTGGTTCAGAGTGCCCGGATGAAGATAATTAATCGAGTGTGCTTCTCGCAGTACGAGCTAACTGCATGCTGGCCTCCTAATAGCTATAGCCTGATACCGGAGTACGATGCGTATGTCTCTTTGGAAAGCAGACGAAATTCCTAAACGATGTACATCTGTTAGGAATTTCGTCGGCTTTTCAAAGAGACAGGCTATTTGGCCATGCGTTTGTCACAACAGACCTGTTTCTTGCGTGCATGCATAATTCGTGTTTTATTGATAGTAATGATGAAAAGAGTAATGGCTTGTATTAATCGAATAATATAAATGAAGTTAGTTTGCCGCATCGTAATCAGGATGGACTTTATTTTACCTGCAGCTACGGACTGTTCATTCTTGAAAGTGCAGCCTATACTCGTATAGTAAAACTCGAAATTATGCTTTCAAGATTCATATCAAGGCGACGTCCAGACGCGGCATGTTGGTCAGTTTCTGTGCCGAGGCTAGGGACGTACATTAGCGATGGCGGGGTTGTTGACGGGGTGTCACGCGTGCAAATATATACATGTAGTGACATTAGCACTAATCTTTACTAATAAAAATAAATTGAGTTCGTGTGTCTGTCCGGAAAAAGGCGACAAAACGACTTAACCCCTCTGAAAATGTGGTCATAGGGTCATATCATACACGTAACCCGGGGATTAAGGGCGCTAATAATGTTTATGACTTTGGCTATATATATAGGCGATCAAACGGAGTGGCAGATCGGCAGATTAAAAAAAAAATCGAAATGTTTTTGAATTTGGGAATAGATTTTTACAATTTGTTTTGCTTCATCCTATTTTATGGATGTTAGTGTTGAAGACTATTATAATATTTAAGGAAGGGGCAGTCCTGTCAACAAATTTGGTATTTTGAAAAAAAATTGATTTTGAAGCCATTTTCACCAAGCTTGGTGTTATTTCTTTAAAATGGGGAATTTGACCCTAAAAATAATATAATAAAAAAAATTCCCGGACCCCTGTGTCTTATATATATGTACTTTTAGTATTATGACCAATTTGTGCCAGGGGCCAGTGGTAGTACTATTCATGTGTGTTTCCGAATACGTTGTTCGAATAAATAGGATTATCATTATTTGTGGCTGAGACATGAGAAGCTGCATAATTTGATAAATAAAACGCTATTTCAGAATGCATTTTAGCTCAAGCTGCTGAACATGAAAATTCAAGTTGAGATATTGCCAATTTTCCATGGGTTGGTATCCATCGCCAGTGGTTTCCGAACATAAGTACGTCCGTCGACAATTTCCATTGGCATAGGCTACAGGTTGTAACTTTGGTCGGATCATTATGAAATTAGGCATGACTGTTGGAATTGGTAACATATAGATTGGGAACGAGTCATTTTGTGGGCCAGTCGGCAAAAACATGCATCATATATCTCAAATTTCAATCTATATAGTATACGGGCTAGATTCCGCCATGCACCGAAAGCGTCAAAATGTGCGATATTAGCGCATGTTTCGGCGCGCCGAAAGCGACAAAACGTGCGCCGTAACGACGCACATTTTGTCGCTTTCGGCGCGTTACTAATGGCGCACTTTTTGTCGCTTTCTGCGCGTCGAAACATGCGTTAATATCGCACATTTTGTCGTTTTCGGTGGCGGCATCTAGCCCGTATACTATATATAGATTGAAATTTGAGATATATGTTTCCTAATGTTCCTAATAGTATTCCATACCAATGATATTCCAACCCGGGGATTAAGGGCGCTGATAATGTTTATAACTGTTGCTATATATAGGCGATCAAACGGACGGGCAGATCGGCAGATTATTAAAAAATCGATCATTTTTTGGAATTTGGGAATGGATTTTTAAAACTTGTTTTGCTTTATCCCATTTTATGGATGTTAGTTTTAAAGACTATTATACTATTTAAGGAAGGGGCAGCCCTGTCAACACATTTGGTATTTTGAAAAAATTGTGATTTTGAAGCCATTTTCACCAAGCTTGGTGTTATTTCTTTAAAGTGGGGAATGTGACCCTAAAAATAATATAATAACAAAAAATTCCGGACCCCCAGGGACCCCTGTGTCTGATATATATGTACTTTTAGTATTATGACCATTTTGTGCCAGGGACCGGTGGTTGTACTATTCATTTGTGTTTCCGAATACGTTGTTCGAATAAATAGGATTATCATTATTTATGACTGAGACATGAGAAGCTGCATAATTTGATATGTAAGACTCTATTTCAGCATGCATTTTAGCTCAAGCTGCTGAATATGAAAATTCAAGTTGAGATATTGCCAATTTGCCATGGTTTGGTATACCCATCGCCAATCACTGTGGTTTGCGAACATAAGTACGTCCGTCGACAATTGCCATTGGCATAGGCTACAGGTTGTAACTTTGGTCGGATCATTGTGAAATTTGCCATGACTGTTGACATTGGTAACATGTAGATTGGGAATGAGTCATTTTGTGGGCCAGTCGGCAAAAACATGCATCATATATCTCAAATTTCAATCTATATAGTATACGGTCTAGATTCCGCCATGCACCGTAACGACGCACATTTGTCGCTTTCGGCGCGTTACTAATGGCACACATTTTGTCGCTTTCGGCGCGCACCGAAAGCGCCATTAGGAAGTGGCCATAATAGTATTCCATACAATTGATATTCTAATGCAATTATTATGCTGATCGCCTCATCATTCTTTGTGTCTGGCGAATTACAATTCATGCTAATGGCAGACATTTGTATATGGCGCTATCACAACGATCATGACATTTGGAACTTATTCCCTTCCCTATATATATATTCCTTATTTTCAAAAATGTCGCTTTCGGCAGACTTGACGGCATGGGTGTGTGGCCCGCCCCAAATACCACATAGAAACACCCCGACCTCCACCCATCACCCCCCGCGGGTGGTACCACCCCGAGGGGTGAAAATTGGGTATGGACCATTTTCGAGAATGGTAAGGATTTCGACCGATTTAACGGAATGTGTGGGTGGCCCGCCCTAAATACCACATAAAAACACTCCTAGCCACCACGTATCACCCCCGGGTGGTAGGCCTACCTCCCAACCCAAAACATATAATATATGGGAGGCCAAATTCACATTTAATAATGAATTGCCACATATTGTGCTTAAGCGCAAATAGGGCATTTACGCTTAAGCGTAATTAATTACGCTTAATTGCGCTTAAGCGCAATCAATTGCGCTTAAGCGTAATTGTGACTACTATCTAACCTACCCATAAACTATTAGCATGACCTGGTGTATCACCTAGCAACACAAGATGAGCATTGGGCTAATTTTGACCTGTACTCAACAGTCAAACTGTGGGTATGTGTTCAACAAGGAGAATCCCCTAATTACATATTATCAGCATCCCTCTATCCAAAGAATTGATGTCGCCTTCCCGGAACTCTAGGAATGTCTTGTGTGATGTTTTTAATGTATTTTTGCACAGATTTTAGCCTTTACTATGGTAATATCCTATACATGCATGCTGTGTCACTGCATGAGGGCTTTCTTACCTCATACAGTAATGCTCTATTTAATCGACTTCTTAACCACAGCAGAATTATGGGTAACTTTTCAGGATTTAGTCGGAAATATGGCTTGTTGCCATTCATCGAAAAGCTCTCGAGAGCTTTCCGATGAATGGCAACAAGCCATATTTCCGACTAAATCCTGAAAAGTTATCCATAATTCTGCTGTGGTTAAGGAGTCGATTAATTAGAGCATTAATGTATGGTTTACTTATTGACTTAAATCAGGGGGAAAAAACTCTATTTTCATATTATCAGCATCCCTGCAGCTGATCCCTGTCCATAAAATGGTGTGTAATTACTGGAGCTTTGATGTCTCAGTCCTGAAGCTCTAGTTTTTCTTATTAAATCAGCAGCTCTTGCACAAATCTATAGTATTTCCATGATCATATAGTGTGAATGTGGTGTCACCGAGGGCTTGCTTCCCTCATATGGTGTGCCTGTATACTCGAAAATTTAAGAAAATCAATGTCGCCCCGACTAATACAGAAAGTAATGCTATTGCAAGTAGCCCCAACTAATATATACCGAAGATAATATAATGCTATCACGAATCGCTCCAACTAAAACAGAAGGTGAGACTATTGCGAGTCAGCCATTTTGATAAAGAAGTTGGGCTAGCTCCCTACCCATCCAAACCAATGAAACCAAGAAGTGACATGTCAATAGGAGTTAATGCTAAGTTATGGAGAAACCTATTTATTCACCAGGGGTGTTTTGTTACATATAACCATGAATTGCGCTTAGGCGCAATGATTGCGCTTAAGCGCAATTGATTATTAAATGTGAATTTGGCCTCCCATAATAATAGCTTACTAGAGACTGGGACTCATATAATATATAATAATATATTAGTCCCAGCTACATGTAGGTAGAAATGTGAACAGTAGACATCCTGAGATACAAACAATATATATTATTGATTGTTTGATTTTCCAACCAGTATTTAGTGGGGGAATGTGTTGTTTTTAGACCAACAGCAGTATATTCTTCTACTTTTGGTCCAAAGTTTGGTCGGAATGGCTATCGGTTGAACAATTTAGGTTTAGAGGGTGTCAGGTTGGACATTTCAGTTGGAAATGTTTGAGGTACCATTTGGAAAATTCAACTGGGGGGGGGGGGGGGGTGCAAAGTAGTATTTCAAGAACATTTGACTTTGGTCTGGTTCAAGGTACGTACATTTGAAAATGTCAAGGTGGACAAACCCAAGTTTCCCATCCACCCACCAATGGGGACCATCTACATGTAGCCACCTCCCCGGTTATAAGGTATAAGACACATTGGCTACATGGATGCGACTAGAGATCTCCATTGTGGGGGGGGGGGGGGGGGGGGGTCTCCAACGATAACTTACTATTATTATCACAGCTCCCAGTTAGTGGCCAAGACATAAATGCTATTCTCTCCAGTCAATTATTTACCAGATCGACATACTTCTAAGTTAGGAATGAAATAGACAAGACAAGAGAAAAATGTAATCCTGTCCATTTTGGTCAATACATGTAGGGATTGTAGGCGATCACTACCATAAATATGGTAATATAATTTTTTGCCTCAAGGCGACATATCATATTTCTGAATGCCATGCTACATGTAATTAAATATGAAATGTACCAGATACCATAAAATCTCTTACAGGTACCGGTACTTAATCCGATCAGAGGGTCCCCATATAATCACATTCCAACAACAACATTTTTTGAAATGACGCTTCAGTTTTCAGAATCTAATAATTGCCCAAAAATAATGAAAAGCACCATCAACTATAGTATAAAATTGCACAAAACCTGTTATTTATCAACATTTTGTTCAACGAAATTTTACCGGTTTGTCAAATATCTGACACAAAAAGCCACTTGATTTTAGAGTTATCCATCTTTGCCCGCAATTTGGTCAATGAAATTCTTCTCGATGACTTTCTATTTTGCCGGTTTGTCAAATATCTGACACAAAAAGCCACTTGATTTTAGAGTTATCCATCTTTGCCCGCAATTTGGTCAATGAAATTCTTCTCGTTGACTGTCTATTGGGCCACTTCAATTAAAATAATAGATTTATAACATCGATATCTGATCACTCTGAGCTGTGGTGGGTGGGTTCCTCGACTCGAATCAAATATTTTTTACCCCCAAAGTCAAGGAAATAGTAATTTGCGACCGTTAATTCGGATTGAGTACCTTTAAGATCTAACAGCAACCATATCTCAACCCCACTACAATCTGGGACTAATATATGTTATACATGTATTAGTCCCAGCTACGGTACAATCAGTGAACCTGATGAATAATTTTAACAGCATCTGAAAATGAAAGAAACATCCCACACCTTGTCTACGATATAATGAAAGCCATAATTGTAAATCAATCAGCTCTGCGTGTACCGGTATACATGTATATGTACACATATTGGACCCACATGAATTGCTATATTCTCCATGTTAATTTAAAACGAGCGCACCACTTTAACAAACTCATTATTGAGTATTATATCAATAGCGATGTGTTTGATAAAGTGGCAAGGTCATTTTAAATTTATACTCCTTTTAACATCAGTAGGCCTACACAATCATTCGTTGCATAACTTTCATTAAATTTTCCTAGTACTGAATATAAACAGTACTGGTACAATAACACTAGCAGTACTGGAACCGACCATACTGTACATGTAGGTGTCTGGCCTGTTTATTACCTTTTTAATTTGTTCTGATACATCAGGTAATATAATAAATGATAGTTCATTCAGACAACATCCTCTAAGTTGCGTAATAATAGAGACAAACTAATAATAGTGATGGTGGGATTTTTTAGCTAAAATTAATAATAGTAACCACAGCAATTTCACTCTATGTCTCTTAGTGATCTGATCATGGGAAGTGTTCTCCAAATATAATAACAGTGTTGACACTATCATATTATTGACACTATTATTGCACATGAGAGTACCGTTACTAGTACATGTAGATGCTAATATGAGTAAGTCATTATCAAGTCTGGCTCTTCTTGAATTCAACTATCATAGTGATATTCAACTACATGTATTATATCTTAATTGTACTACCATACACAATGTATACTGGTACGGTATATACGTAAACTCCAGGTTTTCTCTATTTTTACTAAAACTTCATGGAATCATCTCACTTCGTAATGCACAACCACTTAAAATGTACATATATATAACACTATAATTTTAACAGAGCAAATGAGAAGGCATCATATTCCAATATAAAAAGAATTCTACAGCTTATTACAGGAGACCTGTTTATTTCATAATGGCAGAAGTACATGTGCATGTACCGGTATGCCATTTGAATGACATTATAAATAACTTCTCACCAAGATGATTTCCAAATTCTAACTACTAGTACAAGTAAATCAGTTAAATAATCAAAAATGCCAGCACCGATATATATACTGTACTTAGTACATGTAGTAGGTACCGTACATGAGATATTTTCACCACTTCATAATAGTTGAATACCGCTATTCTCAAAGTAATTGACCAGAAAAACGGGGTGATACCCCGGTCATGACCGCGGTGATACCGGTAATAAACGGTAGCGGTATCGAGACGGTCATGGCGGTGGAGTTACGGTATTGGGCGATAATGATACTGCGGTCTTTTAGCGGGCACCGCATTAATTTTGTTGAATACCGCAGTGATTTTCATGGAACTCTTTGAGGGGAGGTATTTACTCACACATACTTGTTCGCGTTAACAAGCGGTATCAGTACTGCGGTATTGGAGGATACCGCCATATTAACGGGGTGACACCACGTTATTGGTGGTCAATTACTTTAAGTATAGCGGTATATACGGTACATGTACCGGTACAATGGAATTCAAGTTGTGTCAGACCTGTTGTTTGGCATAAACAATGTACCAGTAAGTGACTTTGGTGATCACTGTTAGTCATTGATTTTGATAACATAAGTTCATGATTTTTACAAAATAATTTTAATGAATCAAAACCATGTGCAGCCGCATGTGTAACATGTAACTGTCTTTGTCCATTACTCATTATCCAAGTCTGGTTTAGTCTTGATCTAATGATCAAAGGCGGAATGTTACTAGTATGTACCGGTAACTTATGATCATGATCCGGGAGTCTGGTGAATTATAATCCATTTCACAGCATTGTCCATGTCTGCATGTTTCATGACATGTTTGGTAAACATCCTCACTCGATTCACTGACACTGGTGAGTGGTGCCATTGCCATTCTGATTCTCCAATCTCCATATCATGTTCTACCCTTCACAAGTTCACACACATGTAGCTACTGTACTTCTAATCAGTCTAATGTACTATGCAGAATGATAGAATCTGAATTCTGAACATTCAATGACCTTTTACGGCGTCAGCGTTGACTGCATTTCAGCGTTGACTGCATTTCAGCATTGAAGGGCTGAGGAGTCCAGAATAGAACTATAAACATCATATTTTGCAATAATCATTACATTCACATTGTTTGCATTCTTCCATTGCCTTGGCTTGGGTCAATCAGTGCTATTCACTTATTCGAGTCAATGTCCATGATAATAACAGTTGAATACGGCATAGCCTGACCTGCCACACTCAGTGACTCACACACAGTGTCTGTGACCAGTCCAGTGTTAGTTCAGTCATGAACGTAGTGCGTATCCTTCTACGCTGGAAGCAGCAATCTGCGAAAGCGGTCATGTTGACCAACTTCACAAAGTGAAAGTCCAGTGTGCGATATTCGGATTGGTCCCGTCACTTCACATGATATTTTCTGATAATTAAGCGGTATTTCTAACATCCAAACGGGTTAAAACAGTCTATATCTAATCCGTTATGTACACGAAAGAATGAGATACACATTTTCTGCGAATAATGAACGAAACAAGCAGATATGACAGATGAAAAAACTATTTATTTTTAACACATAAAAATTCTACACCGGAAGTTCGGCTGCGCATTGCGAATGTGCAGGGGTGGCGAATACGGACTGTGAAATAACGTACTCTAACTCTGGGAACAATTTATCCCCAATTTCATGCACAAGAATGTTAAAAATTATCATAACATATTCGACTTGTTTTTAATTTGTTTTCATGAAAAGGAATGATAAAAGGCACAATAACCATATCTAGAACGACAAATAAATCCAAATTAGCCATTTCCCCGTAAAATTTCGGTCAGGCAAGCGAGGTACAAAAATGTATGAATCTGAGTACGAAAGTCAGAGTGTTCCTCTATCGTATTGCAATAATCGCCAACCTATTATAATATAAAAAAGCTATGCAGGGGGATAACTCGGAAAAAAAATTATTGTTGCGGAAAAAGTCTCATTGTGAGACTTTAATTTGCCTTGGCGGACCTGAGGGGTTGACGGGCTGATAGCGCTGAATGAGATCCGACAAGTACGATGGTGCCAGATTATTTGAACACTTATAAGTGAAAAGCAAGACCATAAATGGATCCTCTGCTCAACGGGAAGCCAGTGTAATTTAGCTAGAATTGGAGTGATGTTATCAAATTTCTTTGTTTTGTAACAATCCTAGCAGCACAGTTTTGTACAAGCTGAAGTTTCCGAATAAGGTATGTGTTGCAACCAAATAAAAGTGAGTTACAGTAGTCTATACGGCTTGTGACAAATGCATGTGCGAGTTGTTTGGCCGTCTCTTCGTCGACCACATTTCGCACCCTGCTGATATTTCTCAGGTGACAATATGCCAATCTGCAAACTTGCCTTCCATGCGCCTCCGCAGATAGATTGTCATCCATCATATACCCCAGGTTGCGGACCATAGTCGAATCACCGCAAAACACCAACAACTACTTAGAAAATGTTATGCCATTTCGACCTCCTGAATACCAGTATATATTTACGAAATATTTACAATTATATTGCCTTGATTTGTTCAAACTTTTAATGACCGGGAAATGCCAATTTGTGGGAATTCTAGACCTTATATAAAATGCGATGTGGTTGTATTTTTAGTGAGGCTTGGATCAAACTGCCACTGCATGTGTGACCGGCGATTGTTGCACTGAGCATGACTATGACTATATATGTAGTTGTATAATAATGTATATACGTGACATATATTTCATTTATGCATTGATTGCATAACGCACCGACCCGTTTGTGTCACGCTGAAAAATAAAGATTATATAAATGCATGCCAAGGCAGAATCTTAGGACCAACTACTTCGTTATTATTTGCTGCGTAAATCACCGAGGTTTACCGAATGGTACGTGCATATGTTGCTGAAGCTGGCTATAAATAACTCACTTCTGACTGGGATGCAGTCGAACCCAGCATTGTGTTCCTCCTCCGTGGCCGTCTCTAACACTCCGCCTTGGTACGGTCCTTTCACATATGTCGGGAATCTGTATCCAGCTTTACAGACACAAATATACCTCCCCCTGCCGAAGCCCCTGTGAAAATGTGGACCTTGTTTGCACTGGAATACAAATAAGTGGTAATCATGTTATCGGTGACAACTGTGGTCGATTCAAGAATTATATTAGCCCAACTATATATGGTGTGGTACTAAACTGGTATAATAGATCAGTATATAACATTTCGGTGACGATAATAAGCTACAATTGCATATATAATCCATGTCATCTAGAGACGAGCGTTTATATTTGTTCTGTATATTTTACTATTGCGTTGTCGAATGTATATCATCCCCATCATTTACGTCGAAGTAAGGTGACTTTGCGCCCAGAACCAGTGGTGGGATTTTTCGTCACTTTTAGTCGACTTTATCGTACAAATCAATACAAAATGCTACATTTATCGAAAATAGCAATATCTTACACACACAGCCAAAGAGGCAAAGACGTTATCAAATGACAGAATTTGTCTCATGTGTGATGGGAAAAAAGTTGAAACTGAAAAACATTTCATAATAGAATGCAGTGCGTGCACTGACTTCAGGAAAGAATTATTTGATGTTGCTAACACTAATAACATACACTTTACAAACATGAACGATGATGATGATAAATGTATTTTTTATAATGAACAATGAAGACAAAGTAATTATGAATTCCGTGTGCAACATGATCCGGTTATTATTCCAAAGGAGAACAAATATAAATATGGGGATATGAAAATTATGGGAAATTTATAATTAATTAAGAATCGTATGTAGGATATAGTTATAGGTTTGTTTACTGTTATATGCACACATAATAATAATATTATGTATTATGTTTAATTTACTTGTACCTTATGTTATTTGCAACTGCCTGCACTGGTATATTGCAATAAACTATCTTATCCTATCTATCTTGATGATATTTTATAATCTAACTGTTGTGTTAAATTGCGCCTATAATATTCCCTGTATTTAGGAGTAACTTCACATTTCATATGTTTGTTTACGTTTAGAGAAGACCCGAGCTGTTACGAAGTTCGCGAGGTCAGAAGAATTCGTATTCTTTTGATATATATATATAGTATGTTACTGTATGTATATGTAAACATTGTGATGAGATATCATTTTCACATTAAATTACAATTTCAGTTGGTAACTAACTCTCATGGAGTTCAGAACAGATAATTATAATGATTTCTATGGAATAAACCGGCTTACTTTCACAATTGTGACTTTTTATAACAGTCATATGTGAGTTTACATGAACGGGTGTTTTTCGCTCAAAGTCTGCTATAGAAGAGTAAGGTAACCGCACATTGACGTAAACAAATCTTATCTCTGAAGGGGTCATTGTCGCCACGTGTGTTTGGTACCCAGCATTACGAAAATGTGTTTTGGGTACCCAGATTGACTTTTGTGTAATTATGCTATAGAAATTATCACCTTTTTTCTGATTATGTCACCGATAAAAAGCAAATGTGAGGCAGGGATACCAGGTTTAAAGATGACTATACCCATACGCCATGTGTTCGGATGCAACATTTTGGTGTCAAATGTGTTCTAAAAACACAGCAAATGTCAAACTGGGTACCCAAAACACCAAAATGTTGCGACAATTACCCCTTCAGCAGTATTATCCCTGCCTAGATCAAGCCATGAATCTCTACTATAGCTAACGCATGTAAAGATCATATTCCACCAGAACACAACCTGCATGGGAACTTTTTGATGTTCTGACTGATCTGACAGGGAACTTTTTAACATTGAACAAACAAGGCAAGGAATATATTTCTTAGTTAATACTTGTTCCTCAATAATGTACTGCACATTAGGGGCGGTCGGAACACGAGCTTGCATGCTTTTCTGTAAATTTTGTGAGCCTATATCGCAATAAGCATTGAATTAATTACCCAGGAGAAATTCTTAAATTGTAAGCAATGCAAGGCAAATCGCACACAGTCACTTAAATCGTGCAATTTCGAGTTGGGAACACCACAGTGAAGTGCATTATTAAGGAACAGGTAATAACTAAGAAATATATTCCCCGCGTTATTTTTTTCGAATTTATAAGGTTCCTGTCAAAACTTCAAAATGTTCCCAAGTTATGTTCTGGTGGAATATGATCTCCACGGGCGTAGCTAGTATAAGATTCATGGCATGATATATATATATCCCTGTCGAGTTCACCAGCTGGTTTTCGTCGAAGGAAACTTGGCCTATAACGTTCGGGCAGTACGTTATAAGTAAACAAGGCAGTACTTCCTCATAGGAATTCACATCCATGATTTATTAGACAGGGTAACATGTAAAATTCAAATGAGTGCCACGGATGACGTCGATTAATATGTCACTACAGTCTCGTTTGTTGGTGCGACGCGTCTCGACATGTCAACTACACGTAGCAGGGTATTTACTGAAAGCCACATGTAATTGGGGCTTTCCTGAGATATACGTGTAACATAGTCTTTACCGACAGCTACATTTAGGTGGAGCTTTACTCAAAGCTACATTTAGCTGAGGCTCCCTATGTATAAGACTCGTATATATAAGGTAATACATGCATTGGCACATGAAGCTCCAGTCATGGAAGAGTTAACAAAGTTGAAGACGAAAAACATTTTCTCTTGTCTTGTCTCTTTTACAATAATATCCGGATGTCCGTTTTAAATCCCGCCCAAGATCTATTATAGCGACATGATTAGAACAGATCACATCGACGACGCCAAACTCCATACAGCGACCTCTACGCTATCGCTGCGATGGGAGATAATTCTGCCTGGAGTTTGCGACGACGTTTAGATTGAGGTATAGGCGTGAACTATGTAGTCCCTGCAACTAGTTAGATAGATAGATAGATAGATTTATTACTCTTTTCATCGATAAGATATACGAGTATGAACAAATGAAATTAAACATATAAGTTATGCATGCACATACGCGAAGATGACGACATAAATGAATGTGACATGTTCCGAGTATATATCTCTCAGTATAATTGTCTTATTAGTTCTTTTGGGTTATCGGGTGTGGTGGGGTCGGATGGGGATGGGGCTTTGGATAATAATCATACACATTGTTAATCATATAAAGTATAAATTAGGTCATTCTATTATGTATGTTATTTCCCACGTGGGCAATTTTTCGGTCGCTTTTATACAAGGTGTTGTGTCTATATGGGTGGGGACTTCTAGTTTACTGCCTCAGGGGCTCCTATCTGAAAAAGGGATTCGCGGATAAATATCGATAGGTTCGTAAGGGTTTTCCTATTGCTTGTTTTGAACAGGCTGTTCAGTTTCAATGCATTGGGTCGGGTGTAATAATATGGTTTAATGTATTTTTTCCTGAGATCAGTAAGTTTGGTGCACTTCAAAATAATGTGGTATTCGTCTCCAAGGCCATTATTACATAATTTACACTTTCTATCTTCGTGTACTTGTCCAACCCAGGAGCCTGTCTCGATAGGAAGTCGGTGATTCCTCGTACGGAATTTCATCAGGCGTGAAACGACATTATGGTTGGTGTGTGAAAGATATTTTTCTGTGCCAAAATCTGGCTTAATTATTCTGTAAAAGGCCATCTTATTTGAATTCGCTATGCTTGCTGTCCATTCCTGTATGTATATATCAGAGAGCCTGCGTTTCACCGCCGCGTTAAAAATATCTCGAGAGGGTATACTTTGGTTGAGCCAGTAGCACGATAGTCCCAAATGATCTAGTATGGTGTGTATGTTTTCTAACCATGCATTGGATTGGCTGTTTACTGAGTGGGAGTGATACATACATTTATATAGTCTTAAAGGGATTCTCTCGGGTCCCATCGGCATACACCGTACAGAAAGGGTGTGGGCGTGGTCTTCTTAAGGCCGAGTAAGAATTTTAGGAACCATAGTTCAAGTTTCTCGAAAGATGAAATATTTTCGCATCCCCAAATCTCGGATCCGTAGGTCATTATAGGCACAATAGCTTTCATATATGTCAATTACGCAGTCAGTTGTCATTTTATATTTTCTTATTCTACCAATGAGTGTATACATTGCTTTTTTTGCATCTTTGTAAAGCATATTCCTTTCTCGACTATAAGCGCCAGATTTCTTGAACCATGTTCCGAGGTATTTGTAATTATCCACGATTTCAATGTTACCCCCGTTTATTGAATATGTTGGCATGCGTTTTTTCTTCTTGCGTCCGCCAAAAATCATTATATTTGTTTTCGATAAGTTAACTTTCAATTTCCACTGGTTACAGTACCTTGAAAAGGTACACAAAGATGTTTGCAGCTCTGATTCCGTATTTGCCAAGATGACTGTATCATCAGCGTAAATTAAGAGAAACAGTTTAGTGTATATATTTATAGCAGTATCGGTAAACGTTGTATAATCAATCCCGCTGCAGTTATGCGATTTCATGTAGTCCTGCACATCATTGAGATAGAGGGCGAATAAAATGGGGGAGAGGCCATCACCTTGTTTTACGCCAATCAAGCTATCGAAATATTCAGAGCAGTCATTGTTCGCGCTAACACACATCTTAAGGTTATAATACATCTGTTTAATTACAGTTAATATTCTGCCAGTTATCTTGTAATGTTCTAATTTTGTCCACATGCCTTCTCGCCAAACAGAGTCGAAAGCTTTCGTAAAGTCGATAAAGGCGCAGTGCAGTCTCTGTTTGCGTGATTTAAGAATATTTATAAGTGCGTGCATGGAAAATATATGGTCAGTTGTTGCACATCCTTTGCGGAAGCCAGCTTGGGCTTCAGTCTGGATATCATGAATACTTAAGAATTCGCTAATACGTTTACTGACTATACTGGTGAACACTTTCGAAAGCGTACACAGGAGTGTGATCCGTCTATAATTATCGGGGTTGAGGCGGTCATCTTTATTTTTGAAAATTGGTTTTATTACACCAATTGACCAGTCACTTGGGATTTGACCCGATTCCAAGATAAAGTTGAAAACGTCGACATAAATTGGTCCAAGTTCGTTAAATGTATCTTTTATCATCTCACCGGTTATTTCGTCAAATCCGGATGCTTTACCTAGTTTGAGATTTTTAACTGCGATTTCTACTTCCTGCAGGGTAAAATCTCTGTTTATGTCATCATCTATAATATCGGGTTCATCAGAGTATTCTATGCATCGCGTATTATTATCATGGGTAATTTCGGCGAACATCTCTTGTTCTTCCGCTTCGAAATGATTTTGAAATTCATCTGCACTCGGAGTAGGTTTCGTGGTTCTACTCTTATCTAAATCTCGGATTAATTTCCAAAACTCGCTGGCCGATGTACCACGCATATGCTGTATTTTCAATCTGAGTTTACCATAAAAGTCTTTCTGGCTTGCCATTAATGCGAGTTTATAACGCTTCCTATATTCTATTATCTTAGATTTATTAATATTCGTTGAGCATACCTTATATTGTTTACGCGCTCTTCTATATTCAGTTCTGCACTGAGTACAGCTGCGGTTAGTGTCTACAATTTAAAGACATATCATGGACTTGTTCGGTGCGTGAAATTGATCAGTATACTCAGGCGCTATGCCAACCTGGGGTTTGTAGCATTCTACTAACGTCGCCGAAAATTACAAAGAAATCGACCATAGCACTCCATAGAAAACATCGTCTGAACCACTCCCAATTGTAAATATTTACATCTCGATTCGGGACGCAACTATCGGCGATAATCTAACACAATTGATTTCGTCATCGAGAGTCATTGCATTTAATTAATATTTAAGAATGACGGCGTGTATCGTTGATTTGGATTAATATTCGTAACAAATAACTACTTTGAGCAAGATTATTCTCAATTACAATTTGATCACCCTACCGGAGTGTTTCACATCACTTTAAAATATTTTTGACCCATTCGTAAAGGAGAGAGAGGGTATTATTTTTAACATTTCCAGATATGAAAACAAAGATATTTTGTGCACGTATTTAGAAAGTCACGCACGTGGTTATTAAATCTACAAATAACACCGTAGTTACATTATTCTCCTACAATGCATCAAAGGACGGGTATATGGGAGACTCAGATTCAAATAGACTTCACTGGGAATGTCATGTAGTTTGTTACATTGAAGCGTATATAATATTGAAACTTTATCAGCACATAAATCATTGTTTGTATAAAATGTTTTGAGAGAAAAAGACTCCGAATATAAAAAAAATCAAGGTCATCGTCATCCAGGGACAGGGACAGGGACAGTGGGGAGTTTGGGGTGTCTCACCCCCAACTGAGACACCCAACTTTGGTAAACAATTTCAACAGTTGGAAATCTCATACCTGACACAACATTAGTTGGAAATTTCACACCTACAATAGGTTTGAAATTGTTCTTGTAGTTTGATTTTCCAACAATTTATTAGGGGATATTTGTTTCAGACCAAAATTTGCACATACACCTACTTTTGGAAAAATTTTTGGACTGAAATGGCAATCAGTTGGAAATATTCCAACCTTGGGGGGGGGGGGGGGTTGTCAGGTTGGAAATTTCTACCACTTGGAAAGCTTGTGTACAGGTCTCTCCCAAGTGGCCAGTCAAAACTGCTAGTTAATTTAAGAGTACAATATTTTCCTATATTTTATCAAAAATGTGAAATGAAATGGTCATCAGTTTGAAATTTTGTAACCTAAGGGGGGGGGGGGGGGGGGTGTCAGGTTTGAAATTTCCAACACCAGAAAAGTTTGATGCCAGTGGTCGGCCCGGTGTGTCCCAATCCATTTCCGGTGGCCAATAAAAAACTTCTAATTACTTTAAGAAAACCATATTTTACAACATTCTGTCAAAAACTGTGGACTGAAATGTTCATTAGTTGATAATTTTCCAACCTAAGAGGGGTATCAGTTTGGTCTGATTTAAGGGGGGGGGGGTGCAGTTGGAATTCACAAGGTGGGGCACCCCCAACGCAATCCCTCTAGCCACGTCCCTGTCGTCATCATCGTCGTCGTCATCATCGTTACCATCATCATCATCATAATCGCCACGGCCATCACCATCGGCGTCATCATCAACATCATCACAAGAGGTCGCCATCGTCATAACCATCATAACCATCATCATCGGTGCCGTCGTCATGGTCACCATTTCATCATCATCTATCAAAACCAACATACAGACAATAAAACTCCCAATCACCCAGGCTGTGTATATACGCTTTATGTAGGATATATTGGAGAGGGAGGATATCATTTTCCAACTTTCCAGAAATAAAAACAATGTTATTTTGTGCACGTGCAGTACGTAAATCGTGTGCGATAAGCAAAACACTCAACACCGCTGGATATTACACGTCCTTCATTGTAAACTAAGGTGCGAATGTAGTAATTTACAAGCAGATAAACTTCAAAATAATATAGCAATCTCTGCTACATGTAGGTGTGGACATTATGTAGAAAACGCTTTCCACTATTTGTTTTTAATGCCACCTGCATTTTGAAGAAAGAATTACACTTCGTAATAATCTTCTGCGTTTTAATATACATTCAGTTAAGACATTACTATTTGGGGACCCGAACTTAAAACAATTAGAAAATGAAAATATCTTTAAAGCTGTGCAAAATTACTTACGAGATACAACGCACGAGGAAATTCTGACAAAGTTCTATTAAGACGCTCGCATCAAGATACAAATTGTAAAAATGTTATCAGTGCACACTGAGTGCATGTATCACATTTAGAACAGCTACTCGAAATCTTATTGAAATTATGTATAATTGGTGGGGTGGTGAGACTAAACTACAAACTATACTTCAAATGATATACAATGATATATGTATACACTTGTAAATATGTTATACATATTGTGTTGACAACCCAAATTATTATATATCAGTGTTATAACGGCAATTAGGAGAGGGGGTTATGCATATGGGATCGCACTTGTCCTCCAATCCCAATGCCAATTTGTATTGTAATATACTTATAGGTAATAAATATGTTTGAACCAAACTTTATCCGTTCCACGCAAGTTCACCATGAATCACCGCGAAAAAAAACCACCGTCAATCCTGGTAATCCACAGTGAACTTAGTGCATGGGGTCCCCACGGCGTTGAGTGTTTTGCTTATCACACACTCTTTACATAGTGTATTTCAAAACCTAACGCGGTCGTTAAATCTACAAATAGCACGATGTAGCTTGACTTCTTCAAACAGTACATTAGCGGACAGTGGAGAGTCAAATTCAAATAGACTTCACTGGAAATGTCATGTAGTTTGTCATATTCTATCCATCATGGATACATTCTATATTTGTATAAGTTTCAAGTCACCTCGTTCTCTAGTTCGCGAGGGTATAAGTTATCACATATACGCTTGACGTCGACCCGGAACCATAGAACACATTAATTCATGTCAGAACCACGAGAAGAATGATTACACGCACACATGGACCAACGTGCATCCGCTGTTAAAAACCAGCTCCTTTGTTCTTTATATTATGCTTTATACCATATGTATACCACAAGTCGACATTCGCAATCCAGAATGGGCGTGTCTACCAATTTATGCACAACGAGCTCCAACGGGGACCTCTATCAGAGAAATAGTTCGCTTCTTGCACACGCCCACGATAACAAACATCTTCACAGTACTTACAAGAAAACCATAGTCAGAAATGGTAACGCCCTAAAGATCATATTATTAGGCATATATAAAGATTGGCATGCCATATTAAGGTTAATATTTGTTAACGGATTTGTTTTACCATAGACTATTGTTAATTCGTATCGGGTGTATATAAAGGGATAATATGTAAAGGTACTCAATCCGATTCGATGGTCCCATTATTATTAAATTCCAACAACAACATTTCTTGAAATGCCGCTTCAGTTATCAGAATCGTTTAATTGCCAACAAATAATGCTAACCACTGTCAACTATATTTCAAAATTGACTAAAAAGTGTTATATGTCATCATTTTATCCAACGCAATTTGATATTATGGTATTGTTAATTTCGGACTTCACGAGTTTAATGTCAGTGCTAATTTTTGGACAATTATTTCATTGTTTATCTACATTTGTTTGACTCTATCAGAGGTGTGCATGTTTCGTTTCTATGGTATTCGCGTTAGGTTTGTTTCTTTGTTAGATTAGGCTTTCGCGAAATTACAACATTTCTTTGTATTAATCAGCTGGCTATTCTTATGCAACTTGTTAATTCTTGCCCAAGCATGTGCTCATTAATTACCATTCATCGCACGTATTCTAAGCTTTACTTTTAATAATAACTTATTTGTCAAACTGCTAATGCCATTGTAGTGGTCGGATATTTTATATGCAAATCTGTTAATCTAATTTCGCGTCGTTAATTCACACCTGTGCATGCTTTGTATATAAGAATTTGTAAAACTGTGATATGGCACTTTATGTTTTGGAACTCCATCGTTCAGTCATTTCACATATTACAACTGGAGATCCAATTTGTTTGTGTGCTATACCGGAATGTCCGTATATTTCTATTGTGAAAATAAATGCTAATTCCCCAGAACGACTACAACTTCTTACTGTACCAAAAACAGTTCTACCAAATTATCGAGAGAAAATCGTTCGGCATTCGTGGTGAAATGTAACAGATTTCAAAACTCGAAATCTGATAAATCTGGGTTTTGATGGGCGGGTTCCTCGACTCAAATCTAATATATTTTACCCTCGAAGCCGACGAAATACAATAGTAATTTAGGTTATGACCGGGACGTTAAATCGGATTGTGTACCTTTAATTAATACCTACCGATGTTGTTTTCTTCTTACACCGGTCGATGCCCGAGAGGTAGCTGGGACCCGGATTACCAACGCTCACCGGACAGTGATTGAAGTCAACTTTGTTAAAATCCATCTCCATGCTGATGACAGCGACAAACCTATAAGGAAATGATGGATAATATATTAAAAATGATGGAGAATATGAGAATATAGTAAACCTATATATAAGAAATGATGGGGAATATCTCTTTCACGACGGAAGTTGCGCTGGGTCATATTGGGAGCTTCGTATATAAGAGAATGCACTGGCTAACAAGTTCAAGGTAAATATTGTTAGGTCAATGTATTCTCTTATATATGCGAGTCTCCCTTTGTGAGACTCGCATATACAAGATAATGCATTGGCCAGATTCGTAATCGCATGTTTAAACCTGGTTTATGTAAACCAGTAGGTTTTAACCACCAGCTAAATGCGTGGTTTAAACCCGAGACACCATGTCTAAGTGACGCATTCGTCATCTATGGTTTTATTCAGGTCCAGTCAGGCCCATGTCATGCATAGCTGTATAGTGTCCCTATATCGTCCAGCTAAATTATCGTATTTGCCTAAAGCGGACCATCGAGTTCTACCGACAGTGACAATAGATAGTTCTGCAAGGAGCATGGGTTGATTGGAAACTTATAAGCGAGGAGTGCTCATGCATGTAAAGTGCATGTATGTTTTTTGTCAATTGTAATCATATGTTGCGCATTATAACCTTAACAGGTAACTAAACCATATCATTCGGCGGTCCAACTAAACGTATTTTCTGGAACGCGGTTTACATGGATGGGCTGTACATAATATTTTCTTGATTGACGGCGTGTGTATTATATGGGAGTGTCGGTTTGGTATTGTCATGTCACACTGATTTATTCATTCTTACACGATGGTTGTTATAATCACGTGCTTCTTAATTCGAGTTAATTGAGGGCGTGTCAATAATCATTATATCGTACTGTTTGTGATTCGCCTGGTAACTGAATGGGTTGATTGCATGTTTATCTAAACGAGCTGCTGGACGACTGCAAACGCCCACTTAGACACCTCCTGGGTTTGCATCACATCTCTGATTTTATGATAGATGGTGTGTTTCTGCAAAACCCGGAATACTGGCTGGACTGTCAATGCAGGTTTTAACCATTCATGTTTGGGAACTCGGAGGTTTAAACTGGAGATGATGATTCCTGCTTTTAAAGACAAACTCGTCAAGCGAATTATTCTTATGTGAGATATGGTCATCAGAAATTAATTTGAACATATTAACCCTTACTATACTAAATGTATTCTCCCATTCAGTTATAACAGTATACATTAGAATGGTCTTTTATTGATTTGGACGGATGCTAATTTAAAGACATATTACGTACTTGTTCTGGTGCCTGAAACCTATCAGTTAGTATCAAGGCGCTATGCCAACTTGAGCAATGCATCATTCTATTAGCAATGCAGAAAAACTTCAGCAAATCGACAGTACCACTCCATAGAAAACATCGTCTGAACTACGCTCAATTGTAAATATTTACTACTCGATTCGGGACGCATCTATTGGCGATAAACTAACGAAAACACTGCGTTTAATTAATATATAAGAATGGCGGTGAGTGTTGTCAATTTGGATATAATATTTGTAAAACATACTACTTTGAACAAGATTATTCTCAATGTATATTGATCACCCTACCGGAGTGTTTCACATCACTTTAAGGATATATGGGCAGACGATAGACAGACGAAACGATAACACGATTGCATGAAGAAATCATATTCATTGGTGCATGGGGAATGCTTAGATAATAAGTTCAGGAAACGAACTGAACTTGTTATATGAATACTTCCTATACGACAACAGTCCATCGGTGAGTATTTAGTATTGAAAGGGCTAAACGCAATACCATGTGAAATTACTCGCATAAAGTTATGTAAGTGTGTAGTCGAGTAAACAAACATACATCAAACCATGCGGTAAGAACCGATGTAGGCAGATACCCTGTAGAGAATTATGTTCTATGCACAAATGTGACCCGCCATATAAAATCCAGTCGTAAGTCGGGATTGTTTTACCCTGTGCCAATGCATTCTCTTATATATGCGAGTCGACCATAGGTCGCCTCGCATATATAAGAGAATGCATTGGCCTAACCATTTTTATCATTTTTTTAAAATAAATGTTTCTTACAATTTTTAGGACATAAAATAAAAAACATCCATTACCCTGCAGGGAGCCCCACGCATATATAGAAGCATATAGAAGAGTGTCGTCTGCTCATGTTTGTCTGGGGCTCTGTATGGGTAAAATTATAAAATTGTTAATGAATACAAGAAAAAATTATTAAAATTGTAAAAATTTGTTAGGCCAATGCATTCTCTTATATATGCGAGGCGACCTATGGTCGACTCGCATATATAAGAGAATGCATTGGCACAGGGTAAAAAAAATCCCGACTTACGACTGGATTTGATATGGCGGGTCACAAATATCAAATACACAGAGCTAATTTATGAAGCAGATGCACATCCACTCATCCATAACACAGCTATATATAGCCATGAATGTGTCGTCCCCGAACATGAATCAGTGAGACTAGGTATTTCCAAAATTGAATGAAATTAATTCCAATACCTCAAATCACAATTGGATTAATGACATTAACATGAAATTAAAAGAAAGCCACAAAGAGATTTTGTAGACTCATATTTTCAATTATGACACATTTTCTGGCGCAACAAGTTAAGTACGTATTGTGTAAGCAATACATATACAGAACACAACGCGCATCTTAATCGAGAATCTTTCATCGAATGAGTTGCTGGTGGCGCAAGGCTATATTTGGCAAGAGTCTGCAACGAGTTCGATAAAAGATTCGAGATTATTAAGTTGTGTTCTGTATTCATTCTACACCGTTGTATCATATAAGTTCGATCCATGACTGTCACCTTCATTGATTATATAGCTAGCTACCTTATATATAGCTACCTATTGTGATTAAAGTCTTGATGAATAACCAGTAATTATCGGGGCATACCCGAAGCGGTTCGTCATTTATTGGTGACAACGCCAACAAGAATAGTTCCGCCTTGTATTCCACTGGAGAGATACAACAATGTCTATGCACTGGATGGGATTCCGCTGATTTCATGTGACTCGCGTCAATGGGTGTGAAATAAAAACAAGAACCATATGTGACCCGCCATATCAAATCCAGTCGTAAGTCGGGATTTGTTTTACCCTGTGCCAATGCATTCTCTTATATATGCGAGTCGACCATAGGTAATGGATGTTTTTTTTATTTTATGTCCTAAAAATTGTAAGAAACATTTATTTAAAAAAATGATAAAAAATTGTTAGGCCAATGCATTCTCTTATATATGCGAGGTGACCTATGGTCGACTCGCATATATAAGAGAATGCATTGGCACAGGGTAAAAAATTCCCGACTTACGACTGGATTTGATATGACGGGTCACATATGTGCATATTGTCCAGAATATCGAGACAAAGAGTATGTTCTACATGTTGTCCCGTAGTCTAATGGTTAAGATGGAATTGGTTGTGCAGAAACATTAGGAGTCCATGTGTGACCCGCCATATCAAATCCAGTCGTAAGTCGGGATTTTTTTACCCTGTGCCAATGTATTCTCTTATATATGCGAGTCGAACATAGGTCGCCTCGCATATATAAGAGAATGCATTGGCCTAACAATTTTTTATCATTTTTTTTAAATAAATGTTTCTTACAATTTTTAGGACATAAAATAAAAAACATCCATTACCCTGCAGGGAGCCCCACACATATATAGAAGCATATAGAAGAGTGTCGTCTGCTCATGTTTGTCTGGGGCTCTGTATGGGTGAAATTATAAAATTGTTAAAGAATACAAGAAAAATTATTAAAATTGTAAAAAATTGTTAGGCCAATGCATTCTCTTATATATGCGAGGCGACCTATGGTCGACTCGCATATATAAGAGAATGCATTGGCACAGGGTAAAAAAATCCCGACATACGACTGGATTTGATATGGCAGGTCACATATGTTTGATACCTTTATATTTCAAGAAGAAATTCTTCCGGTAGCACAATATTTATAGTTTTACAGAGATGTTGGTCGTATCAAGGTTCAGGGTGAAGTCTCGTGGTCTGTATCGAGCATGAGTAGTTATTTGGGGTATCATGTGTCCAAATAAGGTCCGATATATCATGATACCCATGTTATATATACTTTTACTATAGCGTGTATCACACTATTGTTACTGGGCATTGGTTATACACTGATCGAGTACAACCGGTCATAAACAATAACGTATATGCTCTTGTTACGCCACACAGTGGTGTAAGCTGGTGTAGAGTTTTTCATATTCTGTGGTCGATCGATAATCCACTGGGCGACTGTATTATGGTTATTTCGTACTTGAGTATAAATCGTACCGATAGAGTCACGATAGTACGACAAAGATTAGCACATGTGTTTACGTCACCGGTGTAATTGTGGGGGCATGTTTCTATTATGAAGGTTCGCTATCCCGAAGGTCCGCTATTCCGAAGGTTCTCTATTCCGAAGGTTTTTGTTATTTTTAGGTTAATTCTATATTCTAAAGTATTGAGACTAATTTGAGAGGGTTCATTATCACAAAGATTCTTTTTATGGAGTGTGCGCTCACATCCGAACTGATCCTGCGCGCATACCGATACAGATACAGGAGGAAATAACTTAACTTAGAACATTAAATGTGATTTTGTTTTGTTTTCGCGGGTTTTCTTGAGATTTAATGTCATTACGTGGGCCCATACTTTTGAATTCTTGGCATATAATATGAATGTTGTGGTATATATGGACCCTCCCGCATTGGGACATGACACAGGTACAGTTGACTAAAGTGATGTTCTGTGTGGGCTCCAATTTGGAGTTCAATATGTTAAGGGCCAAATTTAGGATTTTATGGGCCCATACCTTTGAACTCTGGGCATATAATATGAATATTGGGGGCATGTCTCTATTCCGAAGGTTCACTATCCAGAATGTCCACTATTCCGAAATTTCTCTGAATGTTCGCTATTCCGAAGGTTCACAAATCAGAAGGTTCGTTATTCCGAAGGTTCTGTATTCCGAAGGTTTTTGTTATTTTAAGGTTAATTCTATATTCTAAAGTATTGGGAGGGTTCATTATCACGAAGATTCTTTTTATGAAGGAAATAACTTAAAACATTAAATGTGATTTTGTTTTGTTTTCGCGGGTTTTCTTGAGTTTAATGTCATTACGTATGACTTTATTTCTCATTACATATTCACGCCAAGCAGCCCACACAATTGCTATGTTTCCATGCGATTTAATGTCATTACGTGTGACCACAGGAGCTTGGAATTTGGTCAAAACCCCTCTTTTATTGGCAGAACCACCACCCGGGACCATAGGTCACGGAAGGAATGAAACAAGAAATCGTTGCCACCCATTTTGAACTCAACTGTATTCCTACAAAAAATATATTTCCACTAAAAACTTTTGGTTCCTCTTACACCTTAGATGCCAATCTACAACATTCCATAGGTATATTTTTCCAGTTCTTCGAAAACCTCACTTTATTTCGGTAAGGTATTGTAAATTCACCAACGAAGACAAATCTGCGTATTCTTCATCACACGTTCTAGAATCGGAATGACAAACGACACAAAACCATTTTTTCCGGAATAACAAAGTCGGAACGAAATAAAATCGAAACCTAAATTTAAATCCCGCGAAATTCAAAAATATTTGAAACTGCGTGCGGTTTTCGAACTTAGGCGCCAGAAAACTTAAATCAGTTTATGTTTGCGTCATACTATGCTCGTTTTTGAAGATCTAATCCTGATGTTTTGTGCATTTTCCTGAAAATTTCTGTATTTTTCTGTGTCTGCTGTTATCATCAGGTGTAAAGTTAATAAATTGTCTCTAAATACTAAAAAAAACAAATACATATTGTTTCATCCAGTTGGTGGAAATCTTGATTACCACAGATATCATCTCAACATAAATGGCCAAAGTATTGACCGAATCGGGAACAATTGTGACGAGAAATCATTTAGGTTCGTTGGTATTCATATTGATGAGAATTTAACATTTAATTATCATGTATCTGCTGTTGCAAATAAGATGTCGAGGGCCATATATGCCATTAATAGAGCTAAAAACTTTCTTCCTGAAAGAAGCCTAAGTCAATTGTATCACTGTTTGGTGCATAGTCACCTGTTATATGGTATGGAAATTTGGGGAAACTCAAAAACACTCAATAAATTGACAATACTTCAGAAAAAAGCAATTCGAGTCATTCATAATAGAAGGTATAATAGTCATACAGATCCCTTATTCAAGAAGAGTAAAATATTAAAAACCTCAGATTTACATAAGTTAAAAATTTGTCTATATATGCATGACTGGTATAATAATAATCTACCACCTCCACTTCAAAAAACATATAGCATCCAAAATATAGCTGGTATGACTACAAGACAGAGTCGTAAAATTAGCGAATCCAAACCAAGAACAAAATTTACAGAAACTCTTCCATTTCATATTTTTCCTAAACTCTGGAACAACTTAGAAACCTCGTTTAAATCAACTCGCCCTAGATCAAAATTTAAACATGAATTATATGATGAATTTATTGATAGTTATTTAGACACTGTTAAATGTAAAAACCTTCACTGCTTTGACTGCTACACATTTATGTATGAATAGTCCATATTACCCCTTACTCCAGGAAATTGTTTCAAGAAATTTATTACTTTTAGTCTAATTGAATTGAATCTATGACAAGAAGACTCTGATCACTGCAAATATAAAATAATATCTATCTCATCAGTCATTTTCAGTCATCTCTCTGGTCATCCATAATATCTATAATTTATATATTAAAATTATGATAAATATTTTCATTTGGATGACTATAGTTAGAATTATAACTGAAGAAATGTATTTTAGTCTTATATGATAAATAGCCTGGCGGGCCAAATAAGAAATACCATATTGTCCTGGGGTAGCTCAGAGTCGGAATACGTTTACTCTATGGGAGGTGTAGGAAGACGACCAGTTGGTCATACCACCTCCCTGTGATATATACCATATTTTATTGATTTTGTACACTTTATTGTTATGTTGGTTATATATTACTAAATAAATAAATTATTATCTATCATCTCATGAAAATGACGACTACCCAAGAAGATATTCTTCATTTGACTGAATGGTAATTTGTACAAATATTTCATATATAATTTATTTCTATTTATGGCACGACCACGTGGTATTGTTTTTTTCTTCTTGTTTTATGTTCGTTATGTACCGGTAGGCCTATATGTACTACTTGACTTTGTAACGCTACTGGTTGCAATTATTGGTCATAAGGGGACCAAAACTCCCCCTCTCTCTCTCTCTCCCCCCCCTCTCCCTCTCTCTCTCTCTCTCTCTGAATAACTAGTTTATAAATTTGTGTTAGTGATAAACTCGCTAACATAAATTTTATGTAATAAGCAACTATAAGTATTGTTAACTGCACCGGTACCAGGATCTATAAATAGTATACGTCACTCGTGACTCGCGTGTCGTAACGAATCAGCACCAAAACTCTTAAAGAATGGCTTTATGCATATGATTATATAGCCTGTGCTCATGAATTGGAAATTCAATTTTTAAATTCAAGACAGCTAGCCACCATCGGCATTGTTTTTCTCAAAATCAAAAATACCAAAAAAATATTAAAAACATTACTTAATGTAACTTTCGCTGATGGGGTCATTGTCACAAGGCTCCGCGATCCGATCACAAATGTAGCCAGCTTTTCTATGGCGATCACATTCGTAGCCAGCTTTTCATATTCAGGCGAGCCCCAATGAATAGTGCTGGGCGATATGACGATATATCGGGTATAGCCGGTTTTAATTTTGATATCGTCAATAATATCGTCTGAAATAAAAATATCGTAATACCGTCCCTCATAATATTCTCCATGTAGGTTGAAACCCATCACATGGTCCCAACAAACAGGGAAGTTAGAGCAAGTATAAATGTATAATAGTCCCAAACTTCCCGGAAATACGCCGTCGAAAAAGTTAAAAAAACATCGGAGCACGTGCTTGTCAAGTTGGATATGCTTCGTCGGAAACATCAAAGCGCTAGCATTAGTTGGCGACGTTGTGAGATGATTGGTATGTCGCGCGCATGCGACTGGCACAATGACCTCCTTTCAAGTTGGTGCAGCTTGTTCTATCAACCGTAACCGCGGTTGCTTGGAGGCGGATTACGATGTCAGATTTTTATTGACCAAACTAGCTGATCGTGTCAATGTGTGCAAATTGCGAGTAAAATTATTTTGTGGACATGTGCCGTACGGATCATGGCATCACTATCACTTCAACGAACGTCAAATTCACAAACTAATTGAACATGTCTATATTTATTTTCCTCGGCTAAAAAAATTCTGACGCAAATTAATTTCGCGTCGGCTTTTGCCTCGGCACTGCCCATTGTCGATGCTAATTCCCAGGGCTGCCGTATACTATGTGCATTGAAGTCTCACGGTGCTACCAACTACCAATTACCACTAATAAATAGTCTCACAAATGACCAATTCCTCATGAATAAATAAAATGGAAATTTGAAACCGAATGTGGTCCTTAATGTGTGGTGTTGAGCGCTATGGTCGAAGGGATATAACTCTAAAAAATTATGCGAAAATGCACGTGATTATATCCCTTTATTTCAAAGTTATTGTTTTCTCTGTCGGCAAACTGTCAGCGGCCATGTTTTTATGCAAATGAGCCCAAAATGATTCGTTCCCATCTAGACGCCAATGTTATCATCCATCAAAAAGTTCATGATGATCAGTGCATCGGTACGGTGCCTCACCGTAAATTGCTTCACAAACTGCAACATTATGGCATCAGAGGCCAGCTGCACAACTGGATGAGCTCCTTCCTACAAAATCGGAAAATGAAGGTAGTAATCGACTGGAAACAATCAGAGGAGGTACATGTAGAATCTGGAGTACCCCAAGGAACAGTGCTGGGCCCGTTGCTATTCCTATGTCATATCAACGACCTACCAAATGACATCGCCTCTAAAATCCGCCTCTTTGCAGACGACTGCCTATTATACCAAGAAATATCATCGTTTAAGGATCACCTCAAAATGCAGAAAGATTTAAACACACTGAACGATTGGGCCAACACCTGGGGGATGAAGTTTAACACCAAGAAATGCCATATCCTATCAATCAAGAAAAAATCCAATTACTACTACACACTAAACAACGAGGTACTCGCAGAGGTCAACGAACATCCGTACCTCGGAGTGACACTCACAAATAATATGGATTGGAGTTCCCAGATCAACAACATCTCGAGGAAAGCATCATACACCCTTAGCTTCCTCCAACGAAACCTTAAGCATTGCTCAGAAGACCTACGCAAGCTAAGCTACATATCGCTAGTAAGATCAAGTATGGAATATGCAGATATAATATGGGACCCATACGAAAAACATCGATAAACTTGAGAAAATCCAAAGAAGAGCAGCTCGTTTCATCAAAAAAGACTATAGAAGCAGATTTGAGGGTGCGGTCACAAACATGCTAATTGACCTAAAATTCCAACCACTCGAGACCAGGAGGAAAACCAACAGGTTGACATTCTTGCACAAAGTAGTGGACGGGGCCTTCCCAGTCATTCCCCCACACAAGTATGCAAACTACTCTCTAAAACGAGTTCGTAAGAAAAACAAACACCTGGAGGGATACGAAACATCCAAATTCCCTCAGCATCTCATACGAAACCACGAAAGATGCTTCGAACTCCCACAAACAATAAACACGGAAGAATACAAACATTCAGTGTTTATTAGAGCAAAGATCGATTGGAACCAGCTGGACGGGAAATTCTTAGATAGCCTGGACTCTACAACATCATTCCAGGAGTATCTACAGGAAAACATCTAGCGCCTCCACACCCGTCGTAACACGCCAGAACTGGTTCCTACGACGTACCACTACAGATACAGATACATGTAATAAACATGTAATCAGCAGCTATGTTCGAAATTATAAACGGTACTTTCATGCTATCCGTCTCCGGATCATAGTTTTAAAGTTTCCGCATATTTCGGTACCAGTTCCGCTAATCAGATTCTAGAACGGGTGATGAAGAATACGCAGATTTGTCTTCGTTGGTGAATTTACAATACCTTACCGAAATAAAGTGAGGTTTTCGAAGAACTGGAAAAAGATACCTATGGAATGTTGTAGATTGGCATCTAAGGTGTAAGAGGTACCAAAAGTTTTTAGTGAAAATATATTTTTTGTAGGAATACAGTTGAGTTCAAAATGGGTGGCAACGATTTCTTGTTTCATTCCTTCCGTGACCTATGGTCTCGGGTGGTGGTTCTGCCAATAAAAGAGGGGTTTTGACCAAATTCCAAGCTCCTGTGGTGTGACCTAATATCTCAATAATCTGAGGCAAGAGTACGCCTGCTAAAGGCGAATTATAACAGTGGGGCTATAACGCTCAATGAATACTGGGAGCTATAACAAACTGCGCAGCAGAATATCGCTGAGTAGACGAGTATGAGATGAGCCTAACTGCAATTGTGACTTTGTTTAAAGGCCCACTTAATTTTCGAGTCATTCATTTTTGTTATAGTATATACGGTTTTAATAACAATTTATGCCATAAATTTGAATAAATTACTATAATTCGTCACCATTTGAAACGCAGAATCCTTCTATCTCCTAGTTTGAAACACCTTTAAAATACCGCGACAAGTCGTGCGTCGTATATCTAGCAATTAGCAACTAACATGTCCTCTTCGGCTTTCCATAGATTTCAACGTAATTTGATACTTATGGGTATTTGTGTCCGGGAAGTTTTTTGGACGGGTCAAATCGTGAGCCCGACCTGACCTTGACCTTTAAAACTGTCAATGCAAGGTCAATTTGGGTAAAACGGACACATTTCGGCGAAATTTGATACCTAGGGATACTTTTGTCCGGGGAGTGTTTTAAACGGGTCAACTCGTGACATCGGCGTGACCTTGACCTTCAATGTGGCCAATCAAAGGTCAAATCGGGTAAAACGGATGGATTTCGACGAAATGTGATACCTATGGGTACTTTTGTCGGGGGAGTGTTTTGGACGGGTCAAATCATGACTCCGACCGTACCTTGACCTTCAAAATTGTTAATTAAAGGTCAAGTGGGGTAAAACGGACGGATTTCGACGAAATTTGATACCTAGGGGTACTTTTCTCCGGGTGGGGGTGTTTTGGACGGGTCAAATCATGACCCTGACATGACCTTGACTTTCGAAATAGTCAATTGAAGGTCAAATCGCGCCTTTCGCCGGAAATCAGATGGGAAACATCCCGGCGAAGTCGGGCCCATCAGCTTGTGTAATAAAGAAGACAGTTTGAAGAAAGTAATGTATAACACGAGAAACGGGAAAACTTGAAATATAGAAGTATGCAAATTTCCCACATAAAATTTGAAAGCTAGTTTATAGAATAATTGTATTATAATTTATATTTATGGCTAATAATATGATATTGGTGGCGTTACCATTTCTGACTATGGTTTTCTTGTTAATTATGTGTAGCTGTATTATCGGTTCGTATAGCGAACAGTGAGCTCAATGTTTGATAATGGATTCAAGGATGGCAATCAATATGGCCGCTTAATCCCGAAAATCGTAATTCGTAATATTCATGAAATTGCCACAAATTTCCCTATATACATTGGATATGACGCTACTTCGAAGTTTTGAACTACTTCGAACTAAAATTGATATCTTATTTACCAAGTGCATTGTCACATGCAGCCTCATGTGGATATCGTATCATTAATTCTATAATATTTCCTCGAACTCGCTCATTTGTTGCTTCATTCGCATTTCCAGTTTCGGCAGCAATCATTATCCTGACGAAATTCACTATATAGTAAAGTTTATCGGGTATATCGAATCTATCACAATTTCAAGTGCTCAATCGATCGGTGGCGAGCGTCGCCTTTAATTCGTATTTGTGTTCCTGCACATGCGAGATTGTGTATCTGATTAAATTTTCGTTAGCTAACACTTGTTATCCGCACGCATGGAGACTGGTGCGACGAAGTTGACATGGGAAGGTATACTATATATGTAACGGAATGGAAAGGGCTAAAATGACGAACAGGCACAATCTAGCAATCAAATACCACAATGTGTCGCCTCCAAAGTCAAGTACCAACCTTTTTTGCTTGAATCGTGAATACCACTAAAACGTGGGTATGGATCCTGAATACCGGTTAACAGCGGTAGCGGTGTATTGAATTCCGCGTATGGCCTGAAAATGGCCCGATTGAGCAAGATTGCTCTCCATTTCTATTTGACCACCCTACCGGAGTGTTTCACATCACTTTAAATCATTTTTGTTAAACTAAGCCCCTTATAACATAGCCCCTGTAACATTAACCATAAAAGAAGAAGCAAACTTTATAACCAAATTTCAATCCCTCCTAATTTCTGATATTAAATGCCATAAAATGAGGGGTTAAGGAAAGTGACTATCGGCCCTTTGGAGAATCACGGGGTTACCCCCCATCCTCCCCAAATACCGTACCTATTCCGCACCACCGCCGGTGTACCTCGAATTTGGTTGAAATCGGTCCATGCATTTGTCTGGGAGAAAAATCGCAAACAGACAATCAGATAGATAGGCAGACATATATACTCTTTTATACATTTTGATATATAATAATAGATTATACTAATATAATACCTTGGTCGTCGCTTGTGCGTGAAGTTGGAATATCTGGGCATAAAGTCCACAACAGGTGAATTAGCACTGATTACCCATTGATTTCTTAGTCCGCAATCATAGAACGGCTGGGTGAAATTCACAGGATTTACTTGATCGATCGCTTGACCTGGGTTTGCTGGACCGAAAAATAGAATAGCCTCATAGTCTGCAGAAATGAAATGTCCTGTCGTATTGGAATACCTGACACCAACAGAGTATGTGAACTTATTTAGAGAATCTCTAGACTTATCTAAATCTGGTAACCATGGCGTGTACCAGGGATTCATTTTATAAGCGGGGTTCGTGTAGTCGGCATTCGGGCCTCCGGCCCCAATGTCCTCAACCTTCGCACTCCGACCCGAGCCCTCTCGAAGGTAATTCCCAGAATCACGGAAGTCGTTCCAATTCCACGCCTTCGGCCCAAATAATGGCAAGGTCGTATTCAAGGGCATGTTGTGATACCAATTTGCGTATGAACAATTCCGGTCGAAAATTATCGCGCTGCTGTTGAAGCGCCCTGCGTTAGCTTTGACATTCGCATTCACGTCCATATAAAGGTACATCCAGTTTGGTTGATTGTAGAAATTCTTCGTATCATTCATCCTTTGGTAGATGAAGCTATAAAACATGGCTCTATTGAGCGCCATATTGTGCAGGTGAATCAACCGTGTCCTGTTCGGGTACCAATCCTTCGACCTCAGATTGTTGAAACGCGGCAATTGAGTAACGGTGTCCCGTCGCACAAGCATCGATGCCTTACTTTTTGCTTTGCAAGTTTTTCCGTTACCTCGGTTGGTTTGCGCGCGTATATTTCCAAAGCCGCTTGGCACCTGCTTCCACATATGTGGCGTTTTATCTAATCCCTCCACGATAAGAATGATCCCAGTAACTAACACAATTCCAATAATCGCGATCCCCCGCAGCTTGTCCATCACGGTATGTGGAAGTGCTTGCTCTCGTTTGGACCAAAACAACGGGTATTGTGCACATGACGCAACGCATTAGAGTCGTACATCACAACCTAAAGACCCAGGACATCAACGTTATGCACTTAATGTTTTATGTTTATTGTGTCCGATTGTTTTACGGTTAATATACTCGTCCATCATGATACAATTCATTACAGAGGTCGCCATAATTCAAATGATGAGGAGAGACGGAAGAAAAATTATAATATATAATTTGAATTATGTATTGAGATGGAACACAATTTATTATGCAATGCGTGCACGGGGTATTCAATCAAGAAATATTGTTCACCAACTGGGACAGAACTGTGGATATTTTGTGGATAACACTACACTGCTCAACTGTGAGGTGTGTATATTTTCGATTTAACAACTATCCTTTAGGGGTCAGGGGACATCAACTAGAAAAGCATTTACAAATAACAGCACACAAGTTGAGATAAGTGCAAAACACGCAGAAAAACATTGCAGGTGTTAAATATTTAACCAAAACAAAAAAAACACGAAATTTTCATTGAAAATGAGACTTCAAAATTTCTTGTTTTCTGATTCACTGAAAACATGTGCTCGAACAATTTTTTTTCAAACAATTATCAAATTCGCTATTATCACCCATTCAGCAAAAAGTGCTGGTATGGTAAGTGAATCAAAAATATTAAGAAATCAATAATTTTCAGCAAAATAATATTAAGTCTTTTATGAAAGGTAATCTCATGTGGTTTTGGTGAGGTCAAGTGAGGTCACCTGATTCTGAAAACCCTTTTCATAAAAATATGAGTAACAAGAGATAAGCTTGTATTACCGTTCTTTGTTTTAAATCATTCAATTTTCGTTTCATGCATGGGTTATTACCATAAGATGTTTATTCTTTTTTTTGGTTAAAATAAACAGATAAAATGAATTGAAACAAAAAGAAACAAAATTAAATAAACAAAATAAATAAAATGAGACACTAAAAATGTAGGAAACGTTATGACCCACGGTTCAATTATTTAATCTTCAATAATTTATCATTATTGCATGACATTAACCAAACATTAAGTCTTTTTTGAAAGGTAATCGTTTGAATTTGATAGCGAGACGATGTACGCTAAACTATGATAAAACTGCATGTTTTCAAGTCTATATCAGGGAATGCACATGTAAGTAAATGAGTGAGCTCAAAGACTCGATATCATTAAGCGGGAGGTCAATTGGCCAATTCTGAAATTGGGATTCCTATGCAAATCCTTGGAGCATTTGAAGCTGAACTAAATCAAGTATATTTCTGAACATTCATAACATTTCAACTGGCGGTCGTCTGCCGGTCGACTAGGTAAATATACACATTTTGCTATAACTTTGTTTAATATTTTCTGGAATCACATTTCTTGACATGCTTTTGAAAATTTAATAAAACAATCATGATTAAAAAATAAATATCAGAACATGCTGAATAAAGCATCTTCGATCCCCATCTGTTAGATAAATAGAGGATATCCACACTTTTTCAGTGGATATGGGTTATATCTCATGAGTGATGACAAAACATTGAATTTCCACGAGTGGCTTTAGCCACGAGTGGAAATTCAAATGTTTTGTCATCACGAATGAGATTTAACCCATATCCACTGAAAAAGTGTGGATATTCTGTTTATTATATACTTTAGTTACTTGCCTATGACCCCCAACGAATGTCAATACATCAGAAATTTCACCAGTGGGATATCACTTATATCTCACTAGTGGGATATCACTTATATCTCACTGCTAAAACCTTATAATTAATGGGCAAGTATATAATAAATATATTTATTTTCAATATTGCTTCAAGTAAAACCAGAGAACATTTGCCTCTCTGTAACTGTTGCCCTGGAGAGAGAGAGATAGAGAGAGAGAGAGAGAGGAGAGGAGAGGAGAGAGGAAAAAGAGAGGAGAGAGAGAGAGAGAGAGGAGAGAGAGAAAAGGGGGGGGGACTTGTGATCAGAGCAGTGTTGCGAGGGGTAGGGGACTGAACTCTGCCTTGTAGTTTGTGAAATTGTGATCAGAGCAGCGTGTCGGGGGACTTAACTCTGCCTTGTAGTTTGATTCGTGTAAGATATATTTTCTCGCCCCCCACCGCATGGAGCGCTCCTTCTTAGTATATTCCTGATAAGGTAAACATAAAGAGCGTTTATTCACGCCTGTGCTCAATACACAAAACACCTGTTCAAAATGGCATCAAGTCTGCAGATGCATGGTCATGCATATATATTACGTTAATTGTAGAGCTGGATGAGGTCAGTTCGGTGGCGGGCGTCTACATATTAGCAATAGATATTTCAACTGATTGTTTTGACATTCGGTATATGAGTCTTGCTCAGCAATGACTTGATCAAGTTAGACAACGACCAGGTCCATGTATTTTCGGCGGAGTAAGCACATCACAATAACTTGAACAAATATAGCAACTGATTATGGTGAAATTCGGTATGTGACACTTGCTCGGTAATGTCTGATCGAGTATGAAAAAAGGCCAGGTCCGCGAATTTTGGGCGGAGTTACTCTCCAAAATTAGCTATTTTTTATGAACGTTAATCACGATAGCACAATAACTTTGGCGAGGTCGGTTTGTGGGGGAATATTTGGTATGTCAGACTTCCTCAAAATTGTTGTGTTGTGTATGATAGCCAGTTACAAAAATACATTTTCAATCCAAGCCCGTGCATGTTTGGCGCAGCTACCGCAATTCGACCCCGAATCTCTTACCGTCCTTCGAAATTAGACACATAATCCGAATTAACGCTCCTATAAATTACTATTTCTTTGGCTTCGTGGGTAAACAAATATTTGATTCGAGTCGAGGAACCCATTTCTGAAATCTGTTATTTTCCACAACCTAGAATAATTGACGGCCGACCGACATACTCTCAATACCAAAATTGCGTTGAACAAAATGTTGACATATAACACATTTTGGAAAATTTTCAACCAGCGTTGACAGTGGTTAGGATAATTTTTTTTGGCAATTAATCGATTCTGGTAACTAAAGCGTCGTTTGAAGAAATATTATTGTTGTTGCTGGAATTTATGATACGGGGACCATCGAATCGGTGTACCTTTAAGTAGACATAATTTTGAAGTTCAAATGAGCCTTGTCTGTTTAATAATTTACAATGTGAAAACTCAGACCTGTAAGTGTCAAGCCTGCAAATAGCGTGTCTGTCATTTGCAGAATGAGGTCACCAGAGGGTAAATTTAGTGACGCTATCCCGCATAGCGGGCTAGCATCACTAAATTCACCCTCTGGGGACCTCATTCTGCTTAGGCCTCATCTTCTGGGAAGTATCTATGGTATCAAATTAACATTGTTTTTAGTTACGTTTTCCCATCTGGAAGTTTCTATATCCTCTAATTTGCAGAAGATAAAATCCACAATCGAGGCGCCCAATGGGTGAACATCACCAACTTCAACTGGGGAACTTCAATCTGATCCTAGGTCTGTCATAGCAGTTGATGGTCTTAGCAGAATGATGTCCCCGGAGGGTGAATTTAGTGATGCTAGCCCGCTATGCGGGATAGCGTCACTAAATTCACCCTCTGGGGACCTCATTCTGCAAATGACAGACACGCTATTTGCAGGCTTGGTAAGTGTGTGTATATGTGACCCGCCATATCAAATACAGTCGTAAGTCGGGATTTTTTTTACCCTGTGCCAATGCATTCTCTTATATATGCGAGTCGACCATAGGTCGCCTCGCATATATAACAGAATGCATTGGCCTAACAATTTTTTATAATTGTTTTTAATTAAATGTTTCTTACAATTTTTAGGACATAAAATAAAAAACATCCATTACGCTGCAGGGAGCCCCACACATATATAGAAGCATACAGAAGAGTGTCGTCTGCTCATGTTTGTCTGTATGGGTGAAATTATAAAATTGTTAAAGAATACAAGAAAAAATTATTAAAATTGTAAAAAATTGTTAGGCCAATGCATTCTCTTATATATGCGAGGCGACCTATGGTCGACTCGTATATATAAGAGAATGCATTGGCACAGGGTAAAAAAATCCCGACTTACGACTGGATTTGATATGGCGGGTCACAAATGAATTCTCACGGGGCAGTTATACAAGTATACATTGGGTTGGTCTATTATACATTTGGAGGGCTGTACAGATTATACAGGCAGACGACAGACAGACGAAACGCTAATATAAAGTTCTTTTTTAGGAAATGTTAAGATCACAAGTTCAACAAACGAAATATGGTCGTTTGTTGAACTATGGTCGTTTGTTGAACTATGGCCGTTTGTTGAACTATGGTCGTCTGTTGAACTGTTGTCGTTTATTAAACTTCTTATTTGAATATTTACTAAGGGAACTACTAGCCAATGAGTATATAGTAACGACAGGGTTAATAATCCAGCTGAGAGTATAGCGCCCAAGGACATTACGACAGGACACACTGCACCAATCGCTCCCAAAGGACATTAGGACATGACAGACTGCACTATTTGCGTTCAATGTGGTCAACATATCAGTCAATCGTACTATCTCTTAATAAGACAATAGGTCAATTGTATCTTCTTATAACAGACTCATCTTGTCATGAGTGATGGATCGTTATGATCTTATCCAGACGAAATGCATGTATCAATTCACCAATATGACATGAGTCGTCAGTTTAAACTAGACTATAACAAAGCTGTTCCGGATGGTAGCCAGTCAGTTCGTCTAGAATTTGGGGAAAGAACACGTCATTTATTCCTAGATTTTTCGGTGTTCCCCAGGGTCAAATTTGGAACCAACAATGTATACTTATTATATTACTAGCAGGGTTACCCGGCGTTGCCCAGGTTAATTTATGCTGTGGATATTTGTTGGGAATAGAGAATGCTCTTGCTTAAAGTGTTATACGTTTTCTCATAAATTGTATATTCAAATAGCATCACAAAACATGATTATTACAGTCATGGAATATAAGTAGTGGCTCACCTTGTAAATTGCCATTCTGTTAGAAGTTATAATATGATACATGAACATCATAAACACATTAGTTCGATAAAAGATGATAATTGGGTTTTACATATTGAGATGTATCAATCAATCTAGTGGGTTGGACTAAGATCTCGAGGACACCTGGCTATCATATCTCCATGAAGATACAGATGTTTCAAAGAAATTTCCAGGTGCTCCTCTGTTCATGGTGCTATATATTGGCTAAATATTCTTAGTTTAAACGAAATGTTGCTGCGCACATATATCAGCTACATGTGCCAGGCACAGAGCGAGATTTTGAGTTGTCACACAAGTTTATGTCAGTCGATGGGTCTGTACTAAAACCCTTGTCAGATGTCAGTATTGGTAGGATCCTGAAAAGTCTTGTGCTACTAACTGCATTTTCTTGTATATCAGAAGAAACTATATTTGACTGCACACTGTGACCACTATTTTTGACCAGGCCTTCCATATCTCTTGACAAATTGTAACTTTTTGTGGAAACAGTATTGAATGGAACAGACTAAATTTTGTTATGATATATATGCAATCCTCTGACGGTTCGAGGTCTCTCAGTTTGCACGAATATATGTATCTCTTCAATAGAATGATAAATATACGTTTAATGCTTCTTCTAGTTATCTCTTTTTGCTAGCTCATTGTGTGAATGCCTTGATTGCCATTCCCATATAAATATGACTGTTAAGAAGATACAATTGTTCAAGTGACTTATGTGGGTCACCATATGTCGGGATTGTGAAATGTGAACGCCCAACTACTTAAAATTATATGGAGATGGCCTGGTGACTGTATATAACTTATATGTGGATATCGGCGAATCGCAATCTTATCAATGATAGTGCATATCCGCTCGCCATCCGTGACGCAAACGACACCAAATGTGATTTAAATCATGGTATATCATTAGAGAAAAACGTGTATGAATTTGGTGGAATTTGGTTTATTAAATCAATTGTTGATGCAACGCTGACTCGAACAACGCCATATATTGCGAAGGTGATTATGTATTCGTTTGGTGGAAATCAGCGACAAAACTATTTCACCATATTTTTTTTTATTTTCCATCCCACCAACAGCGTCATTTTAGAAAATTTTAACCCGCACCATTATCTTCCTTGTAAAAAGTTACCCCTCTTAGAATGCCTTGGTGCCATCTCGATTGTACAGCGTGAAGTTATATATAGAACGCACACAGACAGACAAAAAGACAGACAGCACGATTTTATTTCTTGTATCATTTGAGAAGAACGTGTCTGAATTTGATGGTAATTGGTACTAAAAATATTTTGTATCAATTTTGGTTACCCTCCCGTCCCTATTTCGGACTCAAGCTGCACATATTAAGACTCATTAGAGATTAGAGATGCATATATATGAAATTGGTGAAAATTGGCGAGTATACAAATTCGTATCAAATTTAAGGTCCCCATATCTCTCAACCATAGGGTACCAATTTGGTGTATCTAAACCACACGATAAGATTCCTCGTATCACGGAGAAGAATATGTATCAATCTGGTGGAAATCGGCACTAAACATATATATATAATTTTTTGTGTCCCTCTCATCTCTATACACCACTGACTCGAATGGCCCCACTTGTGACATCCTTAAACCACCCGATTACACTCCTGATATCATGGAGATGATTGTTTATAAGTTTGGTGATAATCGGCGACTAAACAATTTTTGTTATCAAATTTGGTGCCAATCCCTCCCCTCTCCATCTCTCACCCAAACAGCACCACTATGGCGTCTTTAAATCACGATTATATTCCTCGTATCATGGATAAGAACGTGTATCAATTTGGTGGAAATTGGCGCTAAAAAAATTGTGCATCAATTTTGGTGCCCCTGTCCCTTTCAATGCAACCCTGGCTCGAATGAGGCCGCATTTGACAGATAAAAGCCACACCATTAGACTCCTCATACCATGGGGATGATTTTGTATAAGTGTGGTGGCAATTGGCGACTTATTATTAAATTTAGTGCCCACCCCTCCCAATCTCTCATTCAAAAACAACAATTTGGCGTTGTTAAATCGCACAATTAGATTCCTTGTATCATGAAGAAGAATATATATCAATTTGGTGGAAATCGGCGCTAAAATAAGTTTTATCAATTTTGGTGCCCCTCTCCCCTTCCGTTCATCCCTGTCTCAAACGACGCCACTTTTGACATATTTAAACCACACCGTTGGATTCTTCATATCATGGGGATGATTATATGTAAGTTACGTGGCAATCGGCGACAGAAAAAAAAAATCTGCCCCCCCCCCCTTCCGGGCACACATGACGCGAACGGCGCGACTTTTGCCATATTTAAACCACGCCATTAGATTCCTCATATTATGTGGATGATTATATATAAGTTTGGTGGCAATCGGCGACAATTTTTTGTTCTGCCCCTCCCCCCTTTTCTGCCCCTGACAACAACGGCGTCACTTTAGAAAATTCTAACCCCGACCATTATCTTTCTCGTAAAAAGCTATTCCTAGTAGACCCCTTTGGCATCATCTAGATGGTCCCCTGTGAATTTCTATAGAACACAGACAGACAGACAGACAGACAGACAGACATACATTCGCAAATATAGATATAAGATATATCAATGACAAGGATATACTTGTTATGCATCGGGAACTAAAATGAAAACAATTCGAAATTTAGCCAATATTTAGCCAACAATTTAGCGCGTCTTTCCAGTTGAGTGAAGTGAACGTATGTATGCATGTATGTATGTATGTATGTATGTATGTATGAACAAATTAAGAAAGCCTGTTACAGATGTAAGTACTCTTCCTGAATTTAACAGATGTAAGTACTCTTCCTGAATTTAACAGATGTAAGTACTCATCCTGAATTTAACGTCTAACTTCTAACGTGTTTCATACATTGTTAGTTAACGTGATAAATGCTTCACAGAAGGTCGAAAGCTTGTGTGTATTAAACATTAATGAGTCTACAAAGGGTTATCATTCAATTCCTTTCATCTTATATACCTTGATCAAGAATCATATAAAGCTATACATATATATGAATTTAAGATGAATTGAAATTCATTAACCCACCAATGATTATAAACCTCGCCTATTATTTGCTGAGGGTTTAGGAATAATTCACTGCATAATTCACAGCTATTGCATATATATATAGTGAACTCAAATAGATATGTATACTAATGCCTTCCATTATTTCTTTGAGTGCCCCCCCCCCCCCTTATGTAGCCCAAATATGCGAACTGTTCGACAAGATAGCAACTCACAATTTATAATTACTGAATTTACTGACATATCCTCCTTACTCGTCATGCACAGGGATAATATCAGTATGGAATCGACTCATGACATTATTTTCCATTTTGTTCATTCGTAAATTTTATTAACGAAAATGTTTCATTGAGCATTCACTTCAAGATAATCTCGGACGATTATCCCGTGTCATAAACTCATTTTCATCATTACGCGCGCCGCGTGTATACATACTAATATACAAAATCTTGTTTCGCCTGGGCGCTGGAGTTTACGATGGGAGTTTTATTTATAGAAATGGGAATTTTTGGGACGGATTTAAAAGTCAAACTACGCGACCAGGGGCCAATACTATATAGAATACAATTTTTGTAATAGCAGGCTTATTTGAGCCGTATACAGAAGGTGTCGAGTACTATAGACTACTGTAATTTTGTAAATTTTGTAAATCACAAAAAGACGGCAAATCGAGCACTATCGACCACCGTTCGTTGAACGCACATCTAAACATTTGTGATTTTGTCAAGGGAAATTACTCTAATGATATATGCGATTGATATGGCAATGCCTATTTGTGTCAGTTGGTGAGTGATTTAGTTGATGAATAAAGGTACATTATGTGTGACTTACTTGGGTTATTTTGACCACAATTGCGCACGGTGAAATGTAATTCCTTCGGTATCATGTGGAATATATACTTACCATTTTCAGATGTTTATGTTACATGTTTCTTAGCGGTTTGTCGAAAATGGTCGGCAAACACACATATCGGTTGCCCTTCAAATGGCCACATCAACTTTATATAGCAATATTACCACGGGTGGAACCTGATTTGTCTAGCAAGCTTTGGGCATGGACAGCGGCTGAAATATTAGTTGGAACATCTAGACCTTAATAGTTGACAAGTTTGAGGTACCATGCAGCTGGAAAAAATTCAACCCGTGATGGGGGTGCGATGGCTGTTCTCGGACTTGATATTTTCGACCTGTGTCAAGGATGGGTATTCATTTGTAAATTCCAATGTGGACCAATACTCCCTTGTCCAGGGTGTCCGGGGAAATCCAACCTCGATTTTAAAACATATGCCTATATATAGCACCATCTACTTAAACTATACCTATACTTAATTTATACCCAACTAAGCGGCTGGATATGGGTAAACATGACATTTGGTTTATAACCAACACGCACTACTACATTGGTAAGTTAAAGGCCCACTTAATTTTCGAATATCCAGATAACATTATTCCATATTACATACCATTTGGAAGAGGAACCAAAAAAATATATAATCCACCAGGATATGAAGCAGCTGTGGCCTAGGACTGTCCACCAAGTGATAGAGATTCATTCCAAGACACCCCTTGTCAACCCAGAATTCATCAGAATTCAAACTAAGAGATAGAGTTATTCCCCTTCCATTGAGTATAATAGACTTTATAGTACAGTCCGGATCAAAATTAAATACAGGATACACCTTGGTACCTCAACAGAAACAACATGTTCCCAGTTTATTTGACCGGATCTGTTAATAATACAATGTGTTGGAGCTTCCTCTTTCAAATGGTATATAATATGGAATATGTTGTGTATAATGTGATCTGGTGATTAGAAAATTAAGTGGGCCTTTAAGGATCAGGGGACCCCGATTTTTTCTAAGAATTCACTCATGGAATATTATGTGCGGCACTATTGGCCAAATTCAATTGTTTAGACCACAAGGTGAACGCAAACTGCTTGAGCACACAAATGCCACGCGGTTCAAATAGGTTGCATAATGTCATCGTAAATATTTGGGGTCTACTGATTCTTAACGCAACTTAGCCTGAAATTATCAGTGACAGTTTCAACACGAAATGCCACCCGCCCGCCCCCGATTCACCGTATCGTGTACTTTCACACAAAGAGTCCAAGCCCGACAATTTACTGTAACTCTTTAATTCCATTCATAATTAAAATCTAGGCCGCTGACATGGCTATCTCCTTTCAACTCCATTGAGCGTAAACCATCTCAATGGGTTAACAATTGAGATTCGGTGACCGCATTACAAAGAACATGTACCCAGCTAATCGCAATCACCATTATCCGCACGGAAAATCGTCGTGAACACGACGTGATAAATCAATAATGTAGCCTATGCAGTTGTAATATAATAATGATTTTTTACAAAATTGGTATTATTGCTGTACTATAGAACCCGCTTAGCCAGTACTTTATCATTCCGTATTGCGATTTTTTACATATTACAAAGCTGTAGTGTTCGAGTACTATGGATACATGCAAAGATGAAACTTTTAGGCCCCCTTTTTCTGCACCAAATGCAATGATTTTCCAGTCAAGTGAATCCCGGTATATAGATGGTTCGCCGAAAAAGATCATATAAGTCATTACATGTCAATATATTTGGCATATAAAGAGTTTTGGGCATATGTTTAGTTTCAATCTACAATGAAAGAAATACACTGATAGAAATACAGTCGAATACTATAGAACACAAAATATGTATTACAAAATTAGTAAATCACAAATTAACGCTGATATTACAAAAATTGTATTCTATAGTATAGGCCACAGGAGGCCGATTCCGGTAAACGGTGTAGTTGGGAATTTCAATTTCGTTTATTGTCCTTTACATTATTATGTCAATAATTTTGATTTTTGGTTTGTGACAAGCTATGTCAATTACCAATAAAAGAAATGAAAAAGATAATTTGTAAGTCTTATATTTCAACTTTTATAGACATTTTTCGTTCTGCAGCCCACTGAGGGTTCTGCATGGTCGGAGACGGCCGAGTCGGCCGCCGGTTCGTTAATTATAGGTGCTGGTTGTTATTGTTATTTTAACGGAATTCTGAGTTGGTCATTCGTAAAACCAATATATTTTATATTCTATAATTACAAACATGGGTACATAATATATGATCTTGAGCGCTTTACCATTTCTGACATTGGTTTTCTTGTAATTACCATGTTGTTGGCATCGTTTATAGAGCACATGAGTGTATATTGCACTAATCAATCGCTCAAATTCATTCATTTGTTGTATATATTCTGCTGAGTATAAAATGAGATGGTCCCATAAGTGGTCTGATTTAGTGTACAATACCCTTTTAACGAAGAGAGACGTGTATAAGTTGCTCAAAATTGTGCCCCGATCCCTCTTGTAATAATATTACAATAACATTTAAAAAAAGACGTATGTTGCATGACTGATAGCATATGCCTACTACCACCACCGAAGGAATGTGGTAAAACTGACAACAGAGGTATACCATGTCTTGTCGTTGCGTGTCATATTATACGGATGTGAAGTATGGGGATGTGGCACGTCACTAAGTAACCAGTATAGTTTGAGTTGCGAAAAGTTACACACTACTCATTGTAAGCATATATTGGGAGTAGGTAAGTACGATCCAAATCATGCAGTCAGACCAGAGCTCGGTAGATATCCATGTACCGTCGAAATATTATGCAGAATGGCTAACTATGGTGCAAAATTATCAAATGTATCTAAAAACAAACTAATGGCATCAGCCGTCTCTGAACATGTGATGAGGAAAGCCAAATGTACGGCGGCCTGGAACCACCACCTCCTCTTCGGTTAGTATCCTGATGTATCAGGTTACGTATCCTGATATATCAGGATAATAACCTGATATATCAGGATACGTAACCTGATATATCAGGTTACTAACCTGATATATCAGGATACGTAACCTGATATATCAGGATACTAACTGATGAGGAGGTGGCGGTTCCTGGCCGCCGTACAAATGCAATACTTTATTCAGGACGATAAGCGCATTTGGCTGTAAAAATATACAGGTTCCATTAAATAACCAAACATATAGTGTAATTAGAAATCTCAAGTGTAAGCTCCAGGAAGAACATGTGAAAGAATTCAAGAGATCTATATTTGATGACTCTAAACGAGATGGCCATAAAAATAAACTCAGAACATATAAATTGTTTAAAAATGATTATGTCTTCGAGACACAACATCTTTAAAAGATAGGATCAGTTTTACAAAACTCCGTGTTAGTGATCACAAACTCGCTATTGAATCAGTTCATTATGGAATGTCCACACTATTGCGATCTCAGAGATGAACTTTTCCAAATTGTTGGTAGATATCACAGCTATTTTATAAGTATGTCAAACGATCAGAAATTTAATCTTGTAATGATAACCCTGAAATAAGCAGCAAAATCAGCAACGTGGTCCGGCGCTTCTTTGATAAGCGCTCTGAATGAATATTATGCTTGCCATCACACAATAAAATCACCTAATGCGCATAAGATTGTCCACTTATAAATGGACAATCGGTACCTAAAATGGTCGTTAATAAATGGACAATCCGACCACGCGTGGCACGCGAGCTTGCGATTGTACACTAAATCACGACATATATAGATAATCGTGCATGTTGGCTTCATATTAAATCTGAAGGGTAATAACTCTATAAAGAATGTACCTTTAATAAATGACGGAGATTTGTATGAGAAATTTGCAACACCACAACAGATAAGCTTTTGTGAAATATAAGTCAAATTCTTCCCTTGGGTGGTTTGGGGTACGCTCTTTAAAAACACTTCTTCGAATATTTCCGTTATTTCGTCAAAAACACTTCTTCAAATATCTCCGTTATTTCGTCAAAAACATTTCTTTTCATACAAATCACCGTCATTTAGCAAATTATCATTATCTATAGAGTTATTGCCCTTCATGCAGGATTAACAAAACATGTCTTCACCTAGTGGACAATCCCAAGCTCGCGTGCCACGCGTGGTTGGATTGTCCATTTATTAATGACCATTTCAGGTACCGATTGTCCATTTATAAGTGGACAATCCTTGAAGAATTACCTGAATAAAATACATATAGCTATACATGCCATGTTCACATGTAATTGTTTATTAATTTGTTTATTGTTTTATTATGAATTGTATTGTTAGCATACTGCCTTTATTGGTGTTTATGCAAATAAATCGTATCGTATCGTATCGTATGTAAACTTTATTGGACGTGACCTGTTCAGCCAAATGTGAATCTAGACCAGATACAAACTTAAAGTAACACGAGGAATTCGCAATGGTGTGGAATAAATAGAAAAAACCGCATGAGTGTCTGGATTTTGACGAAATTATCGCACGAGATTTGTTGGCGGAGCGATACCTCGAGTGCGGGACGCAGTCCCACACGAGAGGTGTCGCGTTCCGCCAACAAATCGAGTGCGATAATTCGTCAAAATCCAGACACTCGTGCGGTTCTATTTTTATTACATATCTCCGTATCATAGTAAGTTGACTCACAATCGTACATCTCCGGTACAGAAAGTGTGAATTTAATTGAGTTTTAACGGAATTTTAGGGTTAACGCAACAATCAGACAGGGGGCGTGTATCCGCGAGTGACATTGACCCATCTTTAATGATGCATTTGACATTAAATTCTGTGCCTCGACAAACATATTCTTGAAATGAAACAACTTGAATGAATCATCTCATCGATTGATCGATTGTTGTTTCTTTATTGTCGTGATTGAAAAGGTAAAAATAGTAACGACGAGAACCAGTCTAACAACACTGAATGAAATAGTTCCGTCGACAAATTGCACTAGTGCGATTCTGAGAATTATCACACGCCTGGAAACTCGTGCGATCATGCGAATTACGTTGATAGATATGTAATAAAACACTGTTATCCAACATCGAAATGGCAATAATTTTCGATGGGGCAAGCCGTCTAGAATAGAACGGAGTCTATATACTATATACGAAATTTATATCGTCCCCTTCACTCTTAGAACAAATGTGTATAAATTCTACACAATATGATTTAAATTTGATCTTAAACAAAATTGTGTAGAAATGACACATGACATATGTGTCGGTCGAGTTTCCTCAACATTGAATATCAGTGAATATGTGAGTCTACCATAGTTATTAGATGTGTTCTATTGGAGACATAAAACTCGCAAAGGCCATCACAGAACACAAAATTGGCAGCAGTTGTAAAATTTGTAATATACTATGTGTCAAAATATAACAGCAAATAATTATGTAGCACAAAGTGCTAGAGCTGCTGTGATATTATTAATATGGTAGCTTTTGCGAGTTTTGTGTCTCTAAAAGAAAATGCCGCCCCATGTTATATATGCCGTTGAAGATGACTACCGCTATTACTTTGAATGTCCCCTCTATTCCGTCTATCTCACAGAGCTGTTCAGTAGCCTCGACACAGTGACACTGGAAACTAAGGACTGGGAAATATCCGATTTACCCTTGCCACAAATGAACACATTGTCATTGACGTCCACAGATATATTTCAAAATCAAGCCTCTTCACTTGTACTTAGCAATTGCAAACAAACTTCAGTGAACTCAAGCAGGCGCAGAAGTTACGTGGTGGCAGCTTCCCCTCCATTTTCCCTCACCTATTTCCTCATCCAACTCTCACTCGCCTTGTTTCATCATTGGTTACGTTCATCGAAGTTAAATTGTGAGGAGCGGGGCATCTCTAACTGGTTAGCACTTGTGCCAAAATCCATATCTGTCATATACTTTGTATTGGCAATAACTATAAGTTTAACCTAACCCCATTTGTGTACGGATATTTATAGGCATCTACCCTATCGGATATAGCAATTGCAATTACGCTGCATATCTTATTGGAGTAAACTACAGACAAAGCATTGCGATCGAATCCCTTTGCAATTATACTTCTTCTCTCTATATACTAACTTTTAATAATGAGGCCAACTGGAAAAACTCATGTTCGATAACATTTCTTTGTTCGATAAGAAATGAGTATTTGTTCATTTCTCACTGAAACAAGCACACTCGAAGCAGCGAAAACTCACACTGAGTCCGTACCTAAATCAGATATATCTATAAGGTGTTGAGAATAAGGAATCTTGAATTGTGACGTATGACTATCGACAGAGTCGTAATTTCGCTAAAATCCGGATTGAGAATCCGAAGCCGATTACGGGGGCGGGGCTAATTCCCGATTCTAGGTCAGATTTTGAAATCCACGTGGTCTCCGAAACTCTCTCCCAGCGTCAAACATGGCTCATGTATTTGACACAAGTATCATTTGTATCTTATATTTATAAAGTGCATGTTTGTTGTGAAAGTCATGCTTTTCTTCTATGTGTATATACAGGGCACATAATTTACTGCCAATCCGACTTAATCGCATCTTCTTTTTTTTCAAGTTAAAGTGTGTTTATTGATGATGGCAAACATATCTAAACATGACAGCTCTAGGCCTCCTGAATCAAATTCCGAAGATGTTGTGAAGAACACACGAAACTTGTCAGTTGAACAGGGTCGTGACGACAGGGGTTGATTGGGTGTCTCGACCCCCACCCCGAACTTTGGTACAATTTGCTAAGCTGTGCAGTCATTCATAACTGTTTCAAATAATGATACGTACAAGCCAACAAACGCAACAAACAAACCCGATTTTAAATACATACATATACAAACTTATGACTAACTCGGGAGAGGTGGTGTCCAGTGATCTGTATATATGTTCAACTTGTTTTGGTAGTCATGTTGCTGTGCCATTACTAATTATTTATTTTTTCAGTGTAATAACATATGGGAGAGGGGGTACCCTTAAGGAGTCAGTACTTGTCCCCCAATTCCTTTGTATGTATAAACAAATGTATGTGTTATATATCATGTGTTATCTAAATTTGACATATATTTGAAATAAATATATCTAAACTAAAGTGTGGTACATTTCAGCAGTCGGAAATTTCATGCATGACACAACATTAGTTGGACATTAATTTGACACCATATATAGGTTGGCATTGTTCTCATTGTTTGATTTTTTTTCAACCAGTAAAAGTTGTTAATTTTCCAATCTTAGTGTTTGTCAGATTGGATATTTCCAAGGGGAGCAAATTGAATTCTGCGAACCTGTGAGTTTGATGTTTGGTTCAATGGGGGGGGGGGGGGGGGGGGGGGGGGGTGCAGTTGGCCGGAAATTTGAGGAAACTTCTAGCCACGTCCCTAGAACATGTGTCTGTTGTCTATACAGCGACTATTGTGCAAAACGACTGCATTTAACGAAACAAAACATGTTAAACATGAAATTGCTATAACTTTAAGACTAGATGATACACCCCATGCATCCGGAAATGCCCGTAGCGGAAGACATGCCCGTAGCGGAATAACCACATGGCCCGCGATTTGCACACCATTCACGGTTAGACACATGTTTCACCGAAACCAACACATACCAGTGGTTGACGGTCGTGGTACTATTTGCGGCTATAATTTACCCAACTGTACATCAAACTTATTTAAACATGGACGCAGTTTAATCCTATTTTATAGCGAAGTTAGGCCAAACATTGTGGCAAAATTTGCATTTCTTACATAAAATTACGATTTCTGTGGTAACAGCACAGACAACATAGTCTTTGCATACATTGCTATTTCCGCGGATATTCCCTTAATATAATAGACAACGTTTTCAGTCATGTTTCTACATTTTTCATAGTAAAAAATTACCATATATGCAGGTCATAGCAAGAAAATATGGTATGTCTATAGCAGTGGTTTTACGTTTGCTATAGACATGCCCCAAACTCAAGTGAGTGCCTCAATGGAAACTAAGTTTTCGGGCACTAATATGATTGACATCGCAAACATGTCCAGTTCATTTTGAAGCTAAGATATCATACTTTGAGAGACTGTATGTTATTAAATGTGTCAATGCAAAGATTCATTAAAATTTGACAAAATCTTATGTCGAGTAAGTATTTCAGGTCATAATTTTCGTATAAAACCCGATTATCGAACAGTAATATGCAAATTGCGGAAACCACAACCGCTCATTTCTGTAGACCGATTATCGCTGTTAACGTTTAAAAAAAATCGAGGTAAAGTAAACCGTGTTTTTATGAAATAACTTACGACAACTAAGGACGATGTGCAAATCGCGGGCCATGTGGTTATTCCGCTACGAGCATGTCTTCCGCTACGAGCATATCCGGATGCATGGGGTGTGATAGTACACACGTGTATCTGATAATCCATCGATACCATATAATCCTACTATTTCTTGAATAAGAAGAAACATTATAATAACGAACACAGCAGAAGACATGTCCATGCAGGTTCATATGAATTCGGTCAATGGTGACGTATCCGCCGAATTCGAAATCGACATGCGTTCGGGCTGTATTTTAAGGATGGAATTATGAAATGGACATATGAAAGTGACAATCAACAATGATTTGCAATTGCTTCGCCATCAACCGAAGTGCTCCCCCAGCGTTACTATCAATAGCGTTATTATTTGGCTAATTTCAGTAATATTCTCCCAGTTTACATTCAATAAAACAAATTTGTCCCCGTCCAATGTGAAACCATTAAACTACTATTTACAATCAGAAAATAATGAGGTCAAACTATGACCCAGATGTATTGTTGGTCACATATCGACATACAAAAGATGCAGTTTAATCAGGTTAAAATTTTGGTCGAGCGCTCAAAACCCATGGCAATAGCTCAATCTGGACTTCGCGAAGTGACTAAAAATCAATTCCAAAACGTTGAGTCATTTTTGGATTTCCCTGACTTTTATAGGCCCATTTAATTTTCGAATGCCCATATCACATTATAAACAACATATTCCATATTATACCATCTGAAAAAGAAAACTCCAAAACGTTGTATTATCAACTAATCTGGTCGAATAAACTGTTAACATGTTGTTTTTGTCAAGGTACTCATCTCTATCTCTTAGTTGTGAATTGTGGTGCATTCTGGGGTAAATAACGTGGGTGTTTTGATGCGAATAACTTGGTGGAAACTCCTAGGCCACAGCTGTTCCGTATATATTCCGGTAGAATATATATGTTTGGTTCCTCTTCAAAATAGTTTTATATGGAATATGTTGTATATAATATGATCTGGGCATTAACCCTTTACCCAACAAACCGGCCAAAACCGGCCAAATAAAGCTTCAACAGCCTAAAATATCTTCGGTCTGTCTCAATAGAACCATACAAATATGGATATCATTGGAACCGGCTCATTGACCACATTGTGATAGTTACAGTTATGCCCTGTGCCAATGCATTCTCTTATATATGCGAGTCGACCATATGTCGCCTCGCATATATAAGAGAATGCATTGGCCTAAAAAAATCTTTTTTTAACACTTTTTACCATTTTTTCTTACATTCTTTAACAATTTTATAATTTTTAATGTGTTAAGCCAATGCATTCTCTTATATATGCGAGGCGACCTATGGTCGACTCGCATATATAAGAGAATGCATTGGCACAGGGCCCTTCTGTTGGGTAAAGGGTTGTAAAACTGCGCTGATGTCAGACTGTCAGTGCATCATCAGCAGAATTCATTGATTATCGTGTGAATGGCGTGGTACCCTTTTGGTGAGTACATGTAACGGGGTACCCCCCCCCCTTTGGGCTTAAATACAAGCTGTGCTAATTGAATCAGGGATTTGTCCAATGATTATATATAGCCAGACTTATATATGGGCCTCTTTTGCGTCAGGTTTTTAATTGTATTGGTTTTTGGTTGATAACTCCAAGTTATGGAATCATTCTGAGATGCAACTTGAGACAAGCCGAAGGTGTATTGTGCCACCATGGTGGTGCTCTTGTTGCTATATCAGGAATAGACTTGCCTTTGATAGTCTTGACTATATCTATCTGACTTATGTACAAGTCAAGTCTTTCCGTGGCGTTTTGTTCATCGGCACACGAACCAGCATATGACAAAAAGGGCAATTAACGGCTATAATTTAAGGCTCTTACTGCTACATGCTATATATATGCTTTAATTTCCTCCATTTATGAAGATTTACAAAATTAAATATGTACTGATTATTTACAGTGTTTGCTGTGAGTGTGTGGATACACATATAACAATATTCTATATGCAGGTGAAACCTCGATCCGGAGATACAAATAATACGTAAAATACTCTCGATGGAACTTTATATACCATAGGAAGACTGTCATATAATTAAAAAAACGCGGGCCAGGATTCAGCGAATAGAAGAAATAGCGTCCCCAGCAGCTGTCCCCAGTGAGTCTATTATGGTATGGTCAATATAAAGAGCGTTTAGTTCATTGCTGTCACGAAAATCGAAAGCAGACTGGAAAAGATTGATAACTATATGAAGGTTCTCCCTCGCATGTTATTGTATACTATCTGATGTGCCCGACTTCGTCCGGGCTATTTAGGGATTTCTTTGTGATAGCTTCCATCTTGGCAGTATTGATTGGTCTATACTAATTCAAAATGACATCGTATTAGGAGAAGGAAAAAAAACTAGTGTTCAATCGGTCGAGAAACATGCCTATATGAGCGTATATGAGCGAGGTCAAGGATACGGTCGCACGTGAAATTGGACGGTCCAATTTCACGTGCGACCGTATCCTTGACCTCGCTCATATACGCTCATATAGGCATGTTCTCGACCGATTGAACACTAGTTTTTTTTCCTTCTCCTAATACGACCCGCCCATATTGTTCCCGGGATCAAAGTAGGCCTATACATACCAAATTTGAGTCGTATCGGCTGAGCATTTTTCGAGTCTATAACACACATACAGACAAACAGACAGGAATTACAAAATATATAATAGATTTCCAAAATATTCCTATATATCGAGCCAGCCGAAGCCTCAAATTAGATTAAAGATGTCCCGTCTGATTTGACTCCATAAAACCCGCCATATGCATGTTTCTATACCAGAACATAATGCCGTAATGGAAGGCTTCATAAAACCCACCATCTCCATGTTTCTATACCAGAACATAATGCAGTAATGGAATGCTTCATAAATACCACCATCTCCATGTTTCCGTACCAGAACATAATTCAGTACTGGAATGCTTCATAAATACCACAATCCCCATGTTTCTATACCAGAACATAATGCAGTAATGGAAGGCTTCATAAATACCACAATCTCCACGTTTGTATACCAGAACATAATGCAGTAATGGAAGGCTTCATAAATACCACCATCTCCATGTTTCCGTACCAGAACATAATGCCGTAATGGAAGGCTTCATAAATACCACCATCTCCATGTTTCTATACCAGAACATAATGCAGTACTGGAAGGCTTCATAAATACCACCATCTCCATGTTTCCGTACCAGAACATAATGCAGTAATGGAAGGCTTCATAAATACCACAATCCCCATGTTTCTATACCAGAACATAATGCCGTAATGGAAGGCTTCATAAATACCACAATCCCCATGTTTCCGTACCAGAACATAATGCCGTAATGGAAGGCTTCATAAATACCACCATCTCCATGTTTCCGTACCAGAACATAATGCAGTAATGGAAGGCTTCATAAATACCACCATCTCCATGTTTCTATACCAGAACATAATGCAGTAATGGAAGGCTTCATAAATACCACCATCTCCATGTTTCCGTACCAGAACATAATGCCGTAATGGAAGGCTTCATAAATACCACCATCTCCATGTTTCCGTACCAGAACATAATGCAGTAATGGAAGGCTTCATAAATACCACCATCTCCATGTTTCCGTACCAGAACATAATGCCGTAATGGAAGGCTTCATAAATACCACCATCTCCATGTTTCTATACCAGAACATAATGCAGTACTGGAAGGCTTTGGTGACCAGATATCGACGTTCAAAAGATGAAGTTTTAAAGTCACATGGCGGTTTGCGCTCCAATAAAATACGCCTAATTATATTCGCTTTTGAATTTTGCTTGGTATCGAAATAGGTCGATAAATACGTGAAATGCCTTTCTATAGAAATATTATATATACCTGTAAGAAATATTCTATATCCCTGCAAGTAATATTATATATACCTGTAAGAAATATTATATATCCCTGCAAGAAATAAGTGACATTTTGTCTTTTACCGGGGTCACCGAAAGTGTTTTCGCTTCTATTGTTGGATGGCGTTAACCATGCTTATATACAAAAAGATACATTGCAGTCATAAAAATTTAAACTTTCAACAGGATGTTCGGGTCCCAAACAACAAACATCCATTTGCACGGTATGGAACGGAACAGAACAGAGAGTTCCGTGTTATAGTCTACTCCTAACATTCTATAAATAAAGAGCGTTTGTTTCACTGCTGTGCGAACAATTGAAAACAGATGGAAATTTGATGTGACGATGGCAAGTATTTTTCAGAGCATAATTATGTGAAGCCGGTATATCAATATTTCGTGTATTTTTCACCCTATCTTATACATCCTTCCAAATTACGTAGACAAAATTTGGAAGCTTGAGTGGGCCATGTCCGTTTGACGTGTATTTTGTGTCAACCTATATAAAACATTTAATTGATTCTCTCTGACAAAGAGCGTCTATCTGCCGTCGCCCAAAAGAGGTAAACTATAAAGAGCGTGATTAACTATGATAAATTTCAACGTAAAACTAATGGATGATTTTGTGGATTTTCACGATGCCTGTGACATACACATTATTGCAATTTTATCTTTTTTTATTTTCCAGCTGGAAAGGTGAACATTAACTTAGGCAATTTTGACACTGCTTCTTAAAGTGTAGGGTTTTGAAATGGGGCATGGGGATCACCACTGAATTTATATGATTAACTTACCTTGGTCGACGCATGTGTGTGAAATTGGAGTATCTCGGCATGAAATCGACTACAGGTGAATTAGCATTGATAATCCATTGGTTTCTCTTCCCGCAGTCATAGTAAGGTCGAGTAAAATTAACAGGTAAAATCTGCTGTTCATCTTGACCTGGATTAGCCGGCCCGAAAAACGCTATACCTTCGTAGGCATCTGTCTCGAATTCGCCTGTGACATTTGAATACATTATTCCAACAGTATATGTAAATTTATTCAAAGAGTCCCTCTCTTTGTTCATATCTGGAAGCCATTTTTTGTACCAAGGGTTCATTTTATACCCTGGGTGAGTATAATCAGAATTTTTCCCCGCGCCCATATCAACCACAGCAGCACTTCGTCCGCTCCCTTCACGAAGATAATTACCCGAATCCTTGTAATCGTTCCAATTCCAAGCTTTCGCTCCAAATAGAGGGAGTGTAGTGTTGAGTGGCATATTATGGTACCAATTCGCGTAGGTGCAGTTCGTATCGAATATAATCGCTGATCCGTTAATCCGGTTTCCGTTCGCTTTGACGTTCGCATTGACGTCCATGTACATATACATCCAATCAGGTTGGTGTTTGTAGTTTGCTGTTCCGTTCATCCTTTGGAAAATGAAACTGTAAAACATGGCTCGATTTAAAGCCATGTTGTGCATGTGTATGAGTTTGGTCCGGTTGGGGTACCAGTATCGCGACTTCATGCGATTGAATCTTGGGATTTGTGAAACACAATGTTTGTCCAGCATTAACGCGTCGTTAGATTTAGCTTTGCAGCTTTTGCCGTTCACCTTACCCATTTTACCCTGAGTTGGTCCGAACGTGTCCTTTTTTTTTGTCCACATGAATGGTGTTCTGTCTAAGGCATTGAGCAACGAGAAGAAATAGGCTAATGTAACTACAAGAATGACGAGATGATAAGAACCAGCCATGTTGCGGAAATATTACGACTGCACGAACACTCCTCGGATACTTTTCACGTCAATTTCTTGCAGTGCATTAAATTTGTGGCAGTTTATTTAATTAAGCCAGTTATTCTGGTCCAGTCAGATGATTATTAACTATACATCATGGAATAAACATCATTGGAACTGAAGTGTGTCCGTGTTTTCAAATTTAATATAGTCGTTCTTTTAAAATAAAATTCTGGTGACATGCACAGTTTGAAGTAACGTAACGTATTAGTTGTCAGCCGACGTACATTACCTCACATGCTTTGGTTTGAACTCCTGTTCCATATATTGATTATCATGTTAAGTTTAATCCAGTTAAGTTGCTTTTTGGATTATCCGGGTTCTATATAGGATCCGTCGATCCTTGTGTAGAATATTTCCTCATTTGACGTTATGTTCGCGCTTCAGACGTTGTTGGGAGTCGTCGCCAATTAGTCGTATATGATGAATTGTTATGTCGCCGTCTCTAGACAAGGAAACTACATGTGATGATCGTCATGAGGAAAAACAATAGAACAAGTGAAGACGACCCTGAGTGACTTATCACGATATAATGATGCAAATTCTTTTTCAAAAATGAGCGCTAAATTTGAGTGTTTATGTAATAGTACACTACAAAGACATCTAAATATATAGGAACATGAATAATACGGGCTAATATGACGACAAGATTAATTAGAGTATTGTCCTTTGTCATGGCCGGAAGCCAGGGTGATAAATAACACTGACAGACGTGATGCTGTTGTGTTAGGCGTTGATTTAACTGATCATGTCGCCGAACAAAACAAATTAACTTCCATATTCGCCCATGTGTAAGGGTCGATCCACACCGGGCGCGAGCGAACGTTTTAACGGCCTTTTTCTGTCGTCCGTAGCGGTTCTAAGCGCGCGATTTTTATATTCACACCGAAAGCGACTGGATCGCATCGTCGCACGCGATGGTTTGGGTAGATAATCGTTTCCCTGCATCATTTATAGGCAGGTCACAATTACAATGTTTATGGACATTTTGATTAGAATTTGCTAAATATATATACACATGTAAGAGCTCATTTAATTGCCAAATAAAGTTTGTCAAGTGGAATGATGCACGGCCTTCCTAAATTCTCATAGCAATTGCGTCTAATTGAATTTCATTCTATAATTCCAGTTTGTTAGTTTTTTTATCGGGGGGGGGGTGCAAATTGTGGGCAAATTGACTTCACAAGCTTGGAATGGATTGGGACCAAAAATTAACTAGACGATTCTGTTATTACTCATTTATCCTCATTTGCTATTCTCATTTATCCTTGCACTTGAGTTATCAACATGTCGCTAAATTCCTCCACCACCGTTGTTATCGCGACAACGAATGAATGTGTCGTCTTCAAATAGGAGGAGTACGACCATATACATATCCTATTTCACAGCGACCCAATTATCCTGCTGGTTTGCTGCAAAGCGAGAAATCGACGAAGCATAAAATCACTGCTATGATCGCCACGTGGTCAGCGATTCAATAGCTTGCGGTGTGAATATAAAAATCGCGCGCTTTGAACTGCTGCGGACGACAGAAAACGGCCGTTATAATCGGGCGCTCGCGCCCGGTGTGCATCGACCCTAAATCTGCCAAAAATAGCCACCGAACTATTGTTCACATTACTGGCCTCCAATGTAAAATATTCATATGTTATATATGTTATGATTTTATTTATCGATTATTTTCTATATCGATTATCTCTTATGTAAAGTGTTGATATGTTATGATTTTATTCAGCGAGTATCGTCCATAATACTGATCTCCAATGTACAGTTATCATAAGTAATTTGCTATGATTGTATTAAGAGCTATACAGGTATGTCTTTGCCATTATGTAGATATGAAAAACCAGGGCATTGATCTACAGGTCAATGTCCTGGGTGGCATTCACAATATATGTATGCTATGATTTTATTCTTTAAAATGCTTGCGGCTAGAACAAAAAATCATGACATCGGTCTACCAAGTATCTTCGTATTATAATAGGGATAATCCAGTTATAATAGGGATAATCCAGTTATAATAGGGATAATCCAGTTGGAACTTGGAACCCACACTATAAAAAATGATTGAAAACATACACGGAAGAGCATCGAAAATAGACAAAACTTGAGGGGTATGCAGTATGAAGATATATTGAGGAAATCGGGCATTCCAACATTATATATAGACTACAACAGAGGGTGATGCGACATGATCCAAATATTCAAAATAATAAAACGATTCGATGAAGTTGAGTTACAAATGTTAGTGGATAATTGAGAATAACGCTTTGGGCGACGGAAGCATGGACGCTCGTTATAAGAGACTGTCATTATAATATTTGCCAGGCTGACAAAAATGGAACACCTGTTAAAGGCCCGCTTAATTTACGAACCCCCAGATAATTATATATTACATGTTGTAAGAGGAAGACGAAGCTCCAAAACATTGTATTATCAACTTATTCGGTGTAATCAACTGTGGACATGTTGTTTTTGTTGAGATACTGTCCTGTGCTCAAATTTCATTATTTTCAATGGAAGGGGAATAACTATATCATATGAAAGTCCCTATCTGACCACCAAAACCTCCTATTTATGGGCTAATGGGTCCGAATTAATTATGTTCTGGTACAGAGGAACTAAAAATGGTAGATTTATGGAGCTGTCAAATCGGACAGGGAATCTTTACCATGGTATGCAGATAAGAAAAGCCATGTCAAAATTACCATGGTGTGCAGATAAGAAAAACCAGGGAATCTTTACCATGGTATGCAGATAAGAAAAGCCAGGGAATCTTTACCATGGTATGCAGATAAGAAAAACCAGGGAATCTTTACCATGGTATGCAGATAAGAAAAGCCAGGGAATCTTTACCGTGGTACACAGATAAGAAAAACCAGGGCATCATTATCATGGTACACTGATAACAAAAGCCAGGGAATCTTTACCATGGTATGCAGATAACAAAGACAAGGGCATCATTACCATGGTACTCAGATAACAAAAGCCAGAGAATCTTTACCATGGTATGCAGATAAGAAAAACCAGGGCATCATTATCTTGGTACACAGATAACAAAAGCCAGGGAATCTTGACCATGGTATGCAGATAAGAAAAACCAGGGCATCATTACCATGGTACACAGATAACAAAAGCCAGGGAATCTTTACCATGGTATGCAGATAAGAACAACCAGGGCACCATTACCATGGTACACAGATAAAAAAGCCAGGGAATCTTTACCATGGCATGCAGATAAGAAAAACCAGGGCATCATTATCATGGTACACAGATAACAAAAGCCAGGGAATCTTTACCATGGTATGCAGATAAGAAAAACCAGGGCATCATTACCATGGTACACAGATAACAAAAGCCAGGGAATCTTTACCATGGTATGCAGATAAGAAAAACCAGGGCATCATTACCATGGTATACAGATAACAAAAGCCAGGGAATCTTTACCATGGTATGCAGATAAGAAAACCCAGGGCATCATTACCATGGTACACAGATAACAAAAGCCAGGGAAGCTTTACCATGGTATGCATATAAGAAATCCAGGGCATCATTACCATGGTACACAGATAACAAAAGCCATGGAATCTTTACCATGGTACACAGATAACAAAAGCCAGGGAATCTTGACCATGGTATGCAGATAAGAAAAACCAGGGCATCATTACCATGGTACACAGATAACAAAAGCCAGGGAATCTTTACCATGGTATGCAGATAAGAAAAACCAGGGCATCATTATCATGGTACACTGATAACAAAAGCCAGGGAATCTTTACCATGGTATGCAGATAACAAAGACCAGGGCATCATTACCATGGTACACAGATAACAAAAGCCAGAGAACCTTTACCATGGTATGCAGATAAGAAAAACCAGGGCATCATTACCATGGTACTCAGATAACAAAAGCCAGAGAATCTTTACCATGGTATGCAGATAAGAAAAACCAGGGCATCATTATCATGGTACACAGATAACAAAAGCCAGGGAATCTTTACCATGGTATGCAGATAAGAAAAACCAGGGCATCATTACCATGGTACAAAGATAACAAAAGCCAGGGAATCTTTACCATGGTATGCAGATAAGAAAAACCAGGGCACCATTACCATGGTACACAGATAAGAAAAACCAGGGAATCTTTACATGGTATGCAGTTAAGAAAAATAGGGCATCTTTACCATGGTATGTAGATAAGAAAAACCAGGGCATCATTACCATGGTATGCAGATAAGAAAAACCAGGGCATCTTTACCATGGTATGCAGATAAGAAAAACCAGGACATCTTTACGATGGTATACAGATAAGAAAAGCCATGTCATCATTACCATGGTATGAAGATAAGAAAAACCGGGGAATCTTTACCATGGTATGCAGATAAGAAAAGCCAGGGAATCTTTACCATGGTATGCAGATAAGAAAAACCAGGGCATCATTACCATGGTATGCATATAAGAAACACCAGGGCATCGATCTACAGGTCAATGTCCTGGTCGCACAAACTTATTACATCCCCACCTTATGGTACGTTCACACACTGGCACATTTATCGGGCATTCTTTTGCAGGCATTTCTGTATAGAAAGCTACAATGTGCCAGAAACCGACTGAAATAAATGCTTATAAAATGCACCAGTACCACAGCTATAACTATACATGAGAAGTAAAAACTATGTAATTCCACTACTAGCGATGATCGAAATTTGTCTGTAAATATCATGAAATGATCTCTCAAGAATCATACAGACATGTTAAAGGTACTCAATCCGATCAGACGCTCCTAAATTACTATTTATTTGGCTTCGGGGATAAAAAATATCTGATTCGAGTCGAGGAACCCACCCATCGATGCTCAGAGTGATCAGATATCGATTTTTGAAGTTTGTCATTTCTCGAGATGTGTATTAATATATGGCCCAGAAACACGTGGTCAAACGGAGAGTCTCGGACAAAATTTCAGATGAAGATGGGTAACTTTAAAATCAAGTAGTAATACGGTAAAATTCCGTGATACTTTAGTGATAATACGCCATATTTTGTTGAATAAAATGTTGATAAATAACAAGTTTTGGGAAATTTGATACCATAGTTGACAGTGGTTAGCATTATTTTGTTGCAATAAATCGATTCTGATAACTAAAGCGTATTTTGAAGAAATGTTGTTGTTGTTGTATATTGGTGGTATGGGGACCGTATGATCGGATTGAGTACCGACCGTTACATGTGGAATTATCGACATTTTACTTCTGATGTCGTTATAGCTTTGGTATATATGCATTTTATATACACGTTGCTGTTCATATTTCGGCATCATAGTTTTTTCTATGATAAATTGCCTGCAAAAAAATACCGTGTAAACTTGCCAGTGTATGAACGTACCCTTATTGAAGAAAAATTAGGGTATACTGGATTTACGTTGTTCGGCAGTTCGCCCGTCTCTACGAAAGTTGTTCTGGGACTTTTTTCTGGCTCATAAGACTAAGTCCTTCATATTTAATGTATATTAATTATCTCACAAAAAATAATGCAAAACACTGTCAACTCAACCACTGTCAATTTTTTTCTCCAAAACGTGTTAGATATCAACATTTTGTTCAGCGCAAGTTGGTATCGAGAGTATGTCGGTCGGCTCGTCGAATATTTGCTACACCGCCAAATATTCAAGGTAGTGAAAAATAAATAAATTTCAAAAATCGATATCTGATAACTCTGAGCTTTGATGGGTCCATCGACTCGAATAAAATAGATTTTTTACCCCCGAAGCCAAAGAAGTAGTAATTTAGGAGCGTTAATTCGGATTATGTATATCTTTAAAGTTATCCTTCTTTTTCATTTTTGTTTATTTTGGAAATGTTGATGTTTGCTCTTAAGATTTTGGTTTGGTTGCTTTTTTAAAAGCATTGACTACCATTAAAGCCACCTGGTGGTTTGCGCATCAAAATACACGCTATAATATTCTACTTTTATTTTTCCCAGAATCGAAATAGGTCGATAAATACTTGAACTATACCTTTCTACGAGCATTGTGTGTCTCAGAAATCCGCATTGAAGTGATAAAAATACAACTTTGAACGCGATGTTTGTGTCACACACAAAAAAAAACCCCAACAGTTAATTGCACGGCCCATGTAACAGAAAAGAGCGTTCGTGTTAGTCTATTCCTGATATGGTAGAATAAAGAACGTTTGCGAAAAGTCTTGAATTTCACATATATGACCCGCCATATCAAATTCAGTCGTAAGTCGGGATTTTGTTTTACCCTGTGCCAATGCATTCTCTTATATATGCGAGTCGACCATATGTCGTCTCGCATATATAAGAGAATGCATTGGCCTAACAATTTTTTAGCATTTTTTTAAAATAAATGTTTCTTACAATTTTTGGGACATAAAATTAAAAACATCCATTACCCTGCAGGGAGCCCCACACATGTATAGAAGCATATAGAAGAGTGTCGTCTGCTCATGTTTGTCTGGGGCTCTGTATGGGTAAAATTATAAAATTATTAAAGAATACAAGAAAAAATTATTAAAATTGTAAAAATTGTTAGGCCAATGCATTCTCTTATATATGCAAGGCGACCTATTGTTTTTATTTTAATAAATTGGAGAGGTTGAAAATACTATTGTCTTTTCTGTCCACTTTCGGCACCAAGAACTGCTAAAATAATTAATAATTTCACACAAAACTCCAATCAGTCACCAAATAGCTTACTGTCTTGGCTCTATGGGAGGAGGCTTCAAAGCCGCTTCATTTATATAATAATTTTGAGTTAAATTTTGAATTGCATAAAATAACAGCATACCCCAATATGAAGAAATTAAGCAGTCACACATATTCCAGCGCAATGAAAACAAATGTTGTGGTCCACTCAAGCAGGGAGTAATCAACTGGAATTAGGCCACAGTGGAAGTGATATGGTGGTAAACTTTAACTTGGTTATGAACCCATGACCCAGAACTCATCTCAGTCCAAGTTTCCATTGATCAACAGGCATGGCACGAACATACTCAAATATAGAAAATTACTTATGGACAGTTGCCTATCTAAATGACAATTATCATTAAATTTCACGAATCAAGAATAATTAAGTTTCCTCTCATGATCTTCAGATATGATATCATGAATAAATGAACTGCACTTTTGAAAAACATCTATTTTAACAGAAGTTCTCGGTACCTGAAAACAGTGAAATTTTAAATATTTGTCATGCCACAAAGGTAAAGTAAATGAAGTTATAATATCCAATGGGTTGATGGTTCTTAAATATTGTGTCGCAATAATCGCTTGTAACAAATTTCACAAAGAAACTCCAGACAGATTTTGAGAAAATTAATTTTGAAATACCAGGAAATTTAGGCAAAACGTGCGTCTGGCCCTTAAAGGGGACTGTATACTATATCCGGCCATTTACGGGACCATATATGACCCGCCATATCAAATCCAGTCGTAAGTAGGGATTTTGTTTACCCTGTGCCAATGCATTCTCTTATATATGCGAGTCGATCATAGGTCGCCTCGCATATATAAGATAATGCATTGGCCTAACAATTTTTTACAGTTTTAATAATTTGTTCTTGTATTCTTTAACAATTTTATAATTTCACCCATACAGAGCCCCAGACAAACATGAGCAGACGACAATCTTCTATATGCTTCTATATATGTGTGGGGCTCCCTGCAGGGTAATGGATGTTTTTATGTCCTAAAAATTGTAAGAAACATTTATTTTAAAAAAAATGATAAAAAATTGTTAGGCCAATGCATTCTCTTATATATGCGAGGCGACCTATGGTCGACTCGCATATATAAGAGAATGTATTGGCACAGGGTAAAAAAATCCCGACTTTCGACTGGATTTGATATGGCAGGTCACATATATCCTATTATACTCAACATAATGTATATGGGTGAGTGCAAAATACACGCATGTACTCTATGAACAACAACATGGTAATTATAATGAAAATGAGTTAATGACTCGAGTGGTAATAATTTTTGAGATTCTATATGCAAGTTTGTCCATCTGATTAATTTCGGTAGGATAGGACTTAACAAAACCCCCAAGCTTGTTGCCCAATCCTCTTTTGAACACTTTAAAATTATATGTCATGTATTTATTGTTTGTAATTCTGTTCTGTTTAGTTCAAATAAAATATTTTTAAAACCAATTTCGGTCAAAATATATTACAAAATGTAGGAAAATAGGCGATCTCTGGCCTAAGAACAAAACATTTAACACTAAATACTAGTTGGAAAATAAATCGACATAATAGCAGAACAATTTCAATCAAATGTTGGTGATAAATGTCCAACTGCCGTACTTTGTGACATGCATGGAATTTGCAAGCTCCAATTCGCCATGGTCGCCGGCTCCAATTTACAATGGTCGCCGCCTCCAATTCGCCATGGTCGCCGGCTCCAATTCGCCATGGTCGCCGGCTCCAATTCGCCATGGTCGCCGGTCGGCAGTGTGAACTTTTTAGTAATATACCGACAGTTTATATGAATTAGACAGAAATAATCACATATGCACAGTGCGTGCGCCCGAGGCACTGTATTCAATGTGAGATAAGAAGATATTAACGGATAAATCACAATTACTGATTGTTAGATTGTCATGACCCCGTAAACTGGTGTATTAATAGTAAGAACTATTTTATTATTTTACAATGTTGAGAAAGATTGCATCGACCAAAAGTAGGAATATATAGGCGACATTTGGCACAAGAACAACACTAAATACTGGTTGGAAAATAATTCGACATAATAGCAAAACAATTATATTTGAGAAATGTCCAACTACCGTTGTGACAGGCATAGCAGTTGCAAGCTCCAATTCGCCATGGTCGCTGGCTCCAATTCGCCATGGTCGCCGGTCGGCACTTTGAACTTGTTTTTAGTAATATATGGACACATTATATGAAGTAGACATCAATCAGGATCACATATGCACAGTGTGTGCGCCCGAGGCACTATTTTCAATGGATAAATCATAATTACTGATTGTTAGAAATTATCATGTCATGACCGTGTAAACTGTTGTAGTGATATTAAGGGGAAGACGCTTTGCATAAATCCAGCCAAAATGTATAATAATTTCAACAAAGAATTTATCTTTGTCTATCTGGCGAAAGATCTTGAATTTTACATATCGTCATCTTCATTGTATATAGAATCAGAGCAATTAGTAAGAGACAATAAAAACAATGGATTTTAATACATTTGGGAGGTTGAAAATATATTTTATTTTTTGTCCCTTTCGGTACAAAGAACAGAAAGAATAATTAATAATTTCACACAACACTCAAATCACAACATAGCTTATTATCTAGGCTCGATATGAGATGAGGCTTCATGTATCATAGTGTTGAGTTTGATTTTTAATTGCATAATATATCATCACACCCACATATAATATAATGAAGAATAAGTTGCCTTACTAATTAACAAATATCATTAAATTTCACGAATCAAGAATAATTAAGTCTCCTCATGATCTTCAGATATGATAGAATGGATATATGAACTGTACTTTTGAATAAAAATCTATTTTACAGCAGTTTTTGGCACGTAGTTGAGAAAATTTAAATTTAAATGTTGTTCATGCCATAAAAGTTAAATAAATGAGGTTATAAAATATAATTTCCAACGGGTCGATGGTTCTTAAATGTTGTGTCACAATAATCACTTGTACCAAATTTCGCAAGGACACACCTGAAATATATTGCGAAAATCCATTTGGTAATACCAGGAAAGTTTGACAAAACATGCATCTGACCCTTAAAGCCGTTAGACAAAGTAGAGATTCGTGAAATGGTCTAGCCCGCCCCCTCCTAAGGTCGGATTTTGTCCAACTGATTAATTTCGATCAAACTATTTGACAAAAAGTAGGAAAATAAGCGACGTTTGGCATAAGAACAACAAATAAACACTAAATACTGTTTGGAAAATAAATCTACATATACCAGAACAATTTCAACATTTTTTGGTGATAATCGTCGAACTGCCGTTGTGACAGGCATGACATTTGCAAGCTCCAATTCCCCATGGTCGCCGATTGGCAGTGAGTTTACTATTCCAGAATTATTTATAAAGACATTTTTTTCTTTTCATGAAGGCGTCAAAAAGACATTTTGCTAACTGACGCGGATATGAAATTATTTCAGTCAGTTCATTGTAATTTTCATCAGCAATAGTAATAGAAATATCAACGGATATTGATTGCAGGGGGGGGGGGGGGCGAGACCTTTAGTGTGTGTACAGTGGGCAGCGCAAAAGGAAGTATCGTTCGTACTATATGTCTTGCAAGTCGCATAGAGTACAAATTTGATCATGCGCTTTCTCAGTTCGAAATCTGCCAGTTTATATTCTCAGTGGAAGCATTGCGCAGCGAAATTGAGCCATTAAGTGATATACGGACATTACAAGAATTGGACAACAATAATCACATATGCACAGTGTGTGACCAGCCATATCAAATCCAGTCGTAAGTCGGGATTTTTTTACCCTGTGCCAATGCATTCTCTTATATATGCGAGTCGACCATAGGTCGCCTCGCATATATAAGAAAATGAATTGGCCTAACAATTGTTTACAATTTTAATAATTGTTTCTTGTATTCTTTAACAATTTTATAATTTCACCCATACAGAGCCCCAGACAAACATGAGCAGACGACACTCTTCTATATGCTTCTATACATGTGTGGGGCTCCCTGCAGGGTAATGGATGTTTTTAATTTTTTACTTATCCGATAAATCATAATTACCGATTGTTATGAATTATCATGTCATGACCCTGTAAACTGGTGTATTAATAGTAAAAACTATTTATTATTTTACAATGTTGCGAAAGATTAACGATGCATGGACCAAAAGTAGGTATATATATATGCGACAACTGGAATAAGAACAATACATTTAACACTAAATACTGGGTGGAAAATAATTAGACATATTTTGCAGAACAATTTAAACCAAGTTTTGGTGAGAAAGGTCCAACTGCCGTTGTGACAGGCATGACATTTGTAAGCTCCCATTCGCCATGGTCGTCGGGATGGCAGTGTGAACTTGTTTTAGTAATATACGGACTCATTATAAGAATTGGACATCAATAATCATATATGGCAAGAAACGTGAGCAAAAAGTTAAAGGGGTATGTTTTTGTCCCATGTAGAAAGCCTTGATACAGAGCGGGACAAGCGTTACAAAAGCTGATAAAAGATATTTTTATTTTTCATCGTTATCTGCGTCTCAGTAGTAACCCTTGGTACAGAGCGATACAAGCGTTACAGAAGTTTAAGGAATCGTTTTTATTTCTAGTGATTATCTACGTCCCAGTAGTAACTCTTGATACATAGCGATACAAGCGTTACAGAAGTTAAAGAATCGTTTTTATTTCCCATCGTTATCTGCGTCCCAGTAGTAACCCTTGATACAGAGCGATACAAGCGTTACAGAAGTTTAAGGAATCGTTTTTATTTCTAGTGATTATCTGCGTCCCAGTAGTAACCCTTGATACAGAGCGATACAAGCGTTACAGATGTTAAAGAATCGTTTTTATTTCCCATCGTTATCTGCGTCCCAGCATTACAGAAGTTTAAAGGCACGTGAGGCCTTAGTTGTCGAAAATATTCATATTTGTTCCAATCACCGTAAACAGAAAAACATTAAAACGCATACAGTTTCGTTCATATATACCATGACCATCGCGTAAACAGCATGTTATCATAAAGATTTACTATATTTTACCTAAGCAAGAGCCTGATTGTGTTACAGAAGACAGCACAATGCTGCTGGCTAATCACACACAAATGGCATAAACGCTCTTTATTCGTTTCATATCAGGAATTCACCAACAAAGAACGCTCTTTATGTTTACCATCATAATATAAACAAACACCAGAAAAGTTACTTTTTATGGTTTTGTTTACATAACAATGGTCAAAGATATGACAATAACATACTGTTTATGTGATATTTCTTATTTGTATACGGACAAAGTCTGTCTACATTTTGTTGTTCTTTCTGTTTGTGGCGGTTTTTGACGGGTGGAAATATTTTCACAGGATACCCACCGCCAAGGCCAACCGTACCTTTAAGGAATCGTTTTTATTTCTAGTGATTATCTGCGTCCCAGTAGTAACCCTTGATACAGAGCGATACAAGCGTTACAGAAGTTAAAGAATCGTTTTTATTTCCCATCGTTATCTGCGTCCCAGTAGTAACCCTTGATACAGAGCGATACAAGCGTTACATAAGTTTAAGGAATCGTTTTTATTTCCCATCGTTATCTGCGTCCCAGTAGTAACCCTTGATACAGAGCGATACAAGCGTTACAGAAGTTGAAGGAATCGTTTTTATTTCTGCGTCCCAGTAGTAACTCTTGATACATAGCGATACAAGCGTTACAGAAGTTAAAGAATCGTTTTTATTTCCCATCGTTATCTGCGTCCCAGTAGTAACCCTTGATACAGAGCGATACAAGCGTTACAGAAGTTTAAGGAATCGTTTTTATTTCTAGTGATTATCTGCGTCCCAGTATTAACCCTTGATACAGAGCTATACAAGCGTTACAGAAGTTAAAGAATCGTTTTTATTTCTCATCATTATCGCTCTGTATCAAGGGTTACTACTGGGACGCAGATAACGATAAGAAATAGTGTGTGTGTCCGAGATACTATTTTTCAATGTGAGATAAGAATATATTAACGAATAAATCACAATTACGGATTGTTATAAATTATCATGGCACGACCCTGTAAACTGTTGCATTAATAACAAGAAATATTTATTATTTTACAATGTTGAGAAATATTAACGATGCATGGGCCAAAAGTAGGATTATATAGGCGACATTTGGCATAATAACAACATATTTAACGCTAAATACTGGTTTGAAAATCGACATAATAGCAGAACAATTTCAACCAATGTTTGGAAAGAAATGACCAACTGCCGTTGTGACAGACATGATATTTGCAAGACCCCACCAATATAGTGAACTATAGACCGATCTCTCGTCTATAGGCTGCCTTGGGAAAGTCTTCGACAGGTTATATACAATACAAACACTTCACAAAGTTCCTGCGAAGTATTAATCTTCTATCTGCATTGCAGTCTTGATTCACTCCCGAAGACAGTACCGTTTGTTCAACTGACAGACATGTACCATTACATGAGCCAATCCCTAGACACAAAACATGAATTGAGATGCTTTTTGTTTGCGATGTCAGCAAAGTCTTTGACAAAGGGTGGCACACGGTTTTGATTTACAAACTAGAAAAATTAGGCGTCTTCTATATACATGTTGCACATCTGCAATATATGGGTAACAATACTCTGAAGTTTCAAATATCTACGATCAAAACTGTAGGAGGAGTTGATTACACCATGAAGGTACCCTCATACAGAACATTAAAAAAAAAAAATTCAAAGTCGAAAGGCCCATAACTCTGGGAAAAATCATTGGATCAAACTCAAATTCGAACTTGACCTGTATTTTGATATCAACGACCCACACAAAAAAACAGAATTTCCAATTAAACAATCCAAACTTGAGTTATCATCCGGAAACCAAAGAAAAAACAAGAAAATTGAATTTTCTAAGTCGAAAAAAGTCCATAACTCTAGGAAAAATCATCGGATCAAACTCAAATTCGAACTCAACCTGTATCTTGATATGACTGATCCACACAAAAACGGTATTTGTAATTAAACGATCCTAACTTGATATCCGGAAACCGAAAAAGTGAGAAATTTTCTAAGAAAAATATAAAGTCGAAAAAATGGAAATAACTCCATAAAAGAACATCGGATCAAACCCATAATTGCAGAGCACCTGTGTGCTTAGTTGAGACACCTACATACCAAGTTTCAATCAAATCAGATTATCATTACTGGAGTTATAACTCCGGGCGGACGGACGCACGGGCGGAGGACGGACGGACGGACGGACGGAGCTGATTACAATAGCCCCCCGAAAATAAATTTTACGGGGGACAATTAAACAGTGACCTAAATACAATTATGGAATGATCAAAACAATCGTTGGTAACTTTTAACCCCACACAAACACAGAAAACATTCTCATGTCATGGAAACAGAATGAAGTTACACATCCATCTACTAATATGTCGAACTCTATCATATGAGGTGACCTCTCATAAACACATGCAATCTTAAACTTTTAGCTTTAGGAATGCTGATAATACAATCCTTTCAAATAGTTTGTACAGTGTGGGGAGTAGAGTTATCGCCCAATAACTATCAAAAGACTATTTGTGCTTCGGGGCGCCTTAAAATAACGAGAATGTGATTCCAGCACTGTGCGGAACGTAACTTGACTCAAACATCAATGAAAATACGTGAGCGAGCGAGCCAGCTAGATGTTCACCTCCAAAGATAAGTTGTTCATAGTTCAAAGAGTCATGTCATGCAGCTTTGTTTAGGCTTAGAGATTTGTATTCATGTATCACTTCAGAGGCCGATACCGAATAGCATGCACAACAGTTCATCAAATTCCGATGCGCTATTGTGGGAAAGTTCATTTGATATGAATTGGGATATTTTTGAATAATGAGCTTCGTTGAATGTGGTATCGTGTATTTGCGTTGGATACACGGATCAGTAATAAAGTATCCATTCGACAGCGATTTCCTGGTCGCCTCTGAATAGATGACACGGATACAAAATATGACTGTGATTGAGTACCAAGGCGCTCGCGTTTTGCATTAAGTAGTTTGAAGAACGAAGTTTGATATATTTCTACATAAGTGTCTATCTTGTAATCTTGTTAACACATTCGTCAAAAACACTTTGCGAGCATTTACGATATTCCCTGCGGAAGTCAGATTTAGTCCTTTTGTAAGTTATGTAAATAATGACTAATATCATCATCATCATCATCATCATTATCATCATCATCATCATCTTCAACAACAACAACATCGTCACCATCATCATCGCCATAATCATAATCATCGTCGTCATCATCTTCATCTTCGTCGTCATCATCATTATCATCATCATCATCGCCGTCGTTGTCATCATGCGGTAATGATAATGATGATGATGAGATTAGGATTGTGATGATGACGGTGATTATGGTGATGATGATGATGATAGTGATGATAATGGTGACGATGGTGATGATAACGATGATGATATCGACTTTCAAAAGAGGAAGTTTTAGCATCATAAGATCTAAATTAATACAGCTCTTTGTTTTCTACTGACAACATGGACGCTCTTTATGACAGTCAGTGGAAAACAAAGAGCTTTATGAATTATGATCTTATGATGTTAAAACTTCCTATTTTGAAAGTCGATATCATCATCATCATCACCATCATCACCATTATCATCACTATCATCATCATCATCATCAACAACAATATCGTCATCATCATCATCATCATCATCGCCATAAGCATCGTCGTCGTCATCATCATCATCATAATCATCGTCGTCGTTATCATCATAATCATCATCATCGTCGTCATCATCATCATCATCATCGCTATGATCATAATCATCATCGTCACCACCGCCTTCATCATCATCATCATCATCGTTATCATCATCATAATCGTCATCTCATCGTCATCATTATCATTATCATTACCGCATGCGAAAGCTCTATTTTGGTTGGTTTATAAATATTTTCCGGTCCGAAATTACAACAATAACATAATTTTTATCAATTCCAATTTCAAGACTATAAATGGCTGTTGTGTTAGATTCTGTATATTATTTATATATAAAGGCATAATAAAGTGATTTATTTCGATCGTAATATCGTGGTGGAATCTATGGTTTAAATTGCAGTTCACCGCGATTGAGGCTGTTAACAAGATAGAGTTGTCCTCCTTGGTACGCTTTTTGTTATGCTCTAAACGTCATCGCGCGAATAGTCGCACTGAAGCGCAATCCAGCTTGATTCATATCAATTGCACTGAAGCGCAATTATTGTTACAAGCTTACACCCCTGAATAGATAGGTTATTCGATTAATTAACTGGGGGTTCCCATATATGGGGAAATAGAGCGTAATATATTAGACTTAAAACACCACAGGGATTAAGGACACATGGAGTAACACGAGTAGATCATGTCGCGAATCTCTAGATATACTCTGGCTCCACCAATCCGAAACTTGGGAAACCGAACTAATGTATTTCATAGTTAGATCCTAACTCACGATTGCATGATTTACGTGACTTTTAGTGAACCGATTTTGACGTCGCTTACAATCTTAGAGTTTCTCTCGGGTAATCAATTCAATGTTTATTTTGATATTTTGACTTGCGTCGCTTACAATCTTAGAGTTTCTCTCGGGTAATCAATTCAATGTTTATTTTGATATTTTAACTTGCGTCGCTACAATCTTGGAGTTTCTCTCGGGTATTCAATTCAATGTTTATTTGGATATTGTGAACTGGGATCACACATACTGTGAACTTGGACCACCCATACTGTGAACTGGGACCACCCATACTGTGAACTGGGACCACCCATACTGTGAACTGAGACCACCCATAATGTGAGCTGGGACCACCCATACTGTGAACTGGGACCACCCATACTGTGAACTGGGACCACCCATACTGTAAACTGGGACCACACATACTGTGAACTTGGACCACCCATACTGTGAACTGGGACCACCCATACTGTGAACTGGGACCACCCATACTGTGAACTGAGACCACCCATACTGTGAGCTGGGACCACCCATACTGTGAACTGGGACCACCATACTGTAAACTGGGACCACACATACTGTGAACTGGGACCACACATACTGTGAACTGGGACCACCCATACTGTGAACTGGGACCACCCATACTGTGAACTGGGACCACCCATACTGTGAACTGGGACCACCCATACTGTGAACTGGGACTACCCATACTGTAAACTGGGACCACACATACTGTGAACTGCATGGGACCACCCATACTGTGAACTGGGACCACACATACTGTGAACTGGGACCACCCATACTGTGAACTGGGACCACTCATACTGTGAACTGGGGTCACCCATACTGTGAACTGGGACCACCCATACTGTGAAATATATTATTAAGGAACAAGTATCAACAAACAAATATAATTCCTGAGTGGTTTGATCAATGTTATAAATTTCCCCATCAGAACATAAAAAAGTACCCAGGCTATGAACGGGTGGGCCGGTATGATCTCTACGGGCCTAGCCAGAGTACTGATTCGTGGCATGATTTATTTCACGACAAGTCATGCTCTAATTATTATATTGTATCGAACAAATGCAGAAATTTTCAACTTTTACTAAGTTCAGACAATTGATGTTCGCCTTACTGAAGCTTTAATTTGGATCAGCGGCGAAATAACAAGTAGTTTCAGAACAAAGTTTGATGTAGTGTTCGTTACTATTTTTAGTAGTCAAAACTACATATGCATAGTGCACGATGGGAGAGACTTGAAGGCGTAGTATACAACTACGACTAATAGAGTCGAGTAGCCAACCAATCGGAAAGCTTGATTTCAATAACAAAGTCACGTGAGATACAATATAACACAATATGCACGTGCTACTGATGGAGATGCATATATTCTGGTTAAATATGCACTTCTTCCTATCTCCGTGTGTATAACATATTGTGTCATGGAAGAGTGGGATATGTCTGTCCGTGCGACTGTTCGCGATATATCTACCAGACACCTGGACCGGCTTCAACCAAATTTGGTGGGGTGCCTCAGGATACCCCGGCGGGCGTTATAACGGCGTTAGTTTTCCACAATTTAGATTAAAACAAAATTATTTAAAATCAAACAAAATTAATTGAGCAAGGAGTTCAATCTAAAAAAAAAAATCTAAAATTATCTTTTTATTTTATTTTATTTTATTATTATCTTTTTTTAATCAAAATATTTAAAGACATATTATGGACTTGATCGGGTGCGTGAAATTTATAAGTTAGTACTCAGGCGCTATGCCAATATGGGGAATGTAGCATTCTACTAACATCGCCAAAATTTCAAAGAAATCAACCGTACCACTCCATTGAAAACATCGTCGGAACTGTGCCCAATTGTAAATATTTACATCTCGATCCGGGATAATCTAACACAAATGATTTCGCCATCGAGAGCCATTGCATTTAATTAATATATAAGAATGACAATGTGTATCGTCAATTTGGATTGATATTAGTAACAAATAACTCCTTTGAGCAAGATTATTCTCAATTTCTATTTGATCACCCAACCGGAGTGTTTCACATCACTTTAAAAGATCAAAATGTGCGCCAAGCGGACACAGGGGCCGCATTCCCTTTGTACAGTGACCTCATGCCCCTACGCCGCGGAATAAATGCTGCTTCAGTTAGTTATTTATACAGAAGGGTGGATAATGTAGGCATACACCAAATATCGATCTACAGACCGGCTTTATGTATACCATGAAAGAAAACTTACCAGCGCTATTATACTGTACTATACTAAATTGGTCCCAGAAATACAATCCCTTAAGTACCGAGGTCGCCTCGAGCGTAAAACTCAATTTAATGTTTATGAAATATAGACGATTTAGGGGTGATCTTATCGAGGTTTCTAAATATCTGAACGGTATGTATAACACGGACACATGTAATTACTTTGTTCTCATGAACTCAAATTACAAGGGACAAAATTCAAAAAGTATATCCGGAAATATTTTTTTCACAAATCGGGTAATTTATCACTGGAACATTTCGTAGTCACGAGTGGAATAGACTCACATTTCTATGCCTTAAAAGTCAAAACACAGTCACGATTCCGAAGATCAGTGACATTCAATTTGATTAACAAAGTCATGTTTTATGTATAAATGCAACTTCCAGGGACAAAGAGCCAGAGGCTCGTTCTGGTAATATTTGATATTGATACTATAATTTATGTCCACAGAATATTACAAAGTATAGTGACATAAATATATGTCATTATATGTACACGAAAAGTCAGCACATGCAATTAATATATTAGATGTACAATAGATTATTCGAGTTTCTCAATAGTTGATTAGTAAATTTCAAATCAGATTTATAAATAGATTATATAATACAATTGGAGCTGTCTGTTATTCTCGAGAAAAAAACACAGGCATTTTAGTATTTTCCCCAGGGGGCCTGTGGAGAAAACTGTACACATGCTTATACGCCTTATCATCAAATCAAAACACATAGCATTTTCCCAGCTATTTTCTAATTTTCGAACGAAAATGAGACAATTTCAGATGAACGCTCTTTAACTTTACCATTTTAGGAAAAGCCTAAACAGTGACGCTCTTTTTTTTTATTCCATGCTGAAGAAAACTCGACATTCAATATATTTTAAAATAAAACAAAAAATTCAACTTTGTATCCTGAAATTTGTTCCTGATATTATTTTTTTCCGTATCTGTATATATTCACAATGGTTTTGCGTATATATGTCCGCAATATTATGACATATATATTCTCAATATAGTATTTCGTTAGGATATTTCGCAATATTTAGCATTGGGTAGGCCATATTCGCAACAGTATATATGGGTGTCACTGGGGTGAGGACGGGCTATACAGGGTTTATTACTATTAGTGTGCATAATGACGAATGATTCCCATCAGATATCTAATATTATGCATGATATGTTACCTTGTAGCACGGAAATCGGTGATTATCAAGTGTTTTATCCAATTGCTCTGAATGTCCGTCTTACCAAGTAAAATCAAATTGAAATATACCTGCAATAATCACAATTCGTATGACACAGATACCGTCAAAACCCACAAATTAATCAGTTTTACGTTGAAAATGAGTACGCGATGTCGTAATTGTGAACGCTCTTTATTAGCTGTCGCTTTAGGGAAATGAGAGGCTGGGTGCTATTCGACTTGTTGTTACGCCGAGTTATGTAGTAACTGACGAGTTTTGTAGTAGCTCACGAGTTATGTAGTAACTGACGAGTTTTGTGGTAGCTCACGAGTTATGTAGTAACTGACGAGTTTTATGGTAGCTCACGAGTTATGTAGTAACTGACGAGTTTTGTGGTAGCTCACGAGTTATGTAGTAACTGACGAGTTTTATGGTAGCTCACGAGTTATGTAGTAACTGACGAGTTTTGTGGTAGCTCACGAGTTATGTAGTAACTGACGAGTTTTGTGGTAGCTCACGAGTTATGTAGTAACTGACGAGTTTTATGGTAGCTCACGAGTTATGTAGTAACTGACGAGTTTTGTGGTAGCTCACGAGTTATGTAGTAACTGACGAGTTTTGTGGTAGCTCACGAGTTATGTAGTAACTGACGAGTTTTGTGGTAGCTCACGAGTTATGTAGTAACAATCGACAAGTTTTGTGGTATAGCTCACGAGTTTTGTAGTAAAATCGACGAGTTATGTAGTAATTTCAGGTTACGAGTTTTGTAGTAAAAAACAAGCTAACGAGTTTTGTAGTAATACTCGTCGAGTTTTGTAGCAACAATTTGAGTCAGTTTCAAAGGCGCGTTTAATAAAATCTTATATAGTAAATGCAACGTTTTTTTTGTGTAATTGTTTGTGTGGTGGACGTTAATGACACTGTAGCTCAACTTGATGTTGGTCCCTCGTCACTGCTGCACCGTTTCTCGGCCGATCTGAGCCAAACGACGCAGCAGTGACGAGGGACCAACATCAAGTTGAGCTACAGCGTCATTAACGTCCACCACACAAACACTTACACACAAAAAATAGCAATTACTATATACGATTTTATTAAGTCAAAACCCGCCTTTGAAACTGACTTGAAGCTTGTTTTTTACTATATACAAAACTCGTAACCCAAATTACTACATAACTCGTCGATTTTACTACAAAACTCGTGAGCTACCACAAAACTCGTCGATTGTTACTACATAACTCGTGAGCTACCACAAAAACTCGTCAGTTACTATACATAACTCGGCGTAACACTTGTTCTTGTCTGACAAAAATTCAAAACTTTTTAAATGTTGTGAAAATAAATCCTGGAATTCCTTTAACCCTTTCATGACGGAAGCTGCGCTGGTGCACCATTACATATACTGTGCCAGTGCGTTATCGTCTATTTGCGAGTCTCCCATAGGAGCATCGCATATATACCGTATAAGCTTAAGAATGCACTGGCTTAAATGTCATGTAAATATTGTTAGGCCAGTGTATTATCTTATATATGTGATGCCTCCTATGGGAGACTCGCACATATATAAGAGTATGCATTGGCACAGGCTTTTCGCAAAATTCCAGGAAGCTCCAGCCATGGAAGGATTAAATTCCAGGTATTATTCAGACAGGTAATGGGTTCACGTGTTGGATCTAATTATTTTCCGGTACAGAAAAGGTACCGATGGTGGTTTTATATATGTTAAATAGGATAGGACATCTTTCAAACGAAAGTTCTATTTTCAACCATTGGTTGAATTAACATTTTCATGACTGGGGCTCCTGAAATTTTACGAAAACCCTGTGTCAATGCATTCACTTATATATGCGATTCTCCCATAGGGAGCCTCGCATATATAATAAAATACATTGGCCTAGCGATATTTACAATAGACCTCACAAGCCGTTGCAGTATCTTATATATATATATATATATAAGGCTCACTACGGGAGACCCGCATATCTGTTATTATTATATATGAGTATGCACAGGCACATGATATGATATGTTATGCTGCATCAGCCCAGCCCCCGTCATGAATTTTAAGGGTTAACACACACATGGCTAATTTAAACTTCCAAACTATTTCTAAATAATTTCAAGCGGATAAGTTAGGGCGATAAATATATGATATATATATATACATGTACTCTGGAATAAAACTTGCCAAAGCCATAAATCTGGTCAATTTGCTTGTAAATTTACGAACTGTTTTCGATTCCCCCCACACAGAATGGAGACAAACGCTCTTTAATGTATATCATTCCAGGAATAGACTAACAAAACGTTCTTTATTGCTGCATGCTGGAGAAAATAATGGCGACTTGGAACATTAAACTATCGGAATTGCAGCCATGGGTTAACTCCCCAAGTGATTTTGAGATTAATTAACAGACTCATTTGTGAATATAGCCATAATCATACCGGGTACCTGAAATGGTAAACGGTTTAGTTTATCAATTAATAGGTTCATACACACATGTAACTTGTAACGTGCGATACTATGGTATATACAATTGCTGTGGATATACACTTGTCGGGAAAAGTCATGTGATTTTATGGCGCCAAAGCTACACGTTTGGATATATCGGCCCGACTTGTGGTAGATCGTGTAAACAATAATCCGGTGGTAGAGACAAGCTGTCCACAATGCGACAACCGCCGACATTCTTACGTGACTTCAATCAAAACATCATTATTCCACCAGACACAAGTTTCGTAATTCAATTTAATTACTCTTCATCATGTTAGATATTACAGAGTATGTGTATAATCATAATATAACAATACATATATAGTATATAGTGTGCGATGCATGAGGAGTTTTGAGTGATTATGATGTGCAAGATAGTACACAATATATAGTGAAATTCAACAATTATTTAATTCAACAATCCATGGTGGTGTCCTGACGTATGCGGTTATAGAATCCTCAGGAGAGCCTAAAGAATGACATAACCCTTTTAATGAAAAGTGAAAGATTTTGTATTCTCTTCCCCTTTCCCGAATTGATATATGAATATAGTTCCCTCAATTTAATATAATATTCGGTTTTCGGTAGAAGTAGGGTTTTATATATCTCTCTCGTAGAGTCTGTAATGCAGGGCATTTTAAAATTACATGGAATTCATCACCGAGTTCTAAGTTACATAAAGTACACTTTCTGTCTGAGTAATCTGAACCTACCCAGGATCCCGATTCAACTGGTAAGTAGTAATACTACATGTTTGACGCAAAACTTCTGAACATATGTTGACCGTATATACATGTAGGTGGAATGATTACGTGTCTCAGGTGACTGTCGTTGGCAACGTAAACACACGTTACAAGTTACAAGAATGTGGCCTGAACCTGGCTAATAACGAAATTATTAAGTGGTTAGTTTAATATCGGCCGACATAATTATATCAGCCATCGCGGTAACTTCATAATATGTATATCAGCCTTCAACATTCGGTCTCAAGCTGACGTGAAGTTACCTCGGGCTGATACATGTATCTCGGCCGATATCAAACTACGTACGGCAAGTAAGTAATAACAACCTCTAAATATAAATTCGACCAATTTAAAATCATTAAAACTGGGTCTATATACATCCAAACGGTTTCGCCAGCTACACCTATATATGTCGTTCTGCGCTCTCATCGCGACAAGTCAATCGATGTGAATCGTGGACCCTGACGCACACAAGTATTAGAGCATCACTAAATGTGGGTTTAATGAGACATTCCCATGGAAACCCTTTAATCGCGGATTTTATTAGGGTGAGGATAAGAACAACACATGAATGAATTTACTGACGTATTTCGCGACGAGCATCTCAATTAAAACAATTATGAAAATGTGTTATTTCTGATAAGGCTAACGGTTGTTAAAATATTGGTTCTCTTAGAACAAATGTGTATAAATTCTACACACTATGCGCCCACTGTCGCACGCCCATGGCTGATATCAACTATCAACCTTATCACCACAAAGCCAGACGACTTACTGTCTGTAATGTGCAAAACCAGATATAGGATTAGACAAACCCAGAGACACTTATTGGAAGGACGTGAAATGATTGGATACATGTGATTGTCCTCACCCCCCGCGGATGGAGGGAATAATTCTTGTTACTTCCGTCATTTGTGAATGCACAGAGGATTACTTTGACAGCATGCGGCATGTCTTAACTGCTTAATAAAAGTTGGTGCTGGCTGCCTGGACTAAACATTTTTCGCCGTAATATAAGGTTAGTTAAACGTAGATGTAAATTTATATAAAATTAAATATTGCATAATAACTAAAATATTATCGTTGTTTTTTTTTAAAGCAGCTTTAACAAGGTTAGTTAATTTTAGAGGCAATGTTATATATATAATTACATATTGTATAAATAAATTATATCTCTGTTTTTGTTATGAACAGCGTTAACACGGATAGTTAAATGTATAGAGGTAATGCTATATAAATATTGTATAAATACAATATTATCTCAGTTTTTATTTTGAGCAACGTTGATAATGTTAGTTAAATGTAGAGGCAATAGTATATACGTATTATATAAATAAAGTATTAGCTCTGTTTTGTTTTTTCTTGCCCCAAGCCTCGATTATGCATATTTCACTGAATTAGCTCAATCATTTTGAGATACGTGCAAACATACATGCATTGAAAACAAATTGCTGATGGGTGCCAGATCTTTAGTAACACAGTTGACATAACTATACGTCAGCGCTGATAGCAAATCATGTGTACCCTTTAGCACATTTTCAAATCCTGTGTCCCCTTCAGCACATTTTAGGTGAGACCGAGTGACCCTTTCAGACAAATTTGAGTAACTATAGATTAAATTACACATACACGGTGAATATATAGTTAATTAAGATACACACACAACCAAATATAGTCATAAATAGGTCATTTTATCTACGGTGAATATATAGTTAATTAAGATACATACACAACCAAATATAGTCATAACTAGATCATTTTATCTACGGCGACGATATCTATATATCGTCGCCCGAGAATTATATAAGTCCTACTGCACCGTGGAACACCCCGAGATTAATATATTATCATGGTCCTATACTGCACCGTGGAACACTCCGAGATTGATATATTCTCATGGGAACCGATGTCGCAGATCACGCCACTCTGGTTAAGTACTTCTGTCCTAAGCTAACACTGGTAAACTTCCATGCATGTTGGTGCATCGATAGTTCTAAGCTAATGCAATCAAAATGTGCCAGGGCTGTTGGCATGGATGGGGCGCATAGCATTATGTTACAGTTCAACGATTTGGTTGCTCAAATAATATTAAAATGAGTTTTCAAATCTCAAAATTATCAAATGGCGTATACGAGAAAATGCCATTTTAACAATTTTGAGATTTCAGATATTAATTTAGAACTGACGATGCACCAACATACATGGATGTTTACCAGTGTTAGCTTTGGACAAAAGTACTTAAGCAGAGTGACGTGATTTGTTGCTTGAGTTCTAGTTCAAATTTGTCACGACCCCATCTTGGTCGTCATATTAATGCACACGTGGAAATGTACCCGTATTTAGTATCAACTGTTGATAAGAAATTTAACAGTTAAAGGCATGAGGCAATCGTCAACATTTCTTCCTACGCATATATGTTTGCCAGAATGGTAGAAGCGGGTGCATGATCACTTTGTATCGATTTTCCAATCCAATCACCAAGAGTACCCATACAATAATTCATTTTACGAAGACTTTTATGGATACTATGTCAGAAAACTTCCGTGTAACTTCGACAGACTATCCAAACTCGTTCATCAACCAAGAATATACCGGCGGTATACATGTACCATGATGAAGTGGACAAAATTGAAGTATAGCTATACTATCTGAACAAGCCGGTTTAGCCCTCGGGCGATCTCCTGGTTTATATTTTCAATTTCAGGCTTCAAACTGGCCAGTCACCATTAGCTATATACAGTAATATGATGGTTTAAACATATTTATTGTAACTCAGTTTACAAGGGATTGGGGGACAAGTTATAACAACTTAAGGTGGCCCCTCTCCCGACAATATTTACACAAATGTTTAAACAAGATGAATAACAGATATAATGTACATGTAATAATAAGAATGTTGATGATGATGTCTGGTGATTGATGTTATACCGGTCCTGAGGTCCTCTCCTGTATATATCATGCCATGCCGTGCCGTAAGTTGTTTACGATTTTTCTTCGTTAAGTGAAACGTTTACTTTCTGATATATATTTTTGTACAATGTAAAAGAGTAGCTGGTTTCGATGCTGTGGAATGCTTGGGGCGCCTCTGAGGAAGTGGTTTACGTCTACTATTGTGAAAGCATACTCATCTAGTCTATCATATAATTTAGTTCTTTGCGGTCGGAACAATGGACATTCGAAAAAGAAGTGAAAGGCATCCTCGATTGAGTCCGTCGCTAGACCTTTTAGTATAAGAGTAGATATACTCAATCGTTATCGATATGCAAGAACGTATGGTGATCATATGCATCAGTTGCGCTGGTAGCTGACAGTGCCTGATGTTGGCAGCTTCACTATTATCCCCACGTACCATATTAAATAATATCAGAATCGAGTTCGGCATAAGTCCATATATAGTAAATGGTATGTTCTCACCGAAAGCCCATGTATGATAATGAAATGCATATGTGTCATTCTTACACGCCGGGATATATTGCAGAAATATATGTATTTTAACGTCAAATTGCGACATTTCTGCCATATTGGCGGCCATCTCGGTTACAATAAGATATTAAAAACTTCAGATTATCTAAATCGGAGTACATTCATTTATATATCTAACACCGACATATCGTTCTCCTGTGGTGGAGATGTTATTTGACATACAAAAACATATAATGTTTGGCGAATTTTCACGATCATTATTTGGAAAATAATTGTCATATGAACTCGCATTTTGAGTAATTGCGGTAAGACAAGTAATGGGAATGCGTCATAACATGGCGATTATTTATTTATGAAAGAAGCAAGTTAGTCTACCACATTCACCTTCTATATGACAGAAAGGTAATTGGGTGAAAGAGGGTAAAAATTGTATATTATCCTATTTTTAGCGCCATCTTGGAAGCCAACTTGGATTAAGTTGGTAGTTTATGGATCCAGTTAGATGTAAATAACTTATGTAATGAATCTACTCATTTACATCACCGATTAATTCTAATTACTTTAAGGAAATAGTTAGAAAATAAAAAAAAGTATATTTTGGCGAAAATTCATACCACTTCCTTTAAAACATCGCATTTGGAGAATAATCGTCACGAGTTCGATACAATCGGAAATGATGTAGCCGACATATGTTTGGAAAATCATAAATTTTTCCACTTCCGGTCGTCATTTTGGCGGCCATCTTTGATCGAGAGGACATGTACTTCTATATAAAAAAATATAAACATGGCGTCACACCATACACTGTACAAAAGGATTATCATGTGTTTTATATCACAATTATATTTTTATCATGAAATCCAACAATAGCGAACTTACGAAAATGAGCATGGTGGCCATATTTGTGACGTCATCAGACCACACAGTCGCGACCCCAGGATGGGGTCTATAAAAAAAAAATTCTGAAGTAGAGACCATACTGGTTCATGAACATGGTCTCTATATTTGTTCATGATTTTCCCACGGGAGCCCAAAATCGGATAAGTTACTCTACTACTTCGTGAATACTCGACATGTAGACACTAATGTTGAGAACTAAGCGTGTAATTGGCAAGGAACATCGAGCGGTGAATAGGAAATTAGCAAAACGTTAATTTTTCCGACTAACCGGAATGAGGAACAGAGATATAGACGTAATTTTCTCACGTTTTACGCAATCAAACAATACATATTATATATAAATCGAAAGCATGGCCTCTGCCCTTCATGAATATTGCAACATTTAAGCACTACTTTTGAGAACTAGGCGCATAATGGCAGGGACATTGCTAGGGGTTCCAACTGGGGGGGGGGGGGGCGGCTGAGACCATAAAATTAGGATTTGGTCTAATATAATTTCCAACTATATAGGATTTGGTTTTGAGTAATGCAAAATTCCAATATTGGCTTAATGGCTTAATAATTTGGGTTTCTATATGTTCTTTTTGTCCCCCGACGTTTCCGTCGGAGGACTATAGAAATGACCCTCGTCCGTCCGTCCGTGCGTCCGTCCGTCCGTGCGTCCGTGTGTCCGTGCGTCCGAGATTGGGTACCTTCATGGTGTAATCAACTCCTCCTACAGTTTTAAACGTAGAGATTTGAAACTCTGGGATATTGTTCCTAACATGTTGGTGATTTGCAACATCTATATAGCTAATAAAAAATATAATTTTTTCCATATTTTTGGGGGGTTTTCGACTTAGAAAATTTGGAACATTTTTGCCTTTTGGATGAGATTGGGTACCTTCATGGTGTAATCAACTCCTCCTACAGTTTTAAATGTAGAGATTTGAAACTCTGGGATATTGTTCCTAACATGTTGGTGATTTGCAACATCTATATAGCTAATACAAAAATATCATTTTTTCGCGTTTGTATGCGTTTGTTCATCGGGTTGTTTTGTCCAAGAAATTTTGCCAAGAAATTTTGCGGTGGTTTACAACATCTATATACTGTATAACATTGTTGCAAATAGTATCCTTCTAACAAATCCAATCATGAAGTTTACCACTCGAGTCGGGGGACATGTGGTCTGCGACCTTTTATTAAGAGTATGGACTGTGTAAATAAAGACACTGACACTAGTAAAAAGACTCACACAGCATTGATCCATGTTATATGTATTGATTACACTGTACATGTAGTACCTTATACATGATATTAATCAGAATATGGTTAAGGACCGAACACGAGTTTAAATACATATATCCAAATTCCAATGAGAACAAGTTATAACTCACGCAGTGGTAACAAGTATGCATGCTGAATGAGTGTTATATTGCTGTCACCTGAACGATATGGAGGTTTGACATTACTAATAGACCAGTGACCATGCATCTATGGTTGGTAAAAACATACCACTCTGAACTTGAAGTAAATGCTTTGCTTTCAATTTCATTTATGTGTTCAGGTAATGAACAGTACTGGAATTAATTTACTCAAATGACTGTGTGTTTGTAACAGAAAAGTACTGAACTATATAGTGCATATGTAACATTGAAGTACTATAAGCGGTGGATATACAACATTATGAACCTGACATTATTTTGGGTCGGTTATCATTATCAATATGTCATAATATCATTCCGTTATTGCTCCATAGCTTCTCAGCAATTGGCCCAATTAGCTAGCATTAGCGCCCGGCACGAAGTTTGTGTCTAGACTATTCCAACGATATGTCAAACTGGATATTTTTTTTCATGGCACTCAGCACGTTATAATAAGCGAGACCGTAAAGTCGCAGCCATGGCATATTGAATTAATCCAGTCCCCGTTCCGCGGTTTAAGTGATACAGGTCAAAGTTCTGGAGGTGCATTCCATTATATGGAATTCATGTATATATTTAAAAGCTCCATACATATATCACAATTATTATGTTGATGATATATATCAGTAACCACACAACAGACAAATAAGAAATACATGAGAATGACAGGTGATCGGAATCCTAAATTAATAATACATATACTCATTTCATCTTCTCTTCTTTTTTGTGATAACACATGTGCAAAAAAAGTCATTGAAATTTAAACATGTAGAAGTAATAATTATCCAATTGTTACACTAACTACATGTACATGCAATGGGCTTCAAATATGACCTCTGAGATCAATTATCCTTTCAATGAACTTTTCGACAATGATAGATATATAAAATCATTCAATGAGTTGAACATAATGTTCCTGTCATATGAATATTTTTACAAGACAAAATTAGATGTTGTTCATCTTCAATGTCATTTGTACATTTATCACATGTCCTTTTATCTTCCGCAGTTTTATTTCGCCTTTTATGTCTACCAGTTTTAATATGTAATGAGGGAGCACTTGTCCTTAATTTGGACAATGGCCGTCTATACATTGCGGTTTTTTGAGACAGTTAATTTTCTAATTTAAATTCTTTTTTATTACACCATATGTTCTTTTGAGTTTGTCTAGTTAGCTGTTTGACATTGCCACTGATTAACAAAACATGATTTAAAATTCTTTATGATACCATTCTCAATTTTTGGGGGGCATTTTAGATATATATATTGTCATAGTAAGAACCCCAAACTTCACAACCATAAGTTAAAATAGGTATAACAGTTTTATCAAAAAGCTCTAAGCTTAATTTGGAAGTAAGTTATTATTGAAAACACAGTTTAAAAGCAAATATTGCCTTATTGGCCTTGATTTAAGATTATAAATTACTTTTGAAAAAATGCGGGAGGAAATAGTTAGACTGAGGTATAGTTGTATTCATTAACACAGTCAAGAAGTGTTCCGTTGATCATAAATTATTCCTTACTCAATTGATCCCCTTTAGAAATTTGCATTACTTTTGAATCGTTGGGGTTAAGTAACTTTCGAATGACCCTAAACAGTTTTTCAGACCTTTGGGGACCTAATAATTAAGATAATATCATCGGAATGTATTAGACAACTTACTTGTTTTTTTTTAAAGGAAAGGAGCTTCAAATTTAGATTGACCACTGCAATATCTGCATAAAGATTAAATAACGTAAATATGTATCCTGGGGCAGTGGAAATTGATTTTTCGGGTTTCGGTTTTTCTTGGTGTAAGTGTCGCACAATGCCCCACGTACACATTACGTATAAATGCCGGAATTTTCTGGCAATTCGAACTGAAAGGTTGACATGCACATATTGATTTCACCACACAGAGAAATGTCCACAGCCATACAAAACTAATAAACTTTAGGTTGGGAGTGACAATTAATCGCAGTCCGTAGAATGAATCATATCCCTTTATTATATTTACCTTTATTTTATATCGTAAATAAGCGTCACCTCTTTCTGACTTACCATACCGTTGTATTAATTTAAAAAATCAATCTTGTTTTACTCATAGCACCAAAATTAAGAAGTTTTGGTAGGACATCCGATCGTCCGGTGGACTTGACGTGCTGTAAAACGCGGAATGTCGCATTATGCCCTGTGTCGCATTATGCCCCACATTATCCTACGCGTGTTATCTAGCTTCCTCACAGGTCTGGCTTGATCATTAATATAGCCCTGCCTAATAGATCATGTTTATAAATTAAACTATACTGTGTACACACGAGTGTATTTACACATGACAGCAATAAATACCTTAAAAATACCCAATTCTCTTATAGTTGATATATTATTTCCGCAAAATATACAAATCTAGTGGAAATTTGACAAGTGGTATTTTAGTGGGGTAGCTTAACGCAAAATCGTTCACTTTTGGATTAAAGCATGAAACTTTCAGTGTTGTTTGGGTATATGTGGTCCACATCAACCAGTTAGCTGGTTCATGCAACCCCATACAAGTTGTGGTGGTTGAAAAATGACTATTCTGTCTTATAGATATTGAATACTACCATTTATGATGCACCTTGGTTAATTTTTACTATTTTAAACACTGACATTACCAGAATTATTGGATTTTTCTATCACAAACTTGACATAAAAATCGGCAAAAATTCACTTTTCAGGTTAAGACAATTTTCTCAAGTAAAATGGAACTATATTTGGTATCGAAGGTGTTTATTGTTTTGATATGTCTTAAATTGGTCACACTGATCTGTTTTTGGACAATATTACTCAAGATAGTTTGCAAAATGGCAACCAAATTTGGTAAAACGTAGATTTTTCATATATATCGCGAATATTATTCTCTGATGTTCCGAAAAGGTAGCAAATTGTGACTCACTTCGTATTAACCATGTTACTTATGAGGCATGACAATTAAATTATAAAGGATGCAGTATGGAATTTTGCTAAAAAAAAAACTACTTTTGGGATTCTGACCATGCTTTTGTGAGGAAATGGACATAACTTTGAAACTGAACGGAAAGGGGCATTATTATGAGGCTATACTCAGGCCACAGGGTCTTGTAACGCGCTTCGCTGCCCGCCCCCTTTTGCGCTGCCCATATACGACGCTTCTATATACGCGCCTGCTTCACGTTAATGGTAGTATAATAAGGACGTGAAGCAAGCGCGTATATAGAAGCGGCGTATATGGGCAGCGCAAAAGGGGGCGGACAGCGGAGGCGTTTCAGGCCCTTGTGCTCAGGCCAATAAAATTGTGCTCATGTCAGGAAAACCGTTTACCCCATGGTACATATCAACCACCATCAGGATGTAGAACTCTCTGACATTACCACTATATCGCTTAACATTTCCCTGAGTTAGTGTGTAAAGCGATACCCGTACAAACGTACAACCCGTACAACCCGTACACACGTACAACCCACCCAAGACCATACACTCGCTCCATTAAGTCCATATATACATAAACACCACATAAATGACAAAGTAGCCACTCGATTTTTCACAATACACCTCACCCATGACCGTACAGCCAAATTAAGGTATACCCGTACACCACGTACTTGACTATTTAGCCACAAATCATCATGCAGGCACACCAGGGACTTCTACACCTCACCCACGACCGTATGATCGACCGTATAGTCACTCTATATAATTATAGCTCTACACCACATTCGTGATCATACAGTCACTTTTTAAAACATATTCGCCTCACCATTGGCCATACAATTACTCCATGTACATGTATATGTATTTGCCACTCCCATGGCCATGGTAGTCAATCAAGATATACATAAACACAACACCCATAACGTACAATAGAGTCACTCCAAGTATACATATACAAATCACCATTGGCCATACATATCTATTATATATTTTGGAAGATCTGTCTGTCTGTCTGTGTGTCTGTCTGTGTGTCTGTCTGTGTGTTCGCGATGGACTCGAAAACGACCGAACCGATTTTGATGAAACTTGGTATGTGGGGGTACTTTCGGCCGTGGAGTGGCATGCGCCTGTTAATTTGCCCGTGCGACGTGACCTTGACTTTGAAATCGGGTCATTTCAAGGTCGAACGGCCGAGTATCACGGGATTTCGATGAAAATTAGTGTTTGGTGATACTTTCGTATGGGGAATGTCGTAAGCCTATTCGTTTGCCCGTGCGACGTGACCTTGAAATCTGGTCAATTCAAGGTCAAATCGCGAATGTTTATGGGATTTCGACGAAATTTGATACGTAGGGTTACTTTTCTCCACTGAGTTTTTTCGACGGGTTGAATCGTGACCCCGACCTGACCTTGACCTTCAAAATTATCAATTCGAGGTCAAATCGGGTAAAACCAGATGGATTTCGACGGGTACTTTTGTCGGGTACGAAATTTGATACATAGGATTACTTTTGTCCACTGGGTGTTTTGGACGGGTCAAATCGTGACCCCGACCTGACCTTGACCTTCAAAATGATCAATTCAAGGTCAAATCTGGTAAAACCGGATGGATTTCGACGGGTACTTTTGTCGGGTACTTTTGTCCGGGCAGTGTTTGGACGGGTCAAATCGTGATCCCACCTGACCTTGACCTTCAAAATTCAAGGTCAAATCGCGCAATTCGCCGAAAAGCAGAGGGGAAACAGCCCGGACGAAGACGGGTCACCCTGTTAGTGTTATATATATACCAATACTCCGCGCACACGACCATTCATACACTTCAGGCTTGCATATACACCTCACTCATGACAATTCAGCAAATCTCTGTATACTCATAACCACATTCGTGGTCATATAGTCAAATATTGTTTACCAATTTACATCACCATTGGCCATGTGGTTACTCGATATACACATATTGGCCACACCCATGGTCATATAGCCACTAAAGATGTACATATACACCCCGCCCATGCCTATAACGTCACTCCATGTATACATATGTACACCTCACCAGTGGCCATGCAGCTTTCAAGACATACCAATACCAAGCACATCACCTCACCATTGGTCATACCAGGCATACCTATTGACCACACCCATGACCATATAGCCCCACTCATGACCATAGAGTCACTCCAGTTGTACGCATACACCTCACCAATTGCCATACAACCCTTCAAGACATACCAGTACCCTGTACACCTCACCATTGGCCATATGGTATCTCCCGCATACCTATTTACCACATGCATGGCATATAGCCTCTCAAGATATACATATACACCCCACAAATGACCATAGAGTCATTCTATGTATATATATATACCCCTCAGCATTGAATTGATACACCAATACCCCACACACGGCATGATCATACAACCAACACATGTGTACATACATATACACCCAGCCATGACAATAAAGCCACCCAATGTACACCTGTACATTCCACAGATGTTCATAAAGTCACTCCATATATACATAAACAACACACAGATGACCATGTAGCTACTCTTGTTACACCACTTCAATGACCATACAGCCACTCCACGTATATCTATTCACTCCTTGTACACCTACATCTCACAATGAACACCACACCCATGAACATATAGACACTCCTTGTATAACTAGTCACACCATTCGTGATTGTACTTCGTGTATACCTATTCACATCACATGTGACCACAAAGTCACTCCCTGACTACCATGATCAATTTTAACGCTAATTTGTGAGAGTAGCCACATAAATTAGTCCCGCTCAGCTCATTTTCGAAGTTCTGCATGCCCATTTCCGTTCAGAAACATGGCCAGAATCTCAAAAGAAGTTTTTGGCAAAATTCCATACTGCATTCTTTAAAATGAATCTGTCATGCCTCATAAGTTACTGGGACAACCAGAATATATAGTTTTCACTTGATTTAGTAACGTGTTTAATAACCAAGTAGGTCACAATTTGTTACCTTTTCGGAACAGCAAAGATTAATGTTTGGGATATATGTGAAAAATCAACTTATTAGGTACCGGTACATCAGAAATGTTAGTATTCAATCTATATAAGACAGAATAGTCAATTTTGGTCATCATCCACTTGTATGTGGTTGCACGGCACACAGCATGGGGCAATATTTACCATTTTCAATATTTTGGCAGCCATTTTGAGCCAAAGTGACAATTTTGTTATTAATGAGTTGGAAAAATAAATGGAATGTTTTTCACTAAAATTGCACAGTTCTGCCCATTTCTTGATAAAATATGAGTAGAAATGACAATGGTGATTGTTGGTAAACTTTTATATACCGCTTTAACTAACATAAAATGTTTGAGGGATCAGAATGGTTTCTGACTTCATGAATGGCATATTTCATTGATCCAATGGTCATTTTACAGCCATTTTGATCCAAAGTGACAATTTTGGTACTAATGAGTTGGAATATGTATAAGAAATGGAATGTTTCACTAAAATTGCACAGTTCTGCCCATTTCTTGATGAAATATGACTAGAAATCACAATGGTGATTTTTGGTAAAATTTTATACAGCTTTCTGTAAAATCGAATTTTTGAGGGATCAAAAGGGTTTCTGACTCCACGAATGGCATATTTCATTGCTCAAATGGTCAGTTAACAACTTAACATGAACAATACAACATAAAGTCACAATTCTCAACCAGCACCAAACATCATAAACTGATCTTAAAGATATTAGAGAGAGAAAAAAAAATTAAAATCCATTTCCAGCTGCCATTTTGGCGGCCATCTTGGGCGGTGAGTTCCAATTTTACCCTATACTGATGGCATTTGATCTTATCTTCACAAAAACGTATACATTTGTATACATATGACAAGATTGTCTCACTATAATTTGCATCAAACTGACTTAGTGACCCATCTGAAAAACGGCGGCCATGTTGGGCGACATCTTTAATTTGACGTGTTCCAATTAACCGAAAGCTGGAACGAACTGAATTATGATTAGGGATATAGTGGATAATATATGTGCGAAGTTTGGTGCTTTAATCCAGAAGGAACGATTCTTCTGTTATTGTGCGATAAGCGACTCCACTGTGAACGAACCCTAATTTTTGCTGTGTGTTGTTTCTGTAGGGTTGTCTGCTAAAGGTCAAAGGTCAATATTTGAGGAACAAGATGACAAGCTCTGCAGTTTCCAGCCTTCTAAGACACATTTTAAGTAGGAAACTACCAAAATTAAATCTGCAGTCATTAAGTCGAGATTTCTCACCAAAGGTATATACTAATTGTGTTTTGAACAGAGCAATGGTTTGCATAAATCTCATCGTTTAATTCACGTGTCGCCCATTGTCGCTGCACCAGCGGTCCAGTGCACATTTTATATATATGGATTTTATCGATCGTATGTGTTCATTGTGGGGACGTTGTTATTTTGATATAAATGATAGGCCTACAATCATAGCTGTTGTGCATAAAGTGGAATGAACGTTTCAAAAGAATCAGGTAATATAGAGCGTTTGGATACGGGACCCGCCTCCATGTTGGAGGTATAGACATCCATAAGCAAGCACTGAGTTAATATGATTAATTACGAAAGCTACTTCTCAAACCTCTCGTTATGGCTTCGACGGAATTAGTTGCATTATTTGCCAACGCTATTAATAATCATGAACAACAGAAAAAAGAAATACATCGAAATGTTAGATAAACCTACTATAGTATAGGAATCAGGATGCGATATTTATTAAAAAGAATAGAGTGTAGACTCGGAACTGTCGCCAAACGTTACAGATCCATACATACGCCATTATGTTCGTGTTAAACACAGTTATGTTTTGAAATAAAATTATTACAGGCTTACCGGGTACCTAATTTGTTTTCAATGAATGATAATGTATAGTCCATGTATTATCGAAACAAATGAGCTCCCCGGTGTTGCATTTATGTTTTAAAACGCTGTATGCATGTAACGCGACAATATAGCTTCTTTCCAATATTTTCAAGCAAGATGGCTAGGTGTGTATAGAAGCATCTTGTAAAAATGAAAGTCAAAAACAAATAGATCGAGCAACTTTGAGAAAAAAAAAACAAGTGTGATTTTTTACCTTTTCCAATAACAAACAAAGATCGATGATTACGTTGAATCAAAGTGCGTAACAAACGCCATTATATAACTTCAATATAGAATAGACTATCTAATATCGGAGCAGTGCTAATTTATAGCTACCACCTAGATGAAATAACTTGAAGCCGACTGGAGGTGTACATGTCGTAATTAATCTATAATCTCTCTTTTGTCAAACAGTAGTTACAGTACATGTACCCTCAAGCATCAAATTTAAAGTTGGCAAAAATAAATATTAGGATATACATATCCGTTTCCCGTAACCTGGTTGAGTTACATTAAAGGTGTTAACATCTTTGCGACCGGATGCAAAGGATTATCAAATAGTGGGTTTTTTTTAATTCCATATCTTATTTTGGTCAATAAGTACATGAAAGAATAACGCTGATTATGGAGTCAGTTACTTCTTGTCATGTGGCAGAAATAGCACAACGTGAACTCGTTCTATGAATAATCATGTACACAGCGCGAAGCACTTGCAATGTATTAAATTTCTTGTCATTCTCTTGGAAAACATTTGCTGATTCCCATTTGCATGCATGTATTCATTCTCGCAGCCATGTGGAGGGATTTTAAGCTTTAGATTATCAAATGGATTAACTTCGATTAAGTTAAACGTTCGCAGAAGATCATGATGTTAGCAAGGCATCTATCCTTTCTACGCGCCATGTGTATATATGTAGGACCTACTCGTACGGAACTACTTGTATAATTCTCTAAATATGCATGTTTAAAGTTTGAATAGCAGAAAGTTGAAGTCAATATCACCACGGTGTTAAAGCAGATTCATGTATATATATATAACGAACGAACATTTCACATAAAAAGTACTCACGGCGCAAAATTTTACTATTCATAACACATCATCGATCGGGACTATACTATTTTGTTTTTTAGTTTGTAATTTTATATCTTTACATTCAACTGCACATGTAGTAAGGGATAGGTATTTCTCAACTTCTATATATAACAATTAAGAGGCATGATACACGAAAGAGAGACACTTAATTATGCGAGGTACTCGACCGCACAAAATATTAAGTTGGGTACTCAACCACACGTTGCGTGATGATAGTGACCCCTTCAGTGTAATTAGGTGCCAAGTAATATCTGAAACTCTTTTAAAAATCTTCTTTTAACATGCGGGCGTGAAGACAGAAGGAATGGCCATTTATGATATATCGCCATGCCGACCGACGCTCACATCAGTTGAATTCTCAAATAAGTTGTTATCGAAACTTGGGTTATGGCCGCAGAATTAAGTGGTTTAAGCATGATATAATTAATTCATCAATTCATTCGGTAAATGAGGTACGTCTCTATCACATTCGACACGAACAGGTGCATTACTTTGTAATTAAAACAGATAATTTTCATTTTTATCGGACACGCTGACAAAGCCTGAGATCTATGGCATATGCGAAGTAACAATTTATCATTATAAGTCTTGGTTGTCTCAGGGTTAATTAATCCCAACACATGGAAATAATTTAAGATATAAACCTGATAGATGTTTACCCTATATGGTTGTCTCAGGGATAATTAATCCCAACACACAGAAATAATTTAAGATATAAACCTGATAGATGTTTACCCTATATTTTCTGAGAATTTGGAGTAGTTTTTACTGTTTTAAGTTCCCAAAAGAACTATTTTTATTGGACTTATTCAAACACCGCAAACATTTAGTAGTTAGCAGTTTCTGAATTTATTTTTGCTATTTCCTCTCATAAAATTAATAAAATTACGATGATTTTTTTTTACATTCTGGGAGGAGTATAATTATAATTTATATCCTTGATATATGTTTAAAATTTCTCGCAAAAACTGAAAAATAACGAAGTTAATTAGTTTTATAGACCCACTATAAATCTCCCATAGTAACTGATAATTTCCAGTAAATAATGCATATAAGGGAAAAATTCTAAATTTTCAACACTCTCCCCTGTTTTGATAAAAACAGGCCGAACTATCCTACTTCGAAAAGACTACTCAGTACTTCCCAGGAGGCAGGAATGATTGCTCTCGCACCCGTACTAGTATGCACTCGCAATCTTTAATTCACGGGTGCTAAAATTCGCATTTGTCTTTCTTGTCAAAATGTTCATGGTCACTGTAATGGTTGATTCAATGTTGACCTATTTGAAAGTATATTTAGAACCTTTCCCACTCCAGTTAAATTATGGGTATGTGAAAGTGTAACTGGACAATGATCTATCCCATAATCAACCCTCTTAATTCAGTCTGGCTTTGGCAATCTGCTATGCCAACCCTTTGTCATCGCCCAGTTTGCTTCATGAATGGCTTTGGCATTGCTGATTGCCATAGCCAATAATGAGAGATCACAATGACTATTATTTGAGAAAAACCCAACTTACGACTATATTACGGGTGCAATTAAATCTGTCGTCTGAATTGGACCCCTCCTAGGCTGTGTTCCTGGACTGATGAGGAGAGTGTAACCCACTTTAACCCTTTCATGACTGGAGCTTCCTGAAATTTTGCGAAAACCCTGTGCCAATGCATTCTCTTATATATGCGAGTCTCCCATAGGGAGCCTCACATATATAAAAGAATACATTGGCCAAACAATATTTTTACCTTGACCTAGTAAGCCAATGCATTCTCTATGCGAGGCTCCCTTATATATGAGAGACTCACATATATAAGTGAATGCAGTTGCGCCAGATCTTTAATGCTGCACCAGCGCAGCTCCCATCATGAAACGGTTAATAGTTGCAGGAGCAAGACCAAAAATGGTTGACTTAATAACCTACTGACATCCTGTACCTCAGTCGTCAAACCCTCAATGATACCTATCAATGACATACAAGATCTCAGAGTTTTGATAATATATATAATCTTCTTATCCAGGTTCGGTATATTTGCTCATCACCAAGTTGCAGGAAATTGGGCCTTCTGCTGACTTTGCCTCTTGTTCCAACTGTTGAAGCTCTGAGTTTCGGCAAATCAAAACCAGAAATGTGTAAGTCTATGTCTTATCTAAGCGTTGGGCAAATCACGGCTAACCCCGCTTGTAACATGGGTGGATTTTATGTTTTAAATTTATATAACATTTTGTAGCACTGGGTAGATTTTGTATAGCATTCCCTACCAATACTCGAGTCGAGGAACCAACCCATCAAAGCTCAGAGTGATCAGATATCAATTTTTTAATTCTATTATTTTTCACCAATGTTCAGTACTTTTTGGCGGTCTGGCAAAAAGTCGACGAGAAGATGGTCTCGGACCAAATTTCAGATGAAAATGGATAACTCTAAAATCAACTTAGTGGCTTTGGGTACAAGTATTAGATATTTGACAATCCGGCCAAATTTCTTTGAACAAAATGTTGATAAATAACAGGTTTCGGGCAATTTTATACTATAGTTGACTGGTTAGTATTATTTTTAGGCAATTAATCGATTCTGATAACTGAAGCAGCATTTCAAAAAGTGTTGTTGTTGAAATCTGATGATATGGGGACCATTAATATATATTTAGAATTTCTCATCATAGCAGCTGTAGCAAGGTGTTATTTTCAGAACAGATATATGCGTGAAAACTTTCAGAGCTTACCAAAACTTACCAAGATGGGCAACTCTATATTGTTAGTAACCTTAATCACAGCAAATTGTATTTAAACTATTGATTCCACCACAATATTACAATCAAAATAAACACTTTATTATGCCTTTATAGATACATAAAATATCATATGTTTTATTTGTATTTTATTCACAAAATAGCTATTTGCAGTCTTGAAATTTGGATTTATAAAATTATGTTGTTGTTGTAATTGTGGCCCAGAAGAGATAGACCATTTATAATGAGTATACACAAACTTTACATCCATTTATAATGAGTATACACAAACTTTACATCCATTTATAATGAGTATACACAAACTTTACATCTATTTATAATGAGTATACACAAACTTTAAATCCATTTATAATGAGTATACACAAACTTTACATCCATTTATAATGAGTATACACAAACTTTACATCCATTTATAATGAGTATACACAAACTTTACATCCATTTATAATGAGTATACACAAACTTTACATCCTGTTTTGAATGATATAGCATCAGACAAAAGAGAATGGTTAAAAATAATTTAGAGTTGTCTAACATTTTTCTCAGCATTAACCCATTAATTCTACATTGTTCATTTCAGCCGTAGTGGAGACGAAAGAGAAAGAAATTGTGGAGAAAGCGGATAAGTTGTACAGTGATTCCGAGACCCTTGAACTATACGACTATCTTGTACAGTTCAAGGACAGTTCGAATGATGACATTCTTTGGCGATTGTGCCGAGCAGCAGTAGACAAAGGTAAAAGGTCAAAGGACAAAGAACATAAGAAGGCGTTAACGTATGAAGCTTTTGAGTACATCAAGAAAGCTCTGCAGCTCAATGATAACAACTATGCTTGTCACAAGGTAGGTTTATATCAGACATGTTAAAGTGATGTGAAACACTCCAGTAGGGTGATCAAATAGAAATGTTGTATAATCTTCTTCAATGTGGTTATATTTTACATATACTATATCCTAGTTGACAACAGACACCGCCATTCGTATATATTAATGAAATGCAGTGACTCTCGGACAGTCTCGGTGGCGAAATCATTTTCGTAAGTTTATCGCCGATAGTTGCGTCCCGAATCTAGAAGTAAATATTTACATTTGAGCGTAGTTTGGACGATGTTTTCTTTGGAATGGTACTGTCAATTTGCTGCATTGGTGCAGCATTAAAGATCCTGTGACAGTGCATTATCTTATATCAATAAGTTAATTTGGCAGATTTTGGTCGACTAACATTCAGAGCGATGTCCATTTCCATTTGTACTCACATGTGGCATGTTGGTAAAGTTCTTGTTATTACTTTATGCTAAACAAATACCTCAAATAATGGAAATTTGAGTACAGCCCCCCCCCCCCATTTAAAGCCACATTTTAAAGGCCCACTTAATTTTCGAATGTCCAGATCACATTTTGTACAACATATTCCATAGTATACACCATTTGAAAGAGGAATAAAAAATATATATATTCCACCAGAATATGGAACAGTTGTGGCCTAGGAGTGTCCACCAAGTGATAAAGATTCTCAGATTCACCCCTGGAAGACTTTCCCTGTTATTTTTATCCAGAATGCATCATAATTCACAACTAAAATTAAACACAGAACACACGTTGGTACCTTGACAAAAACAACATATTCACAACTTCACAGTTTAATCGACTGGATAAGTTGGTAATACAATGCTTTCGAGCTTCATCTTTCTAATGTCAATGGTATATAATATCATATATGGAATATGTTGTACCTAATTTGATTCGAAAATTAATGGTGCCTTTAAACCTATTTTTCAGTGGTATGCTATACTGCTTGACTATGTAGGAGAGTATGAAGGAATGAAACAGAGGATCAAAAATGCGTATTTAGTGAAGGACCATTTCTTAGTGAGTATGTTTATTTAGTGAAGGACCATTTCTTAGTGAGTTTGTTTATTTAGTGAAGGACCATTTCTTAGTGAGTTTGTTTATTTAGTGAAGGACCATTTCTTAGTGAGTTTGTTTATTTAGTGAAGGACCATTTCTTAGTGAGTATGTGTATTTAGTGAAGGTCCATTTCTTAGTGAGTATGTTTAGTTTAACCCTTTCTACGCTAAATGGATTCTGCCACCAGTCATAAAATACACAGAATGACACAATGTGTAAATGGGTTTGTCGATACGGCACGAGTGCTGTCGCGGAAGGATAGAACAAGAGGCGCTTGCGCCTTGAGTTCTATCCTTCCGCGACAGCATGAGTGCCGTATGGACAAACCCATTTACACTTCGTGTCATTCTATGTTTATTACATGCTTCGCGTCCTAGAATCCGTGCATTAAAAATACAGGATTAGAAGGTTTATTTAGGCACATACAGGGTGTGTTTGTCATGTGTGATGATTCTTTTCTTTAAATAGTTCCAGTTTCATGGTTTCATTTTACGTCAACGAGATGCGTATGGAACATATGTTCCATACGGATTTGTAAATATGGAACATCAATAACACTGTACTTCTAGCAACAGGCGTGTAATAAAGTATATTTTGGAATGGTCTATTATTCATCTGGAGGTGTGTTCAGGAAAAATAAGCAGATGACAGATAATAAAAGTAATTAAGGATAAATAATAAATTGATGGAGGGAAGTTTTTAAATCATAATTTCAACTAACGACCTATGTTGAACTTATTATCTGGACGTTTCCTGAGGGATAATTACTGATCAATGAGTATTTGGTATAGAAACTGTTAAATTATGTGTTTACCTGTTTGAATGGGAATTTAAAGGCACAGATGGCCTTCAAGGTGGGTATTGCTGTTAAAATAGTCACACCCGTTAAAACTTCCATAAACAGAAAGAGTATTAAAATATAGACATATCTTTTCTTATACCAATGATAAATATCAAATAAATAGTATGCTATTGTCAAGTTCGTATGCTCTGTTATGTAAACAAAAGCCAGGTTCTGTAAAATTTTTGGCTTTTTTTTTACATAACTGAGTGTACGAACTTGACAATAACATACCATTTGCACGATATTTGTGATTGGTATAAGAACAAGGTCTGTCTATATTTTAATATTCTTTCTGTTTATGGCAACAGATGTGACTATTTTAACAGCAATGGTAAAGGCCATCCGTGCCTTTAAAGACCCTGTATTTTATACAACATTATTGTTGGGGTGTGGGAAGTGTATACTGGAACAAGTTCGTTCATCCGTCAATATTTGGCACCGATATTTATCACCATGGACACCTGTACTGCACCTACAATTTATGAAATAATTCGGACTTAGTATATAAGCAGATATCTCGCCTTTTTTCAACTTTGAACATTTTTGAAACATGCATAATTTATTTTTGAAACTGGCATATATATTACCCGGTCTGTCCGTCTTACTAATTCAGGCAATTTTATTACAAAAACAAATAAAACAAATGAATATCTTTTGATAGATTGAGTTTTGATCACAAGACCATGACTCAAGATATTTTATTTTAGATACTGGAAACAACATAGAAAATAGTGTTGGAAACACTTAATACACCTTCAAGTATAGGCCATGCAACACTTGAACTGAACCATGTGCTTTTAACACTTCCATGATGGGAGCTTCCTGAAATTGTATTACCCAGTGCATTCTCTTATATAATCGAGGCTCCCTATGAGAGACTTACATATATAAGAGATTGCACTGGCAATGGCATATGATCTTTACTGCTGCATCAGTACAGCTCCCATCATGCAAGGGTTAATAACTGTTCGCTTGTCACAGAGTTTGGGTTCATGTATAACTATTAGGCGACATACGTGTGATATTGTATATAAATTTCAATATTTCAATCGCAACCATGTTTTTGAGAATAAAATCATGTCACTTCCTGGTTGTTTAGATCAATTTTGTTGGTTAGTTTAAGATGGATAGCTCTAAAATCAAGTGCTTACTATTAACAATAACCACTTGATTTTAGAGTTATCCATCTTACACCCGCAATTTGTCCGTTTTGATCACGTGTTCTGCCAACTTGTGGGCTACATATCCGAAAGTTAATAGATTTCAAAAATCGATATCTAAGGCCAAAAAAAAAAAAAGGGTTTTGGTTCTCGGGCAATTTTTTTCTTCAAATCAATGAGGGAGGGAGGGTTTTATTTTTTTTATTTTTTTCTGCGCATAGTAAGCATGGACAAAGATACCTTCCTCTGTCTAGTAATAACCAGAAAGGTAGAGGGAACTCATATAAACTCATTTAGACTTATATAAAAATGACATTGTACTACCAGTGTATGACTGGGATTACCTAACAATATATAATGCCCCTGACATTAACTACTGTTATTGTTGTCTAAAAACTGATACCTCCCCATTCTAATATGTGATCCTGAATTTAGTCTTGTGCCTTTAAATTGTATAAAGTTACAATTAGTGTAAGTTGTTCACAATGACTAATTGTAAGAAGAGCATGAGGATCGATTAGCTAATCATTTTCTTAATTGTATAGTCATCTACTTCATGTTGTAAGCCTGCAAGTCACTTTTTAACACATTACATGTTAGAGCTCAATGCACACTAATATTCAACACATATCTGCTATGGATATGTTGATAAAATCCAAAAAAAAATAAAAAAATTTTTGTCATAACATCAGGCATTGCAATAAAAAGGCCTAATGCGGCCCTTTTTATTCAATGCGGCGGGGCCTGAGAACCAAAACATTTTTTTTGGCCTAATCACTCTGAGCTTTGATGGGTGGGTTCCTCGACTCGAATCAAATATTTTTTACCCCCAAAAGCCAAAGAAATAGTAATATAGGACCCTCTGATTGGATTGAGTACCTTTAATGAAAACCAGTCAAGACGTCATTTTTACTATAAGAGCCTGACATGCATCAGGTGATCAAAATAAAAATTAATCTCAGTTAGATACTCGCTGACAGGTAGTTTATTAGTTACTATTACTTATTTAATCATTTGTAATAATAAATTAGAACAACTCATCCAACATGACCATGTGTATGAATTGGATTGTTCCCTTTGCTAATTTGCCAGTATATCTTTCTTTTCTTTTTATTTTCAGAAAGCGTTGGAACTTAATCCTAAAGATGCCACAACAGTACATTCCCTGGGTTACTGGTAGGTGTTCCACAACAGTACATTCCCTGGGTTTCTGGTAGGTGTTCCACAACAGTACATTCCCTGGGTTTCTGGTAGGTGTTCCACAACAGTACATTCCCTGGGTTTCTGGTAGGTGTTCCACAACAGTACATTCCCTGGGTACCTGGGACTCTAGTAGATGTTCTCCCATAAGGGAAGCTATCATGATCCATTCTTACGATGTGTACACAAAAATACAAATAAAGTCCCTCCCTCATTGATTCAGAATAAATATTGTCTGGCTTAAATAATTTTTATTTTGGCCTTTATTTTCATATTTAAATATATCTCAGCATCTATTACTAATTTTCCCTCCGACATATTCTCCTACCCGATCCACAGCTTAATGCCTACAACACGTGTGTATCTGCCACTAAATCAAACCAACAGGAGTAGTAAACAAAAGATAATTTATACCAGTACACTATGCTGTCCAATGCATATTTCTAATATCTATTTATATAAAAGCCAAGTGTTTGTCAGTATGTGCATGTGTGTGTTTATCTGTCATGATTTTGGCACATTTAAAAACATATCACCCCCATGTCCGATTGTGCCCACATTTTGACCATGTCCTGAGGCACATCTTAGAATATGACATGCAAACGACGGCCAATCAGTACAAGACATACACAGAACGACATGATGTGTAAATTGGTTTGTCGATACGGCACGAGTGCTGTCGTGGAAGGATAGAACGAGAGGCGTTTGCGCAAGCGCCTCGAGTAAGCGCCTCGAGTAAGCAGCTCGAGTTCTATCCTTCCGCGACAGCACGACAAACCCATTTACACATCGTGTCGTTCTGTGTTTATTACACGCTTCGCGTCCTAGAATCCGTGCATTACTAGTGAAAATACAGGATTGGAAGGTTTATTTAGGCTCATACAGGGCGTGTTTTCATGTGTGATGATTCTTTTATTTAAATAGTTCCAGTTTCATGGTTGAGGCGAACGTCATGTACGTCATTTTACGTCAACGAGATGCGTATGGAACATACATTCCATACGGATTTGTAAATATGGAACAGCAATAACACTACTTCTGGGAACAAGCGTGTAATAAAACCTGAGATATCACGCATTTCCCAAAGGTTATCAAGGCAATATTTTTACGATTATGACTTCAGTGGCATCCGTCATAAATTCCAGACAAACTTGTCGTCAAATGGCTTAAAGTCACTAATAATTAGCAATCAAGAGCGTTTATTATCAGCTTAAACTAATTCTTCACATGATGTTCCTGCATGTCATGTTTGTCACCACTCATTTTTGACGGGCAACGCCCTAGCAGTTACCGTAAATATAAATAATAAATTTCTCTGTATTATAAAGTATATTTGTTTTTTTATTCTCAGGTGCTTTGTCTTTGCGGACCTGGCCTGGTATGAAAGGAAGATTGCAGCTGCCTTATTTTCTTCACCTCCGTCTGCCACTTATGAAGAGGTAGGTTCAGGATGCAAGCCTTGAAATAGTGTGTTTGTCATTTGCAGAATGAGGTCCCCAGAGGGTGAATTTAGTGATGCTATCCCGCACGGCAAGCTAGCATAACTGCTATGGGAGATCTATGACCAGATTGAAGTTCTCCAGTTGAAGTTGATTTCAGAGTCACCTCGATTATGCATTTTATCTTCTGCAAATTAGGGGATATAGAAACTTTCCAGAAGGAAAAAAGTAACTAAAAACAATGTTAATTTGAGACTAGATACTTCCAAAAAGATGAGGTCCAAGCAGAATGAGGACCCCAGATGTTGAATATGGTGATGCTGTGCAGGATCTAAATTCACCCTCTCAGGCAGGGGGGGGTCGGAAAACATTTCCAGGCACGTATGATGATTTTTATTTTTTCCGGCCTCGGACCACCCACCCACCCAATTTCTTCCGTTTCCGGTCTTTTTTTTCCAGGCAATTTTGGACACCCACCCTTTTTTTTCCGTTTCAGGAAGTTTTTTCCGGTCAGTTTTTGGACACCCACCCCCCTAAATTTGAGAAAATTATCAATTGAGCAACCAAATAGCTGATTATCCTGCATTATCATAATTTATTGCGCGATATTTGAATAGAACAGTGCATAATGAGATAACGATACTATTTGAATTTATTATATAAGTGTCATTAATCAAGAAATGTGTCAACATAATCACATTTCAAGGGATATATAGACAGAGTGCCAAAGTTTTTATTAACATTCATTTTCATAATATATAGTCACATGATCTAGTCACATAATCACATTTGAGTATTCTACATAATACATGGTACCGGTACAACAAATTTCAGATTATTTGATATTTTGATATTTGCTATGTGATATACAGTAATGCCCTAATTAATCGACTCCATAAACACAGCAGAATAATAGGTAATTTTTCAGGATTTAGTCGGAAATATGGCTTGTTGTCATTCATCGGAAAGCTCTCGGTGAGAGCTTTCCGATGAATGACAACAAGCCATATTTCCAACTAAATTGTGAAAAATTACTCATTATTCTGCTGTGGTTATGGAGTCGTTTAATTAGGGCATTACTGTATTGCTGGAATCAAATTGTTTATCAAAACATGTGGAAATACAACTGTTCATCCCAGTTCATCCCAGTTTGAAGAATAATGCTAATACCAAACATAACCATGATATAACCGCGCTACTCTTCTTGGGGCATCTCAGAAACCAGAACTGAGGAAACATGTTATAGCGTGTAATGGCAGGCTGGTAGCCACTGCCTGAAGTAATAGGCTTCGTAATAATTGGGAATAATATGGATGGATAGCCCAATTTCACTTCTTTTTTTGCTCACGATATCAGTGACGATAAAATCTTCGTTACTGTGATTAACATTACAAGCTGATCCACATTAACATGGAAAACAATGTGAAATTGTTCAAGCTGGCCTGGCTGGCCTTCAATTTATTTGTTAAGATTTTATGTTTTACGTTGTCAAAAGTCTATTTTATTCCATTATTTATTATATCTTTATTTCCATGTCACATATGGTCAAGTGTGCTTTCATTTTATTACTTATTTTCAGCTGAGTTCTGCATAGTTATTCTTATTTTGTTGTATCAGTAGATGGAATCCTGATTAAATTTTATTTTTCCAATAGCGCAGTTTCTAGTTCTATCAAGTTGAATTTGGGTTATTGTTGGCCATTGTGCAACTGATCCAACTTCTGATAACCTTTATATGTAGCATAGCATTACAATTAACTATATATGACCCGTTTCTGTTCAAAACACATCAAAATAAGACTCAATAGCAGGAATGGAAAAAAATTTTGGCATATGGAAAAAACTGCTTTTTGGACCCAAGAGACACCCACCCACCCCATCATACGTGCCTGGAAAAAATTTCCGACCCCCCCCCCCCTGTCTCAGGCACACTATTTGCAGGCTTGGGTTGGCGCTGGACCAAGTTTTTCTCTTGGCAAAAGTTTTGCCAAAATGAATTTTTGATGCCAAATTTCAAAAGGACGTATCAAATTAAATTGAGGGTCTAAGGCCAAACAAAATTAATGAATTGATTCTCAGGCAATTTTTTTTTCAAATGAATGAGGGAGGGCGGTTTTTATTTTTATTTTTTATTTCCAGCGGCCAGTTCAGACATACATCTGGGATCCCCGAAATCAAGACCAGAAGGCTCAATTAATTGTGGAATCATTATAATTGAAACTGCGAACCAATAAACAAAACAAAACAACAGACTAGTAGTGAAATAAAACTGGAAAAGTGTATAAAATAAAATATATGCATTGAAGTATCTTACTTCTAAAATAACATCGAGGTTGTTCCTCTTAAACTTTAAAGCTAAGCAAATGAAAGGACTGAAAATGGAATGATTATATTAAATATAGTGAGGTATTAAACTGATGTTTGCCATTCACACTGTTTAAATGCGTCTTGGGAAATTGCAGACATGCTCATTTTGCCTTGTTTCGTTTAGCTTTCAACTTCTCCTGTTTCTCACAGAGAAGTTGCGCTTACGAGATAGCACTGTCTGAAATTTTTCAAGACGCGTCTTACACTGTGGATGGCAACCATCAACCTTGTCCAAATCTTCCATTCCACCACATTTTATGCAGATGTCTGGGAAGGAGATGGACATATGTACGTATGGTTTCTTTTTTCTGACTTCTTCATGATCATTTTGGCTACTGTCACCGTCACTGGCGTCAGTGTCAATGTCATTTTCACAAATATAGGGGTTTATATTTGTCGGTATCGACTCGGCCGATTCATCCTCATCAATGAATATTTTTTCGGCCATTTGCCCAATTGTTTTATCGCATTCTATGGACAATACAGCCCATTTTCTGACAATTTTGTCACGAAATATAATTCGGTGTCAACAACATCGTGTTTTTTCAAATCACGGAATTTGCCAGTGTAGAAACTGCAGGACTCGTTTGTTTGTGAACTTATAAATAACTGTAAATAATGCAACCTGCTTTAATGAATGACATTAGTTCGCTTTATTTAATCATGTTTTTTGCGTAAATACCGAGGCCTATCATCTCCCCAGCAGCGCACTGCCATAACTCGCCGTAGTTCGTTTCGAAGTGGTATTCCTGTCGTAATTATTACATTACCACGTGCTAAAAGCGTAAACCGGAAATAGCGAATTCCGGCACTTCCGCAAACGGAGAACTCGCCACTTGAACGTGAATCGGCTGCGATTTGAATTATTTGATCGTTGGTTGTTTGGATTTCAAATAAAAAGAGTTAGGCGGCCCCTATTTTATGAGAGCGGCGGTGCCTGAGAATCAATTAATTAATTTTTTTTGGCCTAATGTAGGAACAATTCTCATTTGAAGATAAAATGCATCCATTTATACACACAAAATAAATGCTTTCCACAATCTACAAGTCTCTGTCATCAAAGCATACATATTATTGTCCCACGACATTCCGTCGGAGGACTATAGTAATGAGCCTCGTCTGTCTGTGTGTGTAGCTGTCCATCCGGAACTTTGTCCGAGTCTGTCATTTTCTGGTAAATGTTTTTTAAACTTGGCACATATATCGACCAGCATGGGAACCTGCGATTTTGAGTTTGGTCGGACTCATTTTGGCAGAGTTATTGCCATTTTACGACATAGAATCGTACATCCTGGGACATATTTTGTCCGAGCCTGTATTTTTGCCAAATGAAATTATTTTTTGGTTTGTCATTGGCAAATTTGGCCAAAACTTTATTCTGCAAATGTCTGGCACCTTATTCTCAGGCCTGGTCTAACGTCACCTGAACCTTCTAACATATTGTCAAACCCATCATAGATTTCTTCCTCTTTAACCCTTTACCCAACAGAACGGCCCTGTGCCAATGCATTCTCTTATATATGCGAGTCGACCATAGGTCGCCTCGCATATATAAGAGAATGCATTGGCTTAACACATTAAAAATTATAAAATTGTTAAAGAATGTAAGAAAAAATGTTAAAAAAAGATTTTTTTTTAGGCCAATGCATTCTCTTATATATGCGAGGCGACCTCTGGTCGACTCGCATATATAAGAGAATGCATTGGCACAGGGCATAACTGTAACCATCACAATGTGGTCAATGAGCCGGTTCCAATGATATCCATATTTGTATGGTTTTATTGAGACAGACCCAAGATAATTTTGTTGGATAAAGGGTTAACCTTTCCAAACTTGAGCTTCCTGAAATTATGCGAAAACCCTTTGCCACTGTATTCTCTTTATATATATATGTGAATCTCCCATAGGGACATAGAGCATATATAAGAGAATACATTGGCCTAACAATTTTTACCTTGTTCTTGTAAGCCAGTGCATTCTCTTATATAAATGCGAGGCTCCCTAAGGGAGACTCACATATATAAGAGAACTAGCAGGGGTACCCGGCATTGCTCGGGTGAAGAATATGCATAATATATTAGTGGCCCTTCAAGTCATTTTAAATAATGATTAGGCACCTGCAGTCCATCCCACGAGGAAAACACAGCGAGAGCACATTTTTTTGCTCTCGCAATTCAGAAGAAGGGTGTAATTGTGCCCGTAATATAATCATGTTTGGTTTTTTCAAACAAAATGTCATTGTACAATAGATCTATGTCCAGTTACACTTTCACATGCCCATAATTTAATATACCTTCAAATAGTTCAATAAGAAATTTATATTGAATCAAGGATTACTAGCACCATGATCGTGAACATATTAAATAGAGGGACGAGTTCCAATTTTAGCACCCGTGAATTACACATTGTGAGTGCATACGGGTGCGAGAGCCTGGGAAGGACTGCATCTGGGGCAAACAGCACCTATTGCATGACTCGCCAGATAAAATTACATCTATCTAAGTTGATAATAAAGACTCTTTATTGCTAATTATTAGTGCCTCTTTATATCATTTGAGATCAACAGCACCTATCCTGTGACATTCCCCCAAGTCATTTTTTTTACTTTTGAGCACCCTATGTTCCCACATAGCATCTGGGCTAATAATGAATGCTCTGTATTGATCATATAATTTATTAGCCCCCCCCCCCCTTTAAGTCAATCGAGGTTAAAGTTGTGTATCCCATGACAATCCTCCAGTCAGGTGACCTATTTGTACAAATATCCCTACATATCTTCTAAGCTTATAAGAAACACTCTTTATTGCTCATATTTGCCAATTTAAGTTGTTTGATGTCAACGGCATCTATCTCATGACACTCTACAGGTCATTTTGTCCCTGTGTTTCAATTTTCACCAACCAGATTGCTATCATTTTTGGTATATAGTTAATTATTTAGTTAAATTAATTAGTAGTCCATATGTAAAAAAATTCAGCTCCGAGGGGCCATCCATCTGGTCGCCTCTAGCCAAAATATATATAAAATAATTATTAGTGCCATTTTTAGACATCTGAGGTGAACGGGACCTATCTAATAATGCTCCTCAGATCCAATTACTCCTGTATACAAAATTTGAGCTCCAGCCATTTGGTTGCCTATAAGCGGACAAACAAACAAACAACAAACAAAATTTAGTTTTATTACTAAAGATGCACTGGCACAGGATCCTTAATGCTGCACCAGCCCACTCCCGTCATGAAAGGGTTAATATATTGACTTACCATCACCTTGTTCTTGTCTTTTTACAGGCTTTGAAATATTTCCTTCAAGCTGAAGAGAGTAAGTATAAATATTAGGCCAAATAAATAAGAATTCTGTGTTCTCTGCCACCTCCCTCATCACTCAGGCACCTCCCTCATCACCAGTGTTCACACTGGACTGAAAAAAACTTTAGCCAAAAGTTTAGCCAAATGAAAATTTTATTAGCCAAATGAAAAAAACTTTAGCCAAATATTTTTTGACCAAATTAAAAAAAAACAATTTGGCAAAATTAAATCATCGTTTTCTTGTCGGTTCACAATTAATGACTAAAATATTTGTTTTAAACTTTATTTGTTATACTCAGAATGAAAACATAATTAAAACAACACAAAAAACAACTTTAAAAACAATATTATACGAACATATCACATATCACACAGGCATTCGCAAACATGAAACTAACATTCTGTATAATTATAATCCGCTAAACGAATTGTAATAACTCTATGCCGTTGACACTATTGACACCATGGCATGACGGCTGCTAACTATGGCTTATTATACTGTAGTAAGGTGTTAACTGATGAATATATATTGTATTCAAATCTTTTATGATGTGAAGCCCGGTTAATAGACGGGATGCACTTTATGACACCCGTTACGTAACCATTGAGTTAAGACCTGCTCTTCTATAACGAACAAAGCATTTAGGTATTGTATCTTACAGACGACTTAATCAATTACATAACCAGTATACAGCTTATACATTATGACGATTAGGCTGGTTAGGCTCTCAACGGAGAGCCCAATGTCTGAACATCAGAAGTCTTTTTAGGCGTCAGTAAACTAATGTCATTCGGTCTCGTCGTATTCAGTAGTGCTTCGTCAGGTTCGTTCGTTTCTTCAGTAACTTCCTCACATCTACTATCGTCATTTCGCATGTCCGTTAGAGGACACTCAGTCTGTGGTATAGAAGGCATTGTCAAAAAAAGTTTAGCCAAAAGTTTAGCCAAATGAAATTTTTTATTAGCCAAATTCGAAAAAGATTAGCCATTGGCTAATTTGGCTACCGACAGCGCGAACACTGCTCATCACTCAAGCACCCCCCTCGTTACTCATACACATCCCTCGTCATTCAGGCACATTTCTCGTCATTCAGGCACCTCCCTCGTCACTGAAATTTTCTTTAAAAACTATTGTCAAACATTTATTTTTAATATCTGCTGTTAGAAATATTTTATTTGAACTACGAAAATTAAATTTTTTTTGCTTCTGGAGTATGTTATTCCAGATTTTGAGAAAAAAAAAATAGCCTACCTCCCTCATCTCAAAATTGATATCTAATTGACCTGAGAACACATATATATTATTTTAATGGCCTTATACTATGACTGTGTTAAATTAAAAATAGGCCTATGGCTATTCAGTTTTCAAAATGATATTCGATTCAACCTCAGTATTCATTTATATTTGATTCAACAAAAACCACAAAATTTCTATGAATATTTCATTTTATCTTTGAAATGCTATTTTATGTTGGAATAGTCCCATAATTTCAATAAAGATCGCAAACATGAAACATAAAGATGCATAATCCGATTAAGCGCCCCCTAAATTACTATTTATTTGGATTCGGGGATAAAAAATATTTTAATCGAGTCGAGGAACCCACCCATCAAAGCTCAGAGTTATAAGATATCAATTTTTGAAATCTATTATTTTTCACCATTGAGACTTATCAGTGGCCAAATAAAAAGTCAACGAGCCGATGGTCTCGGAACAAATTGTATGTTGATAAATAACATGTTTCGGGCAATTTTATAATATAGTTGACAGTGGTTAGCATTAATTTTGAGCAATTAACCTATTTTGATAACTGAAGCAGCATTTCTAAAAATGCTGTTGTTGTTGGAATCTGATTATATGGAGACCATCGAATTGGTTGAGTACCTTTAAAACATACACTGTTCATTTCTGATTATGGGTGGGATGATAGCTGCAATTCTAAAAATAAACAGATTTTGCAGTGACGTCATTTTGAATTTTGTTCTCTGTGGGACCCCATGTCCTCATAGTGGGTAAATGTGCAAAAATTATAAAATTATATGAGAGCATCACAACCAAGAAGAACATGGAGAAATAGATAACTTTGTTCTTATATTAATTATTGATAATTCTCCAATAACTAAATTTTCGTGTTGAAACAATTGTTATGTAAACAAAACTGTTACAGTGATTTGTCAACAAAAATTGCTGATCATGTAGTAAGTTAACATCTTTTAGTCGGAATATGATTTTCAGAATATTTTTCAGTGCTTTGGCATTTTCTAATGTTTACTGTTAAAGTTTTAGATCTAATTGGAATTTGATCGGTAATGCCGCTGTAACAGTAATGTTTAAGATAAGATATGATAAGATAAGTTAAGATACGTTTTAATGGTCTTTAAGGCACGTATTGGTGTAGGACACCCTACATGTATAGATAAAAATAAACAGGAATACATGGGTATATATGTGATATACATGTAACAAGTAACAGATTAACAGACAATGTAAAGATATAGAATATCAAATTATTTGATTTATTACTGGACATAGGTCACCTGCGGAAGGATGTGATGTACCATATGGTACATTACACTTCCGCAGTCGACCAATGCCCAGCATGAGTATGGCGTTTATACAGGGTATGAGACTGTAAAGGAGTTGTCAGACACTACAGGTGACCAAAAACCATCGGGTATAGTGTAAGAAAACAGTCCTAATACCATTTATTTCCATTATGGTCCCCAATGGATTCAAGCCACATGAGAGACCGGAACACATGTTTACATAACAACGGTTTCAATATGTGAAATCTCGTTATTGCAGCATTATTAATAATGAATATAAGAATGAAATTTACATATTTTTACATGATGTTAGTTGTTTTACAGAATTTTATGTTATTTCGCATGAATCCACTTCAAAGGCCTTGATTACCTTTAACCTTTCCATGACTGGAGCTTCCTGAAATTTTGCGAGAATCCTGTGCCAATGCATTCTCTAATATATTCGGGTCTCCCATCGGGAGCCTTGCATATATAAGAGAATACATTGGCCTAACCTTGACCTTGTAAGCCGGTGCATTCTCTTATATATGCAAGGCTCCTTATGGGAGACTCGCATATATAAGAGAATGCACTGGTACAGGATCTTTAATGCTGCACCAGCGCAGCTCCCATCATGAAAGGGTTAAAGGAGATCATTCACCACAAAAAAGAAAATGATAAACTCAAAAATTAATAACAAGTCAACATGAGCGTAAATATTCAATTTAAAGACGCTTATTAACCCTTTTATGACTGGAGCTTCCTGAAATTTTGTGAAAACCCTGTGCCAATACATTCTCTTATATATGCGAGTCTCCCATAGGGAGCCTCGCATATATAAAAGAATAGATTGGCCTATCAATATTTACCTTGACCGTGTAAGCCATGCATTTTCTTATATATGCGAGGCTCCATATTGGAGACTTGCATATATAAGGGAATGCACTGGCACAGGATCTTTAATGCTGCACCAGTGCAGCTCCCGTTATGAAAGTATTAATTACAACCACTCTCTGATTTCCTTTCCAGTTGAACCAAAATTCTACAGTATGAACTTAGTGCTTATCGGAAAGACTTATTGCAGACTGAAGAATTACAAATTAGCACTAGAATATCTAACAGAAGGTCGGGACTATCTTGTCAAAACACCTGATGATGAGAAGGTAATTTTTTTAGTTTCTACCAGTATGGCAAAGGCGTTGTCAGACCTAATAACTTAAAACATAATAATAAGGCCAAAAAAAAAAACTGTTTGATTCTCAGGCAATTTTTTTTGAGAATCGATGAGGGAGCGAGGGTTTTATTTTTATTTTTTATTTTTGTTATGGGGATAATGCCCATAGTTAGCATGGGTTATTATGCCTTCCCAGGTTAAGAAAATGTAAGGAGAACATTGTTTTGATATAAACTAATGTATTCCACTATAAAAATTGGCCAATTATCACATTGTACTACCCGTACATCCAATCTGGAATAAAGAATTACATAAATATATGACATGGTACTCTTTGTACATCATATAGGGATTTACCAGAATGATATATATGTACAATTAATATTTCAATTTACTGTTGTTGATATATTTGATATATGTACAGCCCTCTTAATTCAGATTGTTTGGCTTCGGCAATCCGCTACGGCAACAGTATGCCGTGCCCCAGTTTGCTTCAGCAAATTGCTTCGGCAATGCTGATTGCCGTAGCCAATTATGAAGGCTGTATGTATGTACCTTTTTATAGTATATATCTATTTATATCTATCTATATACTTTAATATTTATCCATCTAAACTATAGTAACTATACATGCTAGCCATAAAAACTTCCAATACTATTATATTAAACCAGCATACACATCGCCAATACGCACCATATTACTTTCCTGTTTGCATTCCCGAAATTGGAAATCTCAGAATTGTTTACGAAAAGTGGGTTATCTACCTTGCCGAAATATTTGAACATTACATTCCGCCGTTCCGGTGCGTTTTGCGTCTGTAATTTCGTACGCAGAGGTGATCGTTTAGCAACGTCCAATTTATACCAACCAACCATTTGACTTAATAAACTTGGGGTTTGGGCAGCTTGTGGTGACAATATACCTGGTAGTTAACGTTGCATAGTGTCTGTTTTTGAATACCAACACATACACCATTGTATTTCTATCATATTCGATGTTTGAAACATAACTAATTTCTGTTTTCTAGTTTCCTATTTTCGTGTTATCATTTGACAGCATCGGTCGAAAATCGTAATAAAATGGTTCAACGCGGGCCTTTTTTCCAGACGCGCCTATGCCTGAGAATCAAAAATTTTTTTTTTTTGGCCTAATGGTGCTTATATAGCGCCTATCCCCACAATGGCCCTAATATCTCACATTATTACCCCATCTGTTTGAGTAATGCTTAGTCTTTTGCATGTTGCCATCTTACAGGTGCCTAACAAGAGCGGCTTACACTCACCCAACAACCAGGTCCCTATTTCTCATCTAGGTACAAGGAAGCAAGCTCAGTACTAGTGACCTTGCCCAAGGGTCATAACCTGGCGTGAGATTTGAAACAGCGTGTGGCTCTATATAGCACAAACACTGCTTAATCCGGCCAAGCCACTGTTGTGGAGACGTTAGTCCACCGGCGAGGCGCAATCTCACGGAGGCGCAATCTCACGGAAATATGGCTTGTTGCCATTCATTGGAAAGCTCTCCCTGAGAGCTTTCCGATGAATGGCAACAAGCCATATTTCCGACTAAATCCTGAAAAGTTACCCATAATTCTGCCCTGTTTAAGGAGTCGATTAATTAGAGCATTACTGTACATATCATTTTTCACTTGATACATGTATAAAATAGGTGTATGTATTTTGTGATGGAAGAGGAAGGTAGCTGTGAGACATATTAAAGAAATGGTGTTTTTATGGTTCTGTTGCCCAATTTGTACAGACACTGTTTCTTTGTGCATCATGATAAAAGTTGTGAGTCATGATCCAGGAGTGGGGTTCACAGAAATTTGGAATGTACATATCAAAATGAAGTTAGATAGCCAAAAACTAAATTTGGAATAATTAAAAAAGTTACTCATATTTTTGAAAAGATCGAAATGTCACCAGAAAAAGTCATCAGTGGCTAACTTTAGATATATATGAGTAAATTATGACTCCCTAAACGGTTGCCATATTTAGCCTTTTCGGCAATTAGCACTAGAATTTCTAACATAAGGTCGGGACTATCCTGTCAAAACACTGGACGATGAGAAGGTGAGGCCATGTAAAGTAAATGGTACTTATCATATTAGGTCATCAACCCGAAGGCAACGAGCCATAACAAGCCGAAACGTAGCATGACATACTTAGTGTGACTTACTTAGTGTGACATACTTAGTGTCACTTACTTAGTGTCACTTACTTAGTGTCACTTACTTAGTGTCACTTACTTAGTATGGCTGGTGGGGTCAGGTTACTACATTTTCAGATTTTTGCAGCTTTCGACCAGGAACCAGTCTAACCAACAAGAGACATTGAGTGCGCTCAAATAATCAGACATGAGAGTCACAAAAACAATGAAAGACGAAAGCTAGATAGCAATTAGAGATAATGTAATTTAACGTCAAAACTGCATTTAAACAGTCAGTATAGATTGTTTCTTGTTGTAACATTACTAAATACCCGGCATAGACAGATTACATAAGCAATGACTGCCATGTCAAACTGAGCTAATCACATACACCAGCATGTAATATGTAGTTGATAGAAAACGGAATATTTCTGAACACTTTTGATTGCATGTTCCTTGGGTGGTGGCTGTCGAAAAAATTAGGGTCGAGTGGGTCCCAAAAATGGCCAAAGGTAACAAAGTCATCATATATCATATACCCCCCCCCCCCCCCCCCCCTATACTCAGAAAATAATGTGTCAGAACTCACTGTGTCCCTAGATTAACTCATTCTTTACTGGAGCTTCCTGAAATTTTGCGAAAACCCTGTGACTCACATAAATAAGAGATATGTACCTTGACCTTGTAAGCGTACCTTGACCTTGTAAGCCAGTGCATTCTCTTATATATGCGAGATTCCCTATGGGAGACTCACATATATAAGAGAATGCTCTGGCACAGGACCTTTAATGCTGCAGCTCCCATCATGGTTAAAGTGAAAACTTTGAATAATTTGGTTTAACCCTCTTATGATGGGAGCTGCATTGGGAAAATTGGAAATGGGAAATTGAATTTGCTTGAATTATTATGAAGTTGCTACTAACTAGAAGGGGCTGTCTACTTCCTATAAGAATATGGTAGTTTTAGTGTCCTGCGAAATATTTGAGATTCGATTCAATTTTGATATCTGTCATTCAACGAGATCGACACCAAATCAGCGGCATAGGAATTGTGGAAGCAACGATAGCAGGGGGGGGCACAATTCAGAAAAGCTGCACTTTTTTCAGTCAAATGTAATTACCGGTACATAAATGCCAGAAAGGTCAAATTTTGGTAATTATACAGTTTTAGGCCAAATAAAAAATATTGTTTGAGTCTCAGACACTGCTGCATTGAAATAAATGGCCCACATTTGTGACATTTGATTTTGATTTTTGATATTATGACCAAAAAAAAACAGGCATAGTATATAGTAGTAACACAATGTAATTTTTATATCAGATTAAATGAGTGTATATGTGAGTCATTTTCTGACTATTACTAGATAAGGGAAGCGATCATGAACCATGCTTACGACACCCCTATATCTGACAGTTTTTCTGGCATAACTCCATCCCTGTGTATGCCAGATTGTAACGAGTGGAAGGAAGGTATTCACTCACAACATCATTGAACATAGTTGAAACGGTCAAACCTATCATTTCTTTCAGATATAGAGTTAGTGATCTTACCTTGTATTTTAAAACATTGTTTGGAAGACTGCAAATTATTTAGATAAACACACGTGGATCACTATGGAACAGTGTAGTGTTCTCACAGTAGTAATAGTTGTTATCACATAGATTTAGCTGGTTTATAGAAGAAACAGTTGCCTTAATTTCCATGTTGGAAACTTGGAGAGGTGCTTAACCATTTCATGGCGGGATCTGCACTGATGCAGCATTAAAGATTCTGTGTCAGTGCCACTAATATATTACACATTCTTCACCCTAGCAATGCCGGGTACCCCTGCTAGTTCTCTTATATATGTGAGTCTCCCATAGGAGCCTTGCACATATCAGAGAATGCAATGGCTTACAAGGTTATGGTATAGATTGTTTGGTCAATGCATTCTCTTATATAAGCGAGCTTACAATGTTAAGGTAACTATTTTTAGGCAAATGTATTCTCTTATATATGTGAGGCTCCGTATGGGAGACTCTCATATATAAGAGAATTCATTGGAACAGGGTTTTCAAAAAATTTCAGAACACTCCATTCATTGAAGGGTTAATATTAATCTTCAGTTTCCGCCAGCATTGTCACTGCCATCACAAACTGTAACAATAATTTCCATTCATTTCTGATAAATGATTCTCAGTATAAATAAATATCCTTCATGTTGAGTCTGTTTATTTTATATAGTTAACTTGTTTGTGAATATGAAGCTGCAGTATGTGGAAATCTTTCTGCTGGAATAGTTTTCACTTAGTTTAAAATTTTAACAAATGTTCACTGAGTGGGGTCTCCCCGTGTTAAGTGATTTGCATATCACACACTCTTTACGCACTGTACTGTATCGTACCATGGCGTTTGTTTACTAACAAGGCATACGATCTTGACAATATCATACTATTTGTGTGATTATTTATGATTGGTATAAGAACAAAATCTGTCTATATTTTAATATTTTTTATGCTTTTGGCGGTTTTATTGGATGTGACTATTTTAACAGCAATACCCATCATGAAGGCCATTCATGCCTTTAATGCTCAATATGAATACATGTGTAATTATGTGCACCTCAGTGCTTGGTTGCTAAGGGTGATATCTTTAGCCATTCCATTCTCTATTGCAGGCACATAAAGAAGCTGTGGAACTCCTGAAAAGTATAGGCATCAAGGAGGATAGTAAAAAGTGATAAAATTCGACCATAATAATTATACATGTTGATATCTATTTATTTTCATAATTTTCACATTATATTAAGGGGGCCATTCACGTTGTGTATTCAATGTCAGTGTAGTCCTTTGTTTTGGCATTTCATCAGAGCCACTGTATGTTATTCTGCTAAACTCATATTCAAGCCTTGAAATAGGGTGTCTGTCATTTGCAGAATGAGGTCCCCAGAGGGTGAATTTAGTGATGATACCCCGCATAGCGGGCTAGCATCACAAATTCACCCTCTGGGGACCTCATTCTGCAAATGACAGACACCCTATTTCAAGGCTTGCTGATATTGCTCAACTGTTAACCCTTTCAGTGCCAGTGGCCGACCTCATCGGCCCTAATTTACGGTCTACAGTTTTTATTTTTTTTTTTTATTTTTAGGTTGAATTTTTTTTTGGTATTTAAAACAAACTGGATAAAACCTTAGGGGCACGTTATAACTCAAAACTATCACCAAGTATTCATATTAATAATTTTGATGCCCATGAAAAACGTAAGATTCCCTGGCACTAAACATACAAAATAAGTCTGGCACTGAAAGAATTAAGGCAGTTTAATAAGGTACTGTTATAACTATTATGCTTGAAGTCTTATAACAGTTTGCTAACATTTAATAATGTTATTATCTAAACATCACTTCTATAGCAGAGGTCTAGTATTTAACAATAGAATTTATGTGAAAATTACTAAATTATCAGAATGTGTTATTGAAAAACTGACACTGGGGTCATATCAGGTGTCGAAAGGTATTTTTTTTAATGTTTATTCTCTGTTTTTTTTGTTGAACGTCAGAAGAAAAATATCAAAGGAAGTGTACTTTAATAGATATCTATAAAATATTTTGACCATTATTATCAGCATTAGGTGGTTTCATTGTAGTAAAGCTTTTCTTTGGCTATGTCACGATAATGTTGCTTTAAATTTGATACATAAATCATCTTCTGTTTATAAACTGTTAGCTGAATTTCCAGCTTTTAGAGCTCTGACATATCCGGATATGCTGTCTTGAATTACTTCATTTACTTTAACAATAGTTTTTGGTGTATATATTTTTTTACCCATACCAATCGTATTCTAGTAGTTATCTTTGAAACTTTTGCAAACACCCTTGGAGAACAAATAAAATATTGCCAGTGGGTGGTTCCAAAAGGGATCGTCAGATTAGACAAAAATTGCATATTTCTTAGGCCAAAGTATATGACTACCAAGTACCAAGACTTAAAAAAGTGTGTCTGACATTTGAAAATGAGGTCCCCGGAGGGTTAATTTAGTGATGCTACCCCACAGCAGGCTAGCATAACCAAATTCACCCTCTGAGGACCTCATTCTGCTTAGGCCTCATCTTCTGGGAAGTATCTATAGTCTCAAATTATGGACTTGTTCATGTGCGTTGAACTGAGTTCTCACTCAGGTGTTATTCCAACCAGGGGAATGTAATAGTCTAATAACATTGCAGAAAATTTCAATGAAATCAACTGTACCACTCCATAGAAAACATCGTCTGAACTATGCTCAATTGTAAATATGTGACCCGCCATATCAAATCCAGTCGTACCCTGTGCCAATGCATTCTCTTATATATGCGAGTCGACCATAGGTCGCCTCGCATATATAAGAGAATGCATTGGCCTAACAATTTTTTACAATTTTAATAATTTTTTCTTCTATTCTTTAACAATTTTATAATTTCACCCATACAGAGCCCCAGACAAACATGAGCAGACAACACTCTTCTATATGCTTCTATATATGTGTGGGGCTCCCTGCAGGGTAATGGATGTTTTTTATTATATGTCCTAAAAATTGCAAGAAACATTTATTTTTAAAAAATGATAAAAAATTGTTAGGCCGATGCATTCTTTTATTATGCGAGGCGACCTATGGTCGACTCGCATATATAAAAGAATGCACTGGCACAGGGTAAAAAAATCCCGACTTACGACTGAATTTGATATGGCGGGTCACATATTATACATCTCGATTTGGGACACAACTATCAGCGATAAACAAATGCAAATGATTTCGCCATCGAGAGTCATTGCATTTAATATACGTGTACATGTTAAAGAATGTTTGTGTGTGCTGTCAATTTGGATTAATATTCCTAAATAAAAACTTCTTTGAGCAAACTCATTCTCCATTTCTATTTGATCACCCTACTGTTTTCGTTACTTTGTCCCTTATGTTCAGTTTATATGTCCCCTAATTTGCAGAATGAGGTCACCCTGGTGTTTTACGAAGATAATTTTTTGCTCAATATTTTATGTTGAAACTCTATTAAATACTCTATTTCTGCATCCTTTTCAATTTCAAAATGACACTGAGGTTGAACATATATATAGATATTTTTTTTAATAGAATTTATTTGTTCTTTTAAATAAACATAGCACCAGGTCCAAGCAGCAGGCAAGTCTATATAAGCCCGGATCACAAAAAGAAAATAACAAACATAACCCACAACCAATAGATCAAATGGGGAAATAGACAGACATACGGACACCCAGGGAAACACAGAAAAGCCTTGAAATAGTGTGTCTGTTATTTGCAGAATGAGGTCCCCAGAGGGTGAATTTACTGACGCTAACCTGCATGGCTGAATAGAAGGGAAAAAGTAACTAAACACAATTTTAATTTGACACTATAGATACTTCCCAGCGGACGAGGCCTCAGCAGAATGAGGTCCCCAGAGGGTGAATTTAGTGACGCTAAGCCACTGTGCATGGTAGGATCACTAAATTAACCCTCTAGGGACCTCATTCTGCAAATGACAGACACATTATTTTAAGGCTTGAACACAGAGGTCAGATTGTTGAAGCCATATACAGTAATGCCCTAAATAACCGACTCCTTAACCACAGCAGAATTATGGGTAATTTTTCAGGATTTAGTCGAAAATATGCTTGTTGCTATTCATCGGAAAGCTCTCAGTGAGAGCTTTCCGATGAATGGCAACAAGCCATATTTCCGACTAAAACCGGAAAAATTACCTATAATTCTGCTGTGGTTAAGGAGTCGATTATTTAGGGATTACTGTACATAATGGAGAAGCCGTACACATAATGGATGTTTTGAATGATGTGTATCTCAATGTTCTCATGAAATGAGAGAAATAAACAATTGGAAATTGGAGTTGTGGATAAATATCTTCAGGGGATTGGGAGGTGGGTAGACTGGGATATTACACCCTCAAATTTAAAGGCCCACTTAATTTTCGAATGCCCAGATCACATTATACACAACATATTCCATATTATATACCATTTGGGAGAGGAACCAAAAATATATACATTTCACCAGAATACGAATCAGGCTTCTGAACAGCTGTGGCTTAGGAGTGTCTACCAAGTGATCATATATGGCAAATTTTGGTACGCCGAAAAACAACACAACTTTTGTACCCTGTTGTTACGTCGGGTACATTGGTTACATTTTATGAGCACAAATTTAGCAAATTAGAAAACATATTTCCTGAACTAATTTCAGGCCCATGGGTACATGGGGTACAAATGGTTACTTCTGGTTACTTTAATGTTACATTTGTTACTTTTATTTCTTTTTTTCTTAGGAATCTCAAAGTACCTTGTTACATTGGTTACAAATTAGAAAACATTTTGCTGTTAACCTTATTTCCAAGAGTAGGATCACCAAACATTATTGAATGCGAACACATGAACATATTCAATGTGAAACAATAGTCAGGGACGGTCTTCCCAGGAAGAAGTGACTTCTCTCTCAAATACCATTATGCATTTTGTCCCAACAGCATATTTAAATTCAATTTTTGTTTCCAGTTGATAACTTTAGTATGTCTGAACTGAATGGAATGAAATTTGGTATGTCATTTTATACTAGCCCAAAATACCGAAATTCTAATTTTGGTTCTAACTGCCATTTTTTAGCTCAACTTTACTTTGTAAAGTTTGAGCTATTGCCATGGCTTTGTCATCCGTCGTCCGTGTGTGCGTGTGTGTGTGCGTGATTCGTCGACAATTTCCTTTAGCACGGGCTACAGGTCGTACCTTTGGTTGTATCATTATGAAATTTGTCATAGCTGTTGACATTGACATGTAGATGGGAACGAGTCATTTTGGGGTCACTTGGAAAAAAAAACATGGCCACCAGTGGCCATCTTGGATTTCAAAATTCAATCCGTTAGCACGGGCAACAGGTCCTACTGTTCGTCTGATCATCATGAAATTTGTCATGGATGTTAATATTGACATGTAGATGGGAACGAGTCATTTTGGGGTCATTAGGCCAAAAACATGGCCGCCAGCAGCCATCTTGGATTTTACTCTTTGCATGACTAAATCCTTTGGCACGGGCTGCAGGTCGTACCTTTGGTCGGATCATTATGAAATTTGTCATGGCTGTTGACATTGACATGTAGATGGGAACGAGTCATTTTGGGGTCATTCGGCCAAAAAACATGGCCGCCAGTGGCCATCATGGATTTCAAAATTCAATCCATTAGCACGGGCTACAGGTCGTACTGTTCGTCTAATGATCATGAAATTTGTCATGTATGTTAATATTGACATGTAGGTGGGAACGAGTAATTTTGGGGTCGTTCGGTCAAAAAACATGGCCACCAGCAGCCATCTTGGATTTTACTCTTTGCATGACTAAATCATTTGGCATGGGCTACAGGTCGTACCTTTGGTCGGATCATCATGAAATTTGTCATTGATATTAACAATGACATGTAGATGGGAAACGAGTCATTTTGGGGTCAATCGGCCAAACAACATGGCCGTCAGCAGCCATCTTGGATTTTAATCTTTGCATAACTAAATCCTTTGGCACAGGCTTTAGGTCGTACCTTTGGTCGGATCATTATGAAATTTGTCATGGCTCTTGCCATGACATGTCATTTTGGGGTCATTCGGCCAAAAAACATGGCCGCCAGTGGCCATCTTGGATTTAAAAATTCAATCCATTAGCACGGGCTACATGATCTACTGTTCGTCTGATGATCATGAAATTTGTCATGGATGTTAATATTGACATGTAGATGGGAACGAGTCATTTTGGGATCGTTTGGCCAAAAAACATGGAACGAGTCATTTTGGGGTCATTCAGAAAAAAAAACATGGCCGCCAGTGGCCATCTTGAATTTCAAAATTCAATCCGTTAGCACGGGCAACAGGTCCTACTGTTCCGTCTGATGATCATGAAATTTGTCATGGGTGTTAATATTGACATGTAGATGGGAACGAGTCATTTTGGGTTCATTCGGCCAAAATCATGGCCACCAGCAGCCATCTTGGATTTTACTCTTTGCATGACTAAATCCTTTGGCACGGGCTGCAGGTCGTACCTTTGGTCGGATCATTATGAAATTTGTCATGGCTGTTGACATTGACATGTAGATGGAAACGAGTCATTTTGGGTTATTCGGCCAAAAAACATGACCGCCAGTGGCCATCTTGGATTTAAAATTTCAATCCATTAGCACGGGCTACAGGTACTGTTCGTCTAATGATCATGAAATTTGTCAAGGATGTCAATATTGACATGTGGATGGGAACAAGTAATTTATGAACGAGTCATTTTGGGGTCATTCGGCAAAAAACATGGCCACCAGCAGCCATCTTGGATTTTACTCTTTGTATGACTAAATCCTTTAACACGGGCTACATGTCGTAGCTTTGGTCGGATCATCATTAAATTTGACATGTAGATGGGAACGAGTCATTTTGGGGTCATTCGGCAAAAAACATGTCTGCCAGCGGCCATGTTGGATTTTACTCTTTGCATAACTATACCTTTCAACTTTCCACATTCCTAATCACTCCATTGACTGTAACACATGAAATTATCCCCTTTCCATGTTGAGCTACAGTGTCGTTGACACTTTCATTTACCAGAGTTATGACCCTTTGTTGCAATTACCACTGGCGTATTTTCCCACGCACTAGTGATGCTATTGTTACTTAACCCTTTACCCAACAAACCGGCCAAATAAAGCTTCAACAGCCTAAAATATCTTCGGTCTGTCGCAATAGAACCATACAAATATGGATATCATTGGAACCGGCTCCTTGACCACATTGTGATAGTTACAGTTATGCCCTGTGCCAATGCATTCTCTTATATATGCGAGTCGACCATAGGTCGCCTCGCATATATAAGAGAATGCATTGGCCTAAACAAAATCTTTTTTAAACACTTTTTACCATTTTTTCTTACATTATTTAACAATTTTATAATTTTTAATGTGTTAAGACAATGCATTCTCTTATATATGCGAGGCGACCTATGGTCGACTCGCATATATAAGAGAATGCATTGGCACAGGGCCCTTCTGTTGGGTAAAGGGTTAACATATGAGTTTGTCTAGGGTTTTCCGGCTAACACCAGTTATTACCTGGTTTTATTCTCGACCAAACGTGGTTTGTGATTCAACTGTCTGAGCATTTAATTTGCATTTCTTCACCAACTTTCTGGTTTCAGATCATATATTTTAGAAATGCAATTTAAAACAAGAGCATCGCTAGGGTGTGGCAAAATACGTCTGTGGTAATTTCAACAAAGGGCCATAACTCTGGTCAAAATTGGTGGGCAGAACCCAAATTTGAATTTGACTTGTATTTAGGGCTAGTTAACACGCATACCAAATTTCATGTCATTCAGTTCAGACTTAATAAAGTTATCATCCGGAAACGAAAATTGAGTGCAAATTCCAACAAAGAGGGCATTAACTCTGGTGAAAATTGGCGAGCGGAACCCGAATTTGAATCAGACTTCTATTTTGGGCTAGATAACTCACATGCCAAATTTCATGTCATTCAGTTCAGACTTAATAAAGTTATCATCCGGAACGAAAATTTAGTGCAAATTCCAACAAAAAGGGCAGTAACTCTGGTGAAAATTGGCGAGCGGAACCCGAATTCGAATATGACTTGTATTTTTTACTAGTAAATCCATATACCAAATTTCATTCCATTCAGTTTAGACTTACTGAACTTATCATCCGGAAACGAAAAAATCGAACGGACGGCTAGGCGGACGGAAAGACCAATAACATAATACGTCCCAAATTTTTTCTCAGAACGGGCGTATAAAAAAGGATGTATAGTGTTGCTCTTGTTTTCGACCGCCTTGGTAACTCAATTTAAATCAGATCTCAATGAATTTAAGGGAGATTTCGAGGATGACTTTCAAAAGGCAATGATGATTTTGCATTTCCAGTTTGAGAGTTAGTCCTCTTTGTTCACATAAATAGGAATGTATTCGGTTTTCAGTCGTATTCTTTTACAATGGAATCAATCTCCCTACATAAGTCACATGCATGCTTCAGGTGCACGCAGGTTGTATATATTACACGGTATTGTGGTGGATTGCTGGTACCATGGTGTGACATTGACTGCTTGGAGTTAATGTTTAACCAAGTCGCGAAGTCAATCCACCACAATAACGTACATGTACTGCCGACCGTCCTGGTCATTCTTAGAAATTTGACATTTATTCGGAAGAATGATCAGCAGAAAATGTCAAAATCTCCTATTGCTCTCACTATAGCGTTCAAAGTAAATGACGTCATAAAAAAGCAAGCGTTAGACGACGTTCAATATGGTTGTCTTGGTTGCCCTGGTATTGATGGCTCGAGGCTATGGATACAAGATTTTATTGCAATAACACCTCAATGGGCAGTTGCAAGCATATAACATATAATATAAAACATAGATATACAATAATAGCATGAATTAAATAAAACCCGACTAAGTCAAAATTTATATTCAGTATACTCACTCACAAGTTGTTCTTATAATTATTATACACTTGATAAAATCTGCCGTTTTTCAAAGAAGGACCGGATCATGTCGCATATGATATTTATGGTATCAATGTGCCTATTTTCCATTATATAATTAAATTTATTGTCTTCTGTCATTCTGTGGAAATCGGTTATATACTCGCCTATTGCTGCGAAACTACTAATGCGAATGTTTTCGTATGCCGGACAATTCATAACAAAGTGTGATTCGGTCTCAACCGAGTTTGTTCTACAGACAGGACATATTCTATCCTCTATATGATATGTTGCGCAGCTCTCTGACCAATCGACGACGCGGTTTCTTACTGGAGGTGGAACATTTAGAGATATGCCACCAGATGCCATCAGTAACCGTTGTATTTAGAGATATGCCACCAGATGCCATGGTAACCGTTGTATTTAGAGATATGCCACCAGATGCCATGGTAACCGTTGTATTTAGAGATATGCCACCAGATGCCATGGTAACCGTTGTATTTGTACATGGTTATGTGCGATATATTCACATGCAAAACACTCCGTATTCTGTATGTTTGCTGTGTATTTTGATATCGCGGTTATTGTGCGATCGGTCGTCCGTATCAGTTCCACAACACAATTAGTGGATTATATACATATATTGTAGATCTGCACGACGTTACCGTGCGATTGGTATCGGGGCATTTTTACTTAATGTAAGGACCATACACTGTAAATTGCTATATGCACCATGGTGTTTGGGTAATAATTTACCCAACGCGATCTAGAGTGTATATATAGCTGCCCGTGAAGTCAACAGTTTATTCTCGATTCAAAAATGCATGTCGTAAGCAAAAACAAAAGACCATTCAACCTACACGATATGCGAATTCCTCACCTTCCTATTGCGCAAATTCTAGTACAAAAAAGCGTCTTTATACACCTGGTTCACACTAGAAATCTAACCCGAACAACAACATCGACCCGATAAGAAATAACCGCTAATCACATTGCCAATCTAACAACCCCCGTAACACAAGATTACCTTTCTAAACAAAAACGCCTTGCAACAGCTTATAATATGGTCAACCACCGGCACATGCATATGCACTGAAATACATGCATACACAGAACGATATGAGTGTGTTAATGTAGGTATTGATATGGCACGAGTGCTAGCGCAGAATGATATAATGAGGGGTACGTGTAGCCCCGAGTCTATCATTCCGCGATGGCACAAGAGTCGTATCGACAAACCCATTAACACACGTGTCGTTCTGTGTTTATTACACGCACCCGTCCCTTGAACCGTGAAAAAAAAAACAGACTTACAAGATTTATTCATGCTCATACAGTCATACAGGGCTTGTTGTCATGAATGATGGTGCTTTTATTTATAGTTCCGGTTGCATGGTTGATATTGTTGATATGAGGCGAACGTCATTTGGCGTCAACGAGAGGTGTATGTAACGTACGTTCCATACAGATTTGTAAATATGGAACAACTAACAACCAAACTCCGTGCAGGGTTTACCTCCCTTGACGACTCGATAAGACCGCTGCTACCGGCGACATTTCACCCACATTTGGTGGACTTCCGCGATATTAAGATACATACTAAGCGAACAGAGCAACATGCTACCCTTGTTAAGCAGACACAATATCGAACACAATTTGTATAAATTTTGAACCTTAAGTTTGAAAAGTCCCACTAAAACCGAAGAACTATATTTCGAAACGTTGTGATTCGGTTCTCCGATTATTTTATCAACATGCTCTGATTTTCCATTCTGTCCTTAAGTTTTACTGCGGGAATTGTTCTCAGAGCACATAGAAAATTTGACTTTGGAGCGATCGGGTTTCGCCATTTTTGCTTGAAAACCCATGCTAAAAATAGAAACACAGACCAGTACCCAGTCGGTGACAGTCAGAAAGGAAGTATGACTGGTGCGCTCTGGTAGAGATTGCTAATACACTGTACTTCTTGGAACAAGCGTGTAATAAAGAATAAACTGGCTCCCATGCAGCATCTCACTGCCGCCCACTCAATGTCTTAACATGTATATATTATGCGGTGCCGCGGTATATGCAAACATACGTCACCTCCAAATACACTTTTCACGTCACCTGCAGTCAGTCTTGCAAATGCTCGGTAATATCAGACCGTGCAGATATGCGATTCGAATTCGTCCCCTGCACGATATCGTAACAATAAGTCGTTATAGTAGGCGTATAATTCCGACTTTATTCGGAAGTACAAAATAGTTTACGCCAAATTCATGCTAATTTCCGAGCTAATAGCCGTATAAAGATTTCGTTCCATCTGCAACCGGCGAATTTCGCAGGATTTATTAGAGCTTGTGCTGCTTTATATCACCCGTATCACTGACAAATCAATACGCGGTGCTATTCTTATAGGGAAATTAGCAATCACATATAAGACACCTGAGAGAGTTGTCACGTGCAGAATCGGTATTGGAAGTTTTACTAGCATTATAGTTCATCTAGTCAATGGTTCAGTGAATAACGAATGGCGTCTTGTCTGTCCATATTTGGATATAGTTGTTAAAACACCGGTCATATATGTTCGAAATTTATCTTTATTTTCCTCCATTTATGCCTCTATAGACTTATAGATTGTTTTCCGCGGAATGTCAATTTCACAACATCAGCGCTGTAACTTCAGCCACTGCTCTCCGATTGTGACCGAATTTGGTTCTAGACATCTAAATGCAAAGAATATTTTAAATGAGTTCGTTATCTAAGTTTGACCAAATTTGGTTTGTGGCTACAATATATATACCCAATGACACTTATCCACAACTTTATACTATACAACATCTTCGACGTGCATCTGTTATTGTCCCCCGAAAAAATGACATCATGTCCCTTTTCACTTTAGAAATAATTAATGTTTGGGTTCAATTAAATTCAAAAATATGTATTGGGTTTTTGGGTTTTTGCCCGGATGATAACTTGAGAAATGTTTAACAGAATGTCTTGATATGTAAGTGGGATGTGATAACAAAACATCCAATGTTGACCAAATTTGGTTCAATGTTCCTATATAGCTAGAATAACCACCCGAGGTTGAACGCTTTGCCCCCAAATGGAGTTGTGAGATTACCTACCCATTAGGTAGCTAAAATTCCAACCACCCACGTGTAATAAAACTAACCATTGGGTAGTTAATATATTCATCCATCTACCCAAAGTAGTTAAAAATTAACCTCTTGTTGGGTAGTTAACATTGTCACAAAAGTAGTTAAGTTAACTACCAAATGTAGTTAAGTGAACTACCAAAGGTTAGTTGAATTTTCTGCTGTAGTAAAATAACATTCCAGGGTAGAGGCCAGAGGGATAAATACAACTACCCAAAATAGTAAAAGTTTTCTATTTTTCTGGTTAATTTAGCAACTATTGAATTTAGTGCATTTGCATATATACACACACCTGCATGCATATCTTTGACAGCTAGTTCAACAACCGGTCATGTTCCAATTTTATCTCGGGAGCCTTGCCTTAGATTATTTCGTAACATAAGTTCGGCAACCTCAATAACATTCATTATAATTACATACCAATCAAATGCGACTCATGGCTTCTATATACTCATGAATATTTTAAATGAGTTCGTTGTCCGATTTTGACCAAATTTGGTTTGTGGCTTGTAATCAGGATATCTCCACAACATCCCCGATGTGCACCTAATATTTCGCTTGAACCAATCAAGGTATGCCACAGACTGGGTCAGGTTACCACGAATCGGACGGCTGGTTCGACTGGGGACAATGACTAGTCTAATGCGCGAAATTTGGAAACAAATTGTTATCTAACGGTCATCTGTCATTGTTTCTGCGAATCTTATATATGTCGTCTGTTCATTTGCGCGCATTCAATGTCTCTTGATGAATAGACTGGTTCCTAGTCCAAAAACTGTAAAATTTTGAAAATGTTGTAACCTGACATCGAGTTTGCAATACCAGGTGATCTCGAAATCGGGTTTAGGTGAATATTAGGTGAATATTAGGGTGAATATTAGGTGAATATTAGGTGAATTGACACTGTGTATGTATTCCTCACTTCTGCACTTAGAACTTCTGGTTCCCGTCGAGTGTGTCCAATTTGAACTTTTCAACTGCACCCCACCAAACAGACCATATTTTCCAATTCAATTTGCACCCTTTTGGTTAGAATTTTCCAACTGGCACCAGAGAAAAGGTGTCAAAATATTGAAGTTTCCAACCTAACACTCCCTGTGGTTGAAAGTTTGCGTACAGCAGACCATCTACGATGGTTTCACACCTTCCCCTTTCTGGTACGCGAGGTTGTGATTTGTGATTTTGAAGTGGTACGCAGGATTCACCTTTCTCTCTGTTAACTGGTATTCAGGGTTAACGGGGTAAGGATGACACCATCCTCTCTGTTAACTGGTATTCAGGATTCATAGGGGTGGGGTGACACCCTTCTCTCTGTAAACTGGTGTTCAGGGTTCATAGGGGTGGGGTGACACACTACTCCCTGGTAACCGGTATTCAGGATTCATGGCGGTAGGGGTGACACCATACTCTCTGTTAACTGGTATTCAGGATTCATGGCGGCAGGGATACACCCTCCTATATTAACTGATATTCATTATTCATGTGGGTAGTGGGTAACACCATCCTCTCTGTTAACTGGTATTCAGGATTCATGGCGGTAGGGGTGACACCATACTCTCTGTTAACTGGTATTCAGGATTCATGGCGGCAGGGATACACCCTCCTATATTAACTGATATTCATGATTCATGCGGGTAGTGGGTAACATCCTCCTCTATGTTAACTGGTATTCAGGATTCATGGCGGCAGGGATACACCCTCCTATATTAACTGATATTCATGATTCATGCGGGTAGTGGGTAACACCCTCCTCTATGTTAACTGGTATTCAGGATTCATGGGGTAGGGTGACACCATCACCTTATTCTATGTTAACTTGCAGTCATGATTCATTGGGGTGGGGTGACACCATCCTCTCTGTTAACTGGTATTCATGATTCATAGGGGTGGGTGACACCATACTCTCTGTTATTAACTGGTATTCAGGATTGATGGGGTAGGGTGATACCCTCACCATCCTCTCTATTAACTGGTACTCCGGATTCATGGGCTATGGTGATACCCTCACCCTCCTCTGTTAACTGGTATTCGGGATTCATGGGGTAGGGTGACACCATCACCTTATTCTCTGTTAACTTGCAGTCATGATGCATGGGGGTGGGGTGATACACTCATATCTGTTAACAGGTATTCGGGATTCATGGGGGTAGGGTGACACCATCCTCTCTGTTAACTGGTATTCAGGATTCATAGGGGTGGGTGACACCATACTCTCTGTTATTAACTGGTATTCAGGATTCATGGGGGTAGGGTGATACGCTCACCCTCCTCTCTGTTAACTGGTACTCGGGATTCATGTGGTATGGGGTGATACACTCATCTCTGTTAACTGGTATTCGGGATTCATGGGGTAGGGTGACACCACCACCTTACTCTCTGTTAACTTGCAGTCGTGATTCATGGGGGTGGGGGTGACACACTCATCTTTGTTAACTGGTATTCAGGATTCATGGGGAAGGGGTGACACACTACTCCATGTTAACTGGTATTCAGGAATCATGGGGGAAGGGGGTGACATGCACCCTCACCCTCCTCTCTGTTAACTGGTATTCAGGATTCATGGAGGTTGGGGTGACACCCTACTCCCTGTTAACTGGTATTCATGATTCATGGGGGTAGGGGGTGTCACCCTCTTCTGTGTTGACTGGTATTCAGAATGTACGGGGTAGCGGGTGGCGCCCTCCTCTCTGTTAACTTGTATTCAGGATTCTTGAGGGTCGGCCTTGACTCACTCCTCTGTGCTGACTGGTGTTCATCATTTACGGGGGTAGGGATGACACACTCCTCTCTGTTAACTGGTATTCAGGATTCATGGAGGTATGGGTGACACCCTACTCCATGTTAACTGGTATTCAGGATTCATGGGGGTAGGGGGGTGACACCATCTTCTGTGTTGACTGGTATTCAGAATGTACGGGGTGGCGGGTGGCGCCCTCATCTCTGTTAACTTGTATTCAGGATCCGTGAGGGTAGGCGGTGACTCACTCCTCTGTGCTGACTGGTGTTCATCATTTACGGGGGTAGGGATGACACACTCCTATCTGTTAACTGATATTCATGATTCATGAGGGTAGTAGATGACACACTCCTATCTGTTAACTGGTATTCAGGATTCACGGAGGTAGGGGTAACACCATATACTCTCTGTTAACTGGTATTCAGAATTAATGTGGGTAGGAGTAATTACCACCTCATATGTGTTGACTGGTATTCAGGATTCATGTGGGTAGGAGTAACTGGTATTCAGGATTTACGGGGGTAGAGGGCGACGCCCTCTTTTTTTAACTGGTATTCAGGATTCATGAGGGTAGGGGATGACACACTTCTCTCTGTTAACTGCATGGTATTCATGATTCATGGAGGTAGGGGTGACAGTGCCACCCACATCTATAATCACGTTCCTGTTTAACCATATAACTATCTGATGTAATCATATATAGAGGCCAGCCCTGAATGACAATATGGTGCCGGACATTGCAGAATGAGGACCACATATGGTGATTTTGCGCACAGCGGGCTAACGCCGCCAAATTCATCCTCTAGGGACCTCAGTCTGTATGGCCGCATCTGCTGTGGGAGACCTAAACACAAATTTAATTTCACAGATGGTGAAGATTGTGATATTCATCCATTGGGCACCTCGATTATGCATTGTGTCGTCTGCCAATTTTGGGATGTAGAGAAATTAATCTGAAAAGAAAGAGAAACTTTCTAAAGAAGTTTCTAAAAAACCTAAACATATATAATAAAGACAATGTCCAAGAGGAGATGAGGCCTTAACAGAATGCGGTCCACAGAGGGTGAATTTTGATATTATATAGCCAGCTGTGCGGGATTTCGTCAGTAATTTCACCCTCTGTGGAGGGGGGGGGGGGGGTGCTCATTTTGCAAATGTCCGGCATAATATTTTGAGGCCTGGATTAGAGGCTGCTGTAAAATATAATGGACGGTCTGTCTATAAACTTTGCCAGCACCGTTGTTTGATTGTCTATGTAGCATATTGATGGATAAATCAGAAACTGACAGCTCGTACCTAGATTACATGTTTGTCGGGGTTCATCCCTGGCATGATTGAAAACTTCTTCATTTGTAATCATATTTTGTCACGCCATGACCTCGTTTCGTAAGTTTTCTGTGACCTCTTCCGTGATAACCGCCATTTCTCTTCAATGGCGACTTTTATCAATGTGTAATAGCATAGTATGGTTCACCATTGAGAGGGTGATATATATATGACATATATATGTTTTCTTCAATAATTATGGATGTTCTTTTAATATGCAACTACCCAGTGCATTCATTGTTCATGTCGGAAAGATGTGGCTATATATAATTTAATTACGATATTATTGCCAGGAAAGACTAAGCAGCGGCTTAATTTCACCGGGTAATCACTCCACTGCGCGAAACCACAGACCCACCCCGTCAAGAAACCACAGACCTACCGGTAAGAAACCACAGACCCCCCAGGTAAGAAACTACAGACCCCCCCCTGGTAAGAAACTACAGACCCCCCGGTAAGAAACCACAGACCCTCCGGTAATAAACCACAGACCCCCCCGGTAATAAATCACAGACCCCCCCGGTAATAAATCACAGACCCCCCCCGGTAATAAATCACAGACCCCTCCCCCGGTAATAAACCACAGACCCTCCGGTAATAATCCAGACCCTCGGTAGGAAACCACAGATCCCCCGATAAGAAACCACAGACCCCCCCGGTAATAAATCACAGACCCCCCCGGTAATAAATCACAGACCCCCCCCCCTCGGTAAGAAACCACATACCTCCCGGTAAGAAACCACATACACCTCGGTATTAAACCACAGAGAGAAATCACAGACCCTCCCCTGGTGAGAAACCACAGACACAGACACTCACGGTAAGAAACCACAGCCCCCGGTAAGAAACTGAAACCTTGGCCAGATACACGATTCAGGTTACCCTATTTTTTTATAGATGAATCAGAAAATGACAGCTCGTACCGATATGATATGTTCGGCCAAACTCATGACTGCCCGTGATTGATTGAAAACTACGCTCCTAAATCAGCCGAAATCAGGAAGTTGATGTTGTATTGCATCTTTATTTTCAGCATATTTTGTCACGCCATGACCTCATTTCGTAAGTTTTCGGTGACCTCTTCGTGATAACCGACATTTCTCTTCAGTGGCGAATTAAATATTAGACATGAAAGTGGAAAAGTAAGGAAATAAATCGGGAAAGCTGATTTTTATATATTATTCAGGCCATTATAACATCGCGGACACGTCACGAAAAGTCCCCTAAAATCCGAGTTGAGCTTTCTGAGTTACATCATTTTTTCCACATAATTAAAAAAAAATATTTTTCACAATCTTGGAAATAATTGGATGCTGTAACAATTTTTCAGCCGAAACATATACAAAAGGCACTCAATATTGTTCGATACATAATTCTCGATTCAAAGACACCCATTCAAAGGGAAACATAGAATGAATTTCGCAGATATGGATATGAAATAAAAACACTGAGCCAAAACAATGACGATTTTGAAGGCAAACTCTTGTTTTCGATGTCGGAATTCTTGGGCTTCTCAAAACATAGACGCAACCTATCTATTTTAGAAACTGCACAGACACGACTCCGTCGCTGTAATAGGCAGAATTAGCGAGTACTCATATCATAAGTGGTCAAAACTTCTAAAAACATAAACCTACCCCCATAACTGGTTGTCAACGATCTGGGAGTATTTTGCTCTTCTATTTTGTCTAATCTAGTCATATGCATTACGCAGTTATACCAGTTTATGTGAAATGTGAGTACGAGAGCGAATATAGTGACACGATCAGAATAATACAATCGCGGTCATGAAATGGCTGTCAAAATGGCCGCAACCACCAAGCCAAGCCAAGACGAAAGCAACATATTGGATAACCACCTAGTAGGTAAAATACGTATTAGTAATATGTTGTTAAATATCTTTAAAGGTACACATATCATTAAAACAGATCCATCTGGATGATTTATAGGTCATTGCAACTCAAGTCAAACCAAATTATTTACGTCTTTAAAAGTTCGGTTTTTCTGTTTACAGTCAGGCCCAAAATTATTAATTTCGGGCATGCAACACAAGAAGTAATGTTTCGCCACACAGTGTATGGTAGTTTCATTCGGCGTGATGATAAATTATTGAATGTAACGCAGAAACTTAAATGATATCATTGCGGTATAAAAAGTAGTCATATTTCTGGATTTTTTCAATGCTTATTATATTGCAAAGAAACCGCCATCTCTTCAAAATATTAGCACTCTATCTCACCAGATCAAATAGACAGTACTTCGTACATTTTATATAAGTCTAATTTTCGTGCTTCTTCCAATGCCTTAGAAGCCAATTTGTTCAAATTACTTCAGTCGTCAACTTGCAACTAGAATATGCTATTACGCAATGTACAATATTAGTTTTCCGTATTTTGCTGTTTGAAAATATCTTACCAAAACCACCCATGAACTTGTGCAAAATATCAGGTTATTTCAGCGTTGACCATTGACTCAATGTTGCTATTTATGGTTGTGAATCCCGCAGATATGTGTAACATTAGGGAGAAGGGATACACACGCTAATGCGGTTGCAGAAAACGTAGTACCATTCGCGTATATGTGACCTTTGTGAATATAACCGAATATTATTTCCAGGTATAAAGACAGTCTCTGTCACAGAGTGTGTAGCCAATTTTGGTTAAGTCTATATTTTTTGAAGATAGTATATGGTACTCCTGTGTGTTTTGATAAATTGCGTTCATAGTATACCACCATGCATGCTTATGATAAAAGCGTAATATTCGTGTTTTATTACTTCATCTTAGGCAACGATGTATAATATTTTAAAACACGGAGAATATAATTTACGCATTTCACCCATTACTCTATGAATATCTCTCATACTGGTCAAAAGCAGTGAATTTTGAAAGGTTTGATGGTGTATATATCAAAAGAAACGATGACCGGTCACATTCGTGATACTGCTATGAGCACATATATTTAGGCTTCTAGTAAAGGTCACAGGATCAATTCGTCGCAATTAAATTTAATTTTATAGTTTAGTGTACACATATATCACACGATTCAAGATAAATAGTGCAGAAAAATTGCCTCATTCTTCAGTTTCTTTGCGCCCAAAAAGTCCAGATTTGACCATTGTATGAGATCTTGCTTTTCGCTATATCTCTCGCGAGATATATTAGAGAAAATTCGTACATCATCGATATAATATTTCTCTTATACTCTGCAATCATTCTTCTTCGCATATTTCGAGCGTGTTGTCACTCTTATTCAATTTTGCATAGAATGTAATTTTCATTCTATTTTGGCCATTTTGGCGGCCATTTTGGGACATACATTCTACTTATATGGCTAACGACTAAGCATTGTTTGTATATATCCCAATGTTTTATGAATTTGGAATTAATTGATCTACACATGACTGCATCCGCATATGGCCTGATGGAAATATTGCTTCAGAATTTGAACCACTCCGAAAAATCAAGATATCTCAAAAAGCTCAACTCGGATTTTAGGGGACTTTTGCCATGTTGTTCATGAACATGTTCTTATTGATCTCTGAGAAAATCAGCTTTCCCCGATTGTTTTCCCATTGTGAAACCTAATGTGCCCGGACTACATATATAATAATGGCTTATCGACCGGGGTTCACTATTGGACGGGTGTTTTAGTGCACGAGGTTAATACATTTCGTATATAATTGCGACGAATTTGATATTCATTTTCTAACATAATCACATTTTAGCAAGGAAACACGATCTCGAAACGGCTGGGGTTAAACCAAAATTAATATTGATTTCCTTATCACAACGAAATAGGCAAGCTCCATGCAGAGTTCAGTCCCCTGTTACGCAGGACTTACCGCTGCCAACACCTATACACATGTTAAGAAATCAATAATTTATTTATTTGAGACTTTTGTATAGGTTACAATTCATTCTGCATTATTCTGAGAACTGAACTGTCCATATTCATTTGAAACTTGTCTAGATCAAACCAGAATGAATTGTAACTCACAACACACTTCAATAAAAAAATGTTAGATTTAATTAAGAAAATACACATTTCGGCAGAGGTCAGACATAGCGTAATGAGGGGACTTAACTCTGTTTTGCAGCTTGCCACTGAGGAAGTAAAGCCACCTTCAAGAAAACAAAATTATAGTTCTATTTTAAATGTGTTTTTTGATGTTGACAAAATTATTCAACCACCCTTATCACCTATGTTTATCTCACAATCAACAACAGATAACACAGCACAAATCGAATATAATAATTATTCTAATCAACATAATACCAGTTTCGGCTAGTATAAGCTCGTACGTCACTGCGCGTTCCCATAATACAGGTGTGAATATCTTACTAAAAATATATAAACCGGATTTATGGACTAATTATGTGATAAATACGTGTTCTTCAATAATTACGGATGTTCTCCTAATTGTCAACTATACCACATGCAATGCATGCATTGTTGATGGTTAGTGTAAAGGTACTCAATCCGATTCGATGATCCCCAGCATATAATTAGATTCCAACAACAACAGCATTTTTTAAACTGCCGCTTCAGCTATCAGAATCGATTAATTGACCAAAAATAATGCTATTATTTATCAACACGTTGTTCGATGAAATTGGCCGTATTATCAACACAAAGCCTCTTGATTTTAGAGTTATCCATCTTCATCCGCAATTTGGTCCGAGACCGCCGACTCGTCAACTTTTTACTGGTCCCCTAGTACGTTTCGATGGTGAAAACTAATAGGTTTCAAAAATCAATATCTAATAACTCTGAGCTTTGATGGGTGGGTTCCTGGACTCGAATAAAATATCTTTTACCAAATAAACAGTAATTGAGGAGCGTTTAATCAGATTATGCATCTTTAAGGTATTGGCATTCATCATCGTTTCAGCCAAGCTATACCATATCACGATATTGCCAGTTTGTATTGGCAGAGGAAAGACTAAGCAAAGGCTTCATTTCACTGGGAAATCACTCCACTGCGCGAAACCACAGAGCCAGACCCCGGTAAGAAACCAGACCCCGGTAAGAAACCACAAACCACAGACCCCCGGTAAGAAACCACAGACCCGTCCCCCGGTAAAAAAAAATCACAGACCTCCGGTAAGAAACAACATATCCCCGGTGAGAAACCACAGACCCCCACCCCCGATGAGAAACCACAGACCCCTCCGGTAAGAAACCAGAGACCCGTCCCCCGGTAAGAAACCAGAGACCCCCTGTAAGAAACCAGAGACACCCCCCGGTAAGAAACCACAGACCCCCCCCCCCCCGTAAGAAACCACAGACACGCGGCCCCGGTAAGAAACTAACAACTTTGGTCAGATACACAATTCAGGTTACCCTATCTTTATATGTGAATCGGACGGAACATGCCAGCTCGTACCAAGATTATATGTTTGGCCGAGATCATGACTGGCCAGTGGTTGAAAACTACGCTCCTAAATCAGGAAGTTGTATTGCATCTTAATTTGTAAGCATATTTTGTCACGACATGACCTCGTTTCATAAGTTTTCGGTGACCTCTTCCGTGATAACCAGCTGTGATAACCGACATTTCTCTTCAGTGGCGACTTATAATTATATCAATATGTAATATATGTAGCATAGTATGGTTACTATGAGAGGGTGATATATATGTGTTCTTCAATTATTATGGCTCTTCTCCAAATGATTCATTTTGACTTTGTGAGCGATTTTGCTTTGCGTGGCTTACAATTATGGAATTTCTCCTATGTAATTAATTCTATGTTTATTGCGATGTCGGCTCACACAAGTCACTGAAAAGCATGCAATCTCGAGCTGGGACCACCCCCTAATGTGAAGTAGATTATTTTGAGGAACACTTTTTAACAAAGATATATATTCCCTGCGTTGTTTGTACAATGTTATAAAGTTCCCTGTCAATACGGATCAGAACATCAAAAAGTTTCCACGGCAGATTTTGTAGTGGATGAATATGATCTCCAGGCATTAGCCAGATTGGAGATTCGTGACATGATCCATCATTGTTGATGTTGTATTCACAGTGACCCTGGATGATTTTGTCTTCAATCGCGACTTTCCATTATGTAATTGATCATGCAGTGGTCACCATTCGGAAGGACTTATTGTCTATTATTTAACCCTTCCATGACTGAAATTTTGCGAAAACCCTGTGCCAATGCATTCTCTTATATATGTGAGTATTTCATATAGGGAGCTTCACATATATATAAGATAATACATTGGCCTAACAATATTTACATTGACCTTGTAAGCCAGTGCATTCTCTTTTATATGCGAGGCTTCCTATATATATGGGAATACTGGCGTATATAAGAGACCTCATAAGAGAATGCACTGACACATGATCTTTAATGATCCACCATCATGAAAGGACTACTTTATTGTGTTTATCTGCGCTTCAATCCATTGACCTTCTTCCAGATGGAGGAACAGAATCTACTTGGCCCAGTATGAAAACATTTTTAAATCCGAACATAAAAATTGCAAATGAGATTCACCGACCCCCACTAACCAACTGACAAATTTGCCCAGATACACGATTAATGGTACCCTATATTTATATATATGTTTCAGTAAATGACGACTCATACCGACTTTATCTGTTTGATGAGGCTCATCACAGGCGTGTTTGAAAACTACGTTCTTTTAAATCATGAATCTGCTGTTCATTGTATTGCATCTTTATGTACAGTAATGCCCTAATTAATCGACTCCTTAACCACAGCAGAATTATGGGTAACTTTTCAGGATTTAGTCGGAAATATGGCGTACAAATATGGCTTGTTGCCATTCATCGGAAAGCTCTCGGGGAAAGCTTTCCGATGAATGGCAACAAGCCATATTTCCGACTAAATCCTGAAAAGTTACCCATAATTCTGCTATGGTTAAGGAGTCGATTACTTTGGGCATTACTGTATACTTTATCACGACATGCCATCATTTCATTCTTCAGGTTTTCCAGCGAGAATTTAATAAAGAAAGGGTTGGGTTAACGAAGGCGACAGACCACATCTCCAGTGCAATTTGATGATTCATCATCCTGGCGTTCTGTCATCTGTTTGATGAGGCTTATCGCTGCATGGCGTGATTGTAAACTATGTTCTTAAACCAGGAATACACTCAGAGCAGGAACGTGGCTTGAGTGTCTCCGTTGAAATGTCACCCCCTCCCCCCACCTCAAGCAGACTCCCATGTTCGCATACATCCATTTACACCCCCTGCCCCTTGGGTTGGAACTTTCCAAGTGTTACCTCACTCAAGCTTTACAACTGCAATAGTTGGAAATTACCACCCAGACATCCCTTTATGTTGGAAAAATTCCAAACTGATGACCAAAATTTTGACGAAAAGTAGAAAAATATGCTGATGTGGGTCTAAAAACATCAGATTACCCAGTAATTACTGATTGGGATATCAAACAATGAGAACAAGTTCAACCATTATGGTATGTAAAATTTCTAACCCATATGCCCTGTGCCAATGTATTCTCTTATATATGCGAATCGACCATAGGTCGCCTCGCATATATAAGAGAATGCATTGGCTTAACACATATTAAAAATGATAAAATTGTCAAAGAATGTAGAAAAATATTATAAAAATTGTTAAAAAATGTAAGAAAAAATTATAAGATTGTTAAAGAATGTAAGAAAAAATGGTAAAAAGTGTTAAAAAAAGAATTTGTTTAGGCCAATGCATTCTCTTATATATGCGAGGCGACCTATGGTCGACTCGCATATATAAGAGAATGCATTGGCACAGGGCATAACAGACACCCAGCCCCTGTCGTCACGTCCCTGAAGACATACTGACACATATTTATATGTGGGTATGTAGTTAACATAGACTGTTCATCGTGTTACATCTTCATGTTAAACGGACGTGGCTCATTCGATCTTCCAAATTATGTCTATACGTATCTGGAAGAAGGTATAAGATAGGTTGACAAATACACGATATATTGATATACCGGCTTCGTATTCTGTGAAAAATACTTTCCACAGTCACAGCCATTTCCAGCTGTTTTCAATTGTTAGCACAGAAGTGAAAAAACGCTCTTTATATCTACTATATCAGGAATATACTAACACGGAACGCGCTCTTTTCTGTTCCATGCCGTGCAAATTACCGTGTTTGTTTTGTTTAGGACCCAAACATCGTGTTCAATTTAGTATTTGTATGACTTCAATGCGTCTTTCTGTGACATATTTAAATTTTGCACCTACCATCCTAACCAATATCCCATAGTCCGTGTATAATTGCACATAATTATACCACCTCATTTCATATTGCACTGTTTATAGAGGGGCAGCAGGAGGAAGACGACCACATAGGTCATGCTGCTCCTGTTCTTATAAGATAATTTTGTTTGATGTTTTGTCAATGTTTCATTTATTATTGTGCAAATAAACATATTATTGTTATGACATATAATGCTCGTAGAGAGATGGTTCAAGAATTAACGACATATGTAGACACCTGGAAAAAAATCAAAAGCGCATATTATTATAAGTGTCTGTTGGAGCGCAATCCCACAAAAGTATGTCTTCAATGGTGACTAACGAATATGACTCAATTCAATTCAAAATTCTTTATTCTCATGACCTATTTATAATACATAGGTATCGAGATAACATTTCTACAGTATTTACATATAACATGGTACATATATATATATACATATTATACATATTATTATTATTATAAATAAATATAAACACATTATAAATAAATATAATAGCACAATTGTTATATATAACATTATTCATTTATCAATTTATCAATAGTGTATATGCCTTATATACAAGGCGGCGCGTCAGTTTATCTTTATTATACCGTATGGAGTATTCTAATCGCTATCATTCAACATTCGATAGTTCGCGGTTTACAAATTTAATAAAATCACATAATCGTCGTAGGATTGTTGGATTTTTCTGATTAAGTAATTCGCTCATAGTGATTGTATTGGGGCGGTTGTCCGAAAACGTTATTAATAAACGGCGCCTGGGTCAAGTTTAGATAAGCTTTCGCATACGAGAAGGTAATGGAACTCGTCTCCAATTTTACCGGATTTGCAGAGTTGGCATACGCGATCAGATTGTTCGGAGTTTCTCCAACGACCTATTTCAATCGGGAGTCGATTATTGCTGGTTCTAAATGTACACAAGATGAACCGATTTGCTGTGTTGAGTGTTACAAGATAATTTTCGAATGATAAATCGTGCTTGAAAGTTCTATATATGCGGCCACGGCTCGAGTTATTTAAGTCCGTTTCCCATGGGTTTCTAAACTGGGATATTAGACTACATTTCAAGTATGAGATAAGTTGGTGGCTATCCGGTATCTGTTCCATGTGCCAATAAAGTATTTGTTCGTTGACTAACGAATATGACGAACAGTACATAAAGAGTGTGCAATAGGCAAAACACTCAACGCCGCGGGGACCCCACAAAGCCCACCGAGGATCACCAGGATTCATAGTGCTTTTTTTTCGCGGTGATCCACAGTGAAAGTTGCTAAACAGAGTTCAGTCCCCTGGCTACGCTATATCTGAACGCTGCCGGCATGTGTATTTTCTCAATTAAATCTAACATTTTTTATTGAAGTGTTTTGTCAGTTACAATTCACTCTGGCTTGATCTAGACAAATAAATATGGACAGTTCAGTTTCTCAGAATAATGCAGAATGTTTTGTAACCTACAAAAGTCTCAAATACATAAATGTGACATTTCTTGACATTACATGTAAGTGCGGGCAGCGGTAGGTATAGTAAGTCCTCCGCAGGGTACTGAACTCTGCACGGAGCTTGCTTGCGTGGAGCGGATTGATGTGAATCAACAGACAATCACTATTTTATTATGTGTAGACTCGCCGCGAACCAATGTAGACTGAGCATATACAGCCAACAAGAATAGAATCACCACGAACCACTGAGAATCACCACGAACCACTGAGAATCACCGCGAACCACTGAGAATCACCGCGAACCACTGAGAACCACCGCGAACCCACTGAGAATCGCCGCAAAACACCAACAACTGATATTCGTTGTGACGTTGGGATAAAACTGCATCACCACCATGTTGATTAGTGTAGGTCATATCATGGTGAGAATAGTATACGAGAAATATCAACAAATCGTTGACGAGTGGCAATTCAGATTAAACTATTATCACCATGATATAACTATACGTATATAGCACACAATATAGGAAAATGATAATTTACCGAATTTAATCAACAACTGTCCAATTTCGCCTTGTTAAACACCGGTGAACAGAATATACTCTTGCACTGTCTGGACTTGTGGATGATAGTTTTACAGACTTAATGTTATACCGCATGCCTTCGAATGCCTTAGGTTCATTTAAATAAATCTAGAGCTGGTACCTGCTGCCATCAGTAACTGATTGAAGTAATAAATCTTGATCGTGATATCAGCTCGTGGAAGGTTGATCTGTGTGATTCATATCGATACTCAGCCCTTTGATATCGGCTATCTTGACACATCTACAATGTTGACATAATCTCTGACGTGCATATTATTTAGCCCCTATTGTGCAAGTGCATATCGGAGAAAATTGATTCCTGCATACGAAGATTCATATCGCGAAAATCATATACAACACCAATCGTGTAGTCTAGTGTTCGATCTGATCGGTCGGTAGAGGCTACCAGGGGGCCATATTAGTGCATGTTTAGATGTCATGCACCACGGAAACCTTTCCCGTCGCGTGTAGTGATTTTCTCGTATTCACAAGCCCCTGGGGGGAATTACAGATTATATACCAAGAGTGCTATACAGCGTAATGTATGTGGCACTATTGTATTTGTGGTAAGTACCTGTGCCATGGGACCGCCCTCGTATATATGATATATGAGATATAGAGAATTGCCTACAGTATGTGTTTGAATACCGAAATATCCCATGAGTGTCTGGAAAGAAATATCGTCATATATGCCAGAGATGTGATTATGTGTGTGTGAGGGGGGGGGGGGGGGGGGGGGGGGGGGGGGCGTGGACATGCATCAATTGGCCACGGGATAGGTTGCGGGTGCTTGTGGAACAGGCAATTCATCATTGAGACGCAATCAAAAACCATGATGCAATATATATACTTAGAATATGGCCACCATTAAGCCTTTGGCTTACTGCCAAATCCTTTTCTCTGATGTCGAATTGTTAATATCTTTATATAATGTATTATATATGTGCTAGTTCTTGAGAATAAAATATTGTTTACACTAAATATGGAATTTTCACGAGCGGCTTCAAGCGCAATCAAAAATGTATAGGCATTCTCTCTATGTATTCCTTATTTTCAAAAACATGTTTGGTTTATTTGTGGTTTATCGCCGTTTCATTCATTAGGCCATATCACGACGTTGTCAGTTTACGGGTGGAGGAAAGACCGCGCAATGAATTTTCAATGGGGTTATCACTCAACTGCACGTAGAAACCACAGACCCCCCGGAAGGCAACCGACAAACTTTCCAAGATACACAAATCAGGTTACCCCCCCCCCCCCCCCCCTGTGAGTCTGTACTTCAGCTCATCAAATTTGTCACTGAGTTATACCCCTTGGTTGCACACATGCACATAACCCTTAATTTTACCCATTTTGTTTTTACACAAATTGACCGTTTTCAAAACACATGAACAGACCATGACAAAGCGAATGTCGGTAATTATGCTTCTTCTAGCACCTGATAGAACTTTATTAGAGCTGAACAAATATGAAATAGAAATATAGATATCATAGCAATTTCAAGAAAATGTCGTGCAAGCGCAGAGTTGGCCTTCACTGAATCTTGTTGCATATCCAAATATGTAACTTTTTTGGTGAAATTTCCCAGTTGTGTAAAATAATTAAACTTTCAAACCTGTAATGTATCATTTAGCACACGCTATACACTGGCTGTTGTGCCCCCCCCCCCCCCGATACTTATTTTTCAATTTTCAGACCCCCCCAAGAACCTTATAAATCGTGTACTGCTTCCTCAACTTGTATTGAGTCTTTTCGTTGTATATTGGGGTGACAGTCTGATAGGTGCATGATATAGAGAAGTTATCGATCTATACAGGAGCTAGACATGTATGTAGACATCGTTATATATATAATACTATGTGTATCTTCCCGTCGGCGTAGCTTGTGGGAGGTCTGTCATCAAAGAGATGTGCTTCCTTGTAATTCCAAAATAATCAATTACCGGATATCACAAAACACAACTACAGCGTGTAAAGGGTGTGCGTTAAGCAAAACACCCTACACCGTGACGATTTATTTGGGGAGAGTGATTCACTGTGATGCACTGAACCAATCTCTACAGGCGGTGACTCTTACCGATAACACCTCTGTCAAAATACCAATTAACCAATTTTCATCTATTGCTATTAATAACCCCCTCAGTGCCAGGGGCCGATCTCATCGGCCCTAATTAACGGTCTGTAAAATCGGCCCTAAAAAAAAAAAAAAAAAAAAATTGTTGTTTTTTTTTTTTTTTTTTTTAGATTTTTTTGGGTTGAATATTTTTTGGGTATGCTTAAGCATGCTATAGCGAATTTAAAAGCAAACTGGACAAAACCTTAGGGGCATGTTATAACTCAAAACTATCACCAAGTATTCACAGTAATAATTTTGATGCCCATGAAAAACGTAAGATTCCCTGGCACTAAACCTACAAAATAAGAATATAAGAAAAAAATTATTAAAATTGTAAAAAATTGTAAAAAATAATAACAAATGATGAAAAATTGTTAGGCCAATGCATTCTCTTATATATGCGAGGCGACTTATGGTCGACTCGCATATATAAGAGAATGCATTGGCACAGGGTATATGGGTTGATACAAAAATCGGACCTGGCACTGAAAGGGTTAAATTAATCTAATAATATCACCGAGTTAACGCGGGAAACATGAAACTTGTATCGTATAAAAACAACGTGGTGCATCAGTTGTCTCCGTGGAACATGTCATTCACATGTCAATGCAATAGGATATATAATACTACGGTATAATAGACAAAATATCCAACACAATTATTTGGGAAATTCATTACTTATGGACATGGTTTAATGCGATTCTGGTATTAAGTGATCAGTTTGTGTTGTCGGCGACAAAGTATTTTCTCCAATTTACAAGAATCTTGTAAATTTTGGCAATAGGAAAGCGTCGATAGCGTGTTAGCGACGCGTTATGAGAGCCGCCATATCAAATCCAGTCGTAAGTCGGGATTTTTTTTACCCTGTGCCAATGTATTCTCTTATTCTCTGGTCGACTCGCATATATAAGAGAATGCATTGGCCTAACAAATTTTTACAATTTTAATAATTTTTTCTTGTGTTCTTTAACAATTTAGACAAACATGAGCAGACGACACTCTTCTATATGCTTCTATATATGTGTGCGGCTCCCTGCAGGGTAATGGATGTTTTTTTATTTTATGTCCTAAAAATTGTAAGAAACAATGGTCGACTCGCATATATAAGAGAATGCATTGGCACAGGGTAAAAAAAATCCCGACATACGACTGGATTTGATATGGCGGGTCACATATGAGAGCTCGCCACTCAACACTGAAAGCTTGAGTGACGAGGATACGCGCGCTATGGTAATCAACATGGTGGTAGAAGATTTAATCCAAAACTCCCTTTTACAACCACATCGCATTACATACATGTTGGTCAACTATTTCACAAATTGTCATTTTCGCGGTTATTAAAAGTTTGAACAAATCAAGACAAGATAAATATCAATATTTAGTTAATGCTGTTACACATTAAATAGAAATGACGTAATATATGGTACAGTAATGCTCTAAATAATGGACTCCTTAACCACAGAAGAATTATGGGTAATTTTTCAGGATTTAGTCGGAAATATGGCTTGCTGCCATTCATCGGAATTTAGAGCATTACTGTAAGTATATGGTAAATGAATGATAAATAGTGTTTTCTCGTTCGATATCGTGTAATCAACATAGTGGTATCAGTATTATTCAGACCTCATTATTTAACACCACATCGCATTGCATATCTACAATTCCCACAAATTGTCATTTTCGCGGTCAATAAAAGTTTGAACAAATCAAGACAAGATAAATATCAATATTTAGTTATTACGGTTATACAATATGGAAATAGCGTAAATTATTGTTAGTATTTGTCGGTGTTTTACGGCGATACTCAGTGGTATGGCAGTGATTCTAGAGCTGGTCAGTCTACAGGATTTCTGTTGATTTATATTAATCCGATAGCTGTGAATCTAGAGCTGGTCATTCTCGGTGAGCCCTGGTCAGTTTCCATGATTTCTATTGATTTATATCAATCCATTCCAAGCAAATTCACTGTGGATCACCGCGAAAAAAGCACAGTCACTCACGGTGTTTGATATTGGGTCCCCCCGGGCGGTGTTGAGTGTTTTTCTTTTTGCACAACTGTGTGTACTGTAACCCCTGCTCGTAATATCGTCAGTGTAAAAAATACTGGGAACTAAACAAGCCTTATTTGGTTCTACGTTTTTCCCTATATACATGTAGTGGGAGAATGAATTTGGTTCTGTATGTGACGTATACGCACCAGATGAATATGCATAATTATATGCCTTGTCTCTGAGAGGCGGCCATATTGAATCCATCCAGTCCCGTTCCGTCGTTTTAGTGCTACAGTACAGGTAAAAGTTTTCGAGTAGCATTCCATATATGGATATTTTGAATATTCATGATATAAGACCACATGGCATTGGAATAATGATTACATAGGTCAACAATTACCACAAATTGTCATTTTCGCTGTCATTGAAATTTGAACAAATCAAGACAGGATAATTATCAATATTGTATGATCCGTGTTGAGTGTTTCAATTATTCCATTCTCTTTATGTACTATATATCCCCATCGGTCACTGAAACCATTTTAATATATATATTCTAAAACAATCACGGTGAATCCGGGTGTTCCACGAAAGTTCACTGTGGATTACCGCGAAACAATCACGGTGAATCCTGGTGTTACTGTGGATTACCGCGAAACAATCACGGTGACTCCTGGTGTTACTGTGGATTACCGCGAAACACTCACGGTGAATCCTGGTGTTACTGTGGATTACCGCGAAACAATCACGGTGAATCCTGATGTTACTGTGGATTACCGCGAAACAATCACGGTGAATCCTGGTGTTACTGTGGATTACCGCGAAACAAACACGGTGAATCCTGGTGTTACTGTGGATTACCGCGAAACAATCACGGTGAATCCTGGTGTTACTGTGGATTACCTAGAAACAATCACGGTGAATCCTGGTGTTACTGTGGATACCGCGAAACAATCACGGTGAATCATGGTGTTACTGTGGATTACCGCGAAACAATCACGGTGAATCCTGGTGTTACTGTGGATTACCGCTAAACAATCACGGTGAATCCTGGTGTTACTGTGGATTACCGCGAATCATCAATCACGATGAATACTGGTGTTACTGTGGATTACCGTGAAACAATCACGGTGAATCCTGGTGTTACTGTGGATTACCGCGAAACAATCACGGTGAATACTGGTGTTACTGTGGATTACAGCGAAACAATCACGGTGAATCCTGGTGTTACTGTGGATTACCGCGAATCATCAATCACGATGAATCCTGGTGTTACTGTGGATTACCGCGAATCATCAATCACGATGAATACTGGTGTTACTGTGGATTACCGCGAAACAATCACGGTGAATCCTGGTGTTACTGTGGATTACCGCGAAACAATCACGGTGAATCCTGGTGTTACTCTGGATTACCGCGAAACAATCACGGTGAATCCTGGTGTTACTGTGGATTACCGTGAAACAATCAGGGTGAATCCTGGTGTTACTGTGGATTACCGCGAAACAATCAGGGTGAATCCTGGTGTTACTGTGGATTACCGCGAAACAATCACGGTGAATCCTGGTGTCATTGTGGATTACCGCGAAACAATCACGGTGAATCCTGGTGTTACTGTGGATTACCGCGAAACAATCACGGTGAATCCTGGTGTTACTGTGGATTACCGCGAAACAATCACGGTGAATCCTGGTGTCACTGTGGATTACCGCGAAACAATCACAGTGAATCCTGGTGTTACTGTGGATTACCGCGAAACAATCACAGTGAATCCTGGTGTTACTGTGGATTACCGCGAAACAATCACGGTGAATCCTGGTGTTACTGTGGATTACCGCGAAACAAACACGGTGAATCCTGGTGTTACTGTGGATTACCGCGAAACAATCACGGTGAATCCTGGTGTTACTGTGGATTAACGCGAAACAATCACGGTGAATCCTGGTGTTACTGTGGATTACCGTGAAACAATCAGGGTGAATCCTGGTGTTACTGTGGATTACCGCGAAACAATCACGGTGAATCCTGGTGTTACTGTGGATTACCGCGAAACAATCACGGTGAATCCTGGTGTTACTGTGGATTAACGCGAAACAATCACGGTGAATCCTGGTGTTACTGTGGATTACCGTGAAACAATCACAGTGAATCCCGGTGTTACTGTGGATTACCGCGAATCATCAATCACGGTGAATCCTGGTGTCACTGTGGATTACCGCGAAACAATCACGGTGAATCCTGGTGTTACTGTGGATTACCGCGAAACAATCACGGTGAATCCTGGTGTTACTGTGGATTACCGCGAAACAATCACGGTGAATCCTGGTGTTATTGTGGATTACCGCGAAACAATCACGGTGAATCCTGGTGTTACTGTGGATTACCGCGAAACAATCACGGTGAATCCTGGTGTTACTGTGGATTACCGCGAAACAATCACAGTGAATCCTGGTGTTACTGTGGATTACCGCGAAACAATCACGGTGAATCCTGGTGTTACTGTGGATTAACGCGAAACAATCACGGTGAATCCTGGTGTTACTGTGGATTACTGCGAAACAATCACGGTGAATCCTGGTGTTACTCTGGATTACCGCGAATCAATCACGGTGAATCCTGGTGTTACTGTGGATTACCGCGAAACAATCACGGTGAATCCTGGTGTCACTGTGGATTACCGCGAAACAATCACGGTGAATCCTGGTGTCACTGTGGATTACCGCGAAACAATCACGGTGAATCCCGGTGTCACTGTGGATTACCGCGAAACAATCACGATGAATCCTGGTGTTACTGTGGATTACCTAGAAACAATCACGGTGAATCCTGGTGTTTCTCTGGATTACCGCGAAACAATCACGGTGAATCCTGGGGTTACTGTGGATTACGGCGAAACAATCACGGTGAATCCTGGTGTTACTGTGGAATACCGCGAAACAATCACGGTGAATCCTGGTGTTACTGTGGATTAGCGTGAAACAATCGCGGTGAATCCTGCGTGGTGATCCATGGTGGTCTTATAGTGGGGTCCCATCGCGGTGTTTTGCTTATTGCCTACTTTTGATGTACTATAGTCCCATCGATTACTGAAACCATTCTAATAGATATATTCTAAAACACTCACGGTGAAACCTATATGGTGATGATCCACGGTGGGCTTATAGTGGGGTCCCATCGCGGTGTTGAGTGTTTTGCTGATTGCCTACTCTTGATGCACCGTATATCCCCATCGATAACTGAAACCATTCTAATAGATATATTTGATCCATGTTTACGCTTGCATGCCTAGATACCACGAGAAGAGAGATCCATTCAATATCCTTGTGTTAACCCTTTACCCAACAAACCGGCCAAAACCGGCCAAATAAAGCTTCAACAGCCTAAAATATCTTCGGTCTGTCTCAATAGAACCATACAAATATGGATATCATTGGAACCGGCTCCTTGACCACATTGTGATAGTTACAGTTATGCCCTGTGCCAATGCATTCTCTTATATATGCGAGTCGACCATAGGTCGCCTCGCATATATAAGAGAATGCATTGGCCTAAAAAAAATCTTTTTTTAACACTTTTTACCATTTTTTCTTACATTCTTTAACAATTTTATAATTTTTAATGTGTTAAGCCAATGCATTCTCTTATATATGCGAGGCGACCTATGGTCGACTCGCATATATAAGAGAATGCATTGGCACAGGGCCCTTCTGTTGGGTAAAGGGTTAACATGACTGCAACAAAAGTAGGGGATTTAGCGCGACAATCTTAATGTTTGTCGCATTATACTCTCTGTAGTTGTTTTCATGGTATTGGAAATCAATTGCATACACGAAGATACAACACACCCTTCGGGCTGTCGTCTTTCCATTAGGCCTAGTGTACATGTGGAGCGTGGGCCAAGTCGAATATATCATAGGGAATCTACAGGGGGGGGGGGGAACGTCTTTACCATGCAGTACCGAAGTACCGAACCACACCGAACAACAAAGATATGTTTACTCTAAACTATAGTGTTAAATTTAACCAGAAAATTGTTAAATTCAACCCGACTGTCGAAATGAAAGAATGAATTACACGATAAGTGTTAAATTTACCCGCCATATAGTGTTAGATAAATTAACCACAATATCGGGTTAAATCTATTTATATTTACTACTGTTATGCAATACATTGAAATGGCGTATAAAATAGTATTTGTAGTTGTCGGCATTTTTTGTCGATTCTCAGTGGTTCGCGGTGATTCTACAACTAGTCAGTTTACAGCAATTATGTTGATTAATATTATTCCGCTCCACGAAAGTTCAATGTGGGTCACCACGAAACAATCACGGTGAATCATGGTGACCCACATTGGGATAAATGTGCTGTCCCGCGACGTTGAGTGTTTTGCTTACTGCACACTCTTGATGTACTGTATATCCCCATCGATAACTGAAACCATTCTAATAGATATATTTGATCCATGTTTACGCTTGCATGCCTAGATACCACGAGAAGAGAGATCCATTCAATATCCTTGTGTTAACATGACAGCAACAAAAGTAGGGGATTTAACCCTTTACCCAACAAACCGGCCAAAGCCGGCCAAATAAAGCTTCAACAGCCTAAAATATCTTCGGTCTGTCTCAATAGAACCATACAAATATGGATATCATTGGAACCGGCTCCTTGACCACATTGTGATAGTTACAGTTATGCCCTGTGCCAATGCATTCTCTTATATATGCGAGTCGACCATAGGTCGCCTCGCATATATAAGAGAATGCATTGGCCTAAAAAAAAACCTTTTTTTAACACTTTTTACCATTTTTTCTTACATTCTTTAACAATTTTATAATTTTTAATGTGTTAAGCCAATGTATTCTCTTATATATGCGAGGCGACCTATGGTCGACTCGCATATATAAGAGAATGCATTGGCACAGGGCCCTTCTGTTGGGTAAAGGGTTAATGTCTGTGGCATTATACTCTCTGTAGTTGTTTTCCTGGTATTGGAAATCAATTGCATACACGAAGATACAACACACCCCTTCGGGCTGTCGTCTTTCCATTAGGCCTAGTGTGCATGTGGAGCGTGGGCCAAGTCGAATATATCATAGGGAATCTACAGGGGAAAAAAACGTCTTTACCATGCAGTACCGAAGTACCGAACCACCGGAACAGCAAAGATATGTTTACTCTATACTATAGTGTTAAATTTAACCAGAAAATTGTTAAATTCAACCCAATTGTCGGAATGAAAGAATGAATTACACGATAAGTGTTAAATTTACCCGCCATATAGTGTTTGATAAATTAACCACAATATCGGGTTAAATCTATTTATATTTACTACTGTTATGCAATACATTGAAATGGCGTAAAATAGTATTTGTAGTTGTCGGCATTTTTCGACGATTCTCAGTGGTTCGCGGTGGTTCTACAACTAGTCAGTTTACAGTAATTATGTTAATTAATATTATTCCGCTCCACGAAAGTTCAATGTGGGTCACCACGAAACAATCACGGTGAATCATGGTGACCCACAGTGGGATAAATGTGCTGTCCCGCGGCGTTGAGTGTTTTTCTTACTGCACACTCTTGATGTACTGTATATCCCCATCGATAACTGAAACCATTCTAATAGATATATTTGATCCATGTTTACGCTTGCATGCCTAGATACCACGAGAAGAGAGATCCATTCAACATCCTTGTGTTAACATGACTGTAACAAAGGTAGGGGATTTAAACGCGACAATCTTAATGTTTGTGGCATTATATGTAGTTGTTTTCCTGGTATTGGAAATCAATTAGTTATATGACGATACAGCGTCTTTCCTTTAGGCCTAGTGGTTACAGTGAAGTAATTATTTCCCATATGCCTCAGTGTTAACATATAATGGCCTGCAGCCCTGAGTGTCAACGAATTGTGGCAAATGAGTCCATGATCACCATGCAGGATTTGCATCTGCGCAAATTTCTGCACGAAAAACAATCATATCGTCGGACATGGAATGTCTCTTTAAATTTCGGATTTATTATCTAGAATCAGAATTGCAAGAAAAAAAATATTGACATTTTAAATTTTCGGATTTATTATCTAGAGTCAGAATTGCAAGAAATAAATATTGACATTTTTTTTACCTTACACCAAAAACCGAACCGAACCTCAGCATTTTTCTCATGCTAATTCCCGGGATATGTGACTTTTGATCTCTGACATTTCTCATAAACAGAGAAATGAGAGTAGTTTTTGGAATGAGCACGTTGACAAATGTTAATAAAAGACCAACACATGTATGACATTGTGCTGTTTGTACTAAATTAGTTGAGTCGGAGTTTGCCTATCATGTTTGTTTTTGTGACAGATGCATGGAGTGAAATAATATGTATTCTTGAAACTGACATATAATGCACTAGCAATGTGTTAACTTCATATTTTTGTGGTAGATATTATCGGATTTTGTAAGAAATTTGAGACAGGCCATAAATTCTACTTTCTCTTGACAATCCGTGATGTCATAAACTATGGGGAGATAAGTCATGACGTTTTCACTGAAACGGGAAACCAATCTCAAAACGCTGAAACGTTGACGCCGCATATCGGCAGAAAGGCGCGTCGGTAAAATATCGCGTTTGCGGGATGTTTTCTGACCAAACCGGCGAACAATTAATAAATTTTAGTCAAATGATGAAAACCATTGCATGTCACCTTTAAATTCAACCCGACTGTCGGAATGAATGCCAACTTACACGATAAATGTTAAATTAACCCGATATATATAGTGTTAGATAAATTGACCACGATATCCGGGTTAAATCTAAAAGTGGCCATTGGGTGAGGGACCAAACAAACGTACATTTATTATTCCCCCACCATCCGAAGGAGGATTCCGGGGTATATAGTGGAGACCTCCGTCCTACTTTCCGTATCATCCGTTCTTTCGTCCGTAACAAGCATTTCACAACACAGCTCAAGTATCGATAGTCCAATTTGGATGTTCTTTGGTATGCCGGGAGACCAGTATTGTGGAAAGGATCTCCACATAGTGCATGATTTGTCCGCATTCCCCCCCCAGAGTTATGACCCTTTGCTGGACTTAGTGTAAAACGCGTCAACGCGCCATAACAAACATTATGCTGTGGATGTCTTTATTATCGGATTTCGTAATCCTTTGGCATGGTGATATAATATCACAGGTTGGTGGAAATGATACCCACATACTAAGGTTTTCGTCCATTATTTTTTACCAGAGTTAGGGCCCTTATTTGACTTGGAAGTTTGTGAATTGAGGGTTGGGGGTACATAGTGGAGACCTTCGTCCGTCCGTCCTTCATAGTGCATGGTTTGTCCGCATTTTGTCCAGAGTTAGGGCCCTTTGCCAGAGTTATGATCCAGGGTTAAACTGAGAGAAATGCCCCACTATTATTTCATTTTCTCTCTAAACATCAGGGGGGGGGGGGAATTACGGATACAAGGTGGAAATTTTGTGTTTTTCAGTTTTGGGGACCCACCACCCCGGGAGTGTAAGTTTTTTTCCACCCAGGTCTGGAACACCCACCGGGACCGTAAGTTTTTTCCACCCAGGTCTGGGACACCCACCCCCAAAATTAATGAAAATTCTACTAAATAATGTGTTGTTGGCAGGGTAAGGGTCTCTCATTGTGTCTGCACCGGAACTGAGAGAACGCTGATTAAGTACACCCACAAAAAATAAACAAACAAAGCACATGTCTGAAAAATATGCCAACAAAACTAGTGACAAAACATTTAAAAACCCAAATATTTATGGTTATAAAGGTAAAATACCCATTTTAACAGGATAGTTGTGTCCCTTATTAGCAATAGGTTAAAATATGTGCATGTGTAAGATAAAAACACCATCAATTTGATTAAATAAACACAACTTTGACTTTTGAGACAATGCAATTTTTTTGTTGATTGTACATCTACTTGATTGGGTGGGATTGGAACCCCAGCCCATGATGGCGAGCGCGCCTTGCGACTCAAAGTCCGACGTCAATACCACACGGCTAGATCCGAAGCCACGACAACTAGTTTTCAAGGCTGGCTCAACCAATTTTTGTGGCTGGTTATCTAGCTAAGCCGGCTCAGTCGTGACGTTCGTGGCTGACGAAATATGGCGGCTCAGCCGTCTTGAGATGTTATCATTCAGCGTATTTCGTTTCAGAAATTGTCCTAATCCCCGGTTAAAGACACCAGCTTATTTTGGCGTTTGTTGTGACCCCATAGAAGTCTTTTGGTGTTGGGCTTTTCCATTATGGCGAAATACACGAAGGAGTCAGTAAAGGACTGGCAGGAATTGCTAATTATATGTAGTTTCCCATCTATATAATCGGTATAAGTTACATTGGGACTTCTGTCGACTTCAGACGGTTATATCATCACTGGCATCTTGCGATATATGCATTCATCATTTGATGCTGAATCCGATAGTATTGATATATAATATTTCAAACTATTTTCTATTCTCTTCTACGGGTTATGTGCATATATTGACAACTGTCAGCGATGTCTGAGACTGAGTCGTGTCGAAATACACAATTTATACTTTAAACCCTTTCATTACTGAATGGATGCTCCCACTCCATTATATGGAAGCATGCATTGGAATAGTCTATTCCACAATGAGAGGCCCCAGGTGTTCGGAAAGTGTAACAACCATGCCGTGTCCATACGAAAATGCCAATATTAGGCAATACGGTTTAGTTATTTGTGATTCGCAGTACAGTTGTCCATAACATATACGTCCATGCCATGGCTCAGCCATTTTACAATTCCGGTGGCGGAGATGTTTTCATGTGGCTGGCGTTGGAGATAATATGGCTGACGGCGGATTGTGGCCAATATGGCGATGGCGGCTTCGGGCTCTACACACGGCCACCGAAGCAACCTCAAAAAAGGAAGCTGTATTCTGACGTCGCACTTAGGACACTACATGTATGTGCACATTTTAAGGTCTCTATAGTGTATATATATAGGAGACTTTTAAGTCGCTCGCCGACATGGGCCGGGTTCGAATCCCACCCAATCCAAAAAAAATTGCACTGTCTCAAAAATTAAATTTGCTTCTAAAAATAGGCACCTGGTGTGTTGTATAGTCCCAAGCATGTTCTAAGGGCCAGCTCGGCTCGGCATGTTTCGGAGGCAATAACTATAACACTGCTAAGTACTGTGTGTTATCTCCTATACAAATAAACACAGTTCCAGTCCTCTCCATGTGGTGAAATCACTGGTGAGCAATGAGGAGCTCCCCTTAAAATCATTCTAGGCGAGTAGCTCTCCTACAAAATGGGGAGGCGAGTAGTATCCCAGCAGGAGATGCCGAATATAGAGGCCCCCTCACTTGTATAAGGCTATAGCATGCACTACTATATGAATCTGATTGTTTCAATTCATTTTGAAGCTGTAATTTGTCTTAGAAATGATTTTGGAAAAAATGTGCATGACATCAGAAAAAATCTGCATTCCGGGCTCAGGGACACCCACCCACCCGGTTTTTTGCATCCTGTAATTTTTTCCCCTGTAAACATAGCCAACATTGAGCGTACAGTCGGGGGGCATTGGCCCACGCTTGGTGTTGCCCTTGTTAACACATGTGACTGCATGGCGCGCATGTTCCAGACGACCACATGCACTGCGCGTGCGTCTAGTCTCGTACCTGGCTTAGACACTCCGCTCACCGTTCCGTCCAACTCCACGACGTAACGCTTCCGCTACTTGCCGCAACGTTGGGCCTTAGCGTAGCGAAGGCTGGGCGCTAGGAACGAGTCCAGTGGGCGTCTGGCATACTTTCGTACCACTCACGGCAATATACATGGTGTTGAAACATAAAAAGGTGATTAATTTGAAGCAACAACGTTTCGTGCATTTTAACAGCGATATCACCGCACCTTCCAAGGACAATGACTATATTGACCGTGATTGAAAAGAATCCCCATGGTGCCTCCATACGATCTATCAATTTCGGGCTATTGACCAGTGATCAGGGTCGTGTTCTCTTGACAAATCGTATTTGACCCTGAGCATGATCGGATTACGAACCGGACGCGCCGGTCAATAAATCTGTTTTCCATTCTCTTCTCTGTTGGTTTGACTCATTTATAATCCGGTTCCCATCGGGCACGGCTGATAGATTGGACTTTCGATCGACGCACGGCATTAGACTCGAAGGCGTTGATCCCGTTATCACATGAACCCATTGTGGAGTAATACAAACGAGAGGACCGAGTGATATCTTCATCGTGGTTTCTTCAGCACAGACGAATCTTCTAGACAAGAAACATGTTGGCAAATTATGATTTTATATATTGTCCGCAATGAGTTCTATAAAATACACACCGTATACCTGTCGTGTCTTGTCGTGTTGTGTCCGGATATTCACTCCCTACCCTTCACCTTATATATAGCTGAATTCCCATGCACTAAAACTCATGTCGCAATTCCAAAATGTTGTATTTGGTCATCCGTCTATATATAGACATTATTCACAATACATATGAAAACTTTCTTGCGTGTTTCAATGATGGCCATTACTCTAAATCATAACTAACAGAAGACCACCAAAATCTGTTCTCTGTTGGTTTGACTCATTTATAATCGGGGACGCCTGATAGATTGGACTTTCGATCGACGCATTCGACTCGAATGCGGTGTGCCGTTTTCACATGGACCCCTTGTCAAGTAATACTGGCACATGCACGAGAAGACTGAGTAATATCTTCATGGTGGTTTCTTCACAACAGACGCATACGTACGGCGAAAATATAGAATACACCCATATAGTAGCCGAGAGTACCACATTTTCACCACGAGTGGAAATTTGGTTTTAAACACGAGCCTGTTGGTGAGTGGTTAAGGGTCGAACGCACGTTTTGCCAAAAATGTCCAGGTATTTCAAAATGGAGTTTCTTAAAATATGTCACGAATTTATTTGTGAAATTTGGTACAAGCAATTATTGCGACACAATATTTAAGAACCATCGACCCATTGGATATTATAATCTCATTTACTTTTCCGTTATGGCATGCAAAATATTGTGATAACCGCGCAAGCAGATTTATTTGAAACACTAGAGTAATGCGGTAATCGATAAAGTTGTTCAACAAAACACTTTCAAACGATTTAGTAGATTATTTGCATTGATCACAGTAATGATCAGCTAACTGTCTGGTGACTGTTTGCTTTCGAATCTCCGTTGAATAAAGGAACATTCGAGCTTATTATTTTTAAAACAGGTTGAATTCGCTGTTGGCTGATCATGGCATCGAACAAACGACATAGACATTTAATGAGAGATTGTGGACCAATAATGATGTTCTCGTTGACGACATTGTCTTTGTCGGGAGAAGAAGCTGTCTCATTAGCCGTCCATCACGGACGTTTTTGTTTAACATTGTTATGCAAGGAACGAATCTCATCGTTTCAGAATTGTCTCTGAGAGTGAAGAGGTTGTCGTTGCGGAGTTTCCAATTTGGCAGTGGCACTGCAATGATTCATCGTGAAATCGATCTATCGCAATACACTTTCAAATGATACGCGCATCTGATGATATCGCGCGCATTCGGGGTCCACCCACGCATTTTATGACGCATATTATGATTATGAAAAATTTTATGTTTTGAGTCGAGGAACCCACTATTTAAACCTCAGAGCTATTATATTTTGATTTTTTAAATCTATTTATTTTATACAACTCGAAGTGTTGTCAGCCCAGCAAAAATTACACCGGAAATATATACGGACATGCGCACACGCCGTAGCAATAGTTTGATGTCGTTTAGCGATGATATGAACCGATTCTCGGAATAAAAGGCGGCGAAAGTTACCACCAAAAACCAAATGGACATCATCTTGTGATAGTTGGCACAGGGATGCATAGGTATAATTATTCCCGATTCTGTGATAATCTTTTATCAATAAACATAAATAAGTTATAATAGCATGCCGATCACACGCTAAAGAAGATGTTTGTTTACAATTGCAGGCAATACGCACACGCTTGACTACCAAAAGATAACATATCGGGTTTCACGATATGATGGCTATTGGCATACAATCGCGACCACGGGAGGCACGTGATGTTCGATTGAATATAAGAATGTAGGGTATCATATAATCCCATATCCCATAATATGTCAAATATAGCGAATTATCGAAATATGAAATAAAACGAAATAGGAAAATACATCGAAAATCGAAATAGGAAAATACAGCGAAATAGCGAAATAGGGAGAAATATAGAACGAAATATAGAAATATGAAATTATTTTTATAAACGAAATAACGGAGATACTTGAATCTCTTGGTAGTCAAGCATGTGCGTATTAGGTGACAATTGTGATGACACGGACTGAGGAATCCACGTTTGAACGAGGCATCACCATAACGCATCGGGTATCGTGATTATCCCCCCCCCGTGTCTTCACTGTAATTGTAGGTTGAATGCAATTGTTAGTCGAGAGTTTGCCAAGCACTCGGGACATTACTATAAACTTATGTGATTACACGCTCAACCCGATATAGCGACTGAAACAGCGATAAACCAAACAAGTCACGAATCACGACCTGTAATTATAGCAACACTATCATTATGAAGACAAGTCATCCCATATGCTATGCGCACCCACATATTAATATATATCTTTTATTTGAAGAACGTATATATACTGCATGGTTTGACAAACGAATAACATAGAGACGATAACATATAATACAGATGAGTAATGCACCGGAAATATGTTTGTAGTCGTGCTATATCAACATATCCTCATACAAATAGCTTCATATTGACCCTAGATATTCACATAGGTTCATATTGGACTATAATCATAAGATATAAGGGACGATTCTGAAAGTAATGTTTACGAAAAATTAGTCAACTCGATAGCAAGACAGTCACTTCAGTCGATAGTTGAGAAACCACCAAACGGAAGCTTATTGGGAACAAGTCATGGTAGAACAACATATAAAGTCAACATTTCGACCTTGAAAGTCAACATTTCGACTTTAAAAATCAATATTTTGACTTTCAAAGTCAACATTTCGACTTTCAAAGTCAATATTTCGACTTTCAAAGTCAATATATCGACTTTCAAAGTCAAAATGTCGACTTTATAAAGTCAAACTTTTGACTTTTTATCTAAAACTTTTGACTTACAAAATCAAAATTTAGATTTTCAAACAACTTGGAGCACATCGTCATAGCCGGGATGTTCGACACATATAGCCGAGGGCTCCGTATGTTCATAATGGACTTATCTGAATTTGAGATAAGCCCAAAGTGGAGTTATACCCGTTTTCCGTTTTATGGCGCTGGCCAGAATGAAAACACATTATTAAGAAAGTACATCTTGTACGTCAATTTGGGTTCATATAAAGCGTAAAAAAAATAATGCCGATATGGGCTTATTTGTGTTTTTGAAATAAATTCAATATGGGAATTTTCAGGAGAACAGGCTGTTCTCTTGGTTCATATTAATCCACTCAGTGTCCACCCGGTGTTGAGTGTTTTGCTAAATTCACACTCTTTACGTACTGTATGTGCAATCTGCAAATAACGGTATTTCGTGAATTTAACGATTTATCTTATCTCTTCTATCATATTACATACACATTTAGGATGTTTAAACGACCCCCCCCCATCAACGCCCCCGCCACCCACACACTTCCTCCGGGAATTATACAATGCTATATGATGCCCTGGTATGTAAACACGTTTAACACAATGAAACACTTTATCATACAATCGATTAATTAGTATCACGAATCGATAACTAGCTAGAGAAATAACATAGATGCCTAATGAATGTTTGGTCTAATTAGTCATTGAGCGTACAGTTATCAATTGTAATCGTTTACATTCATCGGCGAAAACAGACATAAGTTGCATGTGAATTCTACTTCAGCGCACATTAACATTCCAAGGGGGACTAATATATCTTATAATATATACAAGTCACTATTACTGATGGGTCAATATGCTATATATGAGTTGGGCAAGTTCAACTGAGGGCATTACAGTGAAGCTGAGGGCACAACTTTCCATCTAACCGATTACAATTCAATTCCAATTCATGTGTATTGTCTAATAAATCATGATTTTATATTTAGTCAACATTAACAGGGTCAGGAACCTATATATGTCACTAATATAATTTCTAACCAAAATCGGTTTTGCTTTTTAAATTTGTTTAAAATTTAATAAACGTTGTCTCACAGGATAATCTATTACATGAGCTGTGAAAATGTACAATGCGCATTTAATCATCCGAACCATACCGAACCATCCCGAACAGCATACCGAACAGCATACCGAACCATCCCGAACCATCCCGAACCATCCCGGGATAATCTATTACATGAGCTGTGAAAATTTATAATGCGCATTAAACGCAACCACCCCGAACCATACCGAACCATACCGAGCAATCCCGAACAGCATACCGAACCATACCGAACAGCATACCGAACCATCCCGAACAGCATACCGAACCATCCCGAACAGCATATCGAACCATACTGAACCATACCGAACCATCCCGCGATAATCTATTGCATGAGCTGTGAAAATGTACAATGCATATATTAAACGGAACCATCCCGAACCACCCCGAACCATCCCGAACAGCATACCGAACAGCATACCGAACCATTCCGAATCATCCCGAACCATCCCGTGATAATCTATTACATGAGCTGTAAAAATATACAATGCGTATTAAACGGACATGGCTCATTCGAGCTTTATAACTGGAATTTAAAAGGAAAATATATGTCGAGTGTGCCCCGATTTTGAACATCAAACACGCCCCAACCATTTATTAGATGTTCGTAAATGCACGTGATCCCTTTCACTCTATTTTATCATACGGTTAGAGACGTTGTGTGGAATATGGTGTGTTTGTCAGTACTGTTGTCCGTTATTTCGATAAATCTACGCTTTAAAATGTTATCACCATTGGTAAAACACGTGCTCGATGATATTGGAATCACACTGGGATGATAACTTGACGTAATAACGAAAAACTAGTTACTTTTATGGAATGGAAAAATAAACAAGGAAATTTAGTGTTTTCGACAAGAAAGAGTTATCGGAAAATTCGAAAGCCTAAACAATTCGTTTCTCGCTTGCGTGTCTAAATTAACAAGTGACTCGCAGTTAATTTTGGTTTCTAACTGTTGTAATGATATCGACGACTGTGTATACGAACATTCACCCGGTGAGTATGGGAGGCCCTTTTCACATTTATTATTTATTTACGCTTAAGCGCAAATATTTGCGCTTAAGCGTAAATCATTTGCGCTTAAGCGCAATTCATTTGCGCTTAAGCGCAAATAGATCATATTTGCGCTTAAGCGCAAATACAAATTAATATTCATTGATTCCCCCTGAATTAATTTTAAATGGCACAGGCCTAAACACATCACTCAAGTCTATATACCGGTAGGCCCACCATATGAGGGAAGCAATCCCCCAGTAACCCTAGACCCCTTTTATGACATGGAAATGGTATAGATCTGTGCAGGATATGTCTCATTTATAAAATATACTTGATCTCTGTGATGGAGACACACATTCTTGGGGACAGGGATGCTGATAATATGAAAATAGGGTTTTTTCCCCTATTTCAAGTCAATAAGTACACAATATGAAGGAAGCAAGCCCCCCGGTAACCCCTAATTCCCTTTTTATGGCCATATAAATGGTATATATCTGTGCAGAAGATATCCCTTTAATAAAATATACTAGAGCTCTGGGCGTGAGACACCAATTCCTGGGACACCAGGGACAGATATGCATATGGAAATATGTTTTTTCTTCAACTTCGAGTCTGTATGGGGCTATTACTATGGGCCCATTATAATATACTATGCCTCAGTATGAAATGGACTCAATCATTCACAATCAGAGGGAAGTAAGGGAGTGTTAGGTATTTGCGCTTAAGCGCAAATGATTTGCGCTTAAGCGCAAATAAATTGATAGACACATATTTTCGCTTAAGCACAAATGATTTGCGCTTAAGCGCAAATGATTTGCGCTTAAGCGCAAATAAATAATAAATGTGAAAAGGGCCTCCCATAGGTGAGACAATCGAACATTTAGGATACCTGTCTTATTTTGTGTCGAACTTGGTGAAACTCATTCATCGGCAGCCATTTGTGACCCGCCATATCAAATCCAGTCGTAAGTCGGGATTTTTTTTACCCTGTGCCAATGCATTCTCTTATATATGCGTGTCGAACATAGGTCGCCTCGCATATATAAGAGAATGCATTGGCCTAACAATTTTTTACAATTTTAATAATTTGTTCTTGTATTCTTTAACAATTTTATAATTTTACCCATACAGAGCCCCAGACAAACATGAGCAGACGACACTCTTCTATATGCTTCTATATATGTGTGGGGCTCCCTGCAGGGTAATGGATGTTTTTTTATTTTATGTCCTAAAAATTGTAAGAAACATTTATTTTAAAAAAATGATAAAAAAATGTTAGGCCAATGCATTCTCTTATATATGCGAGGCAACCTATGGTCGACTCGCATATATAAGAGAATGCATGGCACAGGGTAAAAAAAATCCCGACTTACGACTGGATTTGATATGGCGGGTCACATTTCATATACCGTACGAATGGAAGTGCGTGGGCGGTAGATCCTGTCATGAATCTCTACTAAGACTAACGCCGTAGAGATCATGTTCAACCAGTAAAACACCTGGGAACTTTTTGATGTTTTAACAGGGAACCTTATACAGTCGACAAAATATTGCGGGGAATATATTTCTTAGTTGTTATATGTTCCTTATAATATAATAATGCACTAAGCTGTATAGGTGAAGATCCCAACTCGAAATTGCATGTTTTTCTGTGACTTTTGTGAGCCGATATCGCTTTAAACATTGAATTAATTACCCAGGAGAAATTCCATAATTGTAAGCGACGCAAAGCAAAACTTTAATCGTGAAATTTCGAGTTGGGACATTTAACTGCAGTGAATGACATTATTAAGGAACAGATAATATATAACTAATAAATATTTTCCCCGCATTATCATGTGCACCCCCGTGTACGTGATATCGCCAAACCCGAGAATTGCGGTTTTATAAATGACATATCTTCCCTCAGATGAAGCTATATATCTCCCAGTTGAATGGTAATATCCACTATTCAAAACATAATTTCGCACAGCGGAATGTTCCCTCAATGGGATGGCGACCATAGCTTGATCTCAACCCGATAAATTTAATAGAAATTCCGACTCATTTCCGATTTTATCATAAAACGTAGACACTTTTTGACGTTAGGTAGTCGTTTGAACCATACCTATCAGTCATAGATGGCGGATAATGCGTGTATCAATAGAAACATATATGGGTGTTACTTATAGAGAAGAGATTCATGGCATGATCTACGTGGGCGTTTGTGCCAGATCTAAATTGCGGAGCTGCTGTGTGTGATGAGGATTATAGATTTCATGCTTTTTTTTTTGCTTACAGAAAAATATAATATATCCAAAAACTTAAACAATAATTGAACCGCTACCTGGTGCCGCTGAATAATGGACTTGTAAACAGGATTAACACAACAAAACAATTTATCATGTAATCGATTAATATCACTAATCGTGAACTAATGAAGATCTTAAATTGATGCCTGATGATTGTTGGGTCTAATTAGCCATTGAGTGTACAATTATCCATTGTACTCGCTTGCATTCATCGACGAAAACAGCCATAATTTGGATGTGAATTCTTCTTCAGCAAACAATAACATCCCAAAGAGTGACTAAATATAGAGTTTATAATATGTACAGGTCAGAATTGCTGATGGGTCAATTTAATACGAATTGGACATCTTGTTCAATTGAGGTCATTAACACTTCCATGACTGGGGCTTCCTAAAATGTTGCGAAAACCCTGTGCTAATGATTTGTTTTATGCGAGCTCTATACCATGTATAGGGGCCCTCGCATTTAGAAGAGAATGCGTTGGCCTAACAATATTTACCTTGAACGTGTAAGCCAGTTCATTCTCATATATGTGACCCGCCATATCAAATCGGGTCGTAAGTCGGGATTTTTTTTACCCTGTGCCAATGCATTCTCTTATATATGCGTGTCGACCATAGGTCGCCTCGCATATATAAGAGAATGCATTGGCCTAACAATTTTTTATCATTTTTTTAAAATAAATGTTTCTTACAATTTTTAGGACATAAAATAAAAAAACATCCATTACCCTGCAGGGAGCCCCACGCATATATAGAAGCATATAGAAGAGGGTCGTCTGCTCATGTTTGTCTGGGGCTCTGTATGGGTGAAATTATAAAATTGTTAAAGAATACAAGATTTTTTTTTTTAAATGATAAAAAATTGTTAGGCCAATGCATTCTCTTATATATGCGAGGCGACCTATGGTCGACTCGCATATATAAGAGAATGCATTGGCACAGGGTAAAACAAATCCCGACTTACGACTGGATTTGATATGGCGGGTCACATATAAGGGAATGTTCTGGCACATGTTGTTATCTCTATCATGCGCGTGTGGTAGTAGTCTCGTAGCCTGCCTGGCTCAGACACTCCGCTCACTGTTCCGTCCAAATCCACGACGTAACGCTTCCGTATATAATTTTCTTTGTTGCACTAACCACAGGAGCTTGGAATTTGGTCAAAACCCCTCTTTTATTGGCGGAACCACCTCCCGGGACCATAGGTCACGGAAGAAACGAAACAAGAAATTGTTGCCACCCATTTTGAACTCAACTGTATTCCTACAAAAAAATTATTTTCACTAAAAACTGTTGGTACCTCTTTGTATATTTGTCCAGTTCTTCCAAAACCTCACTTTATTTCGGTAATGCATTGTAAATTCACCAACGAACACAAATCCGCGACATCTCCATTGGACGCCACATCCGTCCAATCTCGCTACTCTCATCAAGGACGGCCTCGGACAATCGCCATTTCGACCGGTCACATGATCTCCGGTCATGTGGTCCATACCGGAAGAGATTGCACGTCGGCAGACATTTTTGTTCAACAGCGAAACTTCTCTCGTCGTTTTTCATCAAATGTAAGTAAACTGAGTAATGTTTTCAAATAACTTCGGTGCAGTCATCGACTAATGATATAATATGACCGCGCGGATTGGTTCTTAGGTTCCCAATACGATTTAATTTGATTTACCAGCCGCTTGAATCGGCGCACATGGCTTTCTGCGTTTTCGACGTATTAGCCTCCACGACCCATTCAGCGATGGGAATGACAAACTTTTAACCTGAAGACCCAGACTTCCCTTGTCCTATGTCTTCCTGAGTCAATTCCGCACCCAAGGTTAGCGTGGTTCCATATCTTCATGATTTTACATATGATTTTTTTCATTCTGAACTTTTCACTTTTTATTCCATCACCCAGGCCCCATTTGGCAATGGTCATTGGACACTTTCAAGTCGAAAATATACATGACACTGATTTAGTGCCTTCCTTTGTTAATTCCCCACCCAACGGTGTGCCACTTTACACAACTTGACTATTCTACGTTAAAAAAAATTCGTTCTGAATGAGGCACTTTTCTTGGTCTCCCTAAATCCAATTTTGCGATGCCAATTTGAGACTTTCTGGTAAAAATATCAATAACGCTGATTTTATGCCTTCGTGTGTGACTTCCCCAGCCAGCGGTGTCCCTCTTTCCACAATTTTGTGATTGTACGTTACATTTTTTTCATTCTAAATGGTACAGTTTTGTCGGTGACACCTAGATCATGCCATGATTCTCTACTCTGGCTAACGCCGTAGCATTAGCCAAAGTACAGGTTAATGGCATGATCTAGGTAACACCGAATACAATTTTGCGATGCCAATTTGAGACTTTCTGGTTAAAATTATCAATAACGCTGATTTTACGCCTTCGTGTGTGACTACCCCATCCAGTGGTGTGCCTCTTTCCACAATTTTGTGATTGTATGTTACATTTTTTTCATTCTAAATGGTGCACTTTTCTCGGTAACACCTAGATCATGCCATGGTTCTCTACTCTGGCTAACGCCGTACCAAAGTACAGGTTCATGGCATGATCTAGGTAACACCAAATACAATATCGCTGATTTTATGCTTTCCTTTATGAATTCCCAACAGTATGCCACTTTGCACAACTTCGCCATACTACGTTATGATTTTTTTAGTTTTAAATGGAGCATAATTCTTAGATTATGCCATGATGAATCTCTACTATAGTACTCTGGCTGACACCGCCAGAGTAGAGATTCATGGCATGATCTATCTTTTATCAAACTACTTCAGAATATATACATGACAGTAGTATTAATGTGATTGCATCCAGTGAGCACATTCTGGTATCCCTGCCCCACTCCTGCTTGGCATAATTATTTAGTAGGAAGAGCCTGGTTGAATTTACAGTGGTATGATAGATCACTTCTATCCTCATGCAACTTATGCCATTCAATGGCATTTTTTCTAATGTGAAGGGGTACTCTCAGGTGCCTAATAATAGTGACAGCACGATTATTAATTTGGAGAAAATTCCCAACGATCCAGTGAACGATCACTAATATTTACATTGAGACATTATTAAAATCAGCCTAAATCCCTACCAATCACTATTATTAGGCCATCACGATTATTATGCACCTGAGAGTTTGGCTTGAGACCCCACCATAGTTCAATTCACACCAGGTTCTCAGCTTCCATTATTTTCCAATGTTTGAACACATAGGCATGGCCCTGATAAATGGCTTATTGTGTGGATACCAGTAATATATTGAGAGTAATCACTTCATTGAACTGGTGACATGAAATAATTCATGAGAGGTAGGGATGTTGTACAAACACAAATTAGACCCTGCCTCAATCAAAATTTTTTCATGGCACCAGTTCAATCAAGTGATTATTCTCTGTTTAATCATATTCCATTATAAACATCTTAATTTACGAGAAATCCTAATGTCACTGCCATTATACCCATGACGCATAAATTTTGATTGCGAATATAAATACATACATGTAACATGCTAGTTAAAGTGACATAATTCATAAGTGCAATTATAGTTTATAATCACTTGAGAAATCAAGGTAAATCACAGATACGAATGTAATAAAGTCATTTTAAAATTTAAAAGTATACCAGTAGTACCAGTACATGTAGTGTGCATAGTATGCATATACATGGCTACATGTGTATGTTGTCTGGGTGAAATAAATCATCTCCCTGAATGAATGGCAATGCCATAATTGTTAGCATCGCTTATATTGAATACAGCAGCACAAATGCATGATGGTATGTACATGTATTATTACCTTAAAGACATATTATGGACTTGTTCGAGTTCGTGAAGCTGATCAGTTGGTATTCAGGCATTATGCCAACCTGGAGAATGTAGCATTCTACTAACATCGTCGAAAATTTCAAAGAAATCGACCATACCATTCAAGAGAAAACGTTGTCAAAACAACGCTCAATTGTAAATATTTACATCTGAATATGGGACGCAACAATTGTCAACAAACTAACACATATGATTTCGCCATCCAGAGTCAGGGCATTAAATTAATATATCAGAATGACGATGCGTGTTGGTAATTTGGATTAATATTCTTAAAAAGGACAACTTTGAGCATGAATATTCTCCATTTCTATTGGATCACCCTACGGGAGTGTTTCACATCACTTTAATCCATTGCATGTACATTATTGTATTCGTTTGTTTCAATTAGGGCCCTGCGGACAAATTGATGTGATTTAGAATCTTTCATCTGATTTGATTCAATATCGCGTGTCCTGATTCAAATTGTATGGAATCATTAGCACCAGTTGCATTCCAATTACTTCCAACAGACTGCATTGCTTTCTCTCTCAGGATTATGAAACCAACAAAAGACCACACAGACAAATAACACTCACCCCTGATCACGAGTCCTGCTAGGCTGCTATGATGTTGGTCGGTCCTGCTGAATTGCTATGATGCTGGTAGGTCAAACTGATGCTGTCACACAAATATACAGGCGATGTTTTATAAAGTTGTCATTTTCACAGTGTTTGGTTAATCCGAGCGATTTGTGAAAAAGACAGCTCTGATGTTTGCAAATTTTATGTACCAACATTGAGTCCTTCACATTTGACTAAAAACAATTAATGCTTATCATTTATGATGAGAGCTTGGTGTAAAATGTTTACTATGGAGGTTTACGAGCATATTTTGACCTCTGCACAATACAAATAATTAATAACACCACACATATACATGTATGGCATTAGGACAACAGTAGCTCGAAAGACGAGAGTGACTCGCCACACAGTAGCATTTCAACCAGGCTCTACTCATAATTCACTTTATAATATTGATTTTGATTTGAGAAAGGAAAACATGTCATTGAATTGTCCAAATATTTATATTAGTACACACATCTTTCAAAATATGTGAATGCATTATGATCATGAGTCTAAATCAGTATTGACGCTCCAATGAGATACACAATTTGTGGCAATAATAAGAAAGAGTAAAGTCCACAGGTGATTTTAAATGAAAAAAATGTAAGGCCCAATCGCAAAATTGTGGAAAGAGGCACACCGTTGGATGGGGAAGTCACACACAAAAGGCATAAAATCCGTGCTATTGATATTTTCTACCAGAAAGTCTCAAATTGGCATTACAAAATTGTATTCGGTATTACCTAGATCATGCCATGAACCTGTACTTTGGCTAATGCTATGGCGTTAGCCAGAGTAGAGAATCATGGCATGATCTAGGTGTCACCGAGAAAACAGTACCATTTAGAATAAAAAAAAGGTAACGTACAATCACAAAATTGTGGAAAGAGGCACACCGCTGTCTGGGGAAGTCACACACGAAGGCATAAAATCAGCGTTATTGATATTTTTACCAGAAAGTCTCAAATTGGCATCGCAAAATTGGATTTAGGGCGACCAAGAAAAGTGCCTCATTCAGAACGAATTTTTTTTAACGTAGAATAGTCAAGTTGTGTAAAGTGGCACACCGTTGGGTGGGGAATTCACAAAGGAAGGCACTAAATCAGTGTCATGTATATTTTCGACTTGAAAGTGTCCAATGACCATTGCCAAATGGGGCCTGGGTGATGGAATAAAAAGTGAAAAGTTCAGAATGAAAAAAATCATATGTAAAATCATGAAGATATGGAACCACGCTAACCTTGGGTGCGGAATTGACTCAGGAAGACATAGGACAAGGGAAGTCTGGGTCTTCAGGTTAAAAGTTTGTCATTCCCATCGCTGAATGGGTCGTGGGGGCTAATACGTCGAAAACGCAGAAAGCCATGTGCGCCGATTCAAGCGGCTGGTAAATCAAATTAAATCGTATTGGGAACCTAAGAACCAATCCGCGCGGTCATATTATATCATTAGTCGATGACTGCACCGAAGTTATTTGAAAACATTACTCAGTTTACTTACATTTGATGAAAAACGACGAGAGAAGTTTCGCTGTTGAACAAAAATGCCTGCCGACGTGCAATCTCTTCCGGGTATGGATCACATTCTGTAACCGGTCGAAATGGCGATTGTCCGAGGCCGTCCTTGATGAGAGTAGCGAGATTGGACGGATGTGACGTCTACATCTCCATCACCTGTTTTAAAATCGAAGTAGCGGAACTAGTACCGAAATATGCGGAAACTTTAAAACTATGATCCGGAGACGGATAGCATAAAAGTACCGTTTATTATTTCGAACATAGCTGCTGATTACATGTTTATTACATGACCGTATCAATGCACTGATCATCATGAACTTTTTGATGGATGATAACATTGGCGTCTAGATGGGAACGAATGATGTTGGGCTCATTTGCATAAAAACATGGCCGCTGGCAGCCATCTTGGATTTCAGTGATAATACTAGATAAATCTGAATCAATAACACAGCCTAGAGCCTGTGTCAATGCTCCTATCATCACGAAATTTTTCATCGATCATGACATTGATATATAGACGACACCGAGTCATTTTGGGCTTATTTGCATGAACAACATGGCCGCCAACAGCCATCTTGGATTTCAAAATTGCATCATTTAGCACGGGCAAGAGGTCGCAGTGTTGGTCTGATCATAATTAAATTTGTCACGGAGGTTGACATTGACATGTAGATGGGAACGGGTCATTTTGGTGTGAATTCTCAAAGAAACATGGCCGCCGTCGGATTTCAGCGACAACACCGCATATATAATTAAATCAATAACACTGCCCAGAGCCTAGGCCTATGTCGATGCACCGATCATCGTGAAATTGTTCATGGGTCATGACATTGGTATCAAAATGAGAACGAATCATTGCTAGAGACTGTAACATTGGTGCGATCGTCGTGAAATTAGTCATAGAAACATGGCCGCCGTCGGATTTCAGCCACTTGTTTCATCGACCATGAAAGTTACGCCAATGGGGTCATTGTCACAAGGCTCCGGTCACATTCGTAGCCAGTGTAGCCAGCTTATTTCACCGGCGATCACATTCGTAGTCAGCTTTTCTAATTCGTGGTTTATATTGCCCGAAATATGACGTCATCACGTTCGTGACTAAAATGTCGACGTCATGCTCCAAAACTGACTTTATCAACTTATATTGGAATATAATTCGAGCATTCCAACGACATTGATCCGAAACATCAGGTTATTAGATGAACTTATATCAAAACTAAATTCAAGTTGTTGTTCATCCATCAACTCAGAAAAATTAGATTAACCTGATCGTGTTCATTGAGGCTCGCCTGAATATGAAAAGCTGGCTACAAATGTGATCGCCATAGAAAAGCTGGCTACATTTGTGATCGATTAAAAAACCTGGCTACGAATGTGATCGGATCGCGGAGCCTTGTGACAATGACCCCATCAGCGAATGTTACATTAAGAATGTTTTTAATATTTTTTTGGTATTTTTGATTTTGAGAAAAACAATGCCGATGGTGGCTAGCTGTCTTGAATTTAAAAATTGAATTTCCAATTCATGAGCACAGGCTATATAGTCATATGCATAAAGCCATTCTTTGATAGTTTTGGTGCTGATTCGTTACGACACACGAGTCACGAGTGACGTATACTATTTATAGATCCTGGTACCGGTACAGTTGACAATACTTATAGTTGCTTATTAAATAAAATTTATGTTAGCGAGTTTATCACTAACTCAAATTTATAAACTAGTTATTCGGTAAACCAGTTCGCATTTCAACTTGCAAACGCACAAATAAAACGTATACTGTAAAGAATACGCAGGATAATTTTGTGCTCTTACATTAAAGAATCTTATTACATTTTGTTACTGTATTTGGCATATTAATGGCGAGTTTTTGTACCCTACATTGACAATTTTGAATTTCGCGAAACTAAACACTCGTTCTATATATGCATGGCCAATATCGTTACCTAACTCAAGAAAAATGTCTTCTCTCATCAACTAAGACATATATTTGTTCGTCAGAACTAGTAAAAAACAGCATTTTATGTGGAAATAATTCAGATATTCTGGCAACGAATCTGCACCAAAACGCACAAAGGAATCGCTTCATGCATAGGCATATATACCAGGCCTCCCCGTGAGTCTATATATCTTCTTTTTCTTCTACTTCATGATATTCGACCAGTAATCAATGGGTTGATTACTATTACTATTATATGATGGATATTTTAGGCCAATACCACGGAGCGCGACACAAGCTACTATGAGAGAGAGAGAGAGAGAGAGAGAGAGAGCTAGAGAGTTTTGGTCCCCTTATGACCAATCATTGCAACCAGTAGCATTACAAAGTGAAGTAGTACATAGGCCTACCGGTACATAACGAACATAAAACAAGAAGCAAAAAACAATACCACGTGGTCGTGCCATAAATAGAAATAAATTATATGTAAAATATTTGTACTAATTACCATTCAGTCAAATGAAGAATATCTTCTTGGGTAGTCGTCATTTTCATGAGATGATAACAGCAGACACGGAAAAATACAGAAATTTTCAGGAAAATGCACAAAACATCAGGATTAGATCTTCAAAAACGCGCATAGTATGACGCAAACATAAACTGATTTAAGTTTTCTGGCGCCTAAGTTCGAAAACCGCACGCACTTTCAAATATTTTTGAATTTCGCGGGCTTTAAATTTAGGTTTCGATTTTATTTCGTTCCGACTTTGTTATTCCGGAAAAATGGTTTTGTGCCGTTTGTCATTCCGATTCTAAAACAGGTGATGGAGATGTCGCGGAGTTGTGTTCGTTGGTGAATTTACAATACATTACCGAAATAAAGTGAGGTTTTGGAGGAACTGGACAAATATACCTATGGAATGTTGTAGATTGGCATCTAAGGTGTAAGAGGTACCAACAGTTTTTAGTGAAAATATATTTTTTGTAGGAATACAGTTGAGTTCAAAATGGGTGGCAACAATTTCTTGTTTCGTTTCTTCCGTGACCTATGGTCCCGGGAGGTGGTTCCGCCAATAAAAGAGGGGTTTTGACCAAATTCCAAGCTCCTGTGTACTAACTGATTTTTTTTCTTCTTTTTGCCGCATTATATTTGGTTAATGAGGCACCGCCCGACCTGGACACAACTCCCACCACACATCAGACCATTAACCCAGTATTTATCACGCCCCTCAGTAATCAGTAATCAAGATCTCACTGAATTATTTATATATTATAAGATGGACTAAATGACATAGCAGATTACTGCTCAACATACAACGCCCCACCATTGTCCAATCCGCTCCAATATAGTACACATATTATAAATACACCAACTATAAATTCGCCTTGTCGATTCGGACGTTGCCTCTCTAACCCCTCTTTATTTATCTGGGAACGGGACAAATCTAAGTGTCGGCACTTGTGTCCCAATCCCAATTGTTGTATGTATATATACATATATATATATATATGGCAATAAAATATGTTTAAACTAAACTAAACATGTTGTTTAATGCTGCACCAGCGCATCTCCCGTCATGAACCTGAAAGGGTTAAAGCGGATCGACATGTTCATGAATATTAAACCTTTCTATACTAAATACTCATTTACGAATAGTTCCCTCATAGGGCATGTTCAGATCATAAGTTTAACAAAGACCATATATATATAGAATATCAATCCTTCCACACTTGTATATATATCATCTTTTCGTATGTTTGTTGTCTGCTCTTATTACATGAACGTCCCTCCAAATGAATATTAGTTCACTCGAAACCTTACTTATAAAATAAATCTGTACCACCTGACTAACAATTCTGTAGTGCTACCTACAGCGATGCCACCGAAATTTGACTGTAAGTAGCATACACTTATCTTGTAAGAATCAATCGTACAGTTATTCTGAGTGAAGAAAAATGTTATAGAATACATGCGCGTTACACGTATAACTACAGGAAATGGCCTGCTCATCTTATCTGCATATTGCACGGTTGCACCATATGATGTTTTATTTATGTCAGCTCTTGCGATTAGCCAATCAGTGTCGATAAATAGTGACGGTATATGAACCCATATTAGGTCAGTGACTCCATATGAAATCAATATTAGGTGCTTATCCATCATCTTGATTTTCAGAAAACTCTATCGCCTCGAGGATAATTTTGATGTATTTTGGCGCCAAGAAAGGTGGTATATATCGGAAATCATTTTCTGCGAATTTAAAGACATAGTACCATGGACCAAAACCTGCATGCGATATATTTAAGGAATTCTAAAGACGCGTCACTGTGACGTTACATAAGTTAATGGCCACAGACGACACATTTAACTTACCAAATTAAAATAAATTACAGCGCCGATTAATTAAATGGACATGTTGGATTTTGTCCACTGAGTCACTGACATAATAAATACGTTACGGGATGATTAGTGGTGGGGTATGGTGTCATGTGAGGCTCAGCGAGATCAATATTAGGCTCGGCCTACGCCTCGCCTAATATTTATCTCACTTCGCCTCACATGACACCATATCCGACCACTAAGCGTCCCGTAACTAATAATATTAGGAAATGCATGCAAAACATACCTTGCAAACTTGCCCGTGTGTAGCTATATAGCGATATAATATAGTTTACTTCTGATTTGAATTAACATTATGTCTTTTCGACGGTTCCGCAAAACAGGGTTTATGATGGCCAGACCTGAGATGAAAAATCCGTCATTCCTGGATCGCGGCTGACATGGGGATATATTCATACTATTTCTGGTGAGTATGTATATACAGGGTGAGTGTGGCGACTTGGTATTATCATGTCACAAATTATTTATTCTCACAAATGGTTGTTATACATGCACGTATAGTGTGTGCCTGTCACGTTAATTGAGGGCGTGACAATTATCGTTCAAACGGCCTGCTTGTGGTTACCCTGGTAACTATATTTAATTGATTTCTCATCTCACCGATCAGCTAGTCACTGAACCGTCACAAACGCCCCCTTACCCGGTTTGGCTGGACCGTCAATGTAGGTTTAAACCATGTTTAGACTCGGATGTTTAAACAGTAGATGGCAACTCCGGACTATTTACAGTTGCTTCAATATCTGTAGAATTTTTTTTTTGGAATATATCTATTATCAAGAAGTATATACGGTTGTCCGATTTTGCTTTAAAACGCGCGTATAACGTGATAATGGAACGTGAGGAAAATCATATAGAGCGACTCCATAAACAACCCGAACGTGCCGGTGCAGACGGAATCTCAGTCGAACCCACGCCCCTATCTAAATGGTTAGCGGAAAATTCAATTTCTTAGATAATTTAATCCATTGTAATTCTCTGTTGGCTCTCAGGAATGAAATATGGTATGTATAAAGGTGGCTTTTTTGAATAGATGATCTTAAGTACGGTTGTCCGGTTTTGCTTTAAAACTCGCGTATAACTTGATAATGGAACGTGGGGAATAATCATATAGAGCGACTCCATAAACAACCAGAACGTGCTGGTGCAGACTGAATCTCAGTCGAACCCACACCCCTATCTAAATGGTTAGCGGAAAATTCAATTTGTTAGATAATTTAATCCTATCCGATCACGCGAGGTACAATCAATATTTCCCCTATTAGACGATCCGTATTGGACCAAGGTTTTTTTTTTATATAGAAAGATAGTTCTCTTCAAGAACCGTGGATTGGGTTTCCCGACCCGATGATCAGTAAATTAGGATTTCGACAGTCCAATCTTACCTCGAATACAGACAGGCCTATTAACCCTTTACCCAACAAACCGGCCAAAACCGGCCAAATAAAGCTTCACCAGCCTAAAATATCTTCGGTCTGTCTCAATAGAACCATACAAATATGGATATCATTGGAACCGGCTCCTTGACCACATTGTGATGGTTACAGTTATGCCCTGTGCCAATGCATTCTCTTATATATGCGAGTCGACCATAGGTCGCCTCGCATATATAAGAGAATGCATTGGCCTAAAAAAAATCTTTTTTTAACACTTTTTACCATTTTTTCTTACATTCTTTAACAATTTTATAATTTTTAATGTGTTAAGCCAATGCATTCTCTTATATATGCGAGGCGACCTATGGTCGCCTCGCATATATAAGAGAATGCATTGGCACATGGCCCTTCTGTTGGGTAAAGGGTTAAACACTACACGATCGATGTGAGTTTAGAGTGCAATTTGTTCCACTTGAACATTGCGAATTAAACTGCCATATTTCTTCCATGCTGCGAACTAAACGACCTTGTTGGATTTATTGTTTAATGAATGGTTTTATATATAGTGCCTAAACAATTAATTGCGCTAGGCATCTTACCGTTACATCATTACCCCATTATGCAAACCAACTGCTCGTGATAAACTTCAAACGGATTCCGGTGCTTCGTGTCGATCAGTAGTTCCGGATATACATGACAATGGCCGCTTACCAGGTCCCATCCAGTTCTAATTAAAATTAGACTCCGTACAAGCTCCGCGATACAGAATCTACAAAAAATAGCTGAGATTTCCATTACCATCCATATAAAACATCATTGACATTACCCGGTAATTATGTTTTATAAGACCGTAATCAATATTTTATTTCATATACGCACATGTACCACTAGCTGAAACAGGCTTCCTTCAGGCTCCCATTCGGGAGCCTTTATTCAGCGTCGGTGGACTTATACCTGTTATTCTGTTGGATGGCGTGAACACACATAATATAAAGAGCGGTACACGACGGTTACCCATATAATACTATTGTGACAACGAACACATAATTGATGTAGTGGTTTTCTAACATGTCGCACGCACCAAGTTAGTATTGTACGATTATCTATACGCGGGGTTGTATTTGTAAGCATTAAGATCATGCCTCAACATAATTATGGTGCTGGATATTTACAGAATGAAGTCACCAGAGGGTGAATTTAGTTACGTTAACCCACACAGCAGGATAGCGTCACCAAATTCATCATCTGGGGATCTCAGTATGCAATACCTCATCTGTTATGGGAGACCTAGACACATATTTAAGATCCAATCTGGTGAAGATGGTGATGTACACCCATTATTCGCCTCGATTACAGGGGGGGGGGGGGGGAGGTCGTGCAAAACAATTCTGACACAAGGCCGGGGGTGGGGGGGGGGGGGGGTTATGGTCGCAGCTCCTGAAAACACGTTTTTTCCGGTGTTTTCTGGTGCTTGCAAATTTTTTCTTTTGCCCTTTTTTGACCTAATTACAAGCTGTTTAGCCTATATAATGATTGTTTTGATGTGTTATGATCTAAATAACACATGTAGTGTACACACACGATACTAGGTACATTTATCTGTGGTCAGGATGGCCTCAGAATGTTTTTATTATTTTGTCCCTTCTAATATTAAGTAAACCTTCGTGAAATTTTTAACTGCGCTGGCCCACCTGGGTTGGATAACCACTTGGTATGTAAATATATTATAATAAACTCTAAAGACAAATAAACCACATATACTTCAGTAAGTAAAAAAAAATATCACATTACCACTATCTGTGGTATCAAACTGAAATTCAACTCTCCAATTAAGTCTGATATGAAACTGAAATAATGTGTAAAATAAATGTAGAACATGCCTGTTCTCTAATCTATAAACATGTTTCTGGCACAAAGTTACTAATACTATAAAAGACAAAAGTGCTACAGTGTTACATACCCAATTATTAATGGAACAGACATTCACATGGATCTCTATCAGTCTCAATAGCATTTTCTTAGTAAAACATGACTGTCTTTCACTTGTGAAATAATGAGATATTATTTATTTATATGCGCTATTCTACAACCATTTAGCTATTGTTAATATTAAAATGATCCATCTAACCACGTACACTGCATATTGTAAAACAGGCAAGAAACAGTTTGATAAGTGTCTAGTCTGAAATACTTGGGTAATTTTGTACCAGAAAATGTAACCAAAGTTTCTTGTTAAACTCATTCATTTCTTAATCCAGATTAGATAAAGATTTTGTAAGTCACTTTGCACAACGATAATTGAAACTTCACCTGAGTTTAAATTAACTAACATGTCGCACGCACCAAGTTAGTATTGTACGATTATCTATACGCGGGGTTGTATTTGTAAGCATTAAGATCATGCCTCAACATAATTATGGTGCTGGATATTTGCAGAATGAAGTCACCAGAGGGTGAATTTAGTGACGTTAACCCACACAGCAGGATAGCGTCACCAAATTTATCATCTGGGGATCTCAGTATGCAATACCTCATCTGTTATGGGAGACCTAGACACATATTTAAGATCCAATCTGGTGAAGATGGTGATGTACACCCATTATTCGCCTCGATTACAGGGGGGGGGGGGGGTCGTGCAAAACAATTCCGACACAAGGCCGGGTGGTGGGGGGGGGGGGGGGGGGGGGGTTATGGTCGCAGCTCCTGAAAACACGTTTTTTCCGGTGTTTTCTGGTGCTTGCAATTTTTTTCCTTTTGCCCTTTTTTGACCTAATTACAAGCTGTTTAGCCTATATAATGATTGTTTTGATGTGTTATGATCTAAATAACACATATAGTGTACACACAAGATACTAGGTACATTTATCTGTGGTCAGGATGGCCTCAGAATGTTTTGATTATTTTGTCCCTTCTAATATTAAGTAAACCTTCGTGAAATTTTTAACTGCGCTGGCCCACCTGGGTTGGATAACCACTTGGTATGTAAATATATTATAATGAACTCTAAAGACAAATAAACCACATATACTTCAGTAAGTAAAAAAAAATATCACATTACCACTATCTGTGGTATCAAACTGAAATTCAACTCTCCAATTAAGTCTGATATGAAACTGAAATAATGTGTAAAATAAATGTAGAACATGCCTGTTCTCTAATCTATAAACATGTTTCTGGCACAAAGTTACTAATACTATAAAAGACAAAAGTGCTACAGTGTTACATACCCAATTATTAATGGAACAGACATTCACATGGATCTCTATCAGTCTCAATAGCATTTTCTTAGTAAAACATGACTGTCTTTCACTTGTGAAATAATGAGATATTATTTATTTATATGCGCTATTCTACAACCATTTAGCTATTGTTAATATTAAAATGATCCATCTAACCACGTACACTGCATATTGTAAAACAGGCAAGAAACAGTTTGATAAGTGTCTAGTCTGAAATACTTGGGTAATTTTGTACCAGAAAATGTAACCAAAGTTTCTTGTTAAACTCATTCATTTCTTAATCCAGATTAGATAAAGATTTTGTAAGTCACTTTGCACAACGATAATTGAAACTTCACCTGAGTTTAAATTAACTTAAATAATTTTTCAATCAGCTTCAACGTTTTTCAAAATTCAATTTAGAAATGTTAGTTGAACGACATCGATGATAAAATGAAAATGAATATATCTGATACATTTTGCATAGAAAGTCACTGCTACATCTGCCTCCATTAAATCCAATAAGATCGGAGTGGATCGTTCATAGGAAACTATATTAATACCACCAGTCAAAACACGTATAAGGACTCACTTCCAATGGAAATATATAGGACATACACTTTATGAAATACTGCATAACAAAAAGAGCTGAACTGTCTCAGCACAAGCAATACACTCATATGAGATTTAAAACATTTATCTAGAAAACCCCATCTCAACCTGGGCAGCATATAATTTTCCGGTGTGTTGTGTGTTTACAACTTCACTTTAACTAGCAACTTAAAAAAATATATAAAGTAAACACGAGTGCATTTTATGGATAAACGCACATTACACAAAGTCCAGTGCAAAGTCTGGAATAAATAATTAGATAAAATATTTTTTTAAAGTTGTTTCACTGGTTGTGTCAGCTGGTTGTGTTGAGTTTTTCATGATAAATGATTTTAATCTCATGAGTGTATTGCTTGTGCTCATAGTTATAATTTATTAGTATTTGAGTTTATCTGGTGGCGAAAGTACACCAAAGTTGGATGATGCTTGAAAAAACAGAATGGTCAAATTACGAATGACTGATAATTATTATATATGTTCATTCTAATTTAATAATTCTCTGTTTCTCAACATCAGCCACCTTCACTGGACATTCTACACCCTGATGTTTTGCCTATAATGGCTCTCGAGCTTGAGAAATTTCATTCAAATGTGACTGGAAAGGGGGGGGGGGGTCCCAAAACCATGAGTGGAAACAAATATTTTGTTTGCACAAAGAAGGGGGGGTGGTGGGGGTCCAAAGTGCTGCAAAAAAAAAATTCAGCGTTGTGTATGCAAATTTTTTCCTGGCCCCCCCTGTCGATTATGCCAATTTAGGCACATATATAGAACAACTAAACAGAACAGAAAAAATAACTTTCTTCAGAAGTTTCTACCGAAACTAAAATAAAACTTATCACTTTGACAATAAAGATACTTTCCAGAGAAGATGCTACCAAAGCGGAATGAGGACCACAGAAGGTGAATTTAGTGATGCTAGTCCGTTAAATTCACCCTATGGGGACCTGCAAATGTCCGGCCCCATATGTTGAGGCCTGATTGAGATAGATGATTCATTAAAATAAATCCGTGGATGACCAAAGGACTTGTAACATCCTCTATCAATAAACATAAATTACTGCATAAAAAAATTAAACATCCATCCCCACAAAACAAGGAAAAATACAAAACATTCAGCAAAATCTATAATAAAGCCATTCGAACTAGTAAAAAACTGTACTATGACCAAGCTTTTTCAGAAAGCAAAAATGATTTGAAACGGACATGGGAAATCATGAATACTGCAATTTTCAGGAGAAAAATAAAAGATGGCATGCCTCCAGTAATTTTAATTGACGGAATTGAATGTAGGGACCCAGAAAAAATTGCAAATAAGCTGAACACCTACTTTACAGACGTGCCATCAATAACTCTCAACAAACTAACTAATATAAAAGCAAGACAGAAATTCAATGAATACCTTACAAATCCAGTCTCAAGTAGTATGTTCTTATTCCCAACAAATCCAATTGAACTTATTGCAATATCTCATGGATTCAAAAATAAAACTAGTTTGGACCACGAAGGGTATTCTTTGAAATTACTTAAAATAATATGCCCTCTTATATCTGAACCAATGTCACATATTATAAATTTGTCATTTAGTAAAGGTAAAGTGCCCGACTTGATGAAAATTGCAAGAATATTTCCTATTCATAAATCAGGAGACAAAAAAATTGTGGAAAATTACAGACCAATCTCCCTTCTACCCGTGTTTTCTAAACTCCTTGAAAGAGTCACATGTAGAAGATTATCTGATTACTTAGATAAAAAGGAGATACTAAACAGACATCAGTTTGGCTTTAGAAAAAATCATTCGACGTCCCACCCTGTGTTAAAACTCCTTAATTATATTGGGGAAATGAACGACAAAAAAACAAAAGACACAACACTGGCTATATTTATAGATTTATCCAAAGCCTTTGACACTCTAGATCATGACATACTTCTGAAAAAATTAAACCACTATGGAATTAGAGGCCTGGCCAATGATTTCTTCAAAAGCTACTTAACAAATCGGAAACAGTTTGTTGAACACTCTGGTGTTAGATCAGATTTCGCAAATGTAAAAACCGGTGTCCCCCAAGGATCTATACTCGGCCCTGTCCTTTTTTTGTTATATGTAAATGACATTCCGAAATCAACAAACTTTAATTTACTATCATTTGCTGATGACACAACGTTATACTCCTCTAACAATAAAGTAGATAAACTGATTGATGATGCAAATATTGAGCTTGATAAAGTCTTTAACTGGTGCACGGCAAATAAACTCGTTATTAATGCCTCTAAAACTAAATATATGCTTTTTAATGCCACTAACAGACACGCTTTCGGTAATAAACGATTATCCATCAACAATGAAATTATTTTTCCAACACCATCACTAAATAACGAACCAGCCATTAAATTTTTAGGAATATATGTAGATGAAAATTTAAACTTTGATTATCACATTAATTACATTTGTAAAAAAGTTAACAAAGTTATACATGCCTTATGTAGAGCCAAAAAGTTCCTACCAATCCAAATATTAAAAACACTATATTACGCCCTGATTCACAGTCACATTTCTTATGGAATAGAAATATGGGGCAACTCGTCCCACATAGGAAAGATCTTTAAACTACAAAAGAAAGCTATCCGCATGATTTGTAATGCCAAGTATAACTCACATACTGACCCCCTTTTCAAACGATCAGATATCCCAAAAGTTCAAGATCTATATACTATTAAATCCTTAATTTTTGTCTATGATTGGAAATATGAAGTCTTACCGAAGTCACTATCAGATTTTTTGCGAAAACCTAGACGGAAAAAACATGCCCTAACGAGACAAACTCGTGATATTGAACATCATACTCCTAGAACAAACTTCAGTGCCAAGTTACCACTTCACCAATTTCCTACACTATGGAATAAACTATCTACACCTATTAAGGCTTGCACTCCGAGGTTAACATTTAAGAAGCTCATAAAGTATACCCTATTAGATGAATATGCTGCATCTGTTCGCTGTTGCAACCTGTATTGTCCAGACTGTAAACAATCTTAGTCTTTATTAACATGCAACGAACATTATTAATATATTGTTTAATTACACATTGACCGATGGTAATTTTAATTATTAATTTAAGAATTAATCTCATATATGTGTGACTGTTTGTATATGTATATGCATGTGTGTGCGCGTATGTGTATATATATATGTGTATGTGTATGTATATGTGTGTATATATATATATATGTATATGTGTATGTATATGTATATGTATGTATATGTGTATGCATGACACTCAGGTGGACTCCTGGAGGTTCAGGTCGCGATGTTTCCCTGGGACGGCCGCTCTGGGTTACTGTCGTGCCAGGAGCTTCCGGGGTCTAAACCATGGGCTTTGTTCAGTTAAGAATTATTCAGTTAGGAATTGTTTTACCATGTCGACTCCTCAACTCAATCAAACAATCGTATATAACTATATACTAGTATTCTGTAGTAAATAATCATCTTAAATCACCCACACACGTTAAGAGAAGTGAAGATGCATCGTTAAGCCCGTTAGGAGTAGCAGTGTAGTCAACTTGCCTTACTATTGATGCCTGGGCGGCGACGGGAAGACGGCCAGTTAGGTCACGTCATCGCCCGGATTTTGTATGTACATCGCACTATATTTTTTATGTTTGTCCAGTGTATATACATTATCCAATAAACATTCATTCATTAAAAGATGAACATCGAATGATTCGTACACCGCATAGACCAATGTCGCACCAAGCAATACGATTCTCCCTGTATGGGAGACTCGCTGAGACTTTTGCTGAATAAATCTATCTATCTATCTATATAAGAGAATGCATTGGCCCAGGGTTTTCGCAAACATTCAGTAAGCTAAAGTAATGGAGGGTGTGACTAATTACCGTCCGGGGACCGCCCGGGACCGCCAGGGCGCCCCCACGGGCCCGTGGACACTATATCTCGACGTTATAAGGTAGCGACATACTACCTGAGGGCAACCTAGAAGATTTTACTCGCTCGCTCGTCTCCGGCCGGTGTTATTAACCCCGAAAATGCCGATATTGGCTAAGAGAGCCCGGATGATCCCGGGTGATCCCGGGTGTCTTCGTGTGTTTTCGGACAGTATATTTTGGTGATACGTGGTGGTGCAATACCACCTGAGTGTGACTTCCAAATATTGACTCGTTGACGCGACCACGGCCGATGTTATTAACCCCTTAAAATCCGGTAAAATACCATATAAACAAAAAGAGCCCGGGACCGACCGGGACCGCCCGGGCGCCCCCATGGACCCGTGGACACTATATCTCGACGTTATAACCTAGAAAATTTAACAAGTTCGCTCGTCTCTGGCCGGTGTTATTAACCCCGCAAATGCCGATATTGGCTAAGAGAGCCCGGGGGAGCCCGGGTGTCTTCGTGTGTTTTCGGACAGTATATTTTGGTGATGCGTGATGAGTGTGATTTCCAAATATTGACTCGTTGACGCGTCCACGGCTGATGTTATTAACCCCTCAAAATCCGATAAAATACCATATAAACAACAAGAGCCCGGGACCGTCCGTGCGCCCCATAGGCCCGTGGACACTATACCTCGGCGTTATAACGTAGCGACATACCCCACGGAGGTAAGCTATAAAATTTTACTCGATTGTTCGGCTCCGGCCGGTTTTATTAACCCCGCAAATTCCGGTGTCTTCGTATGTTTTCGGACAGTATATTTTGGTGATGCGTGGTAGTGCAATAACACCTGAGTGTGACTTCCAAATATTGACTCGTTGACTCGTCCACGGCCGATGTTATTAACCACTCAAAATCCGGTAAAATACCATATAAACAAAAAGATGTACCCGTGGACACTATATCTCGACGTTATAACGTAGCGGTCAACCTAGAAAATTTAACAAGCTCGATCGTCTCCGGCCGGTGTTAATAACCCCGGAAATGCCGACATTGGCTAAGAGAGCCCGGGGGATCCCGGGCGTCTTCGTGTGTTTTCGGACAGTATATTTTGGTGATGTGCACTGTGGTTGTGCAACATATACACCTGAGTGTGACATCCAAATATTGACTCGCTGACGCGTCCACGACCGATGTCATTAACCCCTCAAAATCCGGTGAAATACCGTATCAACAATAAGAGCCCGGAAGAGGCCGGGCGCCCCAATGGGCCCGTGGACACTATATCTCGACGTTATTATGTAGCGACATACCACCTGAGGGATTAATACATGAGTCAATTTCAATTTATTTCATAGCCATACTAGGAGAATTGTATGTTTGTAAATAAAAACGACTATAGACTTGCTTACAGTTTCGAGACGTCGTCAATATTGCTGGGGGGGGTAAATAAAACGCACAATAGACTTAGGCACTCTCGCCGCTCGAAGGAATTTTTTTGTATTAATGGTTTCATCGAGGAATGAATTAGGTGTGTCATATATACAGGGCAGCAAAATTTCAGCGGCCAGGAAGAAATGAATAAAGTTATTCGCCACCACACACACCCCAACCAATTCAGGTCACAGATAATTATTTTTTTCTCGCAACTTCCAGTTCTAGAAAGTAATTTTACTCGCCACCCACCTCAAATTCCGATCACAGAAGTTTGTCCGAAATGTACTTCTAAACCAAGAGAATGAGCACTTGCGATGCAATGAGGCCTAATATAATTCATAAAAACGAGAAACTACATTGTTAATATCGAAATGTAGGGGGACGGTTATTCGTCCCCCCCACCCCGAAAAACAATTCAGATCACATATATTTATTCGCAGCTCTACCTCCACTTCTAGAAATTGAAAATTCACTATTTAAGGATCGACTAATCTAATCTAACGCACCAATTTATAATAGACTCTGAAATTTCGAGTTCTAAGAAAAGAGTTATTCGCCACCCACTTGTCAGCGAGTCAATATTTGGATGTCACACTCAGGTGTATTGCAATTCCACAGTGCACATCACCAAAATATACTGTCCGAAAACACACGAAGACGCCCGGGCTCCCCCGGGCTCTCTTAGCCAATATCGGCATTTGCGGGGTTAATAACACCGACCGGAGACGATCGAGCTTGTTAAATTTTCTAGGTTGACCTCGTGGGGTATATGCCGCTACGTTATAACGTCGAGATATAGTGTCCACGGGTCCATGGGGGCGCCCGGGCGGTCCCGGGCGGCCCCGGGCTCTTTTTGTGTATATGGTATTTTACCTGATTTTGAGAGGTTAATATCATCGGCCGTGGACGCGTCAACGAGTCAATATTTGGAAGTCACACTCAGGTGTTGTTGCACTACCGCGCATCACCAAAATATACTGTCCGAAAACATACGAAGACACCCGGGCTCCCCCGGGCTCTCTTAGCCAATATCGGCATTTGCGGGGTTAATAAAACCGGCCGGAGACGAGCGATCGAGTAAAATTTTCTATGTTACCTTCGTGGGGTATGTCGCTACGTTTTAACGTCGAAATATAGTGTCCACGGGCCTATGGGGGAGCCCGGGAAGTCCCGGGATCTTTTTGTTTATATGGTATTTTACCGGATTTTGAGTGGTTAATAACATCGGCCGTGGACGCGTCAACGAGTCAATATTTGGAAGTCACACTCAGGTGGTATTGCACTACCACGCATCACCAAAATATACTGCCCGAAGACACATGAAGACACCCGGGCTCTCTTAGCCAATATCGGCATTTGCGGGGTTAATAACACCGACCGGAGACGAGCGAGCTTGTTAATTTTTCTAGGTTGACCTCGTGGGGTATGCCGCTACGTTATAACGTCGAGATATAGTGTCCACGGGTCTATGGGGGGCGCCCGGGCGGTCCGGGCTCTTTTCGTTTATATATTATTTTACCGGATTTTGAGGGGTTAATAACATCGGCCGTGGACGCGTCAACGAGTCAATATATGGAAGTCACACTCAGGTGGTATTGCACCACCACGTATCACCAACTTGAAATATACTGTCCGAAAACACACGACGACACCCGGGATCATCCGGGCTCTCTTAGCCAATATCGGCATTTGCGGGGTTAATAACACCGGCCGGAGACGAGCGAGCGAGTAAAATCTTCTAGGTTGCCCTCAGGTGGCATGTCGCCACCTTATAACGTCGATACATAGTGTCCACGGGCCCGTGGGAGCGCCCGGGCGGTCCCGGTCGGTCCCCTGGTGGTCCCGGGCGGTAATTAATCACACCGGTAATGGAAGGGTTCAAACATAATTTATTCTGGTGGATGTGTGAACTGGTGTACAATACTATTGGTGTGCGAGCGGTTTCGCACTGACTCAATGTAACGATCGTATATATATACTGCATATGTGTATATATTATACTGTATTCTTATACTGCATATGCGTATATATTATACTGTATATATATATATTATAAGTTATTAATTTCATATTTTCTTATTTTCAAATGATAATGACCACATTTTGGACAGATTTAAAGAAGAAACGCATGGATTCGCCTGCAGATAGTAAAGAAAGTGATAAATCTGGGAGTTTTGCATGGATATCAGGTACCATTAGGGGGTCAGGGGGGTCTAAAGCCCCCCTCCCCACAATTTTGAGGAGTGTTAGCCCCCCTCCCCATTGGGAAAAGGTGGCAGTTAACCTAATTAAGCTTCCGGCACCCACTAGTCTTATCGGGATTCGTAGCCACAACCCAAGTCGGGGGGGGGGGGGGTGATGGTATCACCACTAGAGTTACTGTCGTGCAAGACTGTCATAGCAGGTTTGTTAAACAGACAGTATGCCCTGCCATCTGGTTAAATTTCATGCCTGAGGCTTTGTCTGATGTTGTATCATTATGTTTAGATATTTCAATTGACTTATGGTTGCTTCATATTGCTATTAAAGTACTTTTAATTTAAATTTTTTGTTAATTTTGGTAAATGTTTATTATAAATTGCCAAATTCTGCATGAAATGGGTTAAAATTGGACAAGATATCCCTCTCAAAATGTATATTAACATTTCCTCTTCAATTTAGTAATATTATGGTACATAAGTGCATACTTCAGTTATACGAGATGCATCAGCTAGTAAAATTGAAAAAAAATCTAATTTTTTTTGCTTTATTTTGAGGATTGACACTAATTTTCAGGATGACCCATATTGAAAAAATAAACCACTACTGCCCGATATAATCCATTTTTGGTTTCAGTAAGGTCTATATTTGGATAAAATACTATAAGAAATGCTGTGTTTTACACATATACATATATATAGGAATCAGGGGGCTAAATGTGTTCTAGAGTCGGAGAGCGTAAATGAAGGATGACCTTCACCTGATACATGCGACACGTTATTAAAAGATTACATCGCCTTTATTTGATTTGTACATCATATCTAAATAATTTAAACTGGTGAATGAATGGGGGAATGGATTTTTGTGAGCGGGAAATTTATTTAACTAGCTGCTGTAGTTCTGGGTTTTTCCAGATCAAATTTGGCTGTGATAGCCCTGTCGTACACTTGGGGATTTATTTTTAAAAGTAAACACATGACCTATGATTATTCTTGCATTTTCGTGATCAACTGGTGTCAATCTAGCTGGATAAACATCACTGGTATGGCCTGCAGGCTTCAATTCAGTGAATTTGGCCGAAACGTTAACACTGTCGCCTATGGGAAACCATTTATTCAGTGAGTCCGTGAACCTACGTCACTAATGTAATATCTAAACCATCGTTATGGGGATAGTGCTATCTGGGGCTCATGCTGTGTTTGAGCTATTGATATTTTGATATTCGTTGAGGGTGTTATATTGTACTTATACGAGTGAAAGAGGTTATGTGCATTTTACGAACATCTGTTAAATTGTTGAGGTGTGTGTTTGTTGTTCAAAATTGGGACACAATCGATACCTATATATTTTCCACCTAGATGTCAGTTATATATGAGTGTTTCTAACGCTTACCGATTTTTTATTTTCCACCTAGATGTCAGTTATATATATGTGTTTTTAACGCTTACCGATTTTTTATTTTCCACCTAGATGTCAGTTATATATGAGCGTTTTTAACCCTGTCAGTGCCAGGGGCCGATCTCATCGGCCCTAATTTACGGTCTGTAAAACGGCCCTGAAATTTTTTTTTTTTTAAATTCGAATTGTTTTTTTGGGGATTTAATTTTTTTTGGGTATGCTTAAGCATGCTATAGCGAATTTAAAAACAAACTGGTTAAAACCTTAGGGACATGTTATATCTCAAAATTATCACCAAGTATTCATAGTAATAATTTTGATGCCCATGAAAAATGTAAGATTCCCTGGCACTAAACCTACAAAATAAGTCTGTTAAAGAATATAAGAAACAATTATTAAAATTGTAAAAAATTGTAAAAAATAATAACAAATGATGAAAAATAGTTAGGCCAATGCATTCTCTTATATATGCGAGGCGACATATGGTCGACTCGCATATATAAGAGAATGCATTGGCACAGGGTATATGGGTTGATACAAAATTCGGACCTGGCACTGAAAGGGTTAACGCTTACCGATTTTTTTAATGTGCATTGTAAATTTCCACAGCTCATGAAATATTCAATACCCTCAATACACGTCCTTCTTCAATGCCACACTACTCCAATATAGGCTCATTCATTCTATTGATTAGCGTTCTAGGAAACGCCAATTGTACCTCAAATAATTTTTAACCGATTGAAATTCCAACATCTTGGAACTTTTCTAACTGGTCTAAAATGTTGATTTCCGTATTTAACACTTTCGTGACGGGAGCCTCGCTGGCGCAGCTTTAAAAACCATGTGCCAGTGCATTCTATTATATATGCGAGTCTCACATAGGGAGCCTCGCATATATAAGAGAATTCATTGGCTTACAAGATCAAGGTAAATAGTGTTAGGCCAATGCATTATCTTATATATGCAAGGCTCCCTATGCATTGGCAAAGTGTTTTCGCAAAATTTCAGGAATCTCCAGTCATGGAAGGGTTAATTTCCAACTGTTGTAAATGTTCGTGTGTCTGTCATTTGCAGAATGAGGTCACCAGAGGGTGCATTTAGTGATGATATCACGCACAGCGGGCTAGCAGCACCAAATTCACCCTCTGGATACCTCATTCTGTTTAGGCCTCATCTTCTGGGAAGTATCTATAGTATCAAATTATCATTGTTTTAGTTACATTTCCCTTCTAGGAAGTTTCTATATCCCCTAATTTGCATAAGATAAAATGCATAATCGAGGTGCCAATGGGTGAACATCACCAACTTCAACTGGGGAACTCCAATCTGATCGTAGGTCTGCCATAGCAGTTGAGGGCCTAAGCAGAATGAGGTCCCCAGAGGGTGAATTTAGTGATGCTAGTCCGCTATGCGGGATAGCGTCACTAAATTCACCCTCTGGGGACCTCACTCTGCAAATGACAGACACGCTATTTGCATGCTTGACCGTGGACGATGAGCTTCGTCCGGCATAAATGGGCTATTATAGTTAACTGCAGTAACTGTTGAATACGACTGCAGGCGTACAATCGCATTGAGTCAATGCAACGATCGTATATACTATATAGGGACTATATTATACTATTCTTCTCCATAACAGAAGAATGTCATATTTTGCTGGATAGTTTGTGTTGTCCCCTTGAGAGAGAAATAACAAGTAAGACAATTAGGCTGCACCAATAATCAATGAAAACTAGAGTAATCCGACCGACACGATGGAACTCTATAACAGCCTTCAATGCTGGCCTTCTTCAATGCCACACCACTCCAATGTAAGCCCATTCATTATTTATATCGACAAAATGACGATAACGTTCCCGTAGGAACATCTTAAATATTGTTTTTTTTTTGGTGACGGATATAAAGGTTTGATGGATCGATTTTGTCATCTCTTGTAATGCCACCAGCATGTCATCACACGAGCTCAGAATGGTTCCAGAGATAGTAAATACTGAACAGCGATCCCAGAATCCGTAGAATCAGATAGGTTTGAGTCGCACCAGATGAAACTGAAAACAACATATCCTCGACCAAATAGGTTCATATTGAACCTAAATATTCACATATAGGTTCATATTGGACATATTTCATTCTGAAATAAGCTCATAGCGAACTAGGTTTAAACAACATTTATTCCTTCACTAAGCATTTGACATATTAGTTGATATATTTCACACAACAACGAAGAAAACATGACGTTGGAGACAACTTATAGCCATAATTCCGCGGTATATGGCGCGGATCACAGTGAATCATGTTATACAATGGTAAATATAGGTTCGTAAAGGACTTTTTACTGACATAGCCATATTGGACTTATTTGGTTTTGAATACGTTCATATTTAAAAACTATTTTCATTTCATATTTAGCTTATGATCCAAGAGAACAGCTAGGCGCCTGAAAATATGCCCAAGTTGAACTGGTCTCGAAGTAAGGGTCTATTCCATCCATTATTTATATCGACAACATGACGATGAGGCTCCCGAAGGAACATCTTAAATATTGTTTTTTTTTTGGTGGCGGGTGTTAAAAGGTTTGATGGATTGATTTTGTCATCTCTTATAATACCACCACAATGACGTCATCACAAGAGCTCAAGAGTGTTTGTCATCCCCTATAATGCCACCACCATGACGTCATCGCAAGATCTTAGACTATTTGTCGTCTCGTATAACACCACAACGATGACGTCATAGCAAGATCTCAGAATGTCTGTCGTCCCGTATAATGCCATCATAATGACGTCATCACAAGAGCTTAGACTATTTGTCATCTCTTATAATGCAACCACCATTACGTCATCGCAAGTGCTCAGAACGTTTGTCATGGTGCCACCACAATGACGTCACCACAAGAGCTTAGATTATTTGTAATCTCTTATAATGCCACCATCATGACGTCATCACAAGAGCTCATAATGGTTGCCAACCCTTTTAATGCCACCACATTGACGTCACCACAAGAGCTTAGACTATTTATAATCTCTTATAATGCCACCATCATGACGTCATCACAATAGCTCAGAATGTTTGTCATATCTTATAATGCCACCTATCATGGCGTCATAACAAGAGCTTAGACTATTTGCCAGCTCTTATAATGCCACCACGATGACGTCATCACAAAAGCTCAGAATGTTTGTCATCTCTTATAATGCCACCAGCAGGACGTCATTGCAAGAACTCATAATGTTTGTCATCTCTTACAATGCCAACACCATGACGTCATCGCAAGAGCTCAGAATGGTTCCAGAGATGGTAAACCAGTATTGAACAGCGATCCTAGAATCCGATCAAAATGATAGGTTTGAGTCGCGCCAGATGGTGCTGAAAATATCATATCCTCATACAAATAGGTTCATATTGAACCTAAATATTCACATAGGTTCATATTGGACTTATTTGATTTTGAAATACGTTCATATTTAAAAACTATTTTCATTTCATATTTAGCTTATTATCTAAGAGAACAGCTAGGCTGCTGAAAATATGCCCGCTTTGAACTTGGTCTCGAAGTAAGGGTCTATTCCATTCATTATTTATATCGACAACATGACGATGAGGCTCCAGATGGTAAACCAGTATTGAACAGCGATCCTAGAATCCGATCAAAATGATAGGTTTGAGTCGCGCCAGATGGTACTGAAAATATCATATCCTCATACAAATAGGTTCATATTGAACCTAAATATTCACATAGGTTCATATTGGACATATCTTTTTCTGAAATAAGCTCATATCGAACTAGGTTTAAACAACATTTCTTCCTTCCTAAAGCATTTGACATATTAGTTGATATATTTCACACAACAACGAAGAAAACATGACGTTGGGCACAACGTATAGCCACTATTCCGCTGTATATGGCGCGGACCACAGTGAATCGCGTTATACAATGGTAAATATAGGTTCGTAAAGGACATATTACTGATATAGTGCCATATTGGACTTATTTGGTTTTGAAATACGTTCATATTTAAAAACTATTTTCATTTCATATTTAGCTTATGATCCAAGAGAACGGATAGGCGCCTGAAAATATGCCCAAGTTGAACTGGTCTCGAAGTAAGGGTCTATTCCATCCATTATTTATATCGACAACATGACGATGAGGTTTCCGAAGGAACATCTTAAATATTGTTTTTTTTTTAGTGTCGGACGTTAAGAGGTTTGATGGATTTATTTTGTCATCTCTTATAATGCCACCACGATGACGCCATAGCAAGAGCTCAGAATGTTTGTCATCCCTTATAATGCCACCACCATGACGTCCTCACAAGAGCTCAGAATGTTTGACATCTCTTATAATGCCACCACCATGACGCCAACACAAGAGCTTATATTATTTGTCATCTCGTATAACGCCACAACGATGACATCATAGCAAGATCTCAGAATGTCTGTCGTCCCTTATAATGCCATCACAATTACGTCATCACAAGAGCTTAGACTATTTGTCATCTCTTATAATGCAACCACCATTACGTCATCGCAAGTGCTCAGAACGTTTGTCATCCCTTATAATGCCACAACAATGACGTCACCACAAGAGCTTAGAATATTTGTCATCTCTTATAAATCCACAACAATGACGTCATCACAATAGCTCACAATGTTTGACATCCCTTATAATGCAACCACCATGACGTCACCACAAGAGCTCATAATGTTTGTCATATATTATAATGCCACCACAATGACGTCACCACAAGAGCTCACAATGTTTGACATCTCTTATAATGCTACCATCCATGACGTCACAACAAGAGCCCAGAATGTTTGTCATCCCTTATAATGCCACGACAATGACGTCATCACAAGAGCTCAGAATGTTTGACATATCTTATAATGCAACCACCATGACGTCACCACAAGAGCTCAGAATGTTTGTCATCCCTTATAATGCCACTGCAATGACGTCATCACAAGAGCTCAGAATGCTTGACATCTCTTATAATGCAACCGCCATGACGTCACCACAAGAGCTCATAATGTTTGCCATCTATTATAATGCCACCAATCATGACATCATAACAAGAGCTTAGACTATTTGCCAGCTCTTATAATGCCACAACGATGACGTCATCACAAAAGCTCAGAATGTTTGTCACCTCTTATAATGCAACCAGCATGACGTCATCGCAAGAGCTCAGAATGTTTGTCATCGATTATAATGCCACCACCATGACGTCATCGCATGAGCTCAGAATGGTTCCACATATATTGAAACTGTACTGAACAGCGATCCTAGAATCCGATCAAAATTATAGGTTTGAGTCGCGCCAGATGGTACTGAATACAACATATTCTCGTACAAATAGCTTCATATTGAACCTAAATATTCACATAGGTTCATACTGGACATATTGCATTCTGAAATAAGCTCATAGCGAACTAGGTTTAAACAACATTTATTCCTTCCTAAAGCATTTGACATATTTGTTGATATATTTCACACAACAACGAAGAAAACATGACGTTGGAGACAACTTATAGCCATTATTCCGCTGTATATGGCGCGGACCACAGTGAATCGCGTTATACAATGGTAAATATAGGTTCGTAAAGGACATATTACTGACATAGTGCCATATTGCACTTATTTAATTTTGAAATACGTTCATATCGAAACTATTTTCATTTCATATTTAGCCTATGATCTAAGAGAACAGCTAGGCGCCTGAAAATATGCCAGAGTTGAACTTGGTCTCGAAGTAAGGGTCCATTCCATTCATTATTTATATCGACAGCATGACGACGAGGCTCCCGAAGGAACATCTTAAATATTGGGGTTTTTTTGGTGGCGGTTGTTAAAAGGTTTGATGGATTGATTTTGTCATCTCTTATAATACCACCACAATGACGTCATCACAAGAGCTTACACTATTTGTCATGTTACCATTTTTCGAGGCAATCTACTACTTCTTGCTTTATAATTTGAGTATATATAGTCCTTAACAGTTCCAGGAAGAGATAAACCACCATTAAAATATCACCGGCGCAATTTAGATAGGTAAATTACACACGTAAATTACACAGGTACATTTAGTAACGATGTATACAAAGTTAATTTTGGCTCAATTCAAACTTTAAAACCATGTTTACCTCTCCAGGGCCTGGAACCTACGTCATAAAACAAAGTTTTTCACCGAAAAATGGCGGCTGCTCGGTGCGACTCGAAGTAAGTATTTATCGTTTTTGCAAACTATGTTCATAGACCACTAAAAAATCATTGCTTATGAGCTGTAAAACATTGTTTGCTAGCTCACAGTCATCTATACCGAGATATATATATGTAACGGTTGTAAAGATTATCGCGTTCAGGTGGTTTCCGTCACCAATTTTCGAGGCATGTTTCAGAGTTTTGAAATGGTAACGCCTACATTGACTTTTAAAACTGGAATTGTGACATAAATGGTAACGCCTACATATAGTCAACATTTGATTCCAAAATTGGCAATTTGGCTGAATTCTTTCTTTCACTTGCCGAATATCACAATTAGTTTTAGGACTAGTGAGTAGTGTATGCCTTCACAGTTAATGGAACTTATGGCAGCGCAAGAGTATAATTCTTCCCTCGCTATAAGATCCCCGAATATTGCCGAGGCGAATCGGTATATATCGGCTCAAAAGTAGACTACTTCACTTGTGGCAGGCTAATTAATACGTTTTTCACGGAATAACTATCACAAGACATAAATGAATAAAATAATAAGTAATTATATGACCTTTATATATCAATATTATTATAGGGAATAAGAAAAAGGGTCATTCTGGTTGATGCATCATATACATGTATAATTATAGGCTAAAATAAACCAAACTTTGACAAATGAATAAATCGCAATATCGCCACTGCTTGAGTTGAACCAGGAAGAAGCTTTAAGTTGTATTATTCAATTTTTGTTTCAAATTCAAATGTTTCTGAAATTAATAAAAGAAAAAACTTTTAAAGTGATGTGAAACACTCCGGTAAGGTGATCGAATAGAAGTGGAGAATAATCTTGTTCAAAGTAGTTATTTTTACAAATGTTATATCTAAATTGACAACACACACCGTCATTCTTATATACTAATTAAATGCCGTGACTGCCGATGGCGAAATCGTTTATTTCGACACGACTCAGTCTCATATAGCTGACATTTGTCAATATATGCACATAACATGTAGAATTTAAGGTAATATTATATATCAATACTATCGGATTCAGCATTCAATGATGCATGCATATATCGCAAGATGCCAGTGATGATAGCCGTCTGAAGTCGACAGAAGTCGCAATGTAACTTATACCGATTGTATAGATGGGAAACTACATAGTACATCCCTGCCAGTCATTTTCTGAGGTCTTCGTGTATTCTCGCCATAATGGAAAAGCCCAACACCAAAAAAAAACACGCGTGGTATGGAATTCTACGGGTTCACAACAAACGCTAAAATAATCTGTATTTCCAGATGTGTCCGTGTGTTTTCAGTATCTAACAACAATAATAAAGCATTGTGTAGGTACACTAAATGTCACAAATCGCCCTAGACCCCATTATAGCCTTAATAAATCGAGTGTGTTGTGTCTGACAGAGAACACCGATAGTGGTAAATAGTGGTAAACAGGTCAGGGGTTCCACAATTATTTGTAGATGACCAAAGAACTCTTTTAAGTCTTCTCCACCGGGTGGGGTGGGGTGGGGGAGGGGAATTGTTTTTGGTTAGGTATACACATAGATATATGGTTATTATACCGCCCAATATTAGTCGGCGGGTATATAGTTGACGTCTCGAGCCGTCCGTCCGTACAATCATTTTGCATTATAACTCAAGAGTCGGTTGTCATATTTTTATGCCCTATAATACGGCATGGTGACGGACCAGAAATGGGGAACGAATATGCATAATATCACGGGTTGTGACTATTAATGCCTACCAGAGTTATGGGCCGTGTTCGACTTCATGAAATTCAGTCCGTACAAAGCTTTTGCAATATAAGTTAAGTGTCGGTTGTCGAATTTTGATGTGGTTTCGTATGGTGATAGACCAGAATGAAGAATTGAATGTCATTTCTTAATGCATCACTTTATTTCAGTTCATCTATTTGTAAGTGATAACAGTATACAATTAGTATATTAGTTTAGTCTTTTTGAGCAGTAAAGCTCCAAGATGAAGTTCGGAAATTCAACGAGAATAGCGTCACCTTCAGTTGGGATTGTCTGAGCAGTAAACAGTTAACGGTCATTCATCATGGCCAATTCAGTTTTATTTTGATAATTGTTGCAAATTAACATTACTTTGCAATCATTCAAGATGAGAAATAACCAGGAAGAATGAATTTGATTACATGCCAGGACAAGACAGTATTTCAGACAATAGAAATTTATGAGATACCCTTTTCAATTTCATGTTATGCAACAATGATGTTAATGATATATAGTCATCATTGAGTATTCACCATGTAGTATCCAATTTGTGATACAGTTTTTATGTTTTATTACTTTTATTCAAGTAATACAACTGGGTAATATATTAATTGTGTTACTAAATATTTCTTCCGCTGATAGTAAGTTTCCTGAACGCCATTACGGTGGTCCACTGTGAAGTGGTCCGGGATCCTGTGAAATCCAGAATGTTGCTAAATCTGAGGCTAAAGAGGTCACTATAGCTGCTATATAGAAAACAATTACAAGCACGATTTTTTCCGCCTCTGGACCACCCACCCACCCCGGCCCTATATACGGAATTTTGTTTGTAGACCCCCCCCTCTCTTAGACGACACAACAAGCCTCTTTTTGTTGTAATTTTTTCTTCTATTCAACTTTAAGTTGTTTTTTTTTCCTTGTATATATCATTTTTGTCCGCAAAAGTATTCAATAAACGGAATATCCAGTTAATATAAAATTTTGTAATATATAATGTTAAACATAACCAAACTAAATGAATATCCAGCCACAGGAACCATAGTATGTTCACAATTCACTATATAACCTGCTATAGTTAATATATATGTGACCAATTAGTTTTTGGGACTTGAGTACCTAACCATACTTTATGATTATTGACTGATGATGGGACAGGGTGTATTTATCCGTTACATATATCCCGATGTTTTGGTTTTGGATTGCGAATATGATGCGTGACCAGATTAATTGTTTGACAACGAAGGTTCCTGGACCGAATAACACATTCAATTCATTATCAATAAACATGGGTAAACAATGAATGTTAGTAATAGAATATAATTAAAGAAATCTTTATTGCATGATAATGTTTTAACGACAACTATCAGACGAAACTGGAAATATGAACAAATTAACATGGATTCAACCAACGGACATACTGTAGACTGGAATAACAAAGTAATACTACAATGAATATGGAATAAGAGAACGAATGACATGACATACACTTAATTAAACTACCGAATATACAACGAGAACATAATAACAATTATTATGCCATTAATTTATGTTCGTCTTTATATATAGTATTATCAAATAGTATATTGGCATCTCTATAACAGCCATTTGTGTATTGTAACGCATTTAACAGAGTGTGTATATGTGAACACCGGATTCACCAACCGGATTATACGGATGGTGACTCAATTGTTAGTGCAAACAGGCCAATATGTGAGCGTCAACGCGATGTGGGCGTTACTATTAATAGACAAATTCATAAAAATTCTTTGTGTCTTAAGAAATTTACAAACAAACCACCGAAAAGTTATTTTTTTGTTATTGGTTCAAATTTTAGCATTTATATTATCCCGAAACTCAATGTATACGGTTTTTAAATGAGTTTAGGGCGCGGAGAACATGAAATGTTGGCGTTAACACCTGCACGAAAATAGGAAATCGGACGCGATTTTGAATTGCGAACGCGAAATTCTCATTATAAGCAATTCTTTCCGATTTTCGGTTTCTGTATTTGTTGAGATTTGCAGGCGAACTTTATTTACAGTTATTTTGATGTAGGGTTACCCTTCCGGTGACGTAGGTTCCAGGCCCTGCTCTCTAAAAGAAACGTTATCAATTATTGTACGGCGGAGAGCATGCTGGACATTTCGGCACATGGAGGTTTCGGCAACATATTTCTCGGCACTTTGGACGTTTCTGCACCTGGTCATTTTCGGACCAACGAAATATAACGTATCATACATCTATGATAGCATAGAATACATTTTCGTAGCCATGCAGTAGTTGGTTCAAGTGGTAGTTGCGTATGTGAGATTCGGTTGTGTAATTCATTCTTCGACGAACAATGGAAGGATAGAAGTCATGACTACATCTAAAACTGTTCGCCTGCTCACTAATCATGTCAAACTTAAATAAACCATGTGCCGCCGAAACGTCTTCGATTAAGTGCCGTAAAGTCCAAGAAACAACCAAATGGCGAAAGTCAAGATGCCGAAACGTCTAGAAAACGAGGTGCCGAAACGTCCATGTGCCGAAACGTCAATGTGCCGAAACATCCTGCACCCGGCAGAGTGAGGGTGAATTTAGATGCAGAATCATTTCCACGCCTTCATAGTGGTATCACCCAGCGACCAACGTACAGTCGCTTAGGATAATAAAATATTGATGAGAATAATTTGATTGTCTGGAAGCGTCATCTAGACTATCAAATAATTGGTGTTACTTAACGCCATACACAGTCACACGCTCCTGTAGGTTTCGTGGGTCTGGTATTATCTGAAACCTAATGTATTTGTATTTCTGAATTTGACTCCCTCGCACTGGGATAAATTAGTTCCGATTTTTCAGTTTGGTTTGTTGAGGTTTATCGCCGTTGCAGCGTGCACATAGACAACTTTGAACAAAGTCAGGAACATACGTCACCAATCAAGTCTCTAACTCAAAGTGGTTTTAATTTTATATATCTTTAAAACATATATACATACATACATACATACATACATACATACGTTTGACTGACGGGATAAACTGGTACATGAACTGTGGAAATTCACAATGCACATTAAAAAATTAACAAAATCGTTAAAAACTCATATTTTCTGAAATACTGAAATTTACATCGAAAATATTTATAATTGATTTTACAAGGACATCTGCATGTATCGATTGTGCCTCGATTTTGAACATCAAACACACCTCAACTATGTACTGGATATTCGTAAAAATGCACATAATCGCTTTCCCGCGTCCAATAGCTACTGCAACATGTAGCTCATCCAATAGTTCCAGATAGCAGCTCTCCGAACGACTGAAGCGATCGTTTGGATATACCATTAGTGATTGCAGGTTCCTGAACATCTGAATCGAGGGTTTAGACATTACATTAGTAGCGTAGATTCCTGACCCTGGACAACATAGCAACGTTGTTGCTACTTTTACAAGTGGAGGAAAGACCGCGCAGATGGTTAATTTAACCGGGAAATCACTCTACTGCACGTAGAGACCACCGATACACATACAGTAACTAACAAACATGCCCACGAATACAACAACAGGAGACTCGATGAACAATCTACAAAGTTACCCGAATATAATGCGACTCTGACCTTAACAACGTGCATTTGAAGTGGTTTCTCCTGTACCTCTGCTGAATCGCTCTCCCCTAAAATATGTTCTCATGCGTATTATCCCCATTATGTTATTGTAGACGTGTGTTGTAGGGTCTTCAGTCTTCACGATGACCGTTAGTTACCACGAATACTTTGAATGCAATCATTTGCATATTTTATTCTTCTAGATATAGTAAGCAGAATTGGCTGATGGAATTTTTACAAGTTTGATATACATCCGGATGGAACATCTTTAACGATGGTCTATCTCTTCATAAACACCTTATATATAGTTTATGGGGTATAAAATATTAAATATGAATAGACGACACCTGTCTGGAAACACTTCTATCAATTAATATTTGTTTTATATCGATATTATAATATATAATGCGATAATTATATGTGGGACATTTTCGGGTTACTATTTTTAGAATTATATACAGAGTTATCCCGCATGGTACGCTCCGAACGAACGCGACCCATAAAATGTCGCAAATTGATTGTATGTATATTATACCAGACAATTCGAAATATAATCAATTTTAATTGATAGAAGCGTTTCAAAACATGGGTCTTTGATTCATATTTATTATTTTATACCCAGTACACTATGAATAAAACCTTGTTGAAGGAAGAGATAGACCATCTTTAAGTGCTATTACAAGTACGCTATCTGAGCCGTATTGTATATTATTGTATATTAACCATGACCATAGAGTCACTCCAGATGTACATATGCACATCAGCAATGATCATACACTCCAAACACCCAAACCCACTACATGTAATTGTAAATGTAAATATGTTTAACCTATATATGATTTTGACTCTTTTTCTTCGCCATTTTATTGTTGTAAACCGGGAGAGGGACTAAGTAAGTTTTTGTAGCTTGTCCCCTACCTTTTGTATTATATTAATATACAAATAAATTATGTTTAAAGTAATATAAATATAGATCCCACCCATTACCACAAGGGCACTCCCTATATACTCACACCCCTGCCAATGACCAGCCAGCTATACTGCAGGCATGCATATACACTTAACGCATGGCCGTACTGTCATTCCATTTACGTCTGTAAACATTACACATAATCAACAACTCCCTATTTATGCATATACCCCACCCACGAATGTGAAAACAACACGTGTATACATGTACACCCACCTGTGACAATACAGCCACCAATGGTACACCTGTACATCCCCACCCATGACCATACAGTCACTCCATATATACATAAACAACACATAAATGACAATGTAGCTACTCTCGTTATATCCACACTCCACATACATCAATGTCCATACAGACACGCCGTGTACATATGTACATCCACACATAACCATACAACCATATAGTCATTCCCTGTATACATGTTCATCTCACACATGACCATACAGCCAATACTTGTATACATATACATCTAACAACAAACAACCCACTCATGACCATATAGTCACTCATTGTATACCTATTCACATCGTTCATGACCATAACATTATTCCATGTATGCCTATTCACATGACCTACATCAGACCATACAGTAACTCCCTGGCTGCCATCTTGACCTCCCTCTTGTATCAGGTTGATAAATTGTTATCCCAATGTTCAAAGGTCTGCCCATTTGCTTCCAAAAATATGGCCAGAATCTGAAAAAAGGTTTTCGGCATTATTCCATGCTGCAACCTTTAAATGAATTTGTCATGCCCCATAAGGAACTGGGACAACCAGATAAAATATTTAGTTGTCAGTTGATTACATAGCATGCATAATAACCAAGTGAGTCACAATTTGATAACTTTTCTGAACAACAGAGAATAATGTTTACCCAAGTTGGTTGCCATTTTGGAAGCCGTCTTGAGTAATTTGTTCTATAAACTCCTTATTGTGACACATTTAAAATATATCAAAACAATAAACACCTTTCATACCAAAATTAGTTACATTTTACTTTAAAAAATGGTCTAAACCTGAAAAGTGAATTTTTGCCGATATTTATGTCAAGTTTGTGAGAGTAAAATCAAATATTGCTGGTGATGTCATGGTTACAATACTAACAATTAATTACGGTGAGTCAGACATGTAAGTAGGCAATGGATATAAGGCAGAATAGCCCATTGTATTCATCAACCACAACCTTTAAGCGATTGCAGGGCACAACGGTGCAATATAATCTACAAATTTCCGTATTTTGGTACCCATTCGAAGCCAAAGTAACAATGTTGGTTCCAATGACTTTGACTAATAATGGGTAATGTTATGCCTCACTTACATAAACGGTTCTGCTCATTCATTGTTGAAATATGACAAGATGTGATTTTTGTGTGCAATTTTATACCGCGTTCTGTAAAATCATATATTTGAGTGACTGGAAGAGGTTAGGACCCCAATAATTGCTTATTTCATTACCCCAATAATCTGTTATTATAAGAAATAAAATCACAATTCTCAACCAGTTCCAAACAGCAGAAACTTATCTAGAAGATATTAGTTAAAAAACGTCATATATTCCACTTCCGGTGGCCATTTTGGCGGCCATTTTGAATATATGACATTTATTTATAACAACCAATAATGAGTACTAAATTACCAATAGAATGACATGTCGCAAGACTTAATAACTTCATAAACTTCCTGAGCAATTACGAATTAAAATTTACCAGGTCAGATATTCAATTATGGCGGCCATCTTGAAAAATTGTAAAAACAATTCGGCCTCGAAACATATGAGCATTGGCTACCTATATACACCCAAATGCTCGTGGGTTGTTATAGAAAACTGAGCTGGCCTATGTTCTCGTGGAAATTCATGGAAACATCGGTATTGTTCGTAGTTTAATTACATTAAATTACATGCGTATTGCTCACACTGTCACACACTATACTTTTTTCAGATATATCTTCAAATTAAATAAAAAAAAATCACTTTGAGAAAATATCAGGTGTTAGTTGCCCAATATAACGCTATCGACGCGGACACTTATTACATACCGTTCGACTGAGACTGGGTTTGAAAAGATACCCATAGTTTTAATATTAATTTTGAGAGAACTACACTTCCCCTACACCCGATAAGGATTTTATGAAAAAGCCTCAACGCCCGAGTGGCAAACAAGCAGGAAAATGTGTGAAATGCATCCGTTTATAGACAAAACATAGTCGGGAAAAATCCGCAAGGGTGTGGACATATGGCAGCCCTCGGTGTAATATTAGAGGTCCGTTGAATGCTAAAGCAACGATATTTATAAGTAATCAATGCTTTGTTTTCCAAAGAATATTGATTTGTCGCACTATCAGAAATTGCATGTAAACAATACATTAAACCCTCATATCATATCTTTACCTTTTTCTATCACGGTAAATGGGATATTATTTTGAAGACAGATTAATCGCGGTCATGTTAGATGAATAATCCTTTACCCAACAGAACGGCCCTGTGCCCATGCATTCTCTTATATATGGGAGTCGACCATAGGTCGCCTCGCATATATAAGAGAATGCATTGGCTTAACACATTAAAAATTATAAAATTGTTAAAGAATGTAAGAACAAATCGTAAAAAGTGTTAAAAAAAGTTTTTTTTTAGGCCAATGCATTCTCTTATATATGCGAGGCGACATATGGTCGACTCGCATATATAAGAGAATGCATTGGCACAGGGCATAACTGTAACCATCACAATGTGGTCAATGAGCCGGTTCCAATGATATCCATATTTGTATGGTTTTATTGAGACAGACCCAAGATAATTTAGGCTGTTGCAGCTTTATTTGGCCGTTTTTGGCCGGTTTGTTGGGTAAAGGGTTATCACATTCATGGGTTCGCGTGAATGTACGGGCTTCACGTGTACATTTAGTACGTCTTTTGAATGAATCTCAGTTATAGAAGAGTAACGGGACAGGACTCGGTCCGAAAACAGCACAATATTACCGATATCCCAAGCTGTTGTGGACCGAGAAGACTTGGTCTACAGATGATCAATATGGGTTTCCGCGTGCCAATCTATGTATCTTAACCGACTCTGAGGGTTGCCCTGACGAATACGGAGCAATCCCTTGGGTCCAGAATCAAAGTAATGAGTGCTGGTATCAACGCGACTACCAATTTAATCCCCCACACACTCAATCATCGCATGATTTACTTCCCTTCGTCCGCCGATATTGCATGGTGGCCGATATCTGTGAATGGACCATAAAAGGGAAATGGATTCCGGTGGAACACCAGAGGATAGGACAATCATTCCGGGCGCCTAGGTATAACTATCTCCAGGTCCGTAAATGTCTTTATCGATGAGGGTACCAACGCCTCATCGAACAGCCTATGTTAGATGCTAATAGCTGCAGACTGCTCCATTACTCAACAAGCACGCTATCGTCCAGAAATAAGTAATTTGCATCAATCAACAGGCCTTATTGAGAGCCACCACAGAACTATTAAATCTATAGGTCCAGTCGTAACAACGACAAACAAAAATTAAAAGAAAGGTGGACGATAATAGAAAACGCATTAAACAAGACTAAATGACACGATTATATATGAAAAACACATTCTATTAGAAGAATTTTCACACACGCTCAACCAGAGCCCATGGACAGTTCATATTGTTACTGATACTACAGTATATCTATCGCCTTTATTGGAGTGTGCTCATTGGGCAGCCTATAGGATAGATCTCGAGCAAGCGCAGATCGCTCTAGGCTGCTCTAGACGGTTGTATCGAATTTCTTAAGAACACAAATTGTTTCCGGATAAAGGCATGTTTAGCGTTGGAAATTGAAGCGTTTAAAGTTGATATTCCACCAAACGGTGGTGTATCCGTGTTAAAGAATTTAACTTTTCAAGATTCTCATAATCTTCAAGCCTCACATCCAGAGACGTGGCGACAGGGTGGTGTCTCACCCCAACTTTGGTCAAAATTTTCAATAGTTGGAAATTTCATACCTGCCAAAACATTAGTTGGAAATTTCACACCAACAATAGGTCGAAAATGTTCTTGTATAGTTTGATGTTAAAACAATTTATTGGGGGAATTAATTGTTTTTGGACCAATATTTGCATATTTTCCTATTTTTGGTCAAACATTTGGATTAAAATTGTCATCGTTTGGAGAATTTTCCAACCTGAGGGGGAGTAGGTTGAAATTTCCAACACTGGGAAAGCTTCAGTTGATGCCAGCCTAGATGCCAGGCTTTGCGATTTTTTTGTTCAGTTTTCAAAATGTTCTGTCATCGGGCCGAACAACCATGGTCAGACCGGTGTGTCATAGTCTCTTGCCCGTAGCCGTGTGCATTTGTCTGGAGGTTAGACCACTAGATGTTAGGATTTATGCAATTTTTCAGGGTAAAATATCTGAATGTTCTTATACCGGGGAATATAGAACCATGGTTTATGAATATATAGAATATTAGGCCTGAGCACTGAGGTGCAAGGGGTGCAAATGGAATTTTGCAAAACTTGTGTTTGGTCTGATTCTTGTTTTATTACGTTCTTGTGATCAATAACATATCGGTAAATTCACGAAATAGTTACGAGATATTAACTTCGAGATATCTATACATTGCAAATACTTACCGAAGTAATATAACTTGCAATGCATCACTGCAGTTGAATCTCGCGTTGGTATAGATAACTGTATATCCATGTAAACCAGGCTGTCACCCAAGAAGCAAGCATGCAATCGGGTTAATCCCCCCGACATTTCTTTAAACCTGTACTGGTTTCGGTTAAAGGCACATGTGGCTCATTGTTTAAAGTCATAAGCATATTTCAGCAACCATATATGCATGTATATATGTGCAAATAATTCAACGATATTATCAATTGTCGGAAACTCTTCACAACAGATCTATTCTAAGTTTTAAGTGCGCATAAATATCGATATTTCATTCGGAGCAAAACATTATTGTTCATCGTCACAGTGAATTCATGGGCCTGTGTAACTAGAAACCAATTGTGTGAACCTGCTTCCCAGAAGCCTCAAGAGTCAACATCATGAGGCGACGAACAATTCGGCACACGTATACAGCTACAAATCAGAATAAGTGATATACTGAGCCGCGCCTTCATCGCGACATTGAGCGCGCCTTTTCGAACCATATCTAGACGATCTCACCAGTGATTAATATGCTGTAAAACTTTGCGAATGTGCCAACGGAGCCTTTTAGGAATCAGGGAGCTTAATGTGTTCCAGCGTCAAGGAGCGAGTGCACAGTGGAATGCTAGAGGTGAAGGTAACTGAAGAATGACCTTTACCTGATGCATGTGGCACGTTATTAAAGGATGAAATATTGTTTATTTGATTTGTACATCGTATCTGAATAATTTAAACTGGGGAATTAATGGGGGAATGGATTTTTGAGAGTGGGAAATTTATTTTACTAGCTGCTGTAGTTCTGGGTTTTTCCAGGTAAAAATTGGCTGTGAGATAGCCCTGTCGTACACTTGGGGATTTATTTTAAAAAGTAAACACATGAAATGTGATTTTTCTTGCATTTTCGTGATCAACTGGTGTCAATCTAGCTGGACAAACATCACTGGAGTGGCCTGCAGGCTTAAATTTAGTTAATATGGCAGTTTTTATTATGGCTGACATTTTGTTCAGTGATTCCTTTAACCGTCGTTCAAACGATCTGACACCACGAGCAGATTTTACGATTTTTATTAGGACCAATATTAAGCTCGAATTATATATTATTATTATTATTATTGTTGTTATCGACCTGCATCATGCCATGCATTAACAAGACTCAACTTTTGAAATCAAAACATGTTGTACATGTACTTATATATTGGTCAGAAGAAAGAAAATAAAATACGCAAGCAATGAAACCGTTACTGATATCACTCGATCCCTATTTTACACTGAGTCATTCCATTTAATTTAGTTATCATAATTTGTCTTTAACATTTTATACTATATGGATTCTCTCAGTCAGTTAAAAAGTTTTAACATTGATTTTGAATTGTTTTGACATGGCATTGAACAAATCTGCGACCGGGGTGCAGAATCCACCCACCCACCGAACCTTGTGTCCTGGAATTAAAAATAAAAACTGCTATGCATGGGTTAGAGACGTGCTTGGTGGCGAAAGCTCTTGACCCTGGACTATTGCCACAAACTAAACTGTAAGGGAAAGTTCTTTCCCCTCGCTACCCAGGCAGACCAGTATAGCTAGAGGAACATTTCATCAGCTCAGGTATTTATCCATAAATACACCTCACATCCTTATACAGTGCCAAAAAGGATTTTCTTATTTTGAAAAAAAAAAAACTTAAAACAAGAACTATTATCTTGGGAGTATACTTAGAAAATTGTCATGCATCAGGAAGGGTCAATTATTTTTCTCACGATTTCTTAATAATTTCTTAAATTCTAGAAAGTCTTTTTTCTCATTTTCTAGAAAAATGTAAGAAATAATTTTTCAATTGTCAAAAAAATATTTTCTCACGAGACTAGAAAATACTAGAAAATTTAGGAGTATACTTAGACAATGGTCTTGTTCTAATATCTAGAACATATATTTCTTATAGGTAGAAAGTATTTCTAACAAGTTAAGAAAGGCATTTTCTTACTTTCTAGACAAAAGTAAAGAAAATATTATCAAATTTCTAGAAATATAAATAATGTGTTTCTTACAATTTCTAACATTTAGAAAAGTTCATTTCTTATGTCAAGTAGGTGGTAAGAAATGTTGTAGTACAATTACAATATCTATAGCAGACACTTTCGCAAGGATATACATGTCGGATATGCCTCTTAACGCAGCGTTAAATTTGCCTTTGTTTCAGCATCTGAACTATTATCACGTTTATTTATTTTAAATTATTCATCAGTGTCATCCGATCCTTACGATTTTAACGAGAAACATGCATGTATAAAGAAATATTGCCAAAAAATGGCAACGATCAAATTTGGTGACATTGCCTAGAACATGCCAAGAATCTCTCGAGCTACGCCCGTAGATATCACTTTCCACCATGCAGTATAAAAACCTGGGAACTCTTTGATGCTGTGACAGGGAAATTAAAACATGGAGAAAAAACTGTGCGAATAATATATTTCTTAGTTAATACCTGTTCCTTAATAATGTAGTTCACTTTAAGCGAAGGTTAACATTCGAGGTTGCACGATTTAATTGACTTTGTGAGCGATTTTGCTTTGCATCGCTTACAATCATGGAATTTCTCCCGGGTAAATGATTCAATGTTTATTGCGATATCGGTTAAAAAAAAGTTACAAAAAAAGCATGCAACCTCGAGTTGGGACCAACCCCTACTGTGAAGTAGATTTACGAGGAACAAATATTAACAAAGAAATATATTCTCTGCCTTGTTTGTTCAATGTTATAAATTTCCCTGTCAGAACGGGTCAGAACGCAAAAAGTTCCCAGGTTTTGTACTGATGAATGTAATCTCTACGGGCGTAGCCATGCATATATAGTATATTCATGGCATGATCTAATAAAATTGCAAACATGTACACGATTGTGACACACACACGAACACGTTTGCCTTTCACACAAAAATACTAAAATAGATATCACAGCAGTAAATAAAACTATAGATATTGGCTATTGAATTTGGCACATATTGAAACGGATATAATGAGGCACCAGATCTATACGATGTTATGTGCTACTACGGGAAATATGTTTAAAAAGTTATGCAATGGCAGCGCTAACAAGATCTCATCATTAAAATCACTAATTCGGAGGAAAAAAAACGCTCTTTACAAAAATAACAGTTTTTAAATGTTAACAATGTTAGTGTTGCCTCTTTAAAATCACTTCTTCAGAAGAACAATGTTAACCCTTTACCCAACAAACCGGCCAAAACCGGCCAAATAAAGCTTCAACAGCCTAACATATCTTCGGTCTGTCTCAATAGAACCATACAAATATGGATATCATTGGAACCGGCTCCTTGACCACATTGTGATGGTTACAGTTATGCCCTGTGCCAATGCATTCTCTTATATATGCGAGTCGACCATAGGTCGCCTCGCATATATAAGAGAATGCATTGGCCTAAAAAAACACTTTTTACCATTTTTTCTTACATTCTTTAAATTTTTTATAATTTTTAATGTGTTAAGCCAATGCATTCTCTTATATATGCGAGGCGACCTATGGTCGACTCGCATATATAAGAGAATGCATTGGCACAGGGCCCTTCTGTTGGGTAAAGGGCCAGCATACCGTGGTCGGATCTCAAGCTGCAAAGACCAGATATTGTTACCTCTGCCATGGTCTAACATTTTATAAACAGGTTCACGCTGGAAACGTATAAAATTATTAGGATCGGGTGGCAGTTCGTACCCATCACCAGGATCTGGTGGCAGTTCGTACCCATTTTCGTACATTTGTTTATCAGCTACATGTAGAGGGCTACCATCCCATTGGTCTTCCTGCACTGTTAGAACAAACGTGTATAAATTCTACAAAATATGTGTTACACTTTTGATCTTAAACACAATCTCATCATTGAATATGAGTGAATATGTGAGTATTTTATAGTCATGTTCTATGTTCTATTAGAGACACAAACCTCGTAAAAGCTACCATATTAAAAATCTGGCAGTTGCTTTAAAACTTTTTGCTACACAATTTTTCGCTGTTCAGTTTTGACAAAAATACAGTGTATAACAAATTTTAAAGATGCTGCCAATTGTTTTTACTGCGGTAGCCTTACGAGTTTTGTGTCTGCATAGAACACACCTAATCTAATAACTATGATACACTCTCATATTCACCCTTATTCAACGCTCAGGAAATTTCACCGACATGAAAATGACATGTGTCATTCAGACTCATTCTACACCATTTTGTCTAAGATCAGATGTAATACATATTGTGTAGAATGCATACACATTTGTTCTAAGACTAGTACACTGCATGTGTGATAGTTATTGTGAACTCACGCACTTATCATTGATTGGGGTTTTAAATAAATTATGTCACCACGAAGAAACAATAAAGAGAAATATACTTTCGGACAGCAGACGAAATTGGTGCACGTGCCAATACAATGTCACTCAACCCAGGTAAAATGAGCCCGCAGCTTGAAATATCGGCGCAGATTTCAATATTGTTCTATTTTCGGATAAATGTTATGAGCTCGCATTGTCGTTTGTAGTTCATCCGACGCCGTTAATTACGACATGTCAACAGAATCGATGTTGTACAACGTGCATCGATCAACGCAAAACTTATACCCGGAGTCGGACAACAAGGTGCATCGATCAACGCAAAAGTTCTACCCGGAGGTGGACAACAATTTAACTTTCAATATGCTACGACACTTGAATCGATCCCAACGCTTTTAGCCGCACGCAATTTAACGGAAGCACTACTCCTTTCAAAAGGGTTAGGTGAATTCCGCGGACATGCGCACACGGCAATTCCTGTCTCTGCGAAGATTTTATTGACCAGGAAAATCGTTGGTTGGTCGTCTGTTCTAAAGACTTGAGCGCTCGAGCCGGTGCCATATAGATTCTTTTTAGTTGGTCTGTGGTGGTTCTGATAAGCCTTATCGATGCATAGTAATTGAAGCGCCACGGGAGACGACGAGCCAAATCTAGGTGATAGAGTGACAACACTTTCCCGCTAGGCTTTGGGGAATGGACCGGATTATTAAGAAGGTGTCATCTGTTGCACGGGAAGCTGGGGCGTCATCTTACGGCAGACTCGACGAGGATACCACTGAGCTCGGACAACTGGTAAGTTCAATTCAATTCAATTCTTTAATAATTGATATCAAGTGATATTTCAATTATTAAACTCAAATAAAACTTTTCGCAATAGCGGTGTACATTATAAAGCGTTACCTGTATAATGTTATCAAGTTAAAAACATTCCACATCTTGAACCGTTATATCTCATTATACAATATACAATATTTTGTTGCAATAACACCTCAATGGGAAGTTGCAAACATATAACATATAATATAAAACATACATGTACAATAATAGCATGAATTAAACAAAAACCCGATTCAGTCAAAATTTATATTCAGTATACTCACTCATAAGTTGTTATTATAATTATTATGCACTTGATAAACTCTGCCGTTTTTCAAAGAAGGACCGGATCATGTCGCATATGATATTTGTGCTATCAATGCGCCTATATTCCATTATATAATTAAATTTATTGTCTTCTGTCATTCTATGGAAATCGGTTATATATACTCCCCTATTGCTGCGAAACAAAGAATGCGAATGTTTTCGTATGCCGGACAATTCACATATAACAAAGTGTGATTCGGTCTCAACCGAGTTTGTCTTACGGACAGGACATATTATATCCTCTATTTCTGACGGGGGCTGTTTGTGTCTTCCCTTCTCAATCTCAAGCTTGTGATTACTTACGCGTAACCTTGTGAAGAAAATTCTTGATTTGGTATTGGTAATATACGGTTCCACCTCATAACTGCGTTTGAAAATGCGATACGTTCTTAGTTTATTACCACCGATTGAAAAAACGTCCTTCTCAAAACAGTTAATGTGCTCTATTTTAAGCTTTGTTTTTATCAGTTCTTGTTCTTGAATTCCACTCGACTCACTGTCTTCCGCAATATCGATTCCATTCTTCTGCAGTAATACATTCCACGATGCCATAATATAGACAGTTGACTTGACTTGAAACGTATTTGATTTGCATATAATAATACAAAGAGGATCGGGGCACAAGATTGTTCAACTTATGAGGCCCCTTCCCAAATACAAACAATAAAGCATACAAAAATGTTTACAAGATGACAGCTTATTGTGCAATATTCCATTAATTGGCTCTGGTCCGCCAGTAGTGACATGCTGTGCCACAATTCACATAACTGTCACAACTGAGTTTTGAATGGCAAGCAATTTAATTACGATTAGATATTTCCCATCAATTTCCTCGGAATAACTAATTGCTTTATGGTAGCCCCCGCCTCCCATTAATGATGTTAAAATGGTCGGGTGACTACCCTGTCCGTTTGCATTTGAAATTCTCTATACGAAAACCAGCAGAGGTGTAGTGACACTGGGCTGGTCATTGACTTCTGTCAAATTAACAGTGGCTGCTAATATATGATATACAGTTCTCACGAAATGTACCCCAACGACCACATCGTCATATCCGACAATAACACACACCCAATACATTCATTTCTTATATCTATATAGCTTTTTGATTATTTATTCCCATACAAAGCTGAATGTATTCTTATTTACCAAAATCTGCCGTGTATTTGAGACTAGCCCACGCAGGACATTAAATTAGCCCAATATAATATTTCCAAGCACTTAGCAACGATAACGTGATCTATATAAATAACTGGCTTTAGATGGATTTTGGCTGAACTTTGAATAGCCCGCCAATTATTATGCTAACCGCTTTTAGTGATTAGGTCAGATTAGATCAACAATTTGTTACGCGGTGTTCGTGTCTGTGTGTTATTGGGGTATGAAACGGTAGAAACACAGACGGGCTCTGTAGATATTATAGGATATACGTTCACACGCTGGCAAATTAACAGTGGCTGTTATATAGTATAGGATATACGTCCACACGCTGGTAATTTAACAATGGCTACTATACTATAGTATATACGTCCACATGCTGTCAATGTCCCCACACTCTTATAACTAATGTGTAGAAACGATTACACATCAAATGTGTAAACCCGGTTAATACACATAACAATGTGTAGTTTTACATACAAATACATTGACCAATGGCCATTATACATATAATGTGTATATTGTGTTACACACAATTGTGTAAGAACGTAGAGCATGCGCATTGCGGTGCCTTCAGTTTCATAGTCTGCTACATGACGGCCATATTGTTTGAGTATATTTTTTGGATTACAATCTACAGCGATCGTAGACAAGGAATGTAAGTTCAGAATTCCGACTTGTGGGTATAGTATTAATGATATATGAGGATTTATTTGTTAAAACATTCATGGCGAATACTGCTCTCAGACTCGTTTATATGATTGTTGTAATACAGTAATACTAATATTATGCAACCACGCCACGACCCTAGCTATAATTTGTTCATTTAAAACGAAAACTCACACATGACAGAGCAAAATATTACGTACCATTGTACGCCATGATAGTTTTAACATAAGGATTAACTGTCATGTGGACTGTTTTTATGGAGATGTAACCGTGAGGTAAGTGGTCATAACTTGTGTAAACCCGAATGGTTTTACATACAAGTTATGACCACTTACCTCACGGTTACATCTCCATAAAAAAACAGTCCACATGACAGTTAATCCTTATATTTATAGATTTACTTACTAAGTGTGATAATCACTAAATTCGGGTTTTACGCAAGTTATGACCACTTACCTCACGGTTACATCTCCATAAAACAGTCCACATGACAGTTAATCCTTATATACATTTAGCGAAAAAGCCACTTTTGTAAATGTATTTAAATCGAAAAGTGTATCGTGACAAAACCAGCCCAAAATATCCCATAGCACCCTTGGCAAAAGTTAACAGGAACAATTGAAACCCGATGATTTATTAATTCAATCTGCGCGAATCCAAATGCGCCCAAAACATTACGCGTTCGTCTTTCCAAACCCAAATGACGTGTCGATGTTGTTATGAGCTTGCAGTTATGAGCTGTTGCGCATTAATTCACCGAGAAATAATTGCAACTAGTCACGTGGGCGCCGACCAATCGGAATGCTGCATGATCACACTTAGTATGTAAATATATATAAATCTCCACACGTCATCAATACTATATATTTACATACTAAGTGTGATTATCACTAAATCCAGCATTTCGATTGGTCGGCGCCCACGTGACTAGTTGCAGTTATTTCTCGGTGAACGCGCAACAGCTCATAACTGCAAGCCCATAATTACATCGATACGTCATCGATATCGGAAAAAAAACGCGTAATGTTTTGGGCGCATTTGGACTCGCGCAGGATTGACTTAAATTAAATCATCAGGTTTCAATATAAAGAAATTGTTCCTGTTAACTTTTGCCAAGTTTGCTATGTGATATTTTGGGCTGGTTTTGTCACGATACACTTTTCGATTTAAATACATTTACAAAAGTGGCTTTTTCGCTAAATGTATATAAATATAAGGATTAACTGTCATGTGGACTGTTTTTATGGAGATGTAACCGTGAGGTAAGTGGTCATAACTTGTATGTAAAACCCTTCGGGGTTTACACAAGTTATGACCACTTACCTCACCGTTACATCTCCATAAAAAACAGTCCACATGACAGTTAATCCTTATATACCCACAGTTCGGAATACTGAACTTACATTCTTGTCTATGATCTATATGTGTAAGAATCTACACAAAATGTGTAAGGGATATGTGTTGATTTTATGCACACTAGTTTTTATTAATGTGTAGAAATTGACTCATTTATTGTGTAAAAATTGTTACACAATTTGTGAACGTACATAAAACTACACATATACTACACAAATATGTTTAAGATAAAAAATGAATAATGATTGTGTAGCAGGGCTACACATTGTGTGTAGAAAACCTACACATTAGTCATAAGAGTGTATGGGAGACTCGCATATGTAAGAGAATGCACTGGCACATGATCGTTAATGCTGCACCAGCGAAGCTCCCGTCATGAAAGCGCTAACACTGACTACTCGCTGAAATAGTTATTTGATTCCAATTGATTCATTTTGGGGTTTGAACCACAATGCAATAATTCAACAAATAGTTTAGATGCCTGTTGGGCTGAACATGCTTTGCAGATGAGTCCAAATAGTGTTTCTCTGGATTCGATCTGCTTATAGTGTCTGCACATCCCTACACATTATGAATGGGCCCCAATTCAAAACATACACATTCAATTCAGTTTAGTAGTGAGAGGATTTAACGCTTTCTATATTCCAAATGGATTTTCCCATTCACTTCTAAAAGTATACATCGGACCGGTCAATTAGTTCCTTTTGAGAGGTGTTCATGTATAATAAAAGCAGACGACATACAATACAAGTGCAGAAGAACTCCTATTTATTGGAGGAAAATGTTTATGGTCGTTTGCTGAATGAATGAATGAGTTTAATGCGAAAAGCCACAAATTAATGTGGAACATGCATAATAACATATATACACTATTACTTTGGTATGAATAACATTTTCATCAGAATTTCATGTTAATACATAATAAATTGTATGTAATACTTATATAAATATATCATATGTATACTGTATACATATATTTGCACACGAGCATATATATAGATAGATAGATAACTTTATTGCAATATAGACATCCAAATGTGGACAGGTTGCAGAAATACGTGTACATAAAGACATTGAAACATGAAATAAGAGAACACAAAAATACATATACACAAGATAGATACAACAATATGTTATGATAAGACACCCTTGGTAGCAGATCGAGTGATAATTTCGCGGGTGTGAGCCTTTATGTATTCATGGCTGATAACATTGATCTTTGTTTAAAACATAAGTTAATCTTACGGCATATTAACGAACAGACATTCGGGTCATTGTTACTCATAATAAATATAAATTTGTCAGTTTCTTTCCATATGTATACAGAAATATGTGTATATAAATACACATGGATAACTCTATAGATCAGTGTTATATCTTAGTTGTATTCTTTAAAAACATGTTTCAAATAAATGCTAACGTTCTTCAATATTGATATATTTTCAATCGCCAGGAGTCCATAAAACTTTTCTAGTGAAGGGTTTAACCAGTAATAGTCAGGAATGTATTTTCTCCTGAGTGTCACCAAATTATCGCAGATCAAAAGAATATGATCACATGTTTCCGATTCGCACATTTTGCATAGTAAAACTTATTATCTGAACATTTCCCAAGGGAACTACTCATCAATGAGTATTTAGTTTTGAAAGGGTTTGAGGCTAATTGAAATCTCTGAAACGGTGGTAGCTATCCGTTGATCAAACGAACTTTGCACTTCAATCCGAAGCAATGTCACGGACTAAATTAGTAGGCCAATCTCGCTCTTTAAAGCCGCTGACGACAGTATTTTCATATATAAATATCATATGGGTTATGGGTGATCCGTAACAAATGAGTTTCATATATGAGAGTTCTCACAAGGGACGGTGGGATCGATTTGGTAATGTTTTTGTGGTGTTAGGGGATAATACATTATAGAAAAGAGAAGAAGAATGAAACAAATACATGATATTATTGATATATTTATTCAAATGATTTATTTATTTTTTAATGAATAGAGCGCGCTAGCTCTCCACCAAAGATAACGATCTAATTTACAGCGACGCTCGGAGTGTCATTATATCGAGGAATTTTGCTATTTTAGCCCAATTCACTTCAAAAACCAATAGAGCTCCATTTATGTTATGAGAATATTTATCCCTATGCCATGAGGAAACAAAGTATAATAGCTTGTTTATGATGGCTGTCATTTGATGTGTTATGATGGCGTTAGTAAAACTGAAACATGTTATGTGTTCACATCAATATTGTGACTATAGATCAAGCCTCAATTTGCTTTGGTTTAAGAATTATAACTTCCCCCCCCCCCCACCAGCCTGTTCTCGTCACAATAAGCACATAATGGGCTTCTTTTAACCCTTTCAGTGCCAGGGGCCGATCTCATCGGCCCTAATTTACGGTCTATAAAATGTTTTTGTTTTTTTTGGTTGAATTTTTTTGGGTATGCATAAGCATGCTATAGCGAATTTAAAAACAAACTGGTTAAAACCTTAGGGGCATGTAATAACTCAAAACTATAACCCCCAAGTATTCATAGTAATAATTTTGATGCCCATGAAAAACGTAAGATTCCCTGGCACTAAACCTACAAAATAAGTCTGGAACTGAAAGAGAGTAGATATAAGAAAAAATTATTAAAATTGTAAAAAATGGTAAAAAATAATAACTAATGATGAAAATTTGTTAGGCCAATGCATTCTCTTATATATGCGAGGCGACCTATGGTCGACTCGCATATATAAGAGAATGCATTGGCACAGGGTATATGGGTTGATACAAAAATCGGACTTGGCACTGAAAGGGTTAATGATATAAGATCATATATATATATGGCTGTATTTAACATAAATGTAGAGATTCATGACATGATCTACCTCGTGCGCATGCTCAATAATACACGAGTTACACGTAAACCTCTACTCCTTTTCCACATTATGTGGTACCGTGCTTTCGATACAGTGTATATAAACAATGCGCTATGTTGAAGGCTTTTTATCTTGAGGTTGATCTTTTGATTGAAGATAATTCGCGACAAACGGAAATGCCCGTGCTTAGTGTACATATATTACACAGCACACACTGTGTTACGTGATGTCACGGTTAGCCTTACAGTAAATATATTACACAGTACAAAGTGTGTTACACGAAGGACAGGGAATAGCCTTACATTATATTACACAGTACAAAGTGTATTATATAAAGGTTATGGGATATTCTTATATTATATATATTACACATTACAAAGTGTGTTACATAAAGGACAAGGAAAAGCCTTACAGTATATTACACATTACACGGTGTGTTAATGAAGGACACGGGATAGCCTCACATTATATATATTGCACATTACAAAGTGTGTTACGTGAATGACATGGGGTAGTCTTACACTATATACATTATACAGTACAACATGTGTTACGCGAAGGACACGGCGTAGCCTTACGGTATATCCATTACATAGTACAACGTGTGTTACATGAATGACACGGTGGTCATTGATTTTATAAATATTATCCCAATTTCTGTGGTAGATCGATGGTTAGCAACGGAACAGATATGACCGGCTTGACCACGGCTTTAGAGTACGTTCCATTCGGTTCCCAGTGTCTGGGGCGGAAGGGTCAAAGCAATTTGATAGCTAGAATCATCTCGGATAATTTCCAGTCCATATTTACACTAATTAATTTTTTGAAGGCGAGAAAGAAGATTGAGTAATTAATTAACTCGTATATTCGAGGTGGTATCAGGTCCTGGGAGCTGGCATCATTATATTCAGCATTGCCAGTAAGTTTAACGGTCGAAATGACAGTAGCCATACAAGGACTGATAGGATTGAAAAGCCTGACGAGGAAGGTCATTACGGTATTACTGGGAACTAACAGACCTTACACAGCATGTAGATGGCTTGGCATGTGCATTTTTATAATTTCTTTGTCCGTTTTTTTTTCTAGCGTCTCAACATACATTTAGTGTATTCTGAAAGCTACGTTAAACATGGTATTACTATTCATAGTGTGTACAGACCAGAAATAAGCCAAAATCGATGCAAATCATGCGAAAGATCGCTATCTAAATCTGATCTCAAACTCAATTAATCGTGTCAAGTTTAAATTATTTGTCAATCCGATTCAATTGATCAAGTGAAATGCGGAAAACACGTAGCTAACCGCCATGCTAGTTTTATTCTTTATCCTATAATTATAGTGAATCAATTTTCACGAAATTCGTCATCGATCTATTGCACCCCTTTACGCGATAAAGGATGTAATTAAAACATGTGCCTTCAATAGTTTTATCGCTTAATTTGACGACGAAATGCGACGTTTTATTGCACTATTTATTCTTGCCAGATATTTAAGGCTAATTTCTAGAAAATGTCAGCTGTACAACTACTTAAGGAATTCCAGCGTGTCAACTTACATGTAGTCTATAGATTATCTACAACGAGTCCCCAGTTTATATAAAACTAAATTTACTGGACGAGTTCTGTAAATTTCGCTATAAATTGGGGACGAGTTGTAGATTTATTTATGACTTGATCCAAAGACTCCATAAACATATTTAAATCAACAAATGGGGCGCATTAGCAATACAAAAAACAGTGGACAATACCCCGTATCTTTACTCTGTTCCACACGGTGCCCATTATCTGGAGAAGGAAGTGTAAAATCATTTTTATAGCTCGAAATAATCTCAGATAATTTTAAGACCATATCTACAATAATAACATTTTTGAAGGCGAGAAAGATTCGGCAATTAAGTATTTATCCAATAATTTGTACGGTCGAAATGATAGCAGCAAAACAAGGCAGGTTATAAATGAAAGGCCTGGGATTCTGGGTATTCTTAACAAACGTTTTGTAGACGCTGGGTAACCCTTTTCTGATATCCTCTGCACTCTTGACAAACGTTTTGTAGATTCTGGATACCAAACTCTGTGTTTTATATATCATGGGTACTCCAACCAACGTGTTTGTAGAACCAGGGTACTCTTAGCAACATTTCGGAGATCCTGTGTAATCTTTGTAGATCCTGCATTGGTACCAATATCACATTTTGAGATATCATGGGTACTCTAATCAACGTCTCTGGAGATATTGGGTATCCAAAGCACTGTTTCAGAGATCCTGTGTACTCTAACCAACGTATTGTAGATCCTGGGTATCCAAACCATCGCGTCAGAGATCATGGGTACTCCGATCAAAGGAAGCATGCGACCTTGACCATGACCATTAGGTTTTGCACAAATGTATGCTTGAACACAATGACATGGCGATGATCACATGTAGCAATTAAACAGGTGTAACCACACGGACAATAGATGTACGTTATTCCCTATACGACGCCTACTTATGGATGTAATAACTGATATTATTAACTCCTCGCTCTCAACGGGTGTTGTCCCCAATGCTTCAAACACGCCAGTGTTACCCCATTGTTAAAGAAGTCTGGTTTAGATCAAAATTTGCTGCAAAACTATAGACCAGTCTCCAATCTTCCTTTCTTATCTAAAGTCCTTGAACGTGTAGTGCTCCACCAACTTCGTAAACACTTGAAAGACAATAATTTAGAAGAAAACTTTCAGTCAGCTTACAAGAAAAATCACTGTACGGAGACAGCCTTGACTCGAATTTTTAACGACTTGCTGTGTGCGACAGACGAGGGCAAACTCTCCATTCTTACATGCCTTGACCTCTCTGCGGCGTTTGACACGCTCGATCATTCCATCCTGTTAAAACGCCTTTCTGTGACTTTCGGAATGTCCGGCACGGTATTAAAGTGGTTCCATTCTTACGTAACCGAGAGAACTCAATCAGTTATTGTTAATTCTACGACGTCTAACCCCGTGCATCTATCATATGGAGTGCCCCAAGGTTATGTGCTGGGACCTGTACTATATCTCGTTTACACACAGCCTCTTGGAAACATCATCGAAAAACACAACATTCAGTATCACATGTATGCAGACGATACCCAAATGTACATATCAGTTGATCCATCGATCTTAGACGAAGCAATTTCTCAAGTTCAGACATGCGTTTCAGAAGTTAAAACATGGATGGAGATCAACAAACTCAAACTTAACGAAAGCAAAACTGAAATTATGCTTTGTGGAACTAACGCTCGGTTGAAGGGGGTCAGTCTTAATGCCACGCTCATCGGCGACAGTGTAAGTGAATTTTCTGATGTTATTAAAAACCTCGGTGTGACCATCGACAAAAACTTCTCAATGTCATCTCACATCAGCAACCTATGCAGGTCCTTATATATGGAGCTCCGGCGCATTTCGCATGTACGTCCATATATCTCCGAACAATCCACACAAATATTGATGTCCTCATTTGTGTTATCCAAAATCGATTACTGTAATTCTATTTTAGCAGGACTCCCAGATTATCAACTTCACAAACTTCAAAAAATTGTTAATATTGCTGCAAAAATTGTGTGCCGTGCAGGCAAATTTGATCATGTTACCCCACTGTTGTATAAATTACATTGGCTTCCCATATTTGAACGAATTGTGTACAAACATGCTACTTTGTGTTATAGAAAGTCGGATATTGATAATGCTTTGCCACCATATATTGATACATTGTTGGTCAAATATGTACCTGCTCGACCACTTCGATCACAGGATGCGAATGCGATGGTTGTACCTAAACGAGATCTGATGTACTTTGGTCGCCGATCTTTCGAGGTCTACGGGCCGACCATTTGGAACAACCTTCCCAAAGAGGTGAAACAGTCTGACTGTTTGGAAACATTCAAATCGGCCCTAAAAACTCACCTATTCATCTCCCATTTCGGACAAATAACATCAGAACACGTTGAGGAGACTTAATTATTGAAATACATGCATATTATTTATTGCGTATATGTTATAGTGTGAATGTGTGTGACTGCGTTTGTGTGAATTGTTCAGCGCCATGAGCCATACGGGATATGGCGCTATACAAATACTCTATATTATTATTATTATAATGCACAATCATTTTACCAGTATTCCCCAAGAGAACCATACGGTGGTCATTGGTTTGATAAATATTATTATCCCAATTTCTGTGGTAGATCGATGGTTAGCAACGGAACAGATATGACCGGGTTGACCATAGCTTTAGAGTATGTTCCATTCGATTTCCAGTGCCCGGAGAAGGAAGGGTCAAATCAATTTGATAGCTAGAAATCATCTCGGATAATTTCCAGTCCATATCTACAATAATTAAATTTTTGAAGGCGAGAAAGAAGATTGAGTAATTAATTAGCTCGAATATTCGAGGTGGTATCTGGCCCTGGGAGCTGGCATCGTTATTGTCAGAATTGCCAATAAGTTTTACGGTCGAAATGATAGTAGCCAAACAAGGACTGATAGGAATGAAAGGTCTGACGAGGAAGGTCATTACGGTATTACTGGGAACTTCAGTCGGATGTGAAATTAATTCCTCCTGCTTGATCATGGGACGCCATACCAGATAAGGGCTTTAGTCAGAATGTCATTACAATGTAATCCCAGACCAACTCAGCTTTAAGTTAATTTCCCCCGATCCTATACAGTATAACGTAGGAACTTCCGATCACGTATGCTGGGATTTCCTCAACATATGTCGTGTAAGCAAATTTCTTGGATTATACATGTATTTAGTTCGTGGTATATCTAGTCGATGTATCAATTATCGTTCTTATATAATTCCATGCGGGACTGTGAACAATTAAAGTAAGACTATGTGTTAATTTTACATGCACATATTTCAGTTTGATTTACAGTAAATCTACTGGTGTATGGTTATAAGGAATGACGGGAAGGTCGATCGGGGTCATTTGGGTTTTGGCCGGCAGAGTAATTAAACAAAGTTCGTGTGAATCATACACTTTGTTTAATTACTCTGCTGGTCAAAACCCAATGGACAATGACCCAATCGTTCTTCCAGTCATTTCTTATATAATCCCAGATCAACTGAGCTTTAAGTGTAACTTAGAAACTTCTGATCACATATGTCCGGATTCCCTCAACATATGTCGTGTAAGCAAATGTCTGGGATTATACATGTATTTCTCCCGTGGTATATCTAGTCGAAGTATAAATGATCGTTCTTATATAATTGCATTTAGATAGTATTATTCCAGTCTCCGTCCCTAAAATAGTTATTTGTATATATTTATAGGGAGTTCGTGTCGTATACGTTTAGAGTTGTGAGGGGTTTGCTGCTGATGCATCAAGACTTCCAATTGCTGGAAATTTCCAACCTAACTTTTCAGCCCAAAAATTCGACCACAAGTTGGAAAATAGTAATCTTTTGGTTTACAAAAACAAATTTCACACTAAATACAAGTTGGAAAATCAAACTGACAGAACATTTTCAACCGAATTTCGTCTGCAATTTCCAACGGATGTTGTATCAAGCATGAAACATACAACTTTTGTAAATTTGGACCACACTCACCACAGTGTGCAGTGTGAGTGGGGGGATCACTGCGGTATTACTGGGAACTTTAGTCGCATGTGAAATTAATTCCTCCAGTTTTATCATGGGTATCAGATAAGGGCTTTAGTCAGAGTGCCATGACAATATTATCACAAACCTTCATTATTCACCAATTAGCGCCCGTAAGAACCAGTACAAATCACGGTACTATTTACACAAATGTTTCCAATGTTTATCAAGCAATGAAGCCTCCACTTCATAAAAAGCAATCAACCCACCTGCATCACTCCAAATCTATCACGCGCTCGTCGCGTATTGTCATGGTTATATTGGGCACACTTTCAGCTACAGTTTTGACGCCAGTTTGCTTATATTTGTGCGTGATTTTATGTTGGGCTCATTTAAGTTGCGATATCAAATATGTCTTTTAATAATGGCAATCAATCATAAAGATATTCCAGTCTGATTTGCAGTAAATATACTGGTATATTATTATAAGGAATGACTGGATGATCCCTCAGGGTCATTTGGGTTTTGGCCGGCAGAGTAATTAAATAAAGTTCTTGTGAATTTGCTTATTGCACACTCTTTATTCACTGTACATACAACAACTTCCAGTCAAGTCCGACCTATATATAGTATGGCGACCAACAGTCATCCTCGATCCCTAACCATCTGGAAGGAAGCATTTGTATCAATCATTACGGACGAAAAATACTGGAACTTCTGCTCTGGTCATACGCATGGAGGGATGCATTTTCTCTTTCTGACTGATTATAACGAGAGGCACACATGCCGCGGGTTACCTCCCCTTAATTTGTCGGTATGCGTTGCATTTGAAAAAGAAGGAAATTGATCAATGCCAGTGGCGGAATCGATAATTGTGTGCAAATGCCCACCGACCCACGAAATTATAGAACAAAATGGTTTTAAAATTTGGGGCTTCGGAGTTAAATAACAAAATCGTTATTCTGACAGGGACGTAGCTAGAGGGTTTCCTTAGCGGGGTGTCCAACTTATAATGTGTACATCCTCCCATTTGTTACCCCTCCTTATGTTGGAATTTTCCAACTGGTACCTCCAGTGTGTTGATAATGTCTAACCTTATCCATCCCTATCGCTGGAAATGTTCCAACTGCAGATGGGAATGTAATCCTAAAATGTAAGCAGCAGTATGAAAATATACAACTTTTCGTCTAAAACAACAAATTTTACAATAAATATTAGTTAGAAATCAAACTATCTGAACAATTTCAGTTTATTTATTGTTTGAAATTTCCTACTAATGTTTTGCCAGGCACACAGTTGGTTTGGCGAGGGATATACAGGGACGTAATAGTCCGGTGCCATGTGTACCCAATATAGACCCAGTAATTTTTCTCTGTAAAATCTAGTTTCTTTTGCTTTTTGCAATCATAAGGCATTTGTACAACAGAAAAGTTTTGGTGCTATTTTTTCTGAGACGATTTAGGGTGAACATTTTCCGATTTTCGGAGGGTGGGGTCAGAATTTCAAAAAGAAAAAAAAAAATTTGGTTACATATGCACAACAAAGTATGGCATAATGCATATCAAAATAACCGTTGTGATGCCAGGAATCTATTTAAGCCCATCCAAGAAGCTTTCGTGAAGAATTGAGAAAACGCGGTTGGGTATATATGGAAATATTGGTGTTTTTCGACTAATTTTTTTATTTTTCAGGAAATTGTTATACAATATAACTTTTTGCCCTGTGACATATCAGAAATGATTAGAAGAATATTAACACAATACACCTTAATATCTTAATGCATTATTAATCACATACTTAAACAATTATACATTCACATGGTTTACATAATTATTCATCAGAGTCGCCGGAGTCTTCTTCAATATGTGCATCAATGTCAGTATTCTCACAATCATCTTCAGACCCTTCACATAAACACATTTCTGTACACCTCATCTGATGCTTGCGACATGAACAACAATTAGTTTTGCATCGCCCTTTGCCACATGAACATCTAACTGGTTGTAATACAGCATCGGGTGCAGGTTTCTGGCTTGATGTTTTTGGACGACATCGTTCACTGTCTTCATACCATCCATAGGCCAGCGGTGATGGTAAGCTTGGTTGTGCCACAAGATCATTGCACCAAACGATTCCTTGGTAGTGCGCCCGTAGAATGTGGTTTAACAAGACTTCCTTTGTTGGTGGTAATTGTTCTGCCTCTGCCTGCTTTTGTTTAAAGAGGTGCCATCGTAGTTCCCCGACGTCTTCAATTTTGGTCTTGGGGGAGTATAGTTTACAGACATATCGTTCTAATTGGCGAATGGTAATTTCACTGGGCATTTCGCTTTTTCCAAGGGCACCGAATGCTGTAATTATACGATTGTCCGCGTTATCAAATGCTTTCCAACATTTTAGCTTCCCTTTTCCAGCGAAACGGCCAGTTGTATCACAGCCAGTAAAGGCGTGAAATCCAGGAAGTGCAGCAACCTTGTCTGGTCCCAGTGCTTTGGTTACTTGGTTGAGATTAATCTGTCGGAATTTGTTGCCAGCACTTAGAATCACACATGCGTCCGGTCCAAGCTCCTCAGCTCGTCGAAGCGACAACACCAACGCGTCAGTATCTGGTGATAATATGTGCACTTTGTATCCTGATTTAGATGCATCTGTCCCGTTTAGCATCATTATCGTGTCTGCTTCTTCTTGTGTTGTTGACAGATGACTGGCACATCGTGAATTTCCTCTTGCGTCACTCTCTGTTGATACGATAACATCTCTGGTGCTTGTCTTGTAGTAATCAACAACTTTTTGTGCAAGATATTCTGTAAGACTTGATTTTGTTTTCGAATTGCTGAGGAACACTTTCAACCCAGATTGTATTGGGGTAGCGTCAACACATATATACTCTCGATTATCCTTCACAGACCCTTTTCGGCGATCACGTGTGGCATTTTTAAGTGAATCGTCTGCGTAATGGTCGAACACAACATACACAGATTGATAACGGGCTGATTTTTGTTCCAGGAATCCAATGAATGATTTTGCAAGGTCGTTGCGTGATGACATGGGGGATCCTTTTGGTATCTGATGAACCAGTGCCATGCCATCTACAATGAGTGCTCTTGGTGAGCATTTGTCGTCGTCGTTGGCACTAGTGGTTGATGCCGGGTTGTCACCAATCGTCTCCAATATCTGTGCTAGCTTTGATTTGTCATTGCATGGCAATAATGATCCATTCGGTGAAAATAGTGACCTTGGTACACATGAGAGTTCATACATCTTTATACATGTAGTATTTGACACGTCCAGTTCGGGTCGTGATTTCGCGACAATGGCCATCCTGGCAAACATAAATCGGTTATCCTTCAACTCAACGATTTTGCCATCCACATTCGTTTGGAGAGTTTTCGCGTTATATTATACTCCCCCAAGCCAGAAACCTGCACCCGATGCTGTATTACAACTAGTTAGATGTTCATGTGGCAAAGGGCGATGCAAAACTAATTGTTGTTCATGTCGCAAGCATCAGATGAGGTGTACAGAAATGTGTTTATGTGAAGGGTCTGAAGATGATTGTGAGAATACTGACATTGATGCACATATTGAAGAAGAATCCGGCGACTGTGACGACTATGATGAATAATTATGTAAACCATGTGAATGTATAATTGTTTAAGTATGTGATTAATAATGCATTAAGATATTAAGGTGTCTTGTGTTAATATTCTTCTAATCATTTCTGATATGTCACAGGGCAAAAAGTTATATTGTATAACAATTTCCTGAAAAATAAAAAAATTAGTCGAAAAACACCAATATTTCCATATATACCCAACCGCGTTTTCTCAATTATTCACGAAATCTTCTTGGATGGGCTTAAATGGATTCCTGGCATCACTACGGTTATTTTGATATGCATTATGCCATACTTTGTTGTGCATATGTAACCAAAAAAATATATATTTTTTTTAATTTTGACCCCACCCTTCGAAAATCGGAAAATTTTCACCCTAAATGGTCTCAGAAAAAATGGCACCAAAACTTTTCTGGTGTATAATTGCCTTATGACTGCAAAAAGCAAAAGAAACTAGATTTTACAGAGAAAAATTACTGGGGTACACATGGCACCGGACTATAAACGTAGATATAATGAATGAATGTATATTAACTCGTCACAATTAAGTGGTGAATACAGAGTAATATAGGTAACATATATACATTATTTACAAAAAGGGGCCACTAATGTATGACTTGCCATTTTATTACTATTATTATCATGGCCATCATCATCGTCAGTTCTTCGTCATCATTCCCATCCTGAACATTCTCGTCGTCAACACCACCACCACAATTATCTTCATCCTCATCATCCTCATCATCATCATCGTTGTCGTCATCGTCTTCACCATCGTCGTCATCATCATCATCATCGTCGTCGTCGTCGTCGTCGTCTTCATCATCGTCGTCATCATCTTCAACACCATATGTCGTTGTTATCATCGCCATCGTATTATCTTCGCTCTCAGCATCATCACCGTCATAGTCATCATCATCATCATCATCATAATCATCATGAATTCGAATGGCACAGACATTGTGGAAATCTACACAATCATCCATAAGTTTTACGCATAAATCAATCACAAACGCTCATAATTGAGAACGCTCTTTATTATGTGGTACTTTTGCACCCGATAAGGACCTACTTATATTGTAGTTTAGGAAAATTGTTAAGAAATATTTAGCCTTCAGTACAGGCTAATATTGCATGCCAATCTGACGTTCTGACATGCCAAAATTGCTTCATTGCAACCAAACAAGTAAGTACAGGCTAATATTGCATGCCAATCTGACGCTCTGACATGCCAAAACTGCTCCATTGCAACCAAACAAGTAACAGTATGGGACGGGTGCAACGTACTTAGACGAAATCGCTCTTTAAAATAACTTCTTCAAATATAGAATCCCAAACCCCGGATAGCGAATATTGCTAATTGTCAAATTTTCAAGTATCTCCGTTATTTCGTCAATTATTATTGTTTCTTGTTTGGTTGTAGTGAAGTAATTTGGCATGCACTATTAACATGTACTTACTTGTTTGGTTGTAGTGAAGTAGTTTTGCATGCACTATTAACCTGTACTTACTGGTTTGGTTGTAGTGAAGCAGTTTGGCGTGCACTATTAACCTGTACTTACTTGTTTGGTTGTAGTGAAGCAGTTTTGGCATGTACTATTAGCCTTTACTTACTTGTTTGGTTGTAGTGAAGCAGTTTTGGCATGCACTATTAACCTGTACTTACTTGTTTGGTTGTAGTGAAGCGATTTGGCATGCACTATTAGCCTGTACTTACTGGTTGGGTTGTAGTGAAGCAGTTTTGCATGCACTATTAACCTGTACTTACTTGTTTGGTCGTAGTGAAGCGATTTGGCATGCACTATTAACCTGTACTTACTTGTTTGGTTGTAACGCAGCGATTTGGCATGCACTATTAACCTGTACTTACTGGTTTGGTTGCAGTGAAGCAGTTTTGCATGCACTATTAACCTGTATTTACTTTACTGGTTTGGTTTTAGTGAAGCAGTTTTGCATGCACTATTAACCTGTACTTACTGGTTTGGTTGTAGTGAAGCAGTTTGGCGTGCACTATTAACCTTTACTTACTTGTTTGGTTGTAGTGAAGCAGTTTTGGCATGCACTATTAACCTATACTTACTTGTTTGGTTGTAGTGAAGCAGTTTTGGCATGCACTATTAACCTGTACTTACTTGTTTGGTTGTAGTGAAGCAGTTTTGGCATGCAATATTAGCCTGTACTTACTTGTTTGGTTGTAGTGAAGCGATTTGGCATGCACTATTAACCTGTATTTACTTGTTTGGTTGTAGTGAAGCGATTTGGCATGCACTATTAACCTGTACTTACTCGTTTGGCTGTAGTGACGCAGTTTTGCATGCACTATTAACCTGTACTTACTGGTTGGGTTGTAGTGAAGCAGTTTTGCATTCACTATTAACCTGTACTTACTTGTTTGGTTATAGTGAGGCGATTTGGCATGCACTATTAGCCTGTACTTACTTGTTTGGTTGTAGTGAAGCAGTTTTGGCATGCCAGTGCGTCAGATTGGTATGCAAAATTAGCCTGCACCGAAGACTAATATGTGTTCACAAATTTGTTTTACTATATATATGTATATAGACTATCCGTATCGGCTGTGCTTTTGTGCGACGACAGTATGTGGGCGCTCTTTATAAGAAACGATCATTGTAATTGTGCTGTATGCTGACAAAAATCAAAACGTGTTATAATTTTCTATTTTGGGAGTCGATATCTGGCAATATAAACCTCATATTAACTGGATCAAGGATCTGGTCTAATTATTTTATTTTATGGTATACAGTAAACGCCCATATATGGTGGTTTTATGGTAGTTTTATTGTGGTTTTATGGTGGTTTTATAGTGGTTTTTTATTGTGTTTTTATGGTGGTGTTATCCTGGTGTTATTATGGCAAATAGGACATGGCATCTTTCTTGTGGAAGGCTTGCACAGAAATTCGCGGTGAAACCTGACACAGTCTCCGAACCGCAAGTTCTATTCTGCATATACCTCATTTTAAATGTAATAACTCAATCCGCATGCGTGTGAGCTCTTGTGTGCACTTACATCTGTATACAAACTGTCCACATGTTATATAAATACGCATTGTAATATAGACTCTCCAAAAGGGGGGTTAGAATAAACTACGATGGGTACTTATTATAAGAAACGATCATTGGAATGTTGCTATATGCTGACACAAATTAAAAACGTGTTACTGGCAATAAAAACCTCATATTAACTGGATCATGGGTCTGGTCTAATTATTTTATGGCATACAGTAAACGCACATATTTTGGTGGTTTTGTTGTGGCTTTATTATGGTTCTATGGTGGTTTTATTGTGTCAAATAGGACATGGCATCTTTAACTATCGATTGGTCACACGGAGATAACTCCAGGCGCAATGTCAGATTTCAATTTAATTTAATTCACGTGCGCGTTCATTTCCACTTGAGTTAGCCTCCCCGACTGAGCAACCCACTGTTATATTGTTGATTACATTAGACTCACTATTGCACCAGTACTGGAATTATTATAATCCAACGCTACGTCGGTTCAATGTTTGCAATTAACCCTTTACCCAACAAACCGGCCAAAACCGGCCAAATCAAGCTTAAACAGCCTAAAATATCTTCGGTCTGTCTCAATAGAACCATACAAATATGGATATCATTGGAACCGGCCCTGTGCCAATGCATTCTCTTATATATGCGAGTCGACCATAGGTCGCCTCGCATATATAAGAGAATGCATTGGCCTAAAAAAAATCTTTTTTTAACACTTTTTACCATTTTTTCTTACATTCTTTAACAATTTTATAATTTTTAATGTGTTAAGCCAATGCATTCTCTTATATATGCGAGGCGACCTATGGTCGACTCGCATATATAAGAGAATGCATTGGCATAGGGCCCTTCTGTTGGGTAAAGGGTTAAGAGCGGCAAATTTCCTGTTTCCATAAACTACCAATCGTTTTTCATGTCACTCGTGTTCGAGTGCACCGCAGCAGCTACAGATGAAGGGTCTACATTCCCTCCTGCTCTCCACCAAGGGCACACAATGGCAAGAATGTATACCTCAGATGTAGCACCATTGCTATATATATTGTCCTAAAACAAAAGTATAGCCATTCCATGCAATAGCCTAATACAGTATGTAAAGAATGTGCGATAAGCATGGTGATGATGCTGATGACGACGACTACGATGATGATGATGATGATGATGATGATGATGACAGTGCATGCTGATGATGATGATGATGCTGATGGTAATGATGATGATGATGATGATGATGACAGTGCATGCTGATGATGATGATGATGATGATGATGATGATGATGATGATGATGACGATGACGATGATGATGGTGATCGATGATGCTGATGACGATGGTAATAGTAATGCTGCTGCTGCTGGTGATGATGATAGTGCACGACGATGATAATGGTTACGATTACGCATAATTATGGTGATGATTATGATGATGATCATCATCATCATCTTTGAAAAAGGTCATGATTGCGGTGGTTCCCCCTTTGTCCCCTTGCTGGTTGAATCCAGTACCACTGATATATTTAATTGGGACAGCACCCTACTTTTCGAGAGCACATGCCCTATACAGTACATGCCCTATACAGTACATGCCCTATACAGTACATGCCCTATACAGAACGCCTTCCTCATATTTCTACGCAAACAATGCGCAACTACAGAGAGCCGTCGGAAGCGCCAATAAAGAACACATCTATTATAGGTGAAGGTTAAGTACTCCTGTATACATGTATCGGATGACAACTAATATATCTTTATTTTCCTCCAATTACTGAAGGGTTATAAATCATGATACTGATAATACTAATATCAAGTATCAACCGAGAATAGAAAATAATATAGTAAACATATATAGAACACGTGAATATGGCGTAGAAGAGTGCTCGAAGAAACATTATACATATATGTAGTGAGATGATCGATGCGCATGCGTGATGTTAATGCAGGTTCTGATGACGATGATGACGATAATGATGCTGAGGATGACGATAATGATGCTGGTGATGATGGTAATGATGATGGTGATGGTAATGATGGTGATGAAATGATAATGATTATGGTGATGCTAATAATGATGATGATGATGGTGGTAATGATGACGATGATGATGATGGCGGTGGTGGTGATAATGACGACGACGACGATGATGACGATGATGATGATGATGATAACGATTATTATGATGATGATGATGGTGATGATAATGATCAACAATGGACATGATATTGGCGGTGACCCCCTTGTGTTCCCTTGCTGGTTGAATCCGGTACCGGCTGATTTTGTCGATCACATCACCATAAAGTACACACCATATACAGCACGCCTTCCTTATAATATTTCTACGTAAACATGCGTAACTACAAAGAGCCGACGGAAGCGCAAATAAAGAACAAATCGAGGTGAAGGCTAAGCACTCTTCTATACATATATCGGATGTTCCCAATGATAATTTCGATTAGCCGTGTGTTTCTTCCATTAATGGAACTCCGTAAATTGCATTTGCTCGACCATTCGTAGCTAATGGAAAGCCGACCAACGTGTGAACGCGGCCTCTGTGGAGACCAGGCGGAATTCTCGCGACGGGCGGGATCTCGTGAAACAAAGCTTCGATTCAGGTAGTCATGCAGTGTAATTGTACGCTGCCAATCTTATATGTTGCAGCTGATAAGAATATTTTTTTATTTCATTTCTAGAGAAAATGTCAATGTTGGTCACATATTGTGGTCAGCAATTGTGTATGATTGCCCGAAAGAATTACATTTATGATAATGATAATGTATATATAACCTCCCCAGTAAGTTTTACTGTCGGGTTTCGTCATCTACAATTTAAACCTCCGAGTTTAAACCGGGCTTTCAACCTACATTGGTGGTGCAGGCAAACCAGTCTAGAGTGGCGTTTGTTGTCGTTCAGTGGCTATCTGGGTAACAACTCTATATATAAATGCAAGGCAAACTACTCAGTTACCATGCGTCACAAAAGCAGGCCCGGACAACGGACAACGGAGCTCCCATAAATATATTACCAAACGCAGACCATTACAAATAATAAAATACGTCAGTTATAAGGCAATTATATATATATGGAGAATTTGATGAGAGAGTTAGGCTCTATATTCTTCCTCAAGAATTCTATAAATTTAGAAAATCTAGACTATTTATAAAACAAATCTAGACATTTTGAAAATCAAGAAATTTTCCCCTAGAAGTCAAAAATTTCTTTAAAATCCTTAAATATATAGTAGACTTATGGATATATAGGCTTACATCCCTGCCCACCACACCTTGATTATCACGACTACTTGTGATTGTAGAAAAGATGCAGTGTGAGTGTATGTCTGTAAACCAGATTCAAATTGCAAGAGGCCGAGAGTCCAGGGTAGATATTTCCCCCGACAATAGACTGAACACATTTCCACATCAGATATACCGATCCTTTGTCTCCACAAATCTCGATCGAAAAATTCATAAGTTGATCTGAGCGTGTGTGATTTTCAGTCAACTGTTGAGCAAAATCAATCGGTTGTTGAGCGATTTCACTTTCAGTGTTGAGTAAAATGTTTACTCAACTCGTTGAGTAGAAATAGTTAGCTCAACACTTTAGCCAACTTGTTTGGTGGAATACTTCCACTACGGTTGAGTAATTGTTGAGTAAGATTTTAGTCAACGAGATGCTTAGTTTATATAATATTTAACTACTGGTTCGATGTATTGGTTAGTTGGAACTTAGCTTGAAACATAACTGGACCCGCATAGATGTCATGCGAGAGAAAAGAAACGCCGTTTTTTCTAGTTGAAACGAGATCATTTGTCACTAAGTAGATCAATGTATATTTAAAATTTTGCAGCAATCGTATGTACATGCTTCATACAGGTTTCACATCTTGTGTGCCGTAATATATATGATTCACAGACCTACAAGGCAATCCAACTGATTCATAGCTCACCAAATATGACAAATAAAACTTCTCAGAGAAGCTTTTCCCCCATTTATCTGTCACATTCCCCATTTATCTGTCACATTCCCCATTTATCTGTCACATTCCCCACTCCCCAGCCAAGTGTGTATTGACGTGTTGTAGTTGTTTCTATACTACGTCTTTTGTGTATTTTATATTCATTGTTCACTCTTCGTGTCTTCAAAAATATTTGAATGTGAGACGACGAGAGTCAAGGGTAGACATTTCTCCAGACAAAAGACTCAACACATTTCCACATCAGATATACCGATCCTTTGTCGCCGCAAAATTCGATCGAAAAATCCATACGTTGATCTGAGCGTGGGTGTTTTTCAAAGGGTGGTGGGAAATGAATGCATGTTAGTTATATATAGATCATTTTATTAATTAGTGCTTGAAGGCGACAGTATTCTCAGGCCATGTTTGGAATAAAATACAAAAAGCGATCCTAAAGAAAACTGGTTTATTCAAGGGAATCTTTAATTAGAGTCAAGCACATGCATGTAGTTCAACACATGTGTTAAAAGAATTAGTCATCAACAAACGTTGACGAAATTAGTCACAATATCACAATGGGGTAATCTATTCCTGGGCAAAAGCTTGTATTCACACTAAATATAGTGATGTCATACATATATAATCATTACACAATACCACATTATATTAGTATGTGTATAACATGGTACAGTATCAAAATATCTTATGATATTTTAAACGGTTAAACGGACATGACTCGTTCGAACTTATAATTTTTTTCTACGTAATTTGGAAGGAAATATAATATAGGTTAATAAATACACGAAATATTAAATATACCGGCTTCATATGCTCTGACAAATACTTGCATGTGTCACGTCACATCTATTTTCCAGCTGTTTTAAACTGTTCAATATAATTATCACTGTTTTAGTACCAAACTAGCACGGTGGAATCTCCAGATTACGTCAATAACTTATAAAAGCGAACTTGTTGCTATAATCTTCATCATAATAATGCAAAGGCAAAAGTAAGACAGAACGGGTCATGTTACTACGAATCGGGCGACTGGTTACTACGAATCGGGCGACTGGTTACTACGAATCGGGCGACTGGTTACTACGAATCGGGCGACTGGTTACTACGAATCGGGCGACTGGTTACTACGAATCGGGCGACTGGTTGCTACGAATCGGGCGACTGGTTACTACGAATCGGGCGACTGGTTACTACGAATCGGGCGACTGGTTACTACGAATCGGGCGACTGGTTACTACGAATCGGGCGACTGGTTACCACGAATCGGGCGACTGGTTACCACGAATCGGGCGACTGGTTACTACGAATCGGGCGACTGGTTGCTACGAATCTGGCGACTGGTTCAACTGGGATAAGGTCCAGTCTGTCCAGGTTTCTACTTCGTGAAAGTAAAAGTATATTTTAACAACATATATTATCGTCTCTAAGTTGATATAAGGGCTTGATAAATGGAAATTGCTATTTAGCTGTCACCTGCTATTGTTTCTGTGACTCTTGTGTCTGTATATATGCGCGCGCAATCAATGCCTATTGTTGAATAGACTGGTTCCTGGTCCACTGTCCCGTAGCTTAGGCGATATTGATATCACGACCGCACCATCATACTGAACCTGGTTTCTCTTAAATATCGGAGAACGCGGGTGATATAATCGAAGTATATAAAATCCACAATGGATATTATAATATGGATTCAAATTAGCTGTTTACAAGATCAATACACCAATCTACGAGGGGCCATGCATTCAAACTACAAATGCAACATCAAAACAAGGGCATACGAAAATACTTCTTGTCACAGAGAGTTATAGCTTTGTGGAACAGTTTACCATGCAGGTGACGCGGCTGATGCACGGGATTTGGCGACTTTCAAGAATCGGATAGACATACACCTGCCAGTGGATGACAGAAATTCTGACATAGCATAAGTTCGAAATATATATTATGTTACTTTTTATATATATACATGAGCGACTGGGACTAAGAATCGGTCAGACTTATTCCGATATTAAACTTGATTTGATTTGATTTGAAACTGAAAACGCAGTAACATGACCACTCGAGCAAAAGTGAGGACATACCTTGGTGATTGCATTTTGTTAGAGCAGACTGATTTTATATAAATATGGATAAATACCAACCTACCGTCTGAACTTTGAACGGGACGTTCCATGTAACACTCTGCATTGCATATTTGTTTAGTGTTGCGACAATTTGATTACATCAAGTTTACGAACTGCATGAGACTTATGTGCCGCATTTAGATGCCGCTGTGTGCACTGAATCGCCGAGAATCGCGCTGGGCACACTTTAAGAAGCAGACATTTCCCATGTCACATTCACGGCTGGTCCTTGTTTGCACCGTAGTAATAAGTAACACGCGAATGATTAATTCGCTGATCATGGAGACGTCGAGCAATCACACGGCGCAAAGTCGGTACAGACAAAATTAGATGAACTCATGTAACCAACTAGTAATCCAATTTCCGAGGACATAGTTCCGTGGAATGAACTGTACTGTGGTTTATGTGGTTTATTCTTCCTGTGTGGAATATTTCTGAAGCTCTATATCCATGGATCGATATATCGATACACTAAATACCATGATTCTATATAATTTTCAGGAAACTATTCCGTTTTTTTTTCCAAGATTCGCAAGATGAGGTAACAATGTTAAGTATAAACTCCAACTGAGAGAAGTGGCCACTCGCTACGAGAGTACACCAGTCATACTCTATACGAGAGCGCACCAGGCATACCTCCTTCTGACTCTTGTTTTCTATATTTAGCGTTTTTTTTTTTTTGGTCACCGAAAATGGCGACAAGGATCCCCCAAAGTCAAATTTCCTAGGTGCTTTGAAAAGTATTCCCTCACTAAACATTATTAATAGAGCGAAGACTTAGAGCGGTAGACTTGTAAAATCGCTTGCCACTCAGCAATATGACCGCCAAATAGAGCTATTGTCTGTGACTAGACTGATGTTTGCCATGCGGGTTGTCGTCCATGTGCGTTTAGACTTTTTCTGATAAAATAATCAGAGAACCAAAGCACACCGTTTCGCGATATAGTTCTTCAGTTCTAGTGGGACGAAATTACGAAATTACACAAACTTTGACGATATGTTTTGTGCTTGACAAGGACAACGTGCGTCTCTGCTCGTTTGGTCTACAAAATGTGGGTAAAATTTCGCCTGTGGCTGCCATATTATCGAGTCATCATGGGATATAAACCATGCATGGAGTTTGATAAGTGACTTCGCCCTATTCAATTACAGGAGAGTGTTGATTTTTCATGACAGAGAAGTCATCAATGCAATTAAAACGTAAACAATTTTTTTTCTCTTATCCCCTATTTTGTAGGCGTTTTATTGCTCCTTGTCAAAACAACAACAGAGCGAAAAGTGACTTATTTAATTCTAGTTAGATATTTCCCCATGTCACGGTTTTGACTGATCTCTGGCATCGCTTTGGGGTTGCCTCCTAACTGTCCAATAGCGGCGTATCTGCTTGGTTAATTTATACATACACACCTTAATAGAATTAAGACCCCTGATATTGTCGAGGATATCTTCAGATATGGTAATCAGATTGCAATGAAACTTTGGGAATATAATGTCTTATGTGTGTCCAATATATCCTATAACTGATGATATTGTGAGTGGTTGGATGCTGGAATGAATACATATTGAATTCGACGAGGTAACTTTCCAAAAAATCACAAGATCAGTGGGTTAACTATGAGATGTAACATGTTCACGTATGCGGGACATTCGGTTAGGGGCTAGATCATTCCATGAATCTCCACACTGGCTAACGCCCGTGGAGACCATATTCCACCAGTACAAACCTTGGAACTTTTTGAAGTTTTGACAGGGAACCTTATGAAGTTAAAACAAATAATGCAGGGAATATATTTCTTAGTTATTATGTTCCTTAATAATGTACTTCACTGTAGGTGAAGGTCCTAACTCAAAATGTCACGATTTATGTGACTTGGAGAGCGATTTTGCTTTGCGTCGCTTACATTATAGAATTTCTCCTGGGTAATAAATTCAATATGTATTGCGATATCGGCAATCTGATTACCCCTAACTAGATCATGTTATGAATCTCTGCTCTGGCTAACACCCGTAGAGATCATATTCCACCAGTACAAAACCTGGGAACTTTTTGAAGTTTTGACAGGGAACCTTATAAAGTCGAAAAAACAATGTAGGGGATATATTTCTTAGTTATTATCTGTTCCTTAATAATGTACTTCACCATAAGCGAAGGTCCCAACTCGAAATTTTATACTTTTCACGACAACCAGTCTCATGATTCCTGAGTTTAATATACAGTACCAGTCAGAAGAATTGGTATATTAAGCGACCTGTTACCGTGCCCAAAATCTCGCTAACATCGCAAGTGGTGCGCTTATAAACACACATAAAGGCGCGCCCATGCAACATAGCGATAAAGGCGCCTCAATATACCACTTATTATGATCAGAAGGGGGAACTTACCTATTTTGAAGTGATTTAGCTTGAATTATAGCTAGCAACATGTATCTCATTAGTGACATTTTCATGTCGAAAAACCGCCCCCTCTTATAATTGTTGTAACCGTTTGAACCCAGCCACGTGTATTCAACTACTTTAGCACCATGCATACATGTATATAATACATTCAGAACCGACCGCTGATGTTCACTGTGTGTGTTAGTGACAGGTGGCGGTCTTGTGCCGATACAGTGGTTATATCTTAATTTAGACACAATTGAATCCAATACAATGACATTATATATTGACAGCTTTTTGTGGTCGTTCCTCCCACTTAGGAAGATGATACCCAATATTCTTAAGATGGTAATGTGTATACAATATCTTGGTGTCGCCTCATGAATACCTCACTAATGCAGCATGGGACCAAAATGTTGGTAGTTTGGGATTTCTTGGTATCTAGCGGAACAATTTCTCGCCACCTCCTGTGGATATCCGCCTACATCAATGTCAGAATTCACGTTCGTGACAAAATGTATTATCTCATTGGAGACGCCGAGACATATCTTTGCACATTAGATTTGACAGACTTGTCAATCGCATTGCGTCAGCTGACGTAGTTTTTAGTTGTTTTTTTTTATATGTGAAGATTTCAATTCGCCAATGCATGCGATAGAAATCCGATAATTAGAATAAAAAGGAACTTTCAGATAAGATCAATAAATATGCGACCTTTTAGTTGACAGATTATCAATTTGAATTGTATGCATGAACTCATAGTGACGTATATTGTATGGCAACGATTAGAAATGTCTCTAGCGTGATATGAGTTTCGACGTGGATGTCAATTTGCATGCAGGGAGTGGGTGGCATAGCGATACGTTACATTCCCTGAGTTACAGCCATATGGTCAGTAACACGGAAATTTCGGCGAAGCATTGTTCAAAACTTTCTCTTGTTGCTTATACATTTAAGTGGTCGGAAAGTAGATGCTATTCGGATAAAAACGGTTGTCGTGGATACAAAATATACAGCTGATAGTGAGAGTTTAGACGCAGCAGACAAAGGCTAAACCAGTAAAGAGGAGTATATTTACCCAGATTTAACGGTGACGCGATTCGATGCTATGTATTGTTGTGGCTGTATTCAAGTGTAGACTTGTTATCTGGTTTATAAATTCGGTGTCTGGAGTTGTATTGAATACTTGTATTTATCGACAAATCAAGTTCAAAATTGTGCACACCTCAAGATATACAGCTACATATATGCTACTGGAGAAAAGCGGTAACGAAATCGATGACCGATTATCGATTCTCGATGTCGATCTGGATTATTAAATTCCCACCGGGATGCGAATTACGTTTGTACTATCATTTTGCTTTCACTTATAGAATTAGATTCGGATCATCTATATGTTTGCAGTTATGTTCCACATAATACGCATACGATTGAATATCGAAAGATACTTAATCGGTGTGCCAATAATAGATCGCGATTTGTCCTTTAAAAACACTTCGCTTTAAAAGACACTTTCCGGTCCTTGGTGCGACGAATTTAACAAAAACATTTTTTTTTTAATTTCTGAATATCTCCGTTATTTAGTTTATATACATTGGCCTTGCAATATTTACCTTGACCTATGCATTCTCTTATATACGCGAGGCTCCCTATGGGAGACTCGATTTTATTACATGATCCTACCATTATTCCATTCAATAAACCCATTCTATAAATTGTGATATTAAACGTTCGTTTAATAACAGGAAATAGTGCCAGGTGACCTTTAACTTCCGGTTTGCCGTCTGTTTACATTATGTAGACTACGTCTCAAAATAATATGGCTTCCAATATTTTTCCAACAAATTATAATGAATGAAGAGTTTGAAAAGTCATGTCATTAAAACAGGTCAAAGAGACTTTATTTATCTAGGACTATTTCTTTACGCGGACAAACAACGCATAGTTAAGTAAAACGTCATCGCATGCCTTATAGAAGCCGATGTTAATTTCGCGTCCTATTTGTTGTTTTAAGTATGTTTTTTGGAGGTTTGGATCTTGTAATAAATAGAATCTACAACTCGTCCCCAGTTTAGAGCGGAATTGACAAAACTCGTCCAGTAAATTAGGTATGGACCTCGCCAATTGAGGCTCGGTCCAGACCTAACTTACTAGACTCGTTTTGTAAATTCCGCTATAGACAGGGGACTCGTTGTAGATCCTCTATATATAAGAGAATACACTGGCACGTGATCATAATGCTGCACTAGCGCAACTCCCGTTGCGAAAGGGTTAACATAAAACAAACATTGTGTCACGGACATGAACTCTGGGACTCAATCTGGGCAAATTTGATTCACACATAAACATTCACATCAACCTGGTTTCACATAAACGGAGGATGTTAATCACCGCGGATAAGTGGTTAACAGTTTAAGGTACAGGGCAGCGGGGTGTGTCATTTCATCGATAGACTGACAAATTCTCATCCTGAAAATCCACTTATCCACTTTAGATAGCGGATATCGCGATTTTGTGATGTCAAAACTACATTTGGTACACTGATATGTGGCACCTCATACGCACGCGATTGAATGTCGAAAGATACTCAGTCGGCGTTCACGATTAGATAGCTTCTGTATAGTCATTCCAAAAGGAAGTATATTTATAGTAGTGGCTAGTTGGCTCCGATTACCTCCCTTTCCGATTAAATCAGGATACTCATTTAAATATATAATCCTTACATCGCGTGGCACGTGTTACTCAGATTGAATAATAATATGTAAGAAAAAAATTTAAAAAAAATGATAAAAATTGGTAAAGAATGTAAGAAATAATGATAAAAAATTTAGATAATTGTTAAAGAATGTAAGAAAAAAATGATACAAATTTATTAAGAATGTAAGAAAAAATGATAAAATTGTTAAAGAATGTAAGAAAAAAAATGAAAAAATGAAAAAATGATAAAATTGTTTGAGACAAAAATGATGAAAAAATTGTTATAGAATGTAATATAAAATTATAAAAAATGATAATTTTTTTTAAAGAATATAATTGTTTTTAATAAAAAATGATATAAAATTGGCAATGCATTCTCTTATATATGCGAGGCGACATGTGGTTGACTCTCATATATAAGAGAATGCATTGGCACAGGGTCTTTAATGCTGCAACAGCGCGGCTCCCGTCATGAAAGGATTAAACCAATCGTTGGAAACGGACAACGAATACTATACAGAAGGCAGAGTATTACAGAACACTTGGAACAGCTGTGAGCTAATGCTCTACCCACGCGTTGTGAACTAAACATATCAAACGCCTGGCACATCCGCAGATCCCGCGAGGCCCGAGACTACCGTTCCAACCTTATATAATGACAACAGACCTACCAGAGACCATAAGCTCAAAGGGGTCCGAACTAGTTTCGTCAATGTTCGGGGATTTATGGCGGCTTGATGCCCGTTATACATGTTCTTCCAATTGAACCACCGGCCGCTGATACGGTTCAGAGGTTACGAAAAATTATAAATACGGATTAACTGTCATGTGGACTGTTTTTATGGAGATGTAACGGTGAGGTAAGTGGACATAACTTGTGTAAAACCCGAAGGGTTTTACATACAAGTTATGTTCACTTACCTCACCGTTACATCTCCGTAAAAATAGTCCACATGACAGTTAATCCTTATATTTATATACATTTAGCGAAAAAGCCACTTTTGTAAATATATTTAAATCGAAAAGTGTATCGTGACAAGATCAGCCAAAAATACCCAATAGCACCCTTGGCAAAAGTTAATAGGAACAATTCATCTTCATGTTGAAACCCGATGATGTATTAAGTCAATCCTGCGCGAGTCCAAATGCGCCCAAAACATTACGCGTTCGTCTTTCCAAACCTAATGACGTATCGATGGTGTTATTAGCTTGGTGTTATGAGGCGTTACGCATTCACCGAGAAATAACTGCAACTAGCCACGTGGGCGCCGACCAATCAGAATGCTGGATTTAGTGATGACAACACTTAGTGTGTAAATATTTACAATTAGCAGTTACAGTATAAGTCAGAATAATTGGTGTGTTACGGCCAGTGGCCCAAAGCGGAGGTATACAATGGCACCTAACACACACACACCCGATTATATAGCGAAAGATACTTAATCGTGGTTCACGGTTAGATATCGATTGGTATTTTTCGAGCAGAGTAATAGGTGACATGCGTAGTTAGGATTACATTTCGAAATTAGTATCCTGTTGAGTTAATCGGAAGGGTGCTAACTCTATATATAATGTATTTGTATCATTCTGGACTCCTCGACCTATGACCTCTGGGACCAAGCTCTCTGGTGCAATTAGTAGTAATTTTTCGCGGATGATTAAATCCAGATCTGGAAGAAATATGTCACTACAATATATCCGACGTTCCGCATAACATAGTCCGTTTTTGCGTGTTGTTATTTGACGAATTACTCGATCCAATATTTATGTATGGCTCGTGTTCTTTGATCACTAAAATATCCGGAAACATGGGTCAACCATCCGATTTTAATGCAATTGATAGCACCGATTTACGGTGTATGTTATGACCCGACAACGGCAAATCTGCCTGACGTCGTACCAATTTGTGCTACCTCGTAACAATTAAGCTATTGAACGTGTCTACAAAAGTCAATTTAGGTCATGCGGTAATTTCATATATATATTTTGTGGACTATTCTATATTAGTGTTGTAAGACAACACTTTTATATTGTTTAATTCGACGTTAAATGTAAATGTTTTCGTACACACGAACCGACCGAATACAACTAAATTCAAATTGGCGCGTCTGTACTTGACCCAGGCACCGACCTAAAAATAACGTGAAATATTTCGAACCAATCATGTCGTCGTATTAAAACCGAGTCTGAAACGGTGACGGAATCTGACGAGGTTTTCCGAATGGTATTTGTATATATGGAAGAACACCATGCACAATTGATCAAATTTGGTCTTTAAAAGCACTTCTTCAAACATCTCCGTTATTTCGTCAATAATCCCAGCCTCAAGCCTAACCTCGCGTGCCACGTGTTATCGCGATTTAATATCAATAGCTATCTAACCGTGAACCCGATTAAGTATCTTTCGTTATCCAATTTTGTGCGTATCGGCTGACAATGGGCATCAGACCGAGATTCCAGACATGCTCTTGACCCATATATCCACATGACTAATACACTGTTCAATAATGACAAATGAATCCCAGCGCTTACGTTAAATCTGTTGCGTCTCAACTGTTCACCAGCAATCTGTTTTATTATATGTATTTTTATTACATGATCCTACTCTTATTCCATTCAATATACCCATTCTATAAATTGTGATATCAAACGTTCGTTTAATAACAGGAAATAGTGCCAGGTGACCTTTGACTTCCGGTTCTCGTATGTTTACATTCCGTACGCTACGTCTAAAAATACTATGGCTTCCAATATTTTTCCAACAAACTATAATGAATGAAGAGTTTGAAAAGTTATGTCATTAAATATACGCTATTAAATACGCCAAAGGGTCTTTATTTATCTGGGACTATTTCTATACGCGGACAAACAACGCAGAGTTCAGTGAAACGTCATCGCATGCCTTATATAGAAGCCGATCTTAGTTTCGCGTCCTATTTGTTGATTTAAGTATGTTTTGTCGAAGTTTTGGATCATGTAATAAATAGAATCTACAACTCGTCCCCAGTTTATAGCGGAATTTACAAAACTCGTCCAGTAAATTAAGTCTGAACCTCGCATGGGGACGAGTTGTAGATCCTCTATATCTAAACTACGGTTACGAAAATCTAACACTATAATTGACATTCGAGAAGCAAACTTAACCCTTTCTATACAAAATGGATTATCCCAGTAAGTTATAAAGTGTACATCGGAATGGTCTATTATTGATTTGCAGGGATGTGCATGTAATAAAACATCAGACGACAAATAAATAAAAGTGCAGAATTAGCCCTAACTACTGAGGGAAATCCGTCGATAATAAGTTCAACAAGTTCACATTGGAGATTCCTATACTAAATGGATTGGCCCTGTGCCAATGCATTCTCTTATATATGCGAGTCGACCATAGGTCGCCTCGCATATATAAGAGAATGCATTGGCCATTTTTTCTTACATTCTTTAACAATTTTATAATTTGTTCTTACATTTTTTAACAATTTTTTATAAATTTTTATAAATTTTTTAATATGTGTTAAGCCAATGCATTCTCTTATATATGCGAGGCGACCTATGGTCGACTCGCATATATAAGAGAATGCATTGGCACAGGGCCGTTCTGTTGGGTAAAGTCCTCCTCTATATATAACTTCGTGATCTACGGGAATTCTTTTGGGAGAACATGACATGCGTGGACCACGTGGTATACGGGGGTTCTTTTAAGACCTGCGTGTAGCTACGAATGGATGGACATCCATTTGATGCATGTGGCTTCTCGTTATTTCCTCTGACCAGAGCACCTCGCAATACACCCCAGGGAGTCGGGGGCAGCTCAGCTGCTACTCTAAGACTAATACAAGCCGTTACTACCGTTCTTTAACTATGATTGGACGATATTGCCAAGAGCGCCATCTGGTGCCATAAGAACTACTGGCCGCAATTATTACAGACCACTTGAGGCTCGTTTAAATGCGATCAACCTACTTATGGTATTGATGAAGAGACAGAAAATTAAACGGACCCATGCCGAGACAAAGAAGTTAATTTCGCGCAAAAAGGATTTATCTTAACATATGTTATTAAAGTTGAAGAAATTATCATTGTTTCAATAGACTTCCGCGTATTGACACGAGAGCTCAGCTGTGCGAATAGATTCTTACTCCACGCGAGTTCACGAGATGTGCGAACTGAATCTTGTTCTCTTGCTTCTGGATCTATAGCTGGTTGTTTCCAAGGATACCAAGGATGAATTTGGTTGATCGTTGTTTAACTCTGCAGGTAAGGTTCTGTTCGCAATCAGGTCTCTCTCCGACCTGTTCTCGTGAAAATAAGCACAATGCGGGCTTATTTTGAATGTTGTGTTATAGACCCATATAGAACGTAATTAATGAAAAAAATACGCTATATAATTATGCATGTGTGTTAAACGCGGCGTTCAAAATAAGCAACATAGTCCATATTGGCAATATTTAATCTATACTTTTTAACATCGACACGACTTACCAGATGTGTTTTCACTGCAGCCCGCGTCACTCAACGGAATAACGGGTATAAGCTCAATATGGGATTATGTCAAAAAAATCATAAGTCTATGTGAATAATTACGTCCAATATGAACCTATGTGAATATTTACGTCCAATATGAACCTATGTGAATATTTACGTCCAATATGAACCTATGTGAATATTTACGTCCAATATGAACCTATGTGAATATTTACGTCCAATATGAACCTATGTGAATATTTACGTCCAATATGAACATATGTGAATATTTACGTCCAATATGAACATATGTGAATATTTACGTCCAATATGAACCTATGTGAATATTTACCTCCAATATGAACCTATGTGAATATTTACGTCCAATATGAACCTATGTGAATATTTACGTCCAATATGAACCTATGTGAATATTTACGTCCAATATGAACCTATTAGTATGAGGATATATTGAAAATAAGCTCAATACGGACGGACTTATTTCATAATTGCGCGAAATAAGCTCATATTGGCATTATTTAACCCTTTACCCAACAGAACGGCCAAAAACGCCCAAATAAAGCTTCAACAGCCTAAAATATCTTCGGTCTGTCTCAATAACACCATACACATATGGATATCATTGGAACCGGTTCATTGACCACATTGTGATGGTTACAGTTATGCCCTGTGTCAATGCATTCTCTTATATATGCGAGTCGACCATACCATTTTTTCTTACATTCTTTAACAATTTTATAATTTTTTCTTACATTTTTTAACAATTTTTATAATATTTTTCTACATTCTTTGACAATTTTATCATTTTTAATATGTTAAGCCAATGCATTCTCTTATATATGCGAGGCGACCTATGGTCGACTCGCATATATAAGAGAATGCATTGGCACAGGGCCGTTTTGTTGGGTAAAGGGTTATAAACTCAAATGCGCTCCGCTTTGTGTGTATGAACGCTGGTTATTATAACAGCCCCACATGGTGCTATTGCAGTATGAAATAAGCCCGTATTGTGATTATTTCCACGAGAACAGGCTGGAAAATAACAAGAATAAAAACCAACTCACGACTTACCAGATATAGATACTCTTTATAATGTGTTTTCATTGTGGCCTGCGCCATCCAACGGGATTACTGCTATAGGCTCAATATGGGCTTATTTCAGAATTAATAAGTCCAATATGAACCTGTGTGAATATTTAGTTCCAATGTGAACCTATTTGTATGGGGATGTGTTACCTTCGCTTTCTCTATCTCGACCACAAGTGGGGCTTACCTCTATGTCAACATGTGGGTAGAGTTTCCTTGTTTAAGTCTTTTGTAAGACATGTTTTGGCAAACTGAAGGGTTTCTCTTTTCGTTAAAAAATAGTCCATTTGTAAATTGCATGCACTTATACTGTATATATGAGCTTGACAGACCTTTTTTTGCAAACAAAAGCGTAACTTTCCTTTCATTTGCAAAGGATTGTCATCCACACATCGCATGAATTTGGTTGATCAACATATCCTCGCGCAAATAGGTTCATAATCCACTGATAATGTTCACACACATAGGTTCATATTGGTATGACTCGTGACATGGAGGCATGGGCAACCAGGGCAGAGTTACCAGAGTATTATGACGTAATGATTCTTATGATCACATGAGTGACACCTATTGAGTTTTATTTTCCCTTGCTTTAACTTTTATTGTGATATAAAGTTAATGTCACAGAAACAGAGTGTATTTGACTATTTTCTCTCTAAATCTATTTCAAATTTTCGAACTAGCCAACTACAACTAGGCTTACTGGAAACGACTTTGGTTTCATTGGGTGACATCATTTATGAAATTACAACATGCGAGTAATATGGCCGATTAGTGAGTTCTCTAATTAATTACCACACACATAAAATGGTGTACCGTTCATCCATATGAGTCTACAATGTTAGCCGACCCAGTAGTCAAACAAACATGTCTACATTCGTTCCACTTTACATTCCGTCTTTTATAACTTCAACCAGCGATTGTGTTTGTACAGCATGTGAAGATAGTGCCATAAGCAAAACACTCGACACCGTGGCGATGTTTTTGAGAGTGATTCACGGTGACCAACTCAACACCTGGATCTTATATACATGTATATAGGACCACACCACATTACATAGGTCTACAATTCCCACAATTTGTCAATTTCGCGGTCAATAAAAGTTTGAACAAATCAAGACAAGATAATTATCAATATTTAGTTAATGCTGATAATCAACAAACCGAAATGGCGTAAACTGTTGTCGGTGTTTTGCGGTGAATCTCAGTGGTTCGCTGTGATTCTAGGGCAGGTCAGTCTACATCTTGTCTGTTGATTCATATCAATCCACTCCAAGCAAGTTCACTGTGGGTCGATATCCGTGAAAAAAATCACCATGAATCCTGATGATCCTCGGTGGGCTTAGTGGGGTCCCCAGGCGTTGAGTGTTGTGCTTATTGCACACTGTATATTTGCGTATGACCTTCGAATTATCGAGTGCAGACACGCCTTATGGCTGCCGTTCTTAATCAGCGTGAAAATATCCACCAATCGCATGTCCTAAAAGTTGACATTTACTGTTCAATAACCGATTTGTAAAGTTCATTAACGGCATATAACGTCCAATATAGCAACATGGGTAGGTGCTAATTACTAAATGTCGCACCCGCTATTGTGTCTGATACAAACATTTCCTACCTGTCTCTACTCAATTCATCTATATATTTCTCTTTCCATATAATATCGTGCTCGAAATTAATTACTTGATAATCGTCACAATATAGTTAACTCGTATATGTGGTAGGCCTGGGAACTTCAGCCACATCAAACCCAGTCGTAAGTCGGGATATTTTTACCCTGTGCCAATGCATTCTCTTATATATGCGAGTCGACCATAGGTCGCCTCGCATATATAAGAGAATGCATTGGCTTAACCAATTTTTAAAATTTTAATAATTTTTTCTTGTATTCTTTAACAATTTTATAATTTCACCCATACAGAGCCCCAGACAAACATGAGCAGACGACACTCTTCTATATGCTTCTATATATGTGTGGGGCTCCCTGCAGGGTAATGGGTGTTTTTTATTTTATGTCCTAAAAATTGTAAGAAACATTTATTTAAAAAAAATGATAAAAAATTGTTAGGCCAATGCATTCTCTTATATATGCGAGGCGACCTATGGTCGACTCGCATATATAAGAGAATGCATTGGCACAGGGTAAACAAATATGGGAACTTCAGCCTTTGTACCAGTAATACGACGTGGTTAACGATCTGAATACGACATTATTAATTAGTCACGAACGATGCACCAGAGCCACGTTGTGTATTCAGAACGCATCACATGATCCGTAGCTCTATATATGCGAGTATTGATACTTTGAAAAAAAAGATATGTCAAGATTACCAAGGTTCAAACCCGTGGTAACGTTACTCGTTCATACCAGAAATGAACGTTTGATTCTATAGGAAATAGAATAAGTGAAATATTAGAAGGGGGTGAGGACGAATTTCGATTCGTGGATTTGGATGATGAACTTCGGTAGCAAAACAGATGAAGGCGAAACCGGCAACAACGAGGTCAATATCGGAGATGTCGGCTCACTCAGTAAGACCACCATTTCAAAATTCACGTTAGTCGTCATGCCAACGTTATCAATATGGACTCTATCAGCCAACATGATAATAAATCTGGTTATACTTACCTACCGGAAGCTGCGCCGTGATTCTCATTTCCTCGTTCTGCTCGGCTTGAGTATTAGTGACGCAGCAGTTGGACTTTCAAGTGGAGTTATATCAGCCACAATACGATTCCCATTCACGTTCACGTCTGTATTTCTATCTTCACTGTGTACACTGCCCCTTTGTCAGCCTCGTCAATTCAGATCATACTCGTGTGTATGGAAAGAATCGCGGCTCTGAAATTTCATCACCAGTTTAAATCTATGTTCACATTGCGGAAGAATATGTTCTACGTAGTTGTGATTTGGTTGTTTTCATACGCGGCGTTCGCCATTCCACCAACGTTATGGTTAACGGAGAAGGCAACAGTTCAACAATGTTCATACGAAAAACTGTATTCACCTGACATGAAATGGTGCTATTACTTCGTTTTCTATTTCCTCATTGTTTACTTCTTTGCCGCAGTCGCGCTCGTATATCTTTTGATGTCACTGAAACAAATGCCGTCTCGTGTAGCTAATATTGACGGAGAAGATCACTTTGCGGAGGCGGATGCTACCCGCAACAATACAGCAGCGAAATGTTACGTTAACAGACACAATGTTCGGATAATTCAAGTTGGGAATCCATCGAAAGAAACCCGGAACTTTCAGGTGCACAGTTTCGCACAGGAAGCGAAATGACGCTTTGAAGACGGTCACCCTTCTCTTCGTGCTTTTAACTATTCTCCTTCCACCGAGTATGGTCGTGTTTTTGGTAGAATTAAGCAGAGGGATGGTTAGTTTCACGGTTCAAATGAGAGTTACCATGGGGTACCTGATTGTTCTTAATTCGGCTATAAATCCTATCGTCTATGTAGTAGTACAACGCAAATTTAGAGAAACATTCAGAATTTGTTTCAGTCGTTAATCCTGATTTCGTCGAAGGAGACCAGCAAAGGGTAGACTTCTTGTTTAAGCATATTTTCGCTTATAACATATGATTATGATTGGACAAAACGAAATAGTTTCATTTCATCGATATAGCGGATATTCTAGCGGATGGACATTTAGACGCCATGATGATCATCAAGTATAACAAAGATCGAATTACACCGAGGAAATGTTACATCTTTACATGTACCTTATATGTAACCTTATGCTGTTAGTGGACGCTGGCTCTCATATACCACTATATCCACATTGTGAACATGGTAGTCCGAGTTTTGCCTTATAATTCAGCTTTACTTAATTTGTCGCAGTATACATGTACATCCAAATTGTTCTTAAATTGGTTTGTTGTCTCGCTGTACACCACTTCTTCTGGCAGATTGTTCCACGGGCCCACATTGCTGAATGTATATTTTCTGACTTCTAGGGTACCTCCTTCCTTGTATAACTTGTAATTTTGTCCTCATGTTATTGAGACGGTGTTAGTCTGTGAGTCGAAATGTCAGTTTCACGGTTCAAACGAGAGTTACGTTTAAACATATAGTGATCATATGTGATATACAATGTGTATGCTTGTGTTGCCCAATAGGTGTTAATAAACATCGTTTTAATCATAAGCTTCTATATACTCATTTTCATTCCATATTTTATTGAACATCCCAAATATTAACATAATATAGCAATAACACACAAGCTGCAATACAGAAAAGGATGATGGGAGTACGATGGGGATCGGAGCACAAGTTATTTCAACTTAGGAAACGCTCCTCTCCCCTAATATAAAGTCACGAACTAAAATTTTATGCGGATTGTTCGATAATAATACCGAAGTGAATCTCTTTGTTTATATATATCATGTTGGTTCAGGAGATAGGGTACGGTATTGAAACAAAGTATGCAGGTAATAAATGTGACTATGTAGAATCAGTTGGTGGTGTACTATTCCAATGGATATTCTCATTACAAAAACGGTGCGACGATATAATGTATTCTCTACAGCTGTGAATAAGATACAGTTTTCTTTATATGAAATCAGTGGTGATCCACAAAGTAAATCTGCAGAATGAACAATATGTAGACCAATGCCAGCTATTTTTTCTTCCAGTATAGCTCTTTCATTTAAATAAAGTGGACAAGTAAACAGAAAGTGATCAGCATCTTCAATTGTGTATCCACAGTTACATTTAGGATTTTTTATTAAATAATTTTTGAGTTTGTCTCCGTTCAAATCACTACATCTGTTTCGAAGTCTACAGAGTAAAATGTTGTCTCTTCTTCTTCCAATACAATATGCATTTGGTGGTCTCAATGTCTTCAGTAGGGGGTTTACAATATTTGAAAATATGGAGATCGAGGTACATTGTTGAGCTACTTTGTCCAGACTATTCCAGATCGAAACCATTGAAGGGAAGAAACTACAGTTTGTGTGTTGGGAACCAGGGATAAAATTTCGAACGTAACTAGGGTTTCTAAATTAATTTCTATGTTTAGTTATTTCTCCTGTTGTTGGGGGGATATTATCCAATATATATTCGGTATGTGACTCATATATACTCAGTATCATGCATGTCTCGGGCAATGCCCCTGCGTATTGCAGTTGGTTGCATGTGATGTTATTAACTTATCCTGGTTTAAGAAAATTTGATTAATTTGATCTCAAATCTGATAAAGCATCTTTAACTGTGTAATTTCCACGAGGCTAATATATGCCATGTTTGCGATACTAATTCGATTTTCGGGAATACTTTAGAAGGCGAAACCAATTCAATTAAGCCATTCGACGTCGGTTGTAATTATGTTAGAGGAGGTTGTGATGGACGTGTTTGAGGAGCATGTTCCACTCATCATTACGAAGATTGAAGAATATGCCCACGGGCGGCCATTTGTAAAATTATTTCTGAGCCACGAATCTCGTTACCACAGCCAAATTAATTAGGATAAAATTAGGTTAACAAAACGGGTCAATTGCGAATATAGTCTCCCGAAAAGCAACCCATATGCACGAATCCACAGCCCAGGGACGATTAGTTCAACATAATAAGCATTATCAACAGTGTCCCTTAGACACCAGCTGCCAATAAATAATATATTTCTTGAGTTGAATTAACCCTTCCGTGACTGGAGCTTCCAGCAATTTTGCGTAAACCCTGTGCCAATGCATTATCTAATATATGCTAGTGTCCCATAGGGAGCCTCGCATATATAAGAGAATACTTTGGCCTAACAATATTTGCCTTGACCTTGTAAGCCAGTGCATTCTCTTATATATGCGAGGCTCCCTATTGGATATTTGAGAATTCACTGCAACTCCCGCCATGAAATGGTTACTACTGTGAGAACGGCACCTAAAGAAAACACGGATCATGTCTACAACACACGCGGAGGCACACAACTCCGGAACGGTTGACCACAAGAAATCTGATTTATATTAACATTTTGATCCGGGGTTCTTGTGTTCTTTCGTCCTTCTTGTGGACACGGTCCGTGTATCTTTGGGAGCCGTTATCCCAGTGTGAATATAGCATGTGTCAAATTTATCTTTCTTGTTGTCAGCAAAATAAACAGTAAAGTCAATAACAACTTTCACAATTGTGACATTTTATTACCGTCATTGTTGATTGTATATGATCAGGTGATTTACGCTTATTGTGGAACAATGTCCGCTATAGAAGAGTAAGGGAACCGCACCTCGACGTAAACCAGTATTATCCATATACCGATTTCACCAGCTGGTTTATATACGTCGTTGAAATCTTGGCATATGGATTTGTGTGAGTATGAATTGTTGGCGAGTCGACAATATATGTGTCGCTGTTGCTGACGAAGTTGTCGTCAATAGACGGGAAATTTAAAATTAGAAATGCCAATAAATCGACAAAACGGAAGCATTGATCCACAAAACGGAAGCATTGATCGACCAAAAGAAACTCGTAGTTGTCGTATAAATTGCTTACAACTTGTCATCAGCAACAAGTCTTGAATACTTCCGATAGGGATTTGAAGGATTGAATTGGACGTGCCAATTAGTTTTTTTCTATAAGTATATGGCAGGCCGATGCGTCCCCGCCTTTTGAACACGAGAGTCTCGCGCCAGCTAATGGGTGGAGTTCTGTCGCCGCGTAGGTGGTTTTCTCGCTAGATGTATATTTGTATGTGTTCTGTATATAGAAACCACTCGTGATACGTGTTCACTATAGACAGGTTATATAATTGTTTGTGTTCAGTATATAGGAACCAAACCGCACACTGGTGATATACTTGTTCATTATAGGCAGGTTCCTAACGACAACATGGAAGTCATACGCATGAACGTGGTAAGTGCATGGTGCGGAACGGAGTGGCTGTTTCTGAGCGAACGTTAGGCAACAATCTCTAGGTCTTACATTTTGGTTACGTTTATGTCAATTTCTCGTGTGATAAAACCGGCATGGTAAATTACAAATCAGGTATTGAAATTCAAAATAGTCTTAACCTTTTTTGGCGAGTAGAGCGACAGTTAAAGGTACTCAATCCGAATTAACGCTCGCAAATTACTATTTCCTTGGCTTCGGCAGCTGGCTTCGGGGGGTAAAAAATATTAAATTCGAGTCGAGGAACCCACCCATCAAAGCTCAGAGTGATCAGATATCGATGTTTGAAATCTATTATTTTAATTTTAAGTGGCCAATAAAACAGTCGACGAGAAGACTTCTCTGACCAAATTGCTGATGAAGATGGATAACTCTAAAATGAAGTGTTTTTTTTGTGTCAGATATTTGACAAACCAGCAAAATTTCGTTGAACAAAATTTCGACAAATAACAGGTTCTGGGCAATTTTATACTAGAGTTTGTTGGGCAATTACTCGATTCTGATAATTGAAGCGGTAGTTATAGGGTACTGTGCAATAACATCGAAAAAAGTCGTCTCATAAATGGGAACATTTCATATATATCATATATATCATTTAATTAGTTTATCGCCAATAGATCGGGACGCATCTATTGGCGATAAACTAATTAAAATGATTTCGCTGCATTTCATTAATATATAAGAATGACGGTATGTGTTGTCAATTTGGATATAATATTTGTAAAAATTTATACTTTGAACAAGATTATTCTCCATTTCTATTTGACCACCCAACCTGAGTGTTTCATATCACTTTAACTACGGATACGGCAAAAACGACAACTGATATAGAAAGAACACAGCTTCTAGTGACTAGTACCATATTCGTATTTCTTACCTGTTGTATCTCAATATGCGAAAATAACGAGCACACTATACATGATATCATTATATATAGTGCTTTATCAATTCCAATGTTCCAATGTGTTGCGTGTCGAAGTCGTTACTTACTAATTGTTTATTGGATAACATCATACATGTATATTACAGATATCAGATCAGTATAATAATATGTACATATTAGCAATGTTATCCGGGCGATGTCATGGCCGCATGGGTCATCTTCCTGACACCGCCCAGGCCAATCACCTTTGAACTGTGAGGTCTAGTCAAATTTATAATAGAGCATTGTGAGGAAAAGGGGTTGATTGGGCCATGATGATGATTAGTGTGTTTTGTTAATGCCATCCATGGTTTATAGAGTGCAGTCCGGACAGTAAGAGTTGTCATATTTGGGATTCAAAAAGTATATAGTTCGGAAGTTTATGTTTAAATGAGCTCCGTGGGAATTCCCCTCGGTATGTGAAGAGGGAGGCAGTACGCGCGGTCTTTCCTCCATCTGTAAAATTGACAATGTCGTGGTATGGCCTATATATCGGCTGAAACGACGATAAACAACCATAAACGAACCAAATGTATATATTCACCAGGCTACTCCCAAATATCTCTCCGACATGCCTGACCTCCACACACTCATCCATGATCGACTCCAAGCTTGGATATAGTCTGTCTAAAATTTGCAGAATGAGGTCCACCGAGGGTGAATTTAATTAGGCTATAGCTTCAACAAATTCAACATCTATGAACCTCAATCTGCTTAGGCCTCAACTGCTATACGAGAGACTTGTTGTATCAGATTGAAGTACCACAGTTGAAGTTGGTGATGTTCGTCTGTTAGTCACCTTGGTAATGCATTTTATCTTCTGTAAATTAGGGGATATAGAATCTGAACAACATTAGTTTGAGACTATAGATACTTCTCAGAAGAACGAGGCCTAAGCAGAATGAGGTCCACAGAGAGTGAATTTAGTGACGCTACCCGCAGAGCATCACCCAATTCACTATATTTGGGGACCTCATTCTGCAAATGTCAGACACACTATTTACAGACTTGATCGAATCATTAACCGAGTATTACAATAGTGAATTTAGTTACACGCGCTGATGTAGAGTTTGACACTAGTTACATCACCACCTGTCGCAGAACGCCAGCTTTAGTATTGCTAGTTAAGTGCCGAAAAGGATAAACATGGCAACCGTTTAGGAAGTCATGAATCAAGCGCTAGCAACTGATGACGCTTCCGGTGTCAATTCTATCTTTCCAAAATGTGGGAGCTCTTTGTTAAAGTTCAAATTTATCTATTTTGGCTATTCAACTTTACTTTGGTATGTACGTTCCAAATCTTTTCCAAATTTCTGTAAACCGCTCCTGGATCATGCCTCACAAATCTTATATCATGATGGACGGGGAAACCTGTATCTGTACAAATTGGGCAACAGAACCTTAAACCACCCCCATATCTTTAATATGCTTTACAGCTACGTTCCTTTTCCATCATGATATACACACACCCGTTTTATGCACGTATCACGTGAAAAATTATATTTATAGCGACAGAATTATCAGTCATTTTACTATTCTATATCCTTTGTTGACTTATAGATAGCCGAGGGTTCGCCCTCGGTTACCAGTCGATCTTCCATACTAGTTTTTTCCTGCTAGTCCGTGGGGTCGGTGTGGTGCAGTCCACCCAGTTTGTAGATTACTAGGCCTTGACATCACCTTTGCCATTTGGCATAAACCATAAAACAAATTCACCCTATATGGGGACCTCATTCTGCAAATGTCAGACACACTATTTACAGACTTGATCGAATCATTAACCGAGGATTACAATCGTGAATTTAGTTACACGCGCTGATGTAGAGTTTGACACTAGTTACATCACCACCTGTCGCAGAACGCCAGCTTTAGTATTGTGACCATCAAGCTTAAGTACTGATGTACAATCTGCGAATAGTCGCGATGTTCGTAATATAGTAGATCGTAACATGCACAGCTATAATGTCCAGCAGGTATGTAATGTATCATTTGAATCATAATAGTTACCTCATATTCGCGGACTAACCTGGATAAACTTTGGAGTACACCAGAGTTGTGCCTGATCTGTTCTATACATGTATTTCGATGGTGTCCTCTTCAGTTTCCACGTGTATCGATTCATCTCTGTCGGTAAGCTGATGAAATTTCTTTGTTCTGGAATCACAATGTACAGAACATTTTAATTTTGCATGATATGTTGGAAATTCATCGATGATTATTACACTATTTCTCATTTTGCGTGACAGTAGTAATATTTTTCAAAATTAAATACGATATTTATTGTATTTTTTTCATGTATATTATAACAAATAAGCGGGAACTGTAAAACAAATTAAACTATTTCTGCATACGACTCGTCTCCTAGCAAACATAAGCTCCCCCCACTAATGAATATGCGTGGAAACCCCTATGCGTGTGTGCACTGACGAGTTGTAATGCATCGTTTATTTCAGAAATCAGTAGAATTCTTGACAAATGTAGCATCACACCCTATCTAACATCGTTTCTAGAAGAAGGACACTTCCCATCCAAGGAGCATGGAAATCCCTCACGGTAACAGAAACCAAACAAGCAAACGAGCAGTCATGGCAGACAAGATTACGCAATGAACATTCCCTAGTCCCGTTCGCAAATAATCATATATAGTTCACTGTCAATTTCACCTCTTTGTCTAGCATGTAGAAGCTATCCTCAACATAAGCTTGCATTTCTAGAAATAGCCAAAATCCTGGCCCGGGCCTTGTCCCCATAAGTGTCAGATATGTCATAAACTTTTTGAAAACGAAATCGAACATGCAATCCTCATATGTTCCGCCTTAGCCGAAACAAGAATCGAAATATGGTTTAACGTCATAGAGAATTTCGGTATACCATGTTTCATTTATTGCATGCATCCCGCCACCCATTCGGGACCTCGTAAATGATATCAAGCTATTCACCTTGTTTCTTGTCCGCAATTCATTCAAATTGTGGAACATGTATACGTATCTGATCCGGCTAGAATCTATCGACTAAATCGATCCCCTGCAAACAGCTCACGAACCGCTCTGCTCGAAGACAGAAAACAATATATACATAAATAATTTGTATTTAGTCTGAGTGGCATCTAGCTAAACATGATATCTCCATACGACAGATACTCGTACAATTATCCAGTTGAAGTGTTTCGTGAAATCATAATTACACGAGGCCTACAGGTGTAATGCATATACCTCATTGAATTTGTATCGCGCATATTTTGTGTATAAAACCATGCAATACATTGATGTTTATTTTTGTCACCTATATGTTAAAACACTAATCTTGTGTATGATGTATAATGTTTAAACTCTCCGTTTGCGGAGGAAATAAAGGTATATATATTATGCACAGAAATCATCCGTGTTTGTCCCAATAATTTGTTCTGATTCGGGTGCATCCTGTTGAATTTGCTATGATACTGGCGGGGGGGGGGGGGGGTGGGGCAAAAATGTTACTGTTAACCCTTTGATGACGGGAGCTGCGCTGGCACAACATTAAAGACAATGTGCCAATGGATTCTCTTATATAGGCGAGTCGGCCATAGGTCGTCTCGCATATATAAGAGAATGCAATGGCCTATCAATTTTTTCTTACATTCTTTAATAATTTTTATCATTTTTTTATTATTTTTTCTTACATTCTTTAACAATTTTTATCATTTTTTATAATATTATCTTACATTATATAAACAATATATTCTGTAACAATTTTATCATTTTTATCATTTGTTCTTACATTCTTTAACAATTTTATCATTTTGTTTTCCATTTTTTCTTACGTTCTTGATCAATTGTTTTATCATTTTTTTTATTTGTATCGCTATTTCTTACAATCTTTGCCAATTTTATAAAAAAATATTCAATTTGACTTACATTGTTTAACAATTATAAAAAATAATACCAAATTTGTCAGGCCAATGCATTCTCTTATATATGCGAGGCGACTTATGGTCGACTCGCACATATAAGAGAATACATTGGCACAGGGTTTTCGCAAAAATTCAGGAAGCTCCAGTCATGGAAGGGTTATGAAATTGTACAGTTTATTTTTTCTAAAGTTATCATTTGCAACCAACATAAAAAATCAAAACGTGTTAAAACTTCCTCGTTTGAAAGTCGATATTTGGTCATCAAAAACATCATATGAATGGGTTCATGGGTCGGATCTAAGAATGTTCTGATATAGAACACGTACACCTGGTTATTTTAAGATAAGATAAGATAATTTAATGACATAAAAGGTCCACACTAGACCGATGTCAAAATAACAATTATATATATAACAATGTCAACAATGATTCAACATAATATATATACTATAGTAACTATTTCATAATTATTTCAGTAGAATTTGACCTTTCTTTGAAAAATGTCCGGACCATGTTGCAGATTATGTTGCATGTATGAGCTCGTTGTTTTGCATTATGTATTGGAATTTTTGGCCATCATTCAATCCAATAAATTTATCACTCGTCATCCCTATCTCATACAACAAACCTGATTGTTTTGTGGTGACTGACGCGGCATATTTACTGTCGCCGAATCGAACTAACTATTCTAATCTCAGAATATATTATTATATATACACATGCCTTTTCCCTTTTTATTTACTCAATGTCACAAATATAGTAATCTGCAAAGTCTTGATTTTGACAATTAGAACAAACTCGATTGACAACAATCATTTAATCATCGTGTTAATTAAATCCGAAACAGATATCCTGGTTTATCATTGTTGAGTACTCGTTACTTAACCCTTTCAGTGCCAGGTCCGATTTTTGTATGAACCCATATACCCCGTGCCAATGTATTCTCTTATATATGCGAGTCGACCATAGGTCGCCTCGCATATATAAGAGAATGCATTGGCCTAACAATTTTTCATCATTTGTTATTATTTTTTACAATTTTTACAATTTTAATAATGTTTTCTTATATTCTTTAACAGACTTATTTTGTAGGTTTAGTGCTAGGGAATCTTACGTTTTTCATGGGCATCAAAATTATTACGATGAATACTTGGTGATAGTTTTGAGTTGTAACATGCCCCCAAGGTTTTAACCAGTTTGTTTTTAAATTCACTATAGCATGCTTAAGCATAAAAATTCAACCCAAAAAACATTCAACCAAAAAAATAAAACTAAATCTAAAAAAAAATAAAATAATAAGAATATATATATTTATTTTTTTAGGGCCGATTTTACAGACCGTAAATTAGGGCCGATGAGATAGGCCCCTGGCACTGAAAGGGTTAACCGTTGAATACAAACCGCTCAACAAATTATCACTCAACGTGTTGAGTAGAGCTTTTAGTCAACACGATTTTCAGTGCAGAATTGGTGCGCTGGGTTAATACTATTCTAAACCCGCAGCACATTTTAATGGATCATCCATTTTGTATATTACTTTTCGAGCACTTAAATGGCACTTGTCTCTCGTGTGCTCAAATAGGCAATGCTTTCATTGAATATTTCATTAGATCATGATATACAGCATTTGTCGAACAAAAACAGAACGTGATTGGAAGTGACAGGAAGGACTATAGTGTTTGGCACTCTTGAATGGTGGAAACTATAACCAATATTATATTGACACAGGGACGGGATGAAATTTTGCTTAGTCAACATTGCAATCCATTTAAGCTGTCATACGAATGCGGAGGATAAAGGACTACGCGATACAAATCGATTCTCTCTGACAGTCGTAATCGAACGACATCCCACAACACGTTTGTCTTTATAGAGAATTTCATATGTACATTACCACCACACAACACGAGCACGCCATCGCATCATATATTTGGTTAAATCCACATGGCAGTTTGCGCTCCAAAATACACCTGATAATATTCGCTTTTGAATTTTCCCCGGTATCGAAATAGGTCGATAAGTACTAAGTAACTATATATACCTTTCTACGAGCATTATATGTCCCAGAAAGATGTATTGCAGTCATAAACAATACAACTTTGAACACGATGTTTTGTGTCCCTGCACTCATGATGTTGTTGATTACATCACAGCGCTCGCTTATCCTCACCACTCAAGATTTCTGTGTAGCTGAATGATTTTTTCTCATATAATTCACATGAACGTAGAGCAGTACAGAGTGATGTATTTACAAAAGAATATGAGGATATATATACATTACGTAGATGTACCCGGTGCAGTGGGGTATCAATATATATCCTAATGTATACTATGGTATAAGCTGTTGTTGTGTTTCATTTGGCTCTGGTAGGAAGTTGTCTAGCAGTCAAGCTATGCCCGCACATCTTTAACCCTCTTCTACACAATGGATTCTCCCATTCAGTTAACAAGTGTACATCCCAATAATCTATTATTGATTTGCAGGGATGTAAATGTAATATAAGCAGACAACAGATAAATAAACGTACATAAGTGGCAGGAAGGAGTCCTATATAACTGATGGAAATGTTTTGATAATAAGTCAATAAACTACCTACATTTGTTGAACTTATTATCTGAACATTTACTGAAGGATAACTACTCGTCAATGATGCTTTAGTAGAGACCTTTCGCAAAATCACGGTTACAATTACCAAATCGATACTATTCTGCGAGTATACGGCCAAAAATTCGATCTTTACGCACGAGATTTCTTATATGTGAGACGAAATATACCCCACCCCACGCAGTTTAATTATGTGCAGATGTGTCAAGGATGTGCCATCGGTCCTGCTTGGGGACGCTCTAACATTACCCGTGTAATGTCCAGAGGAAGATGCACATTCTCAGCCTTCAGCGTCACGAATGTGTTTTCCATGACTAGTCGCTTGCGTGTACGTATGTGTGTTGTCAGCCGTAGTTCAGAAACGCGGAAGATAATACAATTAACTGTGCCCAGGTACATGTCTTGTCGAAAGGAAGAAATGTGCTAATGTTGCCGAGAAGAATCTAAGCTACGTTCGTATAGCATATAAGGTGAAACACTGGAATCGATTGGCAGTCTTAGAGTTATTGAGCGCATGCGAGAAGAAGAGTCAATTTCGACGTGCGAAAGACATGAGCGGGTCTTCAACTGACACACTTCAATTCCTTAACAGACAGTTCGTAAAGTTGAATGCGAAATTTCCTGTTTGTTCCAACAATTCTGCTCTTAGTAAATAGCGATCAATTTGGAGCGAGATTTCGAGTAGGTGTTTATCGACATTTTGAAGAAACTGGTTACACTTACTACAACCAAGTATTATCGATATCTTTACACGTGTTACAACGCTTTCACGTGGATAAGCAAACACAAACAACTGCTGGGTGCTCAAGGGGACGTAAGTGCTTGGTCGATCGGGATCACTCAAGAGGACAGACTTCAAACCTTGTCCAAAGTTTTGTCATTTTCGGTAAGACTTATCTGCTGACGAATGCTATATAATATATGCTGTATTATATCCATTTCATGATTGGAGCTGCGCTGGTGCAGCATTAAAAACCCTTTGCCATGACATTTTTTGTTATATACGCGAGTCTCCGGGGCCATAGGGAGGCTCGCTTATATAAAATAATTCACTGGCTTACAAGCTCAAGGCAAATGTTGTCAGACCAATGTATTCTCTTATATGGACAAAATGTGTTCAATGAACGATACAAACATGGTAATTATAATGAAATTGAATTTATGACTCGACTCATAATTTTCGTTATAATTACAATGTTGTTTGTATCGTTCGTAGAGCACATGAGTGTTTTTGGCACTAATCCATGCTAAAACTCATTAATTTGTTGCATAATTATATTATGTTGTGTGTAAAAGGAGATAGTCCCATAAATAGCCGGATTTAGTGCACAGTCCCCCTTTAAACCTACTATTTTGAGCAAGAATATTCGCTTGTCCCTTTCGAGTGTAGTGCCCTACACCACTTTAATTGATGGATATACCTGGTCGTTTGGGGAACATATATAATGTATATATTGTGTCTGTGATCAAGTCGAGCTTTTTTCAGCCAGCAAATTGTCTCGATAATTTCATTTAAAGGGGTACTGTACACTTAATCCAGCCATTTATGGGTCATCTCCTTTTATACTCAACAGAATATATACAACAAATGAATGAATTTGAGCCATGGATTAGTGCAAAATACAATTGTATGCTCTATGAACGATGCAAATAACATGGTAATTATAATGAAAAGGAATTTATGACTCCAGCCATAAATTCATTTTCATTATAATTACCATGTTGTTTTTCATCGTATTTTGAGCACATAACCGTATTCTGCACCAATCCATGGCTCAAATTCATTCATTTGTTGCATATATTCTGTCGGGTATAAAAGGAGATGGTCCCATAAATGGGTTGTAGGAGAGAGCCGACGGCCCTTTCAAATCTTCCCGGGTATCATCCCAAACTCCAAACTTATAATGGCCGATTTTAGTGTACAGTACCCCTTTAACAGCGAAGGTCTCTATTGCCAATCAGGTCATCATCACAACAATAAACCGAATTCCCAGTGCATATCTTCCCGCGAGCAACTGTTTGTCATCTTGGAAGGAAACCGCTTTTTACCACCACCTTGGGACCAAATTCTGACTAATAATACCGAACTTTGTTCGTTTCGTATTAATTTCCGCCTATTGTATATAACGAATCCTCCGCGGGGTTGTGAATTAATGCTGAAGTCGATTATTCTGCTCACGTTCTGAAGTCGTTTGACTTCTGAGCGCCGTTGACATAGAGCGTAGCTCGTTACGTCCCCATAGGCATGGAATAGAAACTTATATAAATTCGAAAGTTACGCTGGGACCACAAGTCATCTATAAAATTCGTACCCATCTACAAGTTCACCTACTATCACTTTCGTACCCAGCAAGTTCACCTGCGATCACATTCGTACCCAGCAAGTTCACCTACTATCACATTCGTACCAAGCAAGTTCACCTACTATCACATTCGTACCCAGCAAGTTCACCTACTATCACTTTCGTACCCAGAAAGTTCACCTGCGATCACATTCGTACCGTAAAATACAGCTTTTAATATAATATCGCTTATCCGTACACAGCTGCCTGTTCACTTAGGTACCGTAAAATGCAGCGTATAGCCTACTATCAATTTCGTACCCAGTTACAAGTTCGCCTGATTCACATTCGTACCGTTCAATGCATCGTTTTACCTCATATCACTTTTGTACCCAGCGTTTTCCTTGAGATCACCTTTCTACTCCGTTTTAACCTGCTATGACATTCGTACTCAAATGTTCACCTCTTACCACATTCGCCCCTATAGCTTTTATATGCTATATTGTTTAGCATCCAGCTGATGACGTTCGTACTTATAACTTTCCACATGCTGAGTGACTTCGAGATCGGCTGCAGCTAGTCACAGCCGGATTTGGGACCTCGAAGTTACCATGACCAGGATATGTGACGTCACGTTTCCATCAAATCCTGGTTGCGAATTCCCGTACTACCGATCAAATCCAAAATGGCGGCCACTGAATAAATGAAAAAGGCGGACACTGATTGAATGAATGAAAAAATGAATGTGCAGTTGATACATGCAGATTTTTATTGGGTTGGATGGTTGTTTTAGGAAAACACTTATCTATCTAATTTTATGAAACTATTTTTGAAAAGCTGGAGTTTATAGTTAATTTCGAATTTCGATGTGTTTTTTGTTATATGCCTGGTCCATATAACCGGCCGTATATGTATACACGCCTAGGCCGCCTATATAAACTAATAATGTTTATTTATATATAATTAATGCTCTATTGGGTCTGATCAACAAATAACCCTATATAGTTTATGATACCAGACCCTCAATTTCGATGATTAAATTACAGGGAATTCATGTTGTTTGTATTGGATACTGAAAGTGGCATTCGTAACGGCTGCAGTCACAGTCATGGTCGTTCGAAGTTTCTCGGATATGGACATGCGCAGACTTATTTCCGATATCGGCTGTGACCGAAGGTGCAGCCGATCTCGAAGTCACTCGCTGTCACTTTCACTCCCATCATTTCACCTGCGATCACAATCATGCCCATTTTGTGGCATCCTTTCAAACAAATGTACCAAGCGACGTCGTTCGAAGACATTCGCAGTAAACTTCATTCGAAAAATTCTCGAGATATTACAGCGAAATAGTTAGCGTGAACACATTGCCACGTCATGTACGCTGTTTGTCCGGAAGCAAATTAAACACGTGTTGCAAAACTCGCTATTCATAAAATTAATTATCACATTTGTCACCAAGATATCGGCCTTGATAGACAGTTGTTAATGTCACTAACAAGGTTTAGTCTGCACATAGCATATGTACGAAGACTCTCACTAGTTTGTCCCTGAAGATCAATCGTGGGTCGTGCAACGCACAATGCCTCGACGCACAAGGTTTTTACTCTGATGTGTATTGCACAAGCCTGCAAATAGTGTGTCTGTCATTTGTAGAGTGAGGTCCCCAGGGGGTGGATCTAGTGACGCTATCCCGCACAGCCCATAGGGAGAATTTGGTGATGCTCTGGGGTACCTTCACTAAATTCACCCTCTGTGGACCTCATTCTGCTTAGACCTCATCTTCTGAGAAGTATCTGTTGTCTCAAATTAACATTGATTTTAATTACTTTTCCCTTCTGGGAAGTTGCTAAATGCCATTATTTGCAGAAGAATATGATGGGTGAACATCACTAACTTCAACTGGGGAACTTCAATCTGATCCTAGGTCTCCCATAGCAGTTGAGGCCTGATCAGATTGAGGTGCACATAGGGTGAATTTGGTTATGCTAGCCCGCCATGCGGGATAGCGTCACCAAATTCACCCTTCTGGTACCTCATTCTGCAAATAACAGACACACTATTTGCAGGCTTGGTATTGCATCTGTATTTGTTTAGAAAATCGAACGCTGGTATAATTAGTGCTATGTCCTCATTGTAGCGGGATTCCTGCCCGGGATGTTACATGTATGGAATACTATGGATCAATCCTGTGATTATTCCCAGTAATGGACCGCATTGTTATTGTGCTCCCTCGCGTGTTGTTGAGATATTCCCAGTATCAGCAACAATGGGGCCGCTAGTCTGGTCTCCACATGGCGCAGGACAACACTCTCAACGTACACTGAACGACATCGCATCCTGTAAGATTCTTCGTCCGCCTTGACACCATACAATATCCAGGCTGCAGTGTCAGCCAATATAGTATTCTACATGTAGCTCTCTCGGTCTACATGGTACCCACACGGAATAGTCCCAGTATCACCCAACAATGCATGGGACCGCTAGTCTGGCCTCTGTATGGCACATGACAACACTCCCAATATATACACTGAACGACATCGCATCATATGAGTCCTTGTCCGTGTTGACACGAAAAACAGGATAGCACTCGTGGGTTTATGCCCGGTATACATCTGTAGACTAGATATTTTGATCTATACAATTAAAAAACATGCTGTTTCAAGTTACTGAACCACAATGCTTCTTAACGATCCCACATATGTGTTGACACCAAAATGCCGGCTGCAATATTGGCCAATATAGTATTCTACGGGCGCATGCTACATTCAGCTCTCTCGGCCTATATGGTATTCTACGGGCGCATGCTACATCATGCAGCTCTCTCGGCCTATATATATGAGGGTATCACCCCCTTTCGGTACGCGGGATTCAGGGTGTTTTGAAGCCGTACGCGGGATTCATACACCCGAATTAACTGGTATTCGGGTTTAAGCAAAACATCTTGGACGCAGGTTTTGATGGCGCAAAATAGTATTTTTGTGCTAGTTATCTGTATGAATGAGTGGGTATAGAATAGCTTCTTGAGCATATTCGACCACTATGCCATCATAAAGTATCATTAATCGTATCATAACGGCCTCATAACGCCCATAACGTGACCGGTGTCAATTTGTATGTCATTTATCGCATATTATTTCTTAACATGTATTCAGGATTCACCCCCCAAAATTAACTGGTATTCAGGATTCACCGCCCAAAATTAACTGGTATTCAGGATTCAGGGGGAGGGGTGATACCCTCCTATATGGTATTCATACGGAATATGTCAAGTATCACCAAACAATCGAACCGCTATAGTGTGGTCTCCGCGCAGGGCACAGGACAACACTCTCGATATACACTGAACGACATCGCATCCTAAAGATTCATTGTCCCTGTTGACACCAAAAAACAGGGTAGCACTCGCTGGTTTGTGCCAGGTATACATGTGCAGGTTAGATCTTTCGATCTATACAATTATATATACGTTGTTTACTGAATCACATCGCATTTTAAAGACCCCACATATTTGTGTTGACACCAATACCCGGGCTGCAATGCCAGTCAATTATTTGTCAGCCAATTTATGGGACCGCTAGTCTGGTCTCAACAGGGCGCAGGGCATCACCCTCGATATACACTGAATGACATCGCACCACAAAGAGTCATCGTCCGTGTTGAAACAAATATATAGCACTCGCGGGTTTATGCCCGGTATATATGTATGGAGGCTAGATCTCCAGATATATATTGGGATACGTTGTTTACTAAACCACAGTGTTTCTTAAAGTTTCCGCGTATGTTTGGACACTAAAAACCAGGTAGCATGCATTCTCACCTGTATCTTATTCTTCACGGCGCGACACCGCTTCTTAAAGATTCCGCATCTGTTTTGACATCAGCAATTGTATTGAGTCCCGTCGAAATTTCGCCGGGATAAAATATCCCGATCTGGTTCCCACTCGAAAGCCTAGATTCCGGCGAAATTCCTCGGTTTTACCGGTAATATTTTCTACGGTGTCTCAATTTCATTCTCAAGACTATTCTGAATCATAAAATGTAATAAAGTTGACAGTTGTACTAACACGACTGGTCTCTCTGGAGGCAATAACGTATGACATGTCGACGCCTCACGTATAACTCCGAATATGTCCATACAGTATTATTGCTTATATTTGCATGTCAAGAATGTCTTGATCCGTCTGGACCATGCGAGGTGTAACTAATAAGCAGTGAACTGTCATGGCACACAACGCTAGCACGGTTCATTATGACATCCACACCCCACCATGACGACGAAGTGCCATATTTGTCTGGCTTTCTGCGACACAGTCGACCTCGTCTATCCAAGCTGCTGATAATCACAGAACTGAGCGATCATAGAACCGATTTGCATAGTATCAGCGAGCGTTGATCTGGAAACAGGGAATTGTTTCTGCGCAAAGTCCGGCGTTTAGCCAGACCACACACGCTCTAGGGGATTATTCCGCGGGAAGACCGACATAACACACACTCTCACATGCTCGTATTGATGGTCTAACAATGTTCTTATAAATCATTTCCACTCGGATTCCTTTACTGTCTGGGTCGGCAGATTAATTTCCTATCTTAGCTCTATTAGGTGGTTTATGAATATCAGAATAGCGCATCTATAGTTGATAGCTTCCCGGGTCCTTATTTATATGCTGTGTTCCGTGCGGTGTCTTCATAATTATCATTTACTCGATTCTTCCATATCGAAATGTATCTCTGGCATGAAGTCACTGCACTGCAGACGTATTAATTTAACACAAGAATGCAGCTTCCGCAGTATATTCGACAAGGAACACATTAAGGTATCTCGTGGCCTTTCCTCGCGTTATTTGGTTTAAACAATATTTATTCAACCCTCAATACTATCATTTTAGAAACGTAATTTATAAGATACAGCAAATCTGTCATGAGAGAAGACAGTATATATGGCTTAAAGAGTATTTGACAGCAAGCACGGGTCACATAATTTCCCTTTTGGACTTTGAAGTACTATATACAGGGACTTTGTACAACAGAGAGGTACGTGTACCTAATAATTTCATATTGTTGGCCTGTGGCTAGAAAAAGTAAAAACATCTTGGTATTTAGCGCGAAATTGAGCTGCTTTCATTCCAAAAGTTGTATATATTCCTACTTCTTGTCTAAAAACCTTAAACATCGGCCGTATAATTATACAGGTCTCTGTGTTCGATCGTTCTGTTGGTCTGTTGGTTCTAATATCAAGCTGTCTGCATTCTGACTGGTTGTTTGTCGTTGGTCGAATGAACCGTCAACCAAGACAAGACAGCCGTCCATGATACCCATCAAAATATAGCAAGGCCGCGCGCATTCTATGAACCATGATCCGGTTTTAAAATGTCACTGGTTCAGTTTTATTCAGTGTAACGATTTTGTAGACAGTAGCTCGATTGATCCGCGGTTGGGATACAACAAAAGATGGCATTTTACCATCGAACAAAGAGTGGCATTGTCTGTCGTAGAAAATCAATTGAGATAGCTAACACCTCTACCACCTAGGTCTGATTTCCCCGGTGTGTGCGCTTTATTCGCGACACTGTCACCATCAATCGGGTCACGTGCAGATAGCTGCATTCACTGGCTAACATACGGTAAGTCACTATTCCGTTCCCCTTTCCGGGAAAAGTTTTTAAATGTAGCCAATAGACGCGTATATTGTAACGGTATCTGTACACAATGTTGTTTTTTGTTGAAATTTTACTCGGGTCGCATGCAGGTAGATGTACTCACTGGCTAACATACGGTGCGTTACATTAATCTTTTCCTAACTTGATCATCAAAAAGCCGGCAAGAATTTATCTGCGCCTAACTTTACTCTTTATATAACTGTATGACTGACACTCTTCATTAAATGCACAAACGTTGTGTCGCCCAATAGCCAACTGAAAAACAAACTATTTATCGCTTTACAAAAACTACACCAAAAACAACTATATGATTCAGGCATGATTTTATTAATGTCGCCAGTGAGAAAGTATAGCCCGAGTGAAATTCACTTGGGGGCGTGCACAAGTGAGTGCAAGAATATAATATGTATCAATGTATCGTTAATGTAATGCTTGTGTGTATGTATGTCTGTCTCATGTTTTTGTTGTTATATCTACTTCACCAATAAAAAAAAAAAAAATAATAATAATAATAAAAAATACGGTGAGTCACTATTCCGTTCCCTGTTCCGGGAAAATGTTTTGCCATGCAGTTACCAACGGAGGAATATACTGAATCGGTATCTGCAAATAACCTTTACTTATTTCGCTTACTTGTGTCGCATATATACACGCATACAAATAGCTGCATTCACTGCATGGCTGCTGACACACGGTAAGTAACTGTTCCGTTTCCTGTTTCGGGAATTTTGTTTTTGTACATGTAACCAACAGGCCATATATTATAACGTTATCTGGGTTTTTTAATTTCACTCGGGTCACATGTAGGCTTCCCCCCTGTGTGACCGCTTTATTCGCGACACCAGCACCATCACACGGTCCACGTGCAGCTAGCTGCATTCACTGGCTAACATACGGTAAGTCCCTATTCCGTTCCCCTTTCCGTGAACAGTTTTTACCTGCAACCAACAGACGCATATAATGGAACGGTATACATCTATATACAATCGTAATGATATTTCACTCGGCCGACATACGGTAAGTCACTATTCCGTTCAGGTGTGTGCTGGAAAATGAATGGTGCACATCCATTTTGCAAGAATGATATAAACCTTTGGATTGAGATGAGTTTATTTTTTAGCCTCACTTTTAGGCCACAAGTCCATAGCCAAATTCCCAGGTTACCAACTATCTATACCACTGTGGCCTATTATTGTTGATTGCTCCCAGCTTGAGTGGACTGACCTGACTAACACCATTGTGCTAGTTCCTTGATGTAACAGTTCATGGTAATGGCTTCTCACTATTTTCTTGTACACGCCTAACATTATGTTGAGATTCTTGAAGCAGTATTGTACTGAATTAAATTTCCATTCATCCCTTTTACTAATTCAGATCATGTACTTTATAGCAGTTATTCATTTCCACTCAATTTGTATATTTGCTGAGAACGCTGTTCCCAAAATTTGCTTTCTAAAGCTATGATTAAAGTAATCTTTTTGACATTTTTATTGTTCTATAATATGCTTGATGTGGTTTTCAGTTAGTACAGATTCCTTCATGTCGTGTGCTAGCTTAACAATTAAGTAGTTTTCTGTGTAGATCCATCTATACTTTCCGCCTCCTGACATAGCTCAGGCGCGGAAACACTTAAAGGGATACTGTACACTAAATCCACTCATGTGCTCTATGAACGATGCAAACAACATCGTAATTATACTGAAAATGAAATTATGGCTGGAGTTGCACTAATCCATAGTTCAAATTCATTCAATTGTTGCACATATTCTGTTGAGTATAAACTGAGATGGTCCCATAAATGACCGGATTTAGTGTGCAGTCCCCCTTTAAAGACTGAACAAAAATTTGAAGTTGAAGTTGTTGCGATGAACAGCATGCAATTTTATCAGTCAAATTTTCCCAATGTGTGAACGTACTCAGTACTAAGTATAATGGCACCGATTTCAGCAATATGTTTCCATGGGCAAACAGGGATTGAGATTCGTGTTCGATACATTCCATTTAAGTATTCCGCTGTGCCGCATGGCGGATTATGCCACTAGAGGCTTTTCTTCTCAAGCTGCTTATAGCATCATTTCAAAGAGCTACCTCACTGAAATCACAATCATGTTTGGAATTGAATATAGGGACTCAGGATTGGAATGCAGATGAAAGCTTATTGAACTCTGTATATACTAAAGCATCATTGATGAGTAGTTATCCCATAGGAAATGTTCAGATAATAAGTTTAACCCTTTCTATACTAAAGCATCATTGATGAGTTGTTATCCCATAGGAAATGTTCAGATAATAAGTTTAACCCTTTCTATACTAAAGCAGCATTGATGAGTTGTTATCCCATAGGAAATGTTCAGATAATAGTTTAACTCTTTCTATACTAAAGCATCATTGATGAGTAGTTATCCCATAGGAAATGTTCAGATAATAGTTTAACTCTTTCTATACTAAAGCATCATTGATGAGTAGTTATCCCATAGGAAATGTTCAGATAATAGTTTAACTCTTTCTATACTAAAGCATCATTGATGAGTAGTTATCCCATAGGAAATGTTCAGATAATAGTTTAACTCTTTCTATACTAAAGCATCATTGATGAGTTGTTATCCCATAGGAAATGTTCAGATAATAAGTTTAACCCTTTCTATACTAAAGCATCATTGATGAGTTGTTATCCCATAGGAAATGTTCAGATAATAGTTTAACTCTTTCTATACTAAAGCATCATTGATGAGTAGTTATCCCATATGAAATGTTCAGATAATAGTTTAACTCTTTCTATACTAAAGCATCATTGATGAGTAGTTATCCCATAGGAAATGTTCAGATAATAGTTTAACTCTTTCTATACTAAAGCATCATTGATGAGTTGTTATCCCATAGGAAATGTTCAGATAATAAGTTTAACCCTTTCTATACTAAAGCATCATTGATGAGTTGTTATCCCATAGGAAATGTTCAGATAATAGTTTAACTCTTTCTATACTAAAGCATCATTGATGAGTAGTTATCCCATAGGAAATGTTCAGATAATAGTTTAACTCTTTCTATACTAAAGAATCATTGATGAGTAGTTATCCCATAGGAAATGTTCAGATAATAGTTTAACTCTTTCTATACTAAAGCATCATTGATGAGTAGTTATCCCATAGGAAATGTTCAGATAATAAGTTTAACCCTTTCTATACTAAAGCATCATTGATGAGTTGTTATCCCATAGGAAATGTTCAGATAATAGTTTAACTCTTTCTATACTAAAGCATCATTGATGAGTAGTTATCCCATAGGAAATGTTCAGATAATAGTTTAACTCTTTCTATACTAAAGAATCATTGATGAGTAGTTATCCCATAGGAAATGTTCAGATAATAAGTTTAACCTTGAGTAGTTATCCCATAGGAAATGTTCAGATAATAAGTTTAACCCTTTCTATACTAAAGCATCATTGATGAGTAGTTATCACATAGGAAATGTTCAGATAATAGTTTAACTCTTTCTATACTAAAGCATCATTGATGAGTAGTTATCACATAGGAAATGTTCAGATAATAAGTTTAACCTTGAGTAGTTATCCCATAGGAAATGTTCAGATAGTAAATTTAACCCTTACTACACTAAAGCATCATTGATGAATGCTGAGTAGTTATTCCATAGGAAATGTTCAGATAATAAATTTAACCCTTACTACATACTAAAGCATCATTGATGAGTAGTTATCCCATAGGAAATCTTAAGATAATAAGTTTAACCTTAATTGAGTAGTTACCCCATAGGAAATGTTCAGATAATAAATTTAAGCCCTACTATATACTAAAGCATCATTGATGAGTAGTAATCCCATAGGAAATGTTAAGATAATAAGTTTAACCTTGAGTAGTTATCCCATAGGAAATGTTCAGATAATAAATTTAACCCCTACTATATACTAAAGCATCATTGATGAGTAGTTATCCCATAGGAAATGTTCAGATAATAAATTTAACCCTTACTACATACTAAAGCATCATTGATGAGTAGTTATCCCATAGGAAATGTTAAGATAATAAGTTTAACCTTGAGTAGTTATCCCATAGGAAATGTTCAGATAGTAAATTTAACCCTTACTACACTAAAGCATCATTGATGAGTAGTTATTCCATAGGAAATGTTCAGATAATAAATTTAACCCTTACTATATACTAAAGCATCATTGATGAGTAGTTATCCCATAGGAAATGTTAAGATAATAAGCTTAACCTTAATTGAGTAGTTATCCCATAGCAAATGTTCAGATAATAAATTTAACCCCTACTATATACTAAAGCATCATTGATGAGTAGTTATCCCATAGTAAATGTTAAGATAATAAGTTTAACCTTAATTGAGTAGTTATCCCATAGGAAATGTTCAGATAATAAATTTAACCCATACTATATACTAAAGCATCATTGATGAGTAGTTATCCCATAGGAAATGTTAAGGTAATAAGTTTAACCTTGAGTAGTTATCCCATAGGAAATGTTCAGATAATAAATTTAACCCCTACTATATACTAAAGCATCATTGATGAGTAGTTATCCCATAGGAAATGTTAAGATAATAAGTTTAACCTTGAGTAGTTATCGCATAGGAAATGTTCAGATAATAAATTTAACCCCTACTATATACTAAAGCATCATTGATGAGTAGTTATCCCATAGGAAATGTTAAGATAATAAGTTTAACCTTAATTGAGTAGTTATCCCGTAGGAAATGTTCAGATAATAAATTTAACCCCTACTATATACTAAAGCATCATTTATGAGTAGTTATCCCATAGGAAATGTTAAGATAATAAGTTTAACCTTGAGTAGTTATCCCATAGGAAATGTTCAGATAATAAATTTAACCCCTACTATATACTAAAGCATCATTGGTGAGTAGTTATCCCATAGGAAATGTTAAGATAATAAGTGTAACCTTAATTGAGTAGTTATCCCATAGGAAATGTTCAGATAATAAATTTAACCCCTACTATATACTAAAGCATCATTGATGAGTAGTTATCCCATAGGAAATGTTAAGATAATAAGTTTAACCTTAATTGAGTAGTTATCCCATAGGAAATGTTCAGATAATAAATTTAACCCCTACTATATACTAAGGCATCATTGATGAGTAGTTATCTCATAGGAAATGTTAAGATAATAAATTTAACCGCTACTATATACTAAAGCATCATTGATGAGTAGTTATCCCACAGGAAATGTTAAGATAATAAGTTTAACCTTAATTGAGTAGTTATCCCATAGGAAATGTTCAGATAATAAATTTAACCTTACTATATACTAAAGCATCATTGATGAGTAGTTATCCCTTAGGAAATGTTCAGATAATATGTTTAACCCTTTCTATAATAAAGCATCATTGATGAGTAGTTATCCCATAGGGAATGTTCAGATAATAGGTTTAAACCCTTCTATACTAAAGCATCATTGACGAGTAGTTATCCCATAGGAAATGTTTAGATAAAAGTTTAACCTTTTCTACACTAAAGCATCATTGATGAGTAGTTATCCCATAGGAAATGTTCAGATAATAAGTTTAACCCTTTCTATACTAAAGCGTCATTAATGAGTAGTTATCCCATAGGGAATGTTCAGATAATAAGTTTAATAACCCTTTCTATAGTAAAGCACCATTGATGAGTAGTTATCACACAGGAAATGTTCAGATAATAAGTTCAACAATTGTTGAACTTATTATCGAAACATTCCCTCAATATATATAGTGCTCCTTCTTCACTTTTATTTATCTCTCGTCTGCTTCTATCACCTTAACATCCCTTAAACTGAATAATAGATCATTCCAATGTACATTTTTTAACAGACTGGGAGAATCCATTTAATTTTTTAACTCCCAGATCACATTATATAAAATATATGCCATATTATTTGAAAGAGCTCCAAAACATTGTAATATCAACTTATGTGGTGTAATAAACTGCGAAGATGTTGTTTTTGTTGAGGTACCGTCGTGTTTTCTGTGCTTAAATTTCATCCGTATTGTACCGTAAAGTCTATAAATTTCAATGGAAAGGGAATAACTTTATATATAAGTTTTAATGATGTTGCATTCTGGGAACGTTTCTATGAGTTCAGCTATTTTCTATTACTCTATGGGTACATTATGAGACACAGACGTTCCAAATGGTGATGAATTATAGTATTTTAATCATATTTTATGTCATAGATTGTTATTAAACCGTATACCGAGGCACTATGAATATTGGTATTGCAAAACCTCGTGATTAATATTGCTGCTTCATAAATATCGTAAAATCGGATTGTTGTTTGAACGACTGTTAAATGGCTCCGTGCACAATGTTTTACAGCATATTAATCACTGGTGAGATCGTCTAGATATGTGACCCGCCATATCAAATCCAGTCGTAAGTCGGGATTTTTTTTACCCTGTGCCAATGCATTCTCTTAAATATGCGAGTCGACCATAGGTCGCCTCGCATATATAAGAGAATGCATTGGCCTAACAATTTTTTCCAATTTTAATATTTTTTTCTTGTATTCTTTAACAATTTTATAATTTCACCCATACAGATCCCCAGACAAACATGAGCAGACGAAACTCTTCTATATGCTTCTATATATGTGTGGGGCTCCCTGCAGGGTAATGGATGTTTTTTTTATTTTATGTCCTAAAAATTGTAAGAAACATTTATTTAAAAAAAATGATAAAAAATTGTTAGGCCAATGCATTCTCTTATATATGCGAGGCGACCTATGGTCGCCTCGCATATATAAGAGAATGCATTACCTGTACTAACTGTGCAAGGGGTGGAAGAAATCTAAACTATACAAGGTTTCACCCCACTCCCATTTCTGGTACGCGGGATCTGGGCAATTTTGAAGCGGTACACAGGATTTTGATGTAATTCAGTATCATTCATCTTGATGTGTTGAAGTGATGGATATTATTCAGAAAATATGTGACCCGCCATATATTTTTAGGACATAAAATAAAAAAAACATCCATTACACTGCATGGAGCCCCACCCATATATAGAAGCACATAGAAGAGTGTCGTCTGCTCATGTTTGTCTGGGGCTCTGTATGGGTGAAATTATAAAATTGTTAAAGAATACAAGAACAAATTATTAAAATTGTAAACAATTGTTAGGCCAATGCATTCTCTTATATATGCGAGGCGACCTATGGTCGACTCGCATATATAAGAGAATGCATTGGCACAGGATAGAAAAATCCCGACTTCCGACTGGATTTGATATGGCGGGTCACATATGTGAACGTTATCATATAAGTGTGAACTAACCATGACTTGTGTTCTATGTTTTCTTAACCGGTATGCATAATTCACCCTTCTCTGTTCGCTGGTATTCGGGATTCATGGGGGAATACACTCTTAAAACAAATGTGTGTACATTCTACGCAAAATGTGTTACATTGTATCTTAAACAAAATTGTGTAGAAATATACGATGACCTTTATCTATATTTGTGTAACTATGGGTGTGTAACTTCTCTGTATACTCAATATATACATGTATATGCCTTATACTATTATCGCATAATTAAAACTTCACATAACCGATGAATAATCAACCGTTCTACTATCCTAACTGTTTTTGTTGACTTTTAGATAGCCGTGGGTTCACGCCTTCCGGTTACCAGTCGATGCATCACGCGGGTTTTTATCTGCCTGCTCGGTGTGTCGGTGTGGTGCTTGCGGACCTTGCCAATAAGTTATCATTCCTGACATCCCCTTTGGCATAATTGCCATAAACCATAAAACAATGACTATAACAACTAACATGAGGGGGGGGGGAACAGGGGCGGGCCATATATGTGTCGGTGGAATTTCCTCATTGTTGAATATGAGAGTGTATCAGAGTTATTAGATGAGATGTGTTCTATTGAAGACACAAAATTCGTAAAGGCTGTATACCATTTAACAGAAAATAGGCAGCAGCTTCAAAATTTATTTTACACTGTATTGTGTCAAAGCTGAACAGCAGATAATTGTGTAGCACAACGTTTTATAGCTTCTATCCGATTTTTAATATGGTACTTGTTTCGAGGGTTGTGTCTCCTTACAAACCATATCTCATCTGCTAACTATGGTATACTCACATATTCAGTCAGAACATATTTTAAGAAAAGTCCACCAACACATATAATTTATGTCATGTGTCATTGCTATACAATTTTGTTTAAGATAAAAATGCGTAGAATTTAACACATCTGTTATGCCATCTATGGTGTTTTCTGTTATTGTGTTCTGGGGATGTCAGTGGAGACGTGGATGTTCTAGTAATTTCCGTACCGGTTAGACTGTTGCAGGATGTATATGTAATCGCCAATGTATCGCGGATATCTCATTGTTGTCATACGTCTTCGTTGGCATGTAGACCAAAGGTCTTATTGCGAAGTATCCGGAGTTTATTTAATCCAATTAGTAGATTTTGGTCCGCATTTAGAGGTTTTCTTGTGTTGTGATTGAGAAACATTCAGTTGTTGTAATGATTTGAAGGATTAGTTGTTTTAACGGAATTCTGAGGCGGTGCTTTCATGAAACCTTGAATGTTTTATTATTAATTATTCTCCATAATCGGTGGTGAATGAGACCTTATCGGAAATTATTTCATAATGACTCTCGAGATTGTGTGTAAATCATTCAGTGTTCAGCCGCCGTATATTGGCTTTTGTCTGTCAATTGCAGACCTCTATTTCGATAGAACTTAGAACAAATAACAAAGAAAAGACACATGCCAGCCGAAAACTATCTAATATCGTACAAGAGAACCGAGAAAATAACAGTTTAGTGTATTTGTCACGAGCTGGCAACACGACAACATAATAACATGTCAATTGTCAAGACGTTTGCAATTTTGTTGGCAATGGGTGTTTGGTTATAACCAATAATATATTGGTGTACCTTTGCTGTTGCATGTTTTGCGATGAACATTTCAACCAACGTATGCGCCCTTTGTGAACACATCATACCTGACGTATGTGTGTACATATCTCATAATTATCATAACTTTAGTTTGGCACGTCCGATTTAAAAATTGTATTCATATGCTTTCTCACCAAGAAAATACTATACACATATACACAAAAATTACATATAATCAACTATATATACATAGCCATTACCTATATAGACATTTTTCACAATCACTACATTAAAGGCGTACTGTACATAAATGCGGCCATTTTTGGGATCATCTCCTTTTATATTCAACAGAATATATGCAACAAATGATTGAATTTGAGCCATGGATCAGTGCAAAATACACTCGTGTGATCTATGAACAATGCAAACAACATAGTAATTATAAAGAAAAGGAATTTATGACTCCAGCCATAAATTCATTTTCATTATAATTACCATCTTGTTTTACTTCGATTATAAATAAATGGGGGTATTTTGCACTCATCCGTGGCTCAAATTCATTCATTTGTTGCATATTTTCTGTTGAGTATAAAAGCAGATGGTCCTATAAATGGCCGGAGTTAGTGTACTGTAACCCTTTAAAGCGACAAATATTTTATATATGCCTAATAATATGATCTAGATGGCGTTACCATTTCTGACTATGGTTTCTTGTTCTAAGAGTGTAGGGGTAATTCCCTTCAACATGCCGTGTACGTGCTGCTGAACGCGTAGCTCATTCTAGGGGCGCACTTAACTCAATAACAAATGTTTACACTGCGTGGTAGTGCATCCCTGTTTTTCTAAGTTCCTGTAGATTTCGCTGCGCATCTCAATGCCACATCATCGTCGGCCAGTTTAATTACCGGAATTATGTTCTGGTCGGTATTATTCGGAATTCTGTTGAGAATTGTGGGCCTATTATGCATAATGAACGCACTAGCGAATAGATCGCGCCTATTAGGGCGACAATTAAGTGAACCCTTTCAATCATTCTTCTTTTGTAAATGACGCGCCGAAGGAGCCAGTTTACGGGATTCGGATGAATCAATTCACGGAAGTGGATTACTTAATTCAATACTAATAATTAAGTGTGACAGCTATATCGACAGGTTTGACGATCAACAATTGCACATATTCCACGACCTTCTCCGCAAACTCCTGAGAGAACCCAAGGAGCAATTGTTGCCTCTTCGCCTGTGAATAAGAAAACAAGCACATATGAGCTGTATTTCTTAGGTCGTTGTGACCTGGGACATGTACATATGAAAGACTCCCCATCATTTTCGTCTTTTAAAAAGAAATTTAAAACGCACTACTTCCAATCCAGCTACATTGGGTATTAGAATTAGCAGACCTATTTGCATCATAGTTACAACAAGAAAGTGTTTGTACCCTGTGATCATTCACCACTAACATTGTGCAAGTGAACTGTTTTACTGTGCATGATAGTGGTACATATGTAAAGCGCATTGAACCAACTGGGATTTGGCGCTATATAAGAAACCAGTTTATTAATATTATTATTATTATTATTATTAGTAGTAGTAGTATTATTATTATCTGTTTCTCTATTATTTTTCACTCCAGTGGAGGTCAGTAAGATTGCATTGTCTGTTCGGTAAACTACGAAGTCACAATAGATCTATATTGTCTTGATTGGTGTAAATTTTCGCAGAATGCGGGACGTTCCTAAGATGGCTACTTTCTGGATTGCATATTTATTGAGAGGAGCTGGTATTTCCTCTATCCATTTGTCCAGACTGTTACTGATTGCTCCGGTGGCCCCTATAACTACTGGTATGATAAATGTTTTGAGTTCCCACATGCGAGTAACCTATATTTGCAAATAAAAATATTTCCTGATTTGTTTCTGCCTATAGTTGTGCTGCACGTTGTAATTGCTGGGCACGGCTTTTATCTGAAACAAAATTGTCTAGAAATGACATATGGTATATATATGTGTCGGTGGAATTTTCTCACCATTGAATATGACTGAATATATGAGTATTTTGTGGTTAGTAGTTGAGATATGTTCTATTTGAGACAGATACCTCGTAAAAGCTACCATATGAGAACTCTGGAAGCAGCTTTAAAATTGTGTACTACACAATTATGTGCTGTTCAGTTTTGACACAAACACAGTGTATAACAAATGTTAAAGCTGCTGTCATGTTTTTAGTTCTGTGGTATATAGGCTTTCCGTGTTTTGTGCTTCCAATAGAACACATCGCATCTACTAACTACATGTATGCAACACTCACATATTCACTCATATTCAACGTCGAGGAAATTCCACCGACACATATGTCATGTATCATTTCTACACAATTTTGTTGAAGATAAAAGGTAACACATATTGTGTAGAATGTATACACATAAAATTGTATTCTTAGAGTACAGTCCATACTACATGTATACAGTTCTCAACTCGTGTCAGGCAATTCAATCGGGTTTTATGGTGCGTTAATTAACATATATATAGTATATAGTTCACCTACCATTGGACAAATACCTGCCACAAATATTGAATGTTATAGCCTGATGAAACTTGACGGATGAAGATTGACCTTGTTCAATATAACGCTATTATGTTTTCCCCTTAATTCGATTCAAACTACAAGGTAAAGTTTCTCCCCTTTCCCTAGAATCTGGACTCTATCGCCCGAAATACGGTGAGTTGATTTTATGTTGGAAACAACGGAAACAGCTCATTCTGCAGGTTGCATGTGAACTAAGCTGCCCCTATTGCCCATAATTTGACCATAAATTACCACGCTTGGCGAAATAGTGCGCCCTGACAGATGTATCAGCTCTTTATCATGGACTGATTTGAACTTGTTTGAAAAACAGACGAACCAAAGGAATGATCTATAAATTTCCTGATTGCGCATGCGTCATTTAGATTTCTCTTATGATATACAAGGCTTGAACATTAATAACCACAGTATGAAACATACCCCCTTTTGTATGAAACATACACTCTTAGAACAAATGTGTATAAATACTACACAAAATGTGTTACATTTGATCTTAATCAAAATTGTGTAGAAATGACACATGACATATAATTATTAAATGTGTCAGTGGAATATCATCAACGTTGAATATGATTGAATATGTGAGTGTATCATAGTTATTAGATGAAATGTGTTCTATTGGAGACACAAAACTCGTAAAGGCTACCACAGAACAAACAATTGGCAGCAGCTTTAAACTTTGTTATACACTATGTTTGTGTAAAAACTGAACAACACATAAATGTGTAGCACAAAGTTTTAAAGCAGCTGCCAATTTGTTATTCTGGCAGCTTTTACGAGGTTTATGTCTCAAATAGAACATATCTCATCTATTAAATATAATATACTCACATATTCACTCATATTCAATGTTGAGAAAATTCCACCGACACATTTATGTCATGTTGTATTTCTACACAATTTTGTTTAAGATCAAATGTAACACATATTGTGTAGTATTTATACACATTTGTTCTAAGAGTGTACCCCCTTTTGAAATAATATATCCCTGTATGACACACTCCATGCACCCGCCAACAGGACCACTTCACACCGAACCATATGCATAATTTGTATTGATACTTATGTTAAATAAACATTTACTCTGTATAGCTATATTTAAGAATAAATGATATTGAATTGAATTGACAAATCATAAAAATAGGAATGCGGTATCTACGATTTTATATGAATGTAATCGGTCGCGTTATCTATGATTTTGTTGGAGTCTTACACACACAAATTGGAACGTTCCACAGCTGTCAATCAAATAATTATTAGGAGATATGTGACCCGCCATATCAAATCCAGTCGGAAGTCGGTATTTTTTGTACCCTGTGCCAATGTATTCTCTTATATATGCGAGTCGACCATAGGTCGTCGCATATATAAGATAATGCATTGGCCTAACAATTTTTTACAATTTTAATAATTTGTTCTTGTATTCTTTAACAATTTTATAATTTAACCCATACAGAGCCCCAGACAAACATGAGCAGACGACACTCTTCTATGTGCTTCTATATATGTGTGGGGCTTCCTGTAGGTTAATGGATGTTTTTTTATTTTATGTCCTAAACATTGTAAGAAACATTTATTTAAAAAAAATGATAAAAAATTGTTAGGCCAATGCATTCTCTTATATATGCGAGGCGACCTATGGTCGACTCGCATATATAAGATAATGCATTGGCACAGGGTAAAAAAAATCCCGACTTCCGACTGGATTTGATATGGCGGGTCACATATATCTCGGTCGCTGAATGCTGCACTGGGAATTCGTTGGTCCCCCTAAATGTCTCTATCCGTGAATACTTTCAGTGTTAATTTGTCTATTTAACAATATATCTAACATTTTTATTCAAGACTTTTGCCGGTTACGATTTATGCTGATTTGGTCTAGCCAATTTCCAAATGAACAATGACAGTTCAGTTTTTCAGAATAATGCATAATGAATTGTAGCCGACCAAATAAAAGGTTTCCTTACATTCTGTATATACGTGATGGCAGTGTTCAGACCAGTGTAGAGAGGGGATTAAACTCTGCCTTCAGTTTGGCAGTGGTCGTCCGTAAGATTAGTGTAGATGGCGCTGCGTGTATACTGTGTCCTACATCAAGAGGATTCGAGATCTCTCAATTTGCCTGTGGGGTGAAGGAGAAGATCAATCGATCTTTTCGGTCATCCCGGGCGCTTCCCACCCAACTTCTCCCTCTACTCAATTAGCCACATTGAGCTGCGGTGCATGTTTCCTGACGTTATATCTCCGAGTGACTACTTGATTATACCTATTATCGCGAATCCTACATTCATCATGTCTGTTTCCATTCGAGACCTATGATCGAATGAACTCAAAGATCTCGCCTGGAGCAACTCAGCGTTCGATTAGTGCAGGCGTTTTGTTTCAATGTACTCAAGGTTTTCGAATCTGTAAAAGAGCTATCATAAAAAGAATAAGAAGACAAATTGAATTTTGTTCTAAAAAATCTCACGCATATCTGGAAAGAAATGTGATATTCTTCACAAGCGGCTACAATCCGCTATACCTGAAACATCTCATTCGTGTTTGGAAAGAAATATCGAATGTTTACTACAGTATGAGATGTTTCAGGAATTCAAAAAGAAAACTGTAGGTATTCTTTTTATTATATGCGTCTTATTAACGTTCAAAGTTGATAAATCATGCGCATTTTCACTTTTAATAGCACAATAAATTGAATACTATTCTGAAGGAAACAACTGGTTAAAAAATTGATCACCCCCATTATCTCACAAACTGCAAGCATTATGGCATGCCGATTATTTTCATACGTTACACATCCAGGTACGCCCATGGCACCCGAAACTGGCCGTATAATTGGGCCAGAAGCATATATTCGAATGTCTGTTTGAATGTCTTTCGAAAGGTAAACAAATGGACGTTCGACTTAGAAAATTATGTCTAAAGTTCGCCGTGAGTGCAGAGGGTAGAGGTAAAACCAGTGCAGGGAAATCCTATGGAGCATAGCTTATTCCCACGCAATACCGCTTCGATCGAAACAAAGCGGTTCTGCCTGTGCCCATGTGCGATTCGATTCAGCTGCAAATAAGCGGTTTTAAGATCGCCGTTGTTGAACGTCCAATGTCAAACCAACTTCACAGTAATTTTCATCTGCAAATACGCGGTTTTGAGATCGCCGTTGTCGAACGTCCAACATCCAATGTCAAACCAACTTCACACACCTCATTTTCAGACATATTTGGTTGAAGGATAAAGTGGCTAACATCATAGAATGTTTAACAAATAGGTTTTTTTAAATCACATATTACAATTTTTCAACCTGAAACTCATGGAACAAGTTATGTTGACCCATCTAGTACCGAATCACTTTTAATTTTAGCGCGGATGGATACGAGTGAGATATCGATATCCCACTGGACGGATAACGGTTTTTATCTGATGCAAAAATACTACTATTTGATAAGTTAGCATATACTAAAGCTGTATAGTACTCAACGGGTACTTATCTATAGCGCTTGTATCATGTCAGGAAAAATAAGTGGAAACCTGCTGCAGCTCTTAACTTCGTCTTCACACTGCTTTCGAGAGGAAACAGCAGGACAACTTTCCACAGCTGCCGGCACTTAGAAACATGCACAACGTCAACCTGTTTCCATGCATACACACGTGCACATATCAAGGTCTTGGTGTGGATCTACGAAGGTTATGCCCGATTTGGACCCAGGGTATACTGTGTCTGGGGACCAAATAGATAGTCCGGGACTTAATTAAAACACATCATGTAAATGCAATTGGTCGGGGACTATATATTATTTGATCCACGACCCAATTTTTACATTTGGTCCTCCTCGTGAGGTTGACAAAATCGTGATAGCCGGGGACCAAAACGTTAAATGTGTACAGCTATATGCTCTTGTGAAATGGTTCGGCCCCTAACAAAAGTTTTGCATTCATTTTACACAGCATATTACAAATTACCCAGTCAACATTGCGGGGTACATGGAGATTTGATAACTGAATGTTGATTTTAAGACCATCGGCTAAACTCTATAGGGTTAAACAAGAAACACACATTTATCAATCATCCGTGTACACCACGATGAGCCAGAACACGTGATTTTGTCCCCACCAAAATGTAGTGTCTGCAATTGTTTTCCCATTCTGTTGAATGCTTTAATTGTCAACGCTGCAAATTAATGCAGAACGTGGATATATACATTTATCACATAATTTGGCCATAAAAGCAGTTTCATAATTATCGGTAATAGACACGTTTAATATCAGCGCGTGCGATGACGTCACGGCGTTCTTCAAATAACTTGCGATCGCTGTAGTTTATGATTGTTGTTTTCGATGAATATTTCGCGTTGCTTCGGGTTTATTTGATCATGTGATGAAAGGTATCTCACACTCGTCCTATTTTATACGTAATTTATCAACCTCGTCCTCTAAATTCTATTTGAGCCTCGGTAAACCTCGGCTCAAATCGAATTTAGTGAACTCGGTTGATAAATTCCGTATAAAATAGAAACTCATGTGAGATCCTCTATTTATCATATGACTCAATCATTATTTACGTTGGGAAGTATGTCATAAATCAATTTCATATGAACTACTAGTTCATATCACCTTCCGATAAATTGATTGGTTTGTTGACAAAAAGTGTGTTCTGATTGGCTGAATGGCAGCCTGGGCAGAGCCGTATCTCTAACTAAATGCAGGTCAAATTCGTGCGCGTCAATCAACGCGATGCCGAAATTCTCGCAATTATAATCTTGAAATATATAGTTTTGGACATTGTTATACGATAAATAGAATATGTAATTCGTATTTATCTAATAAACATACGATATAATGTCACAAACTGAGAACAGAATAGCGCACTATATCTTCGCGTGCATATTATTTCTGCTAGTTCACCAGGTGTAATTGGGCTTCCGGTGCAATGAAGTGACGTCACATTAACCTTTTGCTGCCGATGTCATATAGCTATTTAGTGATTTGTGTGCGTTTTGGACATCATAATCAATTTATAGGTGTCATATGTTAAATAGAATATGTAATTCGTGTTTCTCTCATATGATATTCATGAAACTCGTCACGAATTTTCATAAATATCATATGAGAGAAACACTCATTTCATATCCTCTATATATGCAATGGGGTCAATTACATCGTCATAATCCTCACCATCATCAACATCCTCATCATCGTCGTCGACGTCGTCATTATCATCGTCATCATTATTCATCATCATCAATCATTATTCTTCAGCATCATCATCATCATCATCATCGTCGTCGTCAACATCATCAGTATCATAGTCACCATCAACGCCATCATCATCAACACCATATTCATCACCATCCTCTTCATCATCATCGTCATCATCAATACAATCATCATCTTCATCATCACCACCATCATCAGCATCACTAACATCATCATCATTATCATCATCATCAGCACCACTAACAATTAACTACAATTAACTCACGTGCATGCATCACTAAAAGCCAGTGTCAACACGACAGTAGTGTGTCTTCAACTCATATCTATTATTTTATACCCAAGAAAATTATATATAAAACGTGTTTAGGAAGATATAGTCCATCTTTAACAAGGGGACATTTTTATCACATAATTATCCAAACTCCAGGCAGAGTTATCTCCCATCGCTCTGCTGATATATCGCAGTGATAACGTAGAGGGCGCTGCATGGAGTTTGATAATTATCCCCTAAACCAGCCTCGTGTGTTTTAGTAAGACACACGTGTATAATCGGCACGTGCAGTGACATCAGAGCTTAAGGTAATGATATCGATCAATGGTATTATTATGTTAGTTAGAATATAATGATGAAATGAATAGCACGTGTTGGGTTATTCAGTGTGGATTATGAGAAAACATCGACGATAAGGGCGCTTGAACAATTTTGTCAACATGACAAGACACATTTAAAATGGAACTATATTTTTTCTTGAAGGTGTATTTACTTCCTCTTTGGTTGTGATAAGGAAATCAATATTAATTTTGTTTAACCCCATCCGTATCGAGATCGTTTTTTCTTGCTAAAATGTGATTATGTGATAAAAAGGATCTCAAATTCGTCGCAATTCTATACAAATTTTATTATACTGGTTAGCCTGCATGGTCCACTAAATCTCGGCTCGAATCTAATTTAGTGCACTCGGTTAATAAATTCCGCATAGAATTGCGACTCAATAGAGGTCCTCTATATAGGAACTGGTGAATATGTTAAGCAATATACGAGTTTGACCTTGACCTATAGAATTGCGACTCAATAGAGGTCCTCTATATAGGAACTGGTGAATATAGCAAGCAATATACGAGTTTGACCTTGACCTAATTAATTAGCCAATCGCGCGCGCCTACATATATCGCCGATAGCCATTGTAATCTGTCAGTTCTCAAATTCATTATACTCCTCTCAGTCAACCTCAATTGGCATCTAAGCCATCCATTGATAAGTTGCAGTCCTCCTTCTATAAACGGCATAAACCGTTTACCCTTCATGCATAATGGATGGACTCAGCAGGACACGCTTTAGTCGATGTCGGCGTTTCATCAGGAGCTTCCTAACACTTCCCCCGATCGCTATGAATAATTGCTGCATTGCGACTACAATGATACGGTAATTAATTACGGGAACAATTCTTTATTCTCGTGAGAAATGAGATGCATGTTACTTTTGGGACTTCGCCGTTCTTCAAATCTAACTTGTATAAACGCATGCATTCCGTGCTTGGATATGTGGTTCGGTGTCACTGTCCAGCGAAATATACTTAATTGGGGTTCACTATTTGATAGCGATCGGTATTTAATCGGAGTAACAGGGGTTTCGGTAGATTGGGAACTTGGGATTGAGGTTAGGATTGTAATGACGAAATTACAGATATATTTGAAGAAATGTTTTTAAAGAGCGTACCCTAACCTCACCCAAGCCCACTTCAATCAATAGGATAATTTGACTTATGTGCGATCAAAGTTGATCACTCGTGGTGTTGTAAATTCGTCATACTAATTTCCGTTATTTCGTCAAAGTACGTTCTATATAGAGTTATTACCCTTCCGAATAACTCACGATATTCATTTAGAAATATAATCCTGACCTCGTGTGGTTACTCCGATTGAATATCAATCGCTATCAAATCGTGAACCTCGATTATAGTACTTTTCGTTATCTGGTCGTGTTCGTATATATTACTAGAAGGTGACCCGACTTCGTCCGGGGTTTGACCTTGAATTGTCTATTTTGAAGGCCAAGGTCAAGTGGGGTCACGATTTGACCCGTCCAAAACACTGCCCAAACAAAAGTACCCGTCGAAATCCATCCGGTTTTACCCGATTTGACCTTTTAACCCGATTTGATTTCCACTCAAGTATATAAACGCGCCTCATATACACACGCTCATTAATTATCAAGTTTCAACGTAAAGATAAATTACCATCGGTGCCCGAGATATCGCCAAGACGTCTGAAACAGTCAAATGCATCGGCCGGTTAAGCGTTAACGTGATCTAACGTTATGAACTCTAACGACGTCATAGAAGTTACGCATTGTTTTTATCCTGATGGAAGATAGTACCACTTCTTCTTGATAATTGAGGCAGATAACTAAAACGGATACATACGCATTATATATCGTTGGAAAGAGGAAACACGAAAGATTCTCACAGTGTCATTATTATGACTGGCATTTAATTATTCGCGCTGTTTCGAATCGATTTGTAAGCACCGAACTCAAATGAAAGTCCCGTAACACAGCGTAAAAACAGATTTGACCTCGGCACGTGAAAAGTTGACCTCGGATCTGAAAATCAATATGCCTATGCCACCCCCGGCCGAAAATACCCCCACATACCAAGTTTCATCGAAATCGGGTCGGCCGTTTTCGAGTTCATCGCGAACACACACACAGACCACACACAGACCACACACAGACAGATCTTCCAAAATATATAATAGATATATGCACTATATATGGGACGGGGTGGGATTTCATATTTTGAATATTTTGGTACATGAGTAGTGGAATTCCGGCACCCAATACCCTCTGGTTTCAAATTCAAGCAATGCACGCGCTGATGCACGCGGGGGAAAAGTACAGCAAATACAGAGCGTACAATAAGCAAAACGCTCAACACCGGGGGAACCACACTATAAGCCCATGGTGGATTGTTGTGCATCAACAGAAATGCTGTAGACTGACCAGATCTATAGAATCACCGCGAACCACTTAGAATCTCCACAAAACACCGACAACTTCTTAGAATATATTACACCATTTCGATCTATTGTACAACAGTATTAACTAAATATTGATAATAATTAATAATAATTATTATTAATAACCGCGAATGCGATGTGTTCGTTTATATTGAAGTTTCGATACACACACTCCACATAGGTCGCTAATCCTTGCCACTCATGATCAAGTTTTCGGTATTTATGGGAATGATTTATGAATCATTCCCATAACTTCGTCACCGTGTTGAGTGTTTTGCTTACCGCACACTATATACGTACTGTGTGGGGCTGGGGTATCTATGAGCGAGTTTGTCTCAATCACCGATTCCGCAGCAGCTAAACATCTATACAGTTATGAAACATGTGTTTTAAGCTGAATTAGAATAATAATGACATTTCGTGCAGATTTCTATAAACACCAGGTGCCACACCACACTGTATACGAGCACATAACACCAGCTGATGCCTCTACACTGATTGATATTTTAATAATAAACATGTTTATTTTATTGCGCCAAATCCCAGTTGGTCCCAGATTGTAATTGAAACAGTTGAAACTCCAATTTCTGTACATACAGTATGTACAGAGTGTGAGATGAGCAAAACACTCAACACCGTGCCGATTTTGTGGGAGAGTGTGATTCACGGTGACCAGCTCAACACCGAAATCTTGAGTGGCGAGGATAAGCGAGCGCTGTGGTATTATCAACATGGTGGTAGCAATTTTATCCAAATCTCACTATTATACGATAACAAGATTATTATCAATATTTAGTTAATACTGTTATACAATAGATCGAAATGGCGTGAACTATTGTGAGTACAGCACCAATCAGAACAAGTAGAATATTGAGGCACGCCTTTATCGCGGTATTGAGGCACGCCTTTATCGCGGTATTGAGGCACGCCTTTATCGCGGTGTTGAGGCACGCCTTTATCGCGGTATTGAGGCACGCCTTTATCGCGGTATTGAGCTCGCCTTTTTCGCGGTATTGAGCTCGCCTTTTTCGAGGAACACATGTCTAGACGATTTCACCAGTGGATGGTTGATATGTTGTGAAAGCATTGCGAACGGATCGTTTTAACCGTTGTTTAACCCTTTGGGTGCCAGGTCGATTTTTGTACCAACCCATATACCCTGCGCCGATGCATTCTCTTATATATGCGAGTCGACCATAGGTCGCATCGCTTATATAAGAGAATGCATTGGCCTAACATTTTTTTTGTTTTTTTTGTTGTTTTTTTTACATTTTTTACAATTTTAATAATTTATTCTTATATTCTTTAACAGACTTATTTTGTAGGTTTAGGGCCAATGAGATCGGCCCCTGGTACTCAAAGGGTTAAGCAACATGGCACTACAAGCCAATTTTACGAATTTTTATTAAGAACAATATTAAGCACGAGATATCGCAATACTAAGCTCGAATGATCAACAACGCATTTATAATCGCTTCGATATGAGATAAGATGTTTTATTATGTCAATCAAGACGCATATACAGGCAGGATAATTAAGTGGTACAAGTACCAGTTACATATAAACAGTGATTGCAATGATTATACAATAATAACATACTAGTAAGAAAAGAAGTGAATACTTAAGTGAGGTTACATATCAAGACATGACAGCTGTGCTCACTCAGTTTGTACTCCGAGAATCGAGGATCTTAATTTAAAAAGACGATCAATAAGGACACATATCTTACTCATGACCAACTCATCTTCGTAACTCATAAGCCATATAAACTGTTCTTCATCATTCAGTTGTTTTATGTTAGGGAATTTGGTGTAAAGTTCGTCTAGGATAGGTTCACGTATTTGAATCAATGAGGGGCATTGTAACATAAAATGAAGCTCGTTCCCTTGACTCGTTAAACATAATTGACAAGTTCTATCCTGTTCATGAATGCCCAGATAGCGGTCGGTTTCAATTTCAAGTTTGTGGGAACTGGATTTAAGTCCCGCCAGAAGGCGTCTTTGGTTGACGTTACCCTAAAATTAAACTTGAATGTTCTATACGTCCTCAACTTATTTCTTTGACCGGGTTTACCACGATTATCATTAAAGATATGATTGTACCAGCATTTGTTGTATAAGCGGGTTATTGTGCGCGAAAATGTCGCGTTTAATATATTTCCCACCACATCGCATTACATACATATAGGTCAACTATTTCCACAAATTGTCATTTTCTCGGTCATTAAAAGTTTGAACAAATCAAATCAAGATAATTATCAATATTTAGTTATTACTTTTATACAATAAATCGAAATGGCGTACAATATTCTGAGTAGTTGTACGTGTTTTGTAGCGAATCTCAACGGTTCGCGGTGATTCTATATAGGGCTGATCGGTCTACAGCATTTCTATTGATTCATTTAACCCTTTACCCAACAGAAGGGCCCTGTGCCAATGGATTCTCTTATATATGCGAGTCGGCCATAGGTCGCCTCGCATATATAAGAGAATGCATTGGCTTAACACATATTAAAAATGATAAAATTGTCAAAGAATGTAGAAAAATATTATAAAAATTGTTGAAAAATGTAAGAAAAAATTATAAAATTGTTAAAGAATGTAAGAAAAATGGTAAAAAGTGTTAAAAAAGATTTTTTTTTAGGCCAATGCATTCTCTTGTATATGCGAGGCGACCTATGGTCGACTCGCATATATAAGAGAATGCATTGGCACAGGGCATAACTGTAACCATCACAATGTGGTCAATGAACCGGTTCCAATGATATCCATATTTGTATGGTGTTATTGAGACAGACCGAAGATATTTTAGGCTGTTGAAGCTTTATTTGGCCGGTTTTGGCCGTTTTGTTGGGTAAAGGGTTAAATCCGCTCCATGTACTGTATAAGTTGACTGTGGATCACCCCGCATCTTTGTGATCCACAGTGGGCTTAGTGCCCCGTCGCTGAATGTTTTGCTTATTTGACACTATGTATGCACTGTACCTTCCATACATTATGCTCACAGGCCATTATTATTTTACTTCGGTATTTTCAGGGAAGGAAAAAGATGGAAGAAAAGGCGGGGAACGATCCGGGTTTACCTCTAGTGGACAAGAGCAACCACAGTGCAAAATACGTCATAGACGATGTCAGCGGACCGTTATCTCCGAAAGAACACAACGCTGCAACGATCGCCGCTGCACTGCCACCCAGCATATATCAAAATATTAGTTACCGCTTGTCCCGCAGAAAATATTTGCTAACGCGACGGCGACGCCTCGTTGACATCAAACTCATACTTGCTTCTATTGGGGTCGTTCTAATGCTACTAGACACGGAATTGTTCATAAATGACGTTTACACAAAAGACCACCCAGCTTCGAAAGTCATTAAATCTTTCGTGACCCTCTCAACATTTGGACTAATAGGCGCATTGTTCTACTACCACAAACTGGGTATTGAACTCCATATGGTTGAAAACGGTTACGAGGATTGGAGATTAGCTGTTACCACATGGACTTATTTCAAAATTGGACTCGAAGTACTAGTGTGTTTAATACATCCGTTGCCTGGGAATATTACAGCACCTTATAGTCCAAGGAATGGACCAACCCGCGATGTGTCTATAGACGCATTTCTTTCGATTATGATGATTCTTCGGCTCTACATCATAGGAAAATTTCTAGTCGCCCACAGTCGGCTTCTCACTGACACTTCCACTCAAAGTCTGGGTGCTTTAAATAAGGTGAAAATCAACACAATCTTCGTTTTCAAGGCACTGATGTCAACACAACCAGGAACCATGCTAGTGTGCCTTATGTTGTCCATGCTATTTATAAACAGTTGGGCGATGCGTACATGTGAAGCCTACTACCAACCGGATAGTGAGCATTCCAATTTCGGAAACTCTGTATGGCTGATTGCAATAACATTTTTAACTGTCGGATATGGTGACTTATTTCCTCGGAGTGAATGTGGGCGTAGCATTTCCATCCTGACAGGATTCATGGGCGTGGCTACAACCGCCCTTCTAGTCGCGGTCATATCTGCCAAATTAGAACAAACACGAGCTGAAAAGTATGTTTATAACTTCGTCGCAAGAGTGCAGTATGATAAGGAAAGAAAACATGCAGCTGCTGATGTTATTAAGTATGTCATTCAGATGTGGCGGCTCAAAAAGCGAGGGTTCTTTAATGACAAGATGAGAGTTCGAGTCCATGGAAAGCTCCTGCAATCAATCCAAGCAATGCGCCACGCCAAGACCATGAAAACCAACATCGGGGACAGTGCAATAGGCTTCATAGAAATAGCTAAAGGTGTTGATGATGTATTTGATATGTTAGAAGAGATGAGCGCTGTGAGTACCGAATTAAAAGATCGCGTAATCAATTTAGAAAGTACTATGTCAAACATTGATACAAAACTCGACGCTATACATTCGGCACTATTCAACCGCTAGCAGAAACAAATTCAAGGAGGATCGGATTCTTACAACAGTGGTTATGATATTATTTCTCGATGTAGTGTTACCGTCACGTGATATCGCCACGCGATTCAGATATTGAGTGAACTACTCAAGTAATGAGTCGATGTGCACAATGGATGCATTGGCAAATAACAGGAATCGAGAAATGCTAAAGTGAATGTGCTTGCGCGGGCCAGAAAATCTAGGATATATAAGCTCGGACATGAATATGATGGCTATATATGTGCACTATCGTCACGGGAGCAGACAGGGTGTGTTTCTATGTCAGCTGTTGTCAGTGTTTTTCAGTGCCGCTACGAATCAAAGGATATTACATGCTTATTCGGTGCATATGTTGTTCCCATTGCACGGACGACTTCACAACTGTCCTGACGCGATCGGATTGTTATGATGTGGAAGTAGCATGCTGTCATTCTCACTATCACTGTTCATAAAGGTTGTTTCATGAGGCATAAGCTTTGGTAGTCCAAGTTTCTACGACGTGAACCAGCTAATAAAACTGGTTTGGATAATACTAGTTTTACATCGAAGCCCCATGCATATATCTTTCTATAGCAAACTTTACGCCCAGGTCCAGCGTGGGTATTTCTCGTCGATTTTACCCTACAAGTTAATACATGATGTTATATATAATTATATCGGAAGGCGTGACGTCTTACGGTCATAATGGTGTATCAAAATTTAACTTTCATGTTAAATTGCGCATAGAAAATGCCGCGGCATTAGGAGCATCTCCAGTTGTTTGTTTACATTATACACTGTCACTTCGCGAGGTCAAATGGGTTTGTATTCTTGTAAACATTGTGATCAAATATACTTTTCACATCACATGGCTACTTTCAGTTTCAGTTTACTCCTGTGGATAGAACAAATATAATATTTCCTGTGGAATAAACCAGTTTACTGTCACAATTGTGACATTTGAATACAATTATTGGGGCTATTTTATGTGAGCGGATCAACAACGCTAAAACCTCGATACAAAAGACATATTGACCTACACAGGACCAAGCTCCATACAGAGTTGAGTCCCCTACGCAGGACTTACCGCTGCCAGCGCCTACACGCAATGTGAAGAAATGTCGCATTTATTTATTTGATATTTTTGTAGGTTACAATTCATTCTGCATTATTCTGAGAAACATTTCAAAATGGTCTAGATCAAGCCAGAATGAATTGTAACTGGCAAAACACTCCAATAAAAAATGTTAGATTTAATTTTTAAAATACACGTGCCGGCAGCGTTCAAACATCGCTTAGCGAGGGGACTGAACTCTGTTTTGCAGCTTGACACAGGACTTCGACTTAAACCAGTATTATCCCAACCGGTTTACGATTTCGCTATATGCCCTGTCACTAACTCGTGGCCATATTAAATCTAACAGGCCCTGTTCCGTGTTTTTTTTGGTGCTACAGGTCAAAGTTCTTTAGTATCATTTTCCTATATGGAAGTCATGAATATTCAAAAAGCTCCATATATGGACATGCTACTCCAGAACTTTGACATGTAGGACTAAATCCAAGGAATCGGGGCTGGATGAATCCCTGAAACCACGGAACGGGGCTGGATGAATCCAATACCGCCTCGACTGAGTGATCTCGCTTATAGCTGGCTTACGTCGATGAACACTTGGACAAAAGCAGTGAGCAAATTGTGAATGATAAATGTTACTGTTGACTCTGTTGAGCCGTTACAGATATAGTGTCGGATGAATTCCGAAGATTTCTGGCACAACGGCCGGGTGTGTTATCATGGTAATTTGTGTATGTGTTGCAGTAGAAATATTAATAGGGCCGTAGCGTGGTTATTCAAACAAGATTACTGCATGTGCATATTTTAATTCCCAATTCGTCTATGTCGATAATAGGCTAATTGACAAGCAACTGGCGTTCAGGGGGTCATAGTCGATTTGGAAAATTCATGGAACTCCAGTCACCCTTATAAAACTTTCCCGTGTTAACCCTTTACCTAACAGAATGGCCCTGTGCCAATGCATTCTCTTATATATGCGAGTCGACCATAGGTCGCCTCGCATATATACGAGAATGCATTGGCTTAACATATTAAAAATGATAAAAATGTAAGAAAAAATTATAAAATTGTTTTTTTTAGGCCAATGCATTCTCTTATATATGCGAGGCGACCTATGGTCGACTCGCATATATAAGAGAATGCATTGGCACAGGGCATAACTGTAACCATGGTCAATGAACCGGTTCCAATGATATCCATATTTGTATGGTGTTATTGAGACAGACCGAAGATATTTTAGGCTGTTGAAGCTTTATTTGGGCGTTTTTGGACGTTTTGTTGGGTAAAGGGTTAACATGGTAATGTTGTGGTATTAGCATACCATGTTTGGGTTTACCATAGATTTGTGGTAAAACTTATTTTTGTGTTGTAAAAATATGGTGAAGTCATTAACCTCACAACTACACCATAGTAAAACCATGGTTTAACTACACAAACCATGGTTTAACTACAGTAACAATGGTTTTAGTTTACCATGTGTAATTTTACCATGTTTGGATAGTGGTAAACTATAGATTTTGTGGTAACAATATGGTGAATGTAATCGATCTCACAACTACATTGTAGTAAAACCATGATTTAGCTACAGTAGCCATGGGTTTAATTTACCATGAACAATTTTACCATGGATTTTCTAAACCATGTTTAGACCTAGGTATTACCCAACCCACGATAGCTAAATTTGAATTATGGATTTACTACTACGATAACTATGGTATTACTATAGTTCTCATGTCCGATGCATGACTTTACCGTGGATTCGTGGTGGAACAATGCTCACGCTGAGGATCTGCTATACTGAACTATATTTTTATTATGGTAATTCCGGTACCATGTTGCAGTGCTAAAGCTTTTGGGTTTACCTAATCGCATGAAATTTCAAGATTAATGTTATATAATAATCCAAAACATGCTTCAGGCGTGCTTCCTTGTCCCAATATCTGATGTTAACCCTTTACCCAACAAACCGGCCAAAACCGGCCAAATAAAGCTTCAACAGCCTAAAATATATTCGGTCTGTCTCAATAGAACCATACAAATATGGATATCATTGGAACCGGCTCCTTGACCACATTGTGATAGTTACAGTTATGCCCTGTGCCAATGCATTCTCTTATATATGCGAGTCGATCATGGGTCGCCTCGCATATATAAGAGAATGCATTGGCCTAAAAAATTTTTTTTTTAATGTGTTAAGCCAATGCATTCTCTTATATATGCGAGGCGACCTATGGTCGACTCGCATATATAAGAGAATGCATTGGCACAGGGCCCTTCTGTTGGGTAAAGGGTTAAAGTCGCAGATAAAGCAAGGATCCTGTTAATTTTAAAAAAAGTTACCGATTCACTGGCGATATAAGCGGGTTATTCGAGCGCGAAAATAGCGCGCTTAATATACCAATTATTCTTACCTGTACTGTATATTTATGTAGTAAAGTGAGGATAACCATACTACGGCCGACAGTCCGTTGTTGTTTTTGTTGGTTATAGTATAGTGGTATACTGGATAATATATCTAATCAGAGTTCTTCATGGGAAGATTCCCGACATTTAGTGGTGGGGAACAGGGTTCGTGACGTTACAGAGCATCGGGTTACTAAGAATCGGGCGGCTGGTTCAATTGGGATGCGCGAAATTCGGCAACAACTGTCTAAGTGTCTTTCTCATGGAAGAAAAAGTATACATTTTAATAACAAATTTTCGTCTCAAAGTTGATATAATTGCTTAAATGAACACATTGATATCTAGCTGTCGTCTGTCAGTGTTTCTGCGACTCTCATGTCTGTTTATTTGCGCGCACTCAATGTCTCTTGTTGAATAGACTGGTCCCTGGTCCAAAACTGGAAAAAAATATGAAAACGTAGAATCCTACCTAAAAAATACGAAACGAAACGAACAGAAAATTAAAACTGCTTTAGACGGGGAGTAATCATTAAACATAATATTTGGTTGCCGATGTCGTTCAGACGTGGCCGGCGGAGTAATCGTTAAACAGATTATTTGGTTGCCGAGCTTGTTGGGTCCTCTCATGTCGAACGAAATTAACCGTTAAAATATAAGCAATGTTCGAAATTGTCAATCAAATTACCAGCGTTTCTAGCAATGTTAGTCTGAATTGCTTGAGAGTTTCACAAAATTGCAGGTTCAGTCGAAATTATATAGTTCTCACCAAACAGTCTCATTATGTGTTGGATGTGTTCTTTCCCCTTGATATCAATAAAAGGCAAACTTGGTAAAGTGTTACATGATGTACACAAGTATAAGATGGCACTGATTCACCCTTTCTATACTAAATGAATTCTCACACTCCGTTATATAACCATTGGAATGGTCTATTATTCATCTGGAGGGGTTTTCATGAAAAATAAGCAGCCGACAGATAATAAAAGTGCAGACGGTGTCCAATTTATTGGAGGGAAATGTTCAGATAACAAGTTCAAAATGGTCGTTTGTTGAACTTATTGTTGAACATTTCCTATGGGATAACTACTCGTCAATGAGTATTTAGTAAAGAAAGGGCTAAGCACTGATTCCAAAGGGAGATAATTCGTACCTCAATATCAGATGACATGTTTTGAACATAAAACTTACTCTGAAAACTAAATTATATCAAAGTTGTTGAATCCTATTATTTTTCACAACATGCCTTGTCACTGAGTCGCGCTCATTTTGGATCCATCCAGCCCCGTTCCGATTTTTAGTGCTACAGATCAAAGTTCTCGAGTAGCATTCCATATATGAAAGTCATGAATATTCAAAAGCTCAATATATGGAATGCTACTCCAAACCTTTGACATGTGCCACTAAAAAACGGAATAGGGCTGGATAGATCCAATATGGCCGCGACTCAGACAGCGAATGTGATGATCTAGTACATTCACTAGTTCACTAATTCAAATAGGTTCAATTTGGCAGTGAATGTGGGTTTCATTTTGTTGAAAACCAGGAAGTGACGCCTTGAAGGAAGCGTAAAAAAATGTTTTTATGTTATCATTCCCTGCAAAAATAAAAATAAAAAACACTTGCATCAGAAGGTGATCTGGCTTTTTGATAGATCTATCAGTTTGATGATTTAGCTTCAATTAATTTTAGACTTTAGTGGAACTATTCTAACCTTTGGTGTGAGTATTATGTTGGAAATTAACCAGTTGGAAAATTCCAAATCACTGGGTGCAAAATTAATGGAATTTCACGAACTTGACAATTTCGGTATGTTTCAAGCGGTGTGCACCTGGAAATTCCAATGTCGCTTTCCTGTCTGAAATACGTATCGTCTGTGAGCTGCTAAACTGTCGTATCTATCAAAAATCTTATTTTACAGGAGACACCAAAACAAATAGATATCTCTGGAAATATAATTGGTATCTGCCGATAACTATGAACGATAAGCCTTTATATCAGGGTTATCATAAAAGATTATCTTTCAAATTCATATTTATCACATAATTTGGCCATAAAAGCAGTTTCATAATTATCGGTAATAGGCACGTTTAATATCAGCGCGTGCGATGACGTCACAGCGTTCTTCAAATAACTTGCGATCGCTGTAGTTTATGATTGTTGTTTTCGATGAATATTTCGCGTTGCTTCGGGTTTATTTGATCATGTGATAAAAGGTATCTCACACTCGTCCCATTTTATACGTAATTTATCAACCTCGTCCTCTAAATTCTATTTGAGCCTCGGTAAACCTCGGCTCAAATCGAATTTAGTGAACTCGGTTGATAAATTCCGTATAAAATAGAAACTCATGTGAGATCCTCTATATATTCTATAGTTGATGAGAAAAAACGTGATTGTTATGATTTTAGAAGTAAGAATGACAAAGCTGGAGATACATTGAGTTTTGACGATTTCCGCGCCCCTGGTCATCCATGTTCAAACGAATCCAATCAGAATTCAGTATCCAGGATCGGTTTCGAAAATAGAAATACGACATGTTAGAATTAATGTATCTCAATCATACTGTAGATCGTAAGATTGATTATTAAAATATTTAATAAATAGAGCATGGCTTGGAGTTGACTACGCGTATATAGCGCCCAGTGGGGTGGGTATAGTTCAGGGGCGAAGCGGAGTGCACTATACCCACCCCACTGTGAACTATACCCGCGCAATCAACGACAAGACATGCTCTATTTATTATATTTCACCGAACAATTAAAAAAAAAGTTGTACCGAAACGCGCAGTATTTAGTGTTTGTTTTGAATGCACGAAAACACGAAACTGCATGTACCACAAGGTGATTCAACCGAATGTTACCACTTCGTTCGTTCCTCGGTTCATTGCTTTCTGCATGCCAGTTTGCTATAGTGGTGTGCTAAATTTATAACAGCACTACACCATATAGGACACGGCTCTCGGCCAATCAGAAGGCACCATTTCTGTGCGAGGTGAAATATAATGTAATAGAAGGTTTATCAAATACAGCAATCGTAAGGTTATTATGTTATGATATCATATTATGTTATATTATGTTATGTTATGTTATGTTTCTTCTGGCCACAACTTCAATGGAAAAGAATGGGAAATAAACGATCTTAGAAGCAATGGAATTCCGTTTGATTATTCGGCGTCCCCTCGATCGCTGGTTTGGTAGAAATACACAATTTCCAGCAATTCTGACCAACATGGGAGGGGGTACTGTACTTCCAAATATATGCTGAGCCATTATAATTGGCATAGTTCCCATCAAGATAATTTTATTTTCGACAGAAATGGTAGGTATAAAAAATTGTCTGTACTTTGGCTTCTTAGTACAATTTGTCACTGAGTTATACCCCATGGTATGCACACACAAAACCCAAAATTTTACCCGTTTGTTTTACTAAAATTGACAAATTTAACCCCAAAACAGACGACGACAGAGCGAATGCCAGTAAATAAGCTTCTTCTACCTGACATAGCTGACATAGCTGACATAGCTGACATAGCTGAGAACTATTTGAAGTAGAAAAAAGTTATCGTACTTGCAAGCGCAGCTGGAAGAATAAGTGGAGAGAAAACGGCTATTTTCCTATAACCAAACACACGGAGTTGGCCTTCACTGAATCCGAAAATCATGATACGTATCCCATTTTTTCAGGGTTTTTTTTAAAGGTACTCAATCCGATCAGACGGCCGCCATATCGTCAAGATGCAACAACAACGTGTCTTCAAAATACGCTTTAGTTGATTAATTGCAACAAAATAATGCCAACCACCGTCTACTATGGTATCAAATTTCCCAAAACGTGTTATTTATCAACATTTTGTTCAACGAAATATGGCCGTATTATCACATGAGTATCACGAAATAATGCCGTCTTACCACTTGATTTTAGAGTTATCCATCTTCATCCGCAATTTTGTCCGAGACCGTCGGTTTGACAACTATTTTCTGGGCCACAAATAATTGCACATCTCGAGAAATATGGGAGCGTTAATTCGGATAATGCATCTTTAACTTTCATAGTTTTGTAAAATAATTAACCCTTTACCCAATAGAAGGGCCCTGTGCCAATGCATTCTCTTATATATGCGAGTCGACCATAGGTCGCCTCGCATATATAAGAGAATGCATTGGCTTAACACATTAAAAATTATAAAATTGCATTCTCTTATATATGCGAGGCGACCTATGGTCGACTCGCATATATAAGAGAATGCATTGGCACAGGGCATAACTGTAACTATCACAATGTGGTCAAGGAGCCGGTTCAGGGGCGAAGCGGAGTGCACTATACCCACCCCACTGTGAACTATACCCGCGCAATCAACGACAAGACATGCTCTATTTATTATATTTCACCGAACAATTAAAAAAAAAGTTGTAGTTGTACCGAAACGCGCAGTATTTAGTGTTTGTTTTGAATGCACGAAAACACGAAACTGCATGTACCACAAGGTGATTCAACCGAATGTTACCACTTCGTTCGTTCCTCGGTTCATTGCTTTCTGCATGCCAGTTTGCTATAGTGGTGTGCTAAATTTATAACAGCACTACACCATATAGGACACGGCTCTCGGCCAATCAGAAGGCACCATTTCTGTGCGAGGTGAAATATAATGTAATAGAAGGTTTATCAAATACAGCAATCGTAAGGTTATTATGTTATGATATCATATTATGTTATATTATGTTATGTTATGTTATGTTTCTTCTGGCCACAACTTCAATGGAAAAGAATGGGAAATAAACGATCTTAGAAGCAATGGAATTCCGTTTGATTATTCGGCGTCCCCTCGATCGCTGGTTTGGTAGAAATACACAATTTCCAGCAATTCTGACCAACATGGGAGGGGGTACTGTACTTCCAAATATATGCTGAGCCATTATAATTGGCATAGTTCCCATCAAGATAATTTTATTTTCGACAGAAATGGTAGGTATAAAAAATTGTCTGTACTTTGGCTTCTTAGTACAATTTGTCACTGAGTTATACCCCATGGTATGCACACACAAAACCCAAAATTTTACCCGTTTGTTTTACTAAAATTGACAAATTTAACCCCAAAACAGACGACGACAGAGCGAATGCCAGTAAATAAGCTTCTTCTACCTGACATAGCTGACATAGCTGACATAGCTGAGAACTATTTGAAGTAGAAAAAAGTTATCGTACTTGCAAGCGCAGCTGAAAGAATAAGTGGAGAGAAAACGGCTATTTTCCTATAACCAAACACACGGAGTTGGCCTTCACTGAATCCGAAAATCATGATACGTATCCCATTTTTTCAGGGTTTTTTTTAAAGGTACTCAATCCGATCAGACGGCCGCCATATCGTCAAGATACAACAACAACGTGTCTTCAAAATACGCTTTAGTTGATTAATTGCAACAAAATAATGCCAACCACCGTCTACTATGGTATCAAATTTCCCAAAACGTGTTATTTATCAACATTTTGTTCAACGAAATATGGCCGTATTATCACATGAGTATCACGAAATAATGCCGTCTTACCACTTGATTTTAGAGTTATCCATCTTCATCCGCAATTTTGTCCGAGACCGTCGGTTTGACAACTATTTTCTGGGCCACAAATAATTGCACATCTCGAGAAATATGGGAGCGTTAATTCGGATAATGCATCTTTAACTTTCATAGTTTTGTAAAATAATTAACCCTTTACCCAATAGAAGGGCCCTGTGCCAATGCATTCTCTTATATATGCGAGTCGACCATAGGTCGCCTCGCATATATAAGAGAATGCATTGGCTTAACACATTAAAAATTATAAAATTGCATTCTCTTATATATGCGAGGCGACCTATGGTCGACTCGCATATATAAGAGAATGCATTGGCACAGGGCATAACTGTAACTATCACAATGTGGTCAAGGAGCCGGTTCCAATGATATCCATATTTGTATGGTTCTATTGAGACAGACCGAAGATATTTTAGGCTGTTGAAGCTTTATTTGGCCGGTTTTGGCCGTTTTGTTGGGTAAAGGGTTAAACCATCAAACCAGTAGTGTCACATTTAGCACAGGATACGCTGGCAGTTATTCTCCCCAAATACTTATTTTTCTATTGTTTAGACACTACTACAATCCTATAAATCGTGTACTGCTACATTTCAACTAGAACAGACACACTAAAGGGTCTGGAGGAGATGTAACTCTAAATGCGGTCACGAACAGATACACTGAAGAAAAGGGTCTGGAAGGGATGTAACTCTAAATAGGGTCGGTTAACAGGTACACTGAACGAAAGGGTCGGGTGTCGATGTAACTCTAAATAGGGTAGGTGAACAGATATACTGGATAAAAGGGTCGGAAGGGGATGTAACTCTAAATAGGGCCGGCGATCAGATACACTGAACAAAAGGGTCGGGAGGGGAAGTAACTCTAAATAGGTCGGTGAAAAGATACACTGAACAAAAGGGTCGGGAGGGGATGTAACTCTAAATAGGGTCGGTGAACAGATACACTGAACAAACGGGTCGGGAGGGGATGTAACTCTAAATAGGGTCAGTCAACATATACACTTGATTAGGGTTAGTCAACAGATACACTGAACAAAGGGACGGGGGATTTATAACTCTCAATAGAGTCGGTGAACAGATACATTGAAAAAAGGGTCGGGAGGGGATTTAACTCTGAATAAGGTCGGTGAACAGATACACTCAACAAGAGGTTCGGGAGGGGATGTAACTCTAAATAGGGTAGGTGAACAGATATACTGGATAAAAGGGTCGGGAGGGGATGTAACTCTATTTTAAATAGAGTCGGTTGAACAGATACACTCAACAAAATGGTCGGGAGGGGATGTAACTCTAAATAGGGTCGCTGAACAGATACACTGAACAAAAGGGTCGGGAGGTGATGTAACTCTAAATAGGGTCGATGAACAGATACATTGAACAAAAGGGTCGGGAGGGGATGTAACTCTAAATAGGGTCGATGAACAGATACATTGAACAAAAGGGTCGGGAGGGGATGTAACTCTAAATAGGGTCGATGAACAGATACATTGAACAAAAGGGTCGGGAGGGGATGTAACTCTAAATAGGGTCGATGAACAGATACATTGAACAAAAGGGTCGGGAGGAGATGTAACTCTAAATAGGATCGGTGAAAGTTTAGTAAATTCTGAAGGAATTTGGAAGCTTGTATAAGCCTGGTACGTTTAATCCTTTAAAGGCGGGAACTGTGCTGCATGGTTCAGCATTTCAGATACTGTGCCAGTGCATTCTCGTAAAATGCGAGTCTCACATAGGGAGCAAATAAAAGAGAATGCACTGGCCTATACACGATCAAGGTAAATATTGTTAGGCCAATGTATTCTCTTATATATGCGAAGCTCCGAATTGGAGACTACCATATATATAAGAGTGCATTGGCACAGGGTTTTCGCATTTAAATCGTAAAATTGTGTCATGGTAATTTGGATGGAGGGGTAAGATAGGTCAATAAGCGCACGACATCGATACTCACACGCCTGGTTATGTAGTCCTGCTGAGTTGCTATGATGTTGGGTCCTGCTGAACTACTATCATGCTGATGATCTATCTCTTCCGAAGATAAGTTTTAGATAGTTTCCTGGCTATAAAATAATAAATATGAATCGCGAATACCCATATCTGGAAACGCTTCTATCGATTAATATTGATTTTATTTCAAATTTTCTGATATAATATACATACAATCATTTTGGTACAATTTACGACTCGCGTTCATTCGGGGCGTATCATGCGGGATAACTCTATCTAAAATTCTGGAAATAGTAACGAAAAAATGTCCCACTTGATTATCGCATTATATAAGAAAATATCGATATAAAATCAGTATTAATTGATAGAAGCGCTTGCGGACAGGACTGGTGTCTTCGACTCATATATATTATTGTATACCCCGTGTATAGGAAGAGACAGACCATCTATATGAAAATATTCCGTTATTTTTTCTGAAGTTGTTTCGCCGTGTCTGTATGAAACATTCAAGTACCAATATACTTTAAGTAAGGGTTAGAGCACGCGAATAGTTCTTTACCATAATCAATCGAGTCGAAGATGAGATTTATTCTGATAAAGAACTATTCGCGCGCTCTGGCCGACTTATAGCACAATTGATCTCACATAATGCAATCAACTGGATATATGGCATTGAGTGTGTTTTGACCACGACGCACAATCCGTGCGCTGGCCGCTATTGGGCACAATAGCCGGTTAGCAACGCCCAACAACGTGATTAACATGCACTGATCGCCGTTGAATGTGAATAGATATGTCCGAAACAAACACGGACTGATTCCACTTTAAAGCACCCGTGCGATTTGTCTGTTATGAGTTGCGTGTGCCTGACAATGGGATAATCACTGACCTATCCCTTCGCAGCCTTGGGAATTGGTGTGCTTTACCAAAAATCGGGGAACAATTGTAACAATGGGATTGTGCTCTAAAATAGTTCTACGACTTCGCTGGTGCTTACAAACCGACATGAATAGCCGTCTTGATTATGGCTGGTTTGCGGTCAACACACCCATTATTAAAGGTACTCAATCCGAATTAACGCTCGCAAATTACTATTTCCTTTGATTCGAGTGGAGGAACCCACCCATCAAAGCTCAGAGTGATCAGATATCAATGTTTGAAATCTACAATTTTAATTTAAAGTGGCCCAGTAAACTGTCATGCATAACTCTAACATCAAGTGGCTTTTTTGTGTCAGATATTTGACAAACCGGCAAAATTTCGTTGAACACAATGTTGACAAATAACAGGTTTTGAGCAATGTTATACTATAGTTGACTGTGGTTAGCATTATTTTTGGGCAATTACTCGATTCTGATAACTGAAGCAGCATTTTAAAAACAATGTTGTTCTTGTTGGAATCTGATGATATGGGGACCATCGAATCGGATTGAGTACCTTCAAAATAGGGATAACATGTTTTTGAATAGTTTATACATGCACATAACGGATTTTACTCGAATCGTTCATATTCGCCAAACACCGCACACATGACAGCTTTAGATAACATAATGGTACTTTTACTTATCAGCATCACTTTGCCCTACCAGCGTCATGGGAAATCAGCAGGACCCTCCGACATCATGGCAAATTACCAGGACCAGTTACACAGAGGATAAGCAGACGCTTGAATTAACCGGAACTTGCAGAACGTAAGACAATGCCATGGTGCAAAAGGACAGATATAGCCATCTTGATTATGGTGGAATTGCTACAACCAACACGCCATTATTAACATGTTTTTGAATGTGTAACCCTTTACCCAACAAACCGGCCAAAAACGGCCAAATAAAGCTGTGACAGCCTAAAATATCTTCGGTCTGTCTCAATAGAACCATACAAATATGGATATCATTGGAACCGGCTCATTGACCAAATTGTGATGGTTACAGTTATGCCCTGTGCCACTGCATTATCTTATATATGCGAGTCGACCATATATAAGAGAATGCATTGGCCTAAATAAAATCTTTTTTTAACACTTTTTACCATTTTTTCTTACATTCTTTAACAATTTTATAATTTTTAATGTGTTAAGCCATTGCATTCTCTTATATATGCGAGGCGACCTATGGTCGACTCGCATATATAAGAGAATAATATAGTATAATGGTATAGTATAATGGTATAGTATAATGGTATAGTATAATGGTATAGTATAATGGTATAGTATAATGGTATGGTATAATGGTATGGTATAATGGTATGGTATAATGGTATGGTATAATGGTATGGTATAATGGTATGGTATAATGATATGGTATAATGGTATGGTATAATGGTATGGTATAATGGTATGGCATAATGGTATGGCATAATGGTACAGCATAATGGTACAGCATAATGGTACAGCATAATGGTACAGCATAATGGTATAGTATAATGGTATAGTATAATGGTATAGTATAATGGTATAGTATAATGGTACAGTATAATGGTACAGTATAATGGTACAGTATAATGGTATAGTATAATGGTATAGTATAATGGTATAGTATAATGGTATAGTATAATGGTATAGTATAATGGTATAGTATGATGGTATAATGGTATAGTATAATGGTATAGTATAATGGTATAGTATAATGGTACTTTTACTTAACATCATTAGTTTGTCCTACCAGCGAATAGCAGTTCAGCAGGACCCATATGCATCAACAGCATGGCAAATTGGCAGGACCAGTTACACAGTGGATAAGTGAACGCCTAAATTGATCGGAAGTTGCAGAACGCGAGGCGATGCCATTCTATTTTAAACATTGTTTTTACTCTTTCGCTTTGGAAAGACAGAATTTAGGTTAAAACTCGAATCAAATAGCTAGTTTGAATGACATGCAGACACGCAATTTTGTGATATGTGACTTATTAGCAAATCATAGCATATCACAGCTGTCCGTTATTCATGATGATTTAAAGACGGAAAACGCCCTCGAATCCTCGACAATATTACAACTATGGCTGCCGAAAGTGGTCTCAAATGTCATTTCCATAACTCCCCGATGTAATCGAGCCAATCTTTATGTTTTATTTAACTTTATAATATCGTGACATATAGACATTCATTCCAATATCATTTACTCACGATATTGGCTGGAAAACAACATCTCCAAACAAACACACCCTGTCATTTCAATGTCCGTATATAGTTGCCAAGATATTTTCCCTTAGGTGCCCATTTTCTGTCCGCACAGTTGTGATTTCTATTCGCACTGGTTGTGTTAGAAGCATTGTAGTTATGCTTGCGGTTCAGTTGGGGAAACAAGATTGTCTTTGAGAATTGTGTGAAGTTATTCGGGGAGTTCTATGTTCTGAGAGCAATCAACCATCACTTCCACAGTCATTGTTCTGACAACAATTTCAGAAGCTCCGGAATCTCAGAAACGTCAAAGAACGAACTCCTCGGATTTTTCGTCCACTGTCACGAGGAATGCCACTATCACGATGGGGAATCACGTGGTTTCGAGTTGATGAGTACCACGCATTCAAAATGGCCGAGGCGATCAGAAACGAGGAAAAAAGGTAATAAACTAGGATAATTTTATATTACATGGTATTTTGGCAGCTACGAGCATATGTTATACTATTTTTCAAACAAGCTGATACCAAATTTGTGAACAAACTCACAGTTGTGTGCGCTAACATTCTGACCAAAGTTGTCAGTCGAAGGATTCTCCCAGAAGTATGGTCTTGTGTATTCCACGAACCACCGACTGGAAACTTTGGTCAGAACTTCTCCATATATTATGTTTTTGTGCGTTTGCAAATTTTGAATGCGTGGTACTCACCAACATCGAACCCACGTGATTCCCCACCGTTACCATATATAGGTACACGCACTATCGGATCGGGAGCCGACGTACTCACCAACATCGAACCCACGTGATTCCCCACCGTTACCATAGGTACACGCACTACCGGATCGGGAGCCGACGTACTCACCAACATCGAACCCACGTGATTCCCCACCGTTACCATAGGTACACGCACTACCGGATCGGGAGCCGACGTACTCACCAACATCGAACCCACGTGATTCCCCACCGTTACCATAGGTACACGCACTACCGGATCGGGAGCCGACGTACTCACCAACATGGAAACCACGTGATTCCCCACCGTTACCATAGGTACACGCACTACCGGATCGGGAGCCGACGTACTCACCAACATGGAAACCACGTGATTACCCACCGTTACCATAGGTACACGCACTATCGGATCGGGAGCCGACGTACTAACCAACATGGTAACCACGTGATTCCCCACCGTTACCATAGGTACACGCACTATCGGATCGGGAGCCGACGTACTCACCAACATGGAAACCACGTGATTACCCACCGTTACCATAGGTACACGCACTACCGGATCGGGAGCCGACGTACTCACCAACATGGAAACCACGTGATTACCCACCGTTACCATATATAGGTACACGCACTACCGGATCGGGAGCCGACGTACTCACCAACATGGAAACCACGTGATTACCCACCGTTACCATATATAGGTACACGCACTATCGGATCGGGAGCCGACGTACTCACCAACATCGAACCCACGTGATTCCCCACCGTTACCATAGGTACACGCACTACCGGATCGGGAGCCGACGTACTCACCAACATGGAAACCACGTGATTACCCACCGTTACCATAGGTACACGCACTACCGGATCGGGAGCCGACGTACTCACCAACATGGAAACCACGTGATTACCCACCGTTACCATAGGTACACGCACTACCGGATCGGGAGCCGACGCTCATGGTTGAGCCACGCATTGGTAAACAACATTAGAATGATTTAGAAATGATCTATAAATTCGAGTCATTACATGGACCATGTGATGAGAGTATATTTATTATAGAATGAGCCTTTCTTGTGTTACCACGGGCCTGGGGCCGAACAAACCCACTCACTAAACTAGTGCAGGCCTGAACGTAACGTTGTAGCCTTTGACATCACTAAATAGATTACTAACTTATCAACAGTTTGCAGAAATAGACGTCATACAGTTATTTCAAAAATGTTGGGTGCTTTCTTGTACCAATATTTAGGAATAAAGTGACGTCGTTGTTGTCAGGGGCAGAAAAAGGGGGAGGGGCAGAAAAACAATTTGTCGCCGATTGCCACGAAACTTATATATAATCATCCCCATGATATAAGGCATATGATGGTGTGGTTTAAATGTGTTAAGAGTTGCGCTGTTGGAGTCAGGAATGCACGGAAGGGGAGAGGGGCACCAGAATTGATAAACTAAGTTTAGCGCCGAGGGACTATCTGAATGGCACCAGAGGGGTGTACTAGGGGTAACTTTTTACGAGAAAGATAATGGTGCGGGTTAGAATTTTCTAAAGTGACGCCGTTGTCAGGGGGGGGGGGGGCAAAAAAAGGGGGGTGTAGAACATATGTTTGCCGCCGATTGCCACGAAACTTTAATATAATCATTCCTATGATATGATGAATCTAATTGTGTTGGTTAAATATGTCAAACGTTGCGCCATTCGCGTCAGGGATGCACGGAAGGGGAGAGGGGCACCAAAATTGATAAAACTAATTTTAGCGCCGATTTCCACCAAATCGATCTATAATCTTCTCCATGGTACAAGGAATCTGATTTAAGACTCCAAACTGGTGTCGTTTGGATGAAAGATTGTGGGTGGGGCACCCATGCAGTTTGATAAGAATGGGTTTAGTCGCCGATTGCCACCACACTTATACAATATCATCCCCATGGCACGAGGAGTCTAATGGTGTGGCTTAAATCTGTCAAAAGTGGCGTCATTCGAGTCAGGGTTGAACTAAAAGGCAGAGGGGCACCAAAATTGATACGCAATAATTTAGGCGCCAACTTTAACCAAAGTGATACGCATTCTTATCCATAATACGAGCAGTCTGATCGTGTGATTTAAAGACGCCATGTTGGTGCTGTTTGTGTGAGAGATGGGGTTTGGTGGGCACTAAATTTGATCAAATTGGTTTACCAAACTTATCAATAACCATCTCCGTGATATCAAGAGTCTAATTGTGTGGTTTAAGAATGCCACAAGCTGTCACAAATGGGGCCACACAAACATGATAAACAATATGTTTAGCGCTGATTTCCACCAGATTGATACATATTCTCCGTGATACGAGAAATATAATCGTGTGGTTTAGATACGTCAACTTGGTGCCGTTTGGATGAGAGATATGGGGGCCCTAAATTTGATACGCATTTGTATACTCGCCAATTTTATACAAAAACTTATACAAAATCATCCACACGGTATTAGGTGTCTAATGTGTTGGCTTAAATTTGTCAAAAGTGGCGTCATTTGAGTCTCTGAAAGGGAGAGGGGTACACACATTGATAACAAATAATATTAGCGCCGATGCATGTCCACCAAATTAATACACATTCTTCTCCATGATACAAGGAATCTAATTGTATGATTTAAAGACACCAAATTGGTGTCGTTTGGATGTGAGATTACCAGACTGATACATATTCTCCGTGATACGAGAAATCTAATCGTGTGGTTTAGATACGCCAACTTGGTGCCGTTTGGATGAGAGATATGGGGGCCCTAAATTTGATACGCATTTGTATACTCGCCAATTTTATACAAAAACTTATACAAAATCATCCACACGGTATTAGGTGTCTAATGTGTTGGCTTAAATTTGTCAAAAGTGGCGTCATTTGAGTCTCTGAAAGGGAGAGGGGTACAAACATTGATAACAAATAATATTAGCGCCGATGCATGTCCACCAAATTAATACACATTCTTCTCCATGATACAAGGAATCTAATTGTATGATTTAAAGACACCAAATTGGTGTCGTTTGGATGTGAGATTACCATATTGATACATATTCTCCGTGATACGAGAAATATAATCGTGTGGTTTAGATACGCCAACTTGGTGCCGTTTGGATGAGAGATATGGGGGCCCTAAATTTTATACGCATTTGTATACTCGCCAATTTTATACAAAAACTTATACAAAATCATCAGTCTACATTGATTTCTGTTGATTCATATTAATCCATTGCACGCAAGTCCATTGTGGATCACTGTGAAAAAACACGGTGAATCCTGGTGAATCCTGGTGATCCATAATGGGCTTATTGCATGGGGTCCCCCGGTACTTACTGTTTTGCATACCGCACCCTCTTTATAACTGTTCTGTATTATCAACATCGATCCACTTTTTCTGCTTTCGTGAAATTGTTTAAGTTCCCTTTCCATAAGAAAAATTACAATCCGCCTGTTCCGCCAAAGACGGTCGCTGGATTTTTATATTTTTTTGGTGCGAAATTATCCTCAAGCTCCGTGTTAGATTTATGACAATTCGATTATTACACCAAGAGTTCTTCTTTAACGTGAATGGTACTTTTGAATCAATTAAATTGCCTTTAAGCAGTTCCATAACAAGGACAATATATGTCTATAATTACGCGGTTTATATATATTTGGACCTTATATAGCCAGGAAAAACTTGCGCAAGTCATAACAATTAATGAGTGCAGATGCATCCAAGTCGTTGCACATAATCGATCCAGACGGTCTTTATTTATTACTAGCAGGGTTACCCGGCGTTGCCCAGGTTAAAGTGATGTGAAACCCTCTGCTTATTGCAGCATATTGTGCATATATGATGGGAATAGAGGATACTCTTGTGTTACACATACTCTCATAAATTATATGTCCAAATAGCATCACAAAACATTATTCTTACACACGGAATATAAGTAGTAGCTCACTGAGAATGGCTGCAAAACACTGCGAATCGACGCCAAACACTGAGAATCGCCGCGAACCACTGAGAATCGCCGCAATACACTGAGAATCGCTGCAAAACACACGAATCGACGCAAAATACTGAGAATCTTCGCCAACACTGATAATCACCGCCAACACTGAGAATCACCGCCAACACTGAGAATCGCGGTAAAACAATGAGAATCGCGGTAAAACAATGAGAATCGCCGCAAAACAACGGCAACTACTTAAAATATATTACACCATTTCGAATTATTGTGTAACAGTTTTAACTAAGTATTGATAATAATCATGTCTTGATTTGCTCAAACTTTAAATAAACAAGAAAATGACAATTAGTGGATATGGATTATATAGAGATAGAGCTATGTAATTCGATGTGGTCGTTTATAGTGAGGTTTGAATAAAACTGTTACCACCATGTTGGTTACACCATATCGCTCGCAAATTAATCCTCACCACTCAACCTTTCGATGTTGAGTTGGTAATCGCGAATCACCTCCCCCCCCCAATCGCCACGGTGTTGAGTGTTTTGCTTATCACACGCTCTTTATATACTGTATAGGCTCTGTGTTGCAGTGGCATATGATACCCATCCATTAAATCTACTCACAGTAGTTCCATATTTGTTCAGTCTAATTTATCGGCCACATGTTTTCAATGAAAACTGCAGCTGTTTTCCAGACGGTTTCGATGTTAACCAATGTTATTCAAGGACTTAATTCTTATTTTAGACCTATATCGATTCGAAGATGCAAACATCGAATTCGTACATGTGTCAATTGACTTGCCTAAGACTTACAACCTGACATGCGACAGATATAATGTCGTGATCGATTAGTACGTTCAAACATTGGTAAAATTTTCAGGTAATTAGTGGGTGTCTATAGTGTGCTATATAGGATATCGAACGGCACACTCCTTATGCAATCGCAATGGCTCGGCCATTTCCGCTTTCGTACGGAAATAACCTCTCCCATATTGCCACCATATATATGCCGGAATAGTTCAATTACGTAACGCTGAATAAAGGCTACCAATGTGAGCCTGTTTCACCTAATAGAATCATACGCTAGCGTAATTAACGAACCACGGCTAAACACACTCATAAGCTAGGATATATATGTGTCTTTTTAATCCTATAAAATAACTTCATAGATGCGTATTCCCATCAAATAATACTATCTTAGGCCGTGGTGTGATTATGATATATTACACTCCAGACATGCACAAGGGTTCATCGACCGAGTGGGTTCTTTAGCAATTTCGTGTATAAATTATGTCAATCATATCTTACATCAAGGCATGTTATAAATCAGAGATTCACAATGCAAACAGACTACGAGCTCACCGACTCAAATAAAAACTTTTAAAAGACATTCCTTTTGAACAAATTATTATAGAATATAAACTACCAACATCAAACTGAAAGTATTTAAAAGTCAAGACTGATGGTTGTTGTCTAGAGGGGAGTATTTTACTGAAATTAACAATTATATTATTGACGCTGTGTGTGCAGTCTGATTGAGATGTATACTATACGAAGAAGCTTGTCGATTTCATCATGTTCATTTCATTCATAAAATGTCATCAGGTCGATTTCAACGAAACTCGACGCGCAACGGCATCATGTAGCTTTCACCATCGATCGAATTTGCAATAACCTGAATGTATCTTCTGCTTTGTTCATATAAGAAATGAACGGCGGTTTCAATGTGGTCATGGGATTTTGACCGCGAGAAAAATTCTGCAAACTGCATGAACCCCGAAGGGGTTCATGCGGAGTTTGCTGATTTTTTTATCGCGGTCAAAACCCATGACCACGTTGAATCCGCCGTTTATTATTTATATTTATATACTTACGCTCTTTTAAAACACTTCTCCAAATATGTCCGTTATTTCGTCAAAAACACTTTTTCAAATATCTCCGTTATTTCGTTTATAAAAATAATTTCCTATTTCTATATTTCGCTTTATATTTCGCCCTATTTCGCTATTTCGCTGTATTTTCCTATTTCGATTTTTCGTGCTATTTCGCTGTATTTTCATATTTCGCTTTTTCGTTGAATTTCATATTTCGATAATTCGCTATATTTGACATATTATGGGATATGGGATTATATGATAACCAACATTCTGATAGTCAATCGAACATCTCGTGCCACCCGTACTCGCGATTAGATTCCACTAGCCATCCAATCGTGAACCTCGATTACATATTTTTTGCTATCAAATCCTTGGCGTATTGGCTGACTAGATACTCAAGCAGTCGCTAATGTCCGACAATCCCCGGTGATTTCCGGGACCAATGTGTTCATAAACCTATGAACGACATTGAAAGTGACGTCACGTTACGTTCATAGGTTTATGAACGCATTGAATAAGGGGGCGTGTCTACCGTAACGCTATGGGGAAATCGGAAGAGATATCAGGTGTATGTAAATATAAGTATGTGTTTCTTATCGATTCATGAACATAGAAGGATATCTGAAGATTATCAGATCACGTATGTAATATTAGGATAATTTAAAAGCGATATAATAACGCTTTTTGCATCACGAATTTCGATTTCGATTCCAGTATTGTCCCCAGCCCAGCCAGAGTGATTTAGATTTTCCCATTGCACGCGGCATTTATAATTTAGGCCACTGCATTGCAAATATTTGACAGTCCATAATAAGTTATAATTATGTTATCAAAATATAAAATGTAAACCGTGGCTACGAATGAACTTCACTGTGCATAGTTCCGATAGTAACTCGCCTCATTTTGGAACGCAGGCCATTGAAAGACGCACACGTTTATTTCAGATTATGACATTAATGCTTTAAGCGACAAAAGTGCTCGCAAAAATTTAAAAAAGCAGTATCGTATTAGATAATAACGAACCAAAGCCGGACGCTTTGGGTAGTATATAGACTATATCTGATTTTGTGACGTCACCAATTATTATCTAATACGACACTTGTGTTTTGAATTTTTGCGAGCAATTTTGTCGCACAGTAGATCGGTGGGCTTAAAGCATTAATGTCGTAATCGGAAATAAACGTGAGTGTCTTTCAATTGCCGGCGTTCCAAAATGAGGGGAGTTACTATATCGGAATTATGCACAGTGAAGTTCATTCATTTTATTGAGAACATAATTATGACATATTAAGGACTGTCAAATATTTGCAATGGAGGCCTAAAATATAAATCGCGCGTACAATGGGACAATCTCAATCACTCTGGCAGGGCGGGAGAAAATACTGGAGTCGATATCGAAATTCATGATGCATGCAAACGTTATTATATCGCGTTTAAATTATCCTAATATTACATATAGTACATACGTGAATCTGATAATTATTATATATCCTTCTATTTTCATGAATCGACAAGGAACACATACTTATGAACAAAGCAGAAGATACATTCAGGTTATCACAAATTCGGTGGTGGTGAAAGCTACATGATGACGTTGTTCGTCGAGTATCGTTGAAATCGACATGATGACATTTTATGAATGAAATGAACATGATGAAATCGACAAGCTTCTTCGTATAGTACACATCTCAATCGGACTGCGCACACGGCGTCAATAATATAATGGTTGAGTTCAGTAAAATACTCCCCTCTCGACAACAACCAACAGTCTTGACATTTGAATACTTTCAGTTTGATGTTGGGAGTTTATATTCTATCGTGGTTTAGCTGTGGTTCGTTAATTACGCTAGCGTATGGTCATATTAATTGGTGACGTCACAAAATCAGATATAGTCTATATACGACGCAACGCGTCCGGCTTTGGTTCGTTATTATTTAAATATTTTAATCATCGTGTTTGCAAACAGCAGAAAGTAACAGCAAAAAGTGTCATTATTAAAATATGTTTCATTACATGTGTTGATTGAGTGAGGGTTTAACGTCGTTTATTCGCTAGGCCATACCACGACCAAGAACAGAATCATGTATAAAAAAGGTCTTAACGAAGCAGTTGTCTTGATAAATCAGACAGTGGATTAGATTAAAACAATGCAGTGGTACATTTGCTATGTACAAATAAAAGCAGCCGAGAGGAATGATTCCACTTGTAGTCAGGAATATAAATTCAAGAACTTACTAGTGTGTAATCATATTATAAAACGTAGAAAAGTAATACATGAATAGATAATAAATAGCAAATAAATATTACAAAATTACAAAGGAGCCACATCGAAATATGTAAAGTAGCTTTTAAAATCAGATTTGTCAGTGATAAGGTATTTATAATATTTGATGAACCTTTATCAATGTGTCAAGCTGATAGCCGGGTGGGTGAGACAGAATGTCATTCTTCACCCAGCCGACAGCCTCGATCCACAAATACTGTTTCTAGTCTTTGATAGTTAACCGTTTCTCATTAATCATGTGGTCAAATTGAAAGCTCAAATATATACCTCTCTTTCTGAAAATCGAAACGTTGGAGTGACTTTGGCGAGTTTTGTTTCGAAGCAACAGCTGATTTTTGTTTTGGAACAATAGGATTAACTTGCATTGAATGTTTCGGAGGAAATGTCTCAACGACAGATGCTGTATCCATTACCTGCGCTACACGTTCTGAAACAGGAATAATATCAGTCGCCTCATCTTGTGTTGCTAGTGATATTACTGATGAGTTTGGTTTGATTCTGTGTCTGACACGATTTTAGACACGATTGCTGAGTATGTGACATGTGGAATGGATGGTCGTGTACCAACTATTTTCTTGGCAGCTAAATATGACAGATGCTTCCTAGCTTTACATCGTTGAATACTTAGTCCCAAAAGAGCGATCCATTGTAGCATGTGAACCTTGACAGTTTGAAAACAACTTTAAGATTCGTAGAATCCGTATGATCATGACCTGAATAGAACATCGTGCACATATGGTTTCTTTACTTTTACAATGTGCCTGTGCATGGCCATATCCCTGACATTTAAAACACCACAATGGGGTTGGAACAAATGTGCTTAAATCCATCTTCATATACCCAACATTCGGTTGATATTCGCACCGGTTGAATGTCAGTAGATAACTATGCAAAGGAACGTTTTGTCCATCAACTGTCATTGTAAATCTAGGGACTTCTGTAAATCCCTGTGCAGATAACTCAGCCAATATCTCTGACTCGGAATAATCAGCTATATCACGAGTCCGCAATACAACTCTGCTACTGTTCAATGTCTTGTGATCTGTAATCAACACTGGTGTTAGTTCAATAGATGTTAATTGCATAAGAGTTTTTTTTTCTTGAACATTCGATCAGAAGAGAGCACTTGCCCAGTCCTGAACGGTTTGACAGATTTTAATTGTCCGGCTATGCTTTATAGCGTTTTATCAATCACAAATACAGTAGGTCTCTTGACATTCGGATCAAAACCAAGTACCAAGTACGGAGGATAGCCCTCGGCATCAGTGTAACTTAGCGGGTGGTCAATCTCACGTTTTTGTTTGTTTTGAGTTGCCATATACAAAGCAGATAATCGACAACTAGCCCAGCAGCCGACTCGGGCTACCCTTCGAATTATGGTCGGATCAAAGGCTGGTACATAGCTGAATCGGTGACCCGTTTAGCCACTGCATATAGCAGCCTCTCGGCACCTCCCCACAGCGAGACAGGCGTGAACAGTACCATATTGAAACAGTCATGAAGACGAAATGCAAAGATACATGACACGAAAGAAACAACATACATGAAAAACAGAACACACACATAGACACCAGAAACGAAATAGAACATATGGGAGAAATGTAATCTGAAACACCGTGGAGATGGACTAGCCGATTGATTGAGCAGTGTTTACCAAACCACCCGTCTTGAAGAGATGTAGGACCAAAGAGGACAATGCGCCAAGTCTTATCTGCAGGTGGATGCCTCACGTAATACGGACGCCCTAGTACCCCAGGACACCTCACATGATGCACCCTCGCAGTGGGGCGGTAGGTTTATACTACACCGGGCCCACACGGGGTCTTTAGATGTGTTTGAATGTTTTATACACATAATGGTGTTTCCTCAGTTCGTTCATGTTAGCCAAAGCCCCCTAAAATGACAACTTTAGGAAAATTAGCGGTACAATTTTAACAGCATAATTTTCCCTCATCATCATAACAATTCAGCAGGACGCACTAGCATCGTAGCAATTCAAAATTACCCACCGGCATCATGGCAACTCAACAGCACCAACCAACACCATAGCATTAACAATTCAGCAGGACTAGCTAGCTCACCAGCATCATATCATTTCAGCAAGACCCGCCCGAATTAGAGCAATTCAGTAGGACCCATACCACCAGCGGATAGCAACTCAGCAGGACTCACCAACATCATAGCAATTCGGCCGGTCCCACCACCATCATAGCAATTCAGCAGGAACCACCAGCATCATAGCAATTCGAAATGGACCACCAGCACCATAGCAATTCGAAATGAACCACCAGCACCATAGCACAAGAAAACCATAGTCAGAAATGGTAACGCCACCAAGATCATATTATTAGCCATAAATATAAATTATAATACAATTATTCTATAAACTAGCTTTCAAATTTTATGTGGGAAATTTGCATACTTCTATATTTCAAGTTTTCCCGTTTCTCGTGTTATACATTACTTTCTTAAAACTCTCTTCTTTATTACACAAGCTGATGGGCCCGACTTCGTCCGGGATGTTTCCCATCTGATTTCCGGCGAAAGGCGCGATTTGACCTTCAATTGACTATTTCGAAAGTCAAGGTCAGGTCAGGGTCATGATTTGACCCGTCCAAAACACCCCCACCCGGAGAAAAGTACCACTAGGTATAAAATTTCGTCGAAATCCGTCCGTTTTACCCCACTTGACCTTTAATTAACAATTTTGAAGGTCAAGGTAAGGTCGGAGTCATGATTTGACCCGTCCAAAACACTCCCCCCGACAAAAGTACCCATAGGTATCAAATTTCGTCGAAATCCATCCGTTTTACCCGATTTGACCTTTGATTGACCACATTGAAGGTCAAGGTCGCGCCGATGTCACGATTTGACCCGTTCAAAACACTCCCCGGAGAAAAGTATCCCTAGGTATCAAATTTCGCCGAAATTTGTCCGTTTTACCCAAATTGACCTTGCATTGACAGTTTTAAAGGTCAAGGTCAGGTCGGGCTCACGATTTGACCCGTCCAAAACATTTCCCGGACACAAATACCCATAAGTATCAAATTACGTTGAAATCTATGGAAAGCCGAAGAGGACATGTTAGTTGCTAATTGCTAGATATACGACGCACGACTTGTCGCGGTATTTTAAAGGTGTTTCAAACTAGGAAATAGAAGGATTCTGCGTTTCAAATGGTGATGAATTATAGTAATTTATTCAAATTCTATGGCATAAATTGTTATTAAAACCGTATATACTATAACAAAAATGAATGACTCGAAAATTAAGTGGGCCTTTAAACAAAGTCACAATTGCAGTTAGGCTCATCTCATACTCGTTTAATCAGCGATATTCTGCTGCGCAGTTTGTTATAGTTCCCAGTATTCATTGAGCGTTATAGCCCCACTGTTATAATTCGCCTTTAGCAGGCGTACTCTTGCCTCAGATTATTGAGATATTAGGTCACACGTAATGACATTAAATCGCATGGAAACATAGCAATTGTGTGGGCTGCTTGGCGTGAATATTTAATGAGAAATAAAGTCATACGTAATGACATTAAACTCAAGAAAACCCGCGAAAACAAAACAAAATCACATTTAATGTTTAAAGTTATTTCCTTCATAAAAAGAATCTTCGTGATAATGAACCCTCCCAATACTTTAGAATATAGAATTAACCTTAAAATAACAAAAACCTTCGGAATACAGAACCTTCGGAATAACGAACCTTCTGATTGGTGAACCTTCGGAATAGCGAACATTCAGAGAAATTTCGGAATTGTGGACATTCTGGATAGTGAACCTTCGGAATAGAGACATGCCCCCAATATTCATATTATATGCCCAGAGTTCAAAGGTATGGGCCCATAAAATCCTAAATTTGGCCCTTAAAATATTGAACTCCAAATTGAAGCCCACACAGAACATCACTTAAGTCAATTGTACCTGTGTCATGTCCCAATGCGGGAGGGTCCACAATATACCACAACATTCATATTATATGCACAGAATTCAAAAGTATGGGCCCACGTAATGACATTAAATCTCAAGAAAACCCGCGAAAACAAAACAAAATCACATTTAATGTTCTAAGTTAAGTTATTTCCTCCTGTATCTGTATCGGTATGCGCGCAGGATCAGTTCGGATGTGAGCACACACTCCGTAAAAAGAATCTTTGTGATAATGAACCCTCTCAAATTAGTCTCAATACTTTAGAATATAGAATTAACCTAAAAATAACAAAAACCTTCGGAATAGAGAACCTTCGGAATAGCGGACCTTCGGGATAGCGAACCTTCATAATAGAAACATGCCCCCACAAGTACACCGGTGACGTAAAGTAAACACATGTGCTAATCTTTGTTGTACTATCGTGACTCTATCGGTACGATTTATATTCAGTACGAAATAACCATAATAATACAGTCGCCCAGTGGATTATCGATCGACCACAGAATATGAAAATCTGCGTACCAAGCAACACCACGGTGTGGCGTAATAAACCACCAGCATTATGACACCCCAACAGCATAGCACTAACAATTCATCAGGACTAACTAGCTCACCAGCATCATATCATTTCATAGCAGGACCCACCCGGATCAGAGCAATTCAGCAGGACACATACCACCATCAGTAAAGCAATTCGGCAGGACCCACCAGCATCATAGCAATTCGGCAGGACCCACCAGCATCATAGCAATTCGGCAGACCCACCAGCATCATAGCAATTCCAATTCAGCAGGATCCACCAAAACCAAAGTATTAGCAATTCACAAAGAGCCACCGCATCATAGCAATGTTAGTAGGACCCACCAGCATCATATCAATTCAGCAGGCCGCGCTGGTCACCGCCCAATTTGACACCAAATTTGTCAGAATTTCGTAATTCTATATTTGAAAATAATAACACAATTGACTAAAAAGCATCTGAAACTACATATGGTGCAAAGTAGTTGTCTTCTACATACTGTTCCTGTCCCTCAAAGGTAACCCAGGTTTCAATACGTCTGGGATAAAGTAATGTTAAATTTTCAATGCCCAATTTGACACAAAACTAGTGAAACGTTCCTCAGCCAAATTTTAGTTTACCAGCCAAAAGAAATTTGCGAAAATCCACAAAAGCGTCCATCGGTTAACCAGAATAAAATAACATAAATGAGAACCATCTTTATTATGAACCGGTTTTGGGAAAAGAAATCATGGACACTCTTTATAAGAGACGCAACCAGTGGGCTTTTAAAATTAAAAACTGTGTCAAAACTTTCGCTTTAAAAGTCGATATGTTATAAGCCATGTTATGTTACAGTACGTGACGAGTATGCGATAAGCAAATCACTCAATACCGGGGAAACCCCACTATGCGAAATTTGGTTTAAATTGCCACCAAGTTGTTCATAAGAAACTGGTATAGCGCTCGCTAATCATCGCCAATCAATATTTCGGTGTTGAATATGTCAGTGTAGGCTCCATTCAAGGTTTAAGTATCGAGTAGCTATACGGTTTAAGTACGTCTGGGATGAGTGTGCAGGCTCCATCCAAGGTTTAAGTATCAAGCAGCTACGGTTTAAGTACGCCTGGGATGAGTGTGCAGGCTCCATCCAAGGTTTAAGTATCAAGTAGCTACGGCTTAAGTACGTCTGGGATGAGTGTGCAGGCTCCATCCAAGGTTTAAGTATCAAGTAGCTACGGTTTATGTACGTCTGGGATGAGTCTGAAGGCTCCATCAAAGGTTTAAGTATCAAGTAGCTACGGTTTAAGTACGCCTGGGGTGAGTGTGCAGGCTCCATCCAAGGTTTAAGTATCAAGCAGCTACGGTTTAAGTACGCCTGGGGTGAGTGTGCAGGCTCCATCCAAGGTTTAAGTATCAAGTAGCTACGGTTTAAGTACGCCTGGGATGAGTGTGCAGGCTCCATCCAAGGTTTAAGTATCAAGTAGCTACGGTTTAAGTACGTCTGGGATGAGTGTGCAGGCTCCATCCAAGGTTTAAGTATCAAGTATCTACGGTTTAAGTACGTCTGGGATGAGTGTGCAGTCGATGCACTGTAATAACGCTCAATTCTCTCGTGGGATACGATCAATAGTACGGACTTATAAAATGTCATTGTCAGGTGTTGGATATCTGAATAAAATTGACCAATTACGCGGCCAATTTGTGAGTGCGCAGTTGCGCTGATTGCGTTGGTTGTGAGCCTAAATGTGCTGGGCCCTAATTGCCGCCACCATTCTCACACACCATTGTTACTTATCGTCGACAGCATCGGATAAATCAATTTTATATTTTCAGCTCACGATCAACACCCCGACAAGCTGACTCGATATGATGACATGTAAAACTAAAACTATTAAAACACCTCACTATTTAAATGCCTCAAATTAAACATAGAAATTGCTCTATTTTTGTCACGTTCCGAGGCGAGCTCTCATAACGTCGCTAACCTCTCATGTTATCGAGCTCTCATAACGTCGCTAACCTCTCATTGTTAACGAGCTCTCGTAACGTCGCTAACCTCTCATGTTATCGACTCTGTCAAATACAAGAATTTACAAGTTTTAAATTGGAGAAAATACGTGTTCAATAATAATTTTGTCGCCGACAACACAGACTGATCACATAATACCAGACTCGTGTCCAAACAGGTCCATAAATAATGAGTTTCCCAGAGTTTCCCAAATAATTGTAATATTATTGTCAGATTTGCGTGGGACTATTTTGTCTACTTAAAGGTACTCAATCCGATTCGATGGTCCCCATATCATCAGATTCCAACAACAACAACAACATTTTTTAAATGCCGCTTCAGTTATCAGAATCGATTAATTGCCTAAAAATAATGCTAACCATAGTCAACTATAGTATAAAATTGCCCAAAATCTGTTATTTATCAACATTTTGGTCAACGAAATTTTGCCGGTTTGCGCGCGTTAATTCGGATTGAGTATCTTTAAAGTTTAAGTCTTATACCGTAGTAGTATATTTCCCATTGCATTGGCATGTGAATCATACGTTCAGAGACTATTTCCCATTGCATTGGTATGTGAACCATACGTTCCACAGAGACAACTGATGCACCGCATTGGTTTATACGATACAAGTTTTCGGTGATATTATAAGATTATTTTAATAGCATACGAAAATTTAATTGGTATCTTGACAGAGGTACGCCAGTATAGATCATATTCCACCAGTATTCAAAACCTCTGAACTGTTTGATGTTGTGACAGGGAAGTTTATAACATTGATAAAACAGTGCATGTAATATATTTCTTAGTTATTACATGTTCCATAATAATGTATTTCACTATATGTGAAGGTCCCAACTCGAAATTACACGATTTAAGTGACTTTGTGATCGAGTTTGCTTTGCGTTGCTTACAATTATGGAATTTCTCCTGGGTAATTAATTCAATGTTTATTGCTATATCAGCTCACGCAAGTTAAAGAGCATGCAACCTCGAGCTGAAACCATGCACCCCCTACTGCGAAATAGATTTGTGAGGAACAAGTTTAAAAAAAAAGGAATTTATCACACTATTTCCCCCTAAACCCGGCCTTATTTTTATTGTATACGATGCTGGACATGCTGGGCTGCTGCTGATATCAAGTGACATTCTACCTGTTATATAGGGACATTTCACAAGTTAACCCCTTATATTCCAAGATATCTAATAATAGTGTCGACACTCTATTTGGTTTTTTTTAAAGAAAATTTCCAACGATCACTATTATTTGGCAAATAGCTGTAGAGTGAAAACTGCCATCACTATTATATAATTTAGTAAAAAATCCCACCATCACTATTCTTAGGCATCTCAGATCTCGTATACTAACTACTCATTGGTATGTAGTTTCCTTGAGAAATATTCAGATAATAAGTTAATTTTCCACCGTATAAATTCTTTTGTATATTGTATTATAGTTTCGTGTGACTGTCGTCTGCTTATATTACCTGAGCTCCCCTCCAAATGAATAATAAACAATTCATATGTATACTTTTAAAACTGACGGGAGAAATCAATTTAGTGTACAAGGGGTTAAATTACTGATACACGTTCGCCGATTGTATATATCAAGTGGCATTCTATTATATATAGGGACATTTCGCCAGTTATACTTAAGTTGTCCGGAACGATTCCGAACGAGAATGAAGTTGTTCTATTGACACAAGAACATCCCAGTCTTCATTCTATTTTGACGTTTACATTGCGTGCCTGCAGAATGTAGAGGGCTATATATATATGATCGTATACTGATCGAGGACATTGAGGGGAAACTCTTTGATCCTTTTAATAAATTGACCAATGGTTTGATTCAATCATGTCATCGATCGAGGTAAATTGTGACGTTTCACCAAAAATCCCATCTGTAACTATGTCGTTCACTAAGCCGTTATTAGAATCCCATGCAGTATTGGCGAAGTTGGTTCAAATTAAGGGAGTTGGCAATGGTTAAGTTACTGATACGTTGAGTGGGACGATTCCGATTGTGCTGGTATCAAGACTATAGAGTGACATTCTATCATTATATATAGAGACATTTCGCCAGTAACTCACGTTGTCCGGAACGAATCCGAACGAGAATGGAGCTGTCCTATTGACCCAAGAACATTCTATTTTCTTTATATTTTGACGTTTACATTGCGTGCCTGCACAATGTAGAGGGCTATATATAATCGTATACTGACGAGGACATTGAGGGAAACTCTTTGATCCTTTGAATAAAGTGAGCAATGGTTTGAATCAATCATGGTATCGATCGACGTAAATTGTGACATCTCACCAAAACAGCTGATTGATCACTCTGCGTGAAATCCGCTTTTCTCAGCAGACGTCCGTCTGGCAAAATTAAAAAGGTGAATGCGGGACCGGATGGCGTTTTTGTCATGTCAGTCGCTGTCCGTGGGCTGAAAGTCTCAACGATTAATCAGAGAGATTAAAGCTACTGTCGCCGTATAATTCCTGAATCAATCTCCATCAGTTCAGACTATATCCAATGTATATCACTAAAAGGTTTTACTTCATTTGACTGATTGGATTTTACCGTGAAAGCTGAACTGGCGAGGGATGAATATATGGTAACAAACTAATGGCATCATGTCCGCTATACCGTTCCTTTCCATATTCAAAAGTATACCAGATTTATTATACGGAGTGGCTATTTTTAGCACTGAGGGCTAAAGAACGGTATGCCGCTCTTTAGCGAAGAGGGCTAAAGAGCCGTATACCGCTCTTTATAGCCGGACAATAAAGATCGAGCAGTACGGATGATAATGTAAGACCATTCTTTATCGCGCCAGGACCATGTTTACAGCTAAATAGCGGTATATACCGGTGTACACCACTCTTGAGTGTATGACAGGTACACCGTTCTTTTGCGTTTGTCACTAAATAGCAGTATACCGCTCTTTAGCGCCAACGCTGAAGAGCGGTATACCGTTCTTTAGCGTATCAGGCCCATATATATAGCTAAAGAGTGATATTCCACTCTTCGGCGTTTGGTACTAATGAGCGGTATACCGCTCTTTAGCACCAAACGATAAAAAGCGGGATACCGTTCTTTCGCGTGTCAGGTCCATAGCTAAAGAGCGGTATACCGCTCTGTAGCGTTTGGTACTAAAGAGCGGTATACCGCTCTTTATCCACGGCCTTTATTATATGCTTGCCCATTTTAGCGGGAATTTACCGAAACGTAGATCGTTGTATTTATCTCTTAGAAGCCACAGTGAAATAAGATGTCGTTATTTCACTCTAGATAGCGTTATTTCACTCTAGATAGCGTTATTTTACTGTAGCTTATATGCATCCAATTATCGATTGATCATGCAAGTTTCGTCGTCGGCGTTTTTGATTGGCTAGCCGCAACTTATCAGCTTTAATAATGTGCATATAATAAAAAGAATACCTATAGTTTTTTGTTTGAATACCTGAAACATCTCATTCGTGTCTGGAAAGAAATATCTAATTTTCGATATTTCTCTTCAAACACTCATGAGCTATTTCGGTGTTCCAACAAAAACTGTAGGTAATCTATATATTTTTTTTCTCGTGTGCATGTAGCTTCTCGCGTTTACTATATATTAACACTTTCTATGATAAAATGATTCTCCCATTCAATTAAAAAAGAATACATTGGATGGTAATACGACCCTGCCTAACTATGCTTAAAAGCCATGTCCTGATTGGCCAGTGGCCCGAGTTACCATGGCTATCTCGTTCCAGTTTTGTGGTACAATTCTACTTTTTCCAATTGTACCACGAAAAAAATCGGTTTATTCAGATCGCCGCACGCGACTTTTCCCGTCTTTTCTAACTCCGCGCAAACGGGGCATCAGCGGAGTACACCCGCACCCGTAACCCTTTGAATTTTTCTATATCTTAACAATCTTGCGAATTTTCTAGCGATTTGTCGCTTGAAACCAGTTTGGTTGCCAATGAATATGGTCCAAATGATGTTATGGTATATTGATATATGTTACGACCAAAGAAAGTTACTTAATAAGTATATTAAATGACAAAATAAATCCATGGGGCCGGGCTGTGCATTCGTCGATTCGAATCTCGATCATATTCGATATTTCGGAATCAAGTTGAAAATGAAAGCGTTTGTTCACCAGTATACAGAAGGGGAATAAGATTAGTTTAGTAAACTAGATCATTTAGATCGCTTTGTGTAAGGAAAATGGTCCATAGTCGATGATCATATTCATGTTGTCCCAACAACGTTCAAAACAGAAATGACCGAAATCGTATTTCCTGTACAATTTAAATGAAACGCACGGGCGCCGCTGAAAACACATCGTTTTTTAGCCAATCACAACGATTATTTCTAGAAGAGGTGCCTCGAAAAGTCAACGGGGGAATTTCATAACAAGACAAGACATTACCAGAGTACTCCATCCACAGAAATCGAGTAGGCCCAATACGAATTACACCACGAAATGTTTTCTCACCTGAGACCGAAAAAGCGCAGTATTTCGTTGACTATTCAGTCGAATTGTGACCATGAACTTTCAGTCGTATTACAAAAGAAATAAATACACGGTGTATCGGTGTGTATGGTCAAGTTGTACCACAAAAACTGATTGTAGGACTCCGCTACGCGTCGTCCTACAATCAGTTTTTTGTGGTACAACTTGACCATACACACCTCTACACCGTGTATTTATTTCTTAAATAGTCTATTATTAATTTGGAGGAGTGTTTAGGTTACATATAAGCATGCGATATACAGACAACAGATACTACATGAGCAGAAGGGTTTGTATTAATTGGTGGGACATGTTCAGATAATAACTTATTATCTGAACATTTACTAATGTATCTACTCGTCGACGAGTATAAAGTACAGGAAGGGTAAACCTTCTTCCATGAAGTTCTCGAACTATAGACAAACAACCTTGAATTTGAAGGTCAGACACTGTCTACTCAATCATCACCAAACACAGAACACGTGTGACAGAATTACGTCTGTGATACATCAGGCTATCGAACTTTGGTCCTGTCTAAGTGAAATTGTTGAGCTCCGTATGGTTGTGATTAGAATTATCCGTCTGGAGACCAGTGAAACCTTATTTCAGACCCCGTGTGGTATTTTCAATTTTGTAGGGCCGTTGATCTCTTGCCAAAGGTAGAGGGGTAAGTCGCAAGAGCTATACTCGACCTTCACCTCATAATTAGCAGTCACGTTATATACAACTAATTAACGGGTCTCTTTCCTGTGGTTTCTATAGAACACCAAAGTGGGTGGAACATCTTGATATATAAAGTCAAATTGCACATGCGGGGTGGGTGGAGTCGATTTGACATTATAGATGCACGCCCTACCAGTATATCATTGATCGAGGTCAAGGACGAGTATAGCTCTTGCGACATTACCCCTCTACCCTTTCGAACGGTTGTTTTCAACGTGCACATAAGACAGGGCCCGGAGCCTACGTAACCAATCAAGTCTCTAACCCAAAGCGGTTTTAATAAGTTTATTTAAAACATGTATAAACTGTCTGACTGGATAACCTACATGTAGTATATGAGCTGTGAAAATTCACGATGCACTTCAAAACTCAGTAATTTTTAAAAGCACATGTTTATAACTGAAATTTACAAGGAAAATATGTGTCGAATATGAGCGATTTTTAACATCAAACACACCTCAACCATTTAGTATAGATGCTCGTAAAATGCACACAATCACTTTCAATCACAAGTAAAATCACTCCTGCAATTTTTTGGCATCGTGCGTTATGCACTTCACAATCGTTGAGCGGATTTTCGGGCCTCATGCTTTATGCACTTCACAATCGTTGAGCGGATTTTCGGGCATCGTGCGTTATGCACTTCACAATCGTTGTGCGGATTTTCGGGCCTCGTGCGTTATGTACTTCACCATCATTGGGCGGATTTTCGGGCCTCGTGCGTTATGCGCTTCACAGTCGTTGTGTGGATTTTCGGGCATCGTGCGTTATGTACTTCACAATCGTTGAGCGGATTTTCGGGCCTCATGCTTTATGCACTTCACAATCGTTGAGCGGATTTTCGGGCATCGTGCGTTATGCACTTCACAATCGTTGTGCGGATTTTCGGGCCTCGTGCGTTATGTATTTCACCATCGTTGGGCGGATTTTCGGGCCTCGTGCGTTATGCGCTTCACAGTCGTTGTGTGGATTTTCGGGCCTCGTGCGTTATGCGCTTCACAGTCGTTGTGTTGATTTTCGGGCATCGTGCGTTATGCGCTTCACAGTCGTTGTGTGGATTTTCGGGCATCGTGCGTTATGTACTTCACAATCGTTGTGCGGATTTTGGGCCTCGTGCGTTATGTACTTCACCATCGTTGTGCGGATTTTCGGGCCTCGTGCGTTATGCGCTTCACAATTGTTGAGCGGATTTTCGGGCCTCATGCGTTGTGCACTTCACAATCGTTGGGCGGCTTTACGGACATCATGCGTTATGCACTTCACAATCGTTGTGCGGATTTTCGGGCCTTGTGCGTTATGCACTTCACTATTGTTGGGCGGATTTTCGGGCCTCATGCGTTATGCACTTCACAATCGTTGGGCGGCTTGACGGACATCATGCGTTATGCACTTCACAATCGTTGGGCAGCTTTTCGGGCCTCGTGCGTTATGCACTTCACAATCGTTGGGCAGCTGTTCGGGCCTCGTGCGTTATGCACTTCACTATCGTTGGGCAGATTTCCGGGCCTCATGCTTATGCACTTCACTATCGTTGGGCGGCTTTACGGACATCATGCGTTATGCACTTCACAATCGTTGTGCGGATTTTCGGGCCTCGTGCGTTATGCACTTCACTATCGTTGGGCGGATTTTCGGGCCTCATGCGTTATGCACTTCACAATCGTTGGGCGGCTTGACGGACATCATGCGTTATGCACTTCACAATCGTTGGGCAGCTTTTCGGGCCTCGTGCGTTATGCACGTCACAATCGTTGTGCGTCTTTTCGAGGACCATGCGATATCAATTTCACAATCGTTGGGCGGCCTCATGAATACGTTATGCACGTCACAATCGTTGGGCAATGATTGGAAGACGGCCATTGGGTCACATCCCCACCATGATTCTGTGCGTATACATTGTATTTTTATTTTCACAGCTATTGTATTAACACTAGAATGTAAATGTAAATACCTTATACAATGAATTATTCACTATTCATTCATGCGTTATGCACTTCACCATTGATGGGCGGCTTTTCTGTCCTCGTGCGTTGTGCACTTCACAATCGTTGGGCAGCTTTTCGGACCTCAAGCGTTATGTACTCCATCGTAGTTGGGCGGCTTTCCGGGCTTCATGCGTTATGCACTTCACAATCGTTCGGCGGATTTTTGGGCCCCATGCGTTATGTACTTCACAATCGTTGGGCGGCTTTTCGGGTCTCATGCGTTATGCACTTCACAATCGTTGGGCAGCTTTTCGGACATCATGCGTTATGCACTTCATAATCGTAGGGCGGATTTTCCGGTCTCATGCGTTATGTACCTCACAATCGTTGGTGGCTTTTCGGGTCTCAATTTGGGCGGCTTTTCGGACATCATGCGTTATGCACTTCACCATCGTTGGGCGGATTTTCGGGCATCGTGCGTTATGCACTTCACCATCACTATGCGGATTTTCGGGCATCGTGCGTTATGCACTTCACAATCGTTGTGCGAATTTTCGGGCATCGTGCGTTATGTACTTCACAATCGTTGTGCGGCTGTTCGGGCCTCGTACGTTATGCACTTCACAATAGTTGGGCGGCTTTTCGGTCCTCGTGCGTTATGCAATTCACAATAGTTGGGCGGCTTTTCGGGCCTCATGCGTTATGCACTTCATAATCCTTGGGCGGCTTTTCGGACATCATGCGTTATGCACTTCACAATCGTTGGGCGGATTTTCGAGTCTCACGCATGCGTTATATACTTCACAATCGTTGGGTGGCTTTTCGAGCACCATGCGTTATGCACTTCACAATCGTTGGGCGTCTTTTCAAAAACCATGCGATATGAACTTCACAATCGTTCGGCGGCTTTTAGGGCCTCATGAATAAGTTATGGACTTCACAATCGTTGGGCGGCTTTTCGGGCATCATGCGTTATGCACTTCACAATCGTTGGGCGGATTTTGGGGCCTCATGCGTTATGCACTTCACAATCGTTGGGCGGCTTTACGGACATCATGCGTTACAAGATACAAGATACAAGATTTTATTGCAATAACACATCAATGGGCAGTTGCAAGCATATAACATATAATATAAAACATAGATATACAATAATAGCATGAATTAAATAAAACCCGACTAAGTCAAAATTTATATTCAGTATACTCACTCACAAGTTGTTCTTATAATTATTATACACTTGATAAAATCTGCCGTTTTTCAAAGAAGGACCGGATCATGTCGCATATGATATTTATGGTATCAATGTGCCTATTTTCCATTATATAATTAAATTTATTGTCTTCTGTCATTCTGTGGAAATCGGTTATATACTCGCCTATTGCTGCGAAACAACTAATGCGAATGTTTTCGTATGCCGGACAATTCATAACGGGGGTTGTTTGTGTTATGTACTTCGCAATCGTTGGGCGGCTTTTCGGGCCTGATGCGTTATGCACTTCACAATCGTTGGGCGGCTTTTCGGACATCGTGCGTTATGTACTTCACAATCGTTGAGCGGATTTTCGGGCCCCATGCGTTATGTACCTCACAATCGTTGGGAGGCTTTTCAGACATCATGCGTTATGCACTTCACCATCGTTGGGCGGATTTTCGAGGACCATGCGTTATGCACTTCACCATCGTTGGACGGCTTTTCGGGCATCATGCGTTATGCATTTCGCCGGCTTATCCAAATAGGGCTTAAAAAGGACATTTATTTATATAAATTCAAGGTTAAAGATGTACAATCCGATTCGATGGTCCTCGTATAATCAATTTATTATAACGGAATTTCACCAAATGATGAATTAGTTATCCAAATTAGTTTATTACCAATAAATACTCACATCAATACCAAGCACGGTATCATATTTGCCGAAATATTCCGATAACAACGTTTTTTTGCAGTTTGTACCATGAGCGAGTGTGGTTTATAGCTAGTGATGCCTAGTTCAAACTGGAATTCCCCAACACGTGTCATTACAAATGTAAACAAACACATATTTGCATGTGTCATCAGCTCGGTGTTGCATAACATGTTTATTTGTATGAATAAAACATGACTAATGATTCTCAAATAAGTATATATGTACAGTATGTATATCCGCTCGCCAAATTTTACAAGATACCTTATTTCTTGTTGCTAAACAAACTTTTCATTGTTTCATATTGAGAAAATCATCTGCGGTGGCCATGAAAAGCCACCTCGAATAGTGATTGACCTTGTGTGACCTCTCGAGCTCGCGTGACGGCGTCCGCCCATGTCCGTATATTTCTAGAAGAATTCAGAAAATCGAAATCTGATATACTTGAGAGGAGACCTGGACTCAATTCAAATATTGTTTACCCCCGAAGCCGAAGAAATAGTAATTTAGGGGCGTTAAATCGGATTATGCATCTTTAATGGTGATGTACATAGGTTTGTGTTTTGTTCCATTGAAGATTCAAGAAAATCGTACGTTGATCTTGACCGAGTTTGGCACAACAAGCGACTATTATGTTTTGTATAGTTCCCGATATAGTTTGCACACCATCAGCCACATTATTCACAGAGATGAGCGACTTGATCAATACCCTCCACTGCAGCCAGATCTAATGGGCCGAGATTATTTTACTTTGATGGGTTTTCTCGATGACACTGGAATTTGGTTTGGGTATTGTGGTTTGCATTGATTTTTGGGGGCGAGCCGATTAAATGGGATACAATAGAGTATGGCGCATTAATAGCCATGCAGTGATAAAAAAACAATAGCTTAATATTTTGTCACAATATGCAGCGCATTCGAAAGCAAGGGGGTATAATTGCCCCTCCTCCTGTCCATTTAGTTTTAGTATATGTTACAAGAGGGGCCACGTGTCCCCATTTGTCTGGGGAAATGGCTTCACAAACACTATTTTTCAACAGATCAAAGTTTTTGACAGCAATATATGCCTTCCCCAGACCATTGTCTTCATCACTAACAACCGTAAAATGTGATAAATCAAACAAGTTTGAAAAATTCTAATCCTACATTAAAAAGCTGGTCGATTTTTAAAAACTATTTATGTTCTCGTCCAGCAACTATCTATTGCTGGACCCAAAATAAATGTAATTTCTAGTAATTTTACGCAGTCACGTGTTAGAATACTCGAATGAACTATTGTCTGATCTACACTGCCAAAAGTAAGTGTTTTGGGTAGAAACAAAATATTAAAACAAGAAATAATGTCTGGCTCTCCGAAATATGTTTTCTAGATATAAGAACATAGTCTGTTCTAGTCTTGTGAGAAAATAATTTCTTGACAATTGAGAAATGATTTCTTACCCTTTTCTAGATCATGAGAAAAGACATTCTAGGATTTAAGAAATTATTTCTTAATATTAAGAAATCATGAGAAACATTATTGATTCTTTCTTTGAAAATAGTAAGAAAAATATTCTCATAATTCGAATATAAATTTCTATAAGAAATTTATTTTTCTAACTATTAGAAAGTCTGATGCAAGAGAATTATCTAAGTATACTCCCAAACTGATATTTCTTGTTTTAAGTTGTTTTCTTTCTCAAAATAAGAAAATAATTTTTGGCAGTGTAGAAAACGTACAAATTGTGGAGTTATAGTGTAAAATAGATGTAGTTCTGTCGATAACAGGTTTTAGCTAAAATAAATTTGGACTAAGTCGGTTTTTATTTTATTTTGAAGAGGAATCTATTCTCTACAACATATCCAAAATCCGCTAAAATCCGCTTTGAACAATTTTTTTAAAGAGATTTTAAAAATGCCCAGTTTCCGGTCTTGGGAAGTAGGGTTTTCTACAATATCCCTCATCCATGAAACCAGACCGCCTTAATCCTCTATCCGATATATACCAGTTTGTGTAAAATTAGAGCACATGGCCGAATAGAGTGACAATGGTAGAAAGTAATGCAATCGCGGCCATGAAATGGCTTCAAACTGGCCGCAACTCCATCCACGCTAAGACGAAAGCAATATTTTGAATAACCCGTAGAAGTGAAAATACGTATTGGTAATTTGCAAATATGTTGTTAAATATCTTTAAAGGCACGGGTGGTGTTCGTTGCAGAAATATTTATATTTGTTCAAATCGCCATCAACAGAAGGAACACCAAACTATATACAGTTCCGCTCATATGCCAAACATTATCAGCGCGTAAACAGTATATTGTCGCCAAGACGTACGATGGTGTACGTGAACAAGAGCCTGCTCGTGTTACAGAAGTTGTGCTTCTGTTTACATAACACAGCGCAATTCTATTGGTTAAAATCACACAAAAATGATATAAACGCTCTTTATTATTTCCATATCAGGAAAACAGTAACAAATAACGCTCTTTATGTTTACCATATCCGGATCTAAACAAAAGCCAGGTAACGCAGGGGGGGGGGGTCGGAACAAAATTCAGGTACGTATGGCATGTTTTCCCTTTCGATCATTTTTGTACCCACCCACACCCAACGCCAATTTTTTTTCCGTTTTCGGCAGTTTTTTCCGACCATTTTTTGACACCCACCCCCCCCTTTTAACACTAAAACAGAGATTTTGCGGGGGGAATTCACTGTAAACAGCTGTATATGAATTTCTGTGCATACTATTTATCATGGATGTTAACATGGACATGTAAATAGGAATGAGTCATGTTGAGGTCATTCGGCCAAAAAAACATTGCAGACAGCGGCCATCTTGGATTTCAAAATTTGCAACAAAATACAACACGATAACTGCCTGCAGTCAGTTTACCAGTTAGAATTACATTATTTCTCTCATTCAAAGTGGTTTTGAATCCCAACTCATTGCCAAAACCCTAAAAAACAAGCAGGAATTTTTTTTTTAGTTGCGGAAAAAATTGCTTGTTGGTGGCTTTGAGCACACACCCACCCCGGCATACGTGCCGGGAAAAAAATTTCACCCCCCCCCCTCCCTGGGTAACGTAACGTATTTTGCTTTTGTTTACATCAAAAATTGACAATAACATATTGTTAATGCCATATTTCTGATTGGCATACGAACAAAGTCTGTCTATATCTTACTATTCCTTCTGTTTATGGCGGTTTTTGACGGACGTGTAATATTTTAACAGCATACCCACCGCCAACGCCGCCGGCCGCCCGTATCTTTAAAGTCACACATAATAATTATTAAAACAGATCCATTTGAAGGATTTGTCGGTAACTGCAACGCAAGTCAAACCCAATGATTTACGTCTTTAAAGTTCGGGATTTCTGCTTATACAACATCCAACTGTCGGGCCAATATAATAATTTTGGGCATGCAACACACGAAGGATTGTTTCGCCACACAGTGCGTGGTAATTTCATTGGAATGATGATTATTTATTGAATATAACGAAGAAACTGAAGTCCACACCCTTGTGGTGTCAACACTAGTTACATTTCCGGAATTTTCAACACTCTCCGTGATAATAAACCGTACACGTATGTTGTAATGCTGATTATAATGTAAAGATAGACTCATCTCGTCAATAGATCAGCACACCAGCTCACCAGATCGATGAGACGGTATTGTACAATTTATTTAAGACTAACCGGTTTCATATCAGACAATTTAAATCTACTATTTCTGCGTTGACCATTCTCTAAATGTTGCTATTTATGGTTTCGTGTGCCGCGGATACGTGCAACATTAAGGAGAAGGGGCAAACGCGATGATGCGGGCTATGGTGCTCCTTTATATTTTGACAAATTGCGTTCATAGTATACCGCCATGCATTATTGTGATAAAAACGAAATGTTCGTGTTTCTTCACTCGACCGGGTGCATCTATGACTACTATTTAAGACACCGATAATAGATACACATTTTACCCAGGGGTGAAGGAGAAGATCACTCGATCTTTTCGACCATCCCGGGCGCGTCGCGCCCATCTACTCACTTATATACACATTTTACCCAGTACTCCATGAATAGCTGTCATACTGTGCTATATATAGTAGTGAATTTCGACAGATTTGAAGTTGTAAATATAAAAATAAATGATAATCGGTCACATTCGTAATATATTTCTGATTCTAGAAAAAGGTCATTTAATTAATACATCCCGAATAACTCCCATTTAACTGTTTAATTACACAGATGTCACACGATTCAAGATAAACAGTACAGATAAAACTGTGTTATTTGTCTATTTCTGGGTGCCCAAAATGTTTATAATTAACCGTTGTATGATACCCTGCTTGCTCTCTCGTGAGATACATTAGAGAGAATTCGTACAACTCTTGTCAAAAGTTTCCCTTATTCACTGAAATAATTCTTCCTCGCATAATTCGAGAGCTTATTCACTGTTAAGGACTAGCTATTCAATTTACCACAGATTGTAAATTTCATTCGACTTTGTCCATTTTTGGCGGCCATTTTGTGACAGACATTCTGCCTATATGGTTAAGACTAAGCATTGTTTGTGTGTATTTTATTTCATTACTGATTTGGTATGTGTTGGTGCACCTACCACAGCAATTCAGAATTGTTCTATACCAACTGCCATCACGGACGCCATCTTGGATTACAAGAAATTCTCAAAGCGATTTTTTGCGGAATTTTGATATGTTATAGAGGATATACTCCTCTTCAAAATGGAATAAAAACAACTTAGTCTAAATTTGTTCTAGGTTTACCCTACAATTTGAGTTTATCGACCAGACTAATGGGGCATCTTTAAAAACATGAATTTGGTAGTTGTAAACTTATTCAGAATTCTAATATTATCAAAATATTGTCTTATACCATATAAAGATGGTATATCTCTTCATAAAACACGTTTTATATTGTTTCTGGTGTATACAATAATAGATATGAGTCGAAGATGCCTGTTGGGAAACGCTTCAATCAATTAATAATGATTCTATATCGATATTTTCTTATACAACACGACAATCAAGTGGGACAATTTTTCGTTAATATTTTTTAGAATTTTAGATCGAGTTATCCCGCATGGTACGCTCCGAAATTGTAATTGTCCCAAATCAATTGTATTTATATTACACCAAAATAAATATTCGAAATAAACACAATATTAATTGATAGAAGTATTTACATGGGTCTTGGATTCATATCTATTACCCATGATACTATATAAAACGTGTCCAGGAAGAGATGGACCATAGGATAGGATAGGATAATTTATTTACAATATAAACATGAATAATACAATGACAGTAACACATAAAAGGTAATGTTGTATATTGTTGTGGGGTTAGCCTAGCCCTATCGGGCTGTCTTCCTGATACCCCAAATGTCATTATAAATGATTGAATCGATGGCTTGTATTTCATATCCACGCACACGTACAGACTATAATCATATACATATAAAAGTATCTAGAACCTAGTATTTATGGCATATCACAAACAAGTATTGATGTGGTTGTGAGACAATCCAGACGAGTTATAAGATCGATAATGTATTATCTCTCCATAATAATGTTTTGAACTTTTAATTTTTCTAACACATATGAACAGTTTCTATTCCAGTTCCATGGGTATTTTAAGAACAAAATATTTAGTTTTTTGATGTTACAACGGATTCAGGCGAGAGATACCACCATCTGTAGTTTAGTAAATATAAGAGGAATCTATATAGATCGCCAGAAAGTCTTTTTGAAGCTTATGCTCTCATCTTAATGTTTTCCTTCTTCGGGAAAGCTGCCCCATTGACCTCGGGTGGTTTATGCATCCCTCACAATGGGAGTCCATGATGTAATCTCGCTTAACGGAATTGTTCATCAACGGTCTGTGTTTCGTCGAGATGAGTGACTTGTTCATTACCCTCAACTGCAACCAGACTTAATGTATGGGCCGAGATGATTTTACGTTGATGTGTTTCCCTGTGACACTGGACTTTGGATGGGTATTGTTTTTCATTGATTGTCGGGGGCGAGCCGATTAAGTTGGACACCTTAGAGAATGTCTCCTTGATATATACATTGAACCTACATTTTTCCTCTCTTCAACAAACCAGTTGACCCCCATGCATGTTCAAACTCTCGCAGCGTCGCTAACCTCTCTCGCGTTAGCCGAAACGGATTCTGGTGGAGATTGCCTCATGTCATCGAACGTATGGGGTGGGGGGGGGGGGGTAAATGGGCAGATAATGCCTTTCACTGCAACTGGAATTTGCATTTGCACTTTATATATGCGGTAATTTTTTATTGAACACCCGCATGTACGTAGTCAGAATTGAAAGGTCATAAGTTATCATATTCTCGAGTCAAAATCCGCTAGCACTGTGTCCGACGCCACCAATGAATTTGAAAGGTCATCGTTCGCGGAATATGATTTGGAGAGCCCTTTGGGTATTCAGGCAAGTGTTTGCTAGATACACACATGCGATCTTCGCGGAATGAAAGAAAGTGTTGTCTCAGCGTCCAACTGAGACTATATCGACCCCTTTCAGTATTGTATATCACTCATAACCATCGTGGATTTTCAATGACTTTTAAAATGTCCTTGGTCGATTAGGAAACGGTTGGATACCAGTCCATACATAATCGATGAGAGATCGATTTAGAATTGGCACTTCTATATTGAACACCGCAGACTGCAATAAATCCGTTCCGGCCGACGACGATCAATCCTATACCCCTTTGTGTGGTTAGCCAGCATGGTATATTTGACGCTCCAACAATGGACCTTTCAATTTCCGAGCTGTCGCTGAGATCATAACTCTAATAGTCGATATTAATTTTGAGTACCTTGGAATCGATTCAGTGGTTATTTGACAATGTTATTCGTGGCAGTGAAACTATCAGAGAAATAAAGCAGACGTGTAATATAATGTCTCAGACGCCCCCACACGGCGGCTACAAAAGGATATGACATTTGGGGAATTGCGCGCTATATAGTCGGAATCCGATTCGCCTTGTGCTAGCGCTACCAGATCAATGTGTTTGCAGCAGCGGGCAGGAGATGAATGTGCAATGTTGACATCCAACAATTTTTGTATATATTGCGCAGAAGCACGATTAATATATAGAGCCATTCATAGGAAGAGTGTTTTCATGCATGTTCTCGTATAAGGCATTAAAGGTACCCAATCCGATCAGACGCTTCTAAAATACTATTTCTTTGGCTTCGGGGGTAAAAATATTTTATTCGAGTCGAGGAACCCACCCATCAAAGCTCAGACTGATCAGATATCGATTTTTGAAGTTTGTTATTTCTCGATATATGTAATAATATATGGCCCAGATACACGTGGTCTCAGACAAAATTGCGGATGAAGATGGATAACTCTAAATTCAAGTGGCAATACGGTCAAATTTCGTGATACATTAGTGATAAGACGGCCATATTTTGATGAACAAAATGTTGATAATAAAAAGTTTTGGGAAATTTTATACCATAGTTGACAGTGGTTAGCATTATTTTGTTGCAATAAATTGATTCTGATAACTAAAGCGTATTTTGAAGAAATGTTGTTGTTGTTATTGTTGTTGTTGGACCTATTTATGTTTTCATGTCTAATTTTCCGTTCCTTGTGGAATATACACTTGAATTGCATTTAAATTTAAGTTATAAAATTGGCAGAAACATGCAACATAAACCAAAAAAATCACAGATGCGCCACACGGCGGCTACAATGGGACATGGCATTTGGGGAATTGCGCGCTATAGTCGGAATCCGATTCTCCTTGTGCTGCTCATATCAATGTGTTAGCAGCAGCGGGCAGGTGATGAATGTGCAATGTTGACACCAACAACACATACCCGCTTTCACAGACTTGCAGCTGACATATGTGGATATGGATCTTCATACACCACTCGCTAGATCATACAAAAACTTTGCTCTCAGCTTTTGCTACTGTGCTGACTAGCTTGTGACTAGCTTGTGAATAGCTTGTGAGTTGTGACTAGCTGTTACTTGCGGTCTTTCATTTGTAATAAGTATATTGAAGCTATAGAAGAACTCCGGATGGAACTCGTCTAATTTCTTCCACTTCACCCAGCAGTATTCGATGAGAGGCCTGACCATCGCCCCGTAAAGCCTTCAGAATTAAGTTCGGCAAAAGTCCTCCTGATAACTCCAAGAACCTGATTTGTTTCACACGTTTATCAAATGAGAGCATAACTCTAATAGTCGATATTAATTTTTGAGAACCTTGGAATCGATTCAGTGGTTATTTGACAATGTTATTCGCGGCAGTGAAACTATCAGAGAAATAAAGCAGACGTGTAATATAATGTCTCAGACGCCCCCACACGGCGGCTACAAAAGGATATGACATTTGGGGAATTGCGCGCTATATAGTCGGAATCCGATTCGCCTTGTTGTGCTCAGATCAATGTGTTTTCAGCAGCTGGCAGGAGATGAATGTGCAATGTTGACACCAACAACACATAGCGCGGCAGCATGATTAAAGCCGCTGTCACGGACTTGCATGCTGGCGCATGCGGTAAAAATGCCGCGCGGCTATCCCTTTCATGGACTGCGGCCAACGTTGCGTTTAACGCATGCGGCTAGGTAATGCGGAAATGCTCATAAATCACGATGACAGCGAAACTGTAACTCAGCAGAAACTGATCAGAATATTCAACGAAAACAATATTTCAACCTTTAAAAGTATTCTACAAACCGACTCATTTGACAGTGTATATAACAGTTCATCGGCCAATCTAGCATATGATAACTTCATGAAGGTATATCTCGATGCATATAACAAAGCGTTCCCATTAGTCGTCTCCAAACCATCAAATAAATACGCCAAGAAACAACAATGGATGACGACAAGTCTCCTAAATTCCTCTCTACATAGAAATAAACTATACGTTAAAAAATTAAAAAACCCAACGGATTCTAATTCAAAAACTTATAAGGAATACTGCCAATTATTCAATACGATGAAAAGAAAAAGCAAACATTATTACTACACTGAGGTATTGCAAGCAAATAAATTCAACATGAGACAAACGTGGACAATATTGAAAGATGCATTGAATTTGACCAACAATAGACCCAAAATTCCATTGCAATTACGTCACAGGAACTGCGATATATCAAATCACACGGATATTGCCAAATCATTCAATGACTATTTCTTTTTAATCGGATATAAAACAAGCACCGAAGTTCCAGTTAAACCTGGCCATGACTTTTCAAAGTACTTAGTGTAAACATATTTTTATTTCCAAATCCAAACATAATACACATGATACACAAATGACATAAATATACAATATTTCAAAGTACTTAAAAGAAACTCACGCTGATAATTTCTTCATTCGCCCAATCGACATGGACGAGATAGTATCTACCTGTTCATTATTACTTGGAAAAGGAAGCACCGATGTAAATGATATATCAATCAAACTAATGAAAAAACAATATCCGAAACTGCAAGCGCGTTAACGCATATTCAATATGTCATTTGAAGAAGGAAAGTTTCCCACAAACATGAAGGTTGCAAAAGTTATACCCGTACATAAAGGAGGACCGCACGACTTGATTGAAATTTACAGACCGATAAGTATACTACCAGTGTTTTCTAAACTCATCGAAAAACTAATGCAAAAATGACTAACCTCATTCATGTCGGGATTCAACATACTGCTTGATCACCAGTATGGTTTCCACAAAGATCACTCAACTATTCACCCTTTGCTGCACCTCTTACACTATGTTGTAGAAAATAATGATAAGCCAACGAAAGATTCAACACTTGCGATTTTTATAGACTTATCAAAAGCATTCGACACCATGATATATTACTCAGAAAACTTGAATACTACGGTGTTAGGGGGTTTCCAACAACTGGTTCAAAAGCTAATTAAATGAACGGCAACAGTACGTAAAAATAATGGGTGAAAAATCAAATCTACAAAACATTTTATGTGGTGTACCTCAGTGCTCAATACTCGGACCCATGCTCTTTTTACTATATGTCAATGACATGCCCAACTGTACGTCACTCAACATGTTGTCATTCGCGGGTGACACAACTCTATGTATTTCTGGCAATGATTGTAATACCATACAAAAAGAAGTGAACATCGAGTTAGAAAAATTATCAACTTGGTGTTGTTGTAATAGACTTTCGATCAACACATCAAAAGGTAAATATATGCTACTTCACCCATCAATGAATGACAATAAATGGTCGCGATTAAAGGTAAAATTAAACAATAAGCAGCTCAATAAAGTTGGCAATATAGGTGTCAAGAAATTTCCTTAAAATTCCTGAACATATACATAGATGAAAATCTTACTTTTAAGACTCATATCTCAATGCTTAACAAACGAATAAAACATGCATTATATGCTCTAAACAAGGTCAAACGTATTCTTCCCAAAACAGCCAGAAAAACTCTCTACGACGCATTAATTCACAGCCATATAATATACGGACTTCCGGTTTGGGGGCATTCAGTTGCTGCAAATTCAATAACAACTCTCCAAAAAAGATCAATTCGCAAATTATGCAACAAAAATTATAGAAGTCACAAAGCACCGTTATTTAAAAAAGAAAACATATTTGAAGTTTAGCGACCGTTATTGTGTACGCTGTGCCCAATCTATGTATGGCTGGACAAAACTTGTACTACCCAGATCATTTTCCACTTGCTTTGAATACTCTCGGGGAAAAACTACAAGACAAGCCAAAAACATTAGAGTAATAAAACCGAGAATAAAATTTACGGCAGACCTCCCAAAACACTCATTCCCAGATATATGGAATTCAATCAATGCACACATTAGAAATTCAAAGAACAGGTTCATATTTAAAAGATGTTTAATCAAAAGTATTTTGTCAAAATATGCTGAAGTTATTAACTGTGGAGACCCGCATTGTTTTGATTGTAACACGTTAACAAAGTAACACTCAAAAGTCTCACCCAACCTGGTCGCTGATTTACCGATTTACCTACCTACTCACTTATTATTATTTGAAGATTGTCAGACTATTATTTCATATAAAAAATCACTAAAAACCCGTCGAGTTAAAAGGGTATGAGATATACAAAACCTAATTTGATCAACGCTTATAGAGCGACCAGTAAAGTAAAGTAAATCAAACGCATAAATACATTATAGCTATATATGCATACTCGGACACACCCTCATACATGTGTGTTTTCCTGGCTTAATTCTTGCTTCGATTGTAACACGATTGTACTAGAACAAGCGAATTAATAGGTGGTACCAACCGAGGTGCATGAACCAATACGGATAACCGCCATATACATGGGGAATAACAGGGGACAACAGGGAGACGGCCTATATTGGCCACGTTGCCCCATATGCAATACTAATTTATATGTTCTTATTATTTGTATATTGACAAGATAAAATATTCATTCATTCTATCTATAACGTATATGTATATATTTCACGTATATAATTACCAAAAGAAGTTTCATACAATAGAAGACTAGCTGGCTAGAAGATAGTCAGGTAACTGTTGGATTCAATCTATCTCCAGTCAAATGTGGATATGGATCTTCATACACCACTTGCTAGATCCTACAAAAACTTTGCTCTCAGCTTCTGCTACTGTGCTGACTAGCTTGTGACTAGCGTGTGACTAGCTGTTACTTGCGGTCTTTCATTTGTGGTAAGCATATTGAAGTTATAGAAGAACTCCGAATGGAACTCGTCTAATTTCTTCCACTTCACCCAGTCGTCTTCAACTCTTCGTGTATTTGTGATGCTGACTAGACCTTCCTCCGTGCTATTGACGCAAACCTGTTAAAACGCCAGTTATATACATGTATGCACGGTTCGAAACGTTGCGCCTAACCATATATCCGGTGGATATCCGCGTGTGTTGGTCGTATGCGTTAGCCACAGGTCTGTTAAAGCAGCTTTAAGCTTTCATTATAGTTGTTAGAGCCACGTGTGTGTTGTTATCTTCTGTTGAGTTCTGACTGCGGTAAACACAACCGAGAATGAACGATTCGTTTTTGTTTCTGAATGTGAATGGTTTATTGCTCGACATGAATTAACATGTTACATGCAAAACATATATACATTATTACATATCTATATACAAATGGAGCAAAAATATCAATTCAATGCACGGGAATAAATCAATTTCGGCCCGCTATACTGTATCTATATAGTAATTTAATTATCATGGCTGGGGCACCACATACAGTGCACATCCACATGTTCGTCGTAGTTGGTGTCTGACGGACTATACATTTGAGCATTTAATTGTTTGTGCGTGTATTTGAGCAGTCCTCGTTTCGGGTTTGTATTCTGGAATTGGCAGTATGTTTGCCACTGTAACTCACGTCGTTGTATTGTGGCTCTGCGTATTTTTGGTAACGTTTCTGTGATGCATATAGCTAAAGGCTGAAATTTTTCGGTTAATTTCGAAAGTTCGCTTCTTTTATTTACAAGGTTATCGGCGTTGGTGTAGATAAGAATATGGTTAAATTCCCTTTTGGAATCTTCAGCAGATGTACAATGAACTGGATCACTTCGTCACTCCTTTACTGTCGATATCTGCTCTGGTTTCGGGACATGACAATCTGCGGGATGGGATGGGATGTGATATGGGATAGAACGACAATCTGCATGCGGGACAGAATTTCAAATTGCGTGGACGGCCGATATATCGAGGAATACAGCACATAGAGGGCACCTTGGGTTAATCGGTCTCTAGATGTGCACAAATCACAGCTTCGCTCGAATTAATAGATTTGTGTTGTGCAATAGATGATAAACTTCATTTTAATACCAAGTTTGATTGTGGGCATAGCTTTATCGCTGTAAAAATGCATTTCTACAGCTGTTCCACGCTGTTCCGCGGCCTTGATTTCGACAATTTCATGTTAGGTCAGTTGTCGACTAAATAATGCAACTTCTGGTGTCCGGTCAGTGGCGGGGTTAATGTGTGTGGCTAGGGCGAATATCGGCCTTTAGTTAGACACCAACAAGAGCCCTCTACGTGCTTATTCATCGAGATATCGGCCGTCCCACGCAATTTGAAATTCTGTCCCTCAGATTGTCGTTCTATTCCATATTCCATCCCATGTTAGGTCAGTTGTCGACCAAATAATGCAACTTCTGGTGTCCGGTCAGTGGCGGTGTTAATATGTTTGGATAGGGCGAATGTGGGCCTTTCGTTAGACACCAAAAGGAGCCCTCTACATGATGTATTCATCGAGATATCGGCCGTCCCACACAATTTGAAATTCTGTCCCGCAGATTGTCGTTCTATCCCATATTCCATCCCATCCCGCAGATTGCCATGTCCCCTGGTTTCTGTATCACAGCCAGTATTAAATTATTTCGCAATATATATGTTTTTGAATGTTTTGAATGCACATAATGGCTTTTAATGCATATGTTCAGATTATCCAAACCCCGCGAAAATGACAACTTTAGAAAAATAAGTTACTTATTACAGCATCCGTTTTCCCTAACAGTGTCATAGCAATTCAGAAGGACCCACCAACGCACATTAGTAGGACCACTTGACCACGGTTGAATGCTTTTGAAGAAAATAACGCAATTAGGTAAGCTGTTGCACATAGTCGCTTCGTTGGGCACAGTAATATTTTCAAACCAACTGTATATTATTCAGTCCTTGAAAGAAAAAGTACAACGATCGAGAAAAATATATTTAAAATGATATTTATGGTCACACGTTGTGAAGTCTTTTGTTGTGAAAAGTAAATTCCAATACTCTAGAGTGGATTTCTCATTTGAGAATTAATGAAACGCTTTCTCATTAAGCTGCCAATGACCCAGATAATAACACGATTTGATTTCTTTCTTTCCAGAATTTAATGAGTCCAGAATCGATGCAACTAAATTACGTGGCAAGCTACACGCTGCAACACAGCTCACCCCGCAGGGCCAGCTAGGAGCATACGTCACTAATGTAATCTCTTAACCGTCACATCAGACGTTAGGATAGCTGCTATCTGGGAGCTAGATATTTGTCACATGATTTATTATACTTACAAGTGAAAGGGATTGTGTGCAAGCCTTGAAATAGGGTGTCTGTCATTTGCAGAATGAGGTCCACAGAGGGTGAATTTAGTGATGCTACCCCGCATAGCGGGCTAGCATCACCAAATTCACCCTCTGGGAACCTCATTCTGCTGAGGTGTAAGCAGAATGAGGTCCCCAGAGGGTGAATTTGGTGATGCAAATGACAGACACACTATTTCAAGGCTTGATTGTGTGCATTATACGTATCTATTAAAAGGTTGAGGTGTGTTTGATGTTCAAATCGGGTTACAATCGATACCTATTTTCCATGAAATTCCAGTTTTAAAAATGTGATTTTAATAATAACATTTACTAATTTTTCCACAGCTCATGTACTATGAGAGTATCACCCCCCCCCCCTTTCGGTACGCGGGATTCAGGGTGTTTTGCAGCCGTACGCGGGATTCATACCCCAGAATTAACTGGTATTCGGGTTTAAGCAAAACATCTTGGAAACAGGTTTTGATGGCGCAAAATAATAGTTTGTGCTAGTTATCTGTATGAATGAGTGGGTAGAATAGCTTCTTGGGCACATTCGATCACCATGCCATCATAAAGTATCAGTATCATAACGTCCTCATAACGCCCATAACGCGACCGGCGTCTCTTCGGTCGTTAACCGGAAAGCGTCCGGAAACTATATTTGATTTGTGTTCCAATTCCAAACTTTTAATTAACCGGTATATTAAAACAGTCAATTTGTATGTCATATATCGCATATTATTTCTTAACATGTATTCAGGATTTACCCCCCAAAATTAACTGGTATTCAGGATTCAGGGGGGAGGGGGTGATACCCTCTACTAGGTTATCCCACCAGTCAAACGCTTAGGTGTGTTTATACAAATGTAAAATCCAACCAGTTTTGTTTTTAGAGACTTGATTGTATGCAGAGACGTGGCGACAGGGGGGGGGGGGGTTGGGGGGAGGGTCTCAGCCCCCCCCCCCAACTTTGGTCAAAACAGTTGCAAATTTCATACCTTCCAAAACATTAGTTGGAAATTTCACACCAACAATAGGTTGAAAATGTTCTTGTAGTTTGATTTTCAAACAATTTATTGGGGGAATTAATTGTTTTTGGACCAATATTTGCATATTTTCCTATTTTTGGTCAAAAGTTTGGACTGAAATCGTCATCAGTTGGAAATTTTCCAACCTCAGGGGGGTGGCAGGTTGGAAATTTCCTACACTTGGAAAGCTTGTGTCCTGGTCCCTCCCCCGTGGCCAGTTTATTTTTAAAAAACAATATTGTCATACATTTGGAAAACATGGTCATTGGAATTGTCATCAGTTAGAAATTGTCCAACCTAAGTGGGGGTGTCAGGTTTGAAATTTCCAACTCTAGGAAGGCTTGAGGCTAGTCTAGATGCTAGGATTTTGCGATTTTCTTGTTCAGATTTCAATTTTTCACACACCGGGCCGAACCATGGTCGGCCCGGTGTGTCATTGTCCCTCGCCCGTGCATGGCCAATACAAAACTGCTAATTTTGGTTAAATTGAAGGGGGAGTATATATGAGGTTTGAAATTCCCACCACTAGGAAAGCTTCAGTTGAGGCCAGTCCAGATTCTAGGGTTTGCGATTTTCTTGTATAGTTTTCAAAATTTTCTCACACCGGGCCGAACAACCACGGTCAGCCCGGTGTTTCTTGTTTCTTGCCCGTATCCGTGTGCATTTATCTGTAGTTAGACCACTAGATGTTAGGATTTATGCAATTTTTCAGGTTAAAATATCTGAATGTTCTCATACCGGGAATATAGAACCATGGTTTATGAATATATACCATATTAGGCTTGAGCACTGAGGTGCAAGGGTGCATGGAGTGCAAATGGAATTATGCAAAACTTGTGATTTTGTCTGATTCTGATTCAAGGCAAGGGGGGGGGTGCAATTGGAATTTCCCAAGGCGGACACCCCAACGGAGACCCTCTAGCCACGTCCCTGGTTGTATGGTGATGTATATATGTTCCTGGCCTCAGCACAGCCCGCCCCGTGTGTATGTGTGGTATTAAAGGCCCACTTAATTTTCGAATGCTCAAATAACATTACACACAACATATTCCATATTATATACCATTTGGAAGAGGAACCAATATATAGAACTGTTCATTGACGAATTCAATGAAATTCTCAACTCACTTCATGCATGACTGTGTACATTTCACTTCAGAATGGAGTCATATTGAGTTACCATTCATCGATGTTCTTGTGCAGAAAAGCGGAACACAAATAGAAACGGACATATTCTACAAAAGCACAAACACCCATCAGTATTTATATTTTAAAAGTTGCCATCCTGGGCACACTAAACGCAATATCCCACATTGCCTGGCAAAAAGAGTGTGTGCTATAGTAGATAACGTTCAAACGAGAGATGTACGCCTTACAGAATTATCAGATTTCCATCGCAAACAAAATTACCCAACTAATCTTATAAAATGCGGTATCAATAAAGCCAAGAGCTTATCGAAGGAAACCCTTGAAACACATCGAAAGGCCCAGTGACCTAAATATATATTTTATAGAAGCCATGTCTTACTTTAAAGGTACTCAACCCGATAAAACTCCTCTCAATTACTATTTCAATGGCTTCGGGGGTAAAAAATATTTGATTCGAGTCGAGGAAGTTACCCATCAAAGCTCTGATTTGTTAGATATCGATTTTAGAAATCTATTATTTTTCATTATCGGGAATACTATCTGGCCCAGAACTCAGTCAAAATTGCGTTAAAATTACCACTTGATTTTAGAGTTATTCATCCTTGTCTGTTTGAATAGATTTGGAGTACACATCCAGAGCAGATTACGGCAGTTATTAGTACTCATCTCGAGAACATAACAAATTTGAAAAATCAATATCTAATAACTCTGAGCTTTGTTTGATGGGTTCCTCGACTCGAATCAAATATTTTGTACCCCCAAAGCCAAAGAAATAGTAATATAGGACCCTCTAATCGGATTGTTGTTGTTGGAATCTGTTGAGATGGGGACCCTCTTTACGGGTTGAGTACCTTTAAATGAACAGTGACCCAATTGCGTGCAGATACCTGATTCCTCATTTACTTGTCATATATTTAGCGCGGAGAGCAGTGGCCCGGAGCGGTTTTGTAAAATTTGGAAAAGAATTTCGAACGTACGCACCAAAATGTCTCAATTAATAAAAACCCAAAATTTAAATTTATAAATGAGATCACAAGAGAAGGAAAAAAGACAAAGCAACTATGATCTTCTTCAGTTGCAAGTCGCTAACTCGTGCCATACCAAGTTTTATATTGGTACTGTACGTCACTAGAATTCGTTCTATCAGTTGTCGTGTTGCCGTATCCGGAGTTACTTTTACGGTTTCCAGAAGCCAAGCATGGACACGCGGCCTATGCGGGCAATCATCTGTCTTACCACTGACTATGAGCTGATAACAACACAATTAAACACAAATTAATCACAGCAAACATAATCATATCACTTCACTGCGAGCGGCAAGAAGTTTAAACGGTACTATTTTCTCACAAACGGAATCGTAGTTATCAATTCTGCGAAAAGGTTTTGGACGGTATTATACGAAATATTTACGACTACTGAAAGTTATTCGTAATTGTTATTTGTAATAGTTCATTAAGCGAAGGGTGTCATGTGCCTCAAGAGCCTGGGTGAATATATAGGTAATGGAAATAAACAGACCGAAAGATCGCATATGGCACAAATTCGTAAATTCCTAAATATTGAAACTGGGAGGTATAACGAGGAATGTACCGACAAGAGAGATTTTATTTAGTATCTATTGACATACACTAAATCATGTTCGGTGATTGGTCAACTGTCAATTGGGTCACCCGTTTCATACCCCAATAACACACAGACCGTAACACGAACACGACGTCACAAATTGTTGACCAAATCTGACCTAATCACTAAAAGCGGTCAGCAGAATAATTGGGTGCGCTTTTCAAAGTTCAGCCAAATTACATCTGAAGTCAGTTAATTATTTGTATCGATCAAGTTACCGTTGCTAAGTGATTGACAATCTTATTTTGGGTTGAATTAATTTACTTCGTGGGCTAGTCTCTAATTACCGGCATAATTGTGAAAAAAATAAGAATACCCTCACCTTTAAATGGGTATGTAGTTGGGATGTGTGTTATTGAGGGATACGACAGGCGCTATGGTCGTTTGGCACATCTAATTATGCTCCGCGGTTTACATAATGTGCCCCAACAACCACAGCACCGTATCCCCCAATAACACACCCACTACATTCATTCCTTTGGGGGCTTGTTACAAGAGCCGGGACAACTCGGCTATTCGGGACAACCCGGTCTGCCGGGTCAACTCGATCACGTTGTGTTATATGAGCCGAGACAACTCGGTTAACCGGGACAACTCGGTTTAACGTCCACGCAACTATAGCTATCCATCTAGCTGTCAATCACGCGTCACGACGTCAGTCACTAACACCGGCACGCCCAAAACTGAGGACGCGAACATACTATTGGCTAACGTCATGTCAAGTCACAACGAATCGTGTTACGTTCCAGACTTTCATCCCGCTGTTATGTGAGCCGAGTTGTCCCGGCAACCGAGTTGTCCCGGCAAGGCGGGACGGAAGCGGGGTAACGTCTAGGAAGCGGGGTAACGTCGCAAGAGCTATACTCTGACCTTGACCTCAGTTAACGGTATACTCGTATAGCGCGCATCTATACTCACAAATCGACTCCATCCACCCGTATGTGCAATTTCACTTATATATCAAGATGTTCCGCCCACTTTGGTGTCTTAAAAACCACCCGAAAGAGATCCGTCAATTAGTTGAATATAACGTGAATGCCAATTTGGGGTGAAGGTCAGAGTATAGCTCTTGCGACGTTACCCCGCTACCAGGTTTGCCGAGTTGAACAGCACACCATATTTTTAGTGAGCAAGCACATTAGACCGGGCCACCCTGCAAACCGAGTTGTCCCGGCTCATGTAACAAGCCCCTAAGTAAGTATAGCCAAGTGGAAGATGAAGAACATTTTATCCTTTTGTCAAGCTTATAAAAACCTGATATGATATTGCGATTGATCTGATCAGACACAACTTAGTGATATCGGCTTACTTACTTACTTACTTACTTACTTACTCCGTCTCGTCTTAGTGTAGCTAAATACCTTCACAATCCTTATCAATAAATACATTCTTAGCAAAACAGTTTCTATAAGCGAGGTCACAAAGTCGCAGCCATGTTTAATTCATCCAGCCCGCGTGCCGCGGTTTAAGTGCAACATGTCAAAGATGTGGAGGTGCATTCCATGTATGGAATGCATGAATATTCAATAGCTCCATAAATGGAATTCATGAATATTAAAAAATCCATATATGGAATGCACATCCAGAACTTTGACATGTATAGCACTCAAACCGCGGAACGGGGGCTGGGTGGATCCAATATGGCCGCGACTCAGCGACAGGACTTATTCCATGAATGTGTACAACAATTTTCTTTATTTTGTTTACAATGACGTATATTATGTCTTATGTATTACGACCGTACCTAAAGATGCATAAAAGCCTTGTCCTGATTGTCAGTACCTCGAGTTACCCTGCATATCTCGATCAGTTTTGTTATTTGCCCACCCTTTCAATATATACGTATATAGATAGGTATCAAATGAAGAGGTGGGCAAATAATTAATTAATTAAGGCAGTTGTTGATTAAGTTCCAAGCTCCTGTGATTCAACAGTAAAACGCATGTAATTTTCCACCCTCCGCATTTGTCTCGGTCACCATTCGTCGCCGGAGTTTTGGAATCAAGTTAAAACAATTAAAGCATGTGTGTGTATTCTGCTCCCAAGAGGGCGAATAAAATGAATGTATAGTAACTATATCATTTATATCAAATTGCGTAATAGACATGGTCTATAAACAGTGATCATATTTATGTTGTCGCAACAACATTCAATGCAGAAATGATCGCAATTTTGTTTTCTTGGGGTTTAACCCGGGATGATTTGGAAGGGGCGGAACCACGTCCCTATAACCCACTTTTGAATTCTAATGATTATCATGCTATGGGTGCACAATAACACGAAGTGGATGAAACATGAATAAGGATGATCTAGGCATGTTTTTTGTTTGGTCTTTGCCTTCTTCTTTATTCTGTCGGCTAATTGTGTTACTGTTGTTGTTGTTGTTGTTGTTGTTGTTGTTGTTGTTGTTGTTGTTTGCTGAGATGACGACGTGGAAATGGCGGCAGCAAGGAGTTTTGATTTGTTCCTCGAGTTGATGTGCATTAGCCGTTGATTCCGACAGTCTCCTATTCGTCATCTCGATAGCCTCCAGTAGCGACTTTACGATATCGTCATCGGAGTGGTTGCTGGTGTTATTGCTGCTGATGGTGTTGGTGCTGGCAGTGGAAATGGAAGATACCCGGCTGTGATGATATTCCGGTGTCTTTGGTGGTAAAGGGTCCATCTCCACCACGAAGTCGGCGGCGGGGATGCCCGGGGTGACATCGACGTCCCTGTCTCCGCTGGCCTCAATGACAGCAGGAACCTCCGGGATGTCGTCCGCGTCCCTGTGTCTAGTGGTGGTGTCGTCGGCGGAGGCCAAGTGGGGGAGCTGGACGTCTCTCAGCTCGCCCCTGTCTCAACTTGGCCCGCATCCCTTCTTCTTCGGGAGGGGGTCTTCTTTTTCCTCCGCCTCCTCTTCTCTCCCCATATAGCTGGTGGTCTCCAGCTACCGGGTTACGGCCGGTAGAGGGTCCTGCATGATACAGACCGTGTCGGTGTAACCCGGTATTGTCAAAAACAAGTCAACCTGGCTGCCTGACCGGTGTAAAATCCAGGTTGAATGAGCTCAGCACGAGCCTGACTTCAGCGGGGATTATAGACGAATCCATTGTCCGCTGAAGTCAGTAATCCGATCGCCAGGTTGGCGACGTCCAAGAGCGCTCAAACCGGGACGTCTTATCCCACCGACGATCGGAGCTCCAATGTGACTGGAATGATCGCAATTATAGAGTGTTTGGGGGGGGCTAACCCCGGGATTCTCGAATGGGCCGAGATGCCCATTCCCTAACCCCTCATTTTTAGCCTTTATTAAAAATACATATAAAAAGAAAAGAAAAAAGGAAGAAGCATTTTTTTGTAAACCATTTCTTCTTTCCGTCGCTGGAATCCAGACGAGGGGGGTGTTTAGCCCCCTGGGACACTGTAGGTTGATGGTAGCTGCAGTGTTGTTGATCGCAATTGCGTTTCCTTTACAATTTAAAAGAAAGACACGGGCGCTGCTGAAAACACATCGATTTTGGCCAATCATAAACGTTTATTTACGCAAGTTATGGAGTACTCCGAAACACCACGAAAAGTTTTTCTCAAATGAGACCGTATATGGGATTTTCCCCGCAGTATTTCACCGACTAATCAGTCGAAATTTCGCCCCAAACATTCACTCGTTTTACAAAAGAAATAAGAGGTCGTAACAAGGTTTTTTTTATTAGATTGATTTCCCTGTATGAGTAGAAGCGTTACTTCAACACGAAGTTGGCTATATTCGAACATCTTTTCGTATATCGATAGACCATTGAGGGAAAGAATACCCCCATGCATACTACAGATTTATCCTGTTGATTCTTCTGTCGATTCTCACAGTCATGTACATTCATGGACTTTAAAAAAAGAGTTAACTTTTCTGTCAATTAATGGGTTGATTACTTGACACGATTTAATTATTTAATTTTCTGGAAAAGAAAACGGCGTGGATCTTTAATTAAAAATACATCAATCTACAATATATCAGATGGCGCGTGTTTCTCTAGACGTAAATTCTATTTCCGACAACAATTGTAGACCAATAGGCATTTAAAAGTTCCCTACTAGTATTTCAAACATTTCATATATAATATATCAATCCCCATCGGCTCTAATGTCGTCGACGGGGGCTCGTAGAATCTGGTTGCGGGCCAATCTCATATGCAAAGTAGAAAATTGCTAGTCTGGTCATGTGTTAGGCTTGTTTCTGAGACAGACAGCCTGTTATTAGTAACGAATAAAAAGCGTTCGAGGAAGTAGATTACATACTGAGAGGTGATTAGGCGCGAATGTTGTGTCGAAGATAGTTCCCTTCATCACGTTTAGCGGCTCAAATTTCACAAATAGTTAAGTTACGTAATATTAAGTCGATCGTCTGATGGGTTCCGTGGTCCTCAATTAAATATATCCTACAAGAGAGGGGATTTTTACTGACACCCTCATTTAGGTCTATACGTAAAACAGGAATAAGACCAATAGATCAATAAATACACGAGATATTGATCTACATAATACTCACACACAAAAATTACAAAAGTCATAATTTTTCGGACTTACAAGAAATGACTTGGAAGATCGATTGCATGGGGTCATTTGTTTTGACCGACAGATGGGCTCAATATTCTAATCTCTTTTTCTCTAATTTGTTCTTTGTGATTTCTTATATTATCCGTTTTACTCACACTATAATCTTATAAACATGTGTTGGTATATTTATTTTTACTATGCCTGGGGCAGATTTAATTAGTAAGTGGGCGGAATTCCGTTACTCAGGATCAAACTTTGTCAAAGATTCGGGGAAATGGCCTGCAACACAGACATTTATATAGTTGCATATTCACCACAACATGCATGTTCACGTTATACTGTCTTGTATATAAGATTGAGGGTAGTGATTTGAAAACAGATTACATGCTGAGTGGTGATTAGGCGCGACTGTTTTGCCGGAAATAATTCGCTTCATCACGTTTAGCGGCTCAAATTTCACATAGTTAATTTTCGTAATATTAAGTCGATCGTCTGGTGGCTTTTTCCCGGTCGTCAATTAACCCTTTACCCAACAAACCAGCCAAAACCGGCCAAATAAAGCTTCAACAGCCCAAAATATCTTCGGTCTGTCTCATAGAACCATACAAATATGGATATCATTGGAACCGGCTCCTTGACCACATTGTGATAGTTACAGTTATGCCCTGTGCCAATGCATTCTCTTATATATGCGAGTCGACCATAGGTCGCCTCGCATATATAAGAGAATGCATTGGCCTAAAAAAAATCTTTTTTTAACACTTTTTACCATTTTTTTCTTACATTCTTTAACAATTTTATAATTTTTAATGTGTTAAGCCAATGCATTCTCTTATATATGCGAGGCGACCTATGGTCGACTCGCATATATAAGAGAATGCATTGGCACAGGGCCGTTCTGTTGGGTAAAGGGTTAAATATCTCCCACAAGAGAGAGGATATATTCGTTCGTGTTCTTAGATGTGCTCTAATATTCCAGAAATCATAATGTACTGGCTTAGAAATGTGCACGACTGCTGAACCGAGCTGAATGAAATTTCCTGTGCTATGTGATGGGCTCAATACTGTAATCTCTCTTTCTCTAATTTTCATTTCTAATTTTCTATCCGTTTTACTGACAACCTCATTTAGGTCTACGTAAAGCGGGAATAGAATAGATCAATAAATACACGATCGAGATATCGATCTATCATGTTTCGAACTTAGAAGAAATGACTGGAAGATCGATTGGGATAATTTGTTTCCCTAATTTTGCTTTCTGATATCTTATCCGTTTTACTCACACTACAATCGTAAACATGTGCTGGTATATTTAGTTTTACGATTTCAACATTTTCTCCAGGACAGATACTGCATGGGGCAGATGGAATTTGTAAATGGGCGGAATTCCGTTACCCAGGACCAAAGTTTGTCAAATACTCAGGGAAATGGACTGCAACACAGACATTAATATACATGTATATTCACTACAACATGCAGGTTCACGTTGTACTGTCTTGTATAAGATTGAGGGTTATTTGAAAACAGATTACATGATGAGTGGTGATTAGGCGCGAATATTTTTTGCCGACGATAGTTCGCTTCATCACGTTTCGCGGCTCAAATTTCACAAATAGTTAATTTTCGTAATATTAAGTCGATCGTCTGATGGTTTTCGCGATCCTCAATTAAATATCTCCTACAAGAGAGGGAATATCTCCCACAAGAGAGGGAATATCTCCTACAAGAGAGGGAAATATTTTTTGCCGGAAATAGTTTGCTTCATCACGTTTAGAGGCGCAAATTTCACATAGTTAATTTTCGTCATATTAAGCCGATCGTCTGATGGTTTCCCCAGTCATCAATTAAAAATATCATACAAGAGAGGGGATATATTCGTGGTTGTGCTGAGATGTCCTCTAATATTCCAGAAATAATAATGTACTGCATGGCTTAGAAATGTGCACGACTGCTGAACCGAGCTGAAGGAAATTTCCTGTTTTATGCGATGGGCGCAATATTGTAATCTCTCTTTCTCTAATTTTCATTTCTAATTTCCGATTTACTGAAACTACATATAGAGATTGATCATTTGATTGAATTGGTGACGTGAAATAATTCATGAGAGGAAATGACGTAGTAGAAATACGAGAGCGTACGTATTGCGCTCGAGTGTTGTACAAAATAGTCCCTGCATGCCTATAGAATGAATTATTTCACGTCACCAGTTCAATCAATTGATTATATTCTGATTAGTATATTCCACTATAAACATCTGATTTACCAGAAATCCTAATAATGCCGACGTTATGCCCATCATGACGCCTACAATTTGATAGCGTGTATGAATAAATAATGTGCTAGTTTAAGTGACATAATTCACTAGTGAAATTATCATTTATAATCACTCAATAAATCAAGGTAAATCACACACAGGAATGTAATGATATGTGACCCGCCATATCAAATCCAGTCGTAAGTCGGATTTTTTTTACCCTGTGCCAATGCATTCTCTTATATATGCGAGTCGACCATATGTCGCCTCGCATATATAAGAGAATGCATTGGCCTAACAAATTTTTATCATTTTTTTTAAATAAATGTTTCTTACAATTTTTAGGACATAAAATCAAAAACATCCATTACCCTGCAGGGAGCCCCACACATATATAGAAGCATATAGCAGAGTGTCGTCTGCTCATGTTTGTCTGGGGCTCTGTATGGGTGAAATTATAAAATTGTTAAAGAATACAAGAAAAAATTATTAAAATTGTAAAAAATTGTTAGGCCAATGCATTCTCTTATATATGCGAGGCGACCTATGGTCGACTCGCATATATAAGAGAATGCATTGACACAGGGTAAAAAAAATACCGACTTATCATTTATAATCACTCAAGAAATCAAGGTAAAGCAAACATAGGAATGTTATACATTCTTATAAACATGAGTTGTTTAATTTATTTCCCCGATGTCAACATTTTCTCCTGGACACTGCATGGGGCAGAGGCAATTTGTAAATGGGCGTAATTCCGTTACCCAGGACCAAACGTTGTCAAAGATTGTGGGAAATGGCCTGCAAACAGATCTTTGTGTATATTCACAACAACACGCATGTGAACGTTATGCTATCTTGTACAAAGTATGAGGGTAATGTGTTCGTTAATCAGTGGAAAACAATAGTACCCGGTGGCATACTCAAAAGTTAAAGACATATTATGGATTTGTTCGAGCGCGATAAACTTATAAGTTAGTACTCAGGCGTTATGCCAACCTGGGGAATGTATCATTCTACTAAGATCACCGCAAAATTTCAAATGACTCGGCCATACCACTCCATAGAAAACATCGTCTGAACTACGCACAATTGCAAATATTTACACCTCAATTCGGGACGCCACAACGGGCGATAAACTAACGCAAATGATTTCGCCATGGAGAGTCCTTGCATTTAATTAATATATAAAAATGACGGTGTGTATTGTCAATTTGGATTACTATTCGTAAAAAATAACTATTTTTAGCAAGATTATTCTCCATATCTATTTGATCCCCCTACCCGAGTGTTTCACATCACTTTAACAGAATGGGGCAAAAATATTCTTATAAATAAGTCAGCTAAGTCCAGATGAGTTTAGCACCTTATGTAATCACATGGGCCATTGACATGACCTTCAATATGTAATCACAGGGGTCATTCATATGACCTTCAATATGTAATCACAGGGGCCATTCATATGACCTTCAATCTGTAATCACAGGGGCCATTCGTGTGACATTCTAATATGTAATCACAGGGGCCATTCATATGACCTTCAATATGTAACCACAGGGGCCATTCATGTGACCTTTCATCTGTAATCACAGGGGCCATTCATATGACCTTCAATATGTAATCACAGGGGCCATTCATATGACATTCAATCTGCTGTCTCAATGTTAAGGCTTCCAAAAACCGGTTCTTAGTACTACGTTATACTGTCTTGTATAAGATTGAGGGTAGTGATCCGAAAACAGATTATATGCTGAGAGGTGATTAGGCGCGAATGTTGTGTCAAAGATAGTGCGCTTCATCACGTTTAGCGGCTCAAATTTCACAAATAGTTAAGTTTCGTAATATTAAGTCGATCGTCTGATGATTTCCCCGGCACTCAAATTAATATCGCCTGCAAGAGAGTGGATATATTCGTGCGTGTGCTCCAATATTCCAGGAATCATAAGGATTTACTGGCAGCGCTCTGAGAGATGTGCACTGACACAAGTAGTTAATTTTCGTAGAATGAATTCGATCGTCTGATGGTTTCCCCGACCCTCAAATTAATATCCCATACAAGAGAGGGGATATATTCGTGCGTGTGTTCCAGATATTACAGAAATCATAATTTACTACCAACTGATTCGGGCCAAGTCGGAGAGAGAGAGAGAGAGAGAGAGAGAGAGAGGGGGGGGGTGATTCACAGTGGCCCATTCAACACCGAAATCTTGAGTGGAGAGTATTATAGCGAGCGCTATATATACCAGTATGTTGTTAAAACATGATGAAGATTTTAACCAAGTGGGCCTCCCCGGAGTTGAGTGTTTTGCTTATCGCACACTATTTGCGTATTGTACTGCATCATATGTGTCGTATGTTTACTTACTAACATGGCATAAGATCTTGAAAATAACATGCTAATTATGCAATATTTATTATTGGTACGTGTATATAAGAACACAATCTATATTTTAATATTCTTTATTTTTATATCGGTTTTAACGGATGTGACTATTTTAACAACAATACCCATTGCGAAGGCCATCCGTATCTTTAAGGGAAAGTTGTTGTTTTATTCACACTGGACGACAGATATACAAACAAAACCCCGGATCGAACCCGGACCGCGTGTACAATAAACCCAGACCGTGTCACCCGGAGCGTGTGTACAAGAAACCCGGACCGTGTGTACAAGAAACCCGGAGCGTGTCATCGGAGCGTCTCGCACAGACTGTGTCACCCGGACCGTGTGTGCAAGAAACCCGGAGCGTGTCACCGGAGTGTCTCACACAGACTGTGTCACCCGGACCGTGCACGTGTGTACAATAAAATCGGAGCGTGTCACCCGGACCGTGTGTACAATAAACCCGGAGCGTGTCACCCGGACCGTGTGTACAATAAACCCGGAGCGTGTCACCCGGACCGTGTGTAAACTATAAACCCTGCCACCGCTCTGCTTTGCACGGACGTCGTTATTATGGGAGGCAAGTTACAGAGCAATAGCGTCGTATTGTTTCACATATGAGCCATGGACGAGCCTACCTGAACGTCTGAAGCAACGCTTTAGATACATTAGTTATGTAGGTTCCTGAACGTCTGAAGCGACTGCTTGGAGATTACATTAGTGACGTAATATGATCATACGCTAGCGTATAATTAACGAACCAAAGCAAATTAAGCCACTCATATGAGGGTAGCTGTGGCTTTTTTGCTTCTTTTTTTTCAGTTTATAGATTCTCTGGTATTCCCTCCAAATAAGATTCACATAAGGCTATATTTCCTGGGTTCGTCGAATGAATGGACCCCAATCGTAATTTCGAGTATAAATTAGGCAAATCGTACTTCCGGGTAGTCTTGGTCGACAGCTAGACCATTCATGGTTATAAACTACTCAGTAGTACCAACATCAAAGTGAAAATAGTTATACCTTGTCGAGAAGGGGAACTTGGACATGTACATCTTACCACCATACCAAGTGTTGTACATTAAATGCCCACCTTCGCACAGTAAAACGGTATATTCGTGATGACATTCTTATTATATTTCACATCAGGAATTTCACTCGTCCCGATGTGTGTAGACTGTAGTGTCGTTATTTGTTGTGTCTTATTTTCTTAATAAAAGGTAAACTAACGCTACCAATGAACTTACATTTTAATTCAATGTTCATAATTCTCATTTGCAATACCAGTAATCGAAAGACACAGTAACAAGATTTTCCGATTACGACATTAATGCTTTATGCCCACCGATCTACTGTGCGACAAAAGCGCTCGCGAAATTCAAAACAGCTGCGTCGTATTAGATAATAATTGGTGACGTCACAAAATCAGATATAGGCTATATATACGACCCAAAGCGTCAGGCTTTGGTTCGTTATTAGTTCCTGAACGTCTAAAGCAACTGTTTGGAGATTACATTAGTGACGTAATATGATAAGAACGTACTACGTTATTCGAAAACTTACTCCATCTAAGGCCATGATATGTAAATGTACAATTAGATTAGATGAATAATAATTGTACCCGCACAGGTTGATACTTTGAAGTATATTCTCAAGTCGCATGTGCCGGTTTAAATCCGGTTTCAATGGTGCCGTGTATTTATATTTCACGGACATGTACCGGTATATAACAATTGAATGTATGTTCCACGCACTGTTACTGAAAGCATACATATCATTTGGACCTTATTGGTTAAGACATGGATGGCCTTCGTTCTATGTTATAATTTAGCAATACCAGTTACTAAATTATAATACCCTGACCCTGTATGTTGTAAAGAATATACTAATATTATACTATAATAGTATAATACTATGATAGTATGAATGCCATATTATCCTCAAAACACACATTGTGTGAGTCGAGCGCTTGTTTATATACAGCACATAGAGAGTGATCAATAAGAACAACACTCAACACCGAGGAAATGTGTTTAGGAGACTTATTCGCAGTGACTCATTCAATGCCGAAATCTTGAAAGGTGAGGGTTAGCTAGCGCTATACTGATCAATACGTTATGAACAATTTGGTGGAATTTCTAACCAAAGTTCACTTAATGCATGGGGTATATCTGGCGATTAGTGTGTTGGTATCTCATACTATTTACATAACATGGGGTTCATATACATGATTTAGAAATAGCATTTAATACAACTATTAGTTATTTAAGTCAGGCATTTAGGTTCATTGTACCTGTGTACATCTGGTGGGCTAAGTCCTCATTTTGGAAGATTCGTCAGGACTCTATATATCAGCCATTTATTAACTCTGAAATGTTTGTAAAAGTAAAACATAAAATGATCCAGACAGACTGATGGACAAAACAAAGCAAAGCACTGCCACTGATGGTTATTTAAACCAAATATCCGGCTACCACCTTTGACCAAAAAATCTTAACAAAATATGTACCATGCAAATTTCCATTGCGAGCTATTTATGAATACTGAATAGAACCTGGTATAAAATTGTCTACTGTGAGGGTTTACGAGCAGATAATTTAACCCATTCACAATACAAACCGTTCATAGCACCATGCATACATGGCCTCATTAGCCCGAAGACGAGTGTGACCCGCCACACAGTAGTATTTCAACCAGGCTATACTCATGATTCATTCAACGAACTGGATAATGCATGTACACTTCTGCTACAGTGATTGGTACCTGATAGCACTATAGGTGCTAATGATATGATATTATTATTATATGCATATCGCGATTCAATTTAGTCTTTTAGACTAGGACAAATTATTGAAATTTCAGCACGCAGTGACGAATGGTGACCTCGTATAATGATAATTTTGTTTCTCATTTATAATAGCATCCTATTCCATGCCTAAGCTAAAATAAACACTCTGTAACAAATGAATTTGGTACCCGGAGAAGTTCCAAAAAAAAGGGAACACTATCAGTTCAGATTATGCATTGCATGTACGCAGTAAAACACATTTCAAATAACTTGAATTATAGGTATAAACGGACTGAAATGTAGAAATTACAGTAAGTTTGCAGCACAACCTTCCCCGAAGCAGCATGCAATTTGCCCAAAAGTTCCAAAAATAGAGAGCGCCACTGTGTGGTAGGATTTACATGTCATCATGACATAAACTAGATCATGCCATGAATCTCTACTAAAGCTAACGCCCGTAGAGATCATATTCCACCTGTACAAAACCCGGGAACTTTTTTTAAGTTTTGACAGGGAACCTTATAAAGTCAAAAAAAATAACATGGGGAATGTACTTCTTTGTTCATACATGTACCTGTGGCTTAATGATTTATTCATCGGTACGTCAGTGAAGTTCCCAGCTCGATATTACAGAATTGCTTTCGCGTTATGTCGCTTAAACCAAAGAAAAAAGATTGTATGTTTCCGGTAACGGAGCGAAAAAATTAGGGTAGGTACTAGGTAGGGAAATTTTTGTTTTTAATTTTATTTTGATATTTTTTATCCAGCTGCAGAAATATTGAACTACATTGACCGAAGTGACATAAAATGCCCACCCGTATTGTGGGGAAAGTACTAGTATTACTTGACCAACAGTGGAAACTGGAAATATACATTAAGGTTGATAAAAAAAATCAAATTTCATGCTTAGGTATGTTTTTTATTATTCACATACATGACATGTAGCACATTTTCATAAATTTGGCTATAAACTTGGTAGGAAATTGATGTCACTAACTTTTTATAAGAATTTTACCAATAATACCGCCATTATATATACTGTACTGTACTGTACTTGTATTGTGACGACTACATCCCATTGTCTGGGGATAGCCAGTACGTCCACCCAGCATGCCTGGTTTTTGGAGACAGTAGCTATACCCCTAACATATGTGGTGATAACCTCTATAAATGTATATATACACCCACCATGTCTGTTGATAGTGTTCCATAAGTCCCAAACAAGACATAAAGCACTGTAAAAGCAGGCAGGAGATAGTCTGAGATACACTCTCAGGAAATTAAAATTGCAAAATGTATGCCAATCAATCCACAACACATCACACACCGGGGGCCTTTGAGACAGCCGTCAATTCATGGTCACTTTTCACAGGGATATGTTAGAAACCATGTGTTTTGCACACCAAAGGTCATCAATATTTATGAGCATTAGTGGTAACAAAACTCTAAATTTTAGAAAATTTTGACTTTTTCTCAAAATATCAATAAAAAGTTTATGGTCGGCGGGTTATTTTTAGGGTCGGTCGATGTACGGAAACATAGTATCTTTTTACTTTGGCCTTACGACAATAATTTTCGTGACGGGGAATAAAATAAATATTTATCACGGAATCGGGTCTCAAAAGTCACGTGAATGAATACATCATTTAAGCAACAGGTATGAACAAAGAAGTACAATCCCCGCGTTACTTTATAAGGTTCCCTGTCAAAACTTAAAAAAACTTCCTGGGAATTGTAAAGGTGGAATATGATCTCTACGGCGTTCTAGCTTTAGTAGATATTCATGAATCATGGCATGATCTAGACATAAACAATCTTACTTCTTCTTAGTTGTGTTGATATGTCGTTTGGGACAAGCGTGTCTCCGTGTATTTATGTATCCTATGTATGTTACTTTCACAAAACTAGCCCTAGTAGTATTCACATTCAAATTAAACAAAGCGGAATGTATATACAAATAGTACAATCCTTGAATTCACGTTGTGATCACAATGTGATCACGATTCATGGTATTCACCGGAAATCTGGCCATTAATTAGAATCAGATAATTTTTAACTAACGCCCGCTAAATTCACGTTGAAAAGACGAAGTCAGAATAATTCCTCACGTCCAAGATGAAGCCTAATTTCATTTCAATTTCAAGGATTTTAATTTTTGTTTTGAGAATTGTCCCGACCTTGTCCTTCACCTTGTTGGAATAACCGGAAATGTGTTTTGATTTTTTTTCCGGTCTTCGCTAATGACAGCTGTTGTTAAGCGGGACACACTAATAGTTGTAGTCCGAGCCCGAGCCGAGTCCAGTAAAATGTGTAGTTGGGATTTTCAATTTCGTTTATAGTCGTTAATATAATTCCAATAGTGATGAATTTTGGTTGGTGGTAAGTTATGCCAAATACAAATAAAAAAAAATAAAAAGATAATTTGTAAGTCTTATATTTCAACTTTTATCGACATTTTTCGTTCTCCAGCACACTAAAAGTTGTAGTTGGAATCAGCCGAGCCGGCCGCCGAGTCGCTAATTAGCTGTTAATTGCTATTGTTAGGAATATGTTGGCGGCTCAAATCAATGGATTTATCAGTTAAGACAAGGGTGTTTGCAACTCTAGACTATTAGTATTGGGTGTTTTGTATCATTTGAGGTTTTTTGGGAAATAATAATTTAGAAAGTGAAATACATGATAAAATAAATTTAATCACAAAACATAGAATAATATAAAGACATTAAATTCACAGAATAACATGCGGCATACAGTTTCATGTTCGGTGCTGGATGGCACCTCTCAGAATACGTTCAATTCTCCTTTTATATCGGACGATTTATTTTATCATGTATTTCACTTTCTAAATTATTATTTCCCAAAAAACCTCAACTGATACAAAACACCCAATACTAATAGTCTAGAGTTGCAAACACCCTTGTCTTAACTGATAAATCCATTGATATGAGCCGCCAACATATTCCTAACAATAGCAATTAACAGCTAATTAGCTACTCGGCGGCCGGCTCGGCTGATTCCAACTACAACTTTTAGTGTGCTGGAGAACGAAAAATGTCGATAAAAGTTGAAATATAAGACTTACAAATTATCTTTTATTTTTTTTTATTTGTAATTGGCATAACTTACCACAAACCAAAATTCATCACTATTTGAATTATATTAACGACAATAAACGAAATTGAAAATCCCAACTACACATTTTACTGGACTCGGCCTCGGGCTCGGACTACAACTATTAGTGTGTCCCTGTTAAGCTTTGGAGTTGGAATAGAGACTGCTGAGAATTGATAAATTAGACGCATTTTTGCGATTAAATTCATTCAGTTGATGGCACCTATGATCTAGTTATCTTGCCAAGTTAACTTTCAGTTAATCATTCATTGAAACATGAACGGCAATAACAAAGACTCAGAGTTTGAAACTGTCAGTTTCAAACACAAACTTGACCAAGTCAGACTCAAACAACGGAAGTCTCAAATCACAGTAAAAGAAGTGTTTTGGTGACATTTTTCGGTCCGAAACAATATATGAAGTAGAATTTTTTATTTAGATCACTCACCTTCTATGTATATTGTTTTCATCTCATCCTTTTGTTGTGTGATAATAGGTAATTTGTGGAAATACTAACGCCGAGGTGGTGAGTTCTGTATTTGAACTACAATTCTTAGCAACAACCATGTCTATGCAACGTCAAATCTGATTGGTTAAGATAGACAATATGACTAATAGGAAAATGGTTTTCATTGCGCCTTTCATTTAAGAGAGCGCCACTTTACGTTACGTTAAGCGCGTGCTCTGATACTATTCTCAGGTAACGTGAACTATATATAGAACACAATAATACAGCTTCATAGGTATACGGATCTCATGCGCGTTACCGTCATGAAAACTTTCAGATTTCGCTTCGCGAAATCTGATTAAGTTTTCTATTAGTTCCTGAACGTCTGAAGCGACTGTTTGGAGATCACATTAGTGACGTATTAGTTCCTGAACGTCTGAAGCGACGCTTTAGATACATTAGTTATGAAGATTTCTGGACGTCTGAAGCGACAGTTTTGATATTACATTGGTGACTAGGTTCCTGAACGTCTGAAGCAACGGTTTAGCGATTACATTTAGTGACGTATTAGTTCCTGAACGTCTGAAGCGACTGTTTTGAGATTACATTAGTGATGTAGGTTCCTGAACGTCTGAAGCGACTGCTTGGAGATTACATTATAGACGTATTAGTTCCTGAACGTCTGAAGCGACTGTTTTGAGATTACATTAGTGATGTAGGTTCCTGAACGTCTGAAGCGACTGTTTTGAGATTACATTAGTGACGTATTAGTTCCTGAACGTCTGAAGCGACTGCTTGGAGATCACATTAGTAACGTATTAGTTCCTGAACGTCTGAAGCGACGCTTTAGATACATTAGTTATGAAGATTTCTGGACGTCTGAAGCGACTGTTTTGAGATTACATTAGTGATGTAGGTTCCTGAACGTCTGAAGCGACTGTTTTGAGATTACATTAGTGACGTATTAGTTCCTGAACGTCTGAAGCGATGGTTATAGATTACATTAGTGACGTATTAGTTCCTGAACGTCTGAAGCGACTGCTTGGAGATTACATTATAGACGTATTAGTTCCTGAACGTCTGAAGCGACTGTTTTGAGATTACATTAGTGATGTAGGTTCCTGAACGTCTGAAGCGACTGTTTTGAGATTACATTAGTGACGTATTAGTTCCTGAACGTCTGAAGCGACTGCTTGGAGATTACATTAGTGACGTATTAGTTCCTGAACGTCTGAAGCGACTGATTGGAGATTACATTAGTGACGTATTAGTTCCTGAACGTCTGAAGCGACTGATTGGAGATTACATTAGTGACGTATTAGTTCCTGAACGTCTGAAGAGACTGCTTGGAGATTACAGTAGTGACGTATTAGTTCCTGAACGTCTGAAGAGACTGCTTGGAGATTACATTAGTGACGTATTAGTTCCTGAACGTCTGAAGCGACTGATTGGAGATTACATTAGTGACGTATTAGTTCCTGAACGTCTGCTTGGAGATTACATTAGTGACATATTAGTTCCTGAACGTCTGAAGCGACTGTTTGGATATCACATTAGTGACGTATTAGTTCCTGAACGTCTGAAGCGACTGTTTGGAGATCACATTCGTGACGTATTAGTTCCTGAACGTCTGAAGCGACTGTTTGGAGATCACATTAGTGATGTAGGTTCCTGAACGTCTGAAGCGACTGCTTGGAGATTACATTAGTGACGTATTAGTTCCTGAACGTCTGAAGCGACTGTTTGGAGATCACATTAGTGATGTAGGTTCCTGAACGTCTGAAGCGACTGCTTGGAGATTACATTAGTGACGTATTAGTTCCTGAACGTCTGAAGCCACTGTTTGGAGATTACATTAGTGACGTATTAGTTCCTGAACGTCTGCTTGGAGATTACATTAGTGACATATTAGTTCCTGAACGTCTGAAGCGACTGTTTGGAGATCACATTAGTGACGTATTAGTTCCTGAACGTCTGAAGCGACTGTTTGGAGATCACATTAGTGATGTAGGTTCCTGAACGTCTGAAGCGACTGCTTGGAGATTACATTAGTGACGTATTAGTTCCTGAACGTCTGAAGCGACTGTTTGGAGATCACATTAGTGATGTAGGTTCCTGAACGTCTGAAGCGACTGCTTGGAGATTACATTAGTGGCGTATTAGTTCCTGAGCGTCTGAAGCCACTGTTTGGAGATTACATTAGTGACGTATTAGTTCCTGAACGTCTGCTTGGAGATTACATTAGTGACATATTAGTTCCTGAACGTCTGAAGCGACTGTTTGGAGATCACATTAGTGACGTATTAGTTCCTGAACGTCTGAAGCGACTGCTTGGAGATTACATTGGTGACGTATTAGTTCCTGAACGTCTGAAGTGACTGCTTGGAGATTATGTTAGTGACGTATTAGTTCCTGAACGACTGAAGCGACCGTTTGGAGATTACATTGGTGACGTATTAGTTCCTGAACGTCTGAAGCGACTGCTTGGAGATTACATTAGTGACGTATTAGTTCCTGAACGACTGAAGCGACCGTTTGGAGATTACATTGGTGATGTAGGTTCCTGAACGTCTGAAGCGACTGCTTGGAGATTATATTAGTGACGTATTAGTTCCTGAACGTCTGAAGCGACTGTTTCGAGATAACATTAGTTATGTAGGTTCCTGAACGTCTGAAGCGACTGTTTTGAGATTACATTAGTGACGTATTAGTTCCTGAACGTCTGAAGCGACTGCTTGGAGATTACATTAGTGACGTATTAGTTCCTGAACGTCTGAAGCGACTGTTTCGAGATAACATTAGTTATGTAGGTTCCTGAACGTCTGAAGCGACTGTTTTGAGATTACATTAGTGATGTAGGTTCCTGAACGTCTGAAGCGACTGCTTGGAGATTACATTGGTGACGTATTAGTTCCTGAACGTCCGAAGCGATTGTTTGGAGATTACATTAGTTATGTAGGTTCCTGAACGTCTGAAGCGATTGTTTGGAGAGATTACATTAGTGACGTATTAGTTCCTGAACGTCTGAAGCGACTGTTTGGAGATTAAATTAGTGACGTATATGTTCTGGCCTGGCCCTGGAGAAGTATATACACACGCGTGCTTCACAGACGAGGTAAGGTGTTTTCAATCTAAACATATCTATTTTGTTACTGGGATATTAAGTTACTGGATTTAATTTGAGACGAAATGAAACTCACGTAAACTCTGGCTAAGCTACTATATAAACCCAGATTTACTGACATAGTGACCCAGCTCGTCAAACGTGATTGAATATGACTGGACTCAGAATACAGGCTATGATTTAGAGGCGCGATTCTATTAAAAGTAAAGCGATTCGCGTCGTAAGATGCCATTGACTTGGATTAATTCGTAAGTAGATCAAAGTGAATGGTGAATTTGTATATTTGGGAGTAGTTATCCCCCTCTATAACAACGATCCCCTTTTATATTCTGCTTGGAGGGGAGGATCGTCTTTCCTGGTACCGTGTGATGTGATTTCATATTGTTCGATAAATAGCCTTAATTGACACGAGATAAAATGACTGAATATAAACACACTTATTTCCAATCCGATCAGGTTTTCTATGCCCAGTAATGAGTTCGAGCCTAAGAACCCATCGGCTTTCACCATGCATGTCAATTCGCGTATGTATTTGATTAAAGCCACATGGCGGTTTACGCTCCAAAATACATCTAATAATATTAGGTTTTGAATGTTTCCCGTTTCTCGAATTATAGGTCGATAAATGCCTTTATTATATACAATGCGATAATTGTATAGCATGAACTGAAACTTTCTGCGAGCATTAAAGGGACTCAATCCGATTGGATTTGGAAGAATATAATTAATTTTACAGGTTTGAACAAATTGCGAAATGTGTTTTGTACTACCGCGAATAACATGGGAGATCGTGTACTCGTACGAATCTACCAAATAATCAAAATTTCATGCATTTCAACAAAGGAACTGTTTCTATTCTGAGTTATTGAGCACGAGCTAATATTATTGAAAAGAATAATTAAGGAAAAGTGTTTTTTTCTGTTTTTACAATGTTAACCCTTTACTACACTGTCACTACTGCCAGTGGTGGGCCATCATTGGGATTCATGCCCATGTGGCAGTGGCAAACTGGCATAATGGTATTGTATCAGTTGTAATTGTAGTTTGTACAGAAATGCCTGCTAATGTTAATACTCAGTTATTTGAGTAAATAAATTCCAGTAATGCTCATTACCTGAACACATATATGAAATTGAAAGCAAGGCATTTCCTTCATGTTCAGACTGGCATGTTTTTCCAACCATAGATTCGTGGTCACTAGTCTATTAGTAATGTCAAACCTCCATATCTTTCTGAGGACAGCTTTAACAATATAACAATCATGCACCATACATACTAATCATGCACCATGCATACTAATCTTGTTACCATTGTGTGAATTATAACTTGTGACTCCTTGGAATTTTAATACATGTAACTCATATTCGTTCCTCAACCGTATTCTGATTAATACCATGTATAATGAACTGCATGCACAGTGTACTCAATACATAAAACATGGATCAATGCTGTGTCATTCTTGTTACTAGTGTCTTTATTTACACAGTCCATACTCTTAAAAAGAACATATAGAAACTTAAATTATTAAGCCATTAAGCCAATATTGGAATTTTGCATTACTCACAACCAAATCCAATATAGTTGGAAATTTTATTGGACCAAATCCTATATATAGTTGGAATTGTTATAGTCTCACCTCCCCCCCCCCCCGTTGGAACCTCATAGGAACTTCCCGGATTGCGAGTGTGAACAGGTGTTGCTATAGTACTATCTCATATATATTTTGAAGACCTCTGTTTGTTTGTCTGTCTGTATGTTTGTCTGTCATTTATACAAATCTACGATTCTCGACCGATCGGGACGAAACTTGGTACGTGTGTGTAGTTTGACCAGGCGGTCGTCGTTGTCGTATTGGCGAGCGCGTGCGGCGCCCGCTTCGCGCATGCGCAGACGAGATCTCGGAAACGGGTGGAGCTATCGACTTGAAATTTGCTATGTGAATGTATCTTGCCCCGGATACGAATTTTATCGGGTCGCCGAGCCCGTGCGACGCCAGCTTCGCGCATGTGCAGACCAGATCTCGGAAACGGGTAGAGCTATCGACTTGAAATTTGGTTTTTGAATAGCCCGGACAACGTCGGGCTCATCGGCTAGTCTCATATATATTTTGAAGACCTCTGTCTGTTTGTCTGTATGTCTGTCTGTATGTTTGTCATTTATACAAATCTACGATTCTCGACCGATCGGGACGAAACTTGGTACGTGTGTGTAGTTTGACCAGGCGGTGGACGTTGTCGTGTTGGCGAGCCCGTGCGGCGCCCGCTTCGCGCATGCGCAGACGAGATCTCGGAAACGGGTGGAGCTATCGACTGGAAATTTGTATGTGAATGTATCTTGCCCCGGATATGAAATTTATCGGGCCGCCGAGCCCGTGCGACGCCAGCTTCGCGCATGCGCAGACGAGATCTCGGAAACGGGTGGAGCTATCGACTTGAAATTTGCTATGTGAATGTATCTTGCCCCGGATACAAATTTTATCGGGTCGCCGAGCCCGTGCGACGCCAGCTTCGCGCATGCGCAGACCAGATCTCGGAAACTGGTGGAGCTATCGACTTGAAATTTGCTATGTGAATGTATCTTGCCCCGAATACAAATTTTATCGGGTCGCCGAGCCCGTGCGACGCCAGCTTCGCGCATGCGCAGACCAGATCTCGGAAACGGGTGGAGCTATCGACTTGAAATTTGCTATGTGAATGTATCTTGCCCCGGATACGAATTTTATCGGGTCGCTGAGCCCGTGCGACGCAAGCTTCGCGCATGCGCAGACCAGATCTCGGAAACGGATGGAGCTATCGACTTGAAATTTTATTGGACCAAATCCTATATATAGTTGGAATTGTTATGGTCTCACCCCCCCCCCCCGTTGGAACCTCATAGGAACTTCCCGGATTGCGAGTGTGAACAGGTGTTGCTATAGTACTATCTCATATATATTTTGAAGACCTCTGTTTGTTTGTCTGTCTGTATGTTTGTCTGTCATTTATACAAATCTACGATTCTCGACCGATCGGGACGAAACTTGGTACGTGTGTGTAGTTTGACCAGGCGGTCGTCGTTGTCGTATTGGCGAGCGCGAGCGGCGCCCGCTTCGCGCATGCGCAGACGAGATCTCGGAAACGGGTGGAGCTATCGACTTGAAATTTGCTATGTGAATGTATCTTGCCCCGGATACGAATTTTATCGGGTCGCCGAGCCCGTGCGACGCCAGCTTCGCGCATGCGCAGACTAGATCTCGGAAACGGGTGGAGCTATCGACTTGAAATTTGGTGTGTGAATGTATCTTGTCCCGGATACGAATTGTATCGGGTCGCCGAGCCCGTGCGACGCCAGCTTCGCGCATGTGCAGACCAGATCTCGGAAACGGGTAGAGCTATCGACTTGAAATTTGGTTTTTGAATAGCCCGGACAACGTCGGGCTCATCGGCTAGTCTCATATATATTTTGAAGACCTCTGTCTGTTTGTCTGTATGTCTGTCTGTATGTTTGTCATTTATACAAATCTACGATTCTCGACCGATCGGGACGAAACTTGGTATGTGTGTGTAGTTTGACCAGGCGGTGGACGTTGTCGTGTTGGCGAGCCCGTGCGGCGCCCGCTTCGCGCATGCGCAGACGAGATCTCGGAAACGGGTGGAGCTATCGACTGGAAATTTGTATGTGAATGTATCTTGCCCCGGATATGAAATTTATCGGGCCGCCGAGCCCGTGCGACGCCAGCTTCGCGCATGCGCAGACGAGATCTCGGAAACGGGTGGAGCTATCGACTTGAAATTTGCTATGTGAATGTATCTTGCCCCGGATACAAATTTTATCGGGTCGCCGAGCCCGTGCGACGCCAGCTTCGCGCATGCGCAGACCAGATCTCGGAAACGGGTGGAGCTATCGACTTGAAATTTTGTTTTTGAATAGCTATCGACTTGAAATTTGGTTTTAGAATAGCCCGGACAATGTCGGGCTCATCGGCTAGTCTCATATATATTTTGAAGACCTCTGTCTGTTTGTCTGTCTGTTTGTCATTAATACAAATCTACGATTCTCGGCCGATCGGGACGAAACTTGGTACGTGTGTGTAGTTTGACCAGGCGGTGGACGTTGTCGTATTGGCGAGCCCGTGCGGCGCCCGTGCAGCGCATGCGCAGACGAGATCTCGGAAACGGGTGGAGCTATCGACTTGAAATTTGCTATGTGAATGTAACTTGCCCCGGATACAAATTTTATCGGGTCGCCGAGCCCGTGCGACGCCAGCTTCGCGCATGCGCAGACCAGATCTCGGAAACGGGTGGAGCTATCGACTTGAAATTTTGTTTTTGAATAGCTATCGACTTGAAATTTGGTTTTAGAATAGCCCGGACAACGTCGGGCTCATCGGCTAGTCTCATATATATTTTGAAGACCTCTGTCTGTTTGTCTGTCTGTTTGTCATTTATACAAATCTACGATTCTCGACCGATCGGGACGAAACTTGGTACGTGTGTGTAGTTTGACCAGGCGGTGGACGTTGTCGTATTGGCGAGCCCGTGCGACGCCCGTGCGGCGCATGCGCAGACCAGATCTCGGAAACGGGTGGAGCTATCGACTTGAAATTTTGTTTTTGAATAGCTATCGACTTGAAATTTGGTTTTTGAATAGCCCGGACAATGTCGGGCTCATCGGCTAGTCTAATATATATTTTGAAGACCTCTGTCTGTTTGTCTGTCTGTTTGTCATTAATACAAATCTACGATTCTCGGCCGATCGGGACGAAACTTGGTACGTGTGTGTAGTTTGACCAGGCGGTGGACGTTGTCGTATTGGCGAGCCCGTGCGGCGCCCGTGCAGCGCATGCGCAGACCAGATCTCGGAAACGGGTGGAGCTATCGACTTGAAATTTGCTATGTGAATGTATCTTGCCCCGGATACGAATTTTATCGGGTCGCTGAGCCCGTGCGACGCAAGCTTCGCGCATGCGCAGACCAGATCTCGGAAACGGGTGGAGCTATCGACTTGAAATTTGCTATGTGAATGTATCTTGCCCCGGATACGAATTTTATCGGGTCGCTGAGCCCGTGCGACGCAAGCTTCGCGCATGCGCAGACCAGATCTCGGAAACGGGTGGAGCTATCGACTTGAAATTTTGTTTTTGAATAGCTATCGACTTGAAATTTGGTTTTAGAATAGCCCGGACAATGTCGGGCTCATCGGCTAGTCTCATATATATTTTGAAGACCTCTGTCTGTTTGTCTGTCTGTTTGTCATTAATACAAATCTACGATTCTCGGCCGATCGGGACGAAACTTGGTACGTGTGTGTAGTTTGACCAGGCGGTGGACGTTGTCGTATTGGCGAGCCCGTGCGGCGCCCGTGCAGCGCATGCGCAGACGAGATCTCGGAAACGGGTGGAGCTATCGACTTGAAATTTGCTATGTGAATGTAACTTGCCCCGGATACAAATTTTATCGGGTCGCCGAGCCCGTGCGACGCCAGCTTCGCGCATGCGCAGACCAGATCTCGGAAACGGGTGGAGCTATCGACTTGAAATTTTGTTTTTGAATAGCTATCGACTTGAAATTTGGTTTTAGAATAGCCCGGACAACGTCGGGCTCATCGGCTAGTCTCATATATATTTTGAAGACCTCTGTCTGTTTGTCTGTCTGTTTGTCATTTATACAAATCTACGATTCTCGACCGATCGGGACGAAACTTGGTACGTGTGTGTAGTTTGACCAGGCGGTGGACGTTGTCGTATTGGCGAGCCCGTGCGACGCCCGTGCGGCGCATGCGCAGACCAGATCTCGGAAACGGGTGGAGCTATCGACTTGAAATTTTGTTTTTGAATAGCTATCGACTTGAAATTTGGTTTTTGAATAGCCCGGACAATGTCGGGCTCATCGGCTAGTCTAATATATATTTTGAAGACCTCTGTCTGTTTGTCTGTCTGTTTGTCATTAATACAAATCTACGATTCTCGGCCGATCGGGACGAAACTTGGTACGTGTGTGTAGTTTGACCAGGCGGTGGACGTTGTCGTATTGGCGAGCCCGTGCGGCGCCCGTGCAGCGCATGCGCAGACCAGATCTCGGAAACGGGTGGAGCTATCGACTTGAAATTTGCTATGTGAATGTATCTTGCCCCGGATACGAATTTTATCGGGTCGCTGAGCCCGTGCGACGCAAGCTTCGCGCATGCGCAGACCAGATCTCGGAAACGGATGGAGCTATCGACTTGAAATTTGGTATGTGAATGTATCTTGCCCCGGATACGAATTTTAACGGGTCGCCGAGCCCGTGCGACGCCAGCTTCGCGCATGCGCAGACCAGATCTCGGAAACGGGTAGAGCTATCGACTTGAAATTTGGTTTTTGAATAGCCCGGACAACGTCGGGCTCATCGGCTAGTCTCATATATATTTTGAAGACCTCTGTATGTTTGTCTGTATGTTTGTCTGTATGTTTGTTTGTCATTTATACAAATCTACGATTCTCGACCGATCGGGACGAAACTTTGTACGTGTGTGTAGTTTGACCAGGAAGTGAACGTTGTCGTATTGGTGAGCCCGTGCGGCGCCCGTGCAGCGCATGCGCAGACGAGATCTCGGAAACGGGTGGAGCTATCGACTTGAAATTTGCTATGTGAATGTATCTTGCCCCGGATACGAATTTTATCGGGTCGCCGAGCCCGTGCGACGCCAGCTTCGCGCATGCGCGGACCAGATCTCGGAAACGGGTAGAGCTATCGACTTGAAATTTGGTATGTGAATGTATCTTGCCACGGATACGAATTTTATCGGGTCGCCGATCCCGTGCGACGCCAGCTTCGCGCATGCGCAGACCAGATCTTGGAAACGGGTAGAGCTATCGACTTAAAATTTCGGGCTGGGTAGAGCTATCGACTTGAAATTTGGTTTTTGAATAGCCCGGACAACGTCGGGCTCATCGGCTAGTCTCATATATATTTTTGAAGACCTCTGTATGTTTGTCTGTATGTTTGTCTGTATGTTTGTTTGTCATTTATACAAATCTACGATTCTCGACCGAACGGGACGAAACTTGGTACGTGTGTGTAGTTTGACCAGGCGGTGAACGTTGTCGTATTGGTGAGCCCGTGCGGCGCCCGTGCAGCGCATGCGCAGACGAGATCTCAGAAACGGGTGGAGCTATCGACTTGAAATTTGCTATGTGAATGTATCTTGCCCCGGATACGAATTTTATCGGGTCGCCGAGCCCGTGCGACGCCAGCTTCGTGCATGCGCGGACCAGATCTCGGAAACGGGTAGAGCTATCGACTTGAAATTTGGTATGTGAATGTATCTTGCCCCGGATACGAATTTTATCGGGTCGCCGATCCCGTGCGACGCCAGCTTCGCGCATGCGCAGACCAGATCTCGGAAACGGGTAGAGCTATCGACTTGAAATTTGGTTTTTGAATAGCCCGGACAACGTCGGGCTCATCGGCTAGTCTCATATATATTTTGAAGACCTCTGTATGTTTGTCTGTATGTTTGTCTGTATGTTTGTTTGTCACTTATACAAATCTACGATTCTCGACCGATCGGGACGAAACTTGGTACGTGTGTGTAGTTTGACCAGGCGGTGAACGTTGTCGTATTGGTGAGCCCGTGCGGCGCCCGTGCAGCGCATGCGCAGACGAGATCTCGGAAACGGGTGGAGCTATCGACTGGAAATTTGCTATGTGAATGTATCTTGCCCCGGATACGAATTTTATCGGGTCGCCGAGCCCGTGCGACGCCAGCTTCGCGCATGCGCGGACCAGATCTCGGAAACGGGTAGAGCTATCGACTTAAAATTTCGGGCTGGGTAGAGCTATCGACTTGAAATTTGGTTTTTGAATAGCCCGGACAACGTCGGGCTCATCGGCTAGTCTCATATATATTTTGAAGACCTCTGTCTGTTTGTCTGTCTGTTTGTCATTTATACAAATCTACGATTCTCGACCGATCGGGACGAAACTTGGTACGTGTGTGTAGTTTGACCAGCCGGTGGACGTTGTCGTATTGGCGAGTCCGTGCGGCGCCCGTGCGGCGCATGCGCAGACGAGATCTCGGAAACGGGTGGAGCTATCGACTTGAAATTTGCTAGGTGAATGTATCTTGCCCCGGATACGAATGTTATCGGGTCGCCGAGCCCGTGCGGCGCCCGCTTCGCGCATGCGCAGACGAGATCTCGGAAACGGGTGGAGCTATCGACTTGAAATTTGGTATGTGAATGTATCTTGCCCCGGATACGAATTTTATCGGGTCGCCGAGCCCGTGCGGCGCCCGCTTCGCGCATGCGCAGACGAGATCTCGGAAACGGGTGGAGCTATCGACTTGAAATTTGCTAGGTGAATGTATCTTGCCCCGGATACGAATGTTATCGGGTCGCCGATCCCGTGCGGCGCCCGCTTCGCGCATGCGCAGACCAGATCTCGGAAACGGGTAGAGCTATCGACTTGAAATTTGGTTTTTGAATAGGCCGGACAACGTCGGGCTCATCGGCTAGTCTCATATATATTTTGAAGACCTCTGTCTGTTTGTTTGTATGTTTGTATGTTTGTCATTTATACAAATCTACGATTCTCGACCGATCGGGACCAAACTTGGTACGTGTGTGTAGTTTGACCAGGCGGTGGACGTTGTCGTATTGGCGAGCCCGTGCGGCGCCCGCTTCGCGCATGCGCAAACGAGATCTCGGAAACGGTTGGAGCTATCGACTTGAAATTTTTATCGGGTCGCCGAGCCCGTCCGACGCCAGCTTCGCGCATGCGCAGACGAGATCTCGGAAACGGGTGGAGCTATCGACTTGAAATTTGGTTTTTGAATAGCGTCGGGCTCTTTGAAGACCTCTGTCTGTTTGTTTGTATGTTTGTATGTTTGTCATTTATACAAATCTACGATTCTCGACCGATCGGGACCAAACTTGGTACGTGTGTGTAGTTTGACCAGGCGGTGGACGTTGTCGTATTGGCGAGCCCGTGCGGCGCCCGCTTCGCGCATGCGCAGACCAGATCTCGGAAACTGGTGGAACTATCGACTTGAAATTTGCTATGTGAATGTATCTTGCCCCGGATACAAATTTTATCGGGTCGCCGAGCCCGTGCGACGCCAGCTTCGCGCATGCGCAGACCAGATCTCGGAAACGGGTAGAGCTATCGACTTGAAATTTGGTTTTTGAATAGCCCGGACAACGTCGGGCTCATCGGCTAGTCTCATATATATTTTGAAGACCTCTGTATGTTTGTCTGTATGTTTGTCTGTATGTTTGTTTGTCACTTATACAAATCTACGATTCTCGACCGATCGGGACGAAACTTGGTACGTGTGTGTAGTTTGACCAGGCGGTGAACGTTGTCGTATTGGTGAGCCCGTGCGGCGCCCATGCAGCGCATGCGCAGACGAGATCTCGGAAACGGGTGGAGCTATCGACTGGAAATTTGCTATGTGAATGTATCTTGCCCCGGATACGAATTTTATCGGGTCGCCGAGCCCGTGCGACGCCAGCTTCGCGCATGCGCGGACCAGATCTCGGAAACGGGTAGAGCTATCGACTTAAAATTTCGGGCTGGGTAGAGCTATCGACTTGAAATTTGGTTTTTGAATAGCCCGGACAACGTCGGGCTCATCGGCTAGTCTCATATATATTTTGAAGACCTCTGTCTGTTTGTCTGTCTGTTTGTCATTTATTTATACGTTGTCGTATTGGTGAGCCCGTGTGGCGCCCGTGCAGCGCATGCGCAGACGAGATCTCGGAAACGGGTGGAGCTATCGACTTGAAATTTGCTATGTGAATGTATCTTGCCCCGGATACGAATTTTATCGGGTCGCCGAGCCCGTGCGACGCCAGCTTCGCGCATGCGCAGACCAGGTCTCGGAAACGGGTAGAGCTATCGACTTGAAATTTGTTTTTTGAATAGCCCGGACAACGTCGGGCTCATCGGCTAGTCTCATATATATTTTGAAGACCTCTGTATGTTTGTCTGTATGTTTGTCTGTATGTTTGTCTGTATGTTTGTTTGTCATTTATACAAATCTACGATTCTCGACCGATCGGGACGAAACTTGGTACGTGTGTGTAGTTTGACCAGGCGGTGAACGTTGTCGTATTGGTGAGCCCGTGCGGCGCCCGTGCAGCGCATGCGCAGACGAGATCTCGGAAACGGGTGGAGCTATCGACTTGAAATTTGCTATGTGAATGTATCTTGCCCCGGATACGAATTTTATCGGGTCGCCGAGCCCGTGCGACGCCAGCTTCGCGCATGCGCGGACCAGATCTCGGAAACGGGTAGAGCTATCGACTTGAAATTTGGTATGTGAATGTATCTTGCCCCGGATACGAATTTTATCGGGTCGCCGATCCCGTGCGACGCCAGCTTCGCGCATGCGCAGACCAGATCTTGGAAACGGGTAGAGCTATCGACTTAAAATTTCGGGCTGGGAAGAGCTATCGACTTGAAATTTGGTTTTTGAATAGCCCGGACAACGTCGGGCTCATCGGCTAGTCTCATATATATTTTGAAGACCTCTGTCTGTTTGTCTGTCTGTTTGTCATTTATACAAATCTACGATTCTCGACCGATCGGGACGAAACTTGGTACGTGTGTGTAGTTTGACCAGGCGGTGGACGTTGTCGTATTGGCGAGCCCGTGCGGCGCCCGTGCGGCGCATGCGCAGACGAGATCTCGGAAACGGGTGGAGCTATCGACTTGAAATTTGCTAAATGAATGTATCTTGCCCCGGATACGAATTTTATCGGGTCGCCGAGCCCGTGCGGCGCCCGCTTCGCGCATGCGCAGACGAGATCTCGGAAACGGGTGGAGCTATCGACTTGAAATTTGGTATGTGAATGTATCTTGCCCCGGATACGAATTTTATCGGGTCGCCGAGCCCGTGCGACGCCAGCTTCGCGCATGCGCAGACCAGATCTCGGAAACGGGTAGAGCTATCGACTTGAAATTTGGTTTTTGAATAGCCCGGACAACGTCGGGCTCATCGGCTAGTCTCATATATATTTTGAAGACCTCTGTCTGTTTGTTTGTATGTTTGTATGTTTGTCATTTATACAAATCTACGATTCTCGACAGATCGGGACCAAACTTGGTACGTGTGTGTAGTTTGACCAGGCGGTGGACGTTGTCGTATTGGCGAGCCCGTGCGGCGCCCGCTTCGCGCATGCGCAGACGAGATCTCGGAAACGGGTGGAGCTATCGACTTGAAATTTGTTATGTGAATGTATCTTGCCCCGGATACGAATTTTATCGGGTCGCCGAGCCCGTGCGACGCCAGCTTCGCGCATGCGCAGACGAGATCTCGGAAACGGGTGGAGCTATCGACTTGAAATTTGGTTTTTGAATAGCGTCGGGCTCTTTGAAGACCTCTGTCTGTTTGTTTGTATGTTTGTATGTTTGTCATTTATACAAATCTACGATTCTCGACCGATCGGGACCAAACTTGGTACGTGTGTGTAGTTTGACCAGGCGGTGGACGTTGTCGTATTGGCGAGCCCGTGCGGCGCCCGCTTCGCGCATGCGCAGACGAGATCTCGGAAACGGGTGGAGCTATCGACTTGAAATTTGCTATGTGAATGTATCTTGCCCCGGATACGAATTTTATCGGGTCGCCGAGCCCGTGCGACGCCAGCTTCGCGCATGCGCAGACGAGATCTCGGAAACGGGTGGAGCTATCGACTTGAAATTTGGTTTTTGAATAGCGTCGGGCTCGGTAGACCTATCGACTTGAAATTTGGTTTTTTAATAGCCCGGACAACGTCGGGCTCATCGGCTAGTCTCATATATATTTTGAAGACCTCTGTCTGTTTGTCAATAACACAAATCTACGATTCTCGGCCGATCGGGACGAAACTTGGTACGTGTGTCTAGTTTGACCAGGCGGTGGACGTTGTCGTATTGGCGAGCCCGTGCGGCGCCCGTGCAGCGCATGCGCAGACCAGATCTCGGAAACGGGTGGAGCTATCGACTTGAAATTTGCTACGTGAATGTATCTTGCCCCGGATACAAATTTTATCGGGTCGCTGAGCCCGTGCGACGCAAGCTTCGCGCATGCGCAGACCAGATCTCGGAAACGGATGGAGCTATCGACTTGAAATTTGGTATGTGAATGTATCTTGCCCTGGATACGAATTTTATCGGGTCGCCGAGCCCGTGCGACGCCAGCTTCGCGCATGCGCAGACCAGATCTCGGAAACGGCTAGAGCTATCGACTTGAAATTTGGTTTTTGAATAGCCCGGACAACGTCGGGCTCATCGGCTAGTCTATTATATATTTTGAAGACCTCTGTCTGTCTGTGTGTCCTTTATAGAATCGAAAACGGGTTGACCGATCGAGACCAAACATCCTATCCAAAGGTAAAATCCCACGTCGCATTTTGGAGAAGCCCAGAGCACCCGTTCTCCACTCTCAGTCACAAAAAACGGCACTGCGGTGGTTAATCAAGTGATAATTTAATGAGCGTTTGTTTTGACGCATCGCTATAAAGAGCGTTTGTTTACCATTCAACGTTATTAGCATCTGCAGAGAGATATACGGGCCATAGTACTCTTACAACATTTTCTGCAATATAATTGCCTCAAAGTGTTCAGCATCCTTGTTATAGTATGTATGAGATTTAGGTCAGGGCTTACGGGGGTAGTTAGTGTGGATATAGGCAGGCTTCTCAGAAATCCCGGTTACAAACTCAGAAATCCCGGTTACAAACCAACACTCGGAAACCGGTGGAGCTATCGACTTGAAATTTGCTCTGGGAATGTATCTTGCCCCGGATACGAATTTATCGGGTCGCCGAGCCCGTGCGACGCAAGCTTCGCGCATGCGCAGACCAGATCTCGGAAACGGATGGAGCTATCGACTTGAAATTTGGTTTTTGAATAGCCCGGACAACGTCGGGCTCATCGGCTAGTCTATTATATATTTTGGGAAATCTGTGTGTGTTTGTGTGTGTGAGGGGGGGGGGGGTGTGTGTGAGCGTGTGTGTGTGTGCGTCTGCGACTACGTCAAACTGGGGACGTCGACCTGATTTTATGCCTTGCACTGGGGACCTAAAAAAAAATGGGGACCTAAATGAGGTCCCCATTTTTTTGCCCACTTTGAAATACACAAATGGGGACCTTGAACAAGAAAAAACTAAAATTAAAAAAGTCCCCGGTTTATGATTTCAGTCAGACACCTTCAGACTCCATCCTCACGCTGGGAGTGTGTCTCGCTAGCACAGTTCGCATTCACACACGTGTCAAGTTACTACGCATGCGCATAGGGCCTACATGTCAAATGACTGCGCATGCGCACCTAGATGCCTATGATGATACGTCACGACGATTTCTCAATGTTTTCTTGGCGCGCTCGGTGAATTTTCGGATATTTATCATATTAGGATGCCATTTCGGTAAGTTTTGTTACTTTTATACATTTAATTAGCCTGACTGAATTTAGACTAGAGTCGAATGTGTCCATTAATATAATTTTCAATAAGCGTTTAGGTCTATAGATTAGATATTTAAACCCCCGATGTGTTAAAATTTAAATTCGAGGTGTTGGCATTTCGATCTTGTGGCCAAAAATTGATAACACAGATAAGATAGAAAATTCTCTTTTTATGCTTTCTTAAATTTCTGATTGCGAACATATGTAGGCCTACAGCGGGTCGTGTAAATCGACGACCTTAAAGTTAAAAGAACGTGGAGGAAATGTTAATGTATCGCCCTGATTTCCGTTCGCAACTTCGCAATTAGTTGATATTTTAAATAACATCACCATGTCAAACTGGGGACTTCGATGTGATATTAATTATACTCTACAGACTACACTAACACTGGGGACCTCAACAAACTGCATGCAGAGTTGCAGCCCCACATCATGGGCCGCCCGAATGATTAAAGTGTAGGTCGCGACTATTTCGGTTATATGCGCGCATTTATGTAATTCAACTCCAAATAGTGACCTACTGCAGAGTAAAAGTCGCTTCTGCAAAACGCTGGCTTTGTTTTGATACAGCGCGTCATCAAAGACGACGTCACGGAAAAATATTTTTGAATCGGCGAGATCATGAAAAGCGACGTTCCGTTCTTGTGACGTCACAAGTTGAAGACTGTAAATTGTTTGTGTAACGTTGATTAAAATTGGCGGACGGAGCATGCATTTCGGTGTTAAGCTGTTCTATTTTTGTTGTTGTCTGCGACATTGTGATTTCGGATTTGCGATAGACTTTCTACCGTACATATAGCCATCGGAGTTTGAACTGTCATAATTGTCGATCAAATGTCACAGAACCACCAAATGCCGACAACAATGTAACATTCTAGAAATAATTTGGACGGTGCAGAGAGATTGTATAGCACTACTCTCGATCGGGATCCAAATAATAGCAGGGGTGGACAAAAGTAAAATATAAATAAGAGTGCGGGCGCAATATTAATAGTACAGGGGGATTGTGTGTGTTTCTGATAGACTGATACCCAGTTGCCCACATAATTCAGAGAAATAAATTGATACCATAACTAATCAGTAATTGATACCTTAACCACTGTAGAATATTGGGTACGGTACTTTTTCGTAATTTAGTCCACATTTGTTGTTGGCCATTATAAATAATAGCCCTATAAGTATTTCTGAACATTATTTTTACTGTTTGTAGGGCTTTCTGAACAATCACCCTCCCTCTGTTGTTGAACTAATTTCTCATAGGACCGCATGCCTACTCAAACATCAAGTTGGCGTCACTAGATTTGGCGTTTTTCAGTGATTTTTGCGATCCCTCTGAGGTTGGTGGCTTCACAATTTTTTTTCATTCCGTATAATTCTCGCTTCAGACAATTAATTTTCACATTTTATTTTTTTCATATCTGCTAAAAAAAAAATTTGTTTCAATGATTATTTTTGTGTTCCATTTTTATTTTGAGCCATGTGATTTTAAAAGCACCAGCTACCGATCGAAATACCTAGATTTTAAAAGTCCGCGCATGGACTTTAATATAAGGTCGGCTGGCGAGGATCACGAAGCAATCAATATTATTTCCACCCAGCATTGCCGCAGCATTATTGATGCATATTCGGCCAACCCAAAGCGATTCATTTTTATTTAAATATGTATAAAGAACAAATACGCTTCATACTAGTTAACACCCCTATGTGGCCCCAATTTATGGAACACGTGTATTTGTTAGACCTGTTCGAGTTCGCAACGATAACCATGCAATATCATATGAATATAGGCCTATATGCCTACCCCTCGTTGGTTAAAAAATGGAATCGACCACTCAAGTAAATAGCCAACCATTCGCCCAAAAGTTCGGACGTGTCGATATGTTTACCAGTCCAGATGGCTGCGTGGTCATATAATGTAGGTACATTGCATGCACTCTGGTGGCTGATTGTACTTTCATTTTCGATTTTTCAATATAAGTATATTTAATCATTGTTAGATGTGGGAAGCCCGGCGCTATTAATTCGTCGGCGACTTTTGTTTAAAATGTACACATTTTGCTTCGGTTTTTGCCAGTGACTTACGATTTTTTAGCCGGGAAATAAACGGACATGGCTCATTCGAACCTCCAAATTTCTGTCTACTTAATTTGTAGCGACTGATACAATAGGTCGACAAATAAACGAACTTTTGATATACCGGTTTCATATGGTCTGAAAAACACTTGCCAAAGTCCCAGACATTTTCAACTTTTCGCCAGAAGTAAGATAAACGCTCTTTATTGTTACCATATCTGGAATGGATTGGTTATTTTTGCAAAAAAATCTCTAATTATTCCGGATAGTAGCATTCGACACTTTCCATTTTGTTGCTTCTGCATTTTAGTGGGACCGCGATTGGTCGTGAATTTTCCGTTTCCTGGTTAGTAAATTTGACCGAGTCATTTGCTAACTTCTGATTGGCTAAGACGAGTTCATCCATGATTATTAGCCAATCCGGTGTTATCGTGCTATTTTTGTAACGCGGGAAACCGATTTCATTCATTAGTTCGAATAGTCTTGATTGACAGCCGTCTTGTTCCAATAAACGTCTGATAACAGATGCGGCCATCTTAATTTAAAATTAAGCTCCGCCCCTCGACATCTACCGGCGCTTTGTTGGGATGACATTAACTAACACGAACACTGACTTCCGGGTTGATAACACGTTTTTCGAAAACAATGGATCTAAATTAAAAATCAAGATTAAATCTACTTGAAAACGAAATGACACAAGACTAAATCATAAAATTTAACATCATTGAGTAAAAGCACAAGAAAAGAGAGTGCGCGCTCCGCATATCGAGATAAATCGATCGAATTGATGGATGCACGATATTGGGCAATAAATTATAAACTGAGTTACTCATTCACTAACAAAGTTACTAACGGATCACAAAATATATATGTTATTGAAGGGCCATTAATGCCCTATTCTATATCTGATGACAGTTGGACATGAAGATTAGGCAAGTTTTTATCACTTTATTTCACCAATCAACTTTCAATCAATACTTTCTCATATGTCCTGTCCATCTATTTATTTACTTGTTTGTCTGTTTTATCTTAATTACTCTACCTGTGAGTGTGAAGGTGACTTGATTGTCAATAAACTTATCTTTGCATATATGATAGGCCAATAGATATATATCTGTGTTGATTCGGTACGGTATTTAACGTACAAGTCATATTTATAGCTCTATTAGTTGGGTTGTACATGTATGTCAGAGGCCCCCACCCCACCCCCATGGAATACGGAATACCACTTAACACAGAGGGTGGAATACGGAATACCAGTTAACAGCCATATGGAATACATAAATTTTCATAAAAATATATCAAAACTTAATTTTTTGGAAGATCGGCGTACGAATACCGGTATATTTGGAATACCGAATACCTCCTAACAGAGGGGCCAGAATACGGCGTACCTCTTAACAGGGCATGGAATACAGCGTTCGAAAAGGGGGGGTGGGGGCCTCATGTATGCTAAATATGTTGATGTTCTTTGTTGGTTCTTTCAATTGATGTTATTTCACGGTGTCTGTATCGTCCAGATGATCAATTTCATTATTGTCAACTCAGTCTTGAAAAAATGCATATTTCTATTGAGAATTATTTGCTATTATTGCACAAATTATTAAATATTGAAAACAAATATACATTTGGTCAAAATTAATTATGAGCATTGAGCAGAGCCTGGTTGAAATGCTACGGTGTGGCGAATCATACTCGTCTGCGAGCGACGGTCAGAACTGATGCTATATATGCATGGTTCTATTAATGGTTTGTATTTTGATGAGGTAAACTGCTCGTAACCTCCATTGTAGACAATTTCACACCAGGTTCTATTCATAAACAAATTAGAAATTTGGCATAAGGAACTGTAGTAAACAAATGTCTGTCCAAATGACTATAGATCATTGACGACACGGCCATACATATATATACGGGTAATCCAATGTTAATAATGTAATGAGGCAGCATGTTTAACACAACCTTTATTATTAAACATTATAAAGTTAACATATTAAAGACATACAATGGACTTGTTCGGTGTCGTCCGATTTTTTTCACCGGAGTTATGTCCCTTAGTTTGCCGATTTTAAGGTCGTAAGCGCAATAACTCGAACAAATATTAACCGATTTCAATAATTTTTGGTATACGAGTTGCTTTCAACAATATCTTTGACAAGTTTGAAAACCAGTGTCGTCCGATTTTTCGCACCGGAGTTATGTCCCTTAGTTTGCCGATTTTTAAGGTCGTCAACGCCATAACTCAAACCAATATTAACCGATTTCAATAATTTTTGGTATATTTTTTGTTGTTATATTTTAATATTTAATTTAAATTTCAAATTTTTTTGCTCAAATAACACTCCCAAAAGTTTATAATTTAAGTATTAAGCCCTGTTAAGGCCTGCATATTTATTTGTGGTAATGCTGTACATAACACACCAAATAGGTGAAGAGCAAACAATTAATTAGACATATACATACAAAAATAGGTGAAAGGGTATAGATATATTAGAGAGTGTTTTGATAGAGTAAAAGAGAGTGACGCGGGGATGTTGTCACAAGAGTATTTCCCAACAGGGAGCGCCGGCATCTTGTGTATATGTGAGTTCACTGCATGGCCACATGGCTGGTGTTATAATCTAAACAGTAAACAACCCACGACAGTAATGAGAATTTAATGAGCACTTGCACCAATGCTGAATGATAACAGTGTTTTATTAGAATAACATGATAAGCCCTTCTTCTGTGCTGTGCCTTTAATAGTTACATCCCATTTGACAATGACATATCTAATTCTGATTTGGGATTATTAGTGTGTGTAATGTTATAATGTCACTGCCTCACCAGGCCTCATTGGTTCCATCATTTTGGTAAATATATATGTACCACTGTCATCATCTGATTTTCACCCAATTCGTGTTTAAGTAAATCTTCCAAGATCATTATTCTGGTTCTCATTATTTGCAGTTAACTTAAAGGAACTCTCAGGTGTCAATTAAACATACAGGTACCTAATCTACCTATAGATATTTTATCAGATTGGAACCAAATTTGGGACAATTAGGTAAATTGTGTGTTTGTTTCTGAAAATGTTCACCACTCGTGGAGAAGTTGGTTTTCACCCTCGCTAAACTCGGGTGAAAACCAAATTCTCCACTCGTGGTGAACATTTTCAGGGGATATTCTATATGGCATCAGTTGTGTGGAAGTCTGAGCTGTCCATCTGTGAGTCATACCGTCTGTCCATCTGTGAGTCTGTTCAAAATAGTTTCCGTTCAAGCTACAGGTCGTATTTCTCATCCAACTATCACCAAATTTTGTACACTTTTTCATCTCATGTATGACAAAGGTCCCCATATGGATGGTTAGGTGTGCTTTATCGAAAAGATAAACGCACGTCCCCAGTTACATTCACACGCATACATGTATGACAAAGGTCCCCATATGGATGGTTAGGTGTGCTTTATCGAAAAGATAAACGCACGTCCCCAGTTACATTCACATGCGCATCCGGTTGACAAGGTCCCCATTTTGAAGTCCCCATTCTATGGCATTATTTTTAAAATGTCGCAACGGGCAACATGTCAACAGTTCGACAGTGCTATAAGGACACGGACCAATGTGTCAAATGTACAACGGAATGGAATGATTCCAACACATCTATCTCCGAGTCCCCATTTCCCGGGATTATGTCAAAGTCCCCAGAGACCCCCCTTGCACACGTATAGGTGTGTGTGTGTGTGTGTGTTCGCGATGGACTCGAAAACGGCCGAGCCGATTTCGATGAAACTTGGTATGTGGGGTACTTTCGGCCGGGGAGTGGCATGGGCCTATTAATTTGCCTTGCGACGCGACCTTGACCTTGAAATCGGGTCATTTCAAGGTCGAACGCCCGAGTATCACGGGATGTCGATGAAAATTAGTGTCTAGGGATACTTTCGTATGGGGAGTGTCGTAAGCCTATTCGTTTGCCGTGCGACGTGACCTTGTCCTTGAAATCGGGTCAATTCAAGGTCAAATCGCGAATTTTTATGGGATTTCCACGAAATTTGATACATAGGGTTACTTTTGTCCACTGAGTGTTTTCGGCGGGTCAAATCGTGACCCCGACCTGACCTTGACCTTCAAAATGATCAATTCGATGTCAAATCGGGTAAAACCGGATGGATTTCGACGGGTACTTTTGTCGGGTATTTTTGTCTGGGCAGTGTTTTGGACGGGTCAAATCGTGACCCCACCTGACCTTGACCTTCAAAATGGACAATTCAAGTTCAAATCGCGCAATTCGCCGAAAAGCAGAGGGGAAACAGCCCGGACGAAGTCGGTGCACCTGCTAGTATCTATTATATATTTTGGAAGATCTGTGTGTGTGTGTGTCTGTCTGTTCGCGATGGACTCGAAAACGGCCTAGCCGATTTCGATGAAACTTGGTATGTGGGATACTTTCGGCCGTGGAGTGGCATGGGCCTGTTAATTTGCCCGTGCGATGTGACATTGACCTTGAAATCGGGTCATTTCAAGGTCGAACGCCCGAGTATCACGGGATTTCGATGAAAATTAGTGTATGGGGATACTTTCGTATGGGGAGTGTCGTAAGCATATTCGCGTGCCCGTGCGACGTGACCGTGACCTTGAAATCGGGTCAATTCAAGGTCAAATATCGAATTTTGATGGGATTTCGACGAAATTTGATACGTGGGGTTAATTTTGTCCACTGAGTGTTTTGGACGGGTCGAGTCGTGACCCCGACCTGACCTTCACCTTCAAAATGATCAATTCGAGGTCAAATCGGGTAAAACCGGATCGGGTCATTTCAAGGTCGAACGCCCGAGTATCACGGGATTTCGATGAAAATTAGTGTCTGGGGATACTTTCGTGTGTGGGGAGTGTCGTAAGCCTATTCGCTTGCTCGTGCGACGTGACCTTGACCTTGATTGAAATCGGGTCAATTAAAGGTCAAATCGCGAATTTTGATGGGATTTCGACGAAATTTGATACGTGGGGTTACTTTTGTCCACTGAGTGTTTTGGACGCGTCGAGTCGTGACCCCGACCTGACCTTAACCTTCAAAATGATCAATTCGAGGTCAAATCGGGTAAAAACCGGATGGATTTCGACGGGTACTTTTGTCGGGTACTTTTGTCTGGGCAGTGTTTTGGACGGGTCATATCGTGACCCCCAACTGACCTTGACCTTCAAAATGGACAATTGAAGGTCAAATCGCGCAATTCGCCGAAAAGCAGATGGGAAACAGCCCGGACGAAGTCGGGTCCACCTGCTAGTGTATCATATATATATATACATTGGTTATGGCGGGGGGGGGGGTCGGAAAAAATTTCCAGTCACGTATGATGGGGTGGGTGGGTGTCTCTTGGGTCCAAAAAGCTTTTTTTTCCATATGCCAATTTTGTTTTCCATTCCTGCTATTGAGTCTTATTTTGATGTGTTTTGAACAGAAACAGGTCATATATAGTTAATACTAATGCTATACTACATAATTATAGAGGTTATCAGAAGTTGGATCAGTTGCACCATGGCCAACAATAACCCAAATTCAACTTGATATAACTAGACACTGCGCTATTGGAAAAATAAAATTTAATCAGGATTCCATCTACTGATACAACAAAATAAGAATAACTATGCAGAACTCAGCTGAAAATAAGCAATAAAATGAAAGCACACTTGACCATATGTGACATGGAAATAAAGATATAATAAATAATGGAATAAAATAGACTTTTGACACACGTAAAACATAAAATCTTAACAAATAAATTGAAGGCCAGCCGGGCCAGCTTGAACAATTTCACATTGTTTTCCATGTTAATGTGGATCAGCTTGTAATGTTAATCACAGTAACGAAGATTTTATCGTCACTGATATCGTGAGCAAAAATGAAGTGAAATTGGGCTATCCATCCATATTATTCCCAATTATTACGAAGCCTATTACTTCAGGCAGTGGCTACCAGCCTGCCATTACACGCTATAACATGTTTCCTCAGTTCTGGTTTCTGAGATGCTCCAAGAAGAGTCACGCATGTATATCATGGTTATGTTTGGTATTAGCATTATTCTTCAAACTGGGATGAACTGGGATGAACAGTTGTACATTGTATTTCCACATGTTTTGATAAACAATTTGATTCCAGCAATACAGTAATGCCCTAATTAAACGACTCCATAACCACAGCAGAATAATGGGTAATTTTTCAGGATTTAGTCGGAAATTAAAATTAAATTACCCATTATTCTGCTGTGGTTATGGAGTCGATTAATTAGGGCATTACTGTATATCACATAGCAAATATCAAAATATCAAATAATCTGAAATTTGTTGTACCGGTACCATGTATTCTGTAGAACACTCAAATGTGATTATGTGACTAGATCATGTGACTATATATTATGAAAATGAATGTTGATAAAAACCTTGGCACTCTGCTTATATATCCCTAGAAATGTGATTATGTTGACACATTTCTTGATTAATGACACTTATATGATAAATTCAAATAGTATAGTTATCTCATTATGCACTGTTCTATTCAAATATCGCGCAATAAATTTTGATAATGCAGGATAATCAGCTATTTGGTTGCTCAATTGATAATTTTTCTCAAATTTAAGGGGGGTGGGTGTCCAAAACTGACCGGAAAAAACTTCCTGAAACGGAAAAAAAGGGTGGGTGTCCAAAATTGCCTGGAAAAAAGGCCGGAAACGGAAGAAATTGGGTGGGTGGGTCCCCCGTGGCCGGAAAAAATTAAAATGATCATACGTGCCTGGAAATTTTTTCCGACCCCCCCCCCCCCCCTGGTTATGGAGGATAATAATTTTTCCCTTCAAATTGATAGTTTGAAATGGAGATTTTTTGAAAATTCACGCCTTCTTAATTAATATGCCAATTCTTCTGACTTGTACTGTATTATCATTAGTAATATAGTAGTACTCCATGCAATTTGATTAACAATTCTTGAAGCGTGTTTATTTTATTTCTTCCGCTCTGAGAAATTTATTTCTGACTTACGCAGGGGGGGGGGGGGGTGGTCTGCAAAACAAATTCGTATATAGGGCCGGGGTGGGTGGTCCAGAGGCCGAAAAAATCGTGCTTGTAAATGTTTTCCAAAATGGTTTTTTTTTTCAAACAATTTACAAGTACTGACCATGTAATGTTGTTTGTAAGCATGTTAGTACCATGCTTGTTGGTATATGGCTATATAGGCAGCTATAGTGACTCTTTAGCCTCAGATTTAGCAACATTCTGGATTTCACGGGATCCCGGCCCACTTCATAGTATGTGCATATTCGTTCGCTCATGTTGGTATATACCCGTACCAAAGAACATCAACATATGTTAACCCATGGTTGAGTTATAATAATGCAAAATGTGTTTACGGATGGAACAAGGACGGTAATTCTGGTATGCATTGACAGTCGAAACCTGTGATATGCAGTAATATGTGCATATACATCCTTCCCCTATCATTCTGGTCTATCACCATACCAAACCACATCAAAATTCGACAACCGACACTTAACTTATATTGCCAAAAATTTGTACGGACTGAATTTCATAAAGTCGAACAGGGCCCATAACTCTGGTAGGCATTGATGGTAACAACCCGTGATATTATGCATATTCGTTCCCCATTTCTGGTCCGTCACCATGCCATAGGGCATCAAAATATGACAACCGACTCTTAGGTTATAATGCAAAATGTTTGTACGGACGGACGCACGGACAGCTCGAGACGTCAACTATATACCCGCCTACTAATATCGGGGGTATAATAACCATATATCTATGTGTATACCTAACCAAAAACAATTCCCCTCCCCCACCCCACCCCGGTGGATAAGACTAAAGAGTTCTTTGGTCATGCACAAATAATTGTGGAACCCCTGACCTGTTTACCACTATTTACACTGGCCATTGTTCTCTGTCAGACACAACACACTCGATATATTAAGGCTACAATGGGGTCTAGGGCGATTTGTGACATATAGTGTACCTACACAATGCTTTATTATTGTTGTTAGATACTGAAAACACCAGGAAACACCTGGAAATACAGTTTATTTTTCGTTTTTCTGATCTGTGTTTATATACCAATTAAGCATGTTATTGCTTGAGTCTTAATGATACACAGCAAGAGTTTGCACCAAAAAATGATAGTGGAATGGGATTGAAAGGCAGTTAACACAGTTATTGAAGAACGGCTAAAAAAAAACTCAGAAATTTTAATAAAAACATGAGAAAGGGGGGTGGGTCCCCAAAATTTTGGAGGAAATTTTTTTTTTGTTGCACAAATGGGGTGGTTGGTCCATCGGGGTTGGAAAAAACTTTTTGGGCCGTATTTCTGCAATTTTTTTCCAGACCCCCCCCCCCCCCCCCCGACTTACGTGGGGTTATTGTTACAACCGGCGTCTCTGTCAATTTGAAATTCACTGTCAATCTGTCATTGACATTTCATTGTGCACAATCGCGATATAGGATTTTGTTCTGTAACTCATATTGAATTAGTATGACGAGCCATATGCTCCCCCATTCATGTCAATAAGTGCTAAAGGTGGTTATAAGATTGCACATGCTCCAACATATCAGATTTTCGCAGATAAAAAATCTTTACTCGGAGAGAATTCCAATTTAACTCAATTAATTTAAATTGATATCTAGGCCGAATCGAATCGATGGTTGTTCAATATTGTTTCTTACGTGACCGAGTGGTATATACTATATATACATGACAGAATGTTTGCAACGCGTGTGAAACTGTTACTATTCTCGTGCACGGATAACCATTTGTTGAAACACGCGGCATTCGGTTTCTGTTCAATCTTATCTGTAAAATCTGTCGAGAGAATACAATCATGGACTACACCCAATAATTATCAGGGGACTACAGTAACGAGTTTGATAACTTACACGTCGAATTGTGTTATCCATACTCGACATTTATGTATGAAGATGTTTTATCCGATTCGACACCAAATTAGTCAGCATTGCCTAATACAGTTTTACGCACCAAATGAGAATGATAATATATTGCTTCACTTGCTGCAATCAATGACACGCATGCAGACGCAACAGACACATCGGAACATCATGATGATGATGATGATGATGATAATAAAGATGACGGTTGTAATGACATGACCAACGACGAATTCAACGGTGATGTGACGATGTAGACAGATTGATGACGATGACCATGTTGTAAATAGTGTATATTTACATACTAAGTGTTGTCATAACTAAATCCAGCATTCTGATTGGTCGGCGCCCACGTGGCTAGTTGCAGTTATTTCTCGGTGAATGCGCAACGGCTCATAACACCAAGCTCATAACACCATCGATACGTCATTGGGTTTGGAAAGACGAACGCGTAATGTTTTGGGCGCATTTGGACTCGCGCAGGATTGACTTAATGCATCATCGGGTTTCAATATGAAGAAACATTTATCCTATTAACTTTTGCCAAGGGTGCTATTGGGTATTTTGGGCTGTTTTTGTCACGATACACTTTTCGATTTAAATACATTTACAAACGTGGCTTTTTCGCTAAATGTATATAAATATAAGGATTAACTGTCATGTGGACTATTTTTATGGAGATGTAACCGTGAGGTAAGTGGTCATAACTTGTATGTAAAACCCTTCGGGTTTTACACAAGTTATGTCCACTTACCTCACGATTACATCTCCATAAAAACATTCCACATGACAGTTAATCCTTATATATATCACGGTGGGGAAATCACGTGGTTTCGATGTTGGTGAGTACCACGCACAAGAACATAATATATGAGAAACTTACACAAAACATAGCATTTTGACTGTTACGAGCATATTCTAGTTTATATTTAAAACAAGCTAATGCCTTATTTCTTCGGAAATGCTCAATAGTTTTCTATAACATCTGACCAAATCTTCCAGTCTGGGGTTCGTGTAAACACCAGTCCATACATCTAGGATAATCCTTCGACTGACAACTTTGTCATCATGTTAGAGCAAACAACTGTGAGTTTGGACACAAATGACGCATCAGCTTGTTTGAAAAATAGTATAGCATATGCTCGTAGCTGCCAAAATACAATATAATATATAGATATCCTAGTTTATTACCATTTTCATCATTTCTGCTCGCGTTTGCGATCGCATCGGCCGTTTCTGCTTAATCTCTTACTTCATGTTAATTCGTGATTGAGTTATTAAAGCATTCATTCAAGATAATTATTGCGACGACGATGTTACAAGAAAGTATATCAAACGCTTTTTAAAGATGGTCTATCTCTTCCTATAACAAGTTATATATAGTTTCCTTGGTATAAAATAAAAGGTCAGCCGACCACAGTGTCCACCGACAACGTGGCAAGTCGATGCCGCTTTGTTAAAGAAATTTTTTTAAAATGTTGAAAAGGGTTGATAACTCCGTAAAAAAAATATTTTTCCGTCGTCTATATACATGTTGCACATCTCCAATATGTGGGTAACAATACTCTGAAGTTTCAAATATCTACGATCAAAACTGTAGGAGGAGTTGATTACACCATGAAGGTATACCCTCATACAAAAAATTGTAAAAAATGTTGAAATTTTCTAAGTCGAAAGGGTTAATAATAACCCTGTAAAAAAATATTTTTTCCGTCATCTATATATTAATTGCACATCTTCAATATATGTGCATCAATATTCTGAAGTTTCAAATCTCTGGGATGAAAACTGTTGGAGGAGATGATTACACCATGTACCTTCATTTTAACGTACTTGATTACACCATGAAGGTACTCAAAAGTGTGACGGACGAACGGAGCCCGTTTCTATAGTCCCCCGAAAATTTATTTTTCGGGGGACAATAATAGAACTTCAATAGAAGACCCCTGTCTGGAAACGGTTCTGTCAATTAATATTGATTTTATTTCCGATGTTCTGATATAATATACAAACAATCTATTTGTGACATTTACGGATCTTGTTCGTTCGGAACGTACAATGTGGGATAACTCTATTTAAAATTATACAAATAGTCACACACACAAAATTCCCACTTCATCGCATTACATAAGAATATATATCGATATTCGATATATCTCATTGAGGAGAAAACACATACAAATATTAGTAGTGCTAGTGTGTCAACTCGCAATGGGGCATATTAGTCAGGAGGCAAGCACCCCAAAAAATTTTTTTGCTAAACATTTTTAGTACCATATGCCAACATATCCTTGGTGCTAGAGTTTGGTCCGCTGATTAACAAAAACATTGTTGGCAATTTCCTATTCCCGTGTTAAAGGTCAAATGTCAAGGTCAAATGTATAGGCGCCTTTCTGTCCTGGCCTGAACTTTTCAACATATAGAATGATATTTTGTTCAGTAAGAGCTATTGAGGAATGATGTATTGTACCAAGTACCAGTGAGGCATGGTAATCTTATTGATGATGTGTCTGGGTTCTTGTGTGGTTTCCTTAGCAACGGTTGCTATGAAATTGTTTTTCCATAGCAACCAGCCTCAAACGATCGTTTTTGATCCATGTTATGGCATCTAATGCTGAAAATATGCGAATAATTATACTTTGTGATGATCTTGAGTGTGCTTGCATAAAAATACATACATTTAGAGCACAATACAGCGAATAATGTGGAGTGTACGGTATGGCCCAACATAGTCGGCCTATACTGTTACAATATTCAATTGGCTGCAATTTGGCACTAAATTCCAATAGTGGAGTCCCTTAGGGGTTGAATCGTGACTTTATTGACTAAAAGCATGAAACTTTAAAGATAAGTTGCTTATTCATATGGAAAACGTTTTGGAGAGGGGGTGCCCAGGTTGGGGTCCTGTGTCGCGATAAAAAGAGGTTTCCATGGCAACGGCATAAAATATTTTGAGAAAAATTGAAAAATGCCAATCTTGAGAACCAACAAACCATGTGTTTGAAGAAATGGTGTTAACTTATAATGCCAATAATGGTTCCTCAAGCGGACTGAGTCACTTTGACATATATGGTCAAGGTCAATTGCTAAGGTCAAGGTCATTCGAAAAATGTGATATTTTGGTCTATTTGTTATATTTGTCTCATATTTCGCTACCCCTAGTGTGTCAGTCATAAAAGCAATCCCCACCATAATGCACAAAAAGTAGGCCGCATTCACAGTGTTCAATTTGTTATATGATGTATTTGGTATAATACGGTCACTGTCACAGGTGACAGCATTTAGTTGATACATAATCACATTTTAAGTACTAATTTGTATATTATTTGTGGCAGTACATAAGTCACGATACAATACCCTTAAGAGACCATCAGACCAGAATAAATATGATTTTGTGACTTTAGTAACTAAAGCATGACACTGCATCATATATGTTGCTTAGTTATAGTGGAAACTTTTTGGAGGTGGTGCCCATGTGAGGGGTCATGTGTCAGTAAACAATATAGTTTCCATGGCAACGGCATCAAATACAATGTATTGGGGAAAAGTTGAAAAAGTCCACTGTTGGCAATCCGATTAGCCTTGTGTTTGAAAAAATTATGTGAACTGATAGTACCATTAATGGTCAATCAAACGCACTAGGCCATAGGACATATAGGGTCACAGTCAATTACCAAGGTCAAGGTCATTGGAAATTTGATATACCCTTTATAAATTGTCTCATATTCCACTACCTCTAGCGCTTGTTCAAATACCCAAGCAAGCCATGGTATGATGGGATCTTCCACCAAATGGCAATGGGGTATGGCAAAACAGCTGCGACATCAGGCATTGTGCAATATTGTGAATATAGACTGGCCTATGGTACCATGGATTGAGGGAATACGATGTTTTGAGACTCTTAGGATTTGGTGAAAAGGCTGGTGGCGTTATGTGAGGCCGCAGCCGTGGACTATTTATACAAGATAGACAATTAATGAACGTTGAGTCGCTCACACGAAATGCAATGCACAGATTGAGAAGACTTGGACTCTGAAGATCGCGACAGTTAGTACATGTCGATATCACTTAAGAACAAGTAGTTCTAAACAGGGACGTCGCTAGAGGGTCTCCATTGAGCAGTGGAGTGTCAACCTTGAAACTTTCAATTGCACGCCCTCCCCCTCCCCCAACATAGTCCACATGATGTCCCCTCCCAACTGGAACAAACATACTCCCAAGTTTGTAAAATTCCTTTTCATACCCCCCTTACATTGGAAGTGATGCCTCAAACCTGACATGCCCCTTCCTTTGTTAATGGCCGACCCCATTAAAACATATTTGATTCCCAACTATCCATGGACCCTACACACCAAAACGACATTTTTTGACTGGTCGGACCCATTATAACAAATCTAACCCAAGGACCTTCCAAACTATATATAGGCTAAAAAGGACTGATGGCTCTTGAGAACAATTTTAAGATTAACCATTGAGGAAAATAGTTATGTCCCAGGCTCCGCCAGTATTGGATACCCAATTTGAACAAATAACCCAAAGACCCTCCTTACCAAATATAAGCATAATAGGCCTGATGGTTCTTGATGTGTTTTATGAAATACTATAGAGGGAACTAGTTATGTCCCTGCATGGGACTACCCCTATTTGACCTGGTGACCCCACCCCTATTTGACCTGGTGACCCCATTTGAACAAATCTGAATCACTGTCACACAATGACTCTCCATACCAAATATAAGCTGAATACAGGTCGGATGGTTCTTGATAAGAAGACATTTTAACAATTATTATGGATAGAAAAGTTATGGTCCTGGCTCCGCCCTTGTTGTATCCCTGTCATGCAAGGACCATCCATAACAAATATAAGCTAGATAGCCCCGATGGTTCTCGAGAAGAAGTTTTAAGAATTAATATGGACGGAAAAGGCTTGACCCCTTTTTGACCCGGCGACCCAATTTGAACAAATCAGAAACCCAGTCACCTGGGGACCATCCACAATATATATAACTCAATTCTGACTTGAGGTTCTTGAGAAGATATTAGAGAACTTTCGCATCCTCACGTTTACGATTACGAATACGGATAGCTATTCGTAGTCGTAAGTCTATCCGTATGGCCAAAAAGTCCTTTCGCAAAACAATTACGCGTAAGAGTTTTGACGAACACGTACGATCATTATTTCATACCACTTTTACAACTCAAAGCGCGTGTTGGTATACACAGTCCCTTAATACTTCATTTATCGTCTCATTTGCAACAATGCGATAATCATGACATGTTAAAGGTACTCAATCCGATAAAACTCCTCTCAATTACTATTTCAATGGCTTCGGGGGTCAAAAATATTTTATTCGAGTCGAGGAAGTCACCCATCAAAGCTCAGATTTGTTAGATATCAATTTTAGAAATCTATTATTCTTCATTATCAGGAATACTTTCTGGCCCAGATCTCAGTCAAATTTGCGTTTTTATTACCACCTGATTTTAGAGTTATCCATCCTTGTCTGTTTGAATAGAGTTTTGGTGTAAAAATCTCGAGCAGGATACGAAATTGACGGCAATTATTAGTACTCATCTCGAGAACATAACAAATTTCAAAAATCAATATCTAATAACTCTGAGCTTTGTTTGATGGGTTCCTCGACTCGAATCAAATATTGTTTACCCACAAAGCCAAAGAAATAGTAATATAGGACCCTCTGATCGGATTGTTGTTGTTGGAATCTGTTGAGATGGGGACCCTCTTTACGGATTGAGTACCTTTAATATTGTCAATAATTCGACCAGTCATAACGTACGACCCGGGTTCTCGTGATATATTGTGGCAATACAGGTATAAATGCCAGGTCATATATGTAGTGGAAATTCAGTTCGTTGTTAGCATGGGTGACCAGATAGACGTTATGCTGATGGGGAAGAGTGGTTCCTGAATTTGGACCTCACGTCAACCACGGCGCCATCGTTCAAGCCCCTTCAAGTCCGCGAGTTGATTTCAATGCGATTTCGGCTTCACCTCTTTGGGTTTAGGAAATCCGACATAAGGTTGGTGACATTGCTGATGTGCATCACTTCTGATTTGTTACTACCAAATCGAAACAAAGTCGACACGATAGAAGCGATGTGCATCAAGTTGCTTTTTTGGTCAGATATTTGACAAACTGGCAAAATTTCGTTGAACAAAATGTTGATAAATAATAGGTTTTGGGCAATTTTATAATATAGTTGACTGTGGTTAGCATTAATTTTTAGCAATTACTCGATTCTGATAACAGAAGCGGCATTTCAAAAAATAAATTGTTGTTGGAATCTGATGATATTGGGACATCTAATCGGATTGAGTACCTTTAAATGCCCCATTGTGCGTGTTTTTTAAATTAAACATAAATGCAAAGAACAAACCTGACAGAGACTGCTGAGCTCTGGTGATGTCGGTGGGTGTGCCAAATATTCTTTTAGTTACGGTTCAGGAGCAGAAATCACTACTTACCAGTTGAATCGGGATCCAGGGTAGGTTCAGATTACTCAGACAGAGTACTTTATGTAACTTAGAACTCGATTATGAATTCCATGTAATTTTAAAATCGGTTATGAATTCAATGTAATTTTAAAATGCCCTGTATTACAGACTCTACGAGAGATATATATAAAACCCAACTTCTACCGAAAACCGAATATTATTAAATTGAATGAACTACTCAATTCGGGAAAGTGGAAGAGAACACAAAATCTTTCACTATTCATTAATAGGGTTATGCCATTCCTTTGGCTCTTCTGAGGCATTCTATATATAACTGCACACGTTAGGACACCACCATGGGTTGTTGAATTAAATAATTGTTGAATTTCACTATATATTGTGTACTATCTTGCACATAATAATCACTCAAAACTCCTCATGCATCGCACACTATATACTGTATTTTTGGCGACTGGTTTCATATAATGCACTCCTCTTACTGTAAAGTTTTCTGTCGCAGCCAGCGATGGCTATCGGTTGTGAATAGCGATCTTATTTCGCGGGAAGCTCGTGATGCACGACGACGAGTACAGTGATTGACAATCTAAACAGCATATCGAGGTCGTAGCTCAATACAACTGGATGGTTTACATGATATACATATACAGTCTCGAACGGAGTAAAGTGATATATTGCAGAAAATAAATTTCAGGTGTTATTTGAGCTTATTGGAAACCATGAAATCGTAACCGTCATTACGGATAGTAAAATACGAGAACGATTAGAAAGTACACAAAGGTTGGTGACGTAGTACCCTATCCGTATCCGTAATCGTAAAGTTGAGTTTTGCGAAAGGTCTCTAATGACGGATGTGTCTCACGTGAGCTAAAAACCACCACCCTCATCTAGTTTCTCATATGTAACGACCCGATAACAGAGGAATTTATTTTTAATGGCATGACTGTCAGATTCACACTTGGTAGCAACATTTATATTTAATGAATATACGAATATTGATAATTTAGATTGAAACTAGTTAGTTATCATACACCATTCAACATGGCTGTCACACACAGCAGATTCAATTTCAATTATAACTGCAATGCATTGTTTTGTTAACACTGGAGAATCATTGACATTGGAATATTATATGATGAAAACTGCTGGCTCTAGGATGTGAGAAGGGATTTGGTTATGCAAAGAGTAAAATCCAAGATGGCTGCCGGCAGCCATGTTTTTTTTATATAAAAAATCGTTCAAATTAGACAGCTCCCATCTACACCCACGAGTACGTGCAAAACCAGACTGAATGGGAAAGTCATTTTCACGTATTATGATATGGGAATATGTTTGTCTCTTATCGTAAAACAGACAACGAACAACGTATGTATACGTCCACACGAAGCAGTGGACGTATATACCAACCCATTGTGAGTTCTCCCAGATCAAACCATTTAATAATTGTTTTGCTTTTTCTCACTCAAATTTTCGAGATAAATCCATCCACTAGTATAGTTCATGGCCTTCCACGCTGCCAAAACAAATGCCGGTATATAGCTGAATCTGTCAATGAAGCATAGGATTGAACAGAATTAAAAAAATCAGTGTCATTCTCAATATGCGCGTGATATGGAGGAACCACTGTCGGTTCAGATATATGTCAAAGTCGCGGACCAAGATGTCACTAAAGGCGGATATTCTGTACAGTACAAATGCATAGCACTTAAGGAGTTCTGATGAGTTTTCGCGTTTTGATGTGTATCCGAGACGGATCAATTGGACTGCGAATGTCATCTGAAATATGAGTCCATCATATGTTCGAAATATTGTGTACATATATATTATGAATGGATTTTAATTGAAATTAATTGAACATCCATCTCAGCATTCAAATTTGCGATTTCACAAAGGTGAATGGATGATTCCGTGAGCACACGCCGCACGTGAATGCTGTCGTTCGTATGCACGCAACTAACCGGATATTCGTTTAGTATTAACATTATTGGGGTTTGTATATAGACCATGCTCACATGCAGGACCAACGCTACGAAGTATCAACGATTTGTTATAATCATGTTATGTTACAGACTTTATGACTCGTTCCCACTCGAGTAGACCGTTACGCGACAATGAAAACGAATCGTCTTATCGAATATACAATATCGTATAGCTACAAACTATACAATGTCTGGCCTGCAAGAGTCATCAGCTAATATTGTGACGATTCTATTTTAACCCTAAACATCCATACATATACGATCACAATGTATTATGTGTGGCACACTTATTTGCCTTCTCATCTGGATGTCGATGGGCCTGTCATCTCTTGATTGTGTCTGTGTAACACACGTGGTCAGCATGGGCTTACCAAGCTACAACACCACGTATAAACAAAATCAGACTCAGAATTTATTCTCCAATCACCGGACGTGTTCGGTATGACACAGTATAAATATTAATACACAATACATACATGTACATACATGTATACTCGTGGTACAGGCAAACAATATATATCAGAAATCGTGTACACATGCACAGTGACGTGGCTAGATGCTCTCAGTTGGGGGTGTCCACTTTGGGGAATTCCAACTGCCACCCCCCCCCCCCCTTGAATCTGACCAAACACAAGTTTTACATAAGTTCATTTGCACCCACCCCTTGCACCTCAGTGCTCATGCCTAATAGCCTATATATTCATAATCCATGGTTATATATACCAGGTATGAGAACATTCAGATGCTTGAACCTGAAAATTGCATAAATCCTAACATCTAGTGGTCCAACACGGACAAATGCACACAGCTACGGACAAGAGACCAGGACACACCAAAGCCGACTATGGTTGTTCGGCCCGGTGTGAAAAAGTTTTGAAAACTAAACAAGAAAATCGCAAAATCGTAGCACCTATAGACTGGCCTCAAGCTTTCCTACTGTTAGAAATTTCAAGCCTCATACTCACCCTTAGGTTGGAAAATTTGAAAAGATCATCACCTTTTAATCCAAATTACGCATCGACATCGAAAACAAAATACTTCGTATACTTTTATGTGAGATAACTTATGTACATACAATAAACTATCTATCTATCATACATGTATGTACGAAAAATACTATATCGGCAGTATCGTGCATGTCATTAATACTTCCATGGATTAATGTGCATAATTAGGAGCCAAAATTATGTATGTATCTACTTTATTGGGCGACACGAGTGAGCCAAGAGATTCGCAAAAAAAACCCACCAGTATGCACTTATGATATATTTACCACCAAAACCATTATGATTATCATTCCTGGTTGCGGTTGTCCAATGTGTATTAAAGAGTGGGGCCTACAATATATGAAGCGGTCTCTCTTACATTCTTTCGATGTTATTGTATTTGCACACATCAATATATATAGAGAGCTAGCAAGTATGTACATCTAAGTTGATACGATTGTGGGCACTGCATTCAGTTTGTTATATTGCCATTGCAGCTGTGCGGTTATCATACCTAATATAACAAGCGATTGTGTCATCAACTCGTAAGTGTACCATATATGTTTTTGAGTTCACTAAGCACAAATTAACCATGACGGTGTGAAGAAATATCTGATTGTTATTTTTTGGTGATTACAGGGAGTTGTTGAGGAATATCGCAGCATGGCGAACGTGAAAAGCAAGTTGTGAAATTCAGCTCAAAAGAATCTCGTAACATTCCTTGTAAAAGGAAGATATTCCAGAAACATTGATGGCGAGTCATTACATCTATAATGCTTCTCGTTCTTGTGTTTGATGCACCAACTACGAATTTCACATTGCGTCCTCGACAGGTATTTTACATCGAAGTTATTCAAAAACGAGTAGAGTGAACCCTAGAACTGTGTTCCAAATATGAAGACAAACATTTCACAAATCCTATGAGATGAGCGCCATGTGAGCGTTCTTTTAGATCTAACTCGAAATGAAATGATATGCCGTTCACGTACATGATAATGATATGATTTCTTTAGCCATTCTTTTAGCAAAATGCCAATTTATTTTAGCCACTTTGCATTTACTTGTTTTGGAACATATTTTGAGATAAATTGAACGCATATTACATTTTATTGACAAAAGAAAACAATAACAATGTAATATGAGCAACAATAGTACATGTAAATAACAACATACTGCAAAACGATTCCATATACAATTCTAAGTACACAGGTAACATTCTTAAAATTTGTTTTACAACACAAAGCATTTGTCATTGACACTATATGAAATAAACACCAATGTACACCTATTACTAATTGCTTGAGGCACATCGGGTCATGTAACTTACACGAAGTGCCGACGCTTTTGTTGTACGGATGTTATAGTGCGCATGATGTAATTAGACCGAGGACTAAGCTGGCGTGTTAATAATCTCCTCCATGTTTGGACACAATTGGGAGTAAATTAGTTAAGCCATTTTTTTCGCCATTTAAAATTTATTTTCACCAATGGCTAAAATGGCTACTGCCAGCGGGAACACTGAGTGTGACAGACAATGTTTATAATGCTATCTTTAGCGATGTGGCGATTATACAACTGTACAGGCATTCTGACAATTGCCTGAATGGCTGCATCATTATCCTGATAGATGTTGTGATTGGTTGACACTGATGTAATGCCTGCTGATGGTAATGGATACCCCCCCCCCCCAAATTATCCAGACTCAGTACTGTGAGAGGATGTACCTGTCCTGGTTACAGCCCTAACTTGTGTATGATGGGGATAACAAGGGATATAGAAACAAAACAAGTGGAATAGACTCTTTAGCGATGTGGCGATTATACAACTGTACAGGCATTCTGACAATTGCCTGAATGGCTGCATCATTATCCTGATAGATGTTGTGATTGGTTGACATTGATGTAATGCTTGCTGATGGTAATGGATAACCCCCCCCCCCAAATTATCCAGACTCAGTACTGTGAGAGCTGTCGAGTCTGTTTTAACTAGAAATGAGGATGTACCTGACCTGGTTACAGCCCTAATTTGTGTATGTAGGGGATAACATGGGATATCAAGGGATATAGAAACAAACAAGTGGAATAGACTGTTCTTTTAATGGTATAGAGTTGTTCGCAAGCCTCGATATAGTGTGTCTGACATTTACAGAATGAAGTCCCCAGAGTGTGAATTTAGTGAGGCTATCGCGCATAGCAGGCCAGCATCTTCACCCATCAGTCATCTTGATTATGCATTTTATCTTCTGCAAATTAGGGGATATAGAAAATGAACAGAAGGGAACAATTAACTAAGAACAATGTTTGTTCTAAAAACAAAAGACACTTCCCAGAAGATGAGGCCTAAACAGAATGAGGTTCCGAGAAGGGTGAATTTGGTTATGCTAGCCAGCTGTGCGGGATAGTGTCACTATAAATTCACCATCTGGGGGACATCATTCTGCAAATGTCAGACACACTATATCCAGGATTGGTTGTAGGTGTAATGCCCTAATTAATCGACTCCATATCCACTGCAGAATTATGGGTAACTTTTCACGATTTAGTCGGAAATATGGCTTTCCGATGAATGGCAACAAGCCATATTTCCGACTAAATCCTGAAAAGTTACCCATAATTCTGCTGTGGTTAAGAAGTCGATTACTTAGAGCATTACTGTAGGTGTACTAATGAATAAATTAGTATGCAATTCCAACCACTTCCTCTTAGTCTCGTTCAGTTCTCTATCTTTAAGACATTCTCAATTCCCATCCTGGAAAATAAATTGATTTAATTTCAATGGTAATTGGTGAACAAGTCTGAATTTAGTGTGTCTGACATTTGCCAAATGAGGTCCCCAGAGGGCGAATTTAGTGATGCTATCCCGCACAGTGGGCTCGATCACCAAATTCACCCTCTGGGGAATTTCAAACTGATCCTAGGTCTCCCATAGCAGTTGAGGCCTAAGCAGAATGAGGTTCCCTGAGGGTGAATTTGGTGATGCTAGCCCACTCTGCAGGATAACATCACTAAATTCACCCTCTGGGGACCTCATTCTGCAAATGACAGACACACTATTTACAGGCTTGGAAAAAATGCAGGACGGCTGATCTGCTGGCTCACACTTCCAACAAAAAAGATAACGTATGAATATAAAAAATACTCCTCACAGCTAATTTCTATGTTGGTACGTTTTACTGATAATCAAGATTGGTTAACCTTTTGATGACAGTAGCTGCAGTGGTGCAGCATTAAAGATCATGTGCCAGTGCATTATCTTATATATGCAAGTCTCCCATAGAGGGCCTCACATATATAAGAGAATGCACTGGCTTACAAGGTCAAGGTAAATATTTGTAAAGCCAATGTATTCCCTTACATATGCGTGGCTTCCTATGAGACCCGCTTATATAAGAGAATGCATTGGCACAGGGTTTTCGCAAAATTTCAGAAAGCTCCAGTCATGGAAGGGTTAAAAACAAAGCCAGTTTGTGTTTATGAGATCACTTGTGCATGCCCTCAAGTATAAGAATATTACATGATGCACAATATATGTTATACTCTAAGCTATAGAGGGATGTGGCTAGAGGGACTCCATTCGGGGGGGGGGGGGGGGGGGTAGGGGTAGTGTCCACCTTGAGATTTACAATTGCACCCCTACCTTCAACCATACCAAACTCCCATGTTCCAATTGGCACCCTCCCCCCATAGCTGGAACTTTCCAAATGGTACCTCAAACTTTCAAACTGTTGGATATTTCAAATCTTACATTCCCCAGGTTGGAAACATTTTGACCAAATCCAGAAAAATATGTTACTGTTGGTCTAGTCTAAAAACAACATATTCCCCACTAATCCAGTAATGGTTGGAATTTCAAACAACGAGAACCATTTAGTGTGATGTGGTGTAATATTTCGAACTGATGTGTCAGGCATTAAATTTCCAACTGTTGAAAATATTGATCAAAGTTGTGGGGTTGGGGGAGGGGTTATACCCCCCCCCAAAAAAAAACCCACGTCCCTGAAGTTATATACTATCCAAACATTAACTCTATGTGCCCTACATGCACTCAAGGCATGAATTAGTTTCTTATATTTGAAATTAAAGATATATTCACAACACCCCCCCCACCCATTATAAAATTCTAATTTCTGGTATAATACATACAATCAATTGTTGGGACATTTTACGGGCTATTTTCAGAACAGATCGGCCATAGATCTTCAGGCAATCTCAGGTATAGATAGAGTTCTCCCAGTTGATACACTCCGTACATTTCTGAGAGGTTCTCGGTCAAAATCGGAAACATTCAGAGCATAGCAAGCAGGTGAACTCTATCTTGTTAAAACAAGAAACATCATGATGTATGCCATATAAAGTATACGTTACGCCTTATGTTGCATTGAAAATAGAATGAATTAGTGGATATAATGTAATGGAAGCATCAGTCGTCTGAACGCCTTGGTGTTATTGTCTGTAATCCAATTTCAACACAACGCACCTAACATACTCGTCTGAACGCTACTTTACATAAATAATTCTTGGGAATGTCTCACCTTTCACTATCTGTTAGATCCATGGTTTTAACTTTATCCACAAATTCATTGACATCTATACCAATGTTAGCCATGATACTGAGGCATTTCTGTGGAAGAATGTAACATATTTAATTAGAATCATAAGAAAGATAAGTAAACTAGAGGTGGAACTGTCCCAGTGTGACTAAAGATACCCTCCGCAGCACAAATGGGCTACATTAAGGGTAGCAATATTATTGTTTTTTTTACAAGTGTGAGCTAGATATTTGTTGAACGAGTTGCACTTTGTGTAAATATATTTTTATTTTCAATTCCAAACAAATACCGGTACATGATATACAAATGACACAGAAATTTAAATAGAAGTGATAACAACATATGGAAAAGGGGATCAGACAACAAGACTGAGGGCTTATATGAAGTCCACTCCTCTTCTCGCTTCTCCCCCACTATCTCTCTCTTTTCTTGCTATCCCAACACTATCTTCCTCCTTCTTCCATGCCCAACTCAGATTGTTTATATATATACAATTCTTCAAAAACCATTATTTCCAATCCTTCCCATCTGAACTACCCCGTCCATCACTTATTGGGGATGGGACATGTAGCTAAAGCAGAGAGGGGGCATGGGTAGTAGTGAGAGTATGAGACTGGTGTGGATTTTTCATTAAGATTGAGTAATAATGATGCTCATATATATGATAGTCATCATAGGGATCTGCGAATCGGAGATTTTGCATTGAATCGAATCTCGATATTGAATCTCCTTCCTGATATCGACATCGAATCGAATCTCGAATCGAATTAGCTAGTGATTGACATTGTTTACCAGTGTTTATTTCAGTGTCTCATGACAAAAAACTGCAAAATTCACTAGATACTATATAACAATGTTAATCTCCTTAAACATCCTTTGGAACTTGTGTTTTTTGTTTAAGAAAATCATGACATAAGCAAGTCACTCTCAGTGTCATGGAAGGTTTGGGATACGTTGCATTGAATTTCTATCTAGCTGTGTCATGGCGAACATGACACAAAAAGTGACAGTAAGTCACTTAAAGACAGTTCAATCAACGTATATCACAAACCCCATGGAATGGAAGTCACTATTTAATAAATATAATAAAGATTTAACACACTTGGACATGGTTACACCGTTCAGCTATATAATTGTTGTAGGCCGATACTAATGGCAGGTATCTGTTAAACCGTTCACCCCACAATAGACCAAACACCTACAATGCATATTCACAGTAGTTGTCTTCATGGAGGGGGTCCCATAAAACAGACACAAAGTACAAGTATTAAATGTTATTAACAAGATTCAACTGATCGAAACTTGGTGCAACGCGATCGATTTCGCGGGAAACAGAAAGTAGGAAATTTCTTGTTCAAGGTTTCTGTTCATTCCAATCTATGTTTTGTCGCGCATAACGGCGGCTGACATTTAATTTTATTCATATAATCTGAATTGGATATCTGAAGTTCAAAACATAAGGTAATCAATTGAGATCTGCATCTAGCGATCACGCACCGTGTAGACAATTTATATATTGTCGATACATATTACAAATATATGCGGCGATTAATCACCATCACGGGTTGCGATCAAAGCACATGCCTTGCATAATGCATGTCTATTCTGAATGGCACACATTCAAAATTACCTACGTTGGCTAACTTGGCAACCTTGTGCTTCAAATTTTGTGATCTTAGGTCATTTGGCATGTGTTATCTAATGCAAAAAACAAGGCTACACCAAAGTAACGCCGATTCGAAAATATCTGAATCAGCGGAGCGATTCGGTGTCAATCTCGAATTGGGTGCCCGATATCGAATCGAATCTCAAATATTCGCAGGTCCCTAAGTCATCATGCATCTAATACCATGGAAGGGGCCAATCACAACAACAATCAATAAGTAACAGTAACAGTTACACTTACGAGTGAAAGGGAATATGTCCATGTTACAAATATCAATTAAAACGTTGAGGTGCATTTGATGTTAAAAATTTTCCTTGTAAATTTCAGTTATAAATATGAGTTTTTAACCATAGCTGATTTTTCACAGCTCATGTACTAGTTTATACAGTGCCAGGTCCGATATTTGTATCAACCCATATACCCTGTGCCAATGCATTCTCTTATATATGCGAGTCGACCATAGGTCACCTCGCATATATAAGAGAATGCATTGGCCTAACAATTTTTCATCATTTGTTATTATTTTTTACAATTTTTTACAATTTTAATAATTTTTTCTTATATCTTTAACTCTTTCAGTGCCAGACTTATTTTGTAGGTTTAGTGCCAGGGAATCTTATGTTTTTCATGGGCATCAAAATTATTACTATGAATACTTGGTGATAGTTTTGAGCTATAACATGCCCCTAAGGTTTTATCCAGTTTGTTTTTAAATTCGATATAGCATGCTTAAGCATAGCCAAAAAAAATTAAACCCAAAAAAATATTTTTAGGGCCGATTTTACAGACCGTAAATTAGGGCCGATGAAATCGGCCCCTGGCACTGAAAGGGTTAAACAAATTTAAAATCAAAACCGCTTTGGGTTAGAGACTTGATTGGTGATGTAGGTACCTGGCCCTGACATACCTGTCAAGGCTCAAAATAAAAAAAAATTGACTGCCTGTGAACCAAATGGATGGTGCTGGTCATTTCAAAATGATGCCTGTCAAATTTTAAGAATGATAGGACATGTGGCTTACTCTCTCCGAATTATTTACAAATGATCAACATTTGATAGTCCTGTATCATTTATGTAATAACAGGACAATTCAAGGTCATTTACACGAATTGAGAAACACATGTTCTATTTAGCTTCCGTCGGATGAAAAATTGTAAAAATTAAAATCCGGAACCAGAACGAAATTATTGCACCTATAAAAGTATAATTTAATAAGATTAGTTATCAATTTGATAATTTCATGTCCTAATATAAGTGGTAAATACACATTATTTTGAGCAAAGAGTGGGTATTTGTGGATCATTATATAAGTTGCAGTACTGAATTTTTTTTACCTTCAATGTCCTATTTGACCAGTAGTGGCTCCTTAGACGTACCCAAACGGATACAGATTCAGGGACCAGCCTAGACCATATTTTCAGGGCGAAATGACTTCGCCCTACTATCAAAATAAGGCGAAATGGCCGTTCTATAGGACGAAGTGAGTCTACAAAACTTAAATTGAACAGTACTACGACAGGAGTCGCTATAGAACGAAAATAGGAGAGATGTAATATGTCAATTAAACTTATGAAACAATGGTTGAAATATGGAGTCTTTATGTTCACTTCATGACTCTAATAACTATTAATAATACCCAAACATAATTGTGAGAGGATAGCAGCATTTTATATCGTAATTGTGGGAGAATGACAAGATTTTATTTCATATTTTTCGGGTTTTTAAAAATGCCAACAATATTTATCAAACCGAAACGAAACGAAATCATGAACACTTTCACTGCGCTCTATTAGTAATCCCGTTTGAAAATTTAATATGCTTCACAAATGAATTTGTTTTAAAATTTCTTTAACCAAACTCCATAGAGGGAGTGATGAACTGACACATTGTGAGAGCTGTGAGTTGTAATCTTCATTGTAAGGTGTGGTAATCACGGTAATCTAAAAATCACAACAACCAGATTAACACTTGAGGCCCGACGATGTTTTCACAGCTGCCAGTAATCAGACTCCGTTGTCAACATGCTTCCAGATTGGAGCAATACAGGTGTTAATTGTTTTACAACACCCTGATAGTGGAGTATTGTGTGCAATCACTGTTGACAGTTGTAAATTATCATAAATTATTTGGGGAATTTTGCCGATTTTCGTCAGTCAACTTTGGAATTTTCAGGGCGACTTGAACTTCGCCCGACTGCAAAAATAAGGCGAAGCGGACGGCGCTAGGGCGAAGAAGTCGCCCACGTCGCCCTCTCGGCTGGTCCCTGTACAGATTGTTTAAAAATTTGCATCGGACAAAATGTCCAACAGATGCAGAAGTGCGCTGGACATAAGCTATTTTATTTTGAGCCTCGAATTACCTGCATGACCGCCCATTACCTGTATGACCGCCCATTATCATCATTCAATCTGATCAGCACTCACTCTATAATTATGGCATCAAATTAAACGCAGTAAATAGAGAAATGTGTATTTTAATGCAGGAATAGTCAAACCTGCAAATAGTGTGTCTGTCATTTGCAGAATGAGGTCCCCAAGGGTGAATTAAGTGATGCTATCCCACATGGCGGGCTAGCATCACCAAATTCACCTTCTGGGAACCTCATTCTGCTTAGGGTTCAACTGCTATGGGAGACCTAGGATCAGATTAAAGTTCCACAGTTGAATCGAAGTCACCTCGGTTATGCATTTTACCTTCTGCAAATAAGGGGATATAGAAACTTTCCAGAACGGAAAAAGTAACTAAGATCAATGTTAATTTGAGACTATAGATACTTCCCAGAGCAGTTGAAGCCAATGCAGAATGAGGTCCCCAGAGGGTGAATTTGGTGATGCTAGTCCACTGTGCGTGGTAGCATCACTAAATTCATCCTCTGGGGACATCATTCTGAAAATGACAGACACACTACTCGGATTTAGTCAAGCTATGTTGTCCTATGTCTGAACATACAACTCAATTACTGAATGATTGCTAAACCAAATACTTTATAATTTTAAACGTCACATAGAAAGTTCTGGTTCAAGAGGAATAACTTACAATTGCTTTGTCCGCATTCGGTTCACCAATGCAAGCATTAAGCAGTACTTCCATAGACTCTTCACTGAAAAGTAAATAAAATGTCACTGACCAAAATGTCCCCCGATGAAGGTGGCAGGTTTGAAGGATATCTATGCCAAACGTTGTTAAAATTGGTTAATATTTGTTCAAGTTATTGACGATCTGAAAATCAAGAAAAATCGCCAAAAATGGCAAGAACTAAAATTGATCCAACCAAACTCAGAATCGCAGGTTCCCATGCCGGTTGACATCTGTGGCAAGTTTAAAAATAATTGACTGGAAAATGTAGGAATACAGGCTCAGACAAAAGATGCGTCCCAGGATGTACGATCATATGTCGAAAAATGGCAATAACTCCAGCAAAATGAGTCCGACCGAACTCAAAATCGCAGGTGCGCAGGTTTCCATGCTGGTTGATATATGTGCCAAGTTTTAAAAAAATTGGCCAGAAAATGACAGAATACAGACTCGTACAAAGTTCTGAATGCATGCACGGAAGGATGAGGGTCATTATTATAGTTGTCCGACGGATGTCGGGGGACAATAATGAAGCTTAAAGATACTGTATCTCTTCCAGGCCACAACGAGTGCTAGCATACCCCCACCGTGGCAAATTCAACCCGCATTATCCGTAAACTCAACAAAAAAGATTTTTTACTTTAAAGAAAAATTTGGACTAATAATATCGATATGGTGTCACAAGAAGCTTGTACAGAAAAAATTATTCAAATCGGTTCATATTTGTTAAAGTTATTAAGTCAGACAGAATTTTCTAAGTCAAAATAGGTCGAAAATGAAGTGTAATATTACGAAAAACAGTCTGAGCCAATCCCTAGCCGCATCATGTAGAGAGGGTATTGTGAGAAGCATGTATACCAAAAATTATTGAAATCGGTTCATATTTGTTAAAGTTATTAAGTCGGACAGAATTTTCTAAGTCAAAATAAGTCGAAAAAGAGGCATAACTTGAAGAAAAAAAAGTCCGACCGAACCGCAATTAGCATCATGCAGAGAGACCGTCCTAAGGAGATTGCATACAACAAATTATTGAAATCGGTTCATAGTTGTTCGAGTTATGAGGTCGGACGGACGGACGGACAGAGAAAGCGTGACGGACAGACGGATGGACGGACGCAGTCAATCCAGTACACCCCCCACTTTCTTCGAAAGTGGGGGTATATTCGAAAGTGGGGGTATAATTACAACAGCAACAAAATTTTTATAAAATCCGAGATTTTTTGTGAATAAAATACAGATAATACTAAAGATTGGGTATATTATTTGTCTATAAAGGCAGAATAAATCGAGAATACCTACAATTTTTGTTTGAATAACGAAATATCTCATGAGTGTCTGGAAAGAAATATCGAAAATTCAATATTTATTTCCAGGCACTAATGAGATATTTCAGGTATTCAAACAAATAAATCTGTAGGTATTCTTTTTACTATATACGGCTTATTTAGGATTAAAGTTGTTAAGTATAGTCTTAATTAATTAAATCATTAACTGTACTGAAGAGCGCACCTGCCTGTTTTACAAACAGGAAAGAGCCCAGGCGTAAAGTTGAATTTGACACGCTGTGACTCAAACATATAATTTTCGATTTATCTAATAAAGTGTTTTATTTATGATGCAGCCGAGCATAATTCGAGATGAAAGCTCTTATTTACCTTGATTGAGGGAGCTATCTAACAAGAGATGAGTTCTTCATGTTGTGAAATCATATGGACTCACTCACCTTGGTTGTTTGTCGATGAAATTAGATCTAACAGCATAAAACTCAAACAACGACCTGTAGTGAAAAGAGAAAATTAATGAATGAGTGTCAAGTACAAACATGGAGTTTAGGGGGTAATGGTGTTGATAGCCCATCGTGCATCACTAAATTTACATTCTGGGGACCTCCTTCTGCAAATATCAGACACACTATATCCAGACTTGAGTCATATCATAGGATTATCAACAGTAAACGAAAAGCCAGCTCACCAATAGTACTAGATATCTCTAAACAGATGATAATTATCCTTACAAAACTAAATAAAAGGTCGGCTGACCACAGTGTCCCCCAACAATGTGGCAAGTCGATGCCGCTTTGTTAAAGAAATTTAAAAAAATGTCGAAAGGGTTAATAATTCATTAAAAAAAATATTTTTTCCGTCATCTATGTACATGTTGCACATCTCCAATATGTGGGTAACAATACTCTGAAGTTTCAATTTATCTACGATCAAAACTGTAGGAGGAGTTGATTACACCATGAAGGTACCCTCATACAGAAAATTAAAAAAAAAAAAATTCAAAGTCGAAAGGCCCATAACTCTGGGAAAAATCATTGGATCAAACTCAAATTCGAATTCAACCTGTATCTTGATATGACTGATCCACATAAAAACGGTAGTTGCAATTAAAGGATCCAATCTTGAGATATCATCCGGAAACCGAAAAAGCGAGAAATTAAAAGTAAAAAAAAAAGTTAAAAAAGGGAAATAACTCCATAAAAGAACATCGGAACATCGGGGGACAAATAATACATACTCACCATGCAAGCTTTAAGTCATTCCCATAGCAACAAATTGTTATCATAGAGCCAAGAGTCTGTCCAGTAAGCCTGTAAAAATATTAAGAATCACAATTAAAGTCCACCACAATATCTAAGATCCGTGTCCACCACAATATCTACGATCTGCAAACAAGTGTATCTGTGTTCAGAGTGGATGTAAAGTGGTCATCGTAATTTCGCATTTATCACTTGTTTACCTGGAGGTAATTTAGGGCACATATCTGAACGATTAATCAACTAACCGTCGACTATAACAGTTGATTAGTCAATTCTGAAAACTAATAATCGTGGCAACCTTAGTTTTTTCCATAAATGATTCTCTAAACCCAAAGAGATACTGATTGTTCTCCAGAGTATCACACCAATGTGGCCTACTTGGATATAGAGAGCAATCAATTGGTTTTGATTATGTAACATAATTCATGAGTAGGGGGTCTTGCCTTGGAAAATCTGAGTCAGTGGAGTGAACAAGGGTTTTACCAATAGGTCCGTCTTCCCAAATCGAATCAAATGAAAGATTGTGAATTGCATTGAATTGACTCGCAGATCTATTCCATGGGCCTTAAATACATTTTACAGCATTCTGGCGCCTTTAGTAGATTTTACAGCATATATAACCAGGCTGAAATTTACTGATTAATCTTCTGGTGCTTTTAAGGTACACATGCTATTTTAATTCAACTCAAGGTTTTCTTCCAGAGGATGAATACCAATTGGTTTGTAGCCACATAATTATAGAGAAAAAACCTCAAGTAATTACTGTAATGCATGTGAACCTCCAGCCTCTGAAGTTAGTCGATCACCATTTTTTGTCTCTAGCCTCTTCTAATTTATATTTACTCACGTGACATCCTTTTGATGGCTCTCTAGGCAGGCTTTGAATTCAGTAAATGCATATTCTACAATGTTGATAAACTTCTGTTGTAACTGCAAACAATAATAAAATAAATATGATACTAATTGTCCATTGCATCTAGAATCCAGGGATGTCAGGATCATATAATAAAATATGTTGTGAAAAATTTCTAAGTCGAAAAAGGGGCATAACTCCACTAAAAAAGTTGGATGAAGCTCATAATTGCAGGTGTACAGGTTCACATAGTGGTTAATATCTGTGCCAAGTTTTTCAAAGTTTACCGGAATATTTTGGAATACAAACTCGGAAAAATTTATGTATGTTACGAACAATTCTAATAAAAAAAGGTGAGATAACTCCACTAAAAAAGTTTAACCCTTTACCCAACAGAACGGCCCTGTGCCAATGCATTCTCTTATATATGCGAGTCGACCATAGGTCGCCTCGCATATATAAGAGAACGCATTGGTTTAACACATATTTTTTTAGGCCAATGCATTCTCTTATATATGCGAGGCGACCTATGGTCGACTCGCATATATAAGAGAATGCATTGCAATTGGCACAGGGCATAACTGTAACCATCACAATGTGGTCAATGAACCGGTTCCAATGATATCCATATTTGTATTGTTTTATTGAGACAGACCGAAGATATTTTAGGCTGTTGAAGCTTTATTTGGGCGTTTTTGGCCGTTTTGTTGGGTACCTCATAATCGCAGGTGCACATCATATTCATAGGACAGGTTCTTCTCCCAACAATATAATGCCGGTGTATCCTCGTATTACGTTTTTGAGCAATCATTCATTGGTATCAGTTGATAACATTATCATTGTCTAAGTAGGGGCCTGCTTGCCTCAACCATGTTATTAGAATACAGGTTCATTGTCATTGTCTGATGTAACTATACCAGAAATAAAAATGCCAAAAGGCAAAAATAACATGCAAAATACAAAAGGAAATGAACGTCTATTTCTGCCATTGACCAATTTTCATGAAATGTGACCCCAATGGCTACATCGACTCAGCAATACAAATCGTTAATCTCAATGCCAATCTAACACCAGTGGTTAGCAAATGATGATCCCATCAAACAATCACGCTATAGCTCAGACAATAGCCTGACATGGTTACACGTGTGGTACTTAATACTGGTGTTTTTTTTACCCTGTGCCAATGCATTCTCTTATATATGCGAGTCAACCATAGGTCGCCTCGCATATATAAGAGAATGCATTGGCGTAACAATTTTTTACAATTTTAATAATTTTTTCTTGTATTCTTTAACAATTTTATAATTTCACCCATACAGAGCCCCAGACAAACATGAGCAGACCACACTCTTCTATATGCTTCTATATATGTGTGGGGTTCCCTGCAGGGTAATGGATGTTTTTTTTATTTTATGTCCTAAAAATTGTAAGAAACATTTATTTAAAAAAAATGATAAAAAATTGTTATGCCAATGCATTCTCTTATATATACGAGGCGACCTATGGTCGACTCGCATATATAAGAGAATGCATTGGCACAGGGTAAAAAAACACCAGTGGTTAGCAAATGATAATCCTATCAAACAATCACGCTATAGCTCAGACAATAGCCAGACATGGCTACAAATGCAGTACTTGACACAAATTCTTCAAGTGTGCATTTCTTGAGTATACGCCATGGATAAATGCGTGAGTATAATATACAAGATTCGTACATCTCACCTCAGGTCATATTTTACTCTTTTACATACATATATAAGTGAAATAGTTCACCTTACCTCTTCTCCATTCTCTTTAGCTGCCATTGAACTAAACACTTGCTCCATTAGATGTGCAAATTTCAATGATTGTGACAATGCCATATCTGTAAGATTAAAGTGATGTGAAACACTCCGGTATGGTGATAAAATACAAATGGAGAATAATCTTGTTCAAAGTAGTATTTTTTACAATAGTATATTCAAATTGACAACACACATCGTCATTCTTATATATTAATTAAATGAAGTGGTTCTCGATGGCGAAATCGTTTTCGCTAGTTTATCGCTGATAGATGCGTCCCGAATCGAGTGGTAAATATTTACAATTGAGCGTAGTTCTGACGATGTTTTCTATGGAGTGGTACGGTCGATTTGCTTCAAATTTTCGTGATGTTAGTAGAATGTTACATTTCTCCAGTTATCTTATCAGTTTCACGCACCAGAACAAGTACATAATATGTCTTTAAAAGGAAGCTACAGTGTTATTAACTATTTCATTATCCCTTTCTATGCTAAATGGATTCTCCCATTCAGTTATGAAAGTACACATTGGAATGGCCTATTATTTATTTGGAGGGATGTTCAGGTAATAAGAGCCAACGACAGACAGAAGAAAATGTAATACAAGTGAAGAATTCCTATTCATTGGTGGGAAATGTTCATATGATAAGTTCAACAAACTATGGTTGTTTTTGAACTTATTATCTGAACATTTGTCAATGTTTAACCCTTTACCCAACAAACCGGTCAAAAACGCCCAAATAAAGCTTCAACAGCCTAAAATATCTTTGGTCTGTCTCACTAATACCATACAAATATGGATATCATTGGAACCGGTTCATTGACCACATTGTGATGGTTACAGTTATGCCCTGTGCCAATGCATTCTCTTATATATGCGAGTCGACCATAGGTCGCCTTGCATATATAAGAGAATGCATTGGCCTTTAACAATTTTATAATTTTTTCTTACATTTCTTACATTTTTTAACAATTTTTATAATATTTTTCTACATTCTTTGACAATTTTATCATTTTTAATATGTGTTAAGCCAATGCATTCTCTTATATATGCGAGGCGACCTATGGTCGACTCGCATATATAAGAGAATGCATTGGCACAGGGCCGTTCTGTTGGGTAAAGGGTTAAATGGCATAGAAAGGGTTAATAAATACTCATTGATGAATAGTCAAGGCTTGAAATGGTGTGTCTGTCATTTACAGAATGAGGTCCTGAGAGCGTGAATTTAGTGACGCTACCCCGCACGGCAGACTAGCATCACCAAATGCACCCTTTGGTAACCTCATTCTGCTTAGGACTCAACTGCTATGGGAGACCTAGGATCAGATTGAAGTTCCCCAGTTGAAGTTTGTGATGTCCACCAATTAGTCACCTCGATTATGCATTTTATCTTCTGCAAATTAGGGGATATAGAAACTTCCCAGAAGGGAAAAAATAACTAAATACAATGTTAATTTGAGACTACAGATACTGCCCAGAAGATAAGGCCTAAGCAGAATGAGGTACCCAGAGGGTGAATTTGGTGATGCTAACCTGCTATGCGGGATAGCATCACTAAATTCACCCTCTGGGGACTTCATTCTGCAAATGACAGACACACTATTTGCAGGCTTGCCCTTGGGAAATGTTCATAAAATAAGTTTCCCACTAATGAATAGGAATCCTTCTGTATTATTCTATGTGACGTCTGCTTATATTTCCTGAACATCCCTCCAATCCCAAAGTATACTTTTATACATGAATGGGAGAATCCATTCAGTAAAGTGTTCAAGCCTTGAAATAGTGTGTCTGTCATTTGCAAAATGAGATCCCCAGATGGTGGATTTAGTGATGCTACCCCCGCATAGTGGGCTAGCATCACCAAATTCACCCTCTGGGAACCTCATTCTGCTGAGGTGTAAGCAGAATGAGGTCCCCAGAGGGTGAATTTGGTGATGCTAGCCCACTATGCGGGGTAGCATCACTAAATTCACCCTCTGGGGACCTCATTCTGCAAATGACAGACACACTATTTCAAGGCTTGAAAGTGTTAACCAAATATCATAACTTGATTTTTCCAAGTGCAAGTTATGAAATTGTTAACGTGATATTTATCATATTGCAATAATTAGCCACATATTGTAAGGTTTAATGTTTAAGCTCCCTCAAACATTCTTAGTGCTTTTGAAATGCCAAATTTATATTTAAATTTAAACTAAAATGAGTTTAAAACACACTACACCAAGGATCCATATACTCTAACATTTCAAATAAACGTGAATGCACATTTATTAATTTTATCGAAAAATTCCAAGCTGCTCGTTGCTTATTTTGGGTCAGCACTTTATTTTATTTCCTCCCTCTGCCAGAAACTTGAGTATGTTTTGTTAACATAAATCATGGGGAGGTATTTCCCTGTTGATTGCATCTATATATGTTTTGAAGCCAGCTGTATATAATCATGCACCATTGCATGACTAGTATTGATACTAGTATTGATAATAAACTAAATACTATGACCATATATGCTCGCATAATCAACAATCCACAGCTAAACAACATATGTACTGAGGATGACAGTTTTAGTTTTGAAATTATTATAAAAATTAGACCCATTTTATAATATGTGAAATTTTGCATGTATTACAAAAAAATGAATCAAGATAGTTTAATTCTTGAATGTGGCAACTCAAAATAGGAATGTCCTTGGAAAGTTCCTGTTTTCGAGTTGTTCATTCACTATCCCTATAATAATTTCAATCAGAAGTCGAACAGAGACAATGCTTTTCTTTGAAAAGTGCTCCGATTACTCAAAAATCACAGGTTTGGTTAAGCAATATAATTAATGTCAGTGATGTCACAAAATCAGATTTATAGCTTATAGATGTGCTGCGGTGATTATAATTGAATTTTGACAGTTAAAAAAATGACTTACATGACCAGAGAGTGGGTAAATGCTCGTAACCTTCATACATATTAATAACTTCTAATATGCTCTGTAGTAATAACGCTCCTGGACTTACATGACCAGAGAGTGGGTAAATGCTCGTAACCTTCATACATATTAATAAGTTCTAATATGCTCTGTAGTAATAATGACTTACATGACCAGAGAGTGGGTAAATGCTCGTAACCTTCATACATATTAATAACTTCTAATATGCTCTGTAGTAATAACGCTCCTGGACTTACATGACCAGAGAGTGGGTAAATGCTCGTAACCTTCATACATATTAATAACTTCTAATATGCTCTGTAGTAATAACGCTCCTGGACTTACATGACCAGAGAGTGGGTAAATGCTCGTAACCTTCATACATATTAATAACTTCTAATATGCTCTGTAGTAATAATGACTTACATGACCAGAGAGTGGGTAAATGCTCGTAACCTTCATACATATTAATAACTTCTAATATGCTCTGTAGTAATAACGCTCCTGGAGTACATTTCTGCAAACATAGAGAAATATAATAATGTTAAAGATGCATAATCAGGGTCCGCGCTCGGTCGATATTTTCTTTTGCCAAATGAAAATATTTTTTGGCAAATTCTAAATTAAGTCTTGTTTCGGCGCTCGGGGTTTGAACGCGACTTTTGTTATCGATAGGAAAGCAGTTAGTTAATATTTATACTCGCATCTCTATTGTGGTTTATTATACAACAATAAACCAATCACCGAACAATAAAATGATAGCAGGGTTGCTTCATCAGAAGGGTACACCACAAGAGGATTAGCTATGTAAACACCACCACACTAAATAGCGGTAAACCCTTCACCCATTGATACTAATAGCTATCAGATTAACTGCATCTTAATAGAGGTGTTAACTTTTCCTAAACCATATAAAACACCATGCACAAAAAAATAAAATTATATTGTATGAGTTTTCTGAAATAAATGGTATTGATTGACCAATATTTGTCATACGGTCTTGGGGAATTAAAAAGTGACTTGCCAAAACGTTTGCCAAATGAAAATATTTTTTGCCAAATGTGAATTATTTTTGCCATTGGCAAATTTGGCAAGTGGCAGCACGAACCCTGTGCATAATCCGAAATAACGTTCCCAAATTACTATTTCTTTGGCTTCGGAACCCACCCATCAAAGCGCAGAGTGATCAGATATTGATTTTAGAAGTTTGTTATTTCTCGAGATGTGCAATTATTTGTGGCCCAGAAAAAGTGGCCCAGAAAAACGGCATCAAATGGACGATCTCAGACAAATTTTCGGATGAAGATGGATAACTCTAAAATCAAGTGGTAATATGGCCAAATTTCGTCATACCCAAGACAGTGATAATATGGCCGTATTTCGTTGAACAAAATGTTGATAAATAACACGTTTTGGGAAATTTGATACCATAGCTGACAGTGGTTGTTAGCATTATTTTGTTGCAATTAATCAATTCTGATAACAAAAGCGTATTTTGAAGAAATGTTGTCCCGAAATTGGCACTCCAGAAGTAAACATGTATGATTTTGCCTGAAATCACATACCTGGGGAACAAGAGAATGGAAGTATTCCATAAGCTTGTCGACGGTTTCAAACATACACAGGCACCGGAAGAAATGTTCACTGAAATGAGAATTATATTTATTACACGCATGGTCCTAGTGTTATTGCTGTTCCATATTTACAAATCCTTATGGAATGTAGGTTCCATACGCATCTCGTTGATGTCAAATGATGTACCTGATGTTCGCCTCAACCATAAAACTGAACAAAACACGCATATGCCTGAATAAACCTTGTAAGTCTGTATTTTTAATGCACAGATTCTAGGATGGGTGACTTGTAATACACAGAATGACACAAATGTGTTAATGGGTTTATTGATATGGAAGTGCCATACGCGGAAGAATCGAGTTCAAGGCAGCGCCTCTTCATTCTATCCTTCTGTGCTAGCACTAGTGCCGTATCAACAAACCCAATCACACATTTGTGTCATGCTGTGTATTTATTACACGCCTGTTCTTGAATTAACACAGCATTCCGTCGTCTTAGCCGTGTAATTGTTTTAAAGCGATTTCACACTTGTGTGTGTAATTGGAAAACTTCAATGTTACACAGCATAAATGACGTTCCCTTAAATAAATGCATCATCACACATGACAAGGCAAGTACAATCTGTTTCTGAATAAACTTTGCAAGTCTCTTTTTTACCCAGCGGGCTAGCATCACCAAATTCACGCTCTGGGGACCTCGCTCTGCTTAGGTCTCATCTTCTGGGTAGTATCATTTGTCTCAAATTAACATTGCTTTTAGTTACTTTTTACCTTCTGGGAAGTTTCTATATCCCCTAATTTGCAGAAGATAAAATGCATATTAATCGAGGTGATTAATGGTTGAACATCACCTATTTCAACTGGGGAACTTCAATATGATCCTTGGTCTCTCATAGACCTTCACCCTCCGTGGACCTCATGTCTCTCATAGACCTTCACCCTCCATGGACCTCATTCTATTTCAAGGCTTGTTTTTTATCTGTTTCTCAGACACTGTTTTTCTTCAAAAGAGGCAGGCATGTTGATATATATTTTTTTACCCAACAGCCTGAGCAGGTAGATATTTACGTATTTATCTGCAAATTATTTTTATATGTAGTTTTTACCTACAACATTACCCAACAGGCAAGTATTTATTCCCATTTATACCATGATCGCCTATCTTATTATATAAATAAAGCATTCTGTTCAAATTTTACATTTAATCAACACCTGTTGATTAAACGTGCCTACTTTTGATTAAACTTCGCAGAGTGGATTAAACTTTCTCCATATAATTTGAACGTAAAAGTGTTTATCCATCGCATTGTAAAGATTGTGGCATAAACTTCGCAGAGTGGATTAAACTTTCTCCATACAATTTGAACGGAAAAGTGTTTATCCATCGCATTGTAAAGATCGTGGCATAAACAAAATATACGCATAGTGTTTCTGAATAACAAATTTAATCCACTTGTGGGATTGGCGATTTATACCACTCGCTGAAGCTCGTGGTGTAAATCGCCAATCCCACTCGTGGACTAAATTTGTTATTCAGAAACACTATGCATATATTCTATTTATTTTTACAACCAAAATGTCTCAGCAGGCAGGTTTTTATGTGGCTACAACCGAATTATCAAAAAACAATTTGGCTATGAAAAATTACTTTTTTTTACTTTTCATGATTATGTGTTGATGATATTTTAATGTAACAGTCTGCCATACAACCCAAGTACATACAGTTTAAAAAGACAAAAGAGAAAACTTTAATATTAGCCAAAATCACAAATTGATTAAGCAATGGCAATAGCTACGTTATTCTATATATAAGATTACTTACTAATACTTGTGTTCATCACTACCGTCTCCGATAAATACATAGTTACTCCCAGTGTTCAGCAGGTCATTTATCTTGTAACACAAGTCCAAATCATTGAGATTATGGAAGCACTGCAATAAAGAACTTCATATAATAAAGGCTCTTCCACCCGGCGTTTGCACCGTCAAATTAGAACATACTGAAATCGGCACTCCAGAAGATTAATCCCCTGAAATGGGCACTCCAGAAGATTAATCCCCTGAAATCGGCACTCAAGAAGATCAATCCCTGAAATCGGCACTCCAGAAGGTCAATCCCCTGAAATCGTCACTCCAGAAGATTAATCCCCTGAAATCGGCACTCCAGAAGATCAATCCCCTGAAATCGGCACTCCAACAGTCTCCGATAAATACATAGTTACTCCCAGTGTTCAGCAGGTCATTTATCTTGTAACACAAATCCAAATCATTGAGATTATGGAAGCACTGCAATAAAAAACTAATACATGAAAGGCTCTTCCACACGGCGTATGCACCGTCAAATTAGAACACACTGGAGGCAATACATGCTTGCACATGGCGAGCGATGCGGGCCCCCCCGCAAATCAAAGAAAACGTAGCCGCAGGTTTACATCGTTGTCCTAATCCGGTAAGTCTGTAAATTCTGCCATTTGAAATGACGGTATAAAACGAAGACACTAGAATAGAAGCACGGTAGTTTTAACGAAGACACTAGAAGCACGGTAGTTTTAACGAAGACACTAGAAGCATGGTAGTTTTAACGAATACACTAGAAGCACGGTAGTTTTCAGTCTAAGTCAGTTTTGGACTGTGATTGTGCATCGTTTCATCATGCAGTCATTTAAAATAAATATATGAAAATAACAAAAAACCCTGAGTTCAACAGAAACATACACGAGAAACCACAGAAATTGCCAGACGCATTTGCCATGCGTATCACGTGATCTTCACAGCAAACGCCATGTGGAAGGGCCTTAATAATGTTCAGACAACTGTGTTGAATTAGTCAGTTGCAATGAAATGATTCATTGCCTGCGTTATAACTTTCACACAGCATTGTGTTATAACGCAGAGCTTCCAATTGCAGCTAATTTGATATTGGAATGAATCAAGCCTTGAAATAGGGTGTCTGTTATTTGCAGAATGAGGTCCCCAGAGGGTGAATTTAGTGATGCTACCCCGCATAGTGGGCTAGCATCACCAAATTCACCCTCTGGGGACCTCATTCTGCTTACACCTCAGCAGAATGAGGTCCCCAGAGGGTGAATTTGGTGATGCTAGCCCGCTATGCAGGGTAGCATCACTAAATTCACCCTCTGGGAACCTCATTCTGCAAATGACAGACACCCTATTTCAAGGCTTGTCTGTCTTTAATAAAATAATTCTACGACAATGTCAAACCTCACAAAAAACAACTACAGTGTTATTGACATAAATGCAAGTCAAATTTCCTTCACATCACAAACAAATTCAATCTTTTATCGATTGAAAACAAGAAACGGCATGACGCACGTACTTAAATACAATATAAGGTATGTGTTACGGCTTATGTTACGTTTAAAATTAATGGATACAACATAATGGATGTATCGCAGCCGTCTAAACACCTTATTATTATTGTCTGTATTCAATTTTCAATGCAAAATTTTCCACTGAACACTCGTTTAGCCACGCAATATAACATAGAAGCTCTATTTTCCGATTCCTTCATGTCTTCCTTTCATACAAATTTATGGGAAAAAAAACGGAAATAACTTTTTGCTGAGGCTTTGGTCAGGGCCTCTGTAAACCATTTCATGACGAGAGCTGCGCTGGTGCCATAGGGAGCCTCGCATATATGAGAGAATACACTGGCTTACAAAGTCAAGGTAAATATTGTTAGGCCAATGTGTTCTCTTATATATGTGAGGCTCCCTATGGGAGACTCGCATATATAAGAGAATGCATTGGCACAGGGTTTTCGCAAAATTTCAGGCTCCAGTCATGAAAGGGCTTAACACTACAAAGATATCCAGATCAGTTTCTATTGTTCTCAGTAATGATAGTAGAAAATGGGTCTTACCTTTTTCATTGCAGTCACAAAGAATTTGCCTGAAAAAATTACAAAGGATAAATCAATGAGCTGTGAAGAATTTTAGTCTTTAATACTGCAGTAAAACCTCTCCAAACCTCTATAAACCGAATCCCTCTCCATACAGTAAAACCTCTCCAAACCTCTATAAACCAAATCCCTCTCCATACAGTAAAACCTCTCCAAACCGGACCCTCTATAAACTGAATCCCTCTCAATACCGAACAAATTGTCTGGTCCTGAATTCATCCAAGTGTATTCTCACTAAAAAATACCTCTGTAAACCAGAACCTCTCTATTCCGAACATCGGTCAGCTTTTCTAGTTCATAAGTGAATGATTACAATAATTTTTACCTGACGCGGAAAGCGATACCAACCAAATGCACGTGTGGTAGATTTGACACACTTGATGCTGAGCTCCATGTTGTTGGCTTTGGTGTAGACTGGGGATCCTTTATAAGTTTAAATTTCTGGTCTACATTCAACTCTTGAGTGGTATTTATCATGTTTCGTGATGGCTCATTCATTGTGACAGGTTGATTAAAACTGTACTGGAGACAATACACTACCATCGTGTACTTTTAGCGAATTAGTGTTTAGTTTGGACAGTGGTCATAAAAATAATTGAATCCAACTCGGCGCAATGATTGGGTCTAAAAAAAAAGACGTTTGTTTCCGCTAACCCGACTGACCCTATTTAAAAGCGCTGAGTCTAAACTTTTTATTGCAATCGAAAAACTGACTTAAAAAAAAATAATGGTATCTGTGAATGTATCACGCATTTAACAGATAAAAGCATGGCGGTCGCTTCCGTGGAAATACCCACATACTATAAATAGATACATATCATAATTCACACCACAACAACAGCAACAATGGCTACCTCCGTAGGCCAGCACGTTGTTGTGGCTATCTATCTGGACTAATGTGTCCACTGCGGAAGCAAAAAAGAGATCAGATCGATAGACAACAAAGCTAAAAATTGAAGAACTCTTCTTTTTAATCCGCCCGGATAAGACTGACTTCAGTAAGGTTAAAGTGAGGTGCCGTACATCGGCTGAGTCAGCGCCGTTCGACATAAATGTTGAAATGAGAGTTAAGGAGTTGTCAGCATTCAACATAAACCATATCAAGTTTGTTTGCGGTGATAGAGAGATCGTGGAAAAACAGATCGAACATGATACTATGGAAATCACAACACAGCGGAATTCATTTGATATTCTTATGAAGAAAGAAATATATATATCATCTGTAACTTTGAATCTGAGTTTCTTATTTCTATATTCCATGGGTTGACCACCTTGAGACTAAGAAGTCCATAATGTGGGCTCATACCAAGTGTTATACACGTATTGTTCAAAATATAGAAAAATAAAAATATTTATTAAAAAAAAAAGTTTTGCCTGCCTACCGTCCCTATTTTTTCCCAACTCGTTAGCGGAAACAAATGTCTTCTTTTTTTTAGGCCTTGATGTAAAAACAAGGTGTCAGCACTCTATTCTCTGTGCAGTCACCATTGTTAACTCAGCGTGTGAAATAAGCATACAGTTATCTATACAGACATCTGTTGTTATAATCCAGTTCAAAGCGTTCACCGACCAAAAGACCACTATTTAAATCAATATGCATATACAACATTACGAAACTACTATAGTAACTATACCTGTCAGCAACATTTTCAAAAACTGTGAATTACAATAAAATTTATTGTTTCCATGTTTCCTGTCTTATCTATACATGTATTATGTCTTACTATAACATGGTTTTAATATCTATACATGTACTATGTCTTACTGTACCATGGTTTTAATATCTATACATGTATTATGTCTTACTGTACCATGGTTTTAATATCTATACATGTATTATGTCTTACTGTACCATGGTTTTAATATCTATACATGTATTATGTCTTACTGTACCATGGTTTTAATATCTATACATGTATTATGTCTTACCATACCATGGTTTTAATATCTATACATGTATTATGTCTTACTGTACCATGGTTTTAATATCTATACATGTATTATGTCTTACTATACCATGGTTTTAATATCTATACATGTATTATGTCTTACTATACCATGGTTTTAATTCTTACTATAACATGGTTTTATTGTTATTATAACATGTTTTATATATTGTTATTAATATTTTATTTGGTACTTTATTGAATAAAGTTAAATTCAGGAGCGTCTGATTGGATTGAGTACCTTTCAGATTCTTTTGGTCAATTTTTTTACCATATCTGAATTTTTTGGCCATTTTTCAGAAACTTTGGCCAAATTGTAAAACCAAACAATGTGAACCCTGCAGCCTATGTTGGCTATGTCCGCCTATTAAACGTGGTATGCACCTTATAGATTGAGTCTGCCAGCAGGCAGGTTTTTATTCCCACTTTTTACAACAAAAAATTTCAAGCAGACAGGTTTTATGTGTTCACTCACGAATTATCAAAAACATTTATGCGTGTGAATAATTACTTTTCAAGATTACGGTTAATACAATTTCAATGTAACATTAGGCCTACACACAACATACCAAAAAGAAAACTTAATTTTTATCAGAAATAACAAAGCGAAATATCAAATACAAGTTGAAATAGTCTAGCTAGGTTTGGCCAGTAATGGAGTGAATATTGTTTGTGAAGCAGAGAGGCAGGATGATATATAATTTTTATTTCTGGTGGGCCATAAAACGCACCAAGTGGACCTTGATTAAACCGACATGACTCATTGAACCTTAACATTATGTGGACAACAGACCTGCTAGGTTTTGAAAATGGCCATCCGGGAGATTTTTGCGGGAGGTTTGCCCAATCCCAAATATGCTCATAAATGGCATGTTAAATATTTATTTTTTATTTAATTTCATCTTTGTATATATGATGAAGATTATGTAATATTATGAGCTCGTATTTGTGCTTATTTTATAAATATATATACCTAAACAAAACAGTAATGAAAACAGAGTTCTATACAGCTAATGTGAGATACATGCATGTTATATAAAATAATACTAAATAATAATGCTTTGAACAGCTGAGAAATAGAGGCCGTATTTGAGCGCAAAGGCTGTAGCCTGCCAGCTGTGGCTATAAGACATGGGCAGTAGAAAGCTACAGCGGCCATGGAAATATAGAGTTTTCCCCCCTTCTATTGTTTATATTGTCTTGTCAATCATTTTTCACTTCGGCGGTCACCTGTGAAGTGTCCATGTTTATACAGAATTTTCACACATCATGACGCAATCATGTCTTTGGGAGAGTGTGAAAATCAATTAAGGTTGTCACCCTGCAATCAAAGTGCATCTGCATCTGTCTATTTTACCAATGAAAATCGGATGTATTTATTGGCGCCAGATGTGGGAGAAATTGGTGTTTATCCGTATTTTGGGGTTTTTCGCTATGGCAATCCGGGAGTCTCATGGACAATCCGTGAAACTTAACAGCTCTGGTGGACAACTATGTCAAATTCAATAGAAATGAGAGCATAACTGCTTCATGAAACTCATTATTTTAGAATATGTGTAATATTGGATCAGACCATGGTTTATAGTTAATTTTGTGTTTAGATTTTAATTCGCATTAATTTTTATCTGATCGGAGATGTCTAGAAATAGAAAGGCAGAAATAGAAAAAAAATTATGCCTTTTTTTTAGGGCAGGCATTTATAAAGGTAGGGCCGGTTCAGTAAACCATTAAAAAAATGGTGGCCTAATACACTGGGCTATAAATATACTAACTATGATGTTCACTGTGGCAAGTGAGTTCTTTTACAGATACACTGAGCTATAAATTCTCACTATCATGTTCACTGTGGTAAGGCCTAATAACACTGGGCTATAAATATTCACTATCATGTTCACTGTGGTAAGTGACTTATTTTAATAATACACTGGGCTATAAATACTCACTATCATGTTCACTGTGGTAAGGCTTATACACTGGGCTATAAATACTCACTATCATGTTCACCAACCCTGATTATTAGCGGTCGGCTATCGGCAAAGCCGACCGTTTTGCCGAGGAAAAATTTCTTATCCTCGGCTAAAAAATAGCCGAGGACATTATCTGAAGAAATGATAAACAGACACTAGGCAACGATAACTACCAGGTATATTGTCACCACGAGCGGCCCAACCCCCAAGTTTATTAAGTCAAATGTGTTACCGTGCGGAAAACAATTATGATATTTCCAATTTCGGGAACGCAAACCGGAAAGAAATAAGGTGCATATTGGCGATGTGTATGCTGGTTTAATATAATAGTATTTGAAGTTTTTATGGCTAGCATGTATAGTTACTATAGTATAGATGGATAAATATTAAAGTATATAGATAGATATCAAATTTATAATCCTGATTTAAACTTTGTTTTAGTTCTGTTTCCGTCTTTGTGGTATTCCGTGTTTTATATACGCAGTAACCGTGAGACCGCAAATCGAACAGACCTCAAACAATTCTGTCCATGCGTATTCTCTTAAATTCACCGATGTTACTGAATATATTTGGCGACAAAATTATCCGAGAGCACCATTTTATAGTGTGCAAATATATTTGTAATCGTGTATTTTGGCTTGATTCCCAATGATTCAGTGATTTTATAAATTAGAGACACTCGGTAATCGGTCGGTGTCAAGGCCGTTAATTGTGCATAGATAGCTGTACTAAACTGTGAAACTACTGAAAGGGTGTGCCTTTGAATGCAGAAAATCAAGAAATAGGTAACCGAGTATTTCAAAATGTGGAAACTTAACAGAAATATTCACTGAATCTATTCAATCATCATTCAATATGTCAATGAATGTTATTTGTTAATCATTTTAAGTACATTTAGTTAGTTTTTAAAAAAAGCCTAAGAGAATGCTGTTTTTGCCTAGGAGAAATATTTCTCCTAGGCAATTTTTTTGCCTAGGACATTTTTCCTAATTATCAGGGTTGTGTTCACTGTGGTAAGGCCTAATAACACTGGGCTATAAATACTCACTATCCTGTTCACTGTGGTAAGTGAGTTCTTTTCCTTTCAGATAATCCACAATTTCATAAAGTATCCCATCACCATCTGCAAACACATATTGACATCATTAATACACAGACAGTTGTGTGCTAAGTAGAGATGATTGAAACATTCTGAGAAAACAACATTTACCCTTTCAGTGCCAAGTCCGATTTTTGTATCAACCCATATTTCCTTGATCATTTTTCAAATTTATTGATTATAATAATGTGATACATTGATGGAAAGAGCTCTAAGAGCTCTTTCCATCAATGTATCACATTATTATAATCGATAAATTTGAAAAATGATCAAAGAAATATGGGTTGATACAAAAATCGGACTTGGCACTGAAAGGGTTAAGGTCACTAAAAACAAGAGCTACATGTACGCATTAGAGATGCTATGGTCGAGTTGTGACTTAAGAAAACTTGTGCTTGAATAGAACCCACTAACCAAAATTCATGGAAGAGTATCATGTGGTTTTGAGGTTGGTGAGTAGCACGCATTCAAAATGGCCGATGCGAGCGTAAATGGACAAAAACATAATATATGAGGAATTGACACAAAACATAGCATTTTGACTGTTATGAGCATATGTTCCGCCTCCAGTAAGAAACCGCGTCGTTGATTGGTCAGAGAGCCGTGCAACATATCCTATGTTTACGTCTCGAGCCGTCAACATAAGGGAAACCAAGACAACCGTTTCATCGTCTCTCGCTGACCTGCTTTTTTCATGACGTCACTTACGTTGAACAACGTTATGGCGAGAGCGATAGGAGATTTTGACATTTTCTGCTGATCATTCTTCGAAAAAAATGTCAAATTTCTAAGAATAACCAGGACTGTCGGCAGAACATATACATTATTGTGGTGGATTGACAGTAGCATGGTGTGACATTGACGGCTTGGAGAGTATGTTCAACCACGACTCGGTTGAAAATAAACTCCAAGCTGTCAATGTCACACCACAATAACTTATAATGCTAGTTTATTTGTAAAACAAGTTGATACTGTATTTGTTCTGAAATCAGCTTGTTTGAAAAATAGCATAGCATATGCTCATAGCTGTAACACACATGTAATCCAGTATACCGCCCATCTTTTGGGATGGGGGTATAAAAATTCAGGCAGGACTGGTTACTAAAGTTATCATCTGGAAACGAAAATTGAATGCAAATTCTAATAAAAAGGGCCATCACTCTGGTAAAAATTTGCAGGCGGAACCGAAGTTCTCCATATTTTTGTCATGCGGGAAATGACTTCACTCTCATATTTAAATGGTGTTTTATATTGCTTATACATGGGGAGAATGACAGCCAAAGTGCTTACTGTCTTTCTCCCTTTCTACCAGTCACATAACAAATTACCGTATCCAATGATATCCATCATCCCGTTACTCTTTTATAACAGACTTTACGCCCAGAATCATGGGTGGGAGTTTTCTTACTTGTATGGAAAATTTGTATGCCAAATGGAAGCTATATGTATATGAACAAAGAGGGCAGCCTTTCCCAAGCTTGATCAAACATATATAAGAGGTCCGTTAAATGTCAAAGCAACAAGATTTTTAAGTAAACAAAGCCTTATTTTCCAGAGAATTTTGATTGATCGCGCTATTAGAAAATGCATGTAAACAATACATTAACCCTTTACCCAACAAACCGGCCAAAACCGGCCAAATAAAGCTTCAACAGCCTAAAATATCTTCGGTCTGTCTCAATAGAACCATAGAAATATGGATATCATTGGAATCGGCTCCTTGACCACATTGTGATAGTTACAGTTATGCCCTGTGCCAATGCATTCTCTTATATATGCGAGTCGACCATAGGTCGCCTCGCATATATAAGAGAATGCATTGGCCTTTTTTTAACCCTTTTTACCATTTTTTCTTACATTCTTTAACAATTTTAGAATTTTTAATGTGTTAAGCCAATGCATTCTCTTATATATGCGAGGCGACCTATGGTCGACTCGCATATATAAGAGAATGCATTGGTACAGGGCCCTTCTGTTGGGTAAAGGGTTAAACGATTGTGTCATGGTAAATGATATATCATTTTGAAGACAGATTAATCACAGACATGTCCGATGATTAATCACATTCAGGGGTTTACACAAATGCCTGGGCTCCACATGTACATGGGACTTAGTATGTCTTTTGAATGAAAGTCTGTTATAAGAGAGCAATGGGGTGAGACTCGGTCCAAAACAGCATCAACCCAACAGATATCCCAAGCTATTGTGGACCAAGAAGACATGGCCTAGATGGCATAGCGAAAAATTACTAAATTGTTTCATGGCTTGTGGGATAGTGAGATGAATACTTACTGCCTTCTCTAAACATAGTGTGGATAACCAAACCATATACACCGAGGCTGGGCTCTGAAAGTAAAAGTTTTTATACTATATATGACCCGCCATATCAAATCCAGTCGGAAGTCGGGATTTGTTTTTACTCTGTGCCAATGCATTCTCTTATATATGCGAGTCGACCATAGGTCGCATATATAAGAGAATGCATTGGCACAGGGTAAAAAAAATCCCGACTTCCGACTGGATTTGATATGGCGGGTCACATATATCAGTCCTTCGATTTTGAGGCGCGCAATTGCGCTTGCGCGCCTTTGCGCGCGCGGATCTAAAAACCAGCGAGTTATTAAATGCGTACGCCGAAAATTTTAAATGCGCGCCTCGGAAATAGCAACCAGTGAACGAGATTTTAACAAACAACACACCAATGGTTAAACGCCGACAAGACTATTCACCATGTATCTTTCTCAGCAGGGATGACGTTGATTACGAACCTGGTAACAAAGATCAAAGCGGCGTCTTTCGCACTCAATGATTGGGGTGACACCTCATCACAACTGCTGCACGTGCGAGTTCCCGCAAAAAGCGAGTCAATTCATTGGCGGCCTCGTTTGATGTTTCGGCATGCGGGATTCGCCGATTCATTTGAATATTAGATTAGGGTTTATACTGTATCATCATTCATGTCGGATAGTGATGGTGACACTGCCTAAAAGGGCAAAAGTGTGCAATCTTAAAAGCGCTAATTCTAAAGATAATATGTGACAAATTAGTCCCCGACAAGCTGTCGCGTGTGCTCACTGGGATGTAATTCACAGGTGTGACATTATTACTTTTAATTCACCGAGATATTAGGCCCATAAAAATAGCTATTCAATTCGGAATGGATGCTATTCAATTACAATAATTGACTAGCTATATACTAATCAAAATTTTAAAAGTAGTTTGCTCCCTGGCAATCTGATTCCGGTAGCGATTCGGATTCCACTTCCGAGTTTGAAGCTTTAATCGAGTCTGATGAGCATGCGCTCTCAGAGGCGGAAGTCGACTAATTACCGTGATCAGATTCACCGGGATTGTTGATGTTATTATCATGTGGACTATTGTATAATATAAACATGTTTTTATTTCTCTGTTTCTGTTGCCACACTTGGAATTATATACGTGTGTATCATTATACTTGTGTTTGTCTTTATTCAGTAATCATTTCATCGATGTTAATTTGAATTGTGCTCCCTCAAAAAAGGCGCGCGCAAATCCCAAAAGCTCCGAGCGATATATCGTTTTCCAAATTCGAAGGACTGCATATATGCTATTAGCAGAAAGAACAGTAACGCTTCCATGACTGGAGATTCCTGAAATTTTGAGAGAAACCTGTGCCAATGCATTCTCTTATATATGTGAGTCTCCCATAGGGAGCCTCGAATATATAAGAGAATATATTGGCCTAACTATATTTCCCTTGTCCTTGTAAGCCAGTGCATTCCCTATGGGAGACTCGCATATATAAGAGAATGCACTGGCACAGGATCTTTAATGCTGCACCAGTGCAGCTCCAGTCATGAAAGGGTTAAAATGGTAAGTATAGGATAATGGCTGAAAACTGTATTTTATTTCAGCGAATGAATCTATCGAGGCCATTTTTCTTATTGAAAACAGTTTGATTTCAATAGCTCCTATCTAGAGGTGATCCTGAACATGCCTGTAAATTTTCAAAACGTTTCTCCAATAAATGAAGGCTGCAGTGTGTGCCAATGGATTTAAATGTAAAATCCAAGGTGGCTACTGGCGGTCATGTTATTTAATGAATTTCTTAATTGTGTGCTGAAAGATTTAGCCATGCAAAGAGTAAAATGGATTTTCATACTAAGTCCCATAACTCAACAAAAACTGAAATGAACAAAATCCACTGTATGTACAAAATATCCCCCCCCATGGTGGTTCTTCAGCCCCCCTCCCCCCCCCCCCCCCCCCCCATGGTGGTTCATCGGCATACCAAAGATCATACAAAATGGATGAGCGAGAAATAGAACTCCAATGTTCAGACGAATGGATGGAACCATGGTCGGACGAACCCATTTCTATATCCCCAGCCAAACTTTGTTTGCGGGGGATAACAAATTTATACCTTTCTATACTAAACACTCATTGACGAGCAGTTCCCTCAGGAATTTTTCAGCTGATAAGTTCAACACCCCTCCTAATGACTAATAGACCATTCCAATACTTCCGGTTTTCCTTGATAAACAAGCATGGTCGATCACTCAAGGAAAAAATTGTACAAAATGAATCAAATTAGATCAACTTAACATTCTAAACACATCGCAAGAGCTCAACCAGTACCACGGAAGAGATGCTGAACAAAAAAGAAGAGATGTAAAGTCAAGACAGCGAGGAAATTACAGAAAACGTAATCGTAAATCACCCAATTTCGTGCACAATGGGGAAGACGGCCGTTGACGAACTGAAGCTTGAAATCTCGGAGCTAAAAGAAACTGTGAAACTTCTTAATGATACTACTCAGAAGAATGCGGTAACATTAAAGACAATATTAGATAAATTTGACCATTTTGAGAAGGAACTCGAAAAACGACACAGCAAAATTGAATCACTTGAAAGCCGCATTGATGAGCTGGAACAGTACACCAGAAAGCGTAACATCATTGTAACTGCTGTGCACACACTACTGCAAGCAATCCTCCACGCAAAAGCACCAGATCTACAAAGTCAGACTCGCCAAAAGACACAGAGCCAGAACACTCTGTAAGTGAAAAAGCCACTATGAAAGCTAAGTTTGTTGACTTTATTAAGAACTAGATGGAGATCAACTTAGAAGAGAGTGAAATATCTGCTATCCACGATCTTCAGAAGAGGCGAGACGGGAAAACACCTCTACTTGTGCAGTTCACAACATCCGACACTAAAAATGAAATAATGGCATCAGGAAGAAAACTGAAGAACACACAGGTTTATATAAACGAACACTTAACGTAAAAAAATGCAATGTTATTCAAAGAAGCCCGAGGATTGAGGTTCAACAAGAAAATAGTCAGTACTTGGACAAGAAACTGTAAAATCTTTGTTAAAGTGAATGAAGACACTCGTGCAATTCAAATTAGAAATATGGAGGACTTAAACAGCTATAACTAATAATTTCTTTGTTTTTGTTACACAATGGCTTACAAATGCAGCATATGTCAGAACAATGTAGGTTCTAATTCTATTTACTGTGATTTATGTGAATGTTGGGTTCACAGAAAATGTGCAAATCTAACCAAACTAGATCTTTACAATCTATCTAAACAAACCTCGACATGGTTTTGCAAAAATTGTATTAGCAATAACTTACCATTTTCCAACCTGAATGATGAAGAATTTATGCAGTACTTGCTTGGAATAGAAGATGATCTTGTGGAATTATATACAAATTGCACCAATCTAAATTTTGAGCCATTTACAATGTCCAATAACAAAGGTTATTACTCAGGCGATGAAATCGACCCTGATAACAACTTTTATAAAGAAGTACACAACAAATGTCCATATTATACTGAAGATCAATTCAGAAGCAAATACTCTCAACACTCTGCAAATGACTTGAATTTATCTATAATTCATATCAACTGTTGTAGTATTTCAGCCAACTTCGAAAAGTTGAAAACTTTACTATCAAATGCTTGTTACAAATTTGATATAATTGCTTTGTCAGAAACTTGGATAAGTAGAGATTCCAGCAATGATTTTATGTTAGATGAGTATACCTCATATTTTTGCTCCAGAAACCAGAAACAAGGTGACGGAGTCGCATTATACATACACAATACTCTCATTCATAATTTACTGCAAGACATGACTTGCTCAATTGACGACTTGTGTGAAACTCTATGTGTGGAACTCGAACTAAAAAATAAAAATAAAATTCTTGTATTTTGTAGCTATAGAGCTCCAAATACAGACATCAGTTTGTATAATAATCACATTGAAGCTTTATTAAGCAAAACCCATAACAAATCAGTATTCTTTTGCGGCGACACAAATATAGACTTGATGAAATCCGAGACACACACTGAAACAAACTCATTTATAAATCAGATATTTTCATCTCGACTGTACCCATTAATATTACGCCCTACTAGGATCACAGGACACAGTGCAACACTCATTGATAACATTTTCACCTCTGAACTGCAGGCCCAATTAGAGAGTGGAATAATTATTAATGATATCAGCGATCACTTACCCGTCTTTATAATTGTCAACTTTACTCCAAAACGTAATTTAACTTCAATTCATTCCAAAACGAGGATTGTAAACGATAGCACGTTATTTAAACAATCTTATCGACCAATCATGGGATGAGATTACTGACACTGAAAATGCTAATGAGGCTTATAATCACTTTATTGATCTATTCACATCATTGTATAATAAAACATGTCCAGTAGCATACAACAATGGAAACAAAAATAAGCGAAAAAAAGATAGCAAACCCTGGATGACAAAATCTCTCATCAATGCATGTAAGAAGAAAAACAACCTTTATAAGAAATTTCTGAAAACAAGAGATCAACCATCAGAAATGAGATATAAAAGATACAAAAATAAACTAACATCTATTATGAGATATTGCGAGCAGCAATACTACACCAAGTTACTTGACAGTTATAACAAGAACGCAAGAGAAACTTGGAAAATATTAAACGCCCTTTTAAGTAACAGAAAGAAATCCTCATACCCAAGTGAATTCAAAATAGGACAACAAACGATAACTGGTGGAAAAAACATTGCGAATAACTTTAATAATTTCTTTGTAAATGTTGGTCCCAAACTTGCAGATGGAATACCGACGAGTAAACAAACAAAATTTGAAGATTTCATGAACAATCCAGTAAATGATTCATTATTTCTCAATCCAGTGACTGAAACCGAAATAATCAAAGTTGTTAATAAATATGATTGGAAAACCTCAAAGGATCTTAATGATCTTAACATGACCCTTATTAAAAGAGCCTTGCCATATATTACCACCCCACTAGCACATATATTCAATGCCTCCTTTCAAACAGGATGTTTTCCAGATGCAATAAAAACGGCACGTGTCATCCCACTGTTTAAATCAGGCGACAAACAAAATTTCTCAAACTATAGACCAGTTTCACTACTACCCCAAATATCAAAGATATTGGAAAAACTTTATAACACACGCCTAATGTCATTCTTTGATAAACAAAATATTCTCTCAGACAGCCAATATGGCTTTAGAAACAACCGATCTACCTCTCAAGCTATCATGGAACTTGTCGAAGAAAATTCAGATGCAAAAGACGAATCACAATACCCTCTTGGAGTATTTATTGACCTAAAAAAGGCATTTGATACAATTGATCATAAAATTTTACTGTCAAAACTCGAACATTATGGAATAAGAGGAATATGTCATGACTGGCTCTCAAGCTATCTGAAGAACAGACACCAATACATATCTATTAATGGTACTGAATCTAATTCATTGGAAATCAAATGTGGTGTTCCTCAAGGATCTATACTAGGTCCCTCACTCTTTATACTATACATAAATGATATATGCAACGTCTCATCACTTTTGAAAATTATCATGTTTGCAGATGACACAAATTTGTTCCTTAAAGGAAACAAATTAGAATCGCTAGGCAGGACCGTATCCAGAAAACTGGTTAAATTAAATACCTGGTTTCAAGTGAACAAACTGTCCTTAAATATACTTAAAACAAATTTCATGATATTCGGAAATAAGGAAGAAAAGACTGGAGACATAAATGTTAATATAAATGGCAGCAAGATTGAACGTGTGTATTCTACTAAATTTCTAGGTGTTCATATAGACCATAATCTAACTTGGACTGATCAAATCAAGCATATTCAAACTAAAATCTCCAAAAGCATGGCCGTGTTGCTACGAGTCAAAAAACAAATAGGCAAATCAGCACTTGTCTCACTATATCAGTGTTTAATTGCTCCTTATTTAAATTATTGCTGTGAAATCTGGGGAAATGTTTATAGCACCAGGCTTATCCCTCTCAGAAACCTTCAAAAAAAAGCAATGAGAATAATTGATGGAGCTGGATACAGAAGTCATAGTACTCCAATATTCCAGAAGTATAAAATCCTGAAACTTGATGACTTGACCAAAATGAACACACTTGTTACAATGTATAAAGCTAAACATGAGCTTCTACCCCCTAATTTACAAACATTCTTTGTCACCGTCAAAGGATCACATGAGCACAACACGCGACAAATTGAAAACCAATACCAAAGCATTTTGTACAAGAAACATTGGAACAACTCTGTGGAATTCCTTAGATAAAAACCTAAAGAACTGCGAAAACACTTTTACATTTAAAAGAAAATATAAACTTCATCTTTTAGAAAAGTATGTCGAATAGCAGTCCACTCAATGGAAAACCTAAATCAGGAACATGAATAATTCACACATCATTTCAGATATAAAAACATAACAAAAGAATTGGATAACCGGAAAATAAAAATAAAAATTCAAAAATAATTATCAAGTTTAACCAAGGGGGTTGCACCTTATAAGTGTAAACTTCTAGCATCCCCCCTTCAACATATCTTACTTCCATAATACCATATATCATATTAATACATTGGTATCACACTTCCTACTTTCTATTATTACCTCCTATGTATTATGTTGAAATTGTATAACTATGTTATTATTTGTCTATTGACAATTTGTCTATTGACAATTGAATGTGTTGAATGAATAAATAACTCAAACTCAAACTCAAACTCAAAATATATTCTGTTATAACTGGGTAGGAGAATCCATTTAGTATAGAAGAGGTTAATGTGAGTCCTGAACACACACAATGATATAATTTACCTAATTGAAGATGTTTCATTTCACTCAACAAGCCTCTGACAATGCTCCGTAAGTCTTTATGTCTTCCAAATAGCCTCAGTGATTCAAACACGGCCAGGAAGGTGTCGACATTTGGTTGGACACTGCTGTCTTTCATATCCCGTAAGATGCTCTAAGAATAGAAACGTCATGCTAAAATAAACTTGATGTGGGATTGTCCCAGTGGGACTAAGGATAAGGGCAGCCATACTAATAATTTAAAGGTTCTTAATCCGATCAGACCATCCCCATATCATCAAGATACAAAAAAATTTCTTCAAAATATGCTTTTGTTATCAGAATCGATTAATTGCAACAAAATAATGCAAACCACTTTCAACTATGGTATCAAATTTACCAAAAACGTGTTATTTATCAACTAAATATGGCCATATTATCACTTGAGTATCACGAAATTTGGCAGTATTACCAATTGATTTTAGAGTTATCCATCTTCATTCGTAATTTTGTCTGAGACCATCTGTTTGACGGCGTGTTTCTGGGCCACAAATAATTCCACATCTCAAGAAATAACAAACTTCAAAAATTGATATCGGAGTACTCCCAGCTTTGATGTGTGGGTTCCTCGACTCGAATCAAATATTTTTTACCCGAAGCTAAAGAAATAGTAAATGAGGAGGGTTAATTTGGATAATGCATCTTTAACATATTAGCATAAGAAATACAAGCTCGGACAAAATTATGCATGTTGTGAAAAATTTCTAAGTCGATAAAGCGGGATAAATCCACCAGAAAAAGTCGGATCTAACTCATAATCGAAGGTGCACAAGTTCGCATAGTGGTAAATATCTGTGCCAAGTTTCAAATAAATTAACTGGAAAATGTCGGAATACAAGCTCGGAAACAGTTGCACCCACAAATGAATGGAACTACCTACGAAATGGTAGTCGTGTGGCTAAAATTTTGTGAATCTGTGAAAAAATTATTTGTGTAGCTTTTATTTTTGTTCTTGCAAACAGATAGTTGTGTGCTTTTGTAAACTGTCCGTTCTGTGTGGCTTTTTAAAATAGTTTTTGTTCTCGCAAATAGATAGTTGAATGAATGAATTACAGTGCATTTTGTGTGGTTTTTAAAATGAATCTGTGAGCCTTTTATCCAAATCTGGCCGTGTCTTGACTCTTTAGGCTAGTAGACACACAATTTGTTTTTATTGTCGAAGTTATGTGGCTAGCCACACAAGTCAAAAAAGGGCTTCCTCTCCACAAATAAAGCCACACAAAACCCTCTCGTGAGAGTGGACAGAGAGACGGCAGATTCCTATATACCCACATAACTTTGTATAATGACCAGCAGAATAGTTTATAAATATAATAATAAATAATTCATGAGAGTCATGCTGAAGGGATGTATGTCATGTCTGCTTTTTAGACCTTATGTAAACCAGATATGAGGATAGAGACCATACATGTTACATTGTACCTTGTATGATTTAGTCATAAGCATTCAGAGCATTTAATACACACAGAACCAAACACTTGGGACTCAGCGACATATCCAGGCCGTTTTTCATACCGTTTACCGTTTACCAGTTTGGGCTCCCAAACCCCAGGCGCCCAAAAATATTTACAAAAAAAAAATGTTTGGCTTTATCTAGCTTTCATCTGTGAAAACTTCAAATAGTTTGAGTTCAGGTTTGTTATCATTCAGACTTCAGTATTTCAATCAAATTCAAGAGAAATTACACAATGCAGTACAGGAACAGTGATAATTTGATCAAATCAACCTGGTTATCAGGTGGGATCTCATAATACCAAATGAATAATTAACAGAGTTATTACTAACTTAATAGACATTATTTCTGTACTACTAGTGTATTATTTACATGTATGTATGTGTCTCTCACTTGAATTTTATAAAATAGCCTATTATATGAATTAGAGTGATAACGGTCTCATTTCAAGCAGGATAAGCATAATTGAACCAAAAGATATCTGGCAATAACTCATAAGCATTTCCAATCCATACATATATACAAATTTCCAAAGTTAGGCTTGTGAAAGTTGATCAAATTGACCTCTCAGTAAAATTCAAAATACCGACTCCGAGAGCCCTAGATTAGCTCTCAATGCATTAGATTTTCAAAAAATGTCCAGGGGGAGAACCTCTAGACCCCCCACCATCAGCGGGGGGGGGGGGGGGGTTAACCCCTCCCGAACCTCCCTCGCTCAGGTCTTCGGGATATGCCTTCGGCATATCATTGCCCAAAAACAGGTGTCCCCAATAAAGATTGTCTGCAAACCTGAGTATAGTGCCTGTCATTTGCAGAATGAGGTCCCCAGAGGGTGAATTTAGTGACGCTATTGTGCATAGCAGGCTAGCATCACTAAATTCACCATTTGTGGACTTCATTCTGCTTAGGCCTCATCTTCTCTGGAAAGTTTCTTTATTATCAAATATCTACAGAAATATCTTTTTTAGTTTAGTTTCTCTATATCTCCAAATTGGCAGACGACACATTGCATAATCGAGGTTCCCAATGGGTGTACATCACAATATTCACCATTTGGGAACTTCGATCTGAGTCTGTTTCCCATAGCAGATAAGATCATGCAGAATGAGGTCCCCATAGGGTTAATTTAGCGATGCTAGCGCACTGTGCGGGATAGCATCACTAAATTCACACTCTGGGGAACCTCATTCTGCAAATGGCAGGTACACTAAACTCAGACTAGAACACATGTATTTATTTTTAATAACCTAAGCTTTCTAAGTCTTTCATTTTGGGAAATCCATTTAAATTCAGACAAAAACTAGAGGTGTGACTGTCCCAATGGGACTAAGGATACCCCGGTGTTTTTAAAATACTAAGATGTTTCACATGTCAGTAAACATTTAGTTAAAATAATAAAATAACAGTTCCCATTGCAGGTGCACAACCCTAACCATAATCTTAAACCTATTGACAAAACAATTAGGAATAAAAGTTCTAAGTCGAAAAAGGGGAATAACTCCACAAAAAAAAGTCGGACAGACATCATAATCGCAGGTGCACAGGTTCCCATGGTACTAAATATCAGTGCAAAGATTAAAAAACATTGACCTAAAAATGTAGGAATAAAAGATCGGACAAAATTATGCATGTTGCAAAAAAAATTCTAAGTCGAAAAAGGGGAGATAACTCCACCAGAAAATGTCTGACAGAGGTCATAATCGCAGGTGCACTGGTTCCCAAGGTGGTTGATGTCTGTGCCAAGCTTTACGGAAATTGATAAAAAAAACGACTGAGAAAAACTCCGGACAAATTTGTGTCCACAGACGGACGACGGACGGACAAGCTGATTCCAGTACACCCCCCTTAACTTCGTTGCAGGGGGTATAAATATAACATGCATATAAAGGAAGTACGAAGGTAAACTTACCTCAGCAGTCGTCCACCGAGCATCAAAGGTGTCAAGAATTACATAGACTGTACTCAGTAAGGCATGATAGGCCTCAAGGCTCACTGAAAGAGGAAATATGCATCCATTCAATAACAAGAGCATTGCTAGGGCATGTCAAAATATGCCCGTGGTAATTTCAACAAAGAGCCATAACGAGTAATCCATATGCAAAATTTGAAAATAAACAGATAACTATAACTAAAGCTATCACCCGGAAACCAAAATAATCGTCAAATTATAAGTCGACAAGGACCATAACTCAAGCAAAATGGGTGGACAGAATCAAAATTTGAACTTGACCTGTATTTTCATGTGGCTAATATACATACAAAATTGGAGGACAGTCAGACAACTAAAACTAAAGTTATCATCAGGAAACCAAAATAATTGGTGAGCGGAACCCAAATTCGAAAATGACCTGCATTTTGGTCTAGTAAACTCGCATACCAAATTCCATTTCATTCAGTTCAGACAGCTAAAGTTTTCATCCGGAAACGAAAATTGAGTACAAATTCCAACAATGAAAGTGTCAATGACACTGTAGCTCAACTTAGGTAGGGGAATAATTTAATGGTTGACAGTATATAGGAAAGGAAAGGTGCTAATTGCAATGTCTGACCTGTGCCAAAGGATTTAGTCATGCAAAGAGTAAAATCCAAGATGGCTGCTGGCGGCATGTTTTTTGGCCAATTGACCCCAAAGGACTCGTTCCCATCTACATATCATTGTTAACATCCATGACAAATTTCATGAAGATCTGACCAAAGCTACGACCTGTAGCCCGCGACAAAGGATTTAGTCATGCAAAGAGTAAAATCCAAGATGGCTGCTGGCGGCCATGTTTTTTGGCCGAACGACCCCAAAATGACTCGTTCCCATCTACATGTCATTGTTAACATCTATGACAAATTTCATAAAGTTCCGACCAAAGCTACAACCTGTAGCCCGCGCCAAAGGATTTAGTCATGCAAAGAGTAAAATCCAAGATGGCTGCTGGTGGCCATGTTTTTTGGCCGAACGACCCCAAAATCACTCGTTCCCATCTACATGTCAATATTAACATCCATGACAAATTTCATGATGATCAGACGAATAGTACGACCTGTAGCCAGCGCCAATGGATTGAATTTAGAAATCCAAGATGGCTGCCAGCAGCCACGTTTTTGTTGCCGAATGACCCCAAAATGACTCGTTCCCATCTACATGTCAATGGCAACGTTCATGACAAATTTCATAAACATCAGACAAAAGGTAGGACCTGCAGCCCGCGCCAAAGGATTTAGTCATGTAAAGAGTAAAATCCAAGATGGCTGCTGACGGCCATGTTTTTGGGCCGAACGACACCAAAATGACTCGTTCCCATCTACATGTCATTGTTAACATCCCTGACAAATTTCATGAAGTTCCGACCAAAGCTACAACCTGTAGCCCGCGCCAAAGGATTTAGTCATGCAAAGAGTAAAATCCAAGATGACTGCTGGCGGCCATGTTTTTTGGCCAAACGACCCCAAAATCACTCGTTCCCATCTACAATATTAACATCCATGACAAATTTCATGATGATTAGAAGAACAGTACGACCTGTAGCCCGCGCCAATGAATTGAATTTTGAAATCCAAGATGGCTGCCAGCGGCCATGTTTTTTGGCCCAATGACACCAAAATGACTCGTTCCCATCTACATGTCAATGTCAACATTCATGACAAATTTCATAAAGATCAGAACAAAGGTACGACCTGTAGCCCGCGCCAAAGGAAATTGTTGATGGACACACAGCCACACACACACACGGACGACAGACGCCAAACCATGGCAAAAGTAAGTTGAGCTAAAAAGGGTGGTAACTCTGGTGAAAATTTGCAGGTGGAACCCGAATTCGAAAAATTGTCTTTGTTTGACAGTTACGCTATGACATGAAACAAACAAGGGTTGTGCATCAAAGATATGGCACTTAGCAAGTGTTTTTGCCTATAAGAGGGAATTTGTTCGACCGAGAATCAGTAAAATCTCTCTAAAGGTCATATAATTTCTAAAAATAGACAAAATAAAAGCCATAAATCAGGAAAAAGTAATTGAACAGACCTGGTTTTCAAACTCAAACATCAAATTACCACACGAACGGTCATAAAATTGTTAAAAAATAGACAAACTAAGGCCCATATTAACCCTTTCAGTGCCAAGTCCGATTTTTGTATCAACCCATATTTCCTTGATCATTTTTCAAATTTATTGATTATAATAATGTGATACATTGATGGAAAGAGCTCTAAGAGCTCTTTCCATCAATGTATCACATTATTATAATCAATAAATTTGAAAAATGATCAAGGAAATATAGATACAAAAATCGGACTTGGCACTGAAAGGGTTAAACTCAGGAACAAAGAATAAGACAAACCTGGTTTTCGAACTCGATCGAGATATTGTAGTGAACAATCCATAAACAAAATATGAATGAAATTGTTTGACGTTTTCTCAATTTATCGCACTAACGGACACACAATTGCTATAAATAGAAACAAGTGCCATAACTCTGGTTAGAACATTGGGGCGAGTCTGATTTTTTGTATACAGCTGTCACACATCAAACTCACATCAAACTCACACACCAAAAATTGTCAGAATCCATCAATTAGTTATATGCGGTTTCTGTTTCCTTTCGGTTTTATTTCAAAACCAAACCGCAATCAATATATTCTATAAAACCTATTCTTCCGGTTTGAATTAACCGACATCGATAGTTGCTAAATGTCGCTTTTACAAGACGTGTGGTTAGCGCACGCTTTTGTCAGCTTCTATTGGCCACCATTAGCAGTTTCAATTTGGAACATTTAGGTGTCATATCAGTGAAAATGGCACATATTGCTACATAGACTATATAAATATTATGTCATATACATGTGTTATACCATCTGCTTTATGCATAAATTGCATATAGTCATTGCAGATAGGAGTATTGAGTAAAACCATAACCGAAACCAAAACCTGGTTTAAAAAAAACATTTTGAAACCAAAACCGTTGAACTTATTATCTGAACATTTTCCACCAAAGAATATGAATCTTTCTGCCTTGTATTATATTTTCGTCGTCTGCCTAAATTAACTGAACATCCCTCCAAATGAATAATAGATCATTCCAATATATTCTATTATAACTGACGGGAGAATCCATTTAGTACAGAACGGGTTAAACACAAGAGGTAATATAGTAAAAGACAGGAGACCTCGATACATCATTAACCCTTTCATGATGGGAGCTGCGCTGGTGCAGCATTAAAGATCATGTGCCAGTGCATTCTCTTATATATGCGAGTCTCCCATAGGGAGACTAACATATGTAAGAGAATGCAATGACTTATAAGGCCAAGGTAAATATTGTTAGGCCAATGTATTACCTTATATATGTGAGACTAAAATCTATATATATATTTGCGAATGTCTGTCTGTCTGTCTGTGTTCTATAGAAATTCACAGGGGACCATCTAGATAACAACAGAGGGGTCTATTTGGGGTACTTTTTTAAGAGAAAGATAATGGTGCGGGTTAGAATTTTCTAAAGTGACGTTGTTGTCAGGAGCACAAAAGGGGGAGGGGCAGAACAAACATTGTCGCCGATTTCCACCAAACTTATACGTAATCATCTCCATGATATGAGGAATCTAATGGTGTGGTTTATAGACGTCAAAAGTGGCGCCATTTGAGTCAGGGGTGCACGGAATGGGAGGGGCACAAGAATTGATAAACCTGTTTACCACAGATTTCCACAAAATTGATACACATTCTTCTCCATGAAACGAGGAATTTCAAGATGGCAAAAGTGGTGCAATTTGATTCAGGGGTGCACGGAAGGGAGAGGGGCACCAAAATTGATAAAACTGTTTTCAGCATCGATTTCCACCAGATGGATACAAATTCTTCTCCACCAAACTTATACATAATCATCTCCATGATATCAGGAGCCTAATCATGTGGTTAAAATAAGCCAATTTGGCGACGTTTTTTAAGAGATGGGGAACTATATTTTATACGAATTTGAGTCAGGGGTGCACGGAAGGGAGAGGGGCACCAAAATTTATCAAACTTTTTAGCGCCGAATTCCACCAAATTGATACATTCTTCTCTATGATACAAGAAATATTGTGTGATGTGAAGACGCCAAGTTGGTGCCGTTTGAGGGGGCACTTAATTTGATAAGAATGTATTTGGTCACCGATTATCACCAAACTTATACATTATCATCTTCATGACATCAGGAGTGGAACAGTGTGTCTTAAAGCTGTCATAAGTGGCGTGTGATTAAACATGTCAAAAGTGTCATTTAAAGATGGCAAAAGTGGTGCCATTTGAGTCAGGGGTGCAATGAAGGGGAGAGGGACACCAAAATTTATAAAACTGTTTTCAGCACACTTTTCCACCAGATGGATACAAATTCTTCTCCACTAAACTTATACATAATCACCTCCAATTTGGCGACGTTTGTTTAAGAGATAGGGGAACTATATTTGATAAGAATTTGTTTGTCGCCGATTTCCACCAATTTTATATATATTCATCTTCATAATGAGTAGAGATGTCATAGTGGCGCCACTTGAGTCAAGGATAGGGCAGGAAGGAATAACATCTATAGATATAGGTTTAGCGCAAATTTCAACCAAATTCATACACATTATTCTCCAATGATACGAGGAATCAAATTGTGTGGACCCGTTGAGGATGCCTACATTTGCGACTGTCGGATTTTAATAGTGTGATTTAAATGGGGGTCGCTTGGGTGAGAGATGGAGGAGGCACTAAATTTGATAATAATTTGTTTAGTTGTTGATTACCACCACACATATACGTAATCATCTCCGTGATATCAGGAATCTAATGGATGTGGTTTAGATATGGGAAAAGGGGCACCGTACGAGTCATTAATGTGGAAGCGATGAGCACCAAAGCTGATACAAATATGATTGGAACTAATTTCCACCAAGAAGGCACGCTACACATGTAACATTGATGAGAATGTTTTAGTCATCAATATCAACAAAAGTTGTATAAAGTTATCTCCATATAATTTGTTCTATAAGGAGTTTTTGGCGTTCAAATTTCACAGCCTCGACATGTGGTGACCTAATTAAGTCACTAATGAACAATTACATCTTCTCAACTGTCATTTGAATGGGGACGGGAATCAGAACATTCATACAGTGAGTTCGCAAAACAGATACATAGAAGAAAACATTATAAAGTATACTTATCATTATATTTAAGAGATGCATATATTCTTGCAAAATGAGGGACCTTGAATCGTTAGAGGATGGCATGTTAGACTGGGTAATGTATTATAACACAATTGAGTCTGTCCCATTCAAGATATTTTCCACAAGATAGATACAATTTGTCAAGAGAGATGAAAATGCATTGAAGACCCATTCGCAATAGTGGTGACAGTGTGCAGTCAAATAGAGTTTCTTCTGAGATAAAAGAAAACAGTCAGTAGCACATGACTGTTCAGGATCCTCCAATACTGGAAGCTGACAAGGGTATATCACACGATACAGATAATTTCTTTCAGTTTTTGATCAGACTCATAGCCTAACATAAACAACTTAAAACCTCTCTCTGTGTCGGTTACATGTAGTACTCATATCGCAAATCACAAAGAAAGACCTGAAATAATTACTCGTTTATCGCACTTGTTGCTCAATCAAACTCCTTTTAATCTTCAGTCTGCAATATTGTTTTTTGTTTCTTTTATTATTATTTTTATTTTGTTTTTTTTAATCGGTGCAAATTTAGACCCTATATTATACGTTGTTAATATGCAGACAGTATTGTTTTATCACCTGATCTTACTCTTTTTAACTGGCATATTTTAATTTAGCTTGTGTTGCTTGTATATATTTATTGTAATACGACCCTGCCTAACTATGCTTAAAAGCCATGTCCTGATTGGCCAGTGGCCCGAGTTACCATGGCTATCTCGTTCCAGTTTTGTGGTACAATTCTACTTTTTCCAATTGTACCACGAAAAAAATCGGTTTATTCAGATCGCCGCACGCGACTTTTCCCGTCTTTTCTAACTCCGCGCAAACGGGGCATCAACGGAGTACACCCGCACCCGTAACTCTTTTAATTAATTTGCTACATCTTGACAATCTTGCGATTTTTCTAGCGATTTTTCGCTTGAAACCAGTTTGGTTGCCAATGAATATGGTCCAAATGATGTTATTATATACTGATATATGTTACGACCAAAGAAAGTTACTTAATAAGTATATTAAATGACAAAATAAATCCATGGGGCCGGGCTGTGCATTCGTCGATTCGAATCTCGATCATATTCGATATTTTCGGAATCAAGTTGAAAATGAAAGCGCTTGTTCACCAGTACAGAAGGGGAATAAGATTAGTTTATTAAACTAGTTCATTTAGATCGCTTTGTGTAAGGAAAATGGTCCATAGTCGATGATAATATTCATGTTGTCCCAACAACGTTCAACACAGAAATGACAGCAATCGTATTTCCTGTACAATTTAAATGAAAGACACGGGCGCCGCTGAAAACACATCGTTTTTTAGCCAATCACAACGATTATTCACGCAAACAAATTACTGGAGTACTCCATGCAAAGAATCTAGTACGCCCAATACGAATTACACCACGAAATGTTTTCTCACCTGAGACCGAAAAAGCGCAGTATTTCGTTGACTATTCAGTCGAATTGTGACCATAAACTTTCAGTCGTATTACAAAAGAAATAAATACACGGTGTATCGGTGTGTATGGTCAAGTTGTACCACAAAAAACTTATTGTAGGACTCCGCTACGCGTCGTCCTACAATCAGTTTTTTGTGGTACAACTTGACCATACACACCTCTACACCGTGTATTTATTTCTTAATTGTTTTACCATACTTCATGTTGTATTATAATTGTAAGCGTTTTAGAGCATGTCAATGTATTTACGCTATATAAAATAAATTATTATTATTATTATGTAGCTGGTATATATAGCAACGTTTATTTTAAACTGATAATAATTGGCCACTACAACACCATGGAGAGATGAGTAACAGGGCATTTCGTTAACCCTTTACCCAACAGAAGGGCCCTGTGCCAATGCATTCTCTTATATATGTGAGTCGACCATAGGTCGCCTCGCATATATAAGAGAATGCATTGGCTTAACACATTAAAAATTATAAAATTGTTAAAGAATGTAAGAAAAAATGGTAAAAAGTGTTAAAAAAAGATTTTTTTTAGGCCAATGCATTCTCTTATATATGCGAGGCGACCTATGGTCGACTCGCATATATAAGAGAATGCATTGGCACAGGGCATAACTGTAACTATCACAATGTGGTCAAGGAGCTGGTTCCAATGATATCCATATTTGTATGGTTCTATTGAGACAGACCGAAGATATTTTAGGCTGTTGAAGCTTTATTTGCAGGTTTGGCCGGTTTGTTTGGTAAAGGGTTAAGGCCTTTAAAATAAAACATGTATTTTCAGGCTATTAGATATATTTTTGAAATGAGGGAGAGAGGCTATTTATTTAATTTTTTTTCTCAAAATCTGGAAAACATACTCCAGATAGAAACAAATCATTTTCATTGTTCAAATCCAATATTTCTAACAAAAAATATCAAGAAATAAATGTTGGACGAGGCTTTTTAAAAGAAAATTTCAGTGACGAAGGAGGTGCCTGAGAACACAGATTTTGTTAAGTTATTTGGCCTAGGTACTCATTGATGAGTAGTTACCTTACGAAATGTTCATATAATAAGTTCAACAAACAAGGTCGTTAGTTCAACTTAATAACTGTACATTTCTCACTACCAATTATGAATCAATTTCCTCATGTACTATCTGTATTTCTGTCTGTTGTCTGCTTATATATCCTGAACACCCCTCCAAATTAATAATAGACCATTCCAATATACACTGTTATAACTCGGTGGGAGAATCCATTTAGAACAGAAATGGTTAAAACTCACCTTCAATTTTGTTTGCTTTCATTCCTTGATAAAATCTATAAGCTTCATCAAAATCTTTACACTGTAGAGTATAAAATGAAAGTGTCAATGACACTGTAGCTCAACTTGGAAAGGGAGTAATTTCATGTGTTAAAGTCAATGGAGCGATTAGGAATGCGGAAAGTTGAAAGGTCTAAGTAATACTAGATTATCAACATGAAGAGATATATAAAGTAAAATCCAAGATGGTTGCTGATGGCTATGTTTTACAATGAAATTCAAAAACATTTGATAGCTTCCATCTAGTAGATAATATCAAGATTAACATGAAGTTTGGTATTGATCGGATGAGGGAAGTTGACTGTATGGTTTGCCAAAGGATTTAGTCATGCAAAGAGTAAAATCCAAGATGGCTGCTGGCGGCCATGTTTTAGGGCCGAATGACCCCAAAATTACTCGTTCCCATTTACATGTCAATGTTAACATCCGTGACAAATTTCATGATGATCCGACCAAAGATACGACCTGTAGCCTGTGTCAAAGGATTTAGTCATACAAAGAGTAAAATCCAAGATGGCTACCGGCGGCCATGTTTTATGGCCGAATGACCTCAAAATGATTCGTTCCCATCTACATGTCAATATTAACTTCCACGACAAATTTCATGATGATCAGACGAACACTTCCGGCCTGTAGTCTGTGCTAATGGATTGAATTATGAAATCCAAGATGGCCACTGGCAGCCATGTTTTTTTGCCGAATGATGCCAAAATGACTCGTTCCCATCTATATGTCAATGTCAACAATGATCCGACCAAAGGTACGACCTGTAGCCTGTGCCAAAAGATTCAGTCATGCAAAGAGTAAACTCCAAGATGGCTGCTGGCGGCCATGTTTTTTGGCCGAATGACCCCAAAATGACTGGTTCCCATCTACATGTCAATATTAACTTCCACGACAAATTTCATGATGATCAGACGAACACTCCGGCCTGTTGTCTGTGCTAATTGATTGAATTATGAATGACCCCAAAATGACTCGTTCCCATCTATATATCAATGTCAACAGCCATGACAAATTTCATAATGATCCGACCAAAGGTACGACCTGTTGTCTGTGCCAAAAGATTTAGTCATGCAAGGAGTAAAATCCAAGATGGCTGCTGGCGGCCATGTTTTTCGGCCGAACGACCCCAAAATTACTCGATCCCATCTACATGTCAATATTAACTTCCATGACAAATTTCATGATGATCAGACGAACACTCCGGCCTGTAGCCCATGCTAATGGATTGAATTTTGAAATACAAGATGGCCACTGGTGGCCATGTTTTTTTTGCCGAATGAACCCAAAATGACTCGTTCCCATCTACATGTCAATGTCAACGCCCATAACAAATTCATAATGATCCGACCAAAGGTATGACCTGTAGCCCGTGCCAAAGGATTTAGTCATGCAAAGAGTAAAATCCAAGATGGCTGCCCGCGGCCATGTTTTATGGCCGAATGATCCCAAAATGACTCGTTCCCATCTATATGTCATTGCTAACATCCATGACATGATGATCAGACGAACAGTAGGACCTGTAGCCCGTGCTAATGGATTGAATTTTGAAATCCAAGACGGCCACTGGCGGCCAAGATTTTTTTCTGAATGACCCCAAAATGACTCGTTCCCATCTATATGTCAATGTCAACAGCTATGACAAATTTTATAAAGATCCGACCAAAGGTACAACCTGTAGCCCGTGCTAAAGGAAATTGTTGACGAATCACACACACACGCACACACGGACGACGGACGACAAAGCCATAGCAATAGCTCAAACTTTACAACGTAAAGTTGAGCGAACAATGATAAAATCTATAAGCTTCATCAAAATCATTACACTATAGAATATAAAACAAATGTAATATGACCTTGATAATAACACATACATTTGTGAAATTTATATATGTATATCTATGAATTCAATGTCGGCATATAGTCATGAATTTAGCTGACATGAGCAAACAGCATGACATCGGAAATCAACAAGAGAATTCGGAGGAGTTCGCCTTCTCCTGCTGACGTCTTTTAATCACCACCGCGAATCTTATATTATTTACAAATAAATTCCCAGCCCTTTAATATCTATATAAACTTCTTTGTTTTGTTGACAATTTGTAAAGGTACTGAGCCGACCGGCCGTCATTCTAATCTGGCTATGTTTGCGCCATTTAAGAGTGACCAGGTACTGGGATCCATGAACCCTGTCAGATCAACTGCTAGAGAGCCACCCACATACCATGAATGGCTAAACCATTGGCAAACCCATAAACAATCATAATACGACATTGGTTAAACCTGCATACAACACCTGTCCTGATTGGTAAGTAGCCTGTATTCACATGGATACATGGATGTTGTTTGTGGAAAAATTCTAGATATTCTTAAATGTACCGTAAAAAATGTGGTACATTCAGTGTAATGCTGCCAATGCCTTAAACATTAAGAAAGTTCATAATTCAAATCACACGTGAATTGGTTATGGCGGCTCATTCATTGTGACAGGTTGAAAAAAACTTTATAGGTGACAATACACTATCATCGTGTACTTTTAGCTATTTAGTATTTAGTTTGGTCAGTCCAATTCAGCTCAGTGATTGATGTAAAAAATAGTTTCAGCACTGTATTATCTGAGAAGTCACCATTGTTCACTCAAAGTGTTAAATAAGCATACAGTTATGTTATCAGACAGCTGCCATTATAATCTGGTTCAAAGCGATTGCCGAACAAAACACCGCTAATTAAAATGGTATGCAGATTCAATAATACAAAACTACTATACTAACAATGCGATAATTTTTAGCGACATTTAAAAAAATCACCATAAAATTAATCGTTTCCTGTCTTATGTATACATGATTTTATCTTAATAGACAATGTTTTTAATTCTTATTATAACATGTTTTATCTATTGTTGTTTATATTTTTTAGTTGGTACTTTATTGAATAAAGTTTAATTAATCATTTACACGTTTCCTGTCTTATTATGTATACATGATTTTATCTTAATAGACCATGTTTTTAATTCTTATTATAACATGTTTTATCTATTGTTATTTATATTTTAGTTGGTACTCTATTGAATAAAGTTTAATTAATCCATAATGATCTGGTTTTGCTTCGACAACTCTTAGTCTTAGTAACGACGTCAATAAAATTATTCTGATCGTAGTGCGATTTTCTATAAACTGAACAACTCCCTAAATCGAACAGAAGGGCTGGTCCAAAGGGTGTACGGTTTGGAGAGGTTTGACTCTATATATATAAAAAGAGTAGGATCTATTTGTATTTTGGCTATGTTTCTCCCAAACCCCTGGACCGAATTCAACCAAATTTGGGATGCAGGGGACCCCAACAGATGTTATAACGGCATTAGTTTCTAATACTTTTGAATTAAAACAAAATACAATAACTATATGTTGTTAAATTGAGCAAGGAGTTCCTTCTAAAAAAAATCAAAAATAAAATTTTTAAATATTTTTAAAAATTAAATTATTTTATTTTTATTAAATTGAAATGTTTAACCCTTTGAGTGCCAGGTCAGATTTTTGTATCAACCCATATACCCTGTGCCAATGCATTCTCTTATATATGCGAGTCGACCATAGGTCGCCTCGCATATATAAGAGAATGCATTGGCCTAACAATTTTTCATCATTTGTTATTATTTTTTACAATTTTGTACAATTTTAATCATTTTTCTTATATTCTTTAACAGACTTATTTTGTAGGTTTAGTGCCAGGGAATCTTACGTTTTTCATGGGCATCAAAATTATTACTATGAATACTTGGTGATAGTTTTGAGTTATAACATGCCCCTAAGGTTTTATCCAGTTTGTTTTTAAATTCGCTATAGCATGCTTAAGCATACCCAAAAAAATTCAACCCCCAAATTGTTTTTATTTTTTTTAATTGTTTTATTTTTTTAGGGCTCTTCAGACCGTAAATTAGGGCCGATGAGATCGGCCCCTGGCACTGAAAGGGTTAAACGAACAAAATGTGCATGAGGCACACAATGGGGCCACCACTGAATAAATTTCCCGAAGGGAGCCCGTTTCAGCTTGTATATAAACATGGAATGATGAAAGGACACAATTGAAGAGAATGGTTACCTGTGCCATAGCTCGAATCATGCTGTTGTAAGCCGCTGGACTGGCATCAACCATATCATTGAATATTTCATCAGGAATTCCATTCACTCTGTAAATGATAAACTTTTTAAAAATCTGCAATGTGAAATTTTAAACATCCAGCTACCATAGAAACATGATGGGACCTAAACCAAGTTTAAAACGGAAAAGGATTTCTTGCTCAGGATTCATAATACGTTAAAAAAAAAGGTTCATTTGAAAATCTGAATTTTTCTGGAATATTTTTCATTGCTCTGACCTTTTGCAATGAAGACCTTCATGGTATCATCTGATTTGGCTTAAGGGTCAGACGCACGTTATGCCAAAATTTCCTGGTATTTCAAAATGTATTTTCTCTAAATCTATCAGGAATATCTTTGTGAAATTTTGTACAAGAGATTAGTGTGGTACCATACATAAGAACCATTGGAAATTTGGTTATTATAATCTTATTTACTTTACTTTTATGGCATGAAAAATCTTTAAAATTTCACTGTGATCAGGTACCGAGAACTACTGTGAAACAGATTTTTTTCGAAAGTGCATTTCATATATACATGATATCATATCTGAAGATCATGAGAGGAGACTTAATTTTTCTTGATTCATGAAATTAAATGATTATTTTAATTCAGAAAGACAACTACCATAAATAATGTTTTATTATTGAGAATTTTCATGCCATGCTTGTTGGTCATTGAAAAATTGGGCTCAGTTGAGTTCTGGGTCATGGGTTCATAACCAAGTTAAATCTGACCACCATATCTCTTAACACTGTGGCCTAATTTCTGTTGATTGCTCCCTGCTTGAGTGGACAGCACCACATTTGAACATTTGATTTCATTGGGCTGACATATTATTGACTGCTTTATTCTTCATTATAATACATAGGGTATAATGCTATAATATGCAATTAAAAAGCTAACTCAACATTATGATACAAATGAAGCCTCCTCTCATGGAGTCAAGACAATAAGCTATTTGATGGTTGACATGTTTTTTGAAATTATAAATTTTTCTGGCAGTTCTCGGTACCTAAAGTGACAGAAACGAAACAAATATTTTCAACCTCTCAAATGTATTAAAATCCATTATTGTTATTGTCTCTTTATAATTGCTCTGATTCTATATATAATGAAAATTATCATATGTAAAATTCAAGATTTTTCACCAGATTGATCCAGAGAAATTCTTTGTTGAAAATCACTTGCCATTTCTGGCTGGATTTACTGTGCAAAACGTGCGTCTCCCCCTTAACTGTTTGTTGATAAAATGGCTGGCAATGTGACAGTATTGTTTTAATAACAAAGGCTTTAACCCTTTCATGACAAGACTGCACTGGTGCAGCATTAAAGATCCTGTGCCAGTGCATTCTCTTATATATGCGAGTCTCCCATAGGGAGCCTCGCATATATAAGAGAATGCATGGCTTACAAGGTCAAGGTAAATACTGTTAGGCCAATGCAATCTCTTATATTTTCGAGGCTCCATATTGGCACACAGTTTTCGCAAAATTTCAGGAAGCTCCAGTCAAGCATGGAAGGGTTAACATGTCATGTCTCGTCATAGAAGAGTTATCTATAATATAAATAAGAGCAAAGTCTCTATATTCAGGCTTTCCGCCAGGCTTTGGGGAACGGGTCCTGTATCCGCCGAGGGGAAAATGCAGTCAATGTTTTCAATGTCGTGGAAACACTAGTGGACCTACTTTTGTTGTATCGGCCAATAGAAGAAACAGAGAGTAAATTTGCTGATCGTAACGTTTTGCATCCATTTTCTACCTAAGTTACTATGCTATCAACCGCAATAACTTTAAAACATAGAAAATTTATTAGATAAAAATTAATTGCTGTATACGGAAACACGCCCGTTGAAGTTAAATGACCACTATTCAAGACTCAGCAGAAAGTTGGGATGCATAACGTACCGGAATTTAACATGATTAAATTATTGGCGGTCATTTTTCGTAAGCTAACCGCAGCAACGTAACCAGCGGACTCCAAAGCATGTGTTCTAGCGATGTCGGGTTTGATCACTTCCTCAGTTCATGTTAGATCAGTCCGAGTGTGTATTCTCGCTAGAAATCAAATAAAGTTGTCAACTATTTAAATTTCTTAGTACTGTCCCAACGAAATTGAGAAGTAAACATCTTTATACCTGTATACAATTGGAATATGTCCTGTGGTATGACAGAAGGGGGAAAAATGGCTGGGGGAATGGGGCCCAAAAAGGGATCCTCTGTCGCTATAGCGGAAACCCTGCTATATTTATCCATGTTCTTCTCAGTGATGTTTGTACAAACTTTTATGATTTATGACATTTACTCACTTAAAATTCATGTTGTTAATTTAGACCAAATACATAACAAAATACCGTGTTCTATGCACCTCCCTCATCACCCAAAACAAGGCAGGCCTCGTCAAAATGTTTTTTTCATTTTTTTCCAGAATTTTCAAAAAGTTCAAATCTCATTCTCCAATTTATCCACAATTAGAAATATAGAGGTTTCTGTTAACCCTTCATGACAGGGCCTTCCTGTAGGGAGCCCCATACAGGTGGCAGCTTGTATTGCAATATATTCAACAATGAAAGTGAATCAAGTGACAATTTTAATTTTTCAAACAATGATGCATGAACGTTTCAAACATTGTTGTGATTGATAAAAGTTCATTGGTATTAAAAAGTTCAAATAATCGCCTCATATCTTCAAATAAAAGAATGCAGAGTACCAATTATTGCACTTTTTCTACTGTCGAAAAACTGACAGACACAAATTTCAGACGACAGATACAATCTAGTTTGTGCCTGTCATACTGACAGACACCGGTTAAAAAATTATAATCAGGCTTGATTATAGAATACAGTAATGCCCTAATTAATCGACTTCTTAACCACAGCAGAATTATGGGTAATTTTTCAGGATTTAGTCGGCTTGTTGCCATTCATCGGAAAGCTCTCGGCGAGAGCTTTCCTATAAATGGCAACAAGCAATATTTCCAACTAAATCCTGAAAAGTTACCCATAATTATGCTGTGGTTAAGAAGTCGATTAATTAGGGCATTACTGTATTTTACCATGGAATTACCAAACAACCATTCATTTCTAGAAATCTTGGGGGAATATATATATATATAAAAAGCCTTCTTCTCTCAACCAATTTCCCATATGTAATTGCCTGAAAATACAGGTATTTATTTTTAATGGCCTTATATTGTTATTGCCAATTTAACTTATTAAATTTAACCCTTACATGACGGGAGCTACGCTGGTGCACCATTAAAGACCATGTGCCAGTACACTTCCTTATATATGTGAGTCTTCTGCAGCCTCACATATATAAGAGAATGCACTGGCTTACAAGGTCAAGGTATTAAATATTGTTAGGCCAATGTATTCTCTTATATATGTGAGGCTCTCTATGGGAGAATAGCATATATAAGAGAATGCATTGGCACAGGGTTTTCACCAAATATCAGGAAGCGCCAGGGTTAACTAATTGAATTTAATGATACATACTGCCATGTTGATTTTATTTTTACAGCATATTCCTCTTCTTTTTTTGTGAGTAAATTCTCGAAATATACATCTTCTGGTTCTTCGCGCTCTGGTGGGTCCTTCCCATTATATACACAGACCAACTCCAGTAATCTTAGGTGTGTCTCGGGGGAAACCTCTCCACCTGTAATAAATAAACTCATATATTATATTTCATCAAAATGTAAATTTCCCAATCGTGCGTGTATTGACATTTCATTTTGAACTTTAACACTTTCTATAATAAACGGATTCTTCCAGTCAATTAAAAACTGTACATCGGAATGGTCTGTTATTGATTTGTAGGGATGTACATGTAGTATAAGTCCTATTTATTGAGGGAAATGTTTAGATAATAAGTTCAACAAACAAACTATGGTCGTTTGTTGAGCTTATTATCTGAACATTTCCGATGGGATAACTACTCATCAATGATGCTTTAGTATAGAAAGGGTTATACTTATTATCTGAACATTTACTATGGGATAACTACTCATCAATGATGCTTTAGTATAGAAAAGGTTATACTTATTATCTGAACATTTCCTATGGGATAACTACTCATCTATGCCGCTTTATTATAGAAAGGGATAAAATTATTATTTGAACATATACTATGGGATAACTTCTCATCAATGATGCTTTAGTATAGAAAGGGTTAAACTTATTATCTGAACATTTCCTATGAGATAACTACTCATCAATGACGCTTTAGTATAGAAAGGGTTAAACTTATTATCTGTACATTTCCTATGGGATAACTACTCATCAATGATGATTTAGTATAGAAAGGGTTAACTTATTATATGAATATTTCCTATGGGATAACTACTCATCAATGATGCTTTAGTATAGAAAGGGTTAAACTTATTATCTGAACATTTCCTATTGGATAACTACTCGTCAATGATGCTTTAGTATGGAAAGAGTTAATAACTCTCCAATAACGAGATTTCACATGTTATGTAAACATTACTGTTACAGTGGAATCAACGTTCAATTAGTTCAAATAAACTCAGGAGGCCACAGTCAAGACTGGATATAAGGTCTTTAGAATGAGGTCCCCAGAGGGTGAATTTAGTTATGCTATCCCAAACTGCGGACTAGCTACACCAAATTTACCCTCTGGGAACCTCAATCTGCTTAGACCACATCTTCTGGGAAGTATCTATAGTCTAAAATTAACATTGTTTTTAGTTTCTCACTTCTGGGAAGTTTCTATATCCCTTAATTTGCAGAAGATAAAATGCAAAATCGAGGTGACTAATGGGTGAACATCACCAACTTCAACTGGGGAACTTCAATTTGATCCCAGGTCTCCCATAGCAGTTGAGGCCTAAGCAGAATGAGGATCCCAGAGGGTGAATTTGGTTACTCTAGCCTACCGACATCGAACACCCGATTCGATTTGAAATTTGATTCGGTTGCCAAATTTCCCATTGGCAGGGTGGGATATGTTAAAGTGATGTGAAGCACTCCGGTAGGCTGGTCAAATAAAAATGGAGAATAATCTTGTTCCAAGTAGTAATTTTTACAAATATTATACCCAAATTACAACACACACCGTCATTCTTATATATTAATTAAATACAGTAACTCTCGATGGCGAAATCGTTTTCGTTAGTTTATCGGCGATAGATGCAACCCGATAAATATTTACATTTGAGCATAGTTTAGACGATGTTTTCTATGGGGTGGTACAGTCGATTTGCTTCAGCTTTTCGGCAATGTTAGTAGAATGGTACATTCCTCCAGTTGGCGTAGCACCTGGATACTAACTGATCAGTTTCACGAACCCGAACAAGTACATAATATGTCTTTAAGATAATACATTTGTTGAACTTATTATCTGAATATTTCCTAAGGGAACTACTGGTCAATGAGTATAGAAAAGGTTAAGGACACCTTAATCTCTGAAAGATAGAATTAGAGGTGAGACTGTCCTAATGGGACTAAATGATACCCCACCCCCCTGCACTCTACTAAAAAGATGGGCAGACCTCATAATTACAGGTTTCCATGGTATTAAATAATTGTGCAAAGTTATGGACAAAGTTGCGTCCACAGACAGATGGACGATGGGCGGCTAAGCTGATTCCTATATAGCCCCCATAACTTTGGGGGATTAACTTAACTGGAATTCACTGACGTACCTTCATCCTTCATTGTTCTATATATGTCTACAGCATGACTGACTCTTCTAAGACTGATTCGTTCTTCAAGAGCATCATTAGAACCATCGTTGATTTCATAATCTGTCGGTGGGGAAAAAGCCTGTGGAAAAAATCAAATGACAAACATAAATATCAGGTTCAGCATAGCCCAGGCCTCAAAATATCATGCTTGCAGAATTACAGAGGGTGAATTTAGTTGTGCTACCCCGCACAGAGAGCAAGTTACTAAATTCACCTTCTGGTACCTCATTCTGCATGGACTCATCTGCTGTTGTTTGAACATATTTATTGTGACCCACATATACATGGAATATTTTACATAACACAGAACATATGGATAATGTTGTGGGTGCACAGGGGATCGGAGCACAAGTTACCAAACTTAGTGAGGGTCCTCTCCCCTGGCGTTCAGCTGCTGATGAATATAAATCAATGGTGTTGCAGGAATGAAATATGATGAGAGTTTTGTTTTGTTATTTGTATGGGGGATGGTCTCCCGTACGATCTGCCAGATACATGTATACATGTCTCCCAATAAAAAAATGCAGGTTGTAGTTGTGGCTATGGCAGTGGGCGGAGCCCACATCTATGGGAATAATGATTACTAAAATCGGTCTGTGGATATGATGAATGCTTGTACTGTCTCGAATAATCGTCTATTCAAGGTATCGCTATTTTGCGGTATGCCGAAGAGAATATCTTTAATACTGGTAATGACCACTTTATGCTCATCTAGTCGTGTCCACATACGGTTTCTTGCTTCTGTCTGTGGGAGACCTAGACACAGATTTAAGTTCCCAGATGGTGATGTACACCCATTAGGCACCTTGATTATGCATTGTGTCATCTGCCAATTTGGGGATATAGAAACTATTAAACTAAAAAGAAACTTTCTGATCTAAAGAACCAGATGATTAAATTAGCAATGCTAACCCCACTACCCAGGGTAGGGTCACTAAATTCACCCTCTGGGGACATCATTCTGCAAATGTCCAGCACCGTATTTTGAGCCCTGGATTAAGGCCAGAATTGACTGTCGCCAAATGAATTTATTTTTTGCCAAATTGTCTAAGAAGTTGCAAATGATTAACCCTTCCATGACTGGAGCTTCCTGAAATTTAGCGAAAACCCTGTACCAATGTATTCTTTTATATATGCGAGCCTCCAATAGGCAGCCGCGCATATATAAGAGAATGCATTTGCCTCATAATATCTACCTTTACCTTGTAAGCCGTGAATTCTGTTATATAAATAAATCTATCACACACAATGATAATAAACAGTTGCAGACCCACCACCCCAGAAACAAGGTGTTTTTTTGGACATTTGCCTTTTCAAAGAACAAACAAGCAAAATATGACTCCATTTGACAATGACCTGTGTGTTCTCAATTTCACAAAGGTGACACACACCGAATATCAAGAGATTCTTTTGAAGATTGCTCAAGTTATCATTTAGAAAACACAAATATTATGACTTCTAAGTCGAACAAGAACACATATTCTGTCATAAATCATTGGACAATGAAAATATTCGAACTTGACCATTTGACCTGAGCTTTCTGATCTGAACCATTTACCAAATATAAAGAAATTCTGTTCATGTTATCATGCGGACAACCCAAAACAAGAGGTGTGCACTCGAGTGCTAGCATACCCCACCGTGGCAAATTCAACCCGTATTATACATAAACCCAACAAAAAAGATTTTTAACTTTAAAGAAAAATTTGGATTAATAATTTGATATTGGTTCATATTTGTTTGAATGATTGCAGAAACCCAAAAAAGGGTAGAAAATGAAATGCAACCTTAACATCTAAGATGGCTTTTGTCGAGTGTGATAGCAACCAAAAAAATTAAGTTTCAAATATCTACAATCAAAACTGTAGGAGGAGTTGATTACACCATGAAGGTAACCTCACACAGAAAAACAGAAAATTATAATAAAAAAATTTCAAAGTCGAAAGGCCCATAACTAAGTCATTTGTAAACACGGACACACGGAGGGAGAAAGCGTGACGTACAGACGCAGTCAATCCAGTATACCCCCCATTTTCTTCGAAAGTGGGGGTATAATAATTATTTCGGAGTTGAAAAAGGGACATGACCATCCAAACTCATGAGGCCATGACAAGTTTCAAACTTCACCTGCTTTTTCTCAAATACCAAATATCAAGATATTCTATTAAATATTGCTCAAGTTATCATTTGGACAAAGCAAATTTTAGATTTCTAAGTTGAAGAGGAATAACACCATCAAAAATCATTGGACCTAGACCAAAATCAAACTTGGCCTGTGTCTTCTAAAGTTTGAACAACATAGTGAATATCTAGAAATACTGTTGAATATTGCTCAAGTTATCATCCGGACAACCCGGATGGACAGACGGATGCACTGACACACGAATGTTGATTATAATAGTCCTCCGAAATTTTTTCGGAGGAATAAACGAGCTCACCTTTATTTCTGGTACTGATGTAAACGATTTGAAATAATCAGAACATTGTGTACACAGCGGGAGTGGAATCTGGGATCCGTGAAAAATGTTGTGATAATCAGCAAGGAATCATTCACATGATCAAGAATGGACACTATATTATACCATGCTTCAAAACTGATACCTGAAATAATTCTTCATTCTCACTAACTACTTTTATAATTTATCACACATTCCACATGTCTCTGTTTATTCAGGGATGGGAAATTCCACATTCTGCTTAACAATGGGGGAATTCCTATAAGCGTGACATCAAAGTTTATAAAAAAAAAGATCTCACGAGGCATTTTTGACCAATCAGAGGTTGAATTAAATGCAATACGTGAGCTTGCGAACTCAAAACATTCAATGGGATTGCTATTGATTTCATCACAGTGCACCATGTTTTTGTGTTGATATCTATGATACATGCCATAATTAAAGTAATAACACTGATTGTGGAATAACTTGTGAGCTCACCTTTATTTGTGGTACTGATTTATACGCTTTGAAATAATCAGGATGCTCATTTAAAATGTACTTCGCTGCTCTCCTTCCAGATGCTTTCGACATAGCGTACATTTTCTGCAAATAAAGATTTCATTTTATTAGGTGCCAGGGTTTCTGATAGGGGAATAAAATGAGGCATTTTTTCAGAGACTCTTGTCCAGATGGGTTTAAAGGAGGAAAAAGTGACAGACTGTGCATCAATACATCTTAATTACAGTAATGCTCTAAGTAATCGACTTCGGGGAGAGCTTTCCGATGAATGGCAACAAGCCATATTTCCGACTAAATCCTGAAAAGTTACCCATAATTCTGCTGTTGTTAAGAAGTCGATTACTTAAGATTATTACTGTAGATTGAGCTGCAACGATTCATCGTGATTTCAGTCCATCGCGATTGTTTTCTCTGCATGACATCATGAATGTCTGATGTGATGCATCAAGATTTACGAGAAGCATACATTGATATCAAAAACTCATCAAATGCTATATATAACAACAATCTAGAATACGGTTTCTCAACATTTACGTCCCCGAGCGACATATGAATTTCATCAGTGAGAAGGATGAAGTAGATAAATTTACTCTTCCTAATTGCAGGAATCAGGTTGCAGTTGCCAGATGGACTTTTGTTACATTGTGTTTGTCTTACATGGTTCCTATTGCCTATTGTTTTTTTTCCACTGTCATCAAACAAATTAAAAGTCAAAAGCAGACATCAGAGGATAACCATCATCCCACGTGATAACAAGTCATTCTGTTAAATGATAGCTTAATATAAAAAAACAAAACAAAATAAATGGGTTACCTCCAAACTTTTATTTCGAGTAAACACTCATCACAGAACCATGTAAGGAAGAATTATATTATAGGACAGTATTTTCTTCATATGTCATAAGCAATTTTTCTTTACTTTAAATATACCAATTTTTTTATGAAACTTATGTCTTTACAGTTTTGTTATGTATTAATCAATATTTTTGATCCCAATAAAAATTATTGCAGTTGCCATGTGGGCAGTGAGCAATTTGATTTATGTAGTGAAGGCTGAATTAATTAAAAGTGGCATCAAATCGTAACATAAACCATTGTTATCCTTCATCCCATTTTCCTCTCTTCTGATTGGCTGACAGTGCGTCATATGGCGGGCAGCAAATCACTTGTTACCCTCGAGGGTAACATTTCGACAGTTGTTGACCGCTCGGCGATTACCAGTAAACATAGAACTACAAAGAACTCAACATGCAGTTTCCCTCGCAGCTCTCTAATAATTTCTGAAAACACTCTTTTTATAACCCCCACCCTTTCGTAACAACCGCGAACAGTGTGTTTGCTAATTTGCATAATTGTTGTTTTTAATTCGCAATTAAAGCACACTATGTATAAATGGCGTTATCACGGACTGTTTCTATTGGACATTTTTATATCAATACTAAATACCGTGGAACAAATAAATCAACCTTATTATGTAGTTGGTATGTAATGCAGACAATTGCACACACGATGTACATACGTTACAAATACGTTTCTTTCTCTAAAGATCAAATATCCACTCTTTCCTGTTTATCAATTGACAATTTCCTTTCCGCTGTACATTCCTCAGACTTCACAAGAATACCCTTATGTTGCGTAACAGTCTGTAACAGTTGTCAGTTACTTTTTGCACCACTACAACGTGTTAGTTTCACATTTTAGCGTTCTCGAAATTAACACGCCTTGCTGCGTCTTTATGCACATTTAAAGCGAAACCGAACACTCTACTTCGAAATTGCTTTGCTCCTCTTTCCGTGAACCGATTCACACCATGCGACCAGCAAACTGACTGGACAACAGCTGCGCAAATGGTGGGTGTGCTAATTGATCCCAATTGTGAATGTTTTATTTTCTAAAAGCCAGGGATTCGAACATGAAATTAACGCTTCGACCTGGATTAAAGAATATACGCGAGCACTTAGGTCTGCCATTAAGGAGGTCCGTGTGTACTCCTTTGTCAGATAAAAAAACAGTTGTCACCCTTGTTTTCATGAGACACGGGGATTTGTCGCCACTCTCGACCTGGAATTTTACCCTCGAGTGACATTCCAGGTCTCGAGCAGGCGACAAATCCCCGTGTCTCACTCAATCGCAGGCGACAACTGTATATTATCGCCCTTGAGCAAACTGTCAAAATTACCATAGGCTTGAAATAAGAATACAACAGTCTGTCACTGTGTGTGTAATAATTAAATGTTCCTGAGGAAACATACCAACCTTATTGATGAGATTGTTTGATGTGTCAGTATTAAATATGATGCCGTACTAACCTTATTGAAGAGATTGTTCGGCAAGAGAACTGGATCATCGATGTATAAGTAATGTGATGCCGTCTCATCCTGCAAAGTCAAGATAATGGATTAGGTTTAAAATTATAGGTGGGTTTCCCCTTAACCCTTTGAGTGCCAGGTCGATTTTTGTATCAACCCATATACCCTGTGCCATTGCATTCTCTTATATATGCGAGTTTTTTTTTTTTACAATTTTAATAATTTATTCTTATATTCTTTAACAGACTTATTTTGTAGGTTTAGGGCCGATGAGATCGGCTCCTGGCACTCAAAGGGTTAATCCTTTCATGATGGGAGCTGCCCTGGTGCAGCATTAGACATCACTCGCCAGTGCATTCTCTAATATATACATAGATACCCTCACATATATAAGAGAATGCATTGGCTTACAAGGTAAATATTGTTAGGCCAATGTATTCTCTTATATATGCGAGGCTTTCTATGGAAGGCTCGCATGGTTTCCCAAACTTTATGATTTTTCACATTTAGCCACGGCGAGTGCATTATATCTCTTTAACCCACCAATGAAAATGAATCCTTCTGCACTTGTATTAGATTTTCGTCATTCGTCTGCTGTTATTACCCAAATACCCATCCAAATGAATAATAGACCATTCCAAAGTATACTTTTATAACAGAGTGGGAGAATCCATTTTTTATAGAAATGGCTGAGAAGCTCTTCCGTAGAATAACTCACTTGACTGACTGTTTCAGACAATGCCTTCAGTATGGATAATGAATCTCTGAAAATACAGAAGAACAAAATTTCTTAACCATTCATTGACGAACGAACAAAGGAAACTACTTTGGTACAATTTTCACCACATTTCATGCTTGAAAAATATAAATGAAATTGAGTCCACAAATATTTGTCAGAGATGTGGCCTGTGAGGTGTGCCAAAGGATTAAGTCATGCAAAGAGTAAAATCCAAGATGGATGCTGCCGATGGCCATGTATTTTATTGAAAATCTTTCAAATTCAATAGCTCCCATTTGAGGTGAGCCTAAACATGCCTGCAAATTTTCAAAATATTTTGCCAATAATTGTGGGCTACAGAGGTTGCCGATGGATTAAAATGTGAAATCCAAGATGGCCCTTGGCGGCTATGTTTTATTTTAAAATCCGGGAAAAAATGGTAAGATCCAATCTAGAGGTCATCCCCGAGGATCCATATAACATTTTGTGACAATCGGATAAGAGATGTAACCTGTAGGGTGTGCCAAAGAAATTATTGATGGATGGACGCACACACGGATGGACTAGGGCCCTGCGAACCGTTCGAGGTTCGGTTCGGTTCGAAACCGCCGTGATGATTCGGTCCGGTTCGAAACCTTTGACGGGATTCGATTTTTATCGAACCTTTTCATTTTTCCGGCAGAATGATTAATTCAAACAGTTCTGGGCGATCGAGAATCACTGAATGCAAACGCTCAATCCTCGATGCACACACATCATATATAATATGTCGGCATATACACAATACCTCGAAATTAGGCCCATGGTATTGTTGGGTTAATCACTTTTTGTCACAGCATTTTATTGCCATCGCATTACGAGTGTAACGAGACCGTGTGAGAATGATTTATTAAATAATTTAGTGATATCGCGCAGATATCATTCATCTGAATCATGTGTCAGAAAAGTACTTTGAATTGCTTCTTGGTTATACTATCACTAGTCTATCAATGACTATCAGTTAATTGTTTACCCAAAATTCTGCTAAATCTACGTGTATGCTTATGATACAATGATTTTATGTTTACAACTTGACATTGAACATAATTAATTTGATCATTATGCGGTGGGTCACTGGGTTATATTACGTTGAATTTTCAAGAGATCTTTTGATATTCAATTTATTCTGTTCCCGCTAAATGGGAAAGTGGTGACGCAAGCTTTCTGGTTTTCTAGTAATTTCGACCTCAATCTGTCACCAAACTATGTTTTATTTCATGTATAAATTACTAATAGACATGTGATTATAAAATCATTAAATACCGGTACTTAATAACTTAATACGACGACAGCATGTTATAAACACGGACAAACTTCCGATGAAGTCGAAATACAGAACGAAGTAGCTTTTTTGAGTTCGGTAAATAGGCTGAATCAGGATTACAATTAGACAAGTATTTTTGGGCAGAGCTTCATCATTGACGATTGGATTCAACCAATCACATTGGTCAGGAGTCAGGACGGCCAAAGAGAGGGTGTGGTCTTTGCTCTTTGGCATAAACGATTGGCATGATGTTACTCAATGCACTTTGTCACGAGACTGCGTGACACTTAAATTGCTACAGTGATTGAGAAAGACGTCAGCACGCTTTGATCTTTATCGCGTGTTGTCGCCGAGTTAGAATGTCGGTCGAATGCTTTGATGTCTTGCTACAATTTAGCTATTTGTGGTTACGAACACTGGAACCAACCGCATCATAGAACCTTAGCATGACTACTTGACAAGTGTGATATTACTCTCCGATAAAAACAATTGTAAGTCACTTGTAAAAACAGAAGCAAAATGCGCAGATTTGAAAACAAGTCAACCCAGTCAATTTAATACTTGCGTTGTGAAACTGTGTGTACAATGAGTGTCCGCCACGCCCATAACATGTGCTTATCCTATGTCCCCTCTAGACTGGTGAACGTAGATGCGTCCCAACTGATGGGCCAATCATTGGCGATATATTTGTCTGCAATTTTGTTAGTTAAATGTATTTGTCAACTTGAATGGAATAATCGATCAATTAAAATAGAGTTATCGCTCCTATGCCACGTGGCGCGTTCATGCTGTCAGTGTGTTAGGAGTTAAATGCGTCGATTATCGCGTTGTTTACATTGTACATATGTACTACTGGAAGCTTGACCGATGATTCAATCAGACATCTGTCTCACTTACTGTTAGAATAAGTCATAAGTTATGATTTTTCATGAGTGAAGCTCAGTGAGCGGACGCGGGTATATACGGAGAATGATAATCGGATATTTGTTTTAATCGGGGTTATGTAATATAATGTATGGACATAAACGGAACATAAAATCAACGTTTTATCGGATTGTCATTCATCTCCAATATAAAATAATTCTTCAACATGTAATTATCTTATATCGTATACGATAAATTTGTATATAACACGTTGATTGTACTATTATAATGATCCACATACGTTCTAACTGGCTACTAGTATTATGAGTACGTCGCTTGGACTCTCTTCATGACACGGTCGGTAATTGGGTTCGAGGTTCGAGATTCGGTTCGATTCGAAACCAAGACGATGATTCGGTTTCAAGGTTCGGTTCGACCTAAATTATAAGGTTCGCAGGGCCCTAGGATGGACCCAGGGCAATAGCTCAAACTTAACCTGTCAAGTTGAGCTAACAAATATTTGAATATTTCCCTGCTTGAGACTAGGCATTTAAGCATAATTTACCTTCGTATCTTCTTTGGTATGACTATTTTCTCCACAGGTTTATCTCTAACTGGAAAAAGAACAGAGAAAGTAAATGCATCGATAGTAGTTAAAACACACACATACTTGAGTTTGAACATGTATATGTATAAAAGAGAAGGATCTCTCTGTCTGCAATTTTCCTCCCTGGACTGTTTTTTTTTATTTTTATTTTTATTCTGGTCAGTATTTTGGTATACCAATTATAATTGGTAAGAGTTTCAACTTTCAATACCATAACGGTTACCTTCGACTTTGTTTTTAATCTGTACACCAAAGTTGCAGCATAATCAAGGTATGCATGAATATTTTAAAGTTAAACCCTGATATTACTGCTCAACAATGATTGTTGTCAAGGATAATTTGGTTGCTTTATTCTGTGCCTTGAGGTTTTGAATTGGAATAAGTCACTTCTCCTTGTTTGGTTACTAGGGAGAAGTGGACTGTTATCAGGTAGAAGTACACCCCAGCTCAATTTACACCCCAACATCACCCTTCAATGATCCAATAAGTTTTATGCAACACAAGAGTCCATTTATAAAACCATTACAGTGAATAAGAGCATCATTACAATCAGTAAAATTGAGTAAATATACAGTAATGCCCTATTAAAGTAATCGACTCTTTAACTACAGCAGAATTATGGGTAACTTTTCAGGATTTAGTCGGCTTGTTGCCATTCATCGGAAAGCTCTCGGGGAGAGCTTTCCGATGAATGGCAACAAGCCATATTTCCGACTAAATCCTGAAAAGTTACCCATAATTCTGCTGTAGTTAAAGAGTCGATTACTTAGGGCATTACTGTACTTCTGCATACAGAACAGTAAGAACAATTAACCCTTCCTTGACTCGAGCTTCCTCAAATGTTACGAAAACTCTTCTTCAGTGGAGATTCTTTTAATTGAGTTGGGTCAGGAAAGGCAAGGGGTTGTTTCTATAATATTTCTGCCCTTTACTGACCCAACAGGGAGAAGAGGGTCAAGGTCACACTGTTCCGACCACCGCAATTGCTTACATTATTAAAGCAGTGCATTGTCATTGTAGATATATTGTACAGATATTGTATATAACAATCTTCTCCTATTCTCATTTGTAAATATGTTGTGTCTCAATACTCATGAAATTGTACAATGGGTTTTAAGATAATAAACTAATTGAATTGAATTGAGAAATTTAGTAGCACAACATAAAAAAATATATATTTAGGGGTACAACATAAAACAAGAGGTGTGCACTCGAGTGCTAGCATACCACCACCGTGGCAAATTCAACCCGCATTATCTGTAAACCCAACAAAAAAGATTTTTAACTTTAAAGAAAAATTCGGACTAATAATATCGATATGGTGTCACAAGAAGCTTGTACAGAAAAAATTATTCAAATTGGTTCATATTTGTTAAAGTTATTAAGTCGGACAGAATTTTCTAAGTCAAAATAAGTCGAAAATGAAGTGTAATATTACGAAAAACAGTCTGAGCCAATCCCTAGCCACATTATGTAGAGAGGGTATTGTGAGAAGAATGTATACCAAACATTATTGAAATCGGTTCATATTTGTTAAAGTCAAAATAAGTCGAAAATGAGGAATAACTTTTTTTAAAAAGACCGAACCGCAATTAGCATCATGCGGAGAGGCAGTCCTAAGGAGATTACATACAAAACATTATTGAAATCGGTTCATAGTTGTTCGAGTTATGAGGTCGGACGGACACACGGAGGGAGAAAGCATGACGAACGGACGCAGTCAATCCAGTATACCCCCCATTTTCTTCTAAAGTGGGGGCATAAAAAGTTATAAAATATAATATATTGTTCAAGTTCAACTTTAAAGTTCAAATAAAAATTAGCTGAGAGTTTAGTTTAGAAACTTGAGATACATGTACATACCGTATATATAATTGCATAAAGAGGAGAATGAAATATAACCCTCTACCATTTTAGCTTTGTTTTCACACTAGAGAACTACATAACTTCAACTAGTAGAAGGGTCTAACATCACACCACCGCAGCATCTGCAGGCTTGCCTCTTTCTCCACATGCGATTTCCCCCAACATGCAATATAAAATCGCAGTGCCTGCGGTGGCACTAAGCCAATGTATTCTCTTATATATGCGAGGCTCCCTATTAGTATGGTCGTTGAAGCTGAATTTGGGGGTCAACCCGGAAGAAATTGGATACAAGCTGATTTTGGTGTCATTCGACGGGGAAAAGCTTCAGGAACAACATATCCAAAATCCGCAAAAATCCGCTCATGGGAAAATTCAGGATCCAAGATGGCGTAAAAGATGGCCGCCAAATGAATAATTTTCCAGTCAACGCACATTGACACACAAACCCTCAGTGAATATGGAAAAATCTCACCAAAAACGGATTCCATATTGATAGTAACATATGTTAGAACATTATAAAAAATATATAAACAATTTTGTTGTCAATTGGGACATACTTCTGTTAATATAACAGCCAAATTCGAGAAAATTATAATTTTCAAGTATATATTTGTCTAAGACAACAGTCAATTATATTGGTATGTCATATTTTCTGGAATACATGTTAAATTTGGTATCAATCTAACCGATAAAGCCACAGAAACAACATATCCACAATTTGCCAAAATCCGCACATGGACAAGGATTTCAGAGCACTTTGAAATACAACACATGTTTGACTCTCAAATGCCGTTTTTATCAATTTATTCAACCAGTTATGAACATTGACGAATTTATGTGCTTAATGTGTCTATATAATTTACTATAACTGCGATTTGTAAGTCCATACAGCGAATAAACCAAGTTTATGTGTATCACTGATATATATATTAGCTGGCTGGCAATGTCGGTTCGTTCAACAATAAAGAGCGTTTGCTACAGAACACGTGTTTTGCTATACCCTTCCAGGAAATGTCATAAAGAGCGTGTATATAACAGAACAGAACAGAATATAAAGAGCGTTTATAACAGAACACGTACTATATGCTTGTTCTCACAGATGCACATAAAAGGTATCGGCTGCTTTTCGCATATAGCTTCGTTGCTTGTATTGTATCATTACGGCTGTGTATGTCCAAGTAGTAATACTTTGATTTGCAAACCACTGGATTGAAGGCTTATAACTTTTCTCCTGTTGAAACCTAACGGTGCCAAGGCACACAGGAGACCTGTTACTATACATATTCTATATTTCTATCATTTAAATGTAGTGTCAGTCCATATATCAGTTGGTCTTGTATTGAATATATAGTTATGGCAGAATTTTGCGAGGCGCAAGAAATTACGCAATTTCGGGTTGACATGTGTGTTTTGTGCCCATCGGGTTTTGATGACAAACCTCCCGTCATCGTGTCTAAGAAAGGCATTTTGACATTGATCAATTTCTGTGATAAATGTGGGAGGCACGACCTGAAAGATTATCTGAATGAGCGCTATCAGATGACACCAGTCGGTAAAGTTCTTGTCCATTCGAATTGTCGTAGAGATTTCACAGATCCAAAAAGGCGACACCGTTCTGTCGAAATAACTACCGAAGTACCTCCATATAAACAACTGAGATCTGGTGTGTCACCGTTTGATTTCAAGACAGACTGTATGTTTTGTGGTACGCCTTCCACTATAGATCCTCGACATCCCGACAAATCAGGGGTGAGGCAAGTAACAACCCTCCCAATTCGGGACAATATCCTAAAATTGTGATAAAAGTGGGACCAAATGGGCATCCGATGTGCAGGATCGTTTGTATGGTTGTATAGACTTGGTAGCAGCAGAATCTGTCTACCACTCACGCTGTTATACTGATTTCCAGTAGGGTAAAGAAAATCCAACATTGGTCGATAAGGCGAAAAGTGGTAGGAGATCGGACCAGGGAATGCAGCAATGGTTTGAGATGGTTTGTAGTTGGCTCGAAGCTGGTGCAGAATTATATACTCTGGGGAGTTGCATGACAAAATGATTGAGTTTGCGGGTGATTGTCATGTGTATAGTATGAAATGGCTCAAAGAGAAACTGCAGGACCACTACAGGGAGTTTATATTTTTCGCCGAAGTTGAGGGACGGAACAATATAGTGTGTTTTCGGAACATGGCAAAGTTTATCATAAACGAAAAATGGTACTGTGATAAGAGAGATAGTATTGAAGAGGAAACTGAAAGGATAATGTTGACAGCAGCAAGGACATTACAAGCAGAAATAAGAGAGACTGTATGACACTAATTCAACCAGTGAAGATATATCTTCCATTGAACGGGGTCGACAGTGGGTTCCGCATTATTTGCACACGATGTTAAGTGTTCTGATTCTATCCGATTTGAAGATAAATAGCATTGGGCACTCCATAATTCAATCTGCTCGACCCCGATCTGTTATAACACCAACGCTCTTTTGTTTCGGTGTGGAGATGGATCACATGTTCGGATCAAAATGGTTGGTGAATGAGTTATCTAGGTTGGGGTTCTCCATTACACACGACGAAGTAGAAAGATACAAACAGTCTGTCATCCAAACCGAACGTCCTGACGATATTCTAACCGACTATTTCCCCGGAACATGTACACAGTGGGTTGCCGACAATGTAGACCATAACATAGCAACTTTAGATGGTCAGGGAACATTCCATGGTATGTGTATGATAGCAATCTCTACTCCAAAAGATCAAACACAGCTTAGCCTCAGGCCACACACCATTAACAGGTGCCAGCGTTCAAAGGTTGATGAGCTAGTTCGAGGTAAAGGGGTCCAGATATGCCATTATGTTGATTCTCCCGGTAAAGGCCTTTCATCGTTGTCTTACAAACCTTTGCTTCAACTGATTACTCCACACCCATTGCCCCCACAGAGCTCAACACTGATCTACTGTGGCATTCAGGGTGGTTTGTGAACCAATCTACAAAGCCTCGGACAAATTGGTCGGGCTTCATGCAATATATTACGACTGATGACCAGAAGTGCCCAACGAAGTCTGATGTTCTGTTTTTGCCGATTATAGATTTGAATCCGTCCGATGAGGATTATATATATTCAACTCTCCTTTATGTTCAGGGTCAAGCGACCAAACTAAACATCCTGACACCATGTACCACATTTGATCAGCCATTGTGGATAAAGGCCACGAATATTATAATGACAAGTCCCTGAATATAGTCTGCAGGCTGGGTGGCTTTCATACCATTATGAGTTCCATGGGTAGTATTGGTTCACTAATGAAGGGTTCGGGTTTGGAAGAGGCTCTGGAGAATGTCTATCGCCCTAACGCAGTTACGCATATGACTTCTGGGAAGGCAATATCAAGGGCAGTGCGTGGACATTTCTTAATTGATGCTGCTCTTACAAATAAGCTGATCTCAGACATTGTGCCATCTACAGAATCAAGTACAAGTCCGACAAGTCCATGGGGTGGCCGAACAGTGCAGAATGAGAAGGTGCTCGATGCCTCGCCTGATTCCACAGTAGCTATAAATCAGTCTGAAGAAAAAACAATACCTAGAATCGAGAAGGATGAGATGAACGCAATAAGTGATTTTTACAAATCTATTGAAAGTAGAGTAATTCCTGCAAGTGCTGTTTCTGGGTCTCAACCATTGATGAAACTCGAGGAATGTTTGAACAAGTATAAATCGTTGCTTATTGAGAAATCTCCGACAGCAAAGTTCTGGGTTCAGTATTTGGAATATGTGCAAACGTTGAAGAATTTCATTAGAGCAGAGAGGACAGGAAATTGGAGTCTGCATATCGCTACTGTGGGGAAAATGCTCAATCTAATTGCCGCTATCGGTCACGCCAACTATGCCAACAGCTGTCGAATCTATCTACAGCAAATGTTGGAACTACCTAATAAACACCCTTGGCTGTACAAATGTTTCGCCGAAAATGGGTTTCATGCTGTACGTAGAAGCAATAGATTATGGGCAGGATTATCAACAGATCTCATAAATAGAACAAGTCCTTATGCGTTCTATCAAAAGCAGAGGAGGTCTGACAAGAGGTAGGGGAATGACCGAATATGTCCGAATGCAATGGATATATAGCATGCATAGGTGTGCCGAGATTCATGATGCCATGACCGAATTAACCAAACTTAGACATACCACCAGTGAACAGCACGCGGAGTTCGGGGCAAGTAGGAGCAAACGTGACTCTGATGATTTGATAATCATACAACGTTGGTTTGACGAACATGAACCTTTTGATTTGAGTGAAGGTAAACTACGCTCCCTGTCGTCTGGGTTAACATCTAGTGATGGGGACAGTGTTAACTGTATTGACTCTGAACGTGTCGGTTTCGAGATTCACAAAAACCTTAACGGCATGAGTATCACAGATGCCTCGATCAAGCGGAAGGATCAAATAAAATCTCTTGACCATTTATATCCTGGGATCAGAGTCGAGAATGATCGAATGCAATTCAACCCGACTGTGCTATTCTCACGATTTATAGCAATTGCACAACGCGAGAAGGACAGTTATGTATCATCTGTATCATGACTAAGTCAATGTAGCTTCCGTTTTGGTTAAATAGTTTCCATATAACCCGGAGTTTGCGTGCTAATGGGCACTGACTCGAAATATCATCATTTGACTGCCATATTGGACGCCATCTTGTATCCTGACTGCTTGTGCTATTTTTAAAATAAATTTATATGTTGGTCTCGGTTCCTTTCTGCGTCAAAATGTACCAAAACTGCTTTTATTGAAATGTAGGATATGCTAATAATAGACATTTTTATTAGAAGAATATTTGTATACACTTAAAAATTATAATTTTCCCGAATTCAGCGGCCATATTGATAGCCATCTGCCCCCAAAGACAACAAGCTTGACAGTATGCATTTTCTGACATGTGTTACTTTCAATGTGGAATATGTTTTGGTGCGTAATTTTCCACAATTACTGAGGTTTCATGTGTTATTGGGCACAAATGGGAAATTTACGTATTGTGTTAGCCATATTGGACGCCATCTTGGATCCTGAATTTTCCCATGAGCGGATTTTTGCGGATTTTGGATATGTTGTTCCTGGTGTTTTTCCGCTTCGAATGACACCAAAATCAGCTTGTATCCAATTTCTTCCGGGTTCAACTCTCCCACGACCACACTATATATAAGAGAATGTACTGGGCCAGTACACTGGCACAGGGTCTATGCTATTAATTCTATAGACTATACCTTCCTGGTTTGCAGCAACTGTAGAATAACGTGAGTTTAATAAAGTAGATATAAATATCTTCCTGCATCTGAAATAAATAAATAAATAAATAAATAAATAAATAAATAAGCAGCAGTTAATAATAAAAAGATAATAATCGATCAATTTATTACACGCATTCTACATTCCTATTTTTTTTTTACCGTGTGCCAATGCATTCTCTTATATATGCGAGTCGACCATAGGTCGCCTCGCATATATAAGAGAATGCATTGGCCTAACAATTTTTTATCATTTTTTTTAATTAAATGTTTCTTACAATTTTTAGGACATAAAATAAAAAACATCCATTACCCTGCAGGGAGCCCCACACATATATAGAAGCATATGTAAGAGTGTCGTCTGCTCATGTTTGTCTGGGGCTATGTATGGGTGAAATTATAAAATTGTTAAAGAATACAAAAACAAATTATTAAAATTGTAAAAAATTGTTAGGCCAATGCATTCTCTTATATATGCGAGGCGACCTATGGTCGACTCGCATATATAAGAGAATGCATTGGCACAGGGTAAAAAAATCCCGACTTACGATTTGATATGGCGGGTCACATATTCTAAAGGTACCCTGTTCCAATGCGTGGGACAATTATTACAATGATGAGCCTGAACACTCAGTAACCATCCATCTACTGCTCCCCGGGAACAGGTACAGCCATATTGTGGCTACCATACAGACAATATCTTTCACTGCTCATAATCAGGTATTTTTTCAATACTCAAGGGTCACAACTCAATCAATTCGGCCAAGCCACTACTGTACAAAACACACATTAGACCAGTGACAACGAAGGCAAGTCCTATGCGCTAACCATTGGACCACAGAGTTTCACAGTTGGTTATGTAGTGAAGGCCACTGAACTGGAAACCAATGTGACAAAACCATGGAAGATATTTTCTCAGTGTATTCACCGGAGGGCAAAGGGTAGAGAAGGGTCCGTGCTTGGCTAAATTTTTTACTTTTTCCAATATATACTATTTTGCCATTCATCATATCAGGTCAGGGCAGCCTCGAAATTAGGAAAAATGTTCCACAGCAAATTAAATGCTGTGGCATGTTAGATTCCACATGTTTCCATGGCATTTCCCACTGCTTTGCTTATAGCCATAGCCAATTTCGAGGACTGTAAGGTGATATAGAAAAAAAAAATTCTACATTAACAAAGGCTAATTCAAACAGTTCAGTTGTTGCTTTAGATATTTAAGCCCACTTGTAACCAAACAAGACTTGTTGCTTTGACAGATACATTAATTGTGATGCTATGTTTTCTTTCTCATCTACAACATGCATACTTCACACCAAATGAATCAATCCCGACAGCAGGACTACGTTGACAGATAGGGGAATATAACATGTACTTGTATAAACAATAGCATCATACAGTAATGCCCAAAGTTATTGACTTTGGTCAATAACTTTGGGCATTACTGTACATGTACACTACAGTCTACAGCATCATACACATTACATGTGTCACATGTGCATTGCATAATATCAAAATTGGGAGTGTGATAAAATTCAGGGTTTCATAATTAGTTAAGAATATGAAAAATAAATACATGTAACATGTATCACTGCTGATTCGTTGATTGCACACACAGACAACTTTATAGTATAGAGTCTGACTCTTGACTGTCAAGTACTACATACTATAGGTGGAACTAAAAGTGTGCAACTTGCTAAACGGCAACTGGCGTGACCAATGGGAAATCTTGTACAAATATATGAAAGCTATTATTATCCACCATTCCATTACATTGTCGCATACTAGAGGCAACTTTAATATAAGCAGTTAATCATTACTCAAAGACTTAGACACTGCACACACATGGTTCACGAGTGGCCATAACATTACTCGGTAGTCACCAATCAAAGTCGCCACCTGTGATCTGTTTGTCAAAAGAACTATCAAAAGCAGCGTGCAGTGACATCAGCGGAAGAAATATCACGACAGTATCTACATATTTCTTTGAAGTATTTGGCTTTGAAAGTGTACCGCGATACTTGTGTATATGGGAACAAACGCCCAACATACACAAACATCGGAATCGGCCAATTGTGGCTCCAGATAATCAGTCTGTGAGGCCATTGGCCCATTTCATTATCGGAATATCACTAATACAGATTATGATTTGTTTTGACTTTCTGTTACACCATATAAATCACTATCATGACTATGACCAGTCGTAAATAAATTTTGAAGTACACTTGCTAGACATACCGTGCGCGAGTCTGGGAGCAAATGTACGCTAAGTTTACTAAGACTGAACTATGACTATCAGTATTGCTGAAGGGGTCACTCTCAACAAAAAGAGTGCTGAAGTGAAAACTGGGGTCCCCTATTACCCGGTGGTTTGACCACAGATTTTACACATAAATATGCAATTTCTATCATTTTCTGTCTCACTACTATGAAAAGTTATTATTATTGTACAAAATTCACTAGAACTTGTTTTCCGATTTGATTGTCTGCGCTTGCTATAAATAACAAACGTAGGTCACCCATTCGCGTTCTAAATGGGAATGGGACGACCTGGGCCGGAGACAACTTTGGCTGGAACACCTGAGATGACTCAGGTCAAAAACAAGTTAACCCGGCCATATTTCTGGGGTGAGTGTCTCAGGTGTGAAACGTAATTAGTTTCATCCGATTAGAGTGATTGACATATTAACAGTGGTAATCAGAGTGCCAAGTATATTGGGGGGGGGGGGGGGGGGGGGTAATTGTTGTACACGATTAAAGGGTCTTAATAATATTATGACATGATAATAATCATTGAAACTTCCTTAAAATTTAAAGAGAAACATGAAATCATAATTCCTTCTTATCATTTTAAAAGATCAATCAGAGTCAACAGGCATGACATGGAAATTCTCAAATATAAAGTTCAAATATGATTTCATGGATATATGAACTGCACTTTTGAAAACAATCTATTTCACAGAAGTTCTTGGTAGCAGAAAACAGTGAAATTTTAAATATTTTTCATGCCATAAAAGTAAAGTAAATGAGGTTATAATTTCAAACAGGTGGTAGGTTCTTAAATATTTTGTCACAATAATCGCTTGTACCAATTAAATTTCGCAAAAAAATTCTTGACAGATTTTGAGAAAATCCATTTTGAAATACCAGGCAAAACGCAAATTAGTTGTATCAACACTCATGTAAGAGGACAATTACGTCCATGGTATATGTATTCCGAGTATTGTCATGTTTGGTCATGTCTTGCATGTCATATTCTTCCTTTCGCGACTTGAAGCGACCTCTCCCATTACAGGCATCGCGGAAATTTCCATGAGATATCTTATCCAGTAGATTTTCAATACCTGTACTCAGTACTGTTGTCTGTAAAGTGTATGTAACTTGTAAGCCTATACCCTTCAGCACATTTTCAAAACCTGTGTACCCGGTATCACTAAGGCTGAAGGGGTCACTCTCACCAAAAAAAGTGCTGAAGGGTACACAGGGTTTGAAAATGTGCTGAAGGGTACACAGGGTTTGTGATCACCACTAACACGGGTACCTCGAAACAGTGCGCGGAACTGCGCAGAAGTGCGCGGTACAAACAGAACAGTTATTATGCACGGGGAGTTGATTTAAAACATGTATATTAATGAAATATAGTAGTAGAAGGTCTTCAGTTACGAATTTGCAAGGTCATTTTACCGTTTTATTAGATATATAGTGAGTGGTAGAATCTACCGCGCACTGTTTCGAGAAAAGCTTACTGCGCTATATTTACCGCGCATTGTTTCGAGAAAAGCTTACTGCGCAGTTGTTTCCAGAAAACTTACTGCGCGGTATCGGATTAATTATAGCCATAGTTACGTGATAAATTAGATATTATTTAAACAATTTTTTTTAAACTCCCATCAGCTTTTATCCGGGCTTTGAACCGGCAGACTAAAAAAGTCAGGTAGTTGTCTTTCGTAGCGAACATATTATTTTTAGCAGCATTGGCCAAAATGAAATTACCGGAGCCATTTATGGCAAATCTTATCTCTCTCTGTTGATCAGTTATTAGGTCAAGAGAAGTCTGTCCGTCAAAATCAGGTAATTTCAATATTTTCCAATCAGTCTCTATTTTGATCACATTGTTTAAACTTTTACAGTTATTATTTGTAGGCTCTGCGTCATTTATTTTTACTTTTATAGTTCTGTGTGTGAGAAATGGTGATAGGAGTGTAACCATTTTTTGGGGGAGGTCTGTTGTCAATCTTAATTTATACCTAAGTACATTGTGCCATACTGAATCGGACCGTCGGACGCTTTTCAGTTTCTATACATCTAAGAATAGTGCCCCGGTTTTGACCAAATTCCAAGCTCCTGTGATACATGTCCATGCAAGGCCCTCTTTACCGCTCCGGTAATCCCTATGGAATTTATTAACAGGCCATATGTTTTTCCATGACTAAAGTTGAATCGCATATTTATTATTTTTAGTAAGACCAATCATAGAAGTGGACATCCCAATTGGACCGACATCATTATGACTGTTTAATCTCAAATGCGAAACGCCGGAGTAGGGGTACCCACATTTGGTGACCCCCATTTTTGAATTGTTTTAACTTTCGGTAGGTATTGTACATGTAAAAACGAAAACATCTTACCACTACTACCAAAGCTACATGCGTATTTTGGTAAAGTAAGACAAGTTCTATAGTAATTTGATCAGTTATATGTACACCGGTTATTCACATTCACTCAAATTGTGGGAGAGGCAGGTTGTCTGGTTGTGGGGCATAATGCGACACTCGGGTACAACCAGTACGAGAAAAAAATCTGATTAGGCATATTGCAAATCAAACCTGGAAAAATAAATCTTATCGTAACCTTAGTTCAAAAGAAAATAAATTAAAAAAAACATATTCGATTATTCCCAAACATTTAAACATGATATAGATAAATATTTATTGTTAACCCTGCCCCGGTCATTTTCCTGAAATCAATCTTTATGGTGCTATTTTTACCCGCCATAGAAATCAATAAAATGTCCCAATGGTCTGCTGCTATGATTTTAAATAATGCTTATACATTCTTTCAATCCACAAAAGAAAAGATACTGCAGACGGTCTTGTATTTATTAAGTTCGGTATATGCTGATGTTGTAATGTCAAATGTGTCTCATTGTACCCCAAGTATATGGGGCATAATGCGACGGATTGGGTAGGTCGACGGGGAGTAATGGTGTTCAGAAAATGGTACTTCCCAGGCAAGTGTGAGCAATAACATGTATACTAGAATTATTTATCTAACTTTTAGTTTAATAATTTGTGCCCTTCCATTGTTTTTAGTGGCATGGTGGGGTCTAATGTGCTTATGTGTCTCATTATGCCCCACATTACCCTACCCTCGAGATGGAATTTGATTCTGCTGCTGATTACCCGTTCGAAAAGTTTACCCGTACATTGTATAGGCTAATTGGTCTATAGTTTGTGGGTATTGTATATGGTCTTTCCCAGGCTTAGGCATCATGGTTCCTATTGCATTTTTCAGCGTTGACTTCATACTTACACCCTGCAGATTTAATCACTGATGGTTGTGTTGTTTCAACATTTTAACTTCTCATATTTTCTACAATGACATGCAGTAATTAAGCTGTCACCTCTAATCACTAAATCAGTCTACCGCTATACTACTACTAATAGTAGTAGTAAATTAAAACGTATAAGTGTGGTCCCTAATCCGAAACCACAAGTAAGCTTCAAACAATGCGTGGAAGATATCGCGCAGTATCTCCAATACGAGTTAAAACATTAAAATAACCTTACAAATTCGCAACCGAAGACTGTCTACTACTATAGTTCATGTTTTAATTCAACCCACACCTGCCCCTGTGCATAATAACTGTTTTATTTGTACCGCGCACTTCCGCGTAGTTCTGCGCACTGTTTCGAGGTGCCGACTAACACCGTTACTTAAACTGTGTCTCTGAAAGTCTGACGCCCATGAGCAGTTTGTTTTCAGTTCATTTTAATGTTCATTGGAACATAAACAATTATTCTCTAACAGAAATCATGGCAGATACGAAATCTAAACGTCATTAGAACGACATTTCAAACCCTGTTTACCCTTCAGCACATTTTCAAAATCCTGTGTACCCTTCACTGGCTTCAACTTCGTCTTCAACAGGTCAGGGAGAACCCAAAATCGATGTACTAAACCTCGATTTGTCTTAAAAACCTCGATCGAGGTTCCTCAGATATTATGCAATTCCATACTAATTGCCTATTGTTTTGTTGACACCCAACGGGACCCTCGACATTAGGTAATGTGATTTCGAGGTAGTGCTGGACATCGTATACGACGGATCAACCGCTCATTATCTCTTCTCGATTTTAATTACAGCTAATTAATCTACATGTGGGTCACGCATATATTGGTAAACATCGAGGTTCAAACCTGAATATTCAGTTATTTCAGTCGCGATCGCTAAAAATCTTTCCCGCATTTAAAAGCAAATGTGTTAATCTTGAATTGCTATAACAAATGACGTTTGATTGGTTGTCTACAATTAAACAGGAAGGTCGAATACACTGTCTGGTATGGCTAAATGTTATCGGAAGCGTGTACCCTAAAATAGCACAGAAATAACTAAAAAGTATGGAAACAAAATCGTGTCATAAACAATATATTGTTTAGCAGTTAAGTTAGGCCACTGTGATTCAAACAGACAACAGAGATCCATGTGAAATTGGCCTCCGCTAGTCGAAGTATCCGGACCAATAGATGTCTCGAGTTGATCAGTTTAACAACGTAATTTTGCTCATTTGTTCAAAGTTGGACCAATGTATTGGGCCTACGTTGGGCCTACGTTGGACGACATATACAGAGCGTTGGCCCAACGTCGGACCAACGTTGATACCCAGACCACATGGTTGGCATAACGTTGGCCCAACGTTCGAAACTAAACCCTTTGGTTGGCATAACGTTGAACCAACGGAGGGACAACATTGGGAACTCAAACAAATGGGTTGGCATAACGTTGGGGGAATTTGTTTTTTATTTGGCATCCAATAATCCATTCATAATTCAGTTACCACTACCTGATGCAAGTTTGTGAGAAACTACTATGCATGTCAATGTACACCGTGCAAACATTCAGAACTTTGTGATTCCGAGAAAAATATTGGGAAAATAATTAATAAATTTTACACAAAAGAGTATAGTTTCTCACAAACGTAAACCTACTTCGGATAGCGACCCGATGACTGATGGTGGCACCTCAAGAACGAACAAATCCTTGAATTCCAAATTAAAGAAACTGAATCCTTTATTTGCTAAAATCCATACCAGCAGCAGCACTGGACGAAACCCAGAACAAAACGCGCAATAAGAAAAGCACACCTGATCCGTTGTGCACGCGCGTAGAGTCTCACGTCAGAGCTTTCTACGTTGGCATTATGTTGGGCCAACATTATTCCAACCGACACCATCCAACGTATTTTATGACATATCGTATGATATATTGTATCAGCAATGATTGTACGTGTGTTTACGGAACAGAAAGTTCGTTGAGATATATATCACAATCATGTATGTGCGCTATATGTTATTGGACTGCAATTAAGCTGTTAGCGTTGACCCAACATTGGACCAACGTTATAATTCTAACTGTTGCATGGGAGGAATACCTTAATTTGGGTCAACCAAATGCCAATAATGCAAACCCAACCAATGTGGTGTGCACAGTAAATTCCATTTTCATGCTGGCGTTGGCCCAACGTTATAATTTCAACGGTTGGGAGGAATACGTTGGGCCAACCAGGCTTGTAGATAATTCCATTGGCATGTTCACGTTGGCACATAGTTGGGCCAACGTTATATTTCCAATGGTTGGGAGGAATACGTTGGGCCAATCAAGGGCCATGCACACGCATCCATACATGGGAACTATCATTGAATCAAAATTCTAAAATTATATCCAATTTAATTTGCGTATATCAGCTGTATACAGTTTCTGTTGGTGCTAAATGTGTAACTTTACCCATGGTGAACTATACGTTGGACCAAAAAAAAAACAACTACCCTAGCTATTTCATAATGGTATCATCCTCTACAGATCGACTGCATCTTCCTATTGGTCTTTCGACCTACCAATTTGCTAGCATATCACGAACACATCAACCAAGTTAAAAAAAAACAATCGACGAGAAACGCCATTTTAATTTTTAGTGCCTTAGCTTAAATATATATGCAATTATACGCGACAAGAACTCATGCAGTGCAATCAGCCAGTGCCACGGAAACAAGGGCATACAGATTGATCGTGTGCATTAATATAGGCCTACAACCCATTCCAACCAACATGATCCATGAACATCCCATTAAACTCTTATTTTCAAGGTGTTTAATAAAGACAACATATATATAGGCTGAGTACTCACTCACCCATTTAGTATTTATCACCTGTAGGCCCGACTAGTTTACAGTCAAATGTGGGCGAAACTCTCGCATTTTCTGTTTCCGTAATTTTAATCCGTTCTTGGTAAAAAAAAACCACATTAATCTTTGCAATGTAATGACAGTTCACATCTGAACGCAGAAATTGAGAAAATATCGCCAAACATTTTTGATCCATTGGGCTTCCATAATGTATTAATGTAGGCGTTTACAACAAAGGTCAGGGGTTGTTGATTACAAGCATTACGTTTTTGTTTAAAGATCGTGAGTAGAGTTCTCGTTTAGCGATCACAAAACGAGACATGGTCATTTTCAAGATTAACACATTTGCTTTTAAATGCGGAAAATATTTTTAGCGATCGCGACTGAAATAACTGAATATTCAGGTTTGAACCTCGATGTTTACCAATATATGCGTGACCCACATGTAGATTAATTAGCTGTAATTAAAATCGAGAAGAGATAATGAGCGGTTGATCCGTCGTATACGATGTCCAGCACAACCTCGAAATCACATTACCTAAATGTCGAGGGTCCCGTTGGGTGTCAACAAAACAATAGGCAATTAGTATGGAATTGCATAATATCTGAGGAACCTCGATCGAGGTTTTTAAGACAAATCGAGGTTTAGTACATCGATTTTGGGTTCTCCCTGACCTGTTCAAGTTCAGCACTTTTTTTGGTGAGAGTGACCCCATCAGCATCACTAAGACTAGTAAGAGACATTTTAGTTTTTTGTTAAATATATCTGTTTATAAAAGTGCGAAGTTAATGTCTTTGAACTTCAAAGTGTTATTCTTTACCTATTGCAGCTATTAACTGCATTTTTAAGCGGAATTATTCGTTGACCGGCGAGACAGACGGGCGCAGCCATTTTGTGTATTTTCAAAACTAGGAATGAAAACACCTTGATAACGAAACGCACCAACAATGACTTTCGAAACTAACAGGACTCACCGTCTAAATTATAATTATAAAATATTGTATTGAGGTACAATTCCCCTGGTATATTGGGCCACTACCCTGGATGTAATGGGGACATTAAACAACCTCGGTCTGCATACATTGTATTCAGGTATATATACGGTATACATATACATACACATTAATTAGTCCAGGAGATATTGGTCGACCCTTGCATCCCGATCAGGACTCATATTCACCCCACTAATTTTCTTCCTTAAGGTCTACTCTAATGTTTTTCACATGTTAACAAGAACAAAAGAGGCCACAGACTCCAGTCAAGATGGCGTCCAACATGGCCGCCGTTTTTTTCAGAATGGTACGTCCATGCACTAAGGCTGAAGGGGTCACTCTCACCAAAAAAAGTGCTGAAGGGTACACAGGGTTTGAAAATGTGCTGAAGGGTACACAGGGTTTGTGATCGGCGCGAACACCATTACTTAAATTGTGGTTATGAAAGTCTGGCGCCCATTAGCATTTTGTTTTCAGTACATTTTAATATTCATTGGAACGTAAACAATTATTCCCTAACAGAAATCATGGCAGATACGAAGACTGAATGTCCTCTAGAATGACATTTCACACCCTGTGTACCCTTCAGCACATTTTGAAAATCCTGTGTAGCCTACCCTTCAGCACTTTTTTTTGTGAGAGTGACCCCTTCAGCTCCACTAAGTGCAGTCTTATGCAAATTATAGTACGAAAATCTTGTCATATGTATACAATGTACGGTATACTTTTTATGAATCTAAAATATAATGCCACCTTTTTAGGTCAAAATTGGAACTCCGCATCCAAGATGGCCTCCAAAATGACAGCCGGTAATGGAAAATTTGACTTTTTTCACTAATATCATTAAGATCAGTTTCTGCTGTTTGGAACTGGTTGAGAATTCTGGCTTTATTGTGATTTTCTCATGTTAACTGACCAATGTTGGAGCAATGAAATATGTCATTTATGGGGTCTCAGCCCCTTCCCATCCTCAAAAAATCAATTTTACACAATGCGGTCTGAAATTTCATCAAAAATCACCATTGGGATTCTAGTCATATTTCATCGGAAATGAACAGAATGTTCACTGCAACGTAAGTGGGGCGCTCCATTTCTTATGAATATTCCAACTCAATGGTACCAACACTGTCACTTTGGCTCAAAATGTCGGCCAAAATATGGAAAATGGTAAATTTGACCCAGCGTGCCATGCAACCGCTTACAAGTTGTGATTGATGAACAAAGTTGACTATTCTGTCTTATATATATTGAATATTAACATTTATGATGCACCTCGGTTAATTGTTACTATTTTAACCATGGACATTATCAGAATTATTGGATTTTTCTATCACAAACCAGCATCAAAATCGACAACAAAATCACTTTTCAGGTTTGAACCATTTTTTTTTTCTCTCAAGAAAATGGCGCTATCGTTGGTATCAAATGTGCTTAATGTTTTGATCTGTCTTAAATGTGTTTCACTGATGTGCTTTTAGACAAAATTCCTCAATATGGCTTGAAAAATGGCAACCAATTTTGTTAAAAAAAAAAGTAGATAGTTCACATATATCCCGAACATTTTTTCTGTTGTTCCGAAAAGGTAGCAAATTGTGACTCACTTTGATTATTAACCATATTACTTAATCCACTGACTACTAAATGTTCTATTCCGGTTGTCAGAGTACCGGTACCTTATGAGGCATGGCAAATTAATGTAATACCTGGTGTACGTCAAAATGACAGCCAATGAGTGACTGTGTGCTCAGAGGTGAGGTGAATGGGACTACAGGGAGTTTTGTACATTCATGAATTGTGTGAATATTTATACAATGAGTGGCTATAATGGCCATGGGTGAGGTGTTCATGGTGATGTGCATATGTATACATTACTAAACAAGGAGTGGCGAATAGTTATACAAGGAGTGGCTATATGCTCATGAGTGGGGTGTCCATCGTGAGATGCATAGGTCTACAACGAGTGTTAATGTGTGAGATGAATATATATACATGGAGTGGCCGTATGATCATTGGAGTTGTGTATGGGTGCAATGAGAGTAGCTACATGGTCACCTGTGTGTTGTTTTGGGTATATAGGGAGTGACTGTATGGTCATGTGTGGGATGTACATGTGTACATTGGGTGGGTGTATGTCATGGATAGGTATATATGTATACATGTGTTGGCTGTATGCTCATGGGTGGGGTGTATGTATACATATGGAGTGGTTGTATGATTATGTGTAATGTATATAGGTCTACATTGAATTACCGAATTGTCGTGATTGTTGAAGTAGATATGCATACCTGTAACTGGATGGTCATTGGCGGGCATGTGGGTACACGTAACTAGGAAGTGCAATTCTGGTCATGTGTATATATGCGATGTATATGCATATCTGTTGTGGAAGTATTGTCATTGGTGGGTGTATATATAAACATGGAGTAGCTGTATGATCATGGATGGGGTTTGTGAGTATACAGCGAGTGGCTGAATTGTCATGGATGAGGTGTATATGTAATTCCGGAGTGTACAAATGTGTGTGGGGTGTTGGTATATCCATCCAATGGTGAGGTGTATATGTATATATATGGATTGACTATATCGTCAGATGTGGGGTGTATATATCTTGAGTGGCTATAGCCTATATGGCCATGGGTATGGCGAATATGTATACAGGCAGTGACCGTATAATGGCCAATGGTGGAGTTAATAGGAATACAAGGAGTGAATGCAGTGTATGAGTATGCAGCGAGTGGCTGGATTGTCATGTGTGAGATGAAATGGTGAGGTCGGATGCGGAGTATAGGTATATCTGGAAGGACTGTATGGCCATTGATGAGGATTACATATACACACCTGGTGTGACTATATGCATGAATGGGTTGTATACATGTATATCTTGGGTGACTATATGGTCATGTGTGTGGCCAATAGGTATACAAGGCGTGACCGTATGACCAATGGTGAGGTGGTGTGCGGGGTATTGGTATATCTAAAATGACTGTGTGGCCATTGGTGATGTGTATATGTATACATGGAGTGACAGTCAGTGACCATATAGCATGGGTGGGTGCATATGTATATCTTTAGTGGCTATATGACCATGTTGTTGGCCAATATGTTTACATGGAGTGACCGTGTGGATAATTTTGAGATGAATTGGTAAACAAATAGTAACTATGACCACGGATGTAGTGTATGAGTATACAGCGAGTGGCTGAATTTTGAGTGAGGTGTTTTTGCAAGCCTGGAGTGTATTAATTAATGACGTGTGTGTTGGGTCCTGGTATATATAGGAGGGCAGTATATATGACCATTGGTGTGGTGTATATGTATACTTGGAGTGACTCTGTGGTTATGGGTATGCTGCATATGTACACATTGAGTGGCGATGGGTGTGGCAAATAGATATACAGGGGGTAAGTGTATGGCCAGTGATGATGCGAATATGTATACAAGAAGTGACTGTATGATAATGGAGGTGGTGAATAGGTATACAGCGAATGACTATACGGTCATGGGTGAGGTGTAGACGTATACCTGGTGTGCCTTCATGGTGACTCATGACTGTGTATTCGTGTGCGTGCATGGTGTATACCTGGAGGTAGATCACATATCAGCTACTGAGATACATTCTGTTATGTCGGCGACATCAAACGGCAGTGAGTACCGCCTCTGTCTTTTGATTCCGGCGACTTCAGATAATGCCCTGATCGGCACGTGCTTGAGTTATAGTGACTATATATGTATCAGCCACATATGCACACGACTGTCGTAACTGTTTTCAATCATGATGATTGCCACATATGGTATACACGCAGGGATGTGGCTAGAGGGTCTCCGCTGGGGGGGGGGGTGTCCACCTTGGGAATTTCCAACTACACCCCCGTTTGAGTCGCAATCGCGCCAACACAACTTTTTGCATAATTCCATTTGCACCCCCCCCCCCCCCCTTGAGTCGGAATCACACCGACACAACTTTTTGCATAATTCCATTTGCACCCCCCCCCCCTTGAGTCGGAATCGTACCAACACAACTTTTTGCATATTTCCATTTGCACCCCCCCCCCCCCCCTTGTACCTCATGCTCAGGCCTAATTTCCTATATATTCATAAGCCATGCTTCTATTTTCCCGGTATGAGAACATTAAGATATTTTAACCTGAAAATTGCCCCCAATAAACAACTAGTGATCTAATTCCAGACAAATGCACACAGCTACCGACAACAGACCAGGAAACACCGGGCCGACCATGGTTGTTCGGCCTGGTGTGAGAAAATTTTGAAAACTATACAAGAAAATCGCAAATCCTAGCATCAAGACTGGCATCAACTGAAGCTTTCCTAGTGTTGGAAATTTCAAACCTCATACTCCCCCCTCAGGTTGGAAAATTCTTCAACTGATGACCATTTATGTCTACAAGTTTGACCAAATGTAGTAAAATATTGTTTTGCTAAACTAATTAGCAGTTTTGTATTGGCCATGTGAATGGGGCAATGACACACCGGGCCGACCATGGTTCGGCCCGGTGTGCGAAAATTTTGAAATCTGAACAAGAAAATCGCAAAATCCTTACATCTAGACTAGCCTCAAGCCTTCCTACTGTTCGAAATTTCAAACCCTACGCCCCCACTTAGGTTGGAAATTTTCCAACTGATGACAATTCCAATGACAATGTTGACCAATTGTATGACAATATTGTTTTCTTAAATTAACTAGAAGTTTTTGGCTGGCCACGGGGGAGAGACCAGGACACAAGCTTTCCAAGTGTTGGAAATTTCCAACCTGTCACCCCCCTAAGGTTGGAAAATTTCCAACTGATGACCATTTCTGTCAAAATATTTGACCAAAAATAGGAACATATGCAAATATTGGTCGAAAAACAATAAATTCCCCCAATAAATTGTTTTATAATCAAACTACAAGAACATTTTCAACCTATTGTTGGTGTGAAATTTCGTTGTGGCAGGTATGAAATTTCCAACTATTGAAAATATAGCTCTCTGCTGGGGGGGGGGTGAGACACCCCCCCCCACCCCCCTCTAGCCACATCCCTGTATACACGTTCAATGACTTGATTGTTGGCAGATGCCATATGGTTTCAAATAAATCATTTGTAATTATGTAACTCTATATACCGGTCATTTGTTTAAAATACAGCATTACCAGTTGTTAAAGTTGAAAATAATATGTAATGGGACTTTCCGAAATTCGTATGACCTTGTTACAATAAGATGCAGTCCTTCATACAAAGCAACATTTCTTCCTTCGTGTGTAAATGTCTTGAACTCAATAGACAAGGAAAAACGATCCAAATCATGTGAACACTTCATAAATCATATCATATCCTCCCACCAACACCTACACCACCCAAGTATTTCAATCATGGAACTAGAAGCGTAAACGTTATCCAATTATGCGGATTCCTTATGTCGAAAAAAATGGTCGCGCATTTTCGGAATGTTAAAAGCGATATGAGAACGGTTTCTATACCACAGTGTGTCTATGTTCAGAATCTCACTGTTTCCAGCTTGATATTTTAGTGGAAACAGGTTTGTGTGAGGCTTTTGTTTGTGTACCCCTCTATTTTTGTTCCCGTCCACCTGGTAATAAAACATGCTATTACGCATAGCAAGTTCGGTAAGTGGCTTTCTTTGTTCTGGAAATTGAAAAACAGGGAGAGGTCTTGCCACAAATTGAAAATTGCATACTGTAAAATCCTTTTAATTCGTGGGGGTCTGTTATTCGTTGATTTCGTGGTTTTGCTCAACCACGAAATCAACAACGAACGAAATAATCGACCCTTGCGTTGAAAGAACAAAAAACCCATATAATATATACGAGACGGAAATAAAGATCGGGCATGCATCAGGGTCTGTTTTCTAAGCCGTAAAATTTATGTATAGAAAAACACAGAAGACGAGATGAAACGTAATTGTTTTCAATACATTATCATTCATTCACCGAAACAAAATTGATATGCTATACATCCTCTGATCTCGGCTATGATAGTTTGTATAACAATGCTCAATGCATTGGTTTCTTTAAAAGGATGTCTTTTTACCAGTAACCACGTGCAGATTATATTATACAATAATTACCTACTTGGCCAACGTTTGAAATGAAGCTGGTAGCTATTATGGTAATGATTGCGTGATGCGCTTTCAGTGCACGAATACCTTGGGTTCTAATTTCTCAATAGTACACACATAATTTTTGTCATGCAGCTGCTATTGTAGGACCTTTTGATATGGATAAAACTGATATCTGATCCACGAATTCACGTACCGACGAAAAAGCCTTTTGGTGGCAAACCACGAACATTGATGGCAACGAAATCAAAGCCAATCGCAGTATATTAATGTGGAATTTTATCATAAAATCATCAGATGAATTGTATGTATGACTGCATTTTCAATTTTCTTTCCCAAATATGGTATTGTATATTCTTAAAATAAGATACATCACAGATAGACGAACATGAACAATCTACAAGGATATCTTGATCATATGTCACAAACAAAATACATCGATTTTTGGTAAAGATATCGCAGAAAAGCTAACCCTACCCCCACCCTCGCTGATTTCACAAGTCAGATTCCTTTGGTCGAAAAAAACGGTAGCTCAATTTCGGAATGTCAAACACGACATTCAAACGGTTTATTTATCAATAGCATGTCTAGTTTCAGAGTCTACCTGTGTCCAGTTGAAATGTTATGGGAAAAAGTGTTTTTGGACTGTTTAAATTAAAAAAAATTAAAGAGCGTTTACTTATTATAAAAATATTAATCCTCATAACTAACCTTCTGGTGGACTCTGCGAATTGAAATTAACAAAAGTATCAAGTATGGAGGTCTACTTTCAGGGTCTACCTGTTTCCAGTCTGACATGTTAGTGGAAACAAATTGTTTAGACGGTTTTAACAATTTAAAGAGCGTTTCCTGGTTATCAAAATATAAACTAACACGATTGTCATTATTACGCCACCTGTGGTGTTTCTAGCTTCTGTGAGTTTGATATTGTGTGGTGTACAGGGCGAATGTATTCTTGGAGATTTTGTGTACCTTACTCAATCGTACCGATAGAATCACGTAGATGCCGAAATTGTAATGTTAACGCCACCGGTGTATAATATGTTTATGAAAATATGATAAATCGTATCGATAGAGTCAGGACAGGCTGAAATTGTAAACTTAAAGTCACCGGTGTAATAATATGTTGTTGAAAATATAAATAATTTGATAGACTGAAAATAATATATAACCCATTGGGAGCCCCTGATGTATTCTTGTTTGTACCTTACTCAATCGTACCGATATAATCACGTAGATGCTTAAATTGTAAAGTTAACGCCACCGGTGTATAATACGTTTTTGAAAATGTGTTTAATCGTATCGATAGAGTCAGGACAGGCTGAAATTGTAAACTTAAAGTCACTTGTTGTTGAAAATATAAATAATCTGATAGACTGAAAATAATGTGTAACCCATTGCGAACCCCTGGTTTAGTGAAGTGCATTGTGGGAAGTTTAATTGTGATTCTCCTACATCTTTATTTTCTGGAATTATCACCAAGATTTCTCCACTCTATTCTGTTAAAATGTACCCTGATCGGTCATATTCTTTTGATAATTCTATCTAAATACATCTTAGCTACTATTCGGATCTGCTGTCCCGGTCGAAGAAGGTTTAGTTTGACCAAAACGGCTATTGACAAAAGTTTGTTTACAAAAATTGAGCATACTCAATGACTCGTAGGCCGTACACGCTGTAAATTTTTTATCGAAAACAAATTCAATTTCTTCCATCTAAAACATAATTACGCGCTGAACTCTGTCATTTTAAGAATATAGTAGTATTATACACATACACACCAAGTTTCAGCTCAAAATTTTGAAAAATGACAGTTTTATAGACATAAATCGATTTTAATGGCAAATCCGATGTTAAATTTTATCATCGAAAAAAAAAAATCATTTCTTCGATCTAGGAAATAATTACGTGCTGTACCCTGTCATATTTGACCGGTTCTACCTGATAATTGTGTGACAGTACAGTCGCGTTACTTTATACGTCAACATTGGTCATTATCACTCGACAAATTTATTTTGGTCTATCGTATCAACCCCTATTTCCCCCGCGTAGCCTGACTAAGTGTCTGTATCGCTCCACTAATTTGTATCGTTTCATCGGTATGAATTCCATATCCAATTATCCACATATAACCAACCCAACCTCTAATCCCGGTCCAATTTATTTATTTCTTTCATCGGTATATAGTCATGTTACGTAATATTTTATCTCGTGATACTTGTACTTATATGTCTATGGTATTACTATAGTATGCCGTATATGTATATCAATTGCTATTCCTTTCTATATAATCCTGGTGCCAACTATAGAGATAATTTCATACCCCCCCCCCCCAATTTTATATAATTGCTGCTTTAGTACAGTCGATCACGATGCATTACATGGCAACATCGATCCACTAATTTATGTCAGTTTATCAACTTCATCGGTACAAACCCCTTTTTTCTCCGAGTCCATATAACCAACCCAACATCTTATAGAACTCCATAAATGACTATTCTGGCACTATATAGAGATGACTAAGATTCTGACACCCCCCTATTTTATAGCCTTGTTGCAACAGTAGAGTTGATATGCATAATATGTCAACATTGGTCGTTATTGCTCTACAAATTTATATCGGTTCAACCCTTAGTTCCCTGTATCGCCCACCCCTCCCTCAATTTATTTTTTTCATTTGTATTATAGTCTCGTCACATACACATTTTATCTTTTGTAACTTTTGCTTCAACGCGTCGAGATCCGCTGCAGACAATACAAAACTGACAACATTTTGAAATGTAAGCAGGCTTCAAACTCATCTTATCCAAGAAAAACTCTGGTTACTTAAAAAATTTGTGTATAAGGTGTACGCGCATTTGTTGCGTTAAAAACCAAAGGTCCCAAGTCAAGGTCCAAATCCCCAACACACTGATGTGAGGTTTAACTCCATCTACATACAGTAATGTCCAAAGTAATTCATCACTTAACCACAGCAAAATTGTGTGTATTTTTTCATGATTCTAAATCCTGAAAAATTACCCATAATTATGCTGTGGTTAAAGGGTCAATTACTTTGGGCATTACTGTAACCAATATAAGGATTTGATGTTTAATGATAACTCAATCATCATACAGTAATGTTCAAAGCAATTGACCACTTAACCACAGCAGAATAATGGGTAATTTGAGGATTGTAAATGCTGAAAAAATACATAATTCTGCTGTGGTTAAGTGGTCAATTACTTTGGGCATTACTGTAACCAATATAAGGATTTGAGGTTTAATGATAACTCAATCCTCATACAGTAATGTCCAAAGTAATTGACCACTTGACCACAGCAAAATTATTGGTAAATTTTCAGGATTTCAAATCCTGAAAAATTACCAATAATTCTGATGTGGTTAAGTGGTCAATTACATTGGGTATTACTGTAACCAATACAAGGATGTGAGGTTTAATGAGAACTCCATCCATATAACTAATAATTATGTGTGAAAATTAAAACAAAACAAAATAAATTCCATGATGGCGTCCAATATGGACTGCCTAATTCTGCTCCAAAACATGTATATTCAATATATGGATGTTTATTGGGGGAAACCGATTATTTCAATGATATTTTCATTAACTGGAATCAAACCCCGACTTATATTTGGTATGAAGCGTCCTTGGTTAACTGGAGTTCAGATTTGTTAACATCACGTCACCAAGGTAATTACTTGCGAAGCCACAGCCACAACTATTTCCCTCCATAGTAATTCTCAAAACAACTTCTTAAGAACAATTGACCAGGTCAGTCGCGCAATTATTGGAAGAGCCACTGTCAATCATTTTTTTTTAAACCAAATGTTACATTTAAATTATTGCTTTATTTAACCAAAACAAAAATGAGAAAATTAACTTTTACTACTTGCTAAATTTTATCTTTTAATTATTTCATTTAAATTTTAGTATTTACAGTATACTATGTCCAAGTCTTTATAATCTGTTGAGTGACTCCACAGTCGTTTACTTTGTTAGTAATAATTTGAAGGATTACTTGTTTAAACGCAATTGTTATCAAAATATTTTATGTATTTTTTATAATTTCTATTTATATGTAATACCATAATCTTGGTGGCGTTACCATTTCTGACTATGGTTTTCTTGTCATGAATTGTGCGAGTTGCAATTATACACACAGGCCCCAGAGGCGTTATTTCGCTAAAATCCGATTTAGATTCTGGATTCAGATTACAGATTGGTCCCCGTACGACTTGGTTCGGCAAAAGAACAGACCAGAAATTGGCAGAATCAGTAAACGAACAGACCGTAATCTCAATTTCGTGGTAATCCGATTGGGATTGGGATTCCGATTACGGACTCAAATGTTCGTAATGTAAACAAACCGAGATTTCGCCACCTCAGAGTTTAAAAACACAAGAATCCGTCTCTTGTGTACACATGTTCTAGGGACGTGGCTAGAAGTTTCCAACCTATATATGGTGTCAAATTAATGTCTAACTAATGTTGTGTCATGCATGAAATTTCCGACTGCTGGAATGTACCAAAGTTTAGTTTAGATATATTTATTTCAAATATATGTCAAATTTAGATAACACATGATATATAACACATACATTTGTTTATACATACAAAGGAATTGGGGGACAAATACTGACTCACTTAAGGATACCCCCTCTCCCATATGTTATTACACTGAAAAAATAAATAATTAGTAATGGCAAAGCAACATGACTACCAAAACAAGTTGAACATATATACAGATCACTGGACACCCCCTCTCCCGAGTTAGTCATAAGTTTGTATATGTATTTATTTAAAATCGGGTTTGTTTGTTGCGTTTGTTGGCTTGTACGTATCATTATTTGAAACAGTTAGTCAAAATAATCCTGATTTTCATCACGTTCGGGGTGGGGGTCGAGACACACAATCAACCCCTGTCGTCACGTCCCTGTTCAACTGACAAGTTTCGTGTGTTCTTCACAACATCTTCGGAATTTGATTCAGGAGGCCTAGAGCTGTCACGTTTAGATATGCTTGCCATCATCAATAAACACACTTTAACTTGAAGAAAAAAAGATGCGATTAAGTCGGATTGGCAGCAAATTATGTGCCGTGTATATACACATAGAAGAAAAGCATGACTTTCACAACAAACATGAACTTTATAAATATAAGATACAAATGATACTTGTGTCAAATACATGAGCCATGTTTGACGCTGGGAGAACATTAAACATAGTTTCGGAGACCATGTGGATTTCAAAATCTGACCTAGATTCTGGAATTAGCCCCGCCCCCGTAATCGGCTTCGGATTCTCAATCCGGATTTTAGCGAAATTACGACTCTGAGTCGTTATCCCGTGGGAATCCGGATTCAGAACCCAAAGCCGATTACGGGGGCGGGGCTAATTCCCGATTCTAGGTCAGATTTTGAAATCCACGTGGTCTCCGAAACTGTGTTTAATGTTTTCACAGCGTCAAACATGACTCATGTATTTGACACAAGTATCATTTGTATCTTATATTTATAAAGTTCACGTTTGTCGTGAAATTCATGCTTTTCTTCTATGCGTATATACACGGCACATAATTTGCTGCCAATCCGACTTAATCGCATCTTTTTTTCAAGTTAAAGTGTGTTTATTGATGAGGGCAAGCATTTAATTCTAACAGCTCTAGGCCTCAAATTCCGAAGATGTTGTGAAGAACACACGAAACTTGTCAGTTGCACAGGGACGTGGCGACAGGGGTTGGTTGGGTGTCTCGACCCCCCCCCCGAACTTTGGTACAATTTGCTGAGCTGTGCAGTCATTCATACGTGAGGAAATATCAGGATTCTTTTGACCAACTGTTCCAAATAATGATACGTACAAGCCAGCAAACGCAACAAACAAACCCGATTTTAAATAAATACATATACAAACTTATGACTAACTCGGGAGAGGGGGTGACCGGTGATCTGTATATATGTTCAACTTGTTTTGGTAGTCATGTTGCTTTGCCATTACTAATGATTTATTTTTTCAGTGTAATAACATATGGGAGAGGGGGTACCCTTCAGTGAGTCAGCACTTGTCCTCCAATTGTATGTATAAACAAATGTATGTGTTATATATCATGTGTTATCTAAATTTGACAAATATTTGAAATAAATATGTTTAAACTAAACTTTGGTACATTTCCAGCAGTTGGAAAGTTCATGCATGACACAACATTAGTTGGACATTAATTTGACACCATATATAGGTTGGAATTGTTCTCATTGTTTGATTTTTTCAACCAGTAAATGTTGCTAATTTTCCAATCTTATTGTGTGTCAGGTTTGGCTATTTCCAAGGGGTGCAAATGGAATTCTGCGAACCTGTGAGATTGATGTTTGGTTCAATTGGGGAGGGGTGCAGTTGGCCGGAAATTTGAGGAAACCTCTAGCCACGTCCCTAGAACTTGTACGTGTGGGTACTTAATCAATAAATTGACTGACATTTCCACTATATAGTCCTGAGATCCTAAAATAATCTTTTCAGTTTTGTTTGTGCGATTGGGAGATTCAGTTCACCTGCGATCACAAGACAACAACATTAGCTTCATGAGGAAAGCTTTATTTTCCAACTATTGTACAGCACGTTGGCCAAAAAATGCCTGTGTTTGTTGTCTATACGGAGACTATTGTGCAAAACGACTGCATTTAACGAAACAAAACATTTTAAACATGAAATTGCTATAAGACTAGATAGTACATACGTGTATCTGATAATCCATCGATATCATATAATCCTACTATTTCTTGAATAAGAAGAAACATTATAATAACGAACACAGCAGAATACATATCCATGCAGGTTCACATGATTCGGTCAATGGTGACGTATCCGCCGAATTCGAAATCGACATGCGTTCGGTGGTATTTTATGGATGGAATTATGAATGGACATATGAAAGTGACAATAAAATCAACAATGATTTGCTTCGCCATCAACCGAAGTGCTCCCACGTTATTATTTGGCTAATTTCAGTAATATTCTCCCAGTTTACATTCTAGTCGGATTCCTTGTCATTTAGCATTTTCGGTTTGTTAAAAGCGATCTGAAAACGGATTATGTATGCCTAGTAGGTGTGTTTTCAGGATTGACTTGTTTCCATTCTTGAATTTTGGCGGGTCGGCCTAAATCGGGGTCAACATCATTTAGAGAGCGTTTCGTATTTACAGAAAACGATAGATGGTGCCATCTGGTCTATGGTGATCGGTGCGATTAGAAACTTCTTCAATCTACTAGATATGACAATTACATGTATTTTTGAAAAATTTGATGTAATCTGTTCATTCTTGTCGGCTACAGTTGTGATCAAAATTTAACACTGAGGCCTATGGAGATTCTAGTACTTTGGATAAATGGCGCCATTTTGCGTATGATGCTATACGCGTACTGATATTCATAAAAAGCACTAAGTATGAAACACAGACTTCCCACGCCAGTTACGTTCAGTGCAGTGACTGAAACCCAACATTCACCATCAATATTCTGACCACAGCTAATCTCCACGATTCGTGCATAGCTGTGAAAATCAAGTAAATTCGAATTTCCACTAAAGTAGAGCTTAATGAGTAAAATAGGTATCGTCCATAGTTGCATTTTCCTGCATTCCGAGTAGGTGCTTATTAATCGTTACTATCGCGGGACCGGTAGCAAAGTCTCCCGATCTTATAATGATCAGTGGCCTATATGCAGAACATGGCTGCATATATAGTTTTAGACATGCATGTGCCCAACTTTGAACAAAACCAGCACCATGACTGTGATTAGACACTGACTAAATTAAGGCAATACCAATGAATGATTAGTACACAATTGTGGTATTTGATTAACAACCGTTGCTAACCTTAAATAAGACACCTGGTTCACTTCGACGACAGGTATACATCTCAAATTTCACATTTGGGTATTAACTGTATCGGAAACGCAAACGTCGAATTACGACCCTATAAGCTATAATTGCAATTTCAAGTGAATTCCTGGTAATTTCCTAGACTAAGTTTCTCGATCAATGGCCCATGGGGCACAAATATGTACAGTTTCATATCTGTGTCACAATTTGAACATAACCAATACCATCTGACTATAGACACTATCTAATTTTGCCTATTTATGCTGACAATTTATTGTTATTCTTGTGGCAAAGTATTTGAGGGAGAGATTTGTTGTGTTGACTAAGATATTATTTTAGTATGTGAAACATGTATCCCGGGGGAGGTATCGAGTGGACGGAGAAAGTGTTTTCTTTATCATCAGATAAACATAATTTAAACTCCCAATTTAAATAAACCCGACCAGGAATTATAGAACAACCATCTATATAAGCCCAGAAATATTTAGCAATGCACATGGACATGATAACATTCTTTAACATTTTTAAACAATACCGCCCTATCCACATTTATATGGCTATTAAACATATCATTGGCATAGATGAGTTGTTGTAGTTGTTACATTGATGCTGGTCGGCTTTCTCCAAATTTAATACTAAAACAGAATGATCCATAAGTTACGGTGGCTGGTTTAGGACATGAGAATTTGTTTTGTATTTCGTGGCCAAGAAATAACTAATTCGTGGCCAAGAAATAACGAATTCGTGGTCACGAAATACTAATTCGTGGCCACGAAATAACTGATTGACCTTTGCATATATCCAGATACCTTTACGGTATATATGGTTACACTAACTTGATGCTGTTTTAGAAACAATGTGTACGATCGCAGAGAAGCTACTATAAACCCCTTATGGTGTGGGACCCGGGCTCTATGGGTATTTGGGCGTCCTATATAAACTAGTCCAGAAAGAACGGGGAAATACGTGTCAGGTGGCTCCAAGACAAACTGAATATTCATTAGTTTTTACCACAAGGCCAGGGGATCGAATGGGAATGCCATTTATCTCGGCATATTGGCCGATTTAAGTCGAATAAGGGGTTTTGTAGGGTGGGCCCAATACAAGCTTACAAATATTCACCCCTTTCAACCATCCCCGATCCAAAAAGGTCGCCACTCAGAAGGGGTCAAATGGGGTACACATTATTTCTCGGTCACTTGACCGATATAGATCAATAAAGGATGCCGTGGCTCACAAAGCAAGCTAAATTTCCACACCTTCAGCCCACTCGAGCGAAAATGATAACTGATCAAAGGGGACCATACATGGTACCATGCACATCCCCTCCCATTTTAGGTCGAATACAGTGTGTTGTAGGGTGACCCCTGAGACAAACTAAATGTTCACCCGCTTTTATCATCCCCGATCCTAAATGGCCACCCCAGATGGGTTCAAATCTGACACCTATACAATATCCCGACCTCTTATTTGATGTGGTATAATTGGTGCTGTAGCGTGGCCACAAGATATACTGAATGTCGTGGGTGCCTATGTAACCCACCCCAGGACGGCGACAACTTTGGATCGGGTTGTTGAAAGGGGTTATTACTTAATTTGTTTTACGGGCCACCCTAAAACACTCTTTATCTCAAATCGCCGTGGCTCATGCCAAGATGGTGGACAATTACAACCAGATCATCTCTATTCGCTTCCATTACAACAATGGGACTGACGATCGTACATCACAATTAGTTGTTTCGTGGCCACGAATTATTTATTTCGTGACCACGAATTATTTATTTCATGGCACGAATTTGTTATTTCGTGGCCACGAATTAGTTATTTCGTGGCCACGAATTAGTTATATGACTCCCAGATTTGTTAGCATACAACCCCGTATTATGCGGTATTTCGTCCTGGCAATAAACATTAATTTTGTCAATTGATGAAAAAACACCATCAATCAATTTTACAACGACATCCTGAAACTTTAGTCTTGATAAACATTGCATGTGTATAATAGTGGACATTATCACTGAAGAACGTGATTGTGATGTATATGATTGGTGTGAACCACACTTTTATCAACTACTGTATCTGGTGGCATGTGCATGTTAATTTTGTAAAATCACATGTAGTTACGATAGATTACATGTAATAGCCATGCATATATGATAGCCATTAAGTTCCACCAAGTGAACATTTGAGTAAATTGTCAAACTCTTTATAGGGTCAAACGTTAGTTTTGTTCGCAACTGTAGTACTGTACCAGCGGAGACTTATCTGACACCATTCTCAAAAACACATTTCAGAGTCATACTTGACATATGAGTATTTCAACTTGCACAATTCATGAAAAGGCTAATCGTGTTAGTTAATATTTGTATAATCAGGAAACGCTCTTTAAAATTTTAAAACCGTCCAAACAATCTGCTTTCACTAAAATATCAGACTGGAAACAAGTAGACTCTGAAAGTAGACCACCATATTTGATACGTTTGTTAATTTCAACTCGCACAGTCCACCAGAAGGTTAGTTATGAGGATTAATATTTGTACAATAAGCAAACGCTCTTTATATTCTAAAAACAGTCCAAAAACTCTTCTTTTTTTCAATAAAATTTCAACTGGACACATGAAAACTCTGAAAGTAGACACGCTGTTGATAAATAAACCGTTCGCATGTCGTCTTAGACAATCCGAAATGGCGCGACCGTTGTTTTCGACCAAAGGAATCTGACTTGTGAAATCGTCGAGGGTGGGGGTAGGGTTAGCTTTTCTGCGATATCTTTACCAAAAATCGATGTATGGAAGTTTTGTTTGTGGAATATGATCAAGATATCCTTGTAGATTGTTCATGTTCATCTATATGTGATATAGCTTATTTTAAGAACATACAATACCTTAATATTTGGGGAAGAAAATTGAAAATGCAGTCATAAATGCAATTCGTCTGATGATTTTTGATAAAATTCCACATTAAGATATGTAATTAAGTAATTTGTGGCAAGATCTCCCCATGTTTTTCGATTTCCAAGAACAAAGAAAACCGCTTACCGAACTTGCTGTGAGTAATAGCATGTTTGTATTACCAGGTGGACGGGGAAAAAATAGAGGGGTACACAAACAAAAGCCTCACACAAACCTGTTTCCACTAAAATATCAAGCTGGAAACAGGTAGATTCTGAAAACAGACACACTGGTGGTATAGAAACTGTTCTCATATCGCTTTTAACATTCCGAAAACGCGCGACCATTTTTTTCGACATAAGGAATCCGACTCATTTTGCATTTTTGGTTTGTTAAAAGCGATCTGAAAAACGGATTCTGTATGCCTAGCAGGTGTGTTTTCAGAATTGACTTGTTTCCATTTTTGAATTTTGGCGGGTCGGCCTAAATCGGGGTCAACATAATTTAGAGAGCGTTTCGTATTTACAAAAAACGATAGATGGTGCCATCTGGCGTATGGTGATCGGTGCGATTTGAAAGTTCTTAAAACTACTAGCTACGACCCTTACATGTATTTTGTCAAATTTTGATGTGATCAGTTCATTCTTGCTGGCTACAGTTGCGATCAAATTTTAACACTGAACCATATGGAGATTCTAGTATCTTTGGTAAATGGCGCCATGTTGCGTATGATGATATGCGCGTACTGATATTCCTTAAAAAAAATACTAAGTATGAAACACAGACGTAGTTTTAAAAAGATTGGATGTGATCAGATGATTCTTGTTGGCTACAGTTGCGATTAAAATTTAACACTGAACCCTTCGAGTTATGTTCAAACGTTGATTGTAATATCACTTATTGGCAACCGTGTGCAACTATATATAAAGAGATTTACACTCGTGTTTGACCCACTGTAACTATCCGTGATTTAATAGATGCAATATATGATATAGTTATGCCTCAATATAGAGTAATTGGCAACATTAAATGGCGAGTGGTTTTGTAATTTCGATAATACGCAGTCTGTTGAGTCAAACGAAAATATTCCCAACAATACTGAAGTTTCTTGATGTGATTACATATTACATTATTGTTTTATTTGATACATGTCTGTCTTGTTGTCCACTGACTAGTTTTTGAAGCCACATCGTTGATCATACGTTCATAACGGGATATGGTGTCACAGATACACAGGTAAAGATGTTAGTTGTTCACGCTTCATGTATAGCTGTGGCAATCAAGTAAATTCGAATTTCCACTAAAGTAGAGCTTAACGAGTAAAATAGATATCAACTATAATTGCATTTACTGCAAATTCCGAGTAGTAACCATTACCAAGGAACTATCGGGTGGCAAAGTCTGCACAGTTTTAGACATACATGTGCCCAACTTTGAACAAAACCAGCACCATGTTGATTAGACACTGATTAAATTAAGGCAAAAATATCAATGAATGATTAGTACACCATTGTGGTATTTTATTAGCAACCGTTGCTAACCTTAAATAAGATATTTGGTTCACTCTGATAGTCAGGTATATCTCAAATTTCACAGTTGGTTATTAACTGCATCGGAAACGCAAACACTGGCGTTGAATTACAACGCTATATAAGCTACAAGAAAACCATAGTCAGAAATGGTAACGCGCTCAAGATCATAGATTATATACCCATGATTGTAATTATATAGAATCTTTTTCATTTCTGTTATTTGTAATTGGCATAGCTTATCACAAACCAAAAATCAACATTATTGACATAATGTAAACGCCAATAAACGAAATTGAAATTCTCAACTACACCTTTTACCGGGCTCGAATATATAGGTAATTGCAATTTCCAGTCAATTCCCGGTAGTTGCCTAGGCTAAGTTTCTCGATCTTATAATGATCAATGGCCCATGGGGCACACAGCTGTACAGTTTCATATATGTGTCACCATTTGAACATAGCCAATATCATCCGACTCTAGACACTATCTAATTTATGGGAATATACCACGGCCCAGATTGTTGATCGCCATGGGACGTCACGGTTTAAAGCCCAAGTATATTCTTGGGGGAGAACGATCCATTAAGCCTAAGTCGATGGTTTGTTCGCAACAGATGGAGTCATGATATTTTATGAAGGATGATGGAAGGATCTCCTCAACTATGTTCTTCGACACTTTGCATGCTAGTATCAATAAGTGGTATTCACGAAACCACCATGCACGACTTCCTGTCTCTTCGCGATCTTGTAGCACCATTATCATGTCAGCCTAAGATATATTGAACCCTCTCCTCACAATATAAACATTGCTGTACAATCCACAATATCGACAATTGTCCGTCCAGTAAAGGCACGTATACTTGTCGCAAACTGCGAGAAGTTTAGTAAACTTTATCACCCTATAATAATACAACAAAGTCATTGTTTGTGTTAGGACCCACAGTTCCCACACATGCACATAAATATAGATTTTTTATGACTATTAATTTTGTAGTAGACATGGTGAAATTGACAACACGTGTCATTATTATTCTATCCAATTAATCGTGATTCATATTCAAGTCTTTCACCCAATGCGCATAAGTTTGACCATTAATAAATGGACAATCCGTACCTAAATTTTCATTAATTAATGGTCAATCTTGCAACTCGTGGCACGCGAGCTTGGGATTTACCACTAAATCACGACACATATAGATAATCCTGCATGTCAGCTTCATATTTAATCTGAAGGGTAATAACTCGATAAAGAATGTACCTTTACTGAATAACGGCGATGTGTATGAGAAATTTCAACACCACAATAGATCAACTCTGGTGAAATATAAGTCAAATTCTTCAAAAACACTTCTTCAAATATCTCCGTTATTTCGTCAAAAACACTTCTTCAAATATCTCCGTTATTTAGTTAATACAAATTAAATTAAATGATTAGCGTTAATGGTTCTTTCCAAATGGACAATCGACCACGCGTGCCACGCGTGGTTGCGAATGACCATATATTAATGGCCTTTTTGGGTTCCGATTGTTCATTTATAAATGGCCAATCCTTAAATAATTGCCTGAGTCTTTTTAAGCTTTGTCCGCGCTCTGTATCACTTGCATCTTAGTGTGTTGTACTATATATACGATCAAGCACATAATGCACATATATGTCTTCTTATAAATAAATTCTCTCTTAGAAAGTGTCCAGAGATGTGTTGCCTATTTATACTGACAATTTATTTTTATTCTTGTGGCAAAGGATTTGAGGGAGTGATTTGTTATGTTGACTAAGATGTTAATTTAGTATGTGAAACATGTATCCCGGGGTATGTATTGAGTGGACGGAGAAAGTGTCTTCTTTATCATCAGATCAACATAATTTCAACTTCCAATTTGGATAAACCCGACCAGGGGCCTATACTATAGAATTACAATTGCCGTGTTTCTCCACGTGGACAAAGTTAGTCGGTAATTTCCCAGTCTTGTAAAGCTAGACTTGTGTTCTATAGTACTCGAGCAATTGTGTTCTTGTAAATTCCTTGCATTGGATATTGGAATTTAACAATAGGCGATTACCCTTGTTCACACCATACATCGTTGTGAACTGACTTATATAATGTTCTGGGAGAGCCATTCTGTAACTGGGATTCATTTCAGCAGCAAGCTGCTCGGGTTTTGCGGTGTTTGGAGTGTCCCAACGCTGCATCTTTTTGTTATTCTATAGTACTCGAATTGTCTAACTTGGGGAAAAACAAGAACTCTATAGTATAGGCCCCAGGATTTATAGAACAACTAATCTATGCCCAGCAATGTTTAGCAATACATATGGACATGATAACATTGTTTAAAAATTTGAAACAATACCACCCTATTCACATGTATGGCTAAACATATCATTGGCATATATGGTTTGTTGTAGTTGTTACATTGATGTTGGTCGGGTTTCCCCCAAATTTAATACTAAAACAGAATGATCCATAAGCACCATAGCTTGGCATGAAAATATAAAAAAAATCTATATGACCGAACAATTTTAACAAAGAGTGACTGACACTTACATAAATATGACTTGCAGATTTGTTACAACACAACTCCGTATTATGCGGTACTTCGTCCTGGCAATAAACCTTAATTTTGTCAAATTATTGATGAAAAACACCATCAATCAATTTAAAATGACATCCTGAAACTTTAGTTTTGATCAACATTACATTTGTAGAATAGTGGGCATTGTCACTGAAGCACATGGTTGTGACGTATATGGTTGATGTGGACCACATTTTTATCAATTACTGTATCTGGTGGCCTGACTCTTTTGCAATTTTATTTTTGTAAAATCACATATAGTTGCAGTATATTACATGTAAGAGCCATGCATATATGATAGCCATTAAGTTCCATCACTGTGAACATTTGAGTAAATTGTCAAACTATCTATAGGGTTCAACGTTACATTTTGATCGCAACTATAGTACTGTACCCGCGGAGACTTATCTGACGACACCAATATTCTCAAAAATACATTTCAGAGTCATACTTGATATATGTGCATAATTTCAACTTGCACAATTCATGATAAGGCTAATCGTGTTTGTTAATATTTTTATAACCAGGAAACGCTCTTTAAATTCTTAAAACCGTCCAATTTGTTTCCACTAACATGTCGGACTGGAAACAGGTAGACTCTGAAAGTAGACCGCCATATTTGATAATGTTGTTAGTTTCAACTCGCACAGTCCACCAGAAGGTTAGTTATTAGGATTAATATTTGTATAATAAGTAAACGATCTTTAATTTCTTAAAACAGTCCAAAAACACTTTTTCCAATAACATTTCAACTGGACACAGGTAGACTCTGAAAGTAGACACGCTATTGATGAATAAACCGTTCGCATGTCGTGTTTGACATTCCGAAATTGCACGACTGTTTTTTTTTTCGACCAAGGAATCTGACTTGTCGTAAAATCAGCGAGGGTGGGGGAAGGGTTAGCTTTTCTGCGATATCTTTACCAAAAATCAATGTATCGGAGTTTTGTTTGTGACATATAATCAAGATATCATTGTAGATTGTTCATGTTCGTCTATCTGTGATGTAGTGGATTTTAAGAATATACAATACCTTAATATTTTGGAAAGAAAATTGATAATGCAGTCATAAATACAATTCATCTGATGATTTTATGATAAAATTCCACATTAAGATATGTAATTATGCAATTTGTGGCAAGATCTCTCCCTGTTTTTCGATTTCCAGGACCAAAGAAAGCCACGTTCCGAACATTCTATGAGAATAGCATTTTTTTAATACCAGATGGACGGGAAAACAATAGATGGGTACACAAACAAAAGGCTAGTCTAGATGCTAGGATTTTGCGATTTTCTTGTTCAGATTTCCAAATTTTCGCACACCGGGCCGAACCACGGTCGGCCCGGTGTGTCCTGGTCCCTCCCCGTGGCCAATAAAAAAAATGCTATTGAGTTTAAGAAAACGATATTTTACTACATTTGGTTAAAATTGTTGGTCATCAGTTGGAAAAATTTCCAAACTAAGGGAGAGTATGAGGTTTGAAATTTCCAACACTAGAATAGCTTGAGGTCAATCTAGATGCTAGGAATTGGCGATTTTCTTGTTTAGTTTTCAAAATTTTCTCACACCGGGCCGAACAACCATGGTCGGCCCGGTGTGTCCTGGTCTATTGTCCGTAGTAGTGTGCATTTGTCTGGAGTTAGACCACTAGATGTTAGGATTTGTGCAATTTTCAGGTTCAAAAATCATACGGGTAGATAGAACGATGGTTTATAAATAGGCTATTTAATAGCCTGTGAACACTTAGGTGCAAGAAGGGAATGAAATTATGCAAAACCTTTGGTCTGATTCAAGGGGTGTTTTGGTTTGATTCATGGGGGTGGGTGGGTGGAAATGGAATTATGAAAAACCTTGTCTCTGGTCCGATTCAAGGGGGGGGGGTGTAATTGGAATTATCAAGGTGGACACCCCAAACGGAGACCCTCTAGCCACGTCCCTGGTTCTGGATATGATATGCGATAATTATTTTCACTCGGCTTGCACCTCGTATACATAATACACAGCATCTCACGAGAGGAGAAAAACCATGAGAAATACCGTACTCTGCTTAGAACAGTTATGAGTATTGATATACCCCACTAAACTTTGACAAACACCAGTAATGGTGTGTAGATAATTTACATATCTCTCCTATATATTTTGATACAATCTATCTAATTTACATATCTCTCTTATATATTTTGATACAATCTATCTGTTTGTCTGTCTGTCATTTATACAAATCTACGATTCACCACCGATCGAGACCAAACTTCCTATCTAGGGGTAAAATCCCACGGACACGGTCGTTGTCGTATTGGCGACCCCGTGCGACGCCCTGCAGCGCATGCGCAGACGAGATCTCGGAAACGGGTGGAGCTATCGACTTGAAATTTGCTATGTGAATGTATCTTGCCCCGGATACGAATTTTATCGGGTCGCCCAGCCCGTGCGACGACAGCTTCGCGCATGCGCAGACGATATCTCGGAAACGGGTGGAGCTATCGACTTGAAATTTGGTATGTGAATGTATCTTGCCCCGGATACGAATTTTATCGGGTCGCCGAGCCCGTGCGACGCCAGCTTCGCGCATGCACAGACAGATCTCGGAAACGGGTGGAGCTATCGACTTGAAATTTGGTTTTTTAATAGCCCGGACAACGTCGGGCTCATCGGCTAGTCTCATATATATTTTTGAAGACCTCTGTCTGTCTGTCTGTTTGTCTGTCTGTCTGTCCTTAATACAAATCTACGATTCTCGACCGATCGGGACGAAACTTGGTACGTGTGTGTAGTTTGACCAGGCGGTGGTCGTTGTCGTATTGGCGAGCCCGTGCGACGCCCGTGCAGCGCATGCGCAGACGAGATCTCGGAAACGGGTGGAGATATCGACTTGAAATTTGGTATGTGAATGTATCTTGCCCCGAGTACGAATTTTATCGGGTCGCCGAGCCCGTGCGACGCCAGCTTCGCGCATGCGCAGACGATATCTCGGAAACGGGTGGAGCTATCGACTTGAAATTTGCTATGTGAATGTATCTTACCCCGGATACGAATTTTATCGGGTCGCCGAGCCCGTGCGACGCCAGCTTCGCGCATGTGCAGACAAGATCTCGGAAACGGGTGGAGCTATCGACTTGAAATTTGCTATGTGAATGTATCTTGCCCCGGATACGAATTTTATCTGGTCGCCGAGCCCGTGCGACGCCAGCTTCGCGCATGCGTAGACCAGATATTGGAAACGGGTGGAGCTATCGACTTGAAATTTGCTATGTGAATGTATCTTACCCCAGATACGAATTTTATCGGGTCGCCGAGCCCGTGCGACGCCAGCTTCGCGCATGCGCAGACAAGATCTCGGAAACGGGTGGAGCTATCGACTTGAAATTTGCTATGTGAATGTATCTTGCCCCGGATACGAATTTTATCTGGTCGCCGAGCCCGTGCGACGCCTGCTTCGCGCATGCGTAGACCAGATATTGGAAACGGGTGGAGCTATCGACTTGGAAATTTGGTTTTTGAATAGCCCAGACAACGTCGGGCTCATCGGCTAGTCTATTATATATTTTGGAAGATCTGTCTGTGTGTGTGTATCTGTGTGTCTGTGTGTTCGCGATGAACTCGAAAACGGCCGACCCGATTTCGATGAAACTTCGTACGTGAGGATACTATCGGTCGGGAAGTGGCATAGGCATCTTAATTTTCAGATCCGAGGTCAACTTTTCACGTGCCGAGGACAAATCTGTTTTTACGCTGTGTTACGGGACTTTCATTTGAGTTCGGTGCTTACAAACCGATTCGAAACAGCGCGAATAATAAAATGCCAGTCATAATAATGACACTGTGAGAATCTTTCGTGTTTCCTCTTTCCAACGATATATAATGCGTTTTAGTTATCTGCCTCAATTATCAAGAAGAAGTGGTACTATCTTCCATCAGGATAAAAACAATGCGTAACTTCTATGACGTCGTTAGAGGTCATAACGTTAGATCACGTTAACGCTTAACCGGCCGATGCATTTGACTGTTTCAGACGTCTTGGCGATATCTCGGGCACCGATGGTAATTTATCTTTACGTTGAAACTTGATAATTAATGAGCGTGTGTATATGAGGCGCGTTTATATACTTGAGTGGAAATCAAATCGGGTTAAACTGGCGGATTTCAACGGACGAAATTTGATGCATAGGGTATCTCGGTATCCGCTGGGCCGATTTCCCGGTATCCGCTGGGCCGATTTCCACCATTTTTGGGGTGTTGGTGTTAGACCCCACCTGACCTTGACCTTCAAAATGGTCAATTCAAGGTCAAAGCCCGGACGAAGTCGGGTCAAAAACCATGAGAAATACCGTACTCTACTTAGAACAGTTATCTACTGCCTATCTATTATATATTTTGGAAGATCTGTCTGTGTATCTGTGGCCTGTGGTCTGTGTGTTCGCGATGGACTCGAAAAAGGCCGACCCGATTTCGATGAAACTTCGTATGTGAGGGTACTATCGGTCGGGAAGTGGCATAGGCATATTAATTTTCAGATCCGAGGTCAACTTTTCACGTGCCGTGGTGAAATCTGTTTTTACGCCGTTTTGCGCTAATATATTTCAGTTCGGTGCTCACAAATCGATTCGATATAGCGCGAATAATAAATTGCCAGTCATATAATTTGCACGGTTAGAACCTGTGGCGCTTCATCTTTCCAATGATGTATCACACGCATGTGTACGTTTAAAGTTTCTACCTTAATTATCGGGAAGAACGCAGGACCATGCTTCGCTCATCGAAAAACATTCCGCAAATATATTACGCCGTCAACAGATCGTGACGTGATCGCGTTTAACTCTTAACCGGCCGATGTCGCGTTAACTCATCACCTGCCGAGGTATCCGCAATCATTGGGCAATATATATATCTCGGAAACGGGTGGAGCTATCGACTTGAAATTTGGTATGTGAATGTATCTTGCCCCGGATACGAATTTTATCGGGTCGCCGAGCCCGTGCGACGCCAGCTTCGCGCATGCGCAGACCAGATCTGGGAAACGGGTGGAGCTATCGACTTGAAATTTGCTATGTGAATGTATCTTGCCCCGGATACGAATTTTATCTGGTCGCCGAGCCCGTGCGACGCCAGCTTCGCGCATGCGTAGACCAGATATTGGAAACGGGTGGAGCTATCGACTTGGAAATTTGATTTTTGAATAGCCCGGACAACGTCGGGCTCATCGGCTAGTCTATTATATATTTTGGAAGATCTGTCTGGGTGTGTGTATCTGTGTGTCTGTGTGTGTGCGATGAACTCGAAAACGGCCGACCCGATTTCGATGAAACTTCGTACGTGAGTGTACTATCGGTCGGGAAGTGGCATAGGCATCTTAATTTTCAGATCCGAGGTCAACTTTTCACGTGCCGAGGACAAATCTGTTTTTACGCTGCGTTACGGGACTTTCATTTGAGTTCGGTGCTTACAAACCGATTCGAAACAGCGTGAATAATAAAACGCCAGTCATAATAATGACACTGTGAGAATCTTTCGTGTTTCCTCTTTCCAACGATATATAATGCGGCGATATCTCGGGCACCGATGGTAATTTATCTTTACGTTGAAACTTGATAATTAATGAGCGTGTGTATATGAGGCGCGTTTATATACTTGAGTGGAAATCAAATCGGGTTAAACTGGCGGATTTTTACGGACGAAATTTGATGCATAGGGTATCTCGGTATCCGCTGGGCCGATTTCCCGGTATCCGCTGGGCCGATTTCCACCATTTTTGGGGTGTTGGTGTTAGACCCCACCTGACCTTGACCTTCAAAATGGTCAATTCAAGGTCAAAGCCCGGACGAAGTCGGGTCAAAAACCATGAGAAATACCGTACTCTACTTAGAACAGTTATCTACTGTCTATCTATTATATATTTTGGAAGATCTGTCTGTGTATCTGTGGTCTGTGGTCTGTGTGTTCGCGATGAACTCGAAAAAGGCCGACCCGATTTCGATGAAACTTCGTATGTGAGGGTACTATCGGTCGGGAAGTGGCATAGGCATATTAATTTTCAGATCCGAGGTCAACTTTTCACGTGCCGTGGTGAAATCTGTTTTTACGCCGTTTTGCGCTAATATATTTCAGTTCGGTGCTCACAAATCGATTCGATATAGCGCGAATAATAAATTGCCAGTCATATAATTTGCACGGTTAGAACCTGTGGCGCTTCATCTTTCCAATGATGTATCACACGCCTGTGTACGTTTAAAGTTTCTACCTTAATTATCGGGAAGAACGCAGGACCATGCTTCGCTCATCGAAAAACATTCCGTAAATATATTACGCCGTCAACAGATCGTGACGTGATCGCGTTTAACTCTTAACCGGCGTTAACTCATCACCTGCCGAGGTATCCGCAATCATTGGGCAATATATATATCTCGCAAACGGGTGGAGCTATCGACTTGAAATTTGGTATGTGAATGTATCTTGCCCCGGATACGAATTTTATCGGGTCGCCGAGCCCGTGCGACGCCAGCTTCGCGCATGCGCAGACCAGATCTGGGAAACGGGTGGAGCTATCGACTTGAAACTTGCTATGTGAATGTATCCGGACGAAGTCGGGTCACCTTCTAGTCTAATATATGTTGGGACTTCTGTCTGTGTGTTAGCTATGGCCGGGAAAACTGCCGGACGGATTTCGACCAAATTCCTATCTAAGGGTAAAAACACAGATGAAGTGTCGTCGCATTGCTTTTGAGAAGCTCCGAGCACTCATTCTCCATTCCCACTGCCGCCGTCTTGGAATTGTGGGGGTTAATCGCGTGATAGTTAAAGAGCGTTCGTATCCGCAGTGTCGTTGATAAAGAGCGTGCCTGTGTCCAGACATGATCGCATTGTGTTATGTCTGTGTTCGTACTTAGGGGTTCCTAGGAATGGGGGAGATTTTCATCGGGTCAGTTTTTCCACCCGAGGTGACCTTTACCTTGAAACGGGTACCCACAAATTATATATATGTATGTGTGTGACCGTTATAGACTCGAAAACGGCCCTACCGATGGAGTCCAAACTTGCTACCTAGGGCAACTTTTGTCCGGGAACTCTCATGGACCAGTCAAATTGTGACCCCGACCTGACCTTGACCTTCAAAATTATCAATTCAAGGTCAAAACCCGGACGAGGTCTGGTCACCTGCTAGTTTATTATATTTTCACAATTTTTGACGTTAAAATAATATTAAATCGTATCCCCAATCCCATACGAGCGAAGGTGTTATTCCACCATCGAGATGTTATCCTACTCGCATCACTGCGTCATATTTTTGCGTCATTCGGTATCCTGGCGCTGGCTGGTGAAGTTGTAGCTTTAAGGGTCAATCTACACCGGGCGTGAGCGCGCGATTTTTACGGCCGTATTCTGTCGTCCGTAGCGGTTCAAAGCCCGCGACTTTTATGTTCACACCTAAAGCGACTTAATCGCTTCGTCGCGCGCTATGGTTTGGGTAGATAATCGTTTGAGTGACTCATTTAAAGGCAGGTCACAAATACAATGCACATGGACATTTTAATCAGAATTTGCTAAATATGGACATGTTAAGAGTTTCAACTCATTTAATTGTCAAATATAGTATGTCGAGTGGAATGGTGCATGGGCTTCATAAATTCTCATAGCAATTGCATTTAATTTAATTCTATAATTCCAGTTAGTTTGTGATGTTATTTTTATCGGGGGGGGGGGGTTGTGGATAAAGTGACCACACAAGTTTGGACTGGATTGGGACAAAAAATAACCAGACGATCCTGTTATTACGTCGAGCTCTTGCCATGCATTTTCTCGTCTCATTTATCCTTGCACTTCAGTTATCATCAAGTTGCTAAAGTCCTCGACCACCTTTGTTATCGCGACGACGAATGAATGTGTCGCCTTCAAATAGGAGGAAAACGCGCGCATACATATCCTATTTGACAGCGACCCAATTATCCCGCTGGTTTGCCACAAAGCGAGAAATCGACGAAGCATAAAATCACTGCTGTGATCGCCTCGTGGTCAGCGATTCAGTCGCTTGCGGTGTAAATATAAAAATCGCGCGCTTTGAACTGCTACGGACGACAGAAAACGGCCGTTATACTCGCGCGCTCGCGTCTGGTGTGGATTGACCTTAAGAATGTGTTAGGTCTAACCGTGTGTTTCAGTTTGGTCTGTGTCGTACCAAACTGGTATAGAAAATATAATAAACACATAGCTATTTGTTCTGTGTGGTGTATGCTTTCTCTCCTCTCGTGAGATGCGAGGATTATTTTCACTCGCTAGCGCCTCGTAAAAATTATCATCCACATCTCACTCGAGGAGAACCCGTACTGTGCGTACACTACTCAGAACAGTTAACTATCTTCTAATTTTTGTTTATTTCATGATTTAATTACACTGTATAAATACATTTGAAATACATTTGAAACATAAATCGCGAAGCTATTTATATAATTTTGTAATCGGCAGAAATGTATTTATACAATGTAATTATATCAGGAATGAAGATTATTACTCATAATTAGCATCAGTAACAAAATATCAACATAGAAATACATTTTCAGTTGGAAATATCATTAAATAGTAGAAATTTATAGTGACGTTGCCACGACGTCACATGTTGGCAAAATTCCTACGCTCAACGTTCGATCACGTCCGCCCTATAATATAATTGTATCCTATTAAAATACATCAGCTTTTTTGGAACTAATGGCAAAATACTGTAGAACATTAAGTGGGTGTAATTATGACAAAATAAACTGAACTGAACTCATTTCCCTGTCTCATAGCTGAAACACTACGACGCTATCGCTCTGTATCGTGCCCTCCACTAATGTGTCCTGTGAAAATAGTTTACATATTAAAATATCTCTTCACAAATACAAAGTAGGATGTCAAAGTAATAATAATATAATATGTTTTGATAATTTATTCCAGCCAGGGATCGGCAGAATCTAGTCGAACTTTGGTTTTTGGACACAACACACTAACCACTTCAGCCAATCAGCTTGCACTAGCTGTTCTATATTAGTACAAGTCAGATTTCCAATCTGTGATTCAAGATGGCAGCGTTGGTCCATTCCGGTCTATAATAACGACGCCCAAAGCAGAGTACTCGGTGGCACTTCCGGGGACCAGTCTATACGCCATGTCACTAACTCGCGGCCATATATTGCATCCATCAGATCCGGTTCCGTGTTTTAGTGCTCCAGGTCAAGACTCAAAGTTATGGAGTAGCATTTCCATATATGGAGTTTTGAATTATTCATGAATTCCATATAAGGAAATGTTACTCCAGAACTTTGTAAACTAAAACCACGGAACTTGTGCTGGATGAATCTGTGAAACCAAGGAACCGGAGCTGGATGAATCCAATACGGCCGCGACTCAGTGATCTCGCTTATTGAATGTGTTGATAGAAACACCGATCCGCGTGGTCATTTAAAGCCGAACAGAAATCGTTCGATTGTCTTCGTTTTGTGTGGGTGGATACATCTCTCATCTCTAAGCACATCTTCTGGGAAGAAAGCTGGAACCTCTTCTTTCCACTCCACAAGCCTGAAGTATTTAACGACCGCCATGGCGGGTATCCATATGATCGACGAACATATTAATAGAGCTGCAATCATCTGGCACCACCATGGCCACGGTAGGATTACAGCGAACCCCTGAAATAACAAGACAGTCAATGACTGTGGGTCGCCCACCAGACTGTAAGGACTGAGACTGGGAATCTGAAGACTACAAGGGTCGGCACTTGTCAAATTTACTTCAAAATAAGTAGCTAGAACTATACACTTAATATCGCGTGTCGTAATCATAATCATGTAAACCAAAAGTAATTCTAATCGTAATCGATTATATTGGCATGTAATCGCCCCAGTCCTGAAACACGCAGCTTCATGACACCACCAACAGGGCCAGGAACCTAGTCACCAATCAATTCTCTAACCCAAAACGATTTTAATTTCAAATTTGTTTAATACATATAAATGGGATAATCTACATGTACATGCAGTACACGAGCTGTGGAAATTCACAATGCACATTCAAGAATAAGTTATCGTTAAAACTCATATTTATAACTGAAATTTGGAAGGAAAATATGCATCGATTGCGCCCCGATTTAACACCAAACACACCTAAAACATTTAATCCCATTCACTCGCAAGTAAAATAACTCCAACAAATATCTAGCTCATCCACTGCATAAGTTCCAGATAGCAGCTATCCGAATGTCTGAAGTGATGGTTTAGAGATTACATTAGTGACGTAGGTTCCTGAACATCTGAAGTGATGGTTTAGAGATTACATTAGTGACGGTTTAGAAATTACATTAGTGACTTAGGTTCCTGAACGTCTGAAGTGACGGTTTAGAGATTCCATTAGTGACGTAGGTTTCTGAACATCAGAAGTGACGGTTTAGAGATTACATTTGTGACGTAGGTTCCTAAATATCTGAAGCGACGGTTTAGAGGTTACGTTAGTTGCGTAGGTTTTTGAACATATGAAGCGATGGTTTAGAGATTACATTAGTGACGTAGGTTCCTGAACATCTGAAGCGATGGTTTAGAGATTACGTTAGCGACGTAGGTTCCTGAACATCTGAAGTGACGGTTTAGAAATTACATTAGTGACTTAGGTTCCTGAACGCCTGAAGTGACGGTTTAGAGATTACATTAGTGACGTAGGTTTCTGAACATCAGAAGTGACGGTTTAGAGATTACATTAGTGACGTAGGTTCCTAAATATCTGAAGCGACGGTTTAGAGATTACGTTAGTTGCGTAGGTTCTTGAACATATGAAGCGACGGTTTCGAGATTACATTAGTGGCGTAGGCTCCTTGTCCTGACGAACAAAACTGAACAACAGCGAAATATTTCCATTTTCATAATGCACAGGGGTGCCTAGTAAGGTGGAATGTTCAGGGTGCATAATAATACAAACAAGTTTTTGAAGTTACATGTATAACGTTCGGCTTTGCTGAGATGTTAAGTCAAGTGATACGACAATGGTTATCTACCGCATATGTAGAATGATTTGATTTCATAGGTATATTGCCGATTTGGGACCTATTAGTTCCTTAGTTAATAACTTTTTGAATGTATGATTTTGTTATAACACTCCCAGGTTTTCCTTTCACTAAGTCGGAATTCTCAGAATGATGATATTTATTCGATATGACAAACACATGTAAAAAGCAAGCACGGATATCAATTACTTTACAACTTCTCTGTAAGTCTGGGCGAGACAGAATGTATGAATCTTTTGGGAAAGTGGAAACTAATTCAAGCTGATTTCCTTTGTCTTAACATTTTGTCATACTATTGGTCAAGCCAGGAGACAATGACCTGTGCCCATGTGTGTGATGATTCAGTATGACTCAGCTGAGTCACATGCGTCTAATACGTTTTATGGTTCCAATTTCCCCTTATAGGAAGATTATTATCATGCACATAGTCAGAAATGGTAACGCGCTCAAGATCATATATTATATACCCATCATTGTAATTATAGAATATAAAATATATTGGTTTCACGAATGACCAACACATAGAATTAATCGCCTTGCACTTCTTGGCATCCGAATGACAATTGAAATTCCCAACTACACCTTTTACCGAACTCGGCCTCCGGGTCGCAGTTCGACTTTTAATCCGTCCAAAAATTCCCATTCTATGAATAAAACCCACTGTAATTAAGAGACAGCAGAACATTATACACATCGAGCGCGGAAAAAAGACAAACTATCAAAGAGAATCAATCAATTTACAACTGAAATACAATCTCCTTTTGGACACTTTAATAAGGAGAGATAATGGTTCCTGAAATGTGACCCGCCATATCAAATCCAGTCGTAAGTCGGGATTTATTTTACCCTGTCCAATGCATTCTCTTATATATGCGAGTCGACCATAGGTCGCCTCGCATATATAAGAGAATGCATTGGCCTAGCAATTTTTTATAAAAATTTTTTAATAAATGTTTCTTACAATTTTTAGGACATAAAATAAAAAACATCCATTACCCTGGTCTATCTCTTACTGATCACGTTTTATATAGTTTCCTGGGTATAAAGATGGTCTATCTCTTACTGATCACGTTTTATAAATAGTTTCCTGTGTATAAAGATGGTCTATCTCTTACTGATCACGTTTTATATAGTTTCCTGGGTATAAAGATGGTCTATCTCTTCCTGATCACGTTTTATATAGTTTCCTGGGTATAAAGATGGTCTATCTCTTACTGATCACGTTTTATATAGTTTCCTGGGTATAAAGATGGTCTATCTCTTACTGATCACGTTTTATATAGTTTCCTGGGTATAAAGATGGTTTATCTCTTACTGATCACGTTTTATATAGTTTCCTGGGTATAAAGATGGTCTATCTCTTACTGATCACGTTTTATATAGTTTCCTGGGTATAAAGATGGTCTATCTCTTACTGATCACGTTTTATATAGTTTCCTGGATATAAAGATGGTCTATCTCTTACTGATCACGTTTTATATAGTTTCCTGGGTATAAAGATGGTCTATCTCTTACTGATCACGTTTTATATAGTTTCCTGGGTATAAAGATGGTCTATCTCTTCCTGATCACGTTTTATATAGTTTCCTGGGTATAAAGATGGTTTATCTCTTACTGATCACGTTTTATATAGTCACTTATAGTGTCCCGTGTATACACTAATAAATACGAACCGAAGACACCTGTCCCGAAACTCTTCAATCAATTAATATAGATTTTATATCGATATTATCTCAATATTATATTACAGACAAACCGTGTTCTTATACCAATCATAAATATTGCGTAAATTGCATGTTATTGTCATGTTAGTTAGTTTAAACATATTTATTTGTCTAATTTCAATAACACATACAGGAAATGACACATACATTTTTATAGACAATGGGATTGGAGGACAAGTGCTGTCATGTTAGTACTATATATTATGTAAACAGATGCCATGTTATGTAAACAAACAGTACGTAAAGAGTATGCGATAAGCAAGACACTCAACGCCGGGAAGCCCCACTAATGGAACTTTGGTTAGAAATGCCACCAAGTTGTTTAGAACATATCAGTATAGCGCTTGCTAATCTTCGCCTCTCAAGATTTATGTGTTGAATGGGTCACTGTGAATTACTCTAAAAAAATCGCCACTGCATTGAGTGTTTTGCTTATTGCTCACTGTTTACGTGCTGTATATAAACAAACACAAAGTTTGTTTTGTGGATAATATCGCATTCATACTATCATACTATACTATTTGTATAATTTTGATGAATTTTCATATGTTATTTCTATATTATAACTTATAACGAACGCCATCCGTGCCTTTAAACATTAAAATATTCTATTGTTTGCAAAGGAGTTCTGTGTGGCTTCTATATTTGGAGTTGGGTAAAATACGAATTGCCCTTTTTTTGTAAGGTTGACTTAACAGCACACTAGTATGACTTGAATGCCCCCATACTGGAAGAACATAAATATGGTGACTATGGACTAAGAAATTATATAGGGTTTTGGGTGATTCTTTTTGGAAAAATGTTTTTTACATGGGAGTAGAGGGTGGTTCAGCGAAATCATCGAAAAGAACTTCCATAATCTGACGCTGCCATAAGCAAGAAACTATTACATCGAATCTCTGAAACAACCAAATAGAATAGTATGTCATATGTGGAAATAGAAATACCTTGAGAGCGTCCCAAGCCTCATACTGTGCACCAGTCTGTGTCATGTCGATAAGGCTAGCTAGGAGGATGATAATCATGGCCAGTGGCGCGAAGTACTTCCACATGATCAACCAGTACCAAGATGGCCGACTACCAATCATCAGTTCTATGTCATCACTGATTCTAAAATAATAGAAAGAATAGACCAATCATCAGTTCTATGTCATCACTGATTCTAAAATAATAGAAGGAATAAACCAATCATCAGCTCTATGTCATCGCTGATTCTAAAACAATAGGAGAGAGAGGGGGAGAGAGAGAGAGAAAGAGAGAGATAGAGAGAGATAGAGAGAGAGAGAGAGAGAGAGAGAGAGAGAGAGAGAGAGAGAGAGAGAGAGAGAGAGAGAGACTGCCAATCGTCAGCTCTATGGGACGATTGATTCTAAAATAATAGAAAGAATGGAAGTTTGGGTGGAAATACCATCGATGATTGGCTGAGTAGAATGAACTATAAGATACACCTATACTGACACTAATGCCTGTGGGGGTAACTTCTAACTTACTGAGTTTTTTTATTGTACGGTCGCTTTTTCAGACCAAATACCAGTACATATTAAACAACAGAGTTACATTGACTGTGCGACATGCATAGATCAGCTGGTAGTTGGAGTCATAGCAATAACGACAGACAGGTGCTGATGGCAGGAGGTAGGTTGCGAACTGCATAACAAGTTCCCGTTCTAACTACTAACGTCAGGCGCGTGAAACACATATTCCTCGTGATGTATACGTCCCAGTATTTTGTTTGTTTTGATATGGAGGATTTATCATCCAGTCTGATTTGACTCTACGACTAGTTTCAAATGTATAACGTTATGTCCCAAGTGTCCGTTTTTTAATGTTAGTATATGGGGAACTATGGAAGTGGTATGTGACATAAATATTTTTTGGACGATGCTGAACAGTATAGTTTATTTAGACTGTGGGAAATACTTGGAATTCCACATGTATATATGCATGGAAAGTTACTGGCGTTGACTCTATGTACCACACTTACCTGTCTAGACCGTAAAAGTACGTGATGCCGATGCACTCCATGAAGGCAATAACGAGAAGAGGTATATTTGCAGAGAATGAGTCGAACAGAGCGAAGACGTAAGGTCCGGTCGAGGTAGCAAAACACATGGAAACCAGGCACGAGAGGAGGCAGACGGAACCTGCAATACACAGAAAACAACTTCAAGTTAATTCAAACAGTATTTATTCAATGACCTATGTAACCGAACGAGAGAGAGAGGGAGAGAAGTGCGGGAGTCGCACCGAAAGTTGGCAGCACCCGGAATTCCAAGCCGGTCACCCATCCAAGGAATAACCGAGCTCGACGTTGCTTAAAGGGGTACTGTACGCCAAATGTTGTTGTTGGTTTTCATAGTATCCGAGTCGGAGAATAAGGTAACAATTTTTTCATTATTTGAAAGTCTGTTGAGTACGAAGTAGTGTTACGAATGACAATTTACCGGAATGCAAAAATATTAAATTGTCGTTGTCGAGTAATTTTTGTACAGTTTTCAACCAAATGAATCAAATAAAAGTTATATTATATGCATACTAGTCCCATATAATCATTTAAGTTATTGTATCGTCGCTAGTCAGTGAGTGGCTTGAGTGGTCTCCCCGTATCATCATAATATTTTAAGCGATCGTGTGTGCGATCGGTTTAACAATCCAGTATCCCTCAATTACATTATTTGATTACGGAAATTCGTAATTTAATTGACGCCATTTTATGGCTCCAGTCATAAATTCAATTTATATCAAATTATTAACTTTTAAATTATAAAATTTTAAGATAGCCTATTAACCTGAGCGTTTACAGAATACATCTTCGACTCAAATTACTTATGTTGCTATATATTATCGATGTTAGATCGTTGTTGTCACCGGAAATTTAATGAAAATGGCGTACAGTACCCCTTTAACTTTGGTGATCATACAAAGCGTCTAACGAATGTGACCAAGAGATATAGACCGAGAGAGAGAGAAATGCGGGGGTCGCACCGAAAGTTGGCAGCACCTGGAATCCCAAGCCGGACGTCGAGCTCGGTTAGTCCTTGGATAGGTGACCGCTTGGGATTCCGGGTGCTGCCAACTTTCAGTGTGACTCCCGCACTTCTCTCTCGTTCTGTTACACCTATTACAATATGTAAAATATAGCAAAAATTTAAAACAATGGAACGGATTCGACATCATATATTGTCCTTTTGGTCGTTTCCGAGAACATTACAAAATCCCGCGAGAATGTATATAACGTAAATTCGACATATCAACACCGAGAACATTACATAACACCCATCCAGCGAGAATATATAACGTGAAGTCGACATATCAACTGCGTGGTATCGACGTCGGACTTTGAGTCGCAAGGCGCGCTCGCCGTCATTGGTTGGGGTTCGAATCCCACCCCCCACCCCCCCCCCAAACATTGCATTGTCTCAAAATTACACTTGCTTCTAAAAAATAGGCGCCTTGGACATGTTCAAAGAGCAACGCTCGGCATGTCTCGGAGACGTATATATGACATGCCATACTGTGCCATAGCTGCTATATACATATATATAGTTAACATGGTTTTGTCTATATTCATAACAGTTAATATAGTATTGTTTATATTTTAAAACCGAGTGGTGCAATTGTTAGCGTTGACCTTCTGAATCGTCGATTTTTATGAAAAATTGATTAGAAATTCCTGCACAAGCAATGATTATTTAATTATCGTATATTTGTTTTTCTGGTTTCTCGAAAGATGGGATGAGCCAATTGCGCCATGTCATGCATATTAATAGCTGTGTATGAATTTGAGTGAAAATAATAATTGAAAGGTAACTTGCAGTTCTAAGAGGCTTGTAACATGAACTTGGCTAGAGCCGGAACAACCCGGTCGCCCTGTTACACGACACAACTCGCTTATCCTGGACAACTCAGTTTGATGTGCACAAAACTGGCTGGCAGTGTCATTACATGATGTCCCGGTTCATATAACAAGCCACTTGGGGTATTTATAATTAATTAATATGGTTTTTGAAAAACTCCGTCATTTTAGCTGAATACGAAGGACGAAATCACTCGACCTGTCAACCATTTGCTTGAGAACGGCCAACGAAATCACTCGACCATTCACTTGCTAACCGCTCGATTCGCCGACGAAATCACTCGACCATTCTCTTGCGAACCGCGACCTGATTTAACCATAGTTTAATCGGAACAATGCATGATTAGATTAATACAAATGGTCCGAGAACAAATTCTGAAAAAAAATCAACAAAATCTCCCACGTGGTGAGTGTTTTGCTCACTCTTTACACACTGTATACACGGGTACTATATCTAAGAATTGCATTTCACTAACCGCATATCACTTCCTTCCGGCAGTGCTGGATTAGTTCCATGTCATACAAAGAGGTAATAGCGCCCTCTAACGTTCCGAACATGCTGTCCAGTCCAAGCGTCAGAAGCATAAGGAAGAACAGCACAGACCATAGCTGTGGGACTGGGAACTGGTTTATGGCTTCGGTGAATACGATGAAAGCAAGGCCCGTTCCAGAAGCTGACTGCAAAGCAGAAACATGTTCAACATTGCAACCCACATGGACCATATACTTAATAGCAGAAACATGTTCAAATTTGCAACCCACAAAGCAGAAACATGTTCAAATTGCAACCCACAAAGCAGAAACATGTTCTACATTGCAACCAACATGGACCATATACATAATAGCTTAACGATGGTCTATCTCCTCCTATAGCAAGATTTTTTTTTATAGTTTCCTGGGTACAAAATAACAAATACATGTATGAATATAAGAGCCCTGTCCGGAAACACTTCTGTCAATTAATTTCGATTTTATTTCGAATGTCTGGTATAATATAATTACAACAAATTTGGGTTATTTTACGGCTCGCGTTCGTTCGGAGCGTATCGTGCGGGATAACTCTAAAAATTATAAAAAAAATAGTAACGAAAAATTGTCCCAAATGATTCTTGCATTATTTAAGAAAATATCATTATAAATTCAATTCGTTTCCGAACAGGTGTCTTCGACTCATATATATTATTTTATACCCCGTAAACTATATAAAATGTGTTTAGAAGGAGATAGACCATCTTTAACATTATATTATTTTATACCCCGTAAACAATATAAAACGTGTTTAGGAAGAGATAGACCATCTTTAAACATGTTACATCCGATTTAATTAACATGAATTATTAAATATCTTAAATAATGCTGCACCAGCGCAGCTCTCGTCATCAAATGGTTAACGTTGACTCGTCCCTGGGTCGGATAGTAACTCGTTATAACTTGCCTCTTCAATGAAGGCGTGAAAATCGCATGTTGAGTCGTTGTTGGCCAATGTCGTCGCTGTGCCCATGGAGCTGTTAGCGTTTCGGAGGCATTCGTTGTACGACGTCGTTGCCTTAAAACCTGTGGAAGGAACATAGTATCCTATTATATATGCCGATGTATATACACCCACCCTTGGTTAAATGGTCCTGCTAATTTTCTATGATGCTGCTGGGTCCTGTTGAATTGTTATGATGCTGCCTGGTATGGCAAAGCGATGCTCTTAAGAACAAGTACATGTACCGTAAAAATTACAACTTTAGAAAAATAATGGTACTTTTTTCTTAACAGCACCGCTTTGCAGACCAGTATAGCAATACAGCAGGAGCCACCAACATCATAGCAATGTAACATGAGCCACCAACATCATAGCAATGTAACATGAGCCACCAACATCATAGCAATGTAACAGGAGCCACCAACATCATAGCAATGTAACAGGAGCCACCAACATCATAGCAATTCAGCAGGACCCACCAGCATCATAGCAATTCAGCAGGACACACCAGCATCATAGCAATTCAGCAGGACCCACCAGCATCATAGCAATTCAACAGGAACCACCCGCATCATAGCAATTCAGCAGGACCCACCAGCATCATAGCAATTCAGCAGGACCCACCAGCATCATAGCAATTCAGCAGGACCCACCAGAATCATAGCAATTTAGCAGGACCCACCAGCATCATAGCAATTCGATAGGAACAACCCGCACCATAGTAATTCAGCAGGACCCACCAGCATCATAGCAATTCAGCAGGAACCACGAGCATTATAGCTAATTAACATGACCACTATGTAATGAAATGAAATTTTGCCTTCATGTTGAGTAAAACAAACTCAATAGCTACTCAGCTCAGCTAAGTGCCCAATATACCTGTCCACCTCGGTGATGAATACAGTGTTCTTTATTCACTAATCATTACTAAGAAAACGATTCCAAAGTAAGCACAGTACACAACTAAGTGATCTAATTGAAATGGATTGATGTTTCCTAATTAAAGGCCCACTTAATTTTCGAATCACCGATGATTTTTTTTTATAGTGACTTGATATACGGTTTTAATAACAATCTATGCAATAAAATATGATTAAAATACTATAATTCATCACCATTTGAAACATCTGTGTCCCAGAAGATGCCCATAGAGAAATAGAAAACATCTGATATCATGATAGTAAGATTCCCCCCGTTTTGGCTCCCAGAATGCAACAGAATTCAAACTAAAGATGTATTTTCAATGGAAGGGGAATAATTTTATCTTTAAGATATAGAGTTATTCCTCCTCTATTGAAAATAATATACTTTTTACTACAATATAATGACAAAATGCGTCGGTAAATCAACAATAATAACATGTTCACAGTTTATTACACCAGATAAGTTGATAATACAAATGTTTTTGAGCTTCCTCTTTCAACTGGTATATACTATGGCATATATTTTATATATCTGATCTGGGGGGTAGAAAATTAAGTGGGCCTTTAATATTTGATAAATATGTAAATAAGGATCGGGTGCATAGATGACTCGCAATGTGCCATCGACATTATAGCAATGTAACAGGGATATTTGACCAGTTCTATTGAGCGGAAAGAAGAAAAATTACCAGTCTTACCGAGAATAGAGAACACCACAACCGCGGTGAAGATTGAGGTGAAGAAGTCGGCTACCGTGACGATAAGCGTGTCTCTAACGAAGTTGGTTCTTACTGGGTTATACGACGCAAGAGCTATTAAACAACCGAACGCCAAACCAAATGAGTAGAATATCTGTGTGGCTGCGTCCAACCATACCTCGGCGCTCCAAAGTTTGTTCCACTGAAATAAATGTCAACAAGTGGTTCTCAATGAGTCTTTCCAAGACATAACTCATCTCAGCCCAATTGTTCATTGATCAACAGGCATGACATGCACATTTTCATATATAGAACATTATTTATTGTTAGTTGCCTTTCTAAATGAAAATAATCATTAAATTTCACAAATCAAGAATAATTAAGTCTCCTCTCATGATCTTCAGATATCATGGATATATGATTTAAAAACAATTATTTTACAGAAGTTCTTGGTACCAGAAAACAGTGAATTTTTTCATATATTTCATGCCACAAAGGTTACAATACCCAAAGGGTCGATGGTTCTCAAATATTTTATCATAATAATCACTTCTACCAAATTTCAAAAGGTATTTCCTGACATGAGATTTTGAGAAAATTAATTTTGAAATACCAGGAAATTGTTAGCAAAACGTGCCTCTGACACTTAAGTGGGCTTTATGCAGACGGCGAGTACGCATGTACTGACCATGTATACTGCATGTATACTTGTCATATGTGCTATCGAGTATGCCTATACAGACCATGCAACGGTATGTTAATATGTGTTATCGAGTATGCCTGTTCTGACCATGCATCGGTATGTATACATGTAATATGTGTTATCGAGTATGCCTACACTGACCACGCAACGGTGTGCATACATGTAATATGTGTTATGCCACTATATATGCAACTAAATATAAATCTACCTGAATGACATGACAAATTAAAATATACTCACTTCGGGTACGAATAGGTGCTTTAATCCACTCTCAAAGCCCGGCAGGGTTATTCCACGGAAGAAGAAAATTATCAACACCAGATATGGAAATGTAGCCGTTATGTAGACAATCTGGAGATCAGAGCACATTTATAAAACAATATTTTGAGGCAGCCATTCATTGAAGGAATTTCGATGAAGTGCAATCGGGAATTACATAATGGGTAGGTACTATATCCCCGTCACCTGATTCGCATCGCGTTAGATATAAAAATATATATCCGGCCCAGAGGAAATTTAGATGCTTTTGAGATTCAAAGGGAGATCATTCATACCGCAGCATTAGGTGACATGTTTTTTAATATAAAAAAATATTTCTAAAAACTAAATTAAAATAGGAGGCCAAATTCACTTTTAATAATTATTTGCGCTTAAGCACAATTATTTATGATTAAGCGTAAAAACAACGCACTTAAGCAACAAATATTTGCGCTTAAGCACAATTATTTGTGTTTAAGCACAAATATTTGCGCTTATGCACAAATATTTTAGCTTAAGCGCAATTATTTGTACTTAAGCGCAAATTTGTACATTTCATTCCCCTTCAACATAGATCTTCCCTTGGAAATAAAATAGGGATTATAGGCTTCCCAATGTTTGAACTTCTAATGTATTGTGGACTCATACTAGTGTGCTAGGTGTGGGGTCACTGGCGTCATGCTACATGGTCAGACACCCACTTTCATATATATGGTTACATTTAAAGGTACTCAATCCGATCAGACGGTCCCCATACCATCAAGATACAACAACAACAACAACAACATTTCTTAAAATTATCAGAATCGATTTATTGCAACAAAATAATGCTAACCACTGTCAACTATGGTATCAAATTTCCCAATACTTGTTATTTAACAACATTTTGTTCAACAAAATATGGCCGTACTATCACTAAAGTATCACGAAATTTGACCGTATTACCACTTGATTTTAGAGTTATCCATCTTCATCCGCAATTTTGTCCGAGACCCTCCGGTTGACCACGTGTTTCTGGGCCACATATTATTACACATCTCGAGAAATAACAAACTTCAAAAATCGATATCTTATTACGCTCAGCTGTGATGGGTGGGTTCCTCGACTCGAATCAAATATTTTTTTTACCCACGAAGCCACAGAAATAGTAATTTAGTAGCGTCTGATCGGATTGAGTACCTTTAAATAAACAATAAATAGAACCTTCTCTGCACTTTTAGTATATGTCGCCTGCTTGTTTTTCCTGAACCCCCCCCCCGGATGAACAATAGACTATTCCAATGTTTACTTTTATAACTGGGTGGGATAATCCATTTAGTATAGAAGGGTTACGGAAGTGTCCAAATTTGCTTGAATAGTGTCTCTTCTTGCACAATAAACAAATAATGGCACTATAGATAAGTCACACCTACATGTAAGCCTGTATTAACATTCGGTCAACCAATATAAAAAATTCAAAACCAGTACCCAATACCAAGCTACGTACAGTGCATGGTACAGACAACGGTGTTGAACTGCTTGTTAGAAATACACATGTTCTAGGTTGCATGTGCACAAAGCACGTCCCTCCATACTCCACTATGGGGTGACACCGTGACCATACAGTCTTGAGTTAGTTAATTATGTCACCAGTCACAACCCGCAGCCAAGAAGTGTTGATTTTTCTGAAGTCAGTTGCCTTCGCGGTGTGGTTTTCTGTTTTCGAGTTCATTTCATTGATGTCCAGTCCACAACTATTTCAATATCATAATAATTATTCGCAGCATATAAACATCCATCATCGCAACAAATTGATGATGCAATTATGCTATACACGATGTAAATCCGCCGTGATCGTGTTTAATCTACACATGTAGCTTAATTCAGATCATCAGATCCAAGACTTTTACGAAAATATTTGTATTAGTTTTGAATAAGCGAGATCACTGGGTCGCGGCCGTATTAGATTCACCCAGCTCCGTTCCGTGGTTTCATTGATTCTTCCAGCCCCGGTTCCGTGGTTTTAGTGCTACAGGTAAAATTTCTTGAGTAGCATTTCCATATATGGAGCTTTTTAATTGTTCATGACTTCCATATATAGATTGCTATTCCAGAACTTTGGCATGTAGCACTAAAACCACGGAACCGGACCTGGTGGATCCAATACACCCTAAATCTAGTTGGATAAGAAGTTATCCAACAGTCAATCAACCGTTGTATGCCCACAGCACCTATCTACGTTGTGTGAAAAGTTGCATGACAATTTTGTTGGATACACTTTTACACAACGTTGCATATATATTTACTACCAACGGTTGTATGTTAATTATACAACGTGTTGGGTGGAATTTCACACAACACTCAATCAACGTTAATTGCCCACAGCACCTATCTACGTTTATTGAACTGTTGGGTGTTGGTAGGGTTGGATGACATTTGTTGATTGGAAAGTTTACCCAACGTTGATTGGAAAGTAAAATGGGGCAATACGTCGTGGATAGCGTTGCCGGTATATATATAGTATACCTTTGTTATAATTATTCTTTGTACGATACACTGATTATGTAGGCTTTATGTGTTGAGTGTATGAGTGTACTACTTTAGTCAAATTAGTGCCGTCAGCAGTTGTGTAAATTTGTAAACTTCAAAATTTGGCAAATATAAATAAATATACACTCAATACATAAAGCCTACATAATCAGTGTATCATACAAAGAATAATTATAACAAAGGTATACTATAACGGCAAAGCTATCCACGACGTCTTGCCCCATGTACATTTTCCAGTCGCTCAGGAGTTTTTTCACTCAGTCGTCCACACACCGTATTACCGATCCGGATTACCACCGGTCACGATGCGGATCACTACCGGCTGTTTTGACAAAGGCGTCCTACGTGGCATCATTGTAGTTGGATTATTTTCGCCCTACATTCTGTGGAAGGTGTGAATTTTTTCTCCCTTCGTGTATAGGAGTAACTGGGCTAGCGGAGGACGCCGATAAATCTGATAAGTATACAATATATGTTCACTTATTCTTATATTTGTAACGCATGTTTACCATTGTGTTTCATTATTTCGAGCAGTAGCTGATATGGATGGTTCATGTTTTATTTCTTTATGCGGTATTCTCGTGGTACGAACAGATAGACCATTTACTAAGTCATTCGCCTAATGTACACGTTTGTATGTTCGATTTGTGGCCATCTGGGACGTTTTGAACATAGATACCCATGAAATGAACGGGTACGGATCTGTACCGGCAGGTGATGCGGGTGTGTACACAAAATAGTGAACGGTGCCGATCCGCATCCTGTTTTTTGGAACCCATGAGTATGGAAATCGATACTACGCGTTTAATTTACATTCAACTTGACAAACCATATTGCCATTTTGTACAGTTATGGACATTCTTGTATACGCAACAGAAATAAGAGAAAATTCCATGCATTTGCATCATGTATTGTGCCAATGAAGATAAATAATGGGCCACGTGCAACTAGATCCTAGTAACATATGCTACCTCTAAGGTTATCGTAGGCGATTATTTTATATTTTCTTGGCGTGGCCATTTTCTAATGTATGTAAGAAAGACGGCGGCAACAAACTTTGTGTGGGTTACATTCAGATATATAATATAATTAACGTTTTAGTCGACCTACCGTTACACAAATTGCCACTTTCAGCCGGTAGTGATCCGCATCGTGACCGGTGGTAATCCGGATCGGTAATACGGTGTGGTCCATCTTGTTTTGAAATATTTGGAGCCATAAACTCGCATGCTCGCCCGCATCGGAAACGCGCTGCTATTGGATGACCCGGTCACGTGGTTGTTTTATCCAATGTGGTATGAAAGTAATACCACAGAAGACAGTTCACGCAATCAGTTGTGTACATCATACTAAACTGTTGGATAATAAGTACACAACAAATTCGCACCCAAAGAGTTGTATACAAAGTTCATCCAAGTAGATTTAGGGTGTATGGCCGCATTTAGCGACAGGGCGTATTCACGCAGATAGATGCGCGAATTTAAATTCTCGAATTCAAAACTGAGCGAAAAATAGTACTGCGCGAATTAAAATACGAGTAAGGTAGTCGGACAGTGAGGACAAGCTATCCCCAATGCGACCACCGATACGCTTGATTTTTATGCGAAGATAAATCCCATTCTGCCATTGGCTGGATAGCATTGATCGCCCAATCTGTTATAAGAAAGTGTACTATTCATATGTCTAGTATGCTGTACACACTCATATGCTGGACATAAAACTTGTAACCGAAATGACCGTGTACTTGTAGACGATATGGTCACGCGAGTCAGGTGACTCAATGACAACACGCGTTACACATTACTCGGGCTTTTTATGCGGATTTAAAAAAAAACAAATAAATAATTATTAAAGATGCATTCAGGGTTCCCGACCTCCAGTTACAACAATATAAAACATTCTGTTAAAAAAAAGCAAATAAGACATAATATATACCCAATAGACCCCCCCCCCCCTGAATAGACCTATTTATACCAAAGAATATCGTTTTGTTATTGAAAAATTAATGACTTAATGTTTGTGTTAGTGGCCCTCTAAAACATCGAAACGATATTACAAAATTCCGAGAAAATTCAATATGAAACAAATTACCATCTTTCACTTCTCGTTCAAAACATGTTATTTTAAAGGTACTCAATCCGTTTCGACGGTCCCCATATCATCAGAATTTTTTTTTTGAAATGCCGCTTCAGTTATCAGAATCGATTAATTGCTCAAAAATAATGCTAACCACAGTCAACTATAGTATAACATTGCCCAAAACCTGTTATTTATCAACGTTTTGTTCAACGAAATTTTGTCAGTTGCCAAATATCTGACACAAAAAAAGCCACTGGATTTTAGAGTTATCGATCTTCATCCGCTATCTGGTCAGATAAGTTCTTCTCGTCGGCAGTTTACTGGGCCACCTAAAATTAAAATAATAGGTTTCAAACATCGATATCTGACCACTCCTAACTTTGATGGGTGGGTGGGTTCCTCGTCTCGAATCAATTTTTGTTTAACCCCCGAAGCCAAGGCAATAGTAATTTGCGAGCGTTAATTCGGATTGAGTACCTTTAAACATTAGTATACAAATAAGAAGAAACATACATTTCATTAAAGGTACTCAATCCGAATTAACGCTCGCAAATTACTATTTCCTTGGCTTCGGGGGTAAAAAATATTTGATTCGAGTCGAGGAACCCACACATCAAAGCTCAGAGTGATCAGATATCGATGTTTGAAATCTATTATTTTAATTTAAGTGGCCCAGGAAAACAGTCGACGAGAAGACTTCTCTGACCAAATTGCGGATGAAGATGTACAACTCTAAAATCAAGTGGCTTTTTTGTGTCAGATATTTGACAAACTAGCAAAATTTCGTTGAACAAAATGTTGACAAATAACAGGTTTTGGGCAATTTTATACTATAGTTGACTGTGGTTAGCATTATTTTTGGGCAATCACTCGATTCTGATAACTGAAGCGGAATTTCAAAAAAAATTGTTGCTGTTGGAATCTGATGATATGGGGACCATCGAATCGGATTGAGTACCTTTAAAATTAGCCTGCAACCCTGAACGGATCTTCAAATCACAGAATGTCTTTGATAACCCATTTCACCACGTACTGTGCTTGTGGCTTAGTTTACTTAGCTAGTTATATAACCAGTGGTTATATAACTAGCTAAGTAAACTAAGCCACAAGTGTGTGCAAGGGGGGGGGGGGGGGTAAGAAATGAAGGACATCGATGATCTTGTTCATTTTGTTCTTCAAAGAAAGGACACATATCCTATAATTTCAGATTTTGCAGAAACACTATATTGTGTACCAGTGTCGACTGTGGAATGTGAAAGGGCCTTCTAGTATCAAAATTTAATCAAAGATAAACGGCGAAACAGACTTTCTGTTCCACATTTAGACTTATTAATGAAAATTGCAATTGAAGGCCCTCCAATGTTAGACTTTAATTTTGGTTAATTAGCTTGTGTTGTTCTTTGAATATGTTTAAATCAAAGTGCATGGCTCCAAAAAATATGGTTGAACAAATGTGGCTCAAGTAAATGAAAAGTGGCTAAAAAAATATCACAAGTGGCTAAGGCGGTGGCTCAAGAAAATTTTGGGCCAGTGTGAACACTGATAACCACCAGGTTACATACTTATCTATAAAACGTTATCCCTGAGTGCCCGCACACCAAGACTTAGATTTCAAAAGCCAATTTTGACCAAATAAAGCACCTATTGCTCCAGCATTTCTATTGAACGCAGTCTTCGAATTAACTAAAGTACTTAAGTCACGTAAGTTTTCCAATCCATTTCCAAAACCACTGTTTGACTCAAAGGCAGAACTGCGGGATTAACCGTATATAAAAGAATAGACATAAATACTAATGGAAAAAGTAATGTGTTGTACGTAATTCTTTGTTGTGGTGATTTCAATTGCTTCGAATGGTGTTTGTGTCGCCAACAATTAGTCCATTAACCAGATATATATTCTAAGGATAGCTGCGCAGACGCAATGCTTTGACAGTACAATTACAATATTCTATATTCTAAAGATATACCAGAGACGTAGTGTTTTAACTGTCCAATTAAAACATTAATTTAAATCTTATAACTCACCGAATTTCGTCGTCTTGACAGAAATGTATTACTTCGATACCTTTGAAAATGCTACTATAAAACACCTTGTTTCCCCACGAGGTCTTAATCTGTCTTGGAAGTCAGAACATTCGTACTTCTTGTCGTCAAGGTAAGATATAGAAACATCATTGGTTAATGTAACCCTTTCTGTATACGGGGGGGGGGCGTAAAAACAATTCCGAGCACTTATGAGGGCGTAGTGGGATTTTTTTCCCATTATTTATTGAGAAAGAAAAATAATGAAGAGACAAAACACATTCACGCATTCATGCTCTCAATTAATCCAAGGCAAGGAAGAGTTTTCGCTCTTCCATGCCCTGGCCTACTTTCTTAACTGTGACGTGCAATTAGAAAATATTTAAAGGCCCACAATGTGTTCAGACAATTTTAACAAACACCGTTCAACTTAAAAGCAAGACGAATCAGCGATACTATAGGTAATACCTTGACATATTTTTGCCCGAAAATGGACTTTCTTTAGCTACAATCATGGTGATAAAAAAAACAACAGATTATTTTTTGTCTTCAGAATAACTTTATATTTCCCTTATTAAACAGCTAAAGTGGTCGATGGTGTGTAGAATTTAAGGTTTGCATATTCAATGTTCAAAACACTATGTGAAGTTTAATTGATTAAGATCTGAGGTTAACATAAACAGTATAATTAGTCAATTTAACCGTATTGAGACCGTATTGAGACCGTATTGAGACCGTATTGAGACCGTATTGAGACCGTATTGAGACCGTATATTGAGACCGTATTGAGACCGTATTGAGACCGTATATTGAGACCGTATTGAGACCGTATTGAGACCGTATTGAGACCGTATTGAGACCGTATTGAGACCGTATTGAGACCGTATTGAGACCGTATTGAGACCGTATTGAGACCGTATTGAGACCGTATTGAGACCGTATTGAGACCGTATTGAGACCATATTGAGACCGTATTGAGACCGTATTGAGACCGTATTGAGACCGTATTGAGACCGTATTGAGACCGTATTGAGACCGTATTGAGACGGTATTGAGACCGTATTGAGACCGTATTGAGACCGTATTGAGACCGTATTGAGACCGTATTGAGACGGTATTGAGACCGTATTGAGACCGTATTGAGACCGTATTGAGACCGTATTGAGACCGTATTGTAAATATTGGTTCGACAGCACAATACACAACGCTCGCTTGAATTCAGGATTGGTGGGTATTCAAGAGAACTTAAAAGCTCAAAAACTCAATTTCCTCCATGTTTCAACTAGTGTTGGCCTTCACAATTAGAGATATAATGTAATTTTAATATCGAAACTGCATTTAGACAGTTAGTATATATCGATAGTTTCTTGTTGTACATGTATATAACATTACTAAATATCCGGTTATGTCAGTCTATTTGTGACCCGCCATATCAAATCCAGTCGTAAGTCGGGATTTTTTTTACCCTGTGCCAATGCATTATCTTATAAACGCGAGTCGACCATAGGTCGCCTCGCATATATAAGAGAATGCATTGGCCTAACAATTTTTTACAATTTTAATAATTTGTTCTTGTATTCT